>CM053792.1:524567051-525837051 GCA_028749045.1 Cupressus sempervirens
TAATCTAAGACGATGTAAACTGGAAGGAAAACATGATAATTTGCATCAAAATATTACTTGTTGCTATGTGGAATCTTGAGTGAGACTTTGAAATCTCACGCATACATGGAGATACTTGCATGAGAAACTTCTTTGACCCGTACAAGGAAACTCCCTCTATGCGAAACATGACCCTATTTTAGGGTCACTCGCATGAGAAATGGGTGTCTCGTATGCAAGGAAATCCTAGACTTTGCACAAGAAAGTGCCCTAGTGGCACTTCTTCATACGAGCTATCTTAGAGGCTTGTGCGAGAAATTGAGTCCTCTTATGAGGACCCTACGGACAAAAATTCAAACAATCCTAAAATGCACCAACAAACATGAAATTTGAAACAACAATGAGGTTTATGAACTACTTACTAGACATCCATGGTTTTTTGGTTGATTGTGTCACTTGGATCGCTTGAATCGGTGAGAGTGCATGCAAACCACCATTTTTGCCTCAGAGCTCTTTCTCCACAAATGACCAATGCACAAGTGATTTGAAATTAACTCTTTGGTCCCTTACATAGGTTTTGACCTAATTTTTCAAAGTGCTCCTATGGATGTGAAAATCACCCCACTAGCTAATTGAACTGCTCTGAACTCATTTTTGGGATCAAAATTGAAATTTGACACACTTAAACATCTCAAATTGCATTTTAAATTTTTTGGGAGCAATGTGGTTGAACACTTGTGTAGTCCATCTTTATGATACTTTATGAATCTTGGAACATCATCAATTCAACATTTCTCCAACTTTTTCAAAAAAATTAGAAAAGTCAACCCCAATCAAACTTAGTCAACCAAATCTTGAAATCACTCTAAATCAACTCCAAACTTTCTTCATGCTCTTTTGATCTATTCTACATTCTTTTGAATTTCTAATCCCTTCAGTATCTTCCAATCTACTGCTCTACATCACTATTTTGGTCTATCATCTTTTGATTTTGCTCCTAGGGGGTAGGATGATTATGTCATTGAATCTTTCAAATCTGGCTTCAACTTAAGTGAATATAATTTCCTAATCGCTAGGGGCATCTCATCACTCAGGAACATCTATGTTCCCTCTATCTAACATCATATGCTATCTAATCTTACTTATTGACCAATTGATCAAACTCATAACAATGCTAGTCATAGCTCAATGGATAGGTATCTAGGTGTTCTATCCAGACTCCTAAGTATCAAACCTTGTTCTAAGGATAATCCTATGACTCATGATTAGGTCTTATTATCTTTTATGGACCTGTATTCAAGTATTATATCTAGATTTTGGAGGATTAAGCTTTGTTTTGAAGATAATTCTAAGCTTTATTTAAATCACTATTTAATGGACAGGTATCGAGGCATCCTAACACTGATTCCTAAGAATTAAGCCTCGTCCTAGGGACAATCCTATGAATCATGATTAATCATTTCATATTTTAATGGATAGGTATCGATGCATTCTAACCCTGACTCCTGAGGATTGAGTCTTGTTCTGGGAACAATCTTGTGAATTTTGACAATCTTTATTCTATAAGATTGATATCTAGTTGTTCTATCTAAATTTCAAAGGGTTAGACTTTGTTTAGGAGATAACCCTAAAAATCTCATCAATTGGTTTCCATGTCATTAATCTCAACATCAATCTCAGTTCTTGATCTATACTTTAGACTTCTGATTTCTTTGAATCAATGTGTTGCTAACACATTTATTCAAGGAGGGGCAAATGTAAGATCTCTAAATTGGAACATTGACATTCTAAACCAATTTTGATACATCAATCTTACAACATCTATTCTTAACCAATTTAAGTCCTATTGTACTAGGAAATTTTGGTTCTTATCATCTTTACTCAACCTAAGTGTCAAATGCAGAAAATTACTAATATGTATTAGTCACATACTTTATTTAATTCCTAAATACTGGTTGAAATTAGCTAAATTAGCCTCCTAATTGAATTAATTAAATTATAAGTCCTAAGTACTTTAGTTGAATTAAATCCACTCTCTTTAGCTAATACATATAAAAAAGAAATTAAAATACATGGATGTAATTAAATATGCAAATCATAAGTATTGAAACTAATTATTTAATTAATTAGAATATTCTATTATGATGTCATGTTTGAATGGATCAATATTCTTTCCTAATTCATGTCATATGAAAAAGGAATTAAATATATTGATTAAATTAAATATGCTCATCATAATTGTTGAAACTAATTATTTAATTAATTAGAAAAATAATTGTGAGCACATATTTGAATGGATCAATGTTATCTCCTATTTCATCTCATTCAACTCCATCAAAACAGAGGACTCAATCTCACATTCCATCTGAACTGTACCCTCAATTAATCTTGACTATTCATTGGGTCCAAGATTCTATAAAAAGAGACCCCTGACTTCTCATTTTAGAGGATGCATATGAGGAGTATCGAATCAGTGTTGAATTTATCACTCAAGAGCTTTGCATTTGAATCTCCTTTGCTTTTACATGCTCATCATCTAGATTACAATGCACTCATTTACCTTAATTTGCTTCTCATTGTTCTTAGATTAATTTAAAAATCATTTGTATTAATCCATATATTTGCATACAAAAAACATCAAAAACATAGATTAGATTGCATTTGCATTCATTCAAATCCTTTGTACTAGTTTGGTTTGGTTACTAAACTCTCAATTTTGAGAGTGTATAGTAAAACCTCGTCTAGTTAGAAGGCAACCAATCGCTTTGTGTAGACATACCGAATGAATAATTTCATATTCATTTCAGGATGTTACTGACAAATAATGATCATGTTGAAGTGTATGTGGAATTAGAGGCCAATTTACTCTCACATCTCTTAGGCCTCCAATACCTAATTTTGCAAAAATACAACTAGTTGTACCGATTGTAATACCACCATGAGTTGTTGTTCCACCTATGCTAGCATTTCCAGTATTTAATATACAAGTTGCAGTAGAGGAACACACTACTAAAACTCCTATTAGAGAGCTAAAAAGCATAGTTTGGAGTTAATGGAGAAAAGTGACAATATGGTGAAAACTTTATGAAGTTATGGAAATGAAATAACAAGCTTTAAGTGACAACAAGGCCAATACAATAGGCCTCCTCAAGTTTCTTATCAGCAAAATAGGTAATCAAATCAAGCTTCATGTTCAAACTAACAAAGGTAAGCTCAAGGGTAGAAAAGAAACTATGGTCAAAGAGTTGGTAAACCTAATAATCATTCAACTCCTAGTACTTCTAAAGAGTTGGTAGCTATTCCTCAAAACAACTATGCAAAAGATTAGGAGCGGTGCAATACTTATAATGCTGGTCACTTTTGGCTTGAATATCCACATGCGCTCGAAGGAAGAAAGCAATATGTTCTTAAGGGAAAACCATCAATTGTTCTAGGAGAATTTTAGCATAATCAAATGCAACAACGAGCTAACCTTAATGCTATATAATGAATTTTAATTAAGATGAGGCTATTATAGCTATGAATTATGATCCAAACGAAGTGTGGAGACCTGTAGAAGCAAACACAAGGTCAAAATCCCAAGCTACACAAATGATCAACAACATACTGATAAGGTATAAAAATCTGCTAGTATGCCACAAAAACAAGTTGATAAGGGAAAACAACAACATGTTAATGCTATTAATACTCAACCAAGACCTTCAAATGTGCAAAAAACACAATATGTGCCAAAAGATAGCAAGGACAACTAGTGTAAGCTCAAAAGACAATTTTACAACTATTAAAATAGCAAAAAGATCATGTTGTACCAAAACATCAGTTCAAAGTTAGTACTCAAAATTTCAATATTGTTGAGCATTTAAAGAAGACTCGTATTCTTATTTCTATGTGGGATGTTTTAGCACTCCCAAGCCAAAAAATATATCCTACAGGAAACATTATAATCACTTACCTTATTTGATGATGCTTTAAGATATCAAACTTATAAAGTCCTAATGGATGCAAATGCCAATACAACCCAACAACCATCCAATCTAGTTAAACCACCACCACCTATTTATGTTACTATTATAATAAGCAAGTACCTTGTTCATAATTGCATGATAGATTTGGGTGGTACTAGCTCGGTTATGCCAAAGAAAATTGTAGACCAACAAGGTCACAAGTATGAGCCACTTGAGAAAGGGGTAGTTCAACTAGATGGGACAACTATTAAGATAATTGGGGTTATAAGGAACCTAGATTTGACCTTGCATTCTTGTCTCCTTATTTTTCTATATGCCTATGACATGATTTCACTACCAAAATAGGAGGTTATTGTTGACACAAAACTCTACACCCTTGCTTGAGGTATGACCCTCAAGTGACCTTGTGTAACATGGAAATAACCTCCAAGAGTGGGACTTGTGCTTTGAGGTTGAATCTATAGAGAAGGCCAACTTCCTCACTATCATGGTGCACCTAAAAAACTACCACTTAAGAGGAAAAGGGAGAAGGAGAACTAAAATTAAAATGTTGAAAAGGAAAGGGGATGATGCACCAAGATTGAAATATGGTTACAACCCTGCCTACAACTACACTACACATCAATGAAACACCCAAAATACACTAGTCTTTACTCTAATCTATCTCCCAAAATGTCTTGAAGGTTTGGAATTGATTGAAGTATTGAAAGGAAAAGGAATTTTACTATGCAACAACTGCTAGCAGACTTGACACAACATATGAGTCAAGAAAATATTCACCACAAGGTAATAGACATGCACAAATAATGAATGGAAAGAAGAGGTAAGAACAAGTTTTTTTCATTAATGGATGGAAAAAAGTTGCAAAGCATAATGTTGTTGAAAAATACAAACAAAGAAGAACCCTTAAGAAATATTTACAACTTTCCTTTATAGAGTTCAGGCATAACTTTGATGTTTACGTCGAGTTCAAACCCAACCAAGTGGAGTTGAGTTTCAAAGGAAGTAATAACTAAGAATCAGAAAGAAATATGATCATGAAGTGCAATTACCCACTAGAAGCGACAAGATGAGACCAAAATAAGTGCACCCAATTGCAAGAAATCAAATCACTAAAATTTGATCACTTCATGCATTAAAGCGCAATGGTGTTGTGCCAATCAAGGCCCAAGAAGTAGCTAGGCATTAAAGAACTAACAACTAATGGCATATCATGAACGAATAAAATTGTGGAGAAGGATATCATAATGTGTTATTTTCCCACAACATGCAGGGTTGATCGCAAGGGGAAATTGATTTCCCCAAAAATAAATGTTGGTTGTTAATGAAGGTCTTCTCAAAATAAATGGCCTAGATGCATCAAGAATCTTCCCTAATAATAGATTAAGTTGCCACTATCAATGTAGATTCTCTTTATTTCCAGTGGATGACTGAGATGTAGTGAGGAGACCCCTAAGATGTAATGGACCCAATGACTATGATGTAATTCTAGGCTTTGGAGCCTCACAAAGACTTCACAGTGTAAAGAAATGCCAAAATGATGACACTTGGCAGCATCTTGCACTTTGCCATTTGATAGAATAGATGAAAATTTTTTAATCTCTCATTGAATATTTGTCGTTGATCTGCACAATGCATATTGGGTTAGCTTAAGTGTCAGAGGTGGGACCCTCCACCATGTGACACAATTTCAGATTCTAAGGCCTTGTCAAAGCATTATAGCATGAAGGAATGTCAAAAAGGTGACACGTGGAAGCATCTCATACTTTTAGGAAGGTGGATAGATAGCTCATGAAAACACAAGTCATTGGATCTCATAGCTAGAGCCAACCCAACCAAGAACAAACCAAGCCAACTAAACAAAAGAAGAACTGCAACTTTCTTAAAGAACAAATCGAGTCAACTCAGTCAATTGAGGAAAAATGAGCCAACTTGGAAAAAGAAGGGACTGAGCTAACATAAAATGTTAGCCGCCAACTTTAGTGGGTTAACCCAAAATAAGGAATCCAGCCCATTGAAGATCTCTCGAATCGGATATCAGTGATGGCCTGAATGGGGGAAAAATTGGCCAATAGTTATTTATCTACATATTGGTATCATATGCTTTTTTGCACTTGGTATGGCACTAAGTTCACTATTCCATCTGAACCTATTGCAAAGGGTTGCATTGAATATCATATTGTTAATTCTGAAAATGAAACAAAATCTATTTTGTTTGATCAAGATGAAATTACTGTTGTTCATGAGCCCAAACACAGATAAATAGTATACTTAGTATATTATTAGATGTATGGGATACTGAAAATATTGATATTAAAGAGGAATTCATTGAGGAACCAAGTTTTTATTCATGAAATTATTGATTTCTTGCCAAATGTCATGAAAGATGCATATTTAAGTTCATTAAAACAAGATAATATTTTATAGAATTTATATTTTGATGGTTCATGCAGCAAAAGAGGTGCATGAGGGGGTTGTATGCTAATTTCACCAACTAATAAAAGGTCTTATGCTTCTTCTAGATTTACTTTCAATTGTACCAATTTAGCCTACACCTAAATTGCTAGGTCCTAATTTTGCCTATGTATCAAACTACATGTATTAAGTTGTTGATGTTTTATGTTGCAGAGTTATTTGAATGCCAAAAATTAAATTTCAATGTACAAAATGCACAAAACAAGAAGAAATTTGATCCTTTTCATTCAAATTTACACATAAGTACAAAAATAGTATACTTTTATTGAAATATGTTTTAGAACTATTTGCAAAGTACAAGATGTTCAAATTATAGTTATACAATGCTTTAACAATGTATTCAAAATTGTGGTAGCTTAAAATACATAATCTAAATAGACTTCTTGTAAATGCATAAAATGAAGAAGAGGTAAAGGAAAGGTCTTCATTGCCCAAATGGAAGATTTATTGAATTGAGCTTTGACATAGACTTGGGCCCACATCCAGCTCAAAAGTAACCTGCAAAATTGTAAAGGAAGGGATCAGTTCATATGAACTAAGAAATGAAAGTTATTCCTGTATGTCTCTCCTACATGTTATCCAAGTACAACATGTATATTGAGAAAATGCATTAAAATATGCAATGAGGAAGAGAAGAAATAGAAAGAAAGGAACACATTTTATGTTAATATGTTTTTTTCATGCACAGATTTAGGTATGAAGACTAAAGATTAAGGGAAGACTTTGAGGGGGCATACATTCATTATAAGTATGAGACTTTCTAGCTAAAAAAAAGTAGCTAATGGAAGACAGTGAGGATACTGTTGAAGGGACATGCACAAATTTTAGGTATGAAACCTTTTAGTTGAATTAGGGAGTAGATGAAGACACATAATGTGCAAGAGGTTGTTGAAGGGACACAAAATTTATTGTGAAACCTTTTAGCCATATAACATTGTAGATTTCAAAGCTAAAGGACTATTTCAATGAGTTCAAGGAAAATTTAGAAGCTACATATACTTATTTAGGTATAACAATGGTTTTGGTTTTCAAGAAAAGAGGAAGAACATGCTTAGAGTTACTATTAGTTTCAAACATAAGTGAAAAATGCAAGTTACTCATTAAGTAAAATGACACTTTTACACAAAGATCAATGATTAAAAAGGGATTACAAGCCCACATATAACTTCTAGTTTCCAAACACTAGTACAAAAACAATAATACACTACTAAATAAACTACTAAAAATTGTAGATATGTGACTAATTTTGATCACGTGACCAATGGTAGTTGATTGCAAGACATTTATCTTCCAACCAAACTTATGACTAAACTATTTTAATCATTGATTAGGTCATTGATTTAGTCATTTATTGTTGTTACTTAGTAGTTTATATGGTAGTTTATTTAGTAATTTTGGTAATTGATTTGGTTTTATAATTGGTAGTTTATTTGGTTATATTTGGTAGTTTATTTGGTAGTTGATTTAATCATTAATTTAGTCATATTAAGGAATGATGGAATTGAACCATCATCCTCCTACTTATAAAGTAGGTGCTCTTCCATTGAGCTAGTACCTTTAAAGAATAATGCAAAAAAAAATGACAAATTTGTCTTCCCAACATTAGATCTACCATGATCATGGTCATAGTAACATTATACTCTTCTCAAGGAACGCTAATTTTAGTTATTATGAAAAACAATAATCTAAATCTTTATCAATAACAATTCAACTATTTTAAATTCTTCTATTCAAGTATTTTAAAATTATATTTCATGTCAATTACACTTCTCTAAATTATTGTAGTAATAGACTCTTATAAAATATAATTTGGAGCACTTTGGCCACACACAAGTATTGTTTCTTGTGCTAACTTCTTAGAAAAAAAGATACAAATGATTATGCAATTTCTGTCAAAAAATAGACCTTTGCATTAAATAAAAACATCAAACCCCATTAAAAAATCACATCTATTAAAAACTATGAAACACAATCAATTAAAATACTCACTTTTTAACATATAGAGGTGCCAAAGGACCAAATATTTCCTCTTCCTTATGTTTAGATGGGTGCTAAAAGTGTTCATTACACTCGATGTTGACATTTATTGAGCCATAGTCTACAAACAACATCAAAATAGGAATTTGATAAAAATAAGACACACAAGAAGAAATTTTTTTATCAATGATATATAATTAAGTTATTCCTAGTAATAGGGAAAGTGGTTCCAATTCATAAATGTAACAAAGAACTAAATTATATGTTTATGATAAATTGCTTAAAAAAACTTGTAACAAAAGGAAATAATGGACTAGTAAAGTCTGGTAGGCAGTGGCTATGCTTCACCTGTTGATAACCCCAATTATAGGATAAACCTCAGAACCATACATTGATAGATCCTGAGATGGTTGATCATAACCATAAACTTCATATCCTTGACCATAATGTAATGTACCCGTTTCAGAGCTATCTTTGAATGATAACATAGCCTAAATACAAGTTTAAACAAAAAATTAAATTAAATATAATCATAATCATAATAATAATCATCTTAATCAAATAAATAATAATACACTATGAAATATTATTATTCAAATTATTATAATAAAGAAAGAAAATATTTTTAATAATATTACATAATATAATTTATTATTACAAATATGATTAAGAAGTAACATATAACATAATATTATGAATCATCTATTTTAAGATGATGAGTAGAATTAAAATAAAATATTAAATTATAATTATAATCTTATCCCAAGTCAATATTTTAATATTAAAAATATAATAATAAATATTATTAATATAAAAAATATAACATATCATTATAAATAAAATAATAACAAACATCAAATATGATAAAGCTACATGTACTTAGTCACGAAACTTCAGAGGGATATATATAAAAATGTAATAAGTAGCTTACATTTCTATCGCAATTGGGCACTTCCCAACAGTCATTTGCATCCACAAAAAATAACAACAGCCATTGGATTGAAAATTTGACTATTTTGGGGAAAAAAATAGGGTTTTCAAAAAATGCCCGGCTATATTTCCATATCTATATCCCATTCAAGATAACCCACTTAACATAAAATGATCAACTGCATAAACAAAAAGAAAAAGAAAATGATGTTCAAAATATTCAAAGCACAAATCAAATTACCCCTTCCATCTAGAATGTAATATCATTGTAGTAGAGTGACATCCAAATTGCAATATCAGGAGGTGTGTTTGTTAATTTCTTTGGTATGTTCTAGCTAATCTCTTTATTAGTTGGAAAAACTATGGAGGAGATGATGTGGATTAATGCATCATCTATTCTACCAATGTCATATGTTTTTGATCTGTGTGTAAGGAATGTGGAGGATAGATGTTGCATTCTAGAGACCTTGCAAAAAATTGATATTTACTCTACTCTAGTACAATCAAATGTCATTGTTGATCAATACCCACTCAATCAAATACAAGGGTAGTAAAATCCTTGCTTGGTGGATAAAATTAGATATACAAACTCTAGATCTATAAAAAGTTTGAGTTAATTAGCATGCTAGCCCTATAGATGATTGTGATGTTAAGGATGCAAAACTATAGACTATTGTTAACAACTAATACAAGGAATGAAATGATCATAAAATGGATTCCTCATTACTCAAGCCATATGCACTAAGAAAAAAGTTTATTTCAACTCTTAAAAGAGAATGAAATGAATCCCTCAAAAAGAAGGGTGACTCATAATTGAACATTAACCAAAGGGATAAATTAACAATTGTAATAAAAATAAGCATAATGATAATCAATAGTCCAAAGAATCAATTTCTATTTCACTCTCTATCATCATTCTCCAAATAACAAAAATGAAGAAAGATTTTTTCTTCTCTTCTGATTTCTTAACCTTAAAATATATTTTTTACCAATATTCAAAGCTCTTGGACATAAAATCTTTAATCAAAATGTTGGATAGAGATAAAGCATAGAAGAAAAAAAAGGATAACAATCCATTGATATTACTCTTCAACAATCAAATATCCAGATCAAACCAATCAGCATAAGCACTCATTGAAAGATAAGAAATCAACATTCAAGAGGAAAATGACATCAAATCATATCCATTTAACTTACAACAATGGACTAGAAACATTGTCATAGCACCAACTCAATAAGAAACTCTTATCATGAACGAAAAGGATTGGAAGTCATGTAGTAGCGAATAAGAATTAATAAGTCTAAGGAAACAATCTTAAGTCAGCAATCAAGTGAAAATAAGTAGTGAATAGACTAATAATAAATAACAATAACAAATAGCAAAGGTAATTAGAGTTGCTAACAGACATGGAAAGGTGCAATCAAGGAAAAGGAATAGGTAATTAAAGCACGAGTCCTTACAACTATAGAAGAAATCATTTTAATGACTAAAATGATATCAAAAAAATTATTCAGGTGACTGACTGATTAGTACACCTGATTCAACATTTGATATGCCCTTTAAGTAAGTTGATGTGACAGACATTGCCTCTTCCTGGGGGAATTCAACAAAATGAGCAGAATTGAACAATGTGTGATCTAAATCCAGCACTAAATAGAGTTTCTTTTTTGGTAGTAACTTCTTCAGATCATTATCATGTAACTCTCCAAATTCTCTATCTGTGAGCTCAAAATCCTAAAAAATATTTACATATGAAATGGTTTTAGTTACAGAAACATATAATTGAATTTTATTTGTTGGAAGATCAATACAGGGAATTATACAAGGAAAGAAAAGTTGGAATTATCTGTTTAACTCTCCAATTGACTTAAAATACTTGTTGGAAAAAAAAAAACTTAAAGTATTCATAGAATCGAAAATATATCAAGAACCTAAGGTAGGTATGGAAACACAAGTCAATCATATTATTCATCCAAGCAAGTTCCAAAGCAACATTTGGTCTGATCAAGTCATAGGAAATTAACAAGCATGAAGCAAAACATTCTTTCTTGCCCTGCAATTCCAAAAGCAAAAAGTAAGCCTCATTTCAATGACATGCTTTAACAAGAAAATTCAAAATCTAACTTAACCTATGAAAAAGAACAAGCACATATGGTTTAGAAATCACATACTTATTCCACAAAATACACTAGCAGTTCCTTTGCAAGCTCATGATCACCCAATTGAGAACTAGTTTCCATTGCATCCTTGTAAATGCCTCCATCTTCCTAATTTCTTGTAAATAAAAGAAATAATATGATAGAATTCAAGAAGTTCATGTTTCTCAACCTAATTGAAAGTGAAGCTCATTAGAATAATATTCAAATGCTAAGTTACATCCCATTTTGAACTTAAATGGACGAACTAAAAGAGATGTCTTTTCACCCTCTGAGCAAGTCCTATCTGATCAAAGTTGTCATGCATATCTATAGTTTCTTGAAGCCTATCATAATCTTCCTCTTCTACATAAATCTCATTCAAAGCCTCACAAACATCAACTACATTGTTGCTTTGTACTGCAACCATGTATGACTTCACAAGACCAAAATGTCCAACCTGCATTATCTTTCATATACAAAATAGGCTTTCATATTTCATATATCACTATCTTCATGTCTTTTTGAGCCTAGTGGATTACCACTTTCTTGTCATGTTTCTTCCTCTGTTTATAACATGTTTTCTCTCTCACTCTTCTTATGATAGTGTATCTTTTAAAATATGGTGAAGAGTCTGTCTAATGCTGCAAAATAGGAATGTGAATGTTCTTGGCCTTCGTTCCTGTGGAAATAATTGCATCCTTTCATAATAGGCTTTCATAATGAACATTCTCTTCATGGTTTTGCATTGTGATCTTTATGTTGTCTTGTGATATCTTTTATCTCTGATGTTCACTATGACGGTTCTCCAATCTCTGCATTATCTATCTTAATGTTGCTCACCTTTATCAAGCATCGATCTTCTAGTTTTACCTCTATCTTTGCTTTGATATGAGGATTACTTGTTGCTCTCAAAATAGTACTCAATAAAATGCATTTTTGCATCTCTTTCACCATGATTATCATCTCATGTTAATGGTTGTTGTTATCCATAGCATTTGTTGTTGTTTATTGTAAGTCTATTGCAAAACATGTGTTCTTTGATTCTCTCATAAACATATGCTATTTCATAAAGTTTCATTGCTTTATTATTATATATTACACTTTTATCTGTTGAATGATGTTGTCTTTTCATCTAAACACTACTATTTCACCTTTGTAATAGCAACCATTGTCTTGGTGTTTGAAAAATAGTCATTCCACTTTTTCAACCCTAGGCATGATCACTATTTTATGACCCTAAACACATTATTGTCACTTTGATATATATTTAGTGTCTTCTATTTTTATTTAGTGTCTTGATAGTTAATATCAATGCTGCCATTTCATATGACTGTTCTTTACATTATTACACAGTTTGTATGGTATCGTTGTCTTTCGTTGACACAAAATGGTGTCTTCTATTATAGCCTCCCCTTGTCTTATGATATTAATGCATGTTACTATCATAATTATGAACCACTGTTATTGACAGTGTTGCTCTCTCTTGATGTAATAGTGAAGACCTTTTTAGAATAATGATAAGACTTGATCCCTCCTAGAGAAATGGATGCATCCTTCTTATCATATCAATAATTATAGTTACAAAATCCTCCCAAATGCATTGTTTTCACAGTATAAAAATCCTATATTAGGGCCCATCTGAGCTCCCATTTATCAAATGATAGTGTTGGAGATAACTTTTATACTATATAGAAGGAATAGTGGTAAATTTTGGAGTTGTACACTTGTCACCCGGCTAGATAACAAGCAAACCACTTCAACAAAACAATTGTACTTGAAACCTCAAACCAATGACATATAAAGATACTAAATGAGAAATTCTTGTACTATACTTGTACACTTTTGGAGTGTTAGTGTAGTTTGGAACTCAAATTATTTGTTCCCATTCAAGGGAATCACCCTCTTGTATACTATAGATTTGGGATATTGTATTATTTGGAGAACTTGGCACTATAAGAATTTTCTAAGACTCATGGCTAGGGGTGGATTGAATAACTTTTGTGAGAACATTTTTGTCCCATTTTCCAGTTGCAAGCATTCATTTATTATTGGATTTTATGTATCTCATCCTTTTTCTCTATTATACTATCTAATTTTTTTAGAAGCACATTGTTTACATTGTTGAAGTGTACAATGGCAATGTTCTAAACTTTGATATTCTTTTTCAGCATGTAATGTGTTTGTTATTAGGGGATTTTTGGAATTTTGATAGAGTAGAAAACACTTACCAAGTTTGGCATATTAATGACTTGTACAGTTAACGATATATTTTAATGTGGTTGTTTAAGTGTTTTTAAGTTATGTTGTAAAATATAGTGGTTTTAGTGTGCCTAAATAAGTTTTTAATTTTTAAATTATAGAAAAAAGATAAATTGGAATATTTCCTTTCTTAAAGCAATAGCTACTATTTAATAATTAAAAATAAGTTGTTAAAAAAGCAAAAAATGTTAGGTGGCTCCAAAAATTTCTTGCCCTCTTTTAAATTTTTTTTTTTCAAAACTTCATTGCACAAATTGTTTCTACTAATATCGATAAATTTTAATAAAACTACTTAAAAATAAATAGAAAAAATAAGGATTTATCAAGCACCAATCCTACAAATAATTCCTAAATAAGTTAAGCAATAGTTGCTAGTGAATATAATAAGTTGATCAGTTGCATGAGGTTGTATTCTAAGTTTATTTGCAAATTCTTCAGATATTGAAGGGATGCCAACATAATAATCATGTGAAGTTCCAATGTAGCTTTGGAAGTTTCTACAGAATTATCAAAGGTCGATTATGTATTTGGTAATTAGTGTGATCACGTCTACAACACCCAACATACAACACACTTCAGGTTGCTGCCCTGAGGAGTAGCAATAAATGAATTTCTTGGTTGAGGTTGATGTGCCAAAGAAGGCTGTGGAATGAAAACTGACATTAAACTATTTGTTTCTCTTTCCTTCCATGGTCCCTGGACATCATTCTTGGTCTCTCCATGCCTGATAGCTTAGAGCTCAAAATCATTTGGCTTATATTTGCTTGATACTTGTCAAAGTTATTACTCTAGCCACCAACATGTCCTTAATGTATTAATTTAAAGAGAACTTGGATGTTCATGAAATGCCAAAAAGAGGAAATAACAAAAGAAATTCAAGAGAAAATGTCACAAGTGATGGATGCTTTGAATGTTTAAGGAAATGAAGGGTCAAAGCATTAAGGTTGTTGTATAGTGCTCTAGAGCAGTTGGAAGACATAGGAAGATAATAGTTGCAGGTCAAGATATATGTGTCAATAAGTTTCATTATTGACGTAGAAAAAAATTGAATGAGAGGTTGCAGGTTTGGCTTTGCACATTTGAGTTGTATATGGGTCTATAAGTTTGACTCAAAAACTACACAATTAAATCCTAATGGCAATATCACAATTCTATTACTCTTACTACAAATATACAAGTAGTTTAAGAAATAGCATAGAAATAATTTTGGTTCATATTTCAGTCTATAAGGTTTAAACTTAAATTTGAGTAAAAAAAACCCATGCAATTGAGAAATCAAAATAAAATTGCCCCATCATGGTGTACTACCTCTTATAAGCTCCTTTATTATTAGCATTACATTGGTCTTGGATCCTAGGAAATTCTCAAGGAAGTACATTTATTTCTGTTTAAATCCTCTAGATTTCTCCAGCTTATCCAGGATGTGCTTGTTTACTACATGACATCATATATATATATATATATATATATATATATATATATATATATATATATATATATATATATACGTAGAGCTAAACTATACTTTTTTAAATGTTTATTTTTTAAGTAAACAAAATTCAAAATTCAAATGGTTAAAAGTTAAACACAATTTTTCTAAAACAAAATATTTTGTGTTAATTTTTATCAAGAACGTTAATTCAAAAAAGTAATTTCATTTTCCATATTTTGTGTCACCTATGGCCAAACTACAAAATATAGATTTCTAAAGTATTTAAGTCTTATTTTCTACTTGGCCATCATTATTTAGGCTTAACTAGAGGCTGGATCCATCATTACTATTATAAATTATATCTAATTACTATTTAAAATTATATCTCTAATTCAAATCCTATTTTTTATTTATACCAGAAAATATAAGTGCAGTGCTACTACATTAGTATTTAAATTTGGGTGCAAGATCAATGGACTTGAAGTCAAAGAGTCAAGAACCTAATAAATTAAGAGGCAAGACTATCAGAAGTCATAGATAATTATCCATCTCCTAAATTTTATAATTAATAATAGAGCTCAAACCCACCATACACCCACTAGATGATATATGCTAGTAAATTAACTGCATGAGTCTCAACTAAAGTCAAATAAAACAATATTTCAAGAACTTGTGAAATATATCAGAACTCATGAGATGACTCGTATAATTTTCTTGGGTAGATGTAACTATCAAAATAAACATCCCTTAGAAAATGCCACCACTTATAATGTTTCTAAAGCATGCTAAATTTTGAAGTCCCGTGTGAAGTTGAATTGAACCAGTTTTTTAAGAAGAGACAACCTAAAATTTACCACTTTTCTTGTAGTTTTTCTTATAATATGCAAAGAAATTCATTTAGAACAATCAAAGTATAAGAAAAGAAAATAAATCATGCTTAAAGTGATCTCCTAAATTCAAAATAAATGGATAATCATAAGATTATGAGGACAATAATACAACTTTGATTCACAAAATAATGAAATTTTGCTTTATCAATTATAGAGCCATAGACATACAAATAGATCAATGTAATATTATCATACTTGATTTAATACAAACCAAAATAGTTAACATGAGACTATATTCATACCCAAGTTCATATTTGCAATGTATATAAAAGATAGATAACGAACAAACTTAATCAAGTGTATTTTATTATGTCCTCAATCAAGACCATTTATGAATAGATAATTCATGTCATGTGGAGTTTATTAAGATCTTTGGATGATCTCAAGACATGGTTATGTAATCCAAATATAGAAGTCTAGATAATTCAGATCTTGAAGCCTAGGTCCCCAAGTTAGGCAATTGTTAAACTAGACAAGGTCAATATTGTAGTGATAGCAGGTACCAATATTGCAAGTGCCTTAATATTGTAGGATTTTGTGAAGACAACTTTAAGTATACAAAGGGAAGTTGCATGGGTTCAAAAACATGTGGCAGATATTTGATAGGAAAGTTGTATATGTTTGGTGTATTAAATTGTGTTTTCAGTATCTACTTGAGGATGACATTGAAGACTTTTTTCTCAACTTGCATAAACTAGATTAGCATCATAGCACAACAATATGAATAGGATTCCATAGCTATAGTGGGAAACATTAGAAAACAAGAATATAAGGTAACAGAGTTGGAAAATGGCAAAAACAAATATTTTATTCACATTTTTAGATGCATATTGTTCAATATTCCTAATCTAGTTTTGAAAGTGATAAGAGTTAAGTAGAGGATGAAATATAGAAAAAGTTTCTTGATCATTTATAAATGTCCTCTATCAATGGCCAATAAAGACTTAAATACATATTCTGAATTAAATATCATTAAAGTTCAAAAAAAATACTTTTCAAAATCTAAATCAAAATAAATGATAGTGCAAGCACATTAAAATTGTCTATTAAAACCAAAATTGATATTTAATCAACATGATCACAAGGATACACTCCTATAAATTTTGTAGAGAAGAGAAAAGAGAAACAAAAGTAAGCCCTCATCCAAAAACCAAATGACTTCATTCATTATCAAATTCTAAAAAATATATGAAGCTCTCTATAGCTACAAGATTTTTCAGAATCATAGGAAATCATCAAGGGTTTTAAATATACCATTTACAATTTTATTTTTTTGATATGCTAATATAAAATGCTCGAGGGTTTAAGAGTTACAACTATAAAATAGTGTATTAGAAGATGAAAACAATAACTCGAGTCCTAGTTACCAAGCTAGTGATCACAAATAAAAATATTGACAAACCCTCAATCATGCCCTAGCGAAGAGGAGAAGTATAGAAGTGTGGTCAATTGGAGCTTGCCACATGAGTCAATAAACTGAAATGTAGAGCAATTATATAAATCCTTGGGCTCCAATGAGATAATATAAAACACACCATATCAATGATAAAAGCTTACTTGTATATGCAAAAGAAGGTTGTAATCTATTTTCAAAGGCTTACAATAGAGATTCAAAACTCCAAATTGTAATCAAAACCCTAAATTCAAAAGGTGAAACGCATTGTTTTGTCATATCTCATTCAAACCCTAACATAGCATAGATATGGATGTATAAGCCAATTGCAAATTATGAATGAGCAAATAAGGTTATTTTAGGGTATGAGCCTTATTCACAATGAAGATTGGACATTGTGATTTTCATTGCTCTTATATTTATTATTATTTTTTGTTTATATTATATATATATTTTTATTTTTATTTTTTTTTAATGAGAAGAAATACATCAAATACATACATTTGCAATGTTAGCATATAGTGCATTTTAAATTACAACTTTATTCCTATAAATAAATTTTAGAATTTGATTTTTCATTTTATAATAGAAAAATTTAAATAAATCTAAGATCAAACTAAATAAATTTATAATAGAATTATTTTTAATAAATAAAAAAAATACACAATTGTAAAAGATTTATATAAAAATTTAAGTTGATTTTTTTAAAATGATAGCATTTTTAGAATTTATAATCAAAAGATTTGTTTTGCAATTAGAAAATATAGCTTTTTAAAACTAAAAAAATAAGTTTAATTCATTTTAAAATTAGAAAGAGTGATGATTAGAAATAAATCTAAGATGTTTTAAATAAATCTATAAAAAACTTCAATTTTAAAGACTTATAATAGGTTTTTTTAATAGATAAAATATAATGAAAAAGATCAATTTTAAAAGGTGCAGTTTTTAGAAATGATACTAGAAAACATTATTCACAATTAAAAATTCAATTATACTTTAAGATTTTATAAAAAAAAGGTTTATTTTACAACTAGAAAATATGAATATTTAAAAGTAAAAATTAAGTTTAATTTATTTGAGAGAATTAGAAAGCATATTATAAATAAATCTAAAATTAAATTAAATAAATCTATTAAAACCTTAAAACTTTAAAGCATTTATAATGGAATTGGGTTTTTAATAAATAAAATGTAATCAAAAATATCAATTTTAAAAGATAATAGAAGTAGTTATTCAAAATTAGAAACTCAATTATATTTTTAAGATTCATATTGAAAATGATTATTTTACAATTAAAAAATATGGTTATTAGAAACCTTGAATTTTCATTATATATTCAAAGAACATAAATTAATTAATAAATAATATTGAATATTGAATATTTTTATGAGATATTTTATTAAAAAAATTGTGTGCACAAAATAATATTCTATAATAATTTATTTAATAAATATGCATAAAATACGCATTCTAGATGAAGATGCAAAGAGATATGATCTCATATGCTTGTACTATTTAATAAATATAAGTTATATACAATTAAATATATTATAATAATATATCACATCATTCTTTGACATATTTCATACTTATTAAATAGTATAATTTACTATCTATTGAATATTTAAAATGTAACAATACAATCAAAGGAGATAAATTTTAAGGTAGCAATTGTAAATAATAATAATTATAATATAAGGAAATAGCCTACACCACAATAGTAATTTGTGAGCCTACTATATGGGAGGTCTTGGGTGTGAATCTACTCAAGATTAACATATAATAATAATTAATTTCAACAAATAATAATAAATGTAGACTTCAACCCATTACTGATAAAATAATAATAATTATAATATATAAAACAAAAACAAAAAAAACAAAACAAATAGTAGTGAATGAAAGGAGACATAAATATCTTATGACATTTTGTATCAAAACCAAAAGTTTCTTTCGTGTTGAAGTACATGACTCATACATATGTATATATGAGTCGTGTACTTTGACATGAAAGAAACTTTTGGTTTTGATAATTGAAACCTAAGAGAATTGTGTGTGTGGGTGTTACTAAAAAATTTATTCATCATTCATTTAGTCATTTATTTGGGTGACTAAGTATTATCACCATCTATTTAGTCATTTATTTAATCATTTATTTGGTCACATAAATTTGTTTAATCTTTTAATTTTACTTGATGACCAAATTAGTCATTTATTTAGTCAATTATACTTACAAATTGTAAAAGATAACTATAATTTGATCACTTGTAGTCATGTGACTAAAAGTTTTAGTCACATAGTCATTTATTTGTTAAAATTCTACTAGTGAAATCAAGTTGGTCAAGGTATTCTTCTTTCAATATACATTATTTTGAACAAATTTCAGCAATATCAATTTTTTGCTAGTTTGTGCTTATGGACACTTATTGAGAGGTTGTGCATAAAAGAAGAAGAAAAATTACTAGAATGTCATGGTATGAATGCAAAGTAAAATTATATTTGTGAGTGACAGTTCAAGTCAGAGCCATGTTATGACTATCAAATCTATTGAAATGCTTAGCTAGCAGTACAATATTCAAACAACAATCTTATAAAAATAATAACAAAACAATCATCTTGTGTCTAGTTTTATGAGAAAATGAGCATGAATTTTTAAAATACTTTCTCTAGAGCAGGGTGTTTTAGGTCCCAATGTGGGACAAATCTTTATAACATTAAGGGGTGAGGAGATATCACTTATTTTCTAGTGCAACATTCTCTGATTTATCATTATGGTTGAGATGCAAAATATAAACAACAAGCATATATCCCCAAATAATAATACCAAAGTATGAGATGATCAACTATGGGAGCAAATTAAAGTTAATGGTTTATATTTAGAAGACCATGTTACATTAACAAGGTGGAAACTCAATGTAGAGGAAACACCAACAAATAAATAACAAAAGGCAATAGGATTAATCCTATAAAAGTAAAAGATGATCTACAATATAGTGAATATAAAGGCCATTCAATCATAATCTTTTATCAATTTCTAATCATATATCTAGATAGTTAAGGTTTAAAATAATTTAAATAGACATGACTATTAGAACATAGCACGTTGGTGAAGGTTTTCATGCCTAAGAATTTAAATGCTTCAAATATGTGAATCAATGTTTCAGATAAAAGTATTCATCAAGGAGTGCTAAGGTATTATTCCAAATTTTAAATATGTTAAAACATATTAGAAACATTGTTAGCAATAAGAACTTATATTAAGGGAATGATTAAGTACAAATGACAATGGAAGATATATCTACATTTTTCAAAATGGAGTGTAATGATGTTATCCAACATTAAAATTGTATCTTCAACACACAAGTTTCAATAGTCTTGTCTTCATTTGATTGTAAGGAAAATACCATTTAGAGCTTTAATATCTCTGAGAAGAACTTGTAGCCAGAGATCTTATAGCAACAATAATTACAAATGTGCTTGAACGATAAATATAATGTGAACTATATTGAAGCCAACAATAAGAGGAAACTTGCAACATGCATGTACATAAGACCTCAAGTTAGCAAGTGTGTATCCAAACACCAAAACTCCAGAGGCCGGAGTTGGTGATGGACCTGTAGCTTATTCAGTTAGCATGTTTGTGAGCCCAACCGACAACAAGCCGGGGACCCCACCTACCACGCGGGTCCTGGGGTGCATTGGCCCAACATTGACACCACATGGGGAGAGCGGCGAGAGTAGAACATAAGACCTCAAGTTAGCAAGTATGTATCCAAACACCAAAACTTTAGAGGCCAGAGTTGGTGATGGACCTGCAGCTTATTCAATTAGCATGTTTGTGAGCCCAACCGACTATAGGCCAGGGACCCCACCTACCACATGGGTCCTGGGGTGCATTGGCCCAACATTGACACCACATGGTGAGAGGGGCGAGAGTAGAACATAAGACCTCAAGTTAGCAAGTATGTATCCAAACACCAAAACTCTAGAGGCCGGAGTTGGTGATGGACCTGCAGCTTATTCAGTTAGCATGTTTGTGAGCCCAACTGGCAATAGGCCGGGAACCCCACCTACCATGTGGGTCTTGGGGTGCATTGGCCCAGCATTGACACCACATGGGGAGAGGGGCGAGAGTAGAACATAAGACCTCAAGTTAGCAAGTATGTATCCAAACACCAAAACTCCAGAGGCCGAAGTTGGTGATGGACCTACAGCTTATTCAGTTAGCATGTTTGTGAGCCCAACCGACAATAGGTCGGGGACCCCACCTACCATGTGGGTCCTGTGGTGCATTGGCCCAACATTGACACCACATGGGGAGAGGGGTGAGAGTAGAACATAAGACCTCAAGTTAGCAAGTATGTATCCAAACACAAAACTCCAGAGGCCGGAGTTGGTGATAGACCTACAGCTTATTCAATTAGCATGTTTGTGAGCCCAATCGGCAATAGGTCAGGGACCCCACCTACCACATGGGTCTTGGGGTGCATTGGCCCAGCATTGACACCACATGGGGAGAGGGGCGAGAGTAGAACATAAGACCTCAAGTTAGCAAGTATGTATCCAAACACCAAAACTCCAGAGGCCAAAGCTGGTGATGGACCTGCAGCTTATTCAATTAGCATGTTTGTGAGCCCAACCGGCAACAAAATTATGTACAAGAAAATTATGTACCAACATATCAAAGGTTCATGATTTTTTGTCAATACAATAGAAGCAAAAACTTTATTCATTATAATTTATGGAAGGTGAATCCAATACACAACTTATGCAAATTGAACCCAATAATTTATAGTGAGAAGTTGCTTAAATACAAGGTGAGAGATGTACACTTTTTTGTTTTCAACATAATATTTATTAAAGTAATATGAAAGACTACATTTCTACATGAAGGTAATACCATAAGTCTTTAGAATCTTTATTTATTAAAGATTAATAAAAGTTGTGATTACAGAGGAGCTATTTGACAAAGGAAAGACTATGATTCGACAAAGGAAAGGTTGTGATTATAAAGGTAAAACTAGAACATGCTGAAATTATGCTAAAAATATACTACTATTGACTTACAGTCTTACCAGATTAATAATGATAAAAGTTCCAGAAATAACATGAGAATAAGAGTGCAAATAGATTATTTATATAAACAAAGCATGTTGTTGAGTGGTATTATTTCCTCAAAATAGTAGAATTATTTAAAGCATTGCTAGAAATGAGGCTACAAGTTACAACCAATATATGAAGAAAGGATAAGCAATGCAAGGTAAAAATCTATATGTTTTACAATACATTATTGATTTTGAAAGGAAGAATTTGATGTCATTAAGTTATAATTTGTTTATAACCTAAAAAGGGGAAAGTTTTCTATTCATTACATCAAAAGATACATAAATTGATCATCTTCAATGAAAATAAAGATAGTGTAATTTCTAAAAATGGAGAGCTATTTAAAGAAATGTTATAGCAGCATACAAAATGATAGTGAGAATAGCCAACCATGCTATGATTAAAGGAATATCCAAGAGAGTTTTAATCATTCCCAGATGAATATATGCAAATAAGATCTAATTCATGATAATTAATGCAAGCAATCATATACAATAGGCAAAATTAGTATTCCCAAGTAGTGAGTTATTGTCACAATGTAGGAGCAACATATGGAATATCCAAAAATGGTATCTACACAACACATTCATCGAAAGAATTATTGGGTTCATTAGCACACAAATGAGTATTATACATATGAGTCATATAATGGAGAGAAACACCATTTCAAAAAAAATTAGACCAAAAGCAGCTGTTATACCATAAGGAGAAGAGTTATCCATATGACACCCAAAGTATGATATTGTTTATTTCAAAAATAAAACCCTTCTCAAAAAATATAGAATAACACAATACTTTTAGCTTGAGAGAAATATACATATTGAAGAAGGTGTAGAGCTTCAAATAAGAAATAAGTGAGAACAAAATCAAGAAATAATTGCAATATAAATCTCAAGGTTGTGATCTTACCAGTGGTAGCCTTCTTCATGAAAAACACTAGATATAATTGATATTTTCAAAAGAAAAATCCAATCTTGCATAAATTCATTATAAAATTAATATGTCAAATTGCTATATGGATCTAATATTATTATTTATATTAAATGTAAAGATAAAGAAATGGAGCTTGCAGTTATAATTTTTGAGAGTTGAGGTGACTTTCATGCGAACTCAAAGTCCTATTTTAAGCTAAAAGAGACTATTTCAGTTAATTATATGTGATTTAGAGTTCATTTTCAGATGAGGGGTAGTTTAACTTTCTCATGCAGTTATTAAGCACTTAAGTGCTATTTTAGATGAGTTGTAATCCTATTAGGATGAATTATGCATGTGGATCACTTGGAGGCCCTTATTGAGCATTTTTTTGTATATTTTTGAGGAGTTTAACATGCCATATTTTTGGGTTTATTATGAGATCTGAGCTTTGGGTTTGCATGAATTTTTAGCAAATGGACATAGTTTTGAGGTGGCTATTAATAGTACTTGAGTTTGGGGGAAGATTTGATGGATTTCTTCACAAATTGGATGATTTTCTAGATGGATTTTTCATGCATATTTCCATATTCGAGTTGGGGTTTTGGAGCTCTATTTCTTGTGACTTCACCTCATTTTGAGGTCTCTTCTTTCTTGCTCAGATTTTTGCACATTGTAAATTTTTGAGTTGATTGTGAAGCACTTTGTAGCATAAGTTTTTGGCATTGATTATACAGATTCAACAATTCATTCTCATTGATTCTTGTGCAATATTGTGGATTCTTTTGCTTTTATGTTGTGTTTATCCTTCAGTGAAGTTATATTCCTTATTGCCTATTTGAATCTTGATACTTGTAATTGCAGGTATTTATTTTAGGTTTTGTTTGTGTCCTTGTTCTTTTTTGTAGATTATTGGTAAATCCTAGGTTTTCCTTTCAAAACAAAATATCCTAGGTCCTTGCATAGGTTTTGTAATTGCATGCTTGTTTGGGTAATGTGAATCATCCATATTATGGGTAATTTGTGTTGAGCTAATTGAAACTGCCAACAAAATACTGGTGTATCACCTCACTTAGGTTTAGTTTTTCATTTTATCATTCATCTTCTTATCCCTTTTTCTGCATACAATTAAGACTTTAGGTCTATTTAGGAACGCCAGATTTAGAAATTCATCTATCATTTTAGGACAACCCACCACCCGAGAGAGTTTCCATGTTTCAATAGGATAACTAAATATTTCATCTTGCTAAAGGTGCAATCTTGATTGACAACAAAAACCATGCGATACCTAACCCATTGACCTCACATTTAATATTGGACATTTAATATTTCTCCCTATATTAAATAATTACATCAAATATTATCACAATTTTACAGTACAACTCATAAAGTATATCTCATGGGAATCTCTTCATGTTGCACATCCATCTAGGTGCTCCTAGGTACAACATTACATAACAAAATAAAATAATATAATATAACAATATTATGCAATGTGTGCAAAATTCATTATCTCAATAATTTAGTTTGTCGTATATTTTGCATTGTAGTACCACCACACTCTTCCCCTCATTTGTACAACTATTTTTCATTCTACGTCACAATTCTTGAACTTTCTTAGTTTTCTATTAATGCAAGTATTTCTTCCCATGCTTTCCTTGTCCCTTCACACCTCATATCTCTCCATCCAAGCCTCGGGGCTACACAAGTGTGTATGAAAAAAGAGATTGTGTGAATCTAAAAAAGGTAGTCTGTACTGATGCATTATACAAATATTGTGTAAAATAACCTATTGTAATATGGTTCTTCACAAACATCTTATTGTATAATGAAAAATATTACGTGTATTCAATTGAAATATATGCATATTATTACTCTAAGATTTAGGGTTATTGCATAATCTAGTAGCTAATAGTAAATATCATTGAATTTATATTTGATGATAACATGCAATGTCATGTCCAAATATTATAATTTTAAAATTGCATTCCAATTACCATGACAAATACATTGATACTAAATGAATGTTTAGTAATTAGATAAGTAATCAAAACAAATATCACAAACCCAAATGATACTTACTTTCCTAAAATTTTCTTAAATATTATAATTGCAAAAAATAAATCTTATTCTAATTATATAATAACATTTCCTTCAAATTTGTACAAAAAATAACATCAATTCTAGTTAAAGATAAAACAAATACTCCAATATTGAAGAACATTGAGGAACAATGAATAGGATTATGAGGTAACAAAGGTTTGAGTAGTTAAGACTCTTAAAGGAGATGGTTTAATTTCAATGTCTATGTCTCGTCTTGGTGGTTTTTGGTTTTATGTGTTTAGTTCTAGCCTTGGTCTTTTGGTTTCTTGCAGATTTTGTTAGCTGGTTTGCTATATATTTTTTAAGGTTCATTTTTTGTCCAACATAATCCTACTTTTGGACTTAATTGCTATTAATGTAATCTACTACTTAATGTGTTTCAGGTCCCTATAAAACCTGTTTTTATGTTAATCTAAACAAAAATACTCTAACACGGACTTTGACCAATGAATCAACGTTTCCATATTGATCACACATGACAGATATTTTATATTTAAAAATTAATATTAGCTACTTAAATCATTACAAGATTTTAAAAGGGATTAAAACTTTTTTTATAAGTTAACAATTATCAAAACTATTACATACAAAGTTTCCTATCAACTGTTCCCTTGCACCTCCTATGATGCAAGTGCTAGTAAATATAATATGCATTGATTATAAATTATTGAATAAGTAGAAGATATTTCTATAGTGATTCCAATTGCACGATATTGCTATCAAATACCATATATCTAGATTTTGTGTCAAACTCATTGACCTGTGTTTTATGAGCAGTGGCTCACAAGAACCCATCTCTCATAAAAATGAATGGAACACTTAACACTCATTGCATCTAGGCAATTCTCCCAAAAGGAAGTTTTCCAATTATTTGAGTCTCCTATTTAATGCGAAGTAACTTTTGCCACACACACACACACACACACACACACACACATATATATATATATACATACATATACATATATATGTATATATATGTACATATGTGTGTGTGTGTGCATATATATGTAAGAATTTGCCTTAGGGAAAAATTCACCCAAGAATTAAGAACTTAAACACAAGCACAATTGTAGACCAGAAAGGAGTATGATCAGAATAACAATGTATTCAATTCAATATGCATTGAGAGTACACTAGGAGTGCCTGTATATAAAGGCCTTTGAGATGCATCTAGAATGCCTCAGAATCAACTACATGATAAGTCATACAACTAGGCACATGTCCACCAAATATGGGTTATCCTCCATTAAGAACGAAAGTAAGTGTTATGATGAGAGGATAAGCCTACAAGAGTGTAACACACAAATCAGTGTTATAGACAACATGTGCTAAAAAGGGAGTGTGAATAACTGTTTTGTCTACATGACAACTCAATGAATGGTGCAAACTCTAGTGTTGTAGACACCATGTGCTGAAATAGAGTTGCATACTTTTATGTTCAACATGACAACTCAAAAAGGTGCTCAAACTCCTAAGTGTCTCACAAAATAAAATAACAAAATAATACATTAATCTAAGTAAACTTAAGTAAGTGTAAATAGTAAATACGTATTTATTGCAATACCCCCCCTTAAGTGCAACTTAGAGGAATGTCCTTAAGATTACAAAAACTAGGATGAAATTCAAGATGGGTCTTGGCTACTAGGCCGTGTTAGGTACCCATACATAATGAAATGCAATCTCTCATAAAGCAGAGAAAGAGGGAAAACGTACCCCAAAAAGAGAGATGAAAAAGGGATGCATGAATGGATGGAGTAATCAAGACCCTCCCATTATGACATGCATCCAGTATATACAATAGTGAAGAAGGAGAGAGACAAAACCTCATAAGAGGAAACACCCCCCCCCCCCCCCCCCCCATAAGAAAGAAGAGGAAGAGAGACAAGGTAGTCCCCCCCCCCCCCCCCCAAATGAAGAATGCCGACTAGTGATTGTTACTCCAAGGAAGAAGTTGGTCGAAGGGTGTAGAATGATGTTCCTCCCCTTTGGAAGAAACAATGGCTAAGGTACAATCCTAAAGATGTACGGTGGTTGTGAAACCTACTCAAGTATCCCTATGTTGATGTTGATTTTTCCCCTTCCAACTATGTTGAAAAGAACAAATGCAGATCTGGCAAGGATGTATGTTGAACATGTCCCAATGAGGCATCTGTCTCCTCAACTGATAAAGAGACCTCTGATAACTATTGTTCATAAGGATCCACAATCACACCAACTTGTAAAGATTGATCATGTAGAGAATGGACACGAGGGTCAGAGTGAGCCCTCACAACAACTGTAGAAGGATCATCAACATCAATGAGAAGAAGTAAGTCCTCAAGGCTATTTCCCAAATCTATGGTGTGTGACTCCATGAACAAACCTGCTATGTTTGCCATGTAGTCATTAACTGAAGCTGGATCTGGAAGACAACATGTACCATGTTGTGTTGGACTTTTCATTGTGGCAATGTATGCATGTGGACTGTAATGACGTGACCTCTCCCTGTAACTGTCAATAGAACCCCACATGTTTGAATATGTTGAAGCACTATCACTGGTGTCACTATCAATTTCCATAGTCTATGAAGTGCAGAGAGGATTAGAGGATAAGCTAAGTGAACTTTCCTCAAAGTGAACATCCTTCCCCACAAAAATCTCACGAGTCTCTAGATCTATAAATCTATATGCCTTAGCTCCTTCTTCGTAACCGATGAAAGTACAAGGCCGAGGTGATGATGCCTTGTATCCCCTGGAAGATAGGTTTTCACATGCTAGACAACCAAAGACTCTGAAGTGATTCACAACTAGTTTTCTACTGCACCACGCCTCAAAAGGTGTTTTTCCATCTCAGGCATTATGAGAAGCCCTGTTAAGTATGTGAGTGGCACTGCTAATGGCTTCAACTTCAAGTGTAGGATCAAGAGACTTGGCTTTTATCATGCAACTTGCCATGGATTTGAGAGTCCTAATGCTCAGTGCGGACTGAATGTTGGTGGATTCTAAAGATCAACCGCCTCAAGTCTGCAAAAGTCTCTAATAAGTCTTCTGTCCACATATTTGTTCTCATTGTCCATCCAAAGAACCTTGATGGCTTTCCTTGATTTGTGTTCAACATGACTCTTAAAGGCTTGAAGCTTATGAACCACTTCACTCTTATGATGAAGGAAGTAGACCCATGCGAATCTTGAAAAGTCATCAACAAAAGTAAGGATGTAGCAGCCTTGGCTGACTAAAGTCAATATAAAAGGACCTGCCAAAACCATGTGAACCAACTAGAGAACAACTGGTGCTCTTGAAGACTTCCCTTTATCATACTTCTCCTCGAGAACATATTCACTAAACATGAGGAACAATCACCTTTAGAAAAGTTGACGTTAGGTAGACCTTTGACCATGTGTTTGAAGCAAAGTTGTCAAAGGAAGCGAAAGGCAAGATGACTAAACCACTCATGCCATAAGTTCATGTGTGAATGTGAGTGAGTCAACAAGGCTTGTGAAGGAGACCTAGGCACAAAGTGGGAGAAGGAATAAAGCCTTTTGTCATGATTGACTTTCCCCACTGCAACCAATGAATCATCTCTAAGACTACACACCATCACTGAATCTAGAAGGAACTCAACTTTGTGACCATCTCCAAGGTGAGTGATTTGGTAAACTGAGAGGAGATTGGAGCTAAGGTTTGGAATGTAGAGAACATCTTTGAATTCCCCATTGTCCATTTCCACATGTCCTTTTCCTTCAAGTTCCATTTTAGTATCATCTCCCACAAAGATGTGTGGTACCTTTGACTGCTTCAATGAAGAAAAGTCTCCCTTTGAAGAACCCATATGGTAAGAGGCACCTAAGTCAAGTATCCATTCCAAAGAAGAACTTGTGTTTGCCATAACTGCTTGCCCTTTTCCCTTTGAAGAGGTTGGAGTTGAATCCTTGGAAGTATCTAGCACTCCTAAGTAGATTTTCTAACTCATTGATTTTGTTAGTCTTGCAATGATGCTCGCCATGATTTGGCTTTTTGCAATATGCACAAAAAAGTTTGTCCTTCTTGTCATTACTTCCCTTCTTGTTGGAAGAATAATTGCCTTGTTGTGAGGAGGACTGTTGTGTCTCAGATTGTGATTTCTACTTCCACTGCTTCTGCTTCTTGTTGCTAGAACTTTTCCCTCCTTGACTTGATTGGTGCTCATCACTAGCCCCCAAGGCTTTGGTCTTTGATGTCATGAGAAGTCCTAAATCCATCAAGTGAGATTGTTTAACAATCAACATCTCTACAAATGCATCAAATGTAGCCTTTTGGTAAGCAGTTCCCAAGGTCAACCTTTGAGTATTAAAATTCGAAACAAAGGAAGCATACTCTGAAGGTAGCCTCTTCAGGATGTGATGAATTAACTTTTCATCCTTCATGGGATTTCCACAATATTTAAGAAGTGCCCTATACTCATTGGCTTTGTTGATGTAATCCTGAATTGTGTCAAAATTCTTTGGATCCAAGAGAAGTAGATCGTCCTCGATCTAAAATTCTTTTTCCTCATCCACCTTACCATACAATGATTCAAGTTTGTCCCAAGCTCATTTGGATTTTGTACAACTAGCAATGTGAAAGAAGAGATCTCTATGAACACAAATCCTAATAATTCCTAAAGCTCGTTGATCTTTTTTTTTTTCCATTCAAAGAGTTCTTTAGCATCAGTAGGTTTGGTAATTGTACCATCAACAGAAAGATTGTTACCTTTTTCCATTAATCTACTCCATGCAATATCTTTTCATGTAGAATAATTACATGAAGTTAGAAGTGGACATTTAGGTGAACTCATGATGCAGACATGAAAAGAGCATATAAGAGAGACACAAGAACATAGTACATACCCCCCCTTTCACTCAATCAAAAGACCCCCCCCCCAAAAAAAAATTAAAAAAAAATAGAAGAAGATACTTTTGGCACTTTATATGTAGTGCGTGTACAATAGGCCACTTGTCAAAATGAACAAAGTGGACTTTTTGATTTTGCTTTTACAACTATCTTTTGAGGCCTAAATCTGTCACTAAGCACTATAGCTCAGATGTACAATAATTCTGAAAAGTAATCAAAGCAATACAATGCAGAAAAAGCCCTAATTCTAAAAGTGAGATTTTTGTCCACACAACTCAAGAATTTGACTATAGATCTAGAAAATAGATGAAAAAATACGCACTTAAAAAAAAAGAACCTAAAAAAGTGACCAGATGTGCCCGTATGGAGCGTTTGAAGTTGCAAAATGTAGGATTGAACAGGTACAATCACCAAAAAATACAATTTCTAAAAAATCCTTGTGCCAAAACTAGAAAAGAACACCACCACTAGAGAATTTTGGAAATTCTACCCAATTTCAAAAAAAAAAATTGCACCTGAATTGGAGTGTGGATGTCCAAGTTATGACCTTGCAAAGTCAGGCTACCAAATTAAAAAGGAATCTAGAGAGGGGTATGGAAGAAAAACTGTGTGCTTAAATTTGATGGTTAAATAGTCATCACAGTAGTTGAAAAATGACTAGGAATGACAGTTAGACGACCATCAATTTTAACCTGGTAAAATGTTGACATCAGCGAAAATGCATTCCCCTACTGACGTGGTGATGATGTCACCTATATGGCTAATGACGTCAGCACATATGAAACTGTACGGATGGGTTTGACAAAAAATGACATGTTAGGTCTATGACTAACATGTGTTGTGACGTGTTGTATGGACTACGTTGACATGGTAGGTGACTAGACAGTATGGCACTTGTACAGTCGTACGGGCCATACAAAAATTGTAGATGTGTATGACACATGGAGGGATGACGTGTTTGTCTAATGTGATAAGGTATGGTCTGATGTGGCAGATGAGTCATTGATGACTTGGCATATGACTTTCCATGTGGTTGTTCCACGTAGGTGGCTGATTGGGCTCTACGTGGCATTGAGTGGATTGTCCATCATGTGCAGGGCTGATGTGGGAAGATGTCCACATGGCAGAGATTTGGCCTATGTGGTTGCTGTCTGTCGTTATCCACCATGGAGTGGTCATGCCATGTGTGCTTTAGATATGATGCCATGTGGCAATCTTGGCGTGGACGTGGGCGCTGCAGAGAGGCCGCATGGTGGTCAAAATATCTAGGCCACACCGATGGATTACTACCTGAAAGTTTTTGACAATAGCCAGAATTTAATTATTTTTATACCAATTCATGGGTGTGTGGCGGTGTGGAGTGTTTAAAACACTCAGGCTGTGAGATTCAAATAACAAGGTAGGCCTACCAATTTATGTAAGCCAGAGTTGAGGAGAATATTCACTGCCAAGTTATGAGTATTGGCCGGAGTCTAAGGCGGGGCCAGAAGTAGGAGTTGAGGATCGTTGATAGGATTATATGAGCCAGTTAATTTGTACAGTCTAATGCCAATTTTTGGAATATGCTCTGTGATTAAACAATATTCCTCCCAAATCGTAGGGTCGAGATCTGATAACTCGGTTCTGCAATTGTTTTTTTCTCTGCTAGCTTGATTAGGCAATTTTTTTTTGGAAATAACATAGACAAAAAATTGCAAAAAATTGCAGATCTGGAAAATAAATAAATTAAATTTGCAAAATGACCATACCCTAGTTGCAAATCGAGGCTTCCGGGTACCGATTTGCAAAAAAAAATTGCCTCACGGTCGACTTTGGGCTAAGGTAGCCGAGTTTATAGTCAATCTTCACCGAATCAACATTTCAGACGTAATGGTGAGGCCAGATTTGGCTCTAGATGCTCCCAATTTCTACAGTACTCTGGATTTGGGCTAAGGTGTTGAAGCAATAATGGTCTCGAATGACTATGTGAAGAGAAAATCTCCAAGCTATGATACCATGTAAGAATTTTCCTTAGGGAAAAATTCACCCAAGAACTAAGAACTCAAACACAAGCACAACTATAGACTAGAAAGGAGTATGATTAGAATAACAATGTATTCAATTCAATATGCATTGAGAGCACACTAGGAGTGTCTATATATAAATGCCTTTGAGATGCATCTAGAGTGCCTCGAAATTAGCTACATGATAAGTCATACAACTAGGCACATGTCCACCAGATATGGGTTATCCTCCATTAAGCATATAAGTAAGTGCGATGATGAGAGGATAAGCCTATAAGGGTGTAACATGCAAATTAGTGTTGTAGACAACATGTGCTAGAAAAGGAGTGCGAATAACTATGCTGTCTACATGACAACTTAGTGAATGATGCAAAATCCAGTGTTGTAGACACCATGTGCTTTAATAGAGTTACATACTTCTGCGTTGGCAACATGACAACTCAAAAAGGTGCGCAAACTTCTAAGTGTCTCACAAAATAAAATAATAAAATAATGCATTAACCTAAGTAAACTTAAGTAAGTGTAAATAGTAAATACGTATTTACACCAACAATATATATATAGTTTTTTGTGTCAAATTCATTGATCTATGTTTTATGAATAGTGGATCACAGGAATCCATCTCTCATCAAATGAATGGAACACTTAACACTCTTGCTCCTATGCAATTCTCCCAAAAGGAAGTCTAGGTATTTCTCCCTAAGAAAAGTTTACTAGTCAGTTGAATCTCCTATTTAATGTAAAATAACTTTTTTCGTTTTAAAATTTAATTTGTAAATAAAATTTAACAATTTAATTTATTTTATTTATGTAGTATTATAATTTAAAATCATATACATCTTTTAATATATAGTTGTTTTGTGTCAAATTCATTGATCTATGTTTTATGAATAGTGGATCACAGGAATCCATCTCTCATCAAATGAATGGAACACTTAACACTCTTGCTCCTATGCAATTCTCCCAAAAGGAAGTCTAGGCATTTCTCCCTAAGAAAAGTTTACTAGTCAGTTGAATCTCCTATTTAATGTAAAATAACTTTTGTCGTTTTAAAATTTAATTTATATATATATAGTTGTTTTGTGTCAAAATCATTGATCTATGTTTTATGAATAGTGGATCACAGGAATCCATCTCTCATCAAATGAATGGAACACTTAACACTCTTGCTCCTATGCAATTCTCCCAAAAGGAAGTCTAGGCATTTCTCCCTAAGAAAAGTTTACTAGTCAGTTGAATCTCCTATTTAATGTAAAATAACTTTTGTCATTTTAAAATTTAATTTGTAAATAAAATTTAATAATTTATTTTATTTTATTTATGTAGTATTATAATTTAAAATCATATACATCTTTTAATTATTAGTCCCTGCCTATATATAGGCAAGGAACTAATGTTTTTAGTAGACCTCCTCTACTAATTTGTGTAGTTCCCAAAAATTTAATTTCTAAAGTTTGACATAAATTTTAGTTTTAAATTAATTTATGTTTAATTATTCTGAATTTTTCATTGGTCCCTTGCAATTTTCTTGGGCTTAATATTATTTTTCAAACTTCTCCAAATAAGAAGACATATCAACAGAGAGCATTAATTACAATAATAGCTATCATTCACACCCTGTCAAGAATGCACTCAAGCTTGTCCAAATTGAATCTTCACCATCCACTTATAATTTCCAACAAAGCTTTTAACTTTGAGGTTAAAAAAGTTGCAGTGTCAGAGAACAACCGACAGTAAACGAGGAGTGTTAATTTGCATCAAATTTCTTTTTAGAAAAAGTGATCACATGTGTTAATTGACTAAAAGATCTTTCCAAATTTCCATAAAACCTTTTGTGGCCTCCACCCTACCCAATGTGCAATAATTTTTTTAATTTTATAAATACATGTTTGGGAGTGATAGTTATTGTATTCTAGTAGACAAAACCATAATGCATAAGGAACATTATAAATGTTTTTGATAAAAAGTAGCCAAAAACTAGGGGGCTAGCCCTTTACAATAGCGGTTGAACAACCATCAAAAACCTGTTGGCAACCAACACAAAACTAGTTGGCAACCAACACACAACCAAATAGTCCCCCTAACGGTTCATATCAAAAACAATATACCAGAATATAGAGTTACTAGTATTCCTACTTTTAAAACCAATAGAGTTTAACAAGTTAACAAACTGCATGTAGGTGGTCATCGCATCATACCACCTACAACTCATAAACAAGTTTAGCATTAAAAATAAATAAATCAACAACAGATAGGGAGAGATCGGAAGAGTACCAAAAAACAATAAAAACTAGAAAGACATTAATTAGCCTCCTTCTTCTTTCCCTTCCCAACCATGAGAACCTTAACTTAGTCATCAACAAGGAAGCTATAAAGAAGCTTCATGTCCTCCTTTCCAAAGTTCTCCTCCTCCAAATTATTAGCCAATAGCGAAAGAGTGGTAGCCACTGCATGCGTCACTTTGAGAGTGAATTTGAAGAAAAGGTTGAATCCCTCTTCCACTGCTATGCACCTGTCCATCAACTCCTTGTGTTCCTTGCGGGTAACAGGTTCATTCTCCTTGGTTTATAGCTTTAGAGTCCTGCTACAATTCTCTAGGAAGGAGGTTCCACTTAACCTGCCTATCAGAAATGTTAGCATTGCACTTCAGGTTCTCCTAGCCCTCTTTACCAACCAAGGAGGAAATAGTCTGAGGGGAGGCATTGGTGATATTGATTGGGGTGCTCCTGGTTGACAACAAAAGGTAGGGTGATGGTAGCAGAGACATGTGTGGGGTCAAGGAAGGGGTCCTTAGTAGTGTTGTTTACCTCAAAGTTCCATGTACCATCAAGGATATCATCCATTTCTTGACTTCTTTATTTGTCTCCTCTTTCCCCTTATCCATACCATCCCTTGAATTCTTGTCACTCTCCTTAGATTTGGCATCATCCTCCTCCTCTTCTTGAGAGTGACTGGCCATTTGTTTGTATCGACCCGGGTCTAAGCAATTCTTCCCAACCTTCTTCTACTCCCACAAATTTCCTCATCAAAGTCACCAGTTTCAACCTCCACCCTCTTGTCCATTTTAATTCTTTTATTGGTCTTCGGCTCAAGGGTCAAAATTTTGTTTTTCCTTCCCTTAGCAGGGGTTTGGTTAGGAGAGGGCTAAGGAGTAGGGCCTTGGCTACCACTAGCAAATTTCGAATGTAGGCCCCCCTAGAGGGGAGGATCTTATCAATGACAATCACATGAGGAGGGCAGAGGGTTAGGTGAAATTGGAAGAGGCGAAAGATGAGCCCTTGGTGGAGAATGGTGAATTGACCCATTTTTTCTTCTTTTCTCTAACATCAATGATAGTGTCCTCAAGGGCATGCAACAGGAAGAAAGGAATACTAACAAATTCCTTATTATGAAAATGGTTCAATAGAGGGAAATGATAAAAGTAATACACATTGTGCCTACCCTCCAGCGTCAAATACTTCATTATCATGAAACATACATCATCACATGGCTAAAGAAGTTTGTCTCTCCTAAGTCCTCCCTAGTATCAGTCAAGTGCCTCATTCTCTTTGAAGAAACTGGACAGGCTCACCCCATCTGCCACCTTCATGATTTTTTTCCATTTCCTTCCCTTCATCTCTAAAATTGTTGCTATAGCAATATATTCTTCATTCACCTGAAAAGAAATGCCATTAATGTTCACCTACCTATCCTTCCAAGTAGCGACAAACTATTGCGAACAATTTTCATCGTACCCTGCCATGGCCTGCATGTAGGGGACAAACCCTTCTTCCTTAAGTATAATCCAAGTGGTCTACCTCTTTGAGAAGTCCTCCAATTTTGTGGGCTCCAATCTATTTAGGTCCCTACTCATGGCAACTTTCTCCTCAACCAAATCTCCTTCCACAATCTCAGTAATTCTCATTTACACCCAGAAAATCACCAAGGCGGGCCTAAAAATAAAACAATCAGTGGATAAAAACTTTCAGTTTTTGTTCTTCACTAGCCTGTGAATGCAATGTACAAGCCAGTTAGTGTTATCATTATGGGAAGTGTGAGGATTCCACACATAATACCATAATGATCTGGCCCTGGTATTAATGTGAACTTTTCCCTGAATCATGCTATAACACCACACAATAATGTCATTAATTTTAAAGAATGTATTGTTTATTAATTCACCTTTTCCATGCCTTTTCATGATACAATTAGTATTATTTCCCTTTGTGAGTTGTCTTGACAACATTATGGCAACCTTAGCTATCATAATAATAGCAATCTTGTCAAAAATGTCCATTTTCCAAAGTTGGAGAGTCATCTAACCTGATTTAGCAGGGTCTTTTCTTTGCAAACAAGGGAATGCACATTCTTGAGTAGTGATTTCATACCCCTCCAACTTTTAATATTCATGAAATCAAAACCACACCTAGCCAAGGTGTCTGCCACCACATTGCCTTCCCTGTAACTGTGCTATAAATCATAATGATCCAGTTTCGTAAGATAATGCCATATGTCCCCCAGAATGTGCCTCAGTATCCAACCAGGTTAAGCCCGACCCTGAACCAAATCAATGATGAGTTTAGAGTCCTCCCTCAATGGAAAGTCTTCTAACCTTCATTTCCACCGCAATTTTTAGCCCCCATAGTAAGGCTGTGGCTTCCGCCACATTGTTGGTTCCCTGACCCAAACTTCCTAAGTAGGCAAGTAGCACATCGCCTTTTTTGTCTTGCAACACACAACCTACTGCCGCAAGCCGTTTACGTGTTGCCCCATCAAAGTTTAGTTTGGCTGTGAAGCCAGTGTGGGGGGGGGGGGTGTTCCAACACATATTTCTTCTAGTAACCACCTTTAAGTTGTCAAAATTATGGAACATTATAAATGTTAATGTTTTGACAAAGATTCAATTATTATTATTGTTATTAATTTGAAATTTAAATTTATATATTTGATCAATTCACTAAAATGCGATAACTAATGTTTCAATGATAGGTTATTGAATTAATATTGTTCAATATTCTACTTATCTCACTTTAAATGGTACAATATCTTATACTTCAAGAGTATCATTTATGTATATGAGATACATTAATTGTATTAGTATTATTTATTATTATTATTTTTTAATAAAGAGGGGTAAACGCTTTGACCTGGAGCTATGAATTAGTGAGGCCACAAACGGGGGACTTCATCTCCATTAGATTTGAACCTTGATGGCAAGGCTAACAACTCAACAACTTAACCATCACAACATGCCACTATTGGCAATTAGTATTATTTAATTATATCTTAATAATTTTTTAAATATATTTAAACCTCCAATCAATTGAAAAACAATTTCATGGCCAATCTTTTTAGTTATTACTTTTTAATCTAATCTTATTGCACTTGCCTTAGCCAAATACTATTGCATTCACTCTATGAAAACTCTAATTAATTATATATTTTAAATACTATATAGATTATTGTACACTCGAAAGTGTGTCACTCTAAACCCTTCTATCCAAATGATTCCATGAGTTGGGAATGCTTGGATGCCGGCTTAGAGCTCCCTATCCACAGAGTGCAAGAGAGTATATTTCAAGAATAAGAAGGCTCTTAAATGAGCCTTAGAGATACTCTTCTTGCTAGTAAACCATGCAATGGGAGGTTCCAAAGACAAGATGCAAGAATGCAAATGTCCTAAGGAGTTCCTCAAGAATGTAATGCAAATGAAAATTAAGCTAGAATGAGATGCAAAGTGGAGCTATGCTAAAACATGTATGAGAGTATTACAAAACCAAATATTAAGCTATGTGAGATTATTTGCAAGAATGAAAGCTAAACTAACATGCAACTATGCTAAGAATGCCATATGATCTTATGCTAATATGATGGAATGAGAGAATGAGACAAGAAATGAGAAGTTCTCCACAAAGCTCCCAAGAAACTTGTTAGAAAACCTGCAGCATGACAATATTCAAATGAAGATGGATTGAGGGGGAAAGCTCTCTCCTTTTTAAAGATGTATGGATGGTAGAGATCAAGATAAAGATGGTGGATGATCAATGGTGGAATTCAAAAAGAGGAGTGATCCATGTGCACACACAAGTCACCCAATAGAATATAAGTTGACTTGTCATATAAGCCAAAAGTCACAAAGCCTTTTCTTTTAATTGCAAAATAGAAAAAGGACTTTATGTGTGCACTTTAAGTGGGTTAGAAGAATGCGATCTTTTATTTAATTAAAAGGGGACATGCTTTTTTAATCAACTAATGAACTTAGGATAGCATAGTCAAACTATAGGTTATAATCAAATAAATTGATTATTAGCAATTTGGTCTAGGTAAATGATTAAATTAATTTAACCAAAATGTTGAAAAGGGGGCTAATAGTCTAGATGACCATTTTTAGGTGATTACAATTATATGATTGACTCAATTCATTTTGTCTTATAGGAGCTCTTTTCTCCATAATGCATTTTTAACGATAAGATTTTAGATATGTATAGATTATAATAAAATAATATTAATACATAAATTAATTAAATTTTAAATATAAATTGTTAAAAATGGCTTAATAAATTACTCTTCTATTTAACTCAATAGTACAAATAGAATGAAAATTTAATTATTTTATCTTTTAATAAAATCTACAAAACATATCTATTCCTAAATCTAATATTTAAAAAATTAAAAATATTATTAGTTGATAAAATATAAATTATTTAATATTTTCAATTTAATTATCTATTGTTGAAACTTTTAAAACCACTATACATGTCACTATGTGACACTTGTTTATTATTACATTTAATATAAATCATAAAATTTAGAAGTTTTTTTGCTATTTTTTCTTGGCATACATTTTAAAGACGGCAGCCTTAACATCCACTATGCAAAGATTAAAGTCGTCATTGCGCGGCAAACTCGATAATAAAGAGGTCCACTGCGGTTGCTTGCGGGATGCGAGAAAAAAGATGGCGAAGGGACTGGCGTACAAGGTGAAATCATGGAGAACAGAGGAGGGAGCTACTGTTTATTCAGTATTTTCATGCGCAGATGACGTGGAGCACCGACGACACCGTAGGAATCCATTTCATATTAAATATCTACAAGCGGTCCTCTCAACATTTGAATTGGTAACCAAATCCATTCTCTGCAAAATGCTTTTAACCTCAATCTTGTTAATTATACTCAGTTGCCCCGAAAATATTTATTGTTGCCGCATTACCTTGCTCATTTTAAGAATTAATTTTTTTTATTGCCTCTCTTGAGCTTTTGGCTTTTCGAATATTATCCAAGATTTTCGTTCCACAGCATATCTGCTCATGTAAATAATCAAATTTAGAAATATGGCAAGCTAAATGTATTTTATAGTTTACCAGTTTAGATCTATACGAAACGTGATCGCTTATTTCGCGTCAGTCTTAACATCAACGCCTGTACCGTGTAGCCTCTTAGAGAAAAAAAGTACTGCTCAAAAGTTTAGGAGTTTTCGTAGGGAAGCACTTCTATAATTTGTTTCCGTTTGGTCCTAGACAGGACCACTTCCATAGTCCACCGAGTGCCATCATCAAGAGGAGATCGAGTAATAGAATGCAAAGCTTTAATACTTAGTCTTGGAATTTCTTCCCCTACATGTGCTAGTCTTGCCAATGTGTGGCTTTTAAAGCATGCTTGCTGTTTGGGAAATAGTACAAATATCTAAGCAAGCCAGGATATTTGCCTAATCCAAAACAAAAACATGATCTTTTGAAAGAGCTATCCAAAGCTCCTCATCCTTTGAAGACGCAATATTATCTTGCATTTCCAAATCCAAATGCTTTCGTTGATCAAGATTATCCACAGGTACAATTGGAAGGGCCGAATTCTCTTAGATTTGAACAACAGTATGCCATCTATGAGAACTAGGGGGTGGTGCCTACAGAAAATACCATGATCTCTATATATAAAACTTGCATCAGGACTACCCCCCTTGCAGATCCATCTTTTGAGATGAAGGGCCTGTCTATGATTGACAATTTTTAGATTGGCAAAAAACAACCTTGTGTCCAAGTTGATTGCACCTAAAACAATGTTTATGAAGCCCTTCAAAATTTATATATTGCAGCCAAGAGCCATGGAAAGAATTGATATGGACCATGTGAGGTAGTGGCCTAAAAATACCAGTAAGGGCTTTACATTTTGAAGTGCCTTTTCAGGGAATGCTAATGTTTTGTAGCAACAAGAGACATCATTTGTATCTATGATGGTCATGTTATCTTCTTTGTTGTTGATTCTATTGTTCTCAATCTTACCCTGTTCAAATTTGCTGATCTGAATGATGTTATTCTTCTATGTCTCGTTCGCTGGTTATACTACATTTCTCGTCTTTCTTCCTTGTTACTGGTATAGTTTATGGCTAAACCACAACTGTCTGATTACTGCTCGTGTTTATGCCATCACAATTGTATCTTCATTGTGGTGGTCATCGTTTTGAGGCATCATGTATTTTGAAGGAGTTTCTGCACTATTTTTATAACTGTCACCACCTAGTTTCATGAAGATGATGTGCAAGAGTCGTCGGGTAGTAAGATCAGTTGAGATTGCCATTCTTATTAGCAACCATCTAATTGTGAGTGCCTTAAATTATCACAGGGAATTATTACAACATGTAAAAAAAGGTTTGATCGAGACCGTGTGGTTAATGGAACTTGGAACGACATGAAATGTAATTGTTGTCGAGTATTTATTGTGTATCCAGCGTTGTCCATTGATTTCCCTTCGGTATAGACATTCTCTTGGTCAGGTCTAGTCATATAAAAGTTTTTTATGTATAACGATTATTTTTGAAGCTTAAGTGTGGGGGATATCATGGGGTGTGTAAATAGCAGTAATTGGTGTGTATGTGAGAATCTGCAACTATGATTACAATGTATGCTTTAGATACCATTCTGTGCGTAATCATCATATCATAAGTCTTATTTATGTTGTCTGTGGTTAAAAAGAGAAGTTTATATTCTGTAGACGTCTAATTCTACAAGGAAAAGAAAACAGTTGCTACTATTCCTGTGTACATTTGTTATCATTCTTTTTATGAAGCAGGGATGCTGGAAGATAAGTGTTTCGACAGGAGGTTGCTGTAACATCATGTTGTGACTTTAGAGTTGTTGATCATTATTATTCATTATTTGTTTTGTAGGAGTATTGTTTATTTTTTATAGTTCATGTAGATTTACATAGTTCTTCTAGTCAAAGATTCATGTTTTCTGTAAAGAGAGTATTTGTTATAATTTGTAGAGTGTGTAGACTCTACAAGTTGTGAGGCTTGTTTTTTTGGGACTTTGTTATCATTCAATAAAGAAGAGCTTTTGGTGTGGCTGGGCTTTTCACCCTCAAGTGAAGGGTTTTCCCAGGATAAATCCGTGTATTTCTGTTCTTGTACTTTGATTTATTTGTTCTTTGTTTCAACTCTATTTTGGTTCTAAATTTAACATGGTATCTAAAGGGAAAGGAAGTGAATGGAGAAAAGGATTTTTCAAGAGAAATAGAGATAAGGGTTCAAATTCAGCTCTTGAACTGAAGAAGAAGAAGGATCTCTCAGAAATTCAATGTTTTATATGTGACTACTAGTATTGTCATGGGGCTGGATTTAGCTCACGCCCAGGATGAGCCTTCTCTCTTAGAATCTCCAACCATGCGCTACACCGGTGATCACCACTAGCAACTCCCCTTCTGGTTCAATCGTTTTCATTCACCTAGACTACTTCTTACCCCCAATCTACATCAAGTGCCTACACACTCGACTGCCTTGACATACACCCCTGTGGAATAGAAGTGTATGCCGAAGCACTATGGTTCTAACTCCTTTGGTGCACCATGTGAGCATCCTCAAGCTCCAGACTGTACTCCTGTTCAACCCATGCTGAACCCTTTACTCAACCCTTTATGTCTTCACCTCGCTGTCCCCCATAAGGCAATCTTACCCCAGCACTGGCCAAATGAGATCTCAACTCCCTGAGTCTCTTGATCACCTTTATTCATCGATACACCACTCCACAAATGCCCATAACTACTATAGCTCCCTTGCTCAACTATGCATGTTGCCATAGCAATGCATTGCACCATTGCATCAAGAATAACCGTAACTCCCTCACCAAACAATATATCCACCCTGAGTGGCTTAGACCAATGAGTCCTCCCCTGTTCGCCGCACATATTGCCAAAGCATACTCAGTACTACTAGAGAACCTTGGAACATTCTTGAGTCCTCAAGTCCAACTTTGCTTCTACCTTAGTACGCCCTGTGTCTCCACGATGTACCTTCCCATGTTAGTCTTCCCCAGTTCACCATGAACCTTGAAGCACCAACCTCGCTCCTCATAGAATTGTGGACTGCCTTAGCCAAACATAGAATCCTAACCGTAAGCCTCAATTGCCTCGACATTATGTCTAGTCTACATGCCTTGTTGGTGAACACCTTATTACTCATGCATCGACTGCACTCAAACCAACACTTCATGCACACATGCAATCTTACTCACTGGATTCCTTTGCAATGCATACCTACTTGAGCACAATACCCTTGTTCCATGATCCACCCAATCCCTTGGATGCTGTACTCCATTTCCAACTTGGCTATGCCACCATAGTTTCACTTCTGAATCACTTCACCCCTTTCAATCATGCATCACAAGATACCCTTTCTAGCCTTCCATCACGACCCGCCTCTTCGGGTCATGCCATACAACTGTCTCTTTAGTCACTTGACATAGATTTGTCTCATGGCTCAGCTCACCTTGAGCACTTCCCCTGGAACACCATATCCAAATACCCTTTCTAGCCTTCCATCATGACCCGCCTCTTCGGGTCATGCCATACAACTGCTTCTTTAGTCACTTGACACGGATTTTCCTCATGGCTCAGCTCACCTTGAGCACTTCCCTTGGAACACCATATCTCAATTGCCATTTTGGACTGCCATGGCCCTTGAGATACCTTATCACAATGCATCTCCAATCTACCAAGTAACTTGGATGTGCACCATGTGCAACACCCCAACCAAATCACCATGCATATATAACAGGCTTTGCAACACTTTCCCACATAGCTCACTATAAGCTCAATGCTTCTTACTTGGACAAACCGCTTGCCTCCTACCATAGGACTAGCTACTCCGCTTCCCTAGCTTTCAAACGTTAGATAACTCCCCTGAGTCATCATCGACATTGGCTCAGCTACTCTCTTCATTGAGATAGGAACACTTGCATCACCACCAAACCTCACTAGAACACGATAAGGCGGAGTTACTCTTCTTCACTCCTAAAACTATGCATCACCTCTATCTCCTCTTGAGACTAGAGGAAAGGACTACTTTGCTTTGTCCCCCTTGAGGGAGGTCGACTACCTAAGCCACCCTTGATGCACACCGACACTTACCCTCTGCGGTTACATCTCAGCTCGGCCCCATGCCTTGCCTGCACTACAACCATGGTAGTGGGAACATCACATAGCACAACCCCATTGGATGCACCTCAGATCCGTCCCATGATGGGATCCTACACCACAACTATGCGTGACCAGCACATGGCATAGCCTCATTGGGTACACCTTGGATTGACACAAGGCCTCACCTATGCCACATTTGTGGACACCTAGCTTTGCCACACAAGCCCATTGGATACTCCTCGGATCAGCACAAGGCCTCACCTATGCCACACTTATGTGCACCTAGCTTTGCCGCACATGCCCATACTCTTAGAGTTGCATCTTGTGAATTGACAGCCCCTTACAAGTATGGTCACTTTGCCAGAGATTGTTTGTCAAGATCAAAACATCAAGCTTTTACTGCAAATGTTGAGGATGCTTCAACTCATAAAGAATCTTGTGACACTTCAGAGGGAATTTTACTTTGAAGGGTTACTTTTCTGAAATTTAGATGTCATATTATAATCCTGTGTTAAGTTTTGAAGTTGTGGCTTTAAGGATGTATTAGGACTTTCAACTTATAGTCTGATACAAATAAAGTCTTTTGTGTACATTATATTTAAGCATAGAAGGTTCTCTTGGCTATCTATTGGTGGCATTGAGTGATAAAGGAAAGCTGTGAATGGCTCCATACTACTTTATGAAGGTCTGCCCTGTATTCTATTGTTCTTTGAGTTTCAAAATATGCTGAGGGTTTTTTTAGTCTTTATGGTTGTCAAACTTTCTGGCGGAAAAACAAGTCTTTTTTCTTGTTCAGAGCATTGTCGGTGAACATTGTCGAGACATTTTCCAGATCTGATTATGTGATTTAAGGTTAGCATTTGGCTCTCTGCTGTGTAATCTAATTTCTGTCAGCTGTGAACTAATTTGGAAATGCATACTTGGATATTACAAACAAACCTCAAGCTTGCAATCTGTTTGTGTAAATGAGTCAATGATTACTCATCATCTTTGGGAAGGGAAGTTGGAGAATTTGATATGTAAGGGATACCTTATTACGTTTTGTGCTGACTGAAATTAAGTTAGTGGAAGGGAAGTTGGAGGACTTGATATGTAAGGGGTAAATTATTACATTTTGTGCTGACTGAAATTAAGCTAGTGGAGTAGACAAAAGTGTTAGGTAGATTTGAGAGGAGGAAATTTGTAGTCCAATCTTCAGCTCCAAGTTTGAACACCTTATAGTTGTTGCTATCTCTGGTTTATTCAAGCAGTTCTCTGTATGAGTTTGGGTTAGCATAGTCAGAATTATTGATGGGAAGTCTTGCAGAGCAGTATCAAGTTCTACTGAAGTATTTCAGGTCTCTTGCTAGACAATTTTTGGTGTATCTGGAGATTTGAATCTTTAGGTGCAAAGATCAACAAAGATCAATTGGTGGATTGTGAGGAAGTTCAGACAATCTCGAGATAAGTATTTCGTACTACTGAGTGATGTTAATGAATCTTTTATGTAGTGAATCATGTATGTTTCTAGCATTAGTCTATATATTTATCTTCAAGACATAGGTTGAGTCTATTACTAATCTCTTTAAAATGCTTCAAGGAAGTAAGAGCTTTATGCATCTTGTAAGTATGTCACGCGGGTTGAATGTCAGGTTGTAGCAAGCAACAAACATGAGGACATTGTTTGCAGCTATGAGACTGAGTTAATGACACATAACTTCATTGAAAAGGAAGAACCTATACAGATTGTCTTTGCATTCAGTTTCTTCTAGAGGAGGAAATTACATTCAGAGGGATTTAAATTCTGAGAACTCCAGGCACGAGTTAAGAGCATAAAGGTTCTAAGGTTAATAGAGGGGAGTTCACTTCCAGAGAATTTCTTTCCAACCTCTGAGGCAACAGGGATCAAGAGGGAGCTCTGTGAAGAATTGAAGGTGTCAGCTAAATGTGTTGCAGTGAACCTAATTGCTGAGTCAATCTGGATTTGACATTAGTAGCTTTGTAAACTTTCAGTATAGAATGATCTGGGGTGAATTTGAGCAGGACAATCCTGCAATTAAGCACGTCAAAAGTTTCAGAGGTATATGTTGAATTTAGTTCCTCCAAGGCAAGCATTGTAGACAATTTTTGAACAAGGAGGTGAAGAGGTTGATATATGTGCTTCAAGATGTAAAGGGAGCTTGAGCAGCAGATGGAGACTGCCAATTCCTTTTCAGAGGATCAAGAAGCTTGAGAAATTGTGTAGCTTTAAAACCTTGTTGTATGGTCAAACATTGGAGCCAACTGAAATTTATTGTAATAATCAAAGCTATGAGAAGGCTGCCCCTATTGAGAGGAAGTCTCACCAATCTATTGTTCTTTTGTGCTATAATGCATTTTTCTCCGAGATGGAGAAATTTGAGGTGAAAGCCCTTGTAATGCAGTTTTCTTAGAGGCAAAGATATTTGAGGTGAAAACCCTTGTTATGCATTTTTTCTTTAAGACAAAAATTTGAGGTGAAAGCCCTTGTAATGCATTTTTCTTTGAGATGGAGAAATTTGAGGTAAAAGCTGTTGTTGCTCTTTCCACTCATGGGAGTAACCATAGTGGATGTCATGTTGAGAGACTCCATGACACCATCACGTTGAGTGACTTCGTAATGAGAGCCTAAGACTCCATGACACCATCACGTTGAGTGACTTCGTAATGAGAGCCTATGTTTATTCCACTCATGAGAATAGTGTTGATGTGAGTTTTTGTACCACTACATAACATATTAGTAATTGGATATCAAATACGGAGTATCAAACATGCAATTCCTCTCTTGAAAAGTTATTGCTCATGGGATATGAGAATAACTCCAATGTTCCTTACACTTGTGGATACTTGCTCAGTTTTATCGATGTGATTTGCTAGTAATCACATAGGCGGCCTTTCGCTATTCATTCGAGGATGACTTGGGCTTTTGGTGAGATGGTGATGATTTTGTATGAGTGCCAGGTGATGTTGATGGTGACAGTGATAGTGGAGGATGTAGCACCAGATAATGTTGATTGCGCGAGGAGGACACGATAATGGTTCTAATGACTTCTACCTTCCTAACTTTCTTAGAGTGAAATTCGACTACCCAACTACTCACTATTCTACTCTACTCCTTCGACTACTCACTATCCTAGTCCTACTCCTACTCTTATGAATGGAAAGGTTAGTAAATGGACGGGGATCGAATCTAATGAAAGCTAACCAGCGGCCCCACTTTCATAGATGCAATGATTCAAAGGAAAAATAAACTAGTTTGCCACACAAGGCTTCCTAACAAGCCACTAGGATGCTAGTGGTCTAGTATTGATCCCTATCAAACACCTACTAATGCTACCATACTACTATTCACCTACTTCTACTCTAACAACATGAAATGAAATCCTACTTTAATTTGAGAGATGAGAAGACCCATGCAATACACCAAAATGATCATTTATATCCACCATGCAAGTCACAACAATGAATAGAGAACAATTTTGATAGCATCTTGGCAACAATCCTCCTACATAACTCCCTCACAAATGTTACTCTAACTATTTGGAAGTAGAAACCATGCAATAATACCAAAGGCTCTTAATCACCATGCAAGTCACAACAATGAGAAAAAAAGCGATTTTGGCATTATCTTATGCAACAATTTTCTCCTCTTTTCTATCGTTCTTTTAGCTAAGGCAATGAACCTAGCTAGCCTTTCGTTGACTTCCTCTATACGAGGACAAGGTGTGTGCTTTATCTTGAACTCTGTTGATTTCATCACGCTATTTGTTGCTTGTAGTGTCTTCTCATGATCCTTCTCATACTCTTTTGCGAATCCAACCAAAAGCATTGAGGGAGGAAAGGGTGTTCAAATGTCTCTTCTTGATGGTAACCTTTCCTAGCTCATCCAATCTCAATCCAAGCTTTGCTTCATTGATGTCCTCTTCTTTGATATCTTCAAAATCAAGTGCTGCTCCGATGTCGCTCATCATGGTTGTAATGGAAGTATTGACGCCTGGGCTATGATGTGCAACCACCTTCTGTATATCTTCTTTGCCAAAGGGGATTGCCCTTCCTTTAGTCTGGCCTTTACCCGTATCATGTCTACTGTACTGATATTGGTGTCGGTTATTCGCTTCATTTTCGAGAAGAAAGGTATTTTGGGCATCATATCCTCTTTGTCTTTCTTAGTGTTTGTCTCCTTAGGATTCTTGCTTGTACTAACATCCTCCATCTCATCGCCCTATTACGAGATGGTAAAGTGGTGGACAATTAGACTAGCAGAACCAAGGGAGGCAATCCTTAGACTAGAACGAAAGAAGGAGGTCAGTTTAAGGACCCCTTTCAACTCTAAATGATTAAAAGTCACCTCTACCAATAGCCGAATTTGTTATTCGCCTCATTTTCGAGAAGAAAGTTGTTTTGGGCATCATATCCTCTTTGTCTTTCTACGTGTTTGTTCCCTTAGGATTCTTGCTTACACTACCATCCTCCATCTTGTCGCCCTATTACAGGATGGTAAAGTGGTGGACAATGAATGCAAGAAGAACCAAGGGAGACAATATCTAGACAAGAATGAAAAAAGGAAATCAACTTAAGGACCCCTTTCAACTCTAAATGATTTGAAATTACTTTTACCAATAGCCAGATCTTGACTCTTGGAATTTAGGATTAGACCTTGAGAATTTCAAATCCTCTTGCAAATCAGAAATTCAAACACTAAAAACTACTCACCATTTGTCCACAAAAATTAGACTTTCCTCATGTATCTCCTCCCAAATAAAGTCGCCTAAGTCTGTTGTGAAAAATACAGTCTCCAAATGGAGGAAATCAGATCTCCATTGTAGATTGCCTATGGCACAAAAATCAGGTCTGCCCTCAAAATTTGCCAAGAGTGCAAAGTCCTGCCATCAAACAAATCCGCCCAAGCATGGAAAGTCTCCAATTTGCCCTCCAAAGTCACCTAGGGCATAAATCGCAGCCCTATTAGAAGGAGAAAAATCACCAAATAATGCAAAAATCTGCCTCCAAGAGAAATCACCAAGGTCTGAAAATGGTTGACTGCAAGCAAAATTGCCCAAAAATGCAAAAAAATCTGCCTCCCAAAAGAAATCGCCTAGGAAGAGAAGAGCTGCTCCAAGTCTAAATTCGCCCAAAATGGAGAGAGGACTGCTTGCTAAAATTGCCAACACCTTGAGGAGGAATAGTGAGAAGTGAGGAGGAAATGGGAGAGAGGCCTCCTCTTATACCCAACTTTCCTACTCCCTCCAAATTGGCCGACTTGGACCTTGGGAGCAAGAAAAACAATAATTAATGCACAATTATGGCCCACAATTAAATATTTAGCTAAATATTAACTTTGCCAAAATTAAAATTGCTTTTTTTAAATTGCCAATAAGATCCACATTGCAAAAAGAAATTACATAATGCCTTGGAGATGTTAAATACTTCTATTTAATGAGGATTTAGAAATTAATACGTCATTAAAATTGGATTTTGGCTAACCAAAAGCCATTTTTCAATATTAAATTACCAATTTCATTAAAGGCAAAAAGTTTTCAAGGCAATTTAAATTCATTTAAGTCAATTTTTGCAATTTTATCCAAATCGATTTTGCTATGTCAAATTTTTTTTTGACAAAAATAAACTTACCTCTAGTGTCTAAAATCGATTTTGCAATTTTGGCTTCATCTCCACAAGATTAATTTTTTCACCAAAGAAAAATTTAAGATTTTCCAAAACTCAAGTCTAACAAAATTTCCCTTTTGAAAATAATCTAAATTCACACAGTTATATTCAAATTTTCAAAAGAAAATGTCTAAGTACAAATTTATAATTTATCTTGCCAAATGTTGTCTCTTAAAATTTTGTCCGGCCTAAGGATGAAATTGGTTGTTTTGGAAAATCAAGTTGAAAGCGGGTGAAAATAAACCTAGTCCTCCCCCTACTGGCTAGAAGGTGTCTAAGGCTTAAAAATCTCAAAAAAAATCAAATCAAAATTTTTGGACAATCCAAAAATTTGCCAAGGCGATTAAAAAAGGGGGTTCCCCAAAGTTTTGGGGCGATGGTGTGAGAACCTCACAACAAGTAGCCTAGTGGATGTCATGTTGTGAGACTCCATGAAACATTACATTGAGTGACTTCGTGATGTGAGCTTGACTCTATTTCACTCATGGGAGTATCCACGACGAACATAATGTTGAGTGAGTCCATGATGCTATCACATTGAGAAAATTCGTGATATTTTTCTTTTTTGCTTTTAACACACTTGAGTTTAGCCATTGTGTTTGTCATATTGAGAGACTCCATGACACGAGAATCCATAACTAATATCTCCTTTGCTAAGAGGGAGTGTTAATGTTTTGTAGCGACAAGAGACATCATTTGTACCTATGATGGTCATGTTATCTCCTTGGTTGATGATTCTATCTCAAGCTTACTTAGTTTGAATATATTGAGCCAAACATTGTTATTCTTCTTTGTCTTGTTTGTTGGTCGTTCTACCTTTCTCATCTTTCTTCCTTGTTACCGCTATGCTTGATGGCTCAACCACATTTGACTTATTACTGCACACGTTCATGCCACTATGATTGTATCTTCTTTGCGATGGTCATCTTTTTGAGGCATTGTGTATTTTGAAGGAGTATTGACACTATTTTCACAACCATTCTGCCTAGTTTAATGGAGATGATATGCAAGAGTTGTCTGACAAAAAAACTTAGTTGATATTGTCGTTCTTGTTGGCAACTGACTAATTGTGAGAACCTAAAGTTATCATTGGGTGTTATTGCAACATGTAAAAAAATTCAATAGAGATTGTGTGGTTAATGGAACTCGAATGACATGAAATGTTATTTCTGTCAAGTCTTTATTGTGCATCCTGTCTTGTCCTTTGTTCTCCCTTCGGTATAGACATTCCCTTGCCAAGGTCTACTTGTATAGGAGTTTTTCATGTATCATGGTTATTTTTGAAGTGCAAGTCTAGGAGATATTTTGGGGTGAATGAATAGCAACAATTGATGTGTTCATGAGAAATGATAATATTTGCAGCTGCGTTTACAATGTTTTTTTAGATACCATTTTGTGTGTAATCATCATACGGTAAGTCTTATTTATCTTGTTTGTGACTAAAAAGAGAAGTTTATATCCTATAAGCGTCTGATTCTAAAAGAAAAAGAAAAAAGTTGCTGCTCTTCCTAGGTATATATATTATCATTCTTTTGATGAAGTAGGGATACTAGAAGATTACTGTTTTGATAGGAGGTTGCTGTAGAATCATGTTGGGAGGTTGCTATAGAATCATGTTGGGACTTTAGAGTTGTTGATCATTAGTATTTATTATTGTTTTTGCATGAATATTGTTTGTTTTTGATATTGCATGTAGTAGTTCTCATGCACATCATTCTTCTAGTTGAAGATTCATGTTTATTGTAAAGTGAGTATTGGTTATGATTTGTAGAGTGTGCATACATTAAAGGTTATGAGTGTTGTTTTTTGGGACTATGTTATTATTCAATAAAGATTGCCTTTTGGCGTGGCTAGATTTTTCACCCTCAAGTGGAGGTATGTCTTTATGTTCTTGTATTTTGATTTATTTGTTCTTTGTCTCAAATCTATTTTGGTTCTAAATTTAACAAGGAAGATCCTTCACTTTGATGAAGGTTCCAATTTGATTGACCAAGGATTCAATGAGTCTCGGACCATGCATAACCAAAGGTATATTCTAGAGTCATAACCAAATCAGAATGGATGTAGCATGAACATTTGCAAGATCAAGAAAAGGGTTCCATGGGGTCATATATAAACCAGATCTGCCATAAGAACTAAGGACCACTATCCAAAACAAACTTGCAATTCACAGATTTTTGAAAGTTGATGAGATGGAAACCAAAATCTAGTAGCCCCATAGAGGAAGTAGTTAAGTTACCACAAATACTTTTGCTCTAGGCAACAAATTTATCTATAGGGAGGCCACCTTCCCACACATTTGAAACTAAAGGGCACAAACTGATGTTTGAGTGTGCCTGTTTGTTGCAATAATATGAGATATGGAAGACAACTAGATTAGAGGCTAGATCCACCTTAGTGTTGACCCAAAAACAAGGATGAAGAAATATAAACCACTAGAGGTGACAAAGGTTTTGGAGCTAAGGAAGTATTTCCTCAAGCAATGTAAAGGGGGCTCAAAGAGGCAAACCCTAGATCATTTGATGGATTGGATTTCATAATTTGATCCTTGCAATAGTTGCTTCACTCGCAAAAAGGACTACTTGTAGTTTTGCAAAGTTTGTAATTGAACTTCTTAGGTTGTACGTGCCTTTTGCGAGTAGGCTTTAGAAGAATGACAGCCCAAGAGGGGGAACCCTTACTCCCAACTATGCCTTGAGAAAAGGGATCTAAGCCCTAACCCCTAGTTTCCACCTCACAATCCAAGCCAAAAGATGTATTTCCTTTCCATAATATGCGTGACTCCATCCTTTGAATTGCCTTAGAAATTAGTCACGCTTGCCCATTGCTTTGTTGCTTGCCATTGTTTGCAGAAATGCGTAGTCTTCCACTCACTTGCCACCTCGTGCCTTACTACCTGACTTAATGAAATATTAAAGCAGATTAACAATGCCACTTCATTTCTTGGATTTAAATAAAATATGAAAAGAGTGGGAAGGGTGATTGTTATAAGAAAAAATAGTTTGAGGCTCATTTTGGCCATTTTATTTGAATTTGTGAGCTTTCTTAGGGCCAAACCCTATGGAAAAAACCATTGGGTAGTCTGTCTTGATGGTAAAACTATTCACCCTTGCTAGTTATAGGTGGAATCACTCAAAATTTGCACTTGCACATCAATATTTATGATAATAACTTTGTAAGTCCCTTGAGCAAGAGATTTCATGAGCTTTGAAGAATATTTTGCTAGTTTATGATTGTGATAGTTCTTGCATCTTGGGCACTTGGACAACTTTTCTGTTATAGAACATGGGATCTATGCATGTCCCAATTTTTTTAATAATTAGGGTGGTGTTTATTGCGACTCACAATATTGTTGCATGTATGAATAAATATGCCCTAGGGATAATGTTTACTAGCAATAACATTGGCAAATTAGTGCATTCTATTTGATGGCATGAAGTGTTGTCCTCATGATTGGATGATTGGTTTAAGCCGATTTTGCAATATTAGAAGGGATATTTCTTTTAGAAGAGCCTGTTCTTGGTTGGGTGTGGTCTTCTAACAGTGGCAGTAGGTTCTAAAGAACCAAACTCCTAAGTTGACCAGCACCTTAGGCCTCAACATTTACTGCTTGGTGGAGCTTTCAAAAAGGGATGTTTGAGTCATTTTAACCTTTATTATCAGCCACAACAATCAAAGGAGTCAATTCAAATGTATTATAGACCAAACTTGGGCATTTGTTCAGTCTTCTTCAAAAACTAAGGGAATTTGGTCCTTGATTTTGCGGATCCTAGTTATTTGGAGCATTTGTTGGCATCTCTATAAATTTTTATATAATATTCTAGTTGTTGTGGCAAGTTTTGAAGTCAGCAATAAAATCCTTTTTACATTTATGAGTTTAAAAGGTTGATCAAGACTGTGCTTTAATGTTAGTACTAAAAATTAGTCTCTATTTAATTTGCCACTTTATATTTAAACTATGTAAAATAGCTATCTACTATATGATAAGGAAAAAAATTGGGAAAAAATTAAGGGGGATTTCCTAAATCTTCCAAGTGCCTATCTTCATAACAAAATTAAGTAACTAGCATATCTTGTTTATATAGGTTTGAGGATTTTTTTTCTTTCAAAATGTTGTAAAGAGAGCAATGTGTGGTGGTAGAAAATGAGCCCAATCTTTTTTCCATATGCTTTTGAATGCTTTTTCCCTAGACAACATATGGTCCGAAAGTTGTGTCTGTAAGCATCCAACATCATACTAATCAATCTGCACACAAATGCTGAATAAGCAATCAATTGTACAATATTTGAGGCCTCAATAATTTTTGTGGCTTTTTCAAAATGCTAAATTACAAGTCTGCATCGTTACATTTCCTTGGACTCCACAACTCTAAGAAAATAAGAGCCTAGTAGGCATGTGAACTATGATATTGACGAGTGACAAATGTTTAATATTTGTCCACCCATCCATCACAATAGAACGACCTGTTCTGATTCAAGTTTGCCTCATATTATCCATTAGAAAACTGCCCATAAAATATTCCTTGTCTAAGAGGATAGTGTGTAGGTTATTATCTCTAGGGTGACAAATCTGGAACCTATAGAGGCTACATCTTTGATCGTTTGTTTGAAGAAGTGGGAATGGGAGATGCGTCTCCACCCCTCTAAGATACATCTTGAAGATGGAGATGCATCTCCAAGACTTCACACGAACCTAGAGACCTCAAAAATGGGAAGAGGCTTTTTCTTGACATCTCTTGCTATCTCCCCATCGCCCATCAAATTTCTAGGCATCTCCTGAGTGTCTCCTACTCAAAATGGCACATAAAAGACAACAAATAACACTGAACATTATTTTCCTTCTCCATCTTCCACTGGAAGCATGAAAGGTGCCCTAGAAGAGTGAAACATGTCCATAAGACTGCAACCATATTTGTATTTACATTTGCTCTCAAATTTTTTTATTGTTTAAACCTCCTATGGGTCTGCAATCATGGTATTCAACAAGATTGAGAGTCTTTCAAGTTTATATTTTTAAATTTTAGCTTTCACATGTTGTATAAATGCCTCCACATTTTGAATACATTTTTGTTAGTGTAGTTGCATATACACTTTTGCTAGTGCATTGTAGTTGCATGCAACTGCACTAGTTAAAATGTATGCAAAATGTGGAGACATTCACACAACATTGTCATAGGATTCTTAGAGTAATATACCCTATAAATTGTTAGTTAATGTTTGAAATCCAATCCTATACTTTTCCATTGTTCTTGTTTTTAAAGCTCTATGGTACGATAATTTTTGTCAAAATTATATATTTAAGAAATAGCATCTCCAAGTAGTCCAGTTTTCTATTTTTGAAAATTAGTGTACTAGTATGGACACTAATTTCCAACATCTCCAAGTTGCCCTATCTCTAGGTGATTATGGTTTGAAGTAAGAGGAATTAACAACATAAAATGGGATGGCATGGGCATTATATTTTTTTGGCAATGGAGGACTTTTGCTTTCTGTGCTTGCACAATGGTCATACTCACAACTACCCTTAGCCTCTCATCAATGTTAATCTTCTAATTTCCTCTTGTGATACTATCATTATTACTATTGCCAACCATGGATGACATAGGCACAAATGCTGAGATTTGCTATCTGGATTTGATTGTGTGACCAATTTTTTACATCAACGTTTCCGATCACACTCCGTGATCCATCATCAGGATGCATACAAAAGAAGAGAAGGATAAAAGAGAAAGTTAGCAAACCAGACTTCAAATAAAAGGTAGGGGGTTGGGGGGAGAGGAGGAAGAAAGCACACAAAACGAGGACAACTACCAAATAAAGGAAACCCAAAAGACAACCAAGCCAACCTGAAGAGGGAAAAGAGTTGCAAGACCCAAAGAGAAAATCCTGGTGAGCAGCCTAAAGACCCCAAAAGATAAGAAAGGAGAATATAACACTAAAAAATTAAAAAGAATAGAAAATACTTGAAAAAATTAAAAGAGGTTCAAACGAAGAAAAAGAAGAAAAAATTAATTAAGAGACTGGAAGAACCAAAAGAATAATGAAGAAAACTACTAAAATAATTAAGAAAAATGATAAAATAGAAAGGAAAGAGAAAAGACGCCTAAAATAATTTTTAAAAAGGAGGGAGAATTAAAAAAGAAGAAGAAAAATCGAAGATACACAATAATTAATGAACTAATAAAAAAAAAAGAAGAAGATTGAAACATAGTTAAAAATAAGGAATAAAACACAAATAAATTTTTGGTTCCTCTGGTGTTCAGATTGCATGGCCTGTTCCCACTCTGGAATTCCTTTAGCCTCAGAATATGTTTGAGGTTCAAACACACTGTGAATGTTGGCCATAAGAGCAAAGTTAATAGAATCTATAGTTTTGCTCTTTTTCCGAGTAGTTCTCCCATCAATGAGCTCATCATCATGAAGATCAGCAAGTGTCTTAGCCCACCACTTAGGCCGGAGAGGAGAATGACCAACAGTAGTACTAGGAGATGCTTGATCAGCAGGATCCTGATCAGAAGAATCTGGATCAAACTCAGGTGAAGCATCTTCAAAACGAGGTGATCCTGCAGGAGAAGCCGGAGGTGGCTATACAGGTATCACTGGCAGGACTGGAGCTGTAGGAGCTACTGGAGCCCTCCCATCAGGTGGACCTAATGGAAGCCAAACTCCCAAATCATGAACCTGCATAGGCTGGTCTGCTGGATCAGGAACAGGAGAAACAGGCATGAATGGTCCTCGCTGCTCATCAAAGACTACATCGCGGCTGTATATGAGACGAGATGTCTCAACATCAATAAGGCGGTAGGCTTTGTGAAGACTGCTATATCCAGCAAGCATCAGTTTCTGACTCTTGGCATCCAACTTGGTGCGTGAAGCATCAGGGATCCAAACAAAAGCAAGAGAGCCAAAAACCTTCAGGTGACTGATTCTGGGCTTGCGACCTGACCAGGCCTCTTCCGGAGTTTAACCTTTGACCGCCACTGTGGGTGACCGGTTCAACAGATAAACTGCAGTGTTAACTGCTTCTGCCCAAAAACGCTTCGGAACATGTCTGTGTTCGAGCATGGAACGAGCCATCTCGGTGATTGTCCTGTTCCGACGTTCAACTACACTGTTCTGTTGTGGCGTGTGGGGTGTGGTGAACTGACGTTGGATGCAATGTGTATCCAAGAAGCTGGAGAAAACATTAGAACAAAATTCCCCCCCATTGTCTGATCTAAGAGTAATAATAGATTTCCCAGACTCTTTTTCAACTAAGGGTTTAAACTTCTGAAATACAATAAATGCATCGGATTTCTTTTTAAGGAAATAAACCCACATTTTTCTACTGAAATCATCTACAAACAACAGAAAATACCTGTACCCAAGAACAGAAGGAGTGGCCATAGGGCCGCAGATATCAGCATGAACAAGCTGAAGTACTTGAGAAGCTCGCCAAGAATCGCCACTGGGGAAAGGTGTGCGATGTTGCTTCCCAGCCTGACATGCGTCACAAACTCCAAGGTGTTGGGTTTGAATCTCTGGCAAACCAAGAACAAGCTCATCCCGAGCAAGTTGTGAGAGATAATGCACATTTAAGTGCCCATATCGCTGATGCCAAAGTGTGCTGATGGAAGATCGCCGAGCAGCCATAGCTAAGTCCTGAGAATCACCAGAATCAGTAAGTCTGAAAAGACCATGATCCTCAAGAGCAACTGCAATAGTAGACTTAGTCGCCCGATCAGTGATGGTGCACTGATGTGAACTAAAGGTGACTGCCAAGTGTGGAGAATGTCGCAGCAACTGACTGACCGAGAGTAGATTTAGTTCCATCCCTGGAACGTAGTACACATCAAGGAATATGAGCTTCCTCCCAACAGACTGAATTTGAATGTTGCCTTTACCAACAACCATGTACTCTTCTCCACCACCAAAGATAACAGAATTTGAATAAGGCTGGTAGTCAGTAAACCAGTCTCTGCGGTGAGTGAAATGTCGAGAGGCACCTGAATCAATGTACCAGGCAGATGACTGTACATGATCTGCGGGTCTTTTAGCCATGAAGGCATAAAAGGCAGATTCCGCCTCCTCAGTGTGCTCTGCACTGTTCGCTTTGGGTTGCGAACCTGATTGCTTAGACTGGGCAGCTAAGCGTTTTCGACATGCAACCTTCATGTGACCATACTTGTGGCAATAGTTGCATTGAATGTTCTTCTTTTTGGTACCATCGGATGCTGGAGCAGAAGACTTCTGTTGAGATGGTTGCTGAAACTTGCCCTTATCCTTCTGAAAGGATTTCGCAGCAAAGGCTTGCTCAGTGGAGGTGGAACTGGAGCTGCTACCGAACTGTTGTTTCCACCGATCTTGCTGAAGTAGCAGGGTGCAGAGATCAGTGAACTTTAGATCAACACCAGTAGATGTGATGTTGAGAGTCTCGATAAAATGCTCATAGGAATTTGGTAAACTCCGAAGAGTGATTACCACAATATCCTCTTCCTCCATCTTGCGACCGATGGCAAGTAACTGATCACGGATTTCCTGAATCTGATTCAGGTGTGCCTAGAGCGAGGTGCGCTCATCCATGACAATAGAAAACAGAGTGTTTTTCAGAAAGAAGGCTCTGCTCTTGTCGGAAGTCTCATGAAGACCTTTTAGATGTGTCCAGATTTCGGCCGCTGTCTTGCCGGATGGAATCTGAGAAAGCTGGTCATCAGCTACGGATAGTTTGAGAAGCATTACTGCCTCTCGATTATTCAGATCCCATGTATCTTGATCAGGACCCGGAGAAGTCGGACGCTGCGTAACACCCAGAACAAGTTGATCAGTGTTTCGATATTCGAAGATTGCAATGATGCGTTTCTTCCAGGTTCCATAATTGTGACCATTGAATTTGGAATTATGCTCTAGCAGAATATTTGTCAGAGATGCCATGGCACGTTTTTCAATGAAAAATTGTGAAAATCTGTGAAGGCACGTTCTTCGAGGCAAAAATACGGAAGACCCAGAAGAATCAGAGAATGACCTAGAAGAGAGCTCGAAAAACCTAGAAGGAATCTGCTGTCATTTTTTGAATCCGCTGGCTCGAAAATCGAGGCACAAAAATCGAGGCATCCAAAAAAACGGACGACAACCCAGTTGAGCTCTCGAAAAACCCACCAATAGTCTGCAAACAAAATTTTTTTCTAACCCCAAAAATTAGGGTTTCGAAAAAAAACGGCCCTAGCTGAAAAAAGCTTGAAAAAACTTCAGATTTCTTGATGAAAAATGGTCGAATCTGCTTCCGAGAGCACGATGACAGACTGAGACGGCTAAGAGCATGAAGATTTGATACAGAAACATGCAGATTTTCACCCCAAAAACGCGAGTCTTCAAAAAATGGCCACGATTTCCATGCGATTTGTAGACCCGTAATTCGGGAATTTCTCCAAGCAGAAAAACCCTAGGTGGGTTTTGGAGAAATTAGCTGAAATAATTTTGGAAAAATTTAAACAAATAATTTCAAGAAGAAATTTAAAATTTTTCCGAAAATTTTTAAGTATTTAGCTCTGATACCATATTACGAGGTAATTGGTAAATACTTGCTTATTAATAACAGAGACCGAAAGGTCAATTTATACAAAAGGAAGAGACGATGTTTCCTTAGGAAACGATCGTAAAGAATAGAAACATTCTATTCCAGAGAAAGCAAAAAACGAAAGCAAACTAAAGCTAAAGATATTTACAAGATAACCATTAACTAATAATAGACGTCTTATTGTATTATTGTAATATGGTGATATTTTGTATTAGTGTTAGGTGATGTTGATGGTGACAGTGATGGTGGAGGATGTAGTGCCAGATAATGTTGATTGTGCGAGGAGGAGGCGAGAATGGTTCTAATGGCTTCTACCTTTCTAACTTTCTTAGAGTGAAATTTGACTACCCAACTACTCGCTATTCTACTCCTACTCCTTCAACTACTCACTATTCTACTCCTACTCCTATGAATGGAAAGGTTAGCAAATGGACGGCGATCGAATTTAGTGAAAGCTAACCAGCGGCCCCACCTTTACAGATGCAATGATTCAAAGGAAAAATAAACTAGTTTGCCACACAAGGCTTCCCAACAAATCGCTAGGATGCTAGTGGTCTAGTATTGATCCCTATCAAACATTCACTAACATCACCATACAATTAGCCATTTGCTTCTACTCTAACAACATGAAATGAAATCCCACTTTAATTTGGGAGATGAGAAGAACCATGCAATACACCAAAATGATCATGTATATCCACCATGCAAGTTACAACAATGAATAGAAAACAATTTTGATAGTATCTTGGCAACAATCCTCCAACATAACTCCCTCACAAATGTTACTCTAACTATTTGGAAGTAGAAACCATGCAATAATACCAAAGGCTCTTAATCACCATGCAAATCACAACAATGAGAAAGAAAGCGATTTTGGCATTATCTTATGCAACAATTTTCTCCGACCTCTTACAAATGAGAGCAAATGGCCTTTTATAGATGCCAAAATTACAACCGACAGTAGAGATCAAAAGCAAAATCAATGATCTAGATTGGATCCTAGAAACTCTAATTAGGGTTGCCACCCCATCGGCCAATGAGAAGACGCCACCTCATCGATGGACCAATGAAAAAAGTGGAGAAGTGGCAACCAATGAGAAGGCACCAAAATGGTGGCCAGTTAGAAATAGGCACTTGTCCTATCCTAGAAGAAAGGGAAATTGCCACTTGGGCTTACATCAAATGATCTAATATAAATCTCCCTTTTTCTTTCATTCGTTTAGCTAAGGCAATGAACCTAGCTAACCTCTCATTGACTTCCTCCATGGGAGGACAAGGTGTATACTTCATCTTGAGTTCAGCTGATTTCACCATATTGCTTGCTGCTTGTAGCGTCTTCTCATGTTCCTTCTCATACTCTTTTGCGAATCCAATAAAAGCGTTGAGAGAGGAAAGGGTGCCCAAATGTTTCTTCTTGATAGTAGCCTTTACTAGCTCATCTAATCTTGATCCAAGTCTTTCTTCATTGATGTCCTCTTCTCTAATATCTTCAAAATCAAGTTCTGCTCCGATGTCGCTCATCATGGTTGTAATGGAAGTATCGATGCTTGGGTTGCGATGTGTAACTGCCTTCTGTATATCTTCTTTGCCAAAGGGGATTGTCCTTCCTTTAGTCTAGCCTTTACCTGTATCATGTTTACTGTATCGACATTGGTATTGGTTATTCGCTTCAGTTTCGAGAAGAAAGGTGTTTTGGGCATCATATCCTCTTTGTCTTTCTTAGTGTTTGTTCCCTTAGGATTCTTGCTTGTACTAACATCCTCCATCTCATTGCCCTATTACGGGATGGTAAAGTGGTGGACAGTTGGACAAGCAAAACCAAGGGAGGCAATCCTTAGACTAGAACGAAAGAAGGAAGTCAGCTTAAGGACCCCTTTCAACTCTAAATGATTAAAAATCACCTCTACCAATAGCCGGATCTGTTATTCGCCTCATTTTCAAGAAGAAAGTTTTTTTGGGCATCATATCCTCTGTCTTTCTGAGTGTTTGTTCCCTTAGGATTCTTGCTTGCACTACCATCCTCCATCTCGTCGCCCTATTACGGGATGGTAAAGTGGTGGACAAATGCAAGAAGAACCAAGGGAGACAATATCTAGACAAGAACAAAAGAAGCAAATCAGTTTAAGGACCCCTTTTAACTGTAAATGATTTGAAATTACTTTTACCAATAGCCGAATCTTCTTTTTGGAATTTAGGATTAGACTTCGAGAATTTCGAACTCCTTGCAAATTTTGAGGCACTAGCTCTAGGAGAAAATTGCAGCCCCTCTTGAAAATTAGAATCTATCTTCCACAAATTTCGGCTCCCACAAAATTTGCCAAGCAAGAAGAGTGCAGATCTGCTCTTGCAAAAAAAATCATCCAATGAAAATACCAATTTGCCCTTGCAAAAATTGTCCAAGGAAGAAGAAATCTGCCCTTGCAAAAATCGTCCAAGGAAGAAGAAATCTACCCATAGCCAAAAATTGCCAAAATAAGAAGAAAATCTGCTCTTGCAAAATTGCTCACACCATGGAGAGAAACAATGAGAAGTGAGGAGAAAAGAGGAACGGGGTTTCCTCTTATACCCAACTTGCCACTCCCTCCTAGCTGGCCGATTGGGACCCTGGGAGCAAGAAAAATAATAATTAATGCACAATTATGGCCTACAAATACTTTGCTAAATATTAACTTTGCCAAAATGAAAATTGCTTGTTTTAAATTGCCAATAAGATCCACATTGCAAAATGAAATTAAATAATGCCTTGGAGATGTTAAATACTTCCATTTAATGAGGATTTAGTAATTAATACGTCATTAAAATTGGATTTTGGCTGACCAAAAGCCATTTTTCAATATTAAATTACCAATTTCATTAAAGGAAAAAAGTTTTCAAGGCAATTTTAGTTCATTTAAGTCAATTTTTGCAATTTTATCCAAATCGATTTTGCTATGCGAATTTTTTTTTTGACAAAAATAAAATTACCTCTAGAGTTTAAAATCGATTTTGCAATTTTGGCTTCATCTCCACAAAATTAATTTTTTCACCAAAGAAAAATTTAAGATTTTCCAAAACTCAAGTCTAACAAAATTTCCCTTTTGAAAATAATCTAAGTTCACACAGTTATATCCAAATTTTCAAAAGAAAACGTCTAAGTACAAAATTACAATTTATCTTGCCAAATGTTGTCTCATAAAATTTTGTCCGGCCTAAGGATGAAATTGGTTGTTTTGGAAAATCAAGTTGAAAGCGGGTGAAAATAAACCTAGCCCTCCCCCTACTGGCCTAAAGGTGTCCAAGGCTTAAAAATCTAAAAAAAAATCAAATCAAAATTGTTGGACAATCCAAAAATTTGCCAAGGCAATTAAAAAGGGGGTCCCCAAAGTTTTGGGGCGATGGTGTGAGAACCTCACAACACCTAGTTGTTGTTCTGCTTGCTGATTACCTAGTGCTGCATGAATCCTGTGTTTATAGACAACCTGCTATGGTGGTAATGGGGGTGGGGATGACTGGTTGGTATTTGGCTTGTTAGGGCACTTGTTGGCATAGTGGTCTCCACCACATGTAAAACACCTAGACAATGGTCCTTTCTTATCACTTCCTCTATTATCCCCTTAAAGTTGGAGTTACCCTTGAACTCCTTACCACCATTTACCTTGGGTTCTAGTTTATTGGTTTTGAAGTTCTTAAAATGCTTTTTATGTGGTCTTGAATTTGAGCTTTCCATGTTCCAATTTTTTTTTCCTTTTATTATCCCGAATAGAGTCATCCCTATATATTTTATGTTCCTTCCTAACAACTCTCTCAAGAGCTTCCTTCATAGTTCGTGGATTGAGGACATCCACTGCTCCCCCGATCTTGCTGTTCAAACCCATAACGAACTTTCTAACTTTCATGTTCTTGTCCCGTAGGTACGAGGGTACATACTTCAGTAGTTGGGTGAACTTTTCCCAGTATTGTGTATAAACAAATTCCCTTGCTTAAGGTTGTGAAAGTCTTAATAGTTTTTGATCGTAAAAGGTCTGGGGTAACCATCGATTCTTAAAAAGGGAGATGAATTGGTCCCAAGTAACTTCAGTTGTCTTAATGTTGAGTTCTATCTTAGTGTTTCCCCACCAAGTAGCTGCTTCACTTGAATAGTGATATATTCCCCATACTACCTTGGAAATTTTGGAAAAATTCTTGATCTCAAAGTATTGTTCCATTTCAGTTAACTAGGCTTTTGAATCCTCCCCAGATTCGGAGATTGAGAACTTAGGCGATTTAATCTTTTTAATAGCTGAGGACAAATTGCTAACTATCTCTAGTTTCTTTTGTTTCTCAGCTTGGGTGAGTGAGGCTTGAGTACCTCTTTCACTATGATCAGAATTTTCAAGTTCAGTTCTAGGTGGAGGCTAGGAGTGTCTCCTTTTGGCCTTGCACGACCAATGCTGCCAGTTCATTCATTCTCTTTTCCATGTTTTCTAGCTTCGTTTGTGTGTCGTGCAAAACTTGAAGCAATAGATTCGAGGGAATATGAAGATTGATATCATTGGTCACTAAATTGTCTATAGTGTTTCCATCGCTGTTCATGTTTCCTATTTTTCCCTTCACAGCTTCTTGAGAATAAATAATATAAAAGAAAAATCAATATCATGCTCGCATTTAGATGTATAGAATTGCTCAGAAAGTTGTAAGGGCAACAAAAGAGTTTTTGCTATTTGCTCATTTTACTATATTCAAAATTGCTGGTTACAACTATAACAAATTTATTTACAAAATCTCCTTTTCTAAGAACACAAAAAATAAAAATAAAAATACAATTTAGATACCCTATTCTTGGGTACCATAAGGGGATTAGTTTGCTAGACATTCCATGCCTCGATAAGTTTGTTTCTCAGTATAGCCTTCATGGCAGGAGTCCATAACTCTTTCCTTCTTTATCCGCTACATGGCTTGTGCCAGGGTTTCCTCATCCTGGGGCATGGAACAATAGGAGTAATCATGCTTCAACATGTTCTTTATCAGGTGAAAGAATATAGGGTACCAAGGTTTCTTGCGAGGATTTTTCCGGATATACATCTTGCTACATTTAGATTTGTATTTTTTAGTTTTCCTAGTGTGATTAAGTGATGAGCCCAAGGTTGAGAGTTGAACCCAAGCTCTGATACCATATGTAACAAACCATTTCTCATAGGTTGGAATTTAGAGAACATATTTAAAAAATAATTAATTTCATTTCACAAGAGTATGTAAATAGAATTAAAAGCAACAACTATTTCATATTCATATGAAGGAAACTGATATAACTTCCATAGGTAAATTCTACAATTACACTTGATAGAAACTGCGCACACACACACAGATATACACACACAGACACATACACACACATGCATCTCAAGGGTAACATGAAATTAAATTAAGAACAAGCTAAAGATAAAGATTCATACATGAGTCAACATAACTGTCAATGTGTTGTGCAAGCCTTGACATTTGGTGAAGAGGAGAAGCATTAACTTAGGCTTAACTTGCCAACCGTGGACTGTAACATATCCCCACATACAATCTCATATGAGAAAGGCCCTCCCTACCCCAGGGTTAGGCTTGGGGCACCATAGTCTTGCCACTTGAGCATTCCAACGTTGTGTCGGCTAAGCAACAGACAAGGCAGTGGAATTCCTCTAACAACTTCCCCTCTGTCAGCTAGCATCCTGACCTCTAGTGATCAATTGTGGCAAACATGCCTCTAACCTACCTTGGTCAAAGATTTAGATGGGCATTATATAAACCCGATCACCACCACTCAACTTGAGAACTGAATATACTTTGGACAATCATGAATTGTCTTGGTCTAGGCAGTTTTAATTGTTTATTTACTTTTGTTACAGACATTCAATTTGTTATTTTAGGGATACTTCTCCTCTTCACACATTTATGCTTGACCCTTTTGGTCTTGGGTGCATCTTGGGAGATTTCTGGGTAAAAAAATGCATTAAGCTTTTCATTTAGAATTTACTTACTCCAATTTGATTCTTATCTCAATGGTATATGGGTGATACCATTTTACAAGTCAGACGTAGGCCTCATGAAATAGAATGGAACCAACTCTATGTATAATGTACATGATATGCATTTTACAAGTGATTATTAAACAATTACAATGGAGTCAATTTATACATGATTATGCGGGTCTATATAAATGATAACACCTGGTATGCATGAATAAATAAAATATAATAAGATGAAGTAGTTCATATGCTTTCAGAATTAATACACTTTAAGCCTTTGGCTATGACCAACATGCTTATCCATGATTGTTGATGTACATTATCACCATAGTCATTTACTTCCATTGTGGAAAATTATCTTGAAACAATCGGAAAAGACAGAGAAATATATAAAAAGAAGCTTGAGTAAGTGATTGCATAACCTGAGAATGATGTTTATGACCAGTTGTCGTGGTTTGACAACACAAGCTTCAACACGAAAATGAGCTTCTTGTACTGCCGACAATGGCGTGACTGATCTTGCAGTTGTGGTATCGTGATATGTAACAGGTGTGGTAATGAGTCTTCGGAAGGAGTTGTAGTAATGGGAAAGATTTCTTGCTTGCTGACTTAGAGCAATCAAGTGCAAGAGAATGAAAATCAAGAGAGCCTTTCCTTGGTAGTGGGGAGTGTAAAATAAAACTCCCACACGCTCCATTGGTCACAAGAAAGGAGTGTCGTGCATGACCATCATTGGTCACAGGAAACTCTTCAAATCTTATAAAATTTTAAATGGAATAATGCCAATATGGAGGTGGCAAACGCTCATTGATATGGAGCCAAATAAAAGACATGAAGATTATACTTTCACGTAGTTATATCAAATATATATTGGCATCATGTTATTGGTGTCGTGTATAATTGTACGTACACCTATACATCCACACACACACACACACACATATATACATGTGTGTGTAATTTGAATGATGGGATTCTTTTTATCAATATATTAATTTATCCACACACATGTATCTATGTGTATATTTATACATGTAGGTGCAATTATAGGTGTTAAAATATCATGGTGACATTATATAGAGTTACATTCTGATGATTACAACATGGTTGCAAAATAGAAAGAAGGTAACATTTTTTTATGTTAATAAAAGTTTAATGTTTTTCTTACATTGAGAACAAACTGGGTAGCTCATGATTGTCCAGTGTATACTCTGTGTTGCCTAGCCATTAAATCCTTCACCAAATGGTTAGAGTCCATACTTGATAACTTGTCAATGGACTTTTTTGGTGCTCCATTCCTTAAATCCCGTTTAGCAATGCTTCTCCTCTCTTTGTCTACTCCTGCATCCAGAAGAAAAATTCTTCCACGATAATAACATATTCCTCAAATTTAAATCAAGATAACTATAAACAAAAACATTTCATACTTGTCACAATGGCTAACCACCATACCACTAATAATTATCTTTATAATTCTTGAAATGTAAATATTCATTTTTAATTGAGTAGTAATGAGAAATTAACAAGTAGTTTTCACATGAATCAAAATGGTTAACCATAATTTCCATTTCACAAGATGATAACATTCAACTGTCTAACTGTCATTCATTATTATTTAAAAACGGGTGAGAAATTGGGATGTAACACACTAGCTCTTTGCTTGTCAACAGCTGGAATGACAATGACTCTTTATGGTCCTTGCCTAGTCTTTTTTGGGATGCGGTTGGGTCTGCTGATATTTTGGTTGTCATTGAGACCCATGAGAGCCTTGTATGTTCTCTACTTGGATATGCCAGATAACAATGGCTGCCAATGTGTAGGGATGAGGTCCGGGCTTTGAACGTTGTGTGCGGTTTAGGGGGTGTTGCCTGCTTGATTAGAGATGGTCTCTTCAGTACTACCTCGATGGTCCACTCTGACACCTCTACAAGATTTTTGTGGCTCCGTATTGATCATACTAGCCGTTATCATAGAGATATCTTTGTAGCTATCTATTACTTCCTACCGACCTCTTCAGCTTATGACTTGCACATTATCGAGGATGGGGACCCTTTTATGGACTTGCAGGAGTGTATTTCCAAATTTGCGGCCATTGGCGTAATCATCATCTAAGGGGACTTTAATGCACAAACTAGAGATCTTCAGACTCCTCTTTATGGTTGAAGCTCAAACTTGTCTTGTACTTCAGAGAAAGATCCTTCCATTATGGGTCATTAGTGCCTTTTCGAGCATTGTCGTAAGCCTCTTTCTTGCTAAGATTGCCACATCCTTAAGCTATACGAGTCTTCTGATTTGGTGATTCTTAACCACCTCTCTTGCTTCCTAGGTTTTGATCTTTTTACTTGCTAGCCTCATTGTGGTGGTGCAAGTGTAGTGGACTATACTCTCACTTGTGCCTCCTTCATTCCCTCCATCTACAACTTCACTATCTCCCACCTCCCCTTGGCCGATCATACCCTCCTTAGCCTTGTGGTTTTCTTTTCCCACCACCCTTTGCCTCACCCTTCCCACTCCTCGTCCGCTGTGTCTCGGCCTCTCACTCTTCTGCTTCCTCGAGAGCGACCATGACCTCTTCACCCTCCATCTTAGACGACTCCTCTTGCCAAGCTTCTTCGATGTTCCACTTATTGGCCACCGCGATTTGGGGGTCGACTCTCCTTTCCATCCCCCACTGCACCACTCCCCCTGCCTTAGTCCCAAATGTTGGAACACCTCCCCTTTAAACCAATGGTTTGATGAGGATTGTAAAGACTTCCACCACTCCTTGCATATGACTTTTGTTGCTCATTCCCTTGATTACACTGGGCTGCGACACTTACCACCGCTTTCTTTGCTACAAGAAGCATTTGTTTATTGTGTCATAGTGCAGATCCCTTCATGACACGCTTTTTCGCAGCCCCAAGTTCTTATTGCGCACCCTTTTTCCTTGCCATCCCCCACCGCCCTCCACCCTTGACCTTTGCTCCCTCACCTCCATACCACCACTCTCTATGACATTCTTGGGTAACCTTCTCTCCACCTCACCCCTCCTCTCGATTGCCATTTATTCATTCCTTCCAACATTTATGAGGCTTTCAGATCTATGAGATTTAACAAGGCTGCAGATGAGAAAGGATTTCAGGTAGAGCTCTTCAAGCTCGACATCTCGGTCTTGGTTTCCTTTCTCCTCACACTCTTTAATAGAGTGATGTGCAGTGGATTTCCAGACTCTTGCTTGAGACACGTGATCTATTCGATCCCTAGGATTAGGTTGGCTTCTCACCCCAACAACTATAGGACCATCATGATTGGGCACACCTTTGCCAAACTTTATGCCACAACACTGAACACTACCTTATGCAAAGAGCTAGACATGAGACTTTGCCAGGCTAGGGGTCAGACCGGTTTTTGGGCTGACTACCAGACTATAGACCATATTTTGACATTGTGGATTATTATTGAGGAAACTTGGCACTGCTCAGTGGAAGTCTACTGCTGTTTTGTGGACATTCATAAGGCTTTCATGTAACAACCCAGTCCTAGCTGTAACTTCAACAATTCCAATTATTGACAAATTCAGTAGTTCAGCATTTTGTCAAACACCTGGCTAATTCTGTATTGCTTATGAATGCAGTTTCAATTGAGTTTACCAATAGCCATGGATAACTTACATTAATTGTGCAACAAATCTGAACTTCTACAAATTAAGTTTATTTAATTCTCAATAGGAAATAGCATGACACTGAAATACTTGTTTGAATGGTGCAAAATATATATTGATCAATTCAATACTCATATTAATAATTGTTTCAGAACTATGGCTGTATTGGAAAAGAGAAAATTACAATTTTCTTAAAGAACTTGGTTTCCCCATGATCATCTTCCAATGATGTCTTTCAGCTCTTGACACAAGGCTTCCAAAAATAACTCTAGAATAGAGTTCGCAGGCTGCTAGCAGTGATGTACAAGCCTCCAAGTGAAAACGCAGACCTCCAGCAAGGAGTTCACAAGCCTTTCAAAATCAATTGTTGCCTATATTTCAAATCGCAGGTCACTGAATTTGAAGCACAGGCTTCTGGAAATGATTTGCAGACCAAATGTAGTTAATTGCAGGCCCTGCTGTGTAATTTCAGACCTCAAGTAAGTGTTCCATAGGCCACTAAATAAGGGCCACAGACCTCCAACCTGACAGACGCAGCTACAGACCTCTGTAATAGTCGCCAGTCAACAGGAGTTTGACATCCAGCTTTATGCCAATATGCAGAACTCATTAACACTCTATAGCAGATAGGAAAATCATTCACTTGCAAACACCAACATCCGTAATAAATAAATATTCAATAGCAAGATTGCATCCCACAATAGATTTTTCGATTTGCAATTAAGTTTCAAAGCAACTCCCAGCAAATAGATTCAAACCCTATCACTTCAGAATTCCAACCACTATAACAATGAACTCCAACTTCTTAGAAACAGTATCCCACAGTAGAGAAGCAACAATTTCAATAGCTCAACTGCAATTGTACAGATAAATCAAGGAGAATCAGTCTCTAGGCAAGATCACCAAATCCTTATACCTTAGCATGGGCAAAGAAAAAACAACTTAGAAATCCAGCCAACAAAAGCAAAATAATTAATTGGATGCTTTTCTCATCAAATGTCCGCATATTTATAATCTCCAAGTGACACTAGTTTCCCAAAAGAACTCCACTTAAGAGGCTTCCTCCACATAACATTAAAATATAATAAAGTGCCATCATTATAATTTATTAATTGCTTTTGGCTCCAAAAATGATCTTTTCCACCATAACTTAATATTTTGACATGCAATGCCATTGTTTTTTGTTTCCACGATTTAAAACTTTTCGTCCTGGTTCCAACGAGCTATGATACAGAGGTGACCAACCAACAACACCAACAAAAATAACAACCTAAGTGTATATAGATGAATAATAATAATAATTCACCCGTCTTGCGAAAATAATTGAAGAAGCATTAGAATCGAAATCGGACAACACCAAAGCGATCCTGATGATGAAAGACGATGAATGAACTTGATGGGGTGACTTACTAAAAATAGACGCTCCCTCCAAGATTCTTGGAGCCCAAATGAGAATCTCGAAATAAAAACTGAGAGCATCACTCAACTCTTCTAACTCAATTGAGCTCATTGGAAACAGATTAACTTACTATAAATAGTAAGTCCCTCAAATGGAGCCAAAACACACCATAGGCCGCTGAAAAGCCTATAACCACACAACTGAAACCCTCAAATCCCATTGTCAGCTCATGAGGGTCGCGATGGTGAAGTGATCAAGCCAACTGCAGGACCTTGCTAAAAATGGGGACATTACACTTCAACTCCAACTTGCGTGTGGCCCTTTTTTAGAGGCTTAGAGACATAGAGATCTTAGAGATTTTATTGACAACAATTATGAGGTTATATGAGACTATGGTGGGCAGATTCAGGACACTTGAGGGTTTTTCCAATCCTATTGAGAACACCATTGGGGTGAAGCAGGGCTCCCCTCTCTCCCCCTCCCCGTTCGATAGCTACATTGGTGAGGTTGAGGCCTTTCTTAGTGATTTCTTGCTCCTTGTTGACAACTGCCACTTGCACTAGGTCTTGATCTCCATCCTCCTTTTCGCCAATGATGTGGTTCTTATGGCCATCTCCCTGAGGGTCTTCAGAGGCTTCTTGACGGGTTAGGATCCTTTTGTGACCTACGATAGCTTGTTGTGAACTTGAGTATATCTTAGGTCATGATCTTCAACTGTTTGAAGACCTCACATTTGCACTTCTGCTTTTAGGGCTAGGAGTTTGAGATTGCTTTGTCTTACACATATCTTGGGGTTAAGTTTTTGGGCCCCGCTTCAACTTGAGATCCACCATTCAACCTAGGGTCAACAAAGGGATGGGCTCCCTTGCCATGCTGGATAGACAATGCTTCAGACATCACTTTTAGGATTCTACATCTAAGTTGTCCCTCCTAGACTCCTTAGTCAGGCCAGTAGTGCTATATGGCTTTGTGGTGTGGGGACCCTCTCTTTTGGACTTAGATTGGACCTCAATTGAGAGGGTCCAAACCCTTTTCCTCCGACGTATCATTAGATGCCACCGGTCCACCCGGCATAGTGTTTTTCATCTTTGATATGATATGGTTTCTTCACCGTCTCCGTAACTTTGCGGACTTTGTAGATGATTGCGACAGATATCCCTATTTGGTTTATTGTTCCTCACTTGATATCGTCAATTCTAACACCGCCTCCTGGGTCGGCTACTAGTACACTCATGCCACTACTCTATCGAGATTGATTGGGATTGAGATTGATCACCTCCCTCTCTTTCAGTTCTCGTTGGAAGCTCCCATTCACCTCCTCCCCACACAGCAGGAGTTGAACAAACATTTTAGACTTGATATATATAGGCACTACATTACCACAACCTAGAGCAACCCTCTTGGGGGGTTATGACCGTGGATGACTTTTTATGCTGAGCACTTTTTGGATATATGAGATGGGATTATTACATGCCTTGGCTACTTATCTCGGCTCTACAACCATGCCTTGCGTATCTCCTTGGGTTCCTTTAGAGTTGGCTCCCATCAACTTTGGAATCAGATAGACCACCACATTAATAGAGAGGACTAGATTTGTTTGATACGTGATATTGCTGAAGCGGAAATTGGGACCCACTTCATTATCTGATGCCCCATCTACTGCAAGATTAGAGGGAAATTTTACTGTATATTCAGAGATTGCATGTACCTCTTAGTTTTCTTCAAGGAGCCCACTCACTTATGCAACTAGATTCAATGAGGCCACTTCGCTATGCGACCACACTTTGTAGCTCTTTTCTCCCAAAGCCAGGCCTCAGATTAAATTATCACCGCCTTTTTCTCACCCATGTCTCAATATTGGGGGTGTGAATTGGTCGTTTAGTACTCCTATCTCCTGCCATTCCAGATTTGTGAGAGCTCGTAGCGGGTTCACTCAGCAGTGCCAGTCCTTCAACGACACTCAGAGATGGCCCAAGGTTCTTAGTCGCCCTGGACTGCACCCTTCGGTACTAGACTTCCTCCCACTGAGGAAGGACCCCTTATCCCTGACTCAGTGGTTCTTCTTCTTTTCCTTTCGAGGTTGCTCTTTCTCAGACACTATTGGTGCTCCCATTGTTGGCTATTGCCTTGTCTATATGCTTTCAGTCCCTTAGACCCTTTTGGTGGTCTCTTGTTGGACATTAATAAATTTATCTTATCTCGTCTTATCTAATTATTATTTTTTGTTTTTTTAATAAAGTAAACTATTAACATTGAATTGAGACAAAGTTGGGTGTTAGAAGGATCAAAATCAGAAACTGTGATAGCATAAGATAGTTACTAATAGTCCACTCCTCAAAGCATGGAGCCTTGTTAACAACCCAATGGTGTATGACAAAAGAGTTTGTGGATGATTATGTCGAAGACTATATTACAAATTAGTACTAGAAAAGTGTCTACAACCAACTGATTCTTTAAATAAAGATTGTCTAGAATCTGGATGTCCTCGTACACTCAAGAGGCTTAGACTAAAAATATATCGATTATTCGTATTGTGAAATTGTAAGGTCTCTTTTCTAGGCAATGAGAGAGTAGTAGGAGGTTGGTCTATCACCTGGTTCCCATAGGCCAACACGATGTATAGGGGATTCTTCGGGAGGTTAACAAATGTTGCAGAGGCCATGGGAGCTAAATTTGGGCTTGGGATTAAATTTTATTAAAATATGAGGAAATTATAAGTGAATTTTTTATCTACTTTACTAAATAATATATTATAAGTGAATGATTAATTTAACTTAAATAAATAAACTTCATAAGTTGTGTTATTTTAAATAAATTATCGTTAATTGAATTTTATATTCACTTTATTGAATAATTATTATAAGTTGATATATTTTGGTGAATTGCAAGTTTGGGAAAGCCTGATTTTAAAAAATTTATTAATTTCCATGCAACTTTAGAAGGGGCACAAATATTTGGTAATTTTGCCACGTATGGAACATCAATGGAGAAGTTGATTTAATGGAGTCCCGGTCAAACTAGAAATGGGTATTTTGGGCAGCAAATGGAAAGTTGAAGAAATTAAAAGGAGAGAAGACTTCATGCGATTTCATTCCAGGTATCTTTTTTGAAGACAAAACCTAAAGAAACCTCTACAAAGAGCATTAGCAAATGTTTGGGGCTCGAGGACGATCATCTTCAGGTCTAGGAAGTTGGAAGTTGGAATGTAACCCCCAACACACTAGGCATTCTTAGTTGTCATGTGGAAAGGGGAAGTGAGTATGTATTGCTGAAACAACATGGTATTTTGTTTTCAGACTAAAAAAAAAAGGAATTGCAGACACATATTTGGATGGACTATTGTCAGCATGGTTCTGGCCTGAGAGTTTCTTTTTTGTTTGATCACCTTCTAGGAAACTAATGTGTAATATCCCTGATGGATATTCTCCCAAATTTATCTCAAAAACAAAATTCAGAACACAACAGATAGCTCATGCAAATAAAACCAGCAATATAAACATACAAATGAACCAGTAGACACTCATTAAAATATGCAGTTTAAAACAACTATAGATTTTCTATTGTATTATAATAACCAGCAATACAATAACATGTCCAACAAAAGCCCATACAAATTCTTTAGAACACGTTATTGCATTATACATCAGCAATACAATAACACACACCAAATAGCCAATCTAAAAAACAGTATTGCAATCAAATTGGAAATCTCATAAAGAATCTGTAAGCACAATAGTGAATTCCGAATCCATTTCAAGCTGATTTGGGTTGGCATTCGATCAACAAAGAAGAGCCTGAAAGTCAAAGTTCCCCCTTTTCTCGAAGAGAAATCTGAAGTGAACTCCAAAATCCAAGCATAGCTGAAATGAATGTGTCTTCCTCCTTCAATGCTCAAACAATGACTCTTCAGCTGCCTTCTCTTGACTTTTGGAGTTATTCCTCCTTTGTCATTTTTTAGCCCACTTTATAATATTTAATTGACCCTTTTTTATAGATTTACTTTATGCTCTCGTAAGTCAATTTAATATTACATGAATATGTCCTTAATTTCCTAATGTACCAAAAAAGGGATATTGCATAATGCCAATAAGTAGAAGGTAGAATCATGAGATGCAGATTAAACAATCAACAAGAAAATAGACTCCAGGTGGATTGGTGATTTCTCCATCTCATTCTCCCAAAGATTGCACAACAGGAACTAGTGTTTGATGTGAAATTAGAGGGTTGTTTCCTTTGTTTTGGGTTTGATTTGCGAAGGTTTAATGTCCCCATTTCTACCCCATTATTTCCTGATGCATCGTCTGCCCTTCCCACCATGTTTCTATGGGCTAACCAAGACGTTATAGGGATCACAGTGTGTTTTGGCCTAGGCACTTTTAGTTTCAGTCCAATCAAAATGATTTAGCAAGGTTTCCAGGATACTATTTATAGTAAGTCAACAGAATTCTGTATTTTGGCAATTCAGTATGGGACTTGGAGTGGCTCGTCGAGACCTTTCCAACGAGCTATCACACATGTTTTTCCGAGTTCGATTATTTTTTTATTTTAATGTCAAATGATTCAATAGGTTTTTAATAAAGTGACTATTAAATTAAGGTACATATTAATAAGTCACTTTATTATTAAAAGGGCCATTTATTCTCCTCAGTGAAAAAAGGGCATTTTAAAATAAAAGAATAAAAGATGAAGAGGCGGGCAGGGGAAACTGAATAGCATTGCACTAGGCATTAAAAAAAGAAAGCTTGATTCATTTCAGTATGCTTGGATATGTTTGATTTCTGATTTCTTCTCTTGAAGATTTGGAACCTCAGCTTCAGCCAGTTTGAGGACGGGAACCCTTGAGCTGGAAGACAGTGGACGGAAACCCATTGTCCATAGGCGATGTCATATTAGGTAGACTTGTGCTTGAAACATTATCTCTTATTAATCAATCTGACTGTTATTTCTGTGTTTATGATTGGATCTGATTATTGTTCTACTGAAGAGTTGATTGTAATATCCATTCTGGGAAATCATATTGCTGCTGGCTATTTTATATGTACTGGTGAAAATTGTAAGGAAATAATTTTTTCTGAGAATATTATTTCTGGTATTCTGTGGGTTTATCTTAAATCTTTGCATGAATTTATCTGTTCAACTTTCTGTGATTTACTCTGAAAAAAATTGGGAAAAATATTTATTGGGGATATTACATCAAGAGCAGCACAGCTGCAGTCTCATTGCAGCAGTTGAGCTACTGTCAGCAAATTCAGAGTTATTATGTTGTCAACAGCCTGAAAATGGGCGATATATCTCACAAAAGATGACGCCAACTATAGAAGACCCTCAGCTTGAGACCTGGGCAGCATTTTCAGACTTATATTGCTACAGATTTGGTCATTTGATGCCTTCTGTCCTGGTTGTTGGAGTGTATTGTTCTGACCAGCAAAGGGAAAAGAACTAAATGCTGCAAGGAAGCACCCAGATTGCAGTGTTCAAAGTCTCAGCATGAATTGCATTGAATATTTCAATTGTCCAGCACATGTAATCCACTATTCAGAGCATTGTAGAATTCAGAGCAGTCAAAATAATAAGTTTATTATGCCGTTCAATTCATTAACATTAAGTTCTTGAGGAGTATTTCATTTGTTGGTCATAGAATTTCCGTCAGCTCTTATTTAATTTAGCTGTATGTAGTTTTTCTTTTCATTCAAATTGGAAAAACACAAAAAAATTAGAATACTCCAAAACATGAAAATAATCAGAATACACCACAACCCAAAACAATTTCCTACTTCACTGTCAAAGACCATTTTGATAAGAAAACACCAACAATCACTTCCAATATGGAGACGACATCATTAAGAAACATGGAACTGCGAAGGGTTTGTATTCATATTGACTTGCCCCTACTTCGTAGTTTGCTGCAGGTTGGCTCTTTGACTTGTTTCACATGGGGAGGAAGTTATTTAAATATAAAATATTATATAATAATCTATATTTAAAATTATGAATATAATATATGATATACAGTATATTCTAATTTGTATAGGTTTTAGTGCTATTAGCATTATAGTTTGCAACAAGCGTCTTTCTTTAATTTTTATGTAATTATTAGGAGTCAACAATGTTATAAAGTAATTTTTATGCGAGCCTTGTTTCCATGTAAACTGTTAAACATAGTTGAATGTTTGTGTTGCCAGTTTAATATTTAGAATTCTAATACATGGGTGTTCAATGTAATATGTAACTTCCCTTATTATTTAGTATTACTGTATTTAAAAAATTTGAAATTTCCTTTTCTACTAGCAGTTTACTGTAGATGTTAAGTCTGGCCTACGTGCTCTTGCTTGGGAACTCCATATTCAAAATGGTGAGTTTATTGCTCAAGATACATAACAGAATAATTAGCAAGGTCTGTCCCTTAGACTGCTGGGTGTTGCGGACATCATTAAAATTCTATTATGCCCAAAGTGTATGTTTTTTTATTTGATTTTTATTTTTTAAATTTATAAGATCTTATCTTACATTAAATGTACTAGACCTAACTTCTAAAATTAATATTTGTTAGTGTGTTATGTCTCTTGGTATGAATTTGGGCATGAAATTCCCGCATTCAAAAATCATTTTAAAATGATACATGGAGAAGCTATGCATTCCTACAATGATTGGAAGCAGGAACTCCAATCGCAATTCCAGTGTTTGCTTGACTCTAGACTTGATTCTGTAATGTGCTTCACATGCCAATGTATTTATGAAAAGTGAGAGAATGCTCTAGCTACTGAATCAATGGAGTGGTTGTTTTTGGTGTTCTATTTTCACATGAAAGGCGTGAACTTTTTTGGGACAGGTTACATACACAGAAACTTTCCTATAAATATATCTATCAGGATGGTTGGAAGTGCTCATGCATGTCACGGGATGGCAGAGGCATGGACATATCCTTTCATCCCTACTGTCTTGTGCCTTCTTCCACTACTGCATTGATTCCTACTGTTTTCAGTAACATAGGAGTAAATGGAAGGTCAGCTTATTCCTATATGATCTCCATGATTCAACACCTTGCATTTGATATCTGTTACTCGTTGTGATCAACATGCTAGAAATTAAGCTCTCTCAATGAGTGATTTTTTTGTTATGTATTTTCCTCAAATCTGTCTTGTATCAAATATATTGTAGTAATATGAACAGTGATTCAAGTACATTTTTTTGTTCAAGATCAAGAAGTACAATATGCTATTGTCCTTGAGCTCAAAAATATCTATTTTTACTGATCTTTGGTTTAAACTTCTATACAGATACGGTTAGCTGACAATCATGGGTCTATTTCAAGGTCTCAAGTTGAAGCTGCTTCAGCCAATGTTCATGTTCGGATGGAGGTAAGATATTTGATGATGAATTTATACATTGTAAATTCTAGAGGAATTCACTGTGGTGGATGTGATTTCCTAGTCTTTCCTAAAATGATTCAATTGTGACTTAAAATATAGAACTTTTGGTCTTTTTTTCTTAATATCTTTCCATCGATTCATCTACGTATATCTATTCTCTGTATAACATATAAATCTTACTCCCTCATGTTTAGTAATACGGGAGTGGAAAAGAGAAGCATAGCTTTATAAATCAATTTTGAGGGATAATCAGAGAACCTTTGAGTTGTACGCCTTCGATGTAAAATTACAATAGTTTGGCATATTTGCATGCTATAACAAATGTAACTGCACAAAATGTTGTAAATTATAGATATGACAGCAATGACAAATGTTAGGTAGCACTTGCATGTGAGTTAGATATCATATGCACATTTGGAAAAAAAATGGAGTTAACTTCTCCAGACTATAAATTGAGAACTTATATTAGTAAAGATTAAATTGATTGATACATAAAATAAGTAGGAGATACATTTGCTTAGGAAGAGTACAGATGGCACCTAATCCAACTCTGATATCATTTCCGATTTTATACATCTAACCTAAAGTCACCTAAAAAATTAACATAAAGTATATTCCCAGAATTATATCTACATAGACTTTTGAGCTTTCCTATGTAAAACATCAACTTAACATTGAACTTATAAGCTTAGGAATGAACCTACCTATCACATTACAGATTAAAATATGTTGTGTTAATGTACATTTCATGTCCTTCCAGCAGGAAGCTTCGTTCCTGGATTGCTTGGGAAGTTGAGGGCCCTACCAAAGAGACACCTGCAGAAATAAATATAATATATCAAAATTTGTGGACGATGCAACAGACACCAAAACCAGATGATTAAAAAGTCCATGCAAGTTTTTGAAGAAGATTCCTTTTTTAAACTAAGGGCCGTGGGAGCATCAAATCTCTTTTGTTGTATGATATCTCAAAATTATTCAAAGATTTCCCTAGTTGGGAAAATACCTAAATTGAAAAGGAGTAGTATATGGCTTCCCAAAGTTTTTGCAGCTAATAAACGTGCAGAGTTCATTATGGATACTACTCTTGCTAAAGGGAATGTAGAGTGCTGTTGGAACAGTGGAAAAACCCATAGAAACAATATTATTTTGATAATATCCTGTTTGGAACTTCTGTTGCTGTTTTTTAATTTTGTTGAGTATTTTGTCTTTTTTTTTAGAGAAATTTTCACTTTTATTTTGTTGATCCATTGATGAAGTTTCAATCATTCTTTTGTTTCTTTGGAAAAAGGGCTGTTTTGCAGAAATTAACATGATTGCAAAAGATATGTCTTTGACAAGGCTATTAGTTCTTGAAAGTTGAATTTTGTGGTAGTTTTAAATTTTTTGATATTGCACCATTATATGTGTAGGATTGTTAATGTTTATCTGGTTTATTTGAAAAATTAAGCTTCATTGAATATTGGTCATATGCCTTTGTAGCTTGGGTTTCAGTGAGGTAGTAGTGGTAGTGGAATATACATGTCCAAAAAAGATTTAAATCATAGCTATTGCTTGTGTTTGAGGATTTAAGATGGCCGAGGAGTGATAGAACAAGAAGAGGCCAGCACTAGCTTTTTAATTTCTGAGAGGTTGGAAAATGTGTAAATGAGTAGTGGAGGATTTTCAATGTTGCCAAGCAATGGGCGTAGCTAGGTACTAAAGGATTCCACGATAGAAGCATCCGAGCTAGGGGTAGGGGAGAGAGTATTTGCCTTAAGCAATAAGTAATGAGTAATGTGTAAATTAGCATGGAAGCATAGAAGCATGGCATCATGGAGATAAGGAAGCGTGGCCTGCCTTCCTATAGATTGATTTTCTTCCAGTAGGGGTGATGACATTTGCTTCATCTCTACCTATGCACTAGCTACCCACTACTCTCCAACTACTGCCATCTTTGCTCCAACAGAACCCCACCTAGATTTCGTTAATGTAGGCAAGTTGAGCGACCTCACATTCATGCAAGGTTGGTTACAAGAATATGCCCTTTGGGGGGTTGCTTCCATCATTAATATGAAAACGGGGGGGAATCATTACGAACGCAAAGCTTTGTAAAAGGCCCCGGCTTGTCCAAAGCAACATTCACGGATTTATCAATTGGGAGGTGGGGCAGGGTAGAGAGTACCTGCTTTAAGCGATAAGTTGTGGGCCATCTTGCTTTAATGGGTAATGTATAGAGTAACGTGGAAGTATAGAAATGTGGTATTATGGAGGTAAGGAAGTGTGGCCTGCCTTCCTATAAATTGATTATTTGTTCGTAGGTTTCACGACACTTGCTTCGTCTCTTCCTATGCTCTAGTTACTCACTATGCTCTAGTTGTTCCCATCTTTGCTCCAACGGAACCCCACCTGGACTTTCATTAATGTAGGCAAGTTGAGTGAGCTCCAATTGCATAAATGGTTATGCCTTTTCATTCATCACATTGGTGCAAGTTTATTTACAAGAATATGCCCTCTGGGGGATCGCTTCTATCGATAATATAAAAAAGGGGAAGAATCATTACGAATGCAAAACTTTGTAGTAGGCCCTTGCTTGCCAAAAAGCAAAATGCATAGATTTATCAATCGGGAGGCTATGGGTAGACATCTGGTGTAAGAATCATACCTAAGTGAGTCGGCCAGATCATCCAATTCCGAGTTGAGTGACGCCCCTCTATTTTATTATTGGAAGAACCAAAGGAATGTTGCCTCTCCTGCCGTAGATAGAGCCTTTAGTGAAGAATCGGGATTCCCTCTTGGCTAGGTTCTCTACACACACATCTTATTTTTCTATTAGAAAATGTAAAAAAATGGGAGGTGATACGAAAGCTAGAATATCAAGTCTTAAGCTAAACTTTGCATTAATTTGTATAAAAATTGGAATAAAGTTCTTGTAAAAACCCTAGCCAATGAATTCAAATCAGAATAACTTAACTAAACACTACTAGTAATAATAATTTTTACAAATGGTAAATTAGCTATGAAAAAATTGCAGAATAGTATCTTTTACAAAGGGTGAATCAGTATCTTTAAATTTTTTTATCCCTTAATACTCTTTTACCCTCCTGATTACTGAACTTGGTTTGCAGAATAACATTATACAAATTTTAAAGCTATAACAATAATCATGTCACCAACATTCATCATCACATTTAAGACATGTGACACTGATGTGATCACGCAAAAACCCTTGGTTAGAGGGAAAATTGCGATGGGGATGACACCCACAAATCTTTCACTTCTACAGTAATAAGGTTGCCTATTAGGGCATACAAAGATGTCACTTTAGGTGACTTACCCTGTCAGGAGTAATACAATAGGACCTGCTAAAGTCTACCTTGTTAAAGGATTTAGCAACACCCTTCAAGTGTGCACTTGGTTAGGAGATTTTACATAAAGACTGTTAAGTCCACTTTGTTAGGAGATTTTCTGCTACTGTGGTAAGAAAGTAACAGTAAAGTGATCTGACAATAATGCAACTTACTTTGCTTGATTGATATCCAGTCTTCTTTATACTGATATCACCTTCCTGTGACTGATTTCAACCAATCTGTCCTTGTTCAGTGCTCGGTAGCTCTGTTCTTCCTTTACTTAGCTTGATCTTCAAACTGTCATCTCTTTAACAACTCTTCAGCAACTTCAAATCTGATCTCGATCCTTCCTCATATAGGAATCCAATGACTTTCATCATACATGACCTGATTAGGGTTTAGATCCTTCTGGAATGCTCGATCAAATGAATCAATGATCCATATTCATTCTCCCTTACCAATGTTCCTTGCTTTATTTTCATTCATCTAAACTTATGCATTCGGATCCATAAAGTCATGCATCAATCCCAATAAAACTTACCTAATCATTGTCTCGATCTGTGTAAACTGTTTCTTAGCTGAGCAGGATTCAACTTCATTAAAAATACTGTGCTAATAAAAACATTTATATACATCCCGTGCTGCTCGGTAAGCACTGACTAATTTTCTTGGTAAGCTTGTTGTCCTTCGGTTGTATTCATGCTTGGTAATATCTGTGCGTGGGCTCTATACTACTCGGTTAATACTATGGTCGGTTATCATTCTTCTTGTTGACATAAACTTCACTAACTATATCTGTTCGGTGCCTGAATACCTGTTTAATAACATTGTTCTATTCGGTGGCAAGGTTCGCCGACCTTTCTGTCTTATATTAACCGACCTTTCTCTTTATCACAGTTTTGCACTAATGACAACAGTCAATTGCTTATAGGAGTAACACTCTCCCTCTTTGGCATTAGTGGCAAAAACTTGTTCTTGTGCTCATAACTGAACTTAGTGAAACTTTGGAGTGCTCCCCCTAAGTTTGTGTTTCTCAGTTTACTTGAGTTTTTCAAAATTTATATCATCTTATATCTCCTTTATCGTGAAAATTTGGAGTGCTCCTCCTAAGCTTGTGCTTCTCAGTTTACTTGAGTTTTTCAAAATCTTTTTCAAAATTTATATCATCCTTATATCTCCTTTTCCTTATAATGCCATATTAAATTTGTTCACATACTCAAAATTGTTCACATACTATTCTCTTTAATCACCAATTTTACTATCCCCTTTTTTTTGACGATAATGCCAAAAAGTCATTACATAAATGAAAGTATGGACAAGATATACTTACATTCTATCAAACAAACTTTTATGTACACTTTTTGCACTGTCCATGGCAGAGTTCCATGAGTCCTTTAAAGCTTGCAATGCCAGTTGCTGTGATGATAGCTCAAGCATGTGATTTATCACTGACATTTCCTGTGATGTGATCAACTCTCTGGCCTTCTTTACATTCTTCTGCATAACTTCTAGTAAGGGTATGAGGAATGTGTGTAGCTCAAGCATTTCAGCTCTTATTTTATCCTCCTCTCTCCTTAGCTGTAACTGTAAACCCATAAAGTGCTTAACCTTTTGATAGTGAACCTGGAACGACCAAGGTTCCTTTGTTAGTTTATCGACACTTGCCTTCAATTCTTCCTCAGGTTTCTTCAAAATTTCTGAAGTTTCCTGTTTGAAGTGAGGCATATCACACGAACTTCTAGAATAGTTGGATAAGATCTTTCAGCATGCTATCCAAATCAGTTGTTAAGATATCAATTTCAGCTTGCTGAACTACGATGAAATCACTCACCTTCTCCATTATTTTATGCTCCATCTTCTTCTTGGCTCTTTCCATTAGCTTCTCTTGAGCATCTACATCAGGTGCATTGACTTGCTTGACTAGTGATGCAAGTTGATCAATAGTTTGTACCTTATCATCCGTTGGTGTGTTTAGAACAATTTGAAGTAGTATATCCTTGACATCTGACAACACCTGTTTACTTTTCACTTCTTTCTTTAATTTATCTTGTGCAACCTTTCTCTTGCACAATACACCATACTTGGCTAACTCATTAGGCTTAAGCTTGGTTGGGTCACATTAAGGTATCTCAATGACTTCATCAAGTGTGACCTGATCTTTCTTGTTCTTGTTCTTGTTCTTCTTGTCCTTCTCCTAATAGGTAATTGAGCTTGTGCTCGACGACATTATTTTGGGTGGCATTGGAGCTTGTTTCTCTGTGTTAGAAGGTTCATCTTCCTTCCTCTTGCTCTCCTTTACCTATTTAGGGGCCTCAGTTTGTATAGTAGTAACTTGTGTAGAGTTGTCCTCTTGCTGAGGTTGTTACATAGTGCTTGATGGGTTCACCTTTTTTACCTCTTTTTGTTCCTCTTTATTGTGCTTGGGGTCCTGTGTGATTGACGCTGTACCATCAGTAGATGTGCCTACAGTAGTGTTATCGTTACTCTTCTTGGTGGCAGCATGACCCTCAGTTTGCTTGGTAGCCTTGGGCTTATCATTCTTGTTTGTATCACTTGGTTGATCGGTGCCCTTATTTGTATCATCTGTATCCATAGGATCATTAGTAACCAAATAGTTAACAGAATCAATTGAAATATTTACAGTTACAGTTGTACTTGAAGGGGCTGAATATGCTTGGACTTGTTCCAAGATTGGTACTCCACTCATCAATTATGCAATAGCTGACTTGACAACTTGAGTCACTTCAGGTGGTTGATCCATGTCCTCCATAACGTCCTGATCTTTATTAACTTGTTCATCTGGATCATTTTCTTTGATATCCTCAATTTCAATTCTTTGTTCAGTTCTCACCACCTTTTGTGGAATGTTATCACTCACATCATTTATTTTGTTAGTGGGATTCACATCTGAATTTTCTAGCTGAATGTTTTCTTGGGTCTCAGTAACTAGTACATCATCTTGATCTTTATCAAGGTCATATATGATTCTCCATAGCTTTAAGCTTTCTGGCTCTACTTCTTGAGCTCTCCCCATCATTATCTTCAATGCTCTACTCTTTACTTTGAATTGATTATTATGCAATTTCACAGCTTCATCAATTTATTCCACAACGAGGCTTCGTAATGCCGCAACAAGTGTTCTTTCTCTTATTTGCCTCTTGGCCTCTAGTGCATATTTCCATCTTGCAGAAAGTTTATAAAACAAATCATCTGGGACATAGCTTGCAATGTCAATGGGAACAAATTTTCGTTTGTACATAAAATAAACAATAGCTTCTTCAATTTTTAATTCATCCTCATCACTCAATGTGTGATATTTCAGAAGTCTTATGGAGCCTATTCCTCTAGTTTGTCTTATTGCTTCTGCTTGCTCATCTAGAGTTTTAGGAAATATATTGCTCACGACCTTAAATTGACAGATGTCATTGACTCTATCTTTTCATTATCATCATCTTCATCTGTTTTCTTCTGTTTCCTCAATGGCTTTGTTACCGACTGTTGAGTGTTCTTTCTTTTCTGATATGTCTTGGTCTGTGTTTACTCAATTTGAACACTTTTTGTTTTACTTCTCTTTGCTGGGTGTGTGGATGTTGTGGCAGCTCTAGTCCTGGCTCGGGTAGCTTTAGGATTCTGTGGTTTTTTCGTTTGAACTTTCTTCCCCTTCTTTGTCTTGAGCTCCTCTGGTTCAGTTTCCTCTTCCTCGACTTCTTCATTTCCCTCGGTTATCACTACAATTGACTCATCTCTTCCTTCACCAAATTGGCCTTCCAAGGTATCAATCATTTTCTTTGATTTCTTCTCTATCTTTGGCACCAATATGTCCATCTTAATTCTCTTCTTGGCTTGTTCATATGTGCCATATGGCTTGGCCTTTCTATCAACACGTTCATTCAACAAGGCTTCTATGGCTTTTGTTGCTTGGTCAATGTTTAACTCATACTCCATAGGTTCAAGCTGTGCAGTCCTCTGTTCTACTACCTTAATCAAAATTATGTCTGTATCTACCAGGAAGCAAATTGAGTCCTTGTAATTTTCTACTAACTGTGGAGGTATCTTGAATCTCTTATGAATCCTATCCTTAAATTGTGTAAAGTACTTATCCATAACTCGTTAAAAGTTGTCACCAAGACTCTTAATGCAATCATTAATTTGACAACTGGCCAATTTACACCGCAATCCACATTTCCAATTGTAGGAAAATAATTCTGCAGATAGAAAAAGATACATACCAACAATGAGCCGTATTTACACGTGTTGGGCTTTGCAACTCAAATTGTCTTCATGTTCTCGTCAAATTATTTTAACAACAAAAGGTTAAGTTTAAGACCCTTCTTCACAATCTTCTATGCCACGTCTATTGCACCATAGGGTACACTATTTGGCCTGCTTGATTGATATATCTTGTATGCAATGACATATGTGTCGAACCTTGTTTCAAGATCACCAATTGTTGCTACCTTCAGACCTCTACCATCCCAATTGACTATATTACCTTGTCTGCCCAGTTTCTAATTCTGCTGTCTCAGTGATCTGCAATCTCATGTCTTATGTCCATACTTAGTGCATGTGTAGCACTAACCTTCAAATTTCGATTGCTTTGAGATCTTATTGAACTTTGATATAAACTCAAATGCTTGATGTCCATACTTATCATAGTTATAACAGTAACCATCAATTGATAAGTAGGAGATATCCACAGCACGTCAAATTATGATATTGCTATTAGGATTTAATTGTGTGATTTTGAGTCAAACTCATTGACCCGTGTTTCATGAGTAGTGATTCAACATGAATCCATCTCTCATGAGAATAAATGGAACACTTAGCACTCATTGGATCTAGGTGATGCTCACAGGGGTGAAGCACCGGGACTTCCCAGCAGGTCACCCATCCCAGTACTACTCCAGCTTGAGCGCGCTTAACTACGGTGTTTCCTCCATGGTTAAACCCAAAGCTTGCAACCCCATACCCCATTTGCAAAACCTTCACCAAGTGTTGTGCCGTATGAACCATTCATTAGAAAGCCCCTTAAGCTCATCAATTGATAAGTAGGAGATATCCACAACATGTCAAATTATGATATTGCTATTAGGATTTAACTGCGTGATTTTGAGTCAAACTCATTGACCTGTGTTTCATGAGTAGTGATTCAACATGAATCCATCTCTCATGAGAATAAATGGAACAGTTAGCACTTATTGTATCTAGGTGATGCTCACAGGGGTGAAGCACCGGGACTTCCCGGGAGGTCACCCATCCCAGTAATAGCAGTAATAGCAGTCTTACCGACTTTGCTCCTGCATACATTGGCTGTATGTCCCAACTTTCCTCAGTGATAGCATGTTGAATTCTTTGGTTTTGGGTTGGCATAAATATTCTTCCACTCAACTTGCTTTAATGATTCTCCTTGTTCGGTTGTAGAGTGCTTGGTGTAGCCTAGTCCAGTAGTGTCTCTCAATCTTTTTTGACTTCTCTATTGTTCGTCCAATTTCCTTATGCTTTCTTCAGACCTCTCCAGTCTTTCATTTGTTTACTTCTCAGTTTTCAGTTCATTGTTCAGTTTTTCATTCTCTGACCTCAATTTAGCAATCTCTTCCATCTTTCTACCAATCTCATTGTTCACACCGAGTAGCTGATTGACCATATCATAGTGGTTTTGTGTCAACCGTTGTATTTCAGCATCTTTCTCCAAGCCTTGTAGTCATGTGCCTTTTATCATCCTCTACCATTCTCTTATCCTCAACTTGCCTCTTTTATTCTAGGATCTCACACATTCTCATTGATTGAGCTTCTTGTTCCTTCTTCATTGATTTTACCTGCTCTGTTAGGGTTTGGTTCTGATGGAGTCCAAAATTATAGTCTCCATTTTTCAATCTTGAAGAATGAACAAATATGAAGCTGGAGAAAGAAGGGGTTCAGATATTTATGTTTATATGCAGGGCTTGCTGGACAGAGATAGTTTAATGACAAAATGTTACTGATTTCATATATCCTTACAGTGAATGTCTACTTAACATTCCTGGGCTTAATCATGGAGCAGTATATGTGTCCATCAATGATGAATTGAAGCACTACTGCAGCATAATCATGTGTCATAAAAAGTTATTCATTCTAATCTTGTATAAAGAGTTACTGTGTTTTATTGATTTTCTCATATGGCTTAGTACTTTGGTAGTTGTGAATTTTACAAAGAGTTGGAGGTCCACAAAAGAACATCATTAATTATGCCTGAAGCCTTCCTAGGTTCTAAGTTGCAGATTCTGTAGATGGTGTTAGCAGAATATAAATGGATATTATATGAAAATATACTTCCTTCTAATGCCATTTGTCACAGAAATATCAGATGTCGATTGGGCAGCATTTGCCAAGGGGCTGGCTGTATCAGTCAATTGTGCCAAGTGAAATATTTTATGTTGAAGCATCTGCCATTAGTGCTAGCAGATACAGCTGTATATGCTCGTCTATATCCTCAGTAAAGCCCGTTTTTGAGGCATTGATAAGGAGTTTTGAAAACTAAAAGATAGTGCAGATCATATGTATAAGAAGGATGCAGACAATTAATTAAAGCTTAATATACATATGATTCCATTAACACAACAGATTTACAGATTGCCATTTCTGAAAGTTGCCGTCAGAGGTGTCCAGTTGCTGATGATTATATTGATGAGTTTGTGCTGGTGACAGAGAGAATGGTTAAATAAAGACAACAGACATCTAAGAGTGTTGGTAGTAGACTTTTCAAGATGTCAAAACAGCAATGAAGGACTGGTGTATTCTGAAAATAGCAAAGTCTCTAGTGATATGCCAAGAGGATGACCAAGTCATCGTACAAATAGATGAGTTTCAAATATGCAATGAATGTTTGCACTGACCCATTGGATGCCAATATAGAAAAAGCCAAACCGTTCATTCTGGTTTGAATTAGCGTTACTTATTGTTTCTTTGTGTTTGTTGCAGATTTAAGGAAAAGCATGCGGGAGAGGAGACACCATAGATACATGAGGCTGGAGTTCAAAGTGAAGGCAACTGATGAATTCATACGTTATTTGTGCCCAAAGGAGGAGAGTGGCAAGACCAAAAATGTAGAAGCCAATTCATTTCCAGAATTCACTTTAGAGCCCATGATTCCTTGGGTGGAGATGTGCTACGCACCTCTGAGGATATGGAGTTGAACATTAACAATTGTCTGGATTATGTACGTAGGAAAATGAAGTCACACGAATCACTGGAGAGGACACAATGTAACATGTCATGGATATGGGAGGAGTGTCTTTGCAGATGAATGACCAATTAGAAGGAAAGCAGCAAGAAGCCTCACATGACAAAGAAGCCAAGTTTGACACATACATGCCTCCAAAAAGTTACCTTGTCCCTATTTTTCCCACTCAAATGTCTTGAAGTATACACTTGGAAAGCTTGTCATCATCCGAAAGAGAACATTGAACGCAATGGCAATATTAGAGTCTCCCAAAGAAGGATTATAGGGAGAATATCTGGTTTGATAGCATACCCAATGGAGAACAAAACCGATGCATCCAAGGAAATATAATTGAGCGCTGTACCTATTTAATTAAATATTGAAGCAAGGTTTAATTTATAAAGATGAAATTGTTTGTCATTTATTAAGATTAGCTAGTAGTTCCAATTTTAAAAGAGAGATTAGGTGCTCGTAAAAGGTTGCGCCTTTTCCTTGTGCACCTGCTCATAATTTATAAATAGGAGATGAAAATCAAAACAAAGGACAATTCATTTTTCATATGAAATTTTTTACATATCCTATGCACAATTTGATATATTATATTCTTTCATCGGTAAAGGAATGAGCGATTGAACAAAGCTCGTGGATTTGAATTATAGGGTGAATTTTGTGCGGTCTGGATAGATTGGCAGTAGATAGATTATCTGTAAGGAGTGTCTTTATTGTGATTTTATTTCTTGCATGATTATTTATTTTAAATTTTGGAGTTGAAATATTATTAAGTTGTGTCCTTTATAATTATTTTTAAATTCTATAAATGTTTTAATGTTCGGACAAGTGGACTAGGTAATTATTGCATTTAAAACTTGATAAACATAAATATTGTGAAATATTTAATTATTTCCGTATTTATGTCTAGTTTGTCTCCATATCACAGGAGTTAAAGTGCATCCTAGAGTAGTTTAAAATTGCATTCGTATAATTGATCCATCACGTTTGGATTATTAATTTGTTTATAGTTTAAGTACATTGAACTTTATAAAGTTGTACGTTTCAACTTATAATATTTACTCTGTTTGCCCATTTAATTAAGCACTGGTCTTTATTTTATTCTAGATTCATAATCCATATGCTGGCAATTATTTCATATCTTTCTCTTTGAAGAATTAATATATTCATTTGTTGCATTAATTTGTACTTATTTAAAAACGTTCATATTTTTATTTATTATTATTAATTTGTAATTTGAAATCTTAAGGTTTTTTGTAATCCTTGTCGTTTGGAAAACTTTCATTGCATTTGTGTTCTAATCAATTTGCTTTAAGCATCTTGGATTTAAAGTTGTTGTCCTAGATCAGGTACACCCGCCTTGGTTTTGCAAAGCCAGAAGTGTAGGGGATTTGGATCACATCGATCAATCCTGTCAAGTTGGCCATTGTAGGTTGGATATCCCAGCATCGAGCAGGCAAGGCTTGTAGGATTTCAATCTACGGTTTTGGGAACCAACAGATTGGCAACTCTATTGGGAGAGTTGCAAAACAGACCCTAAGAGTTCCTGATTGTAGAATAGTAAGAGTTGGATTCTATTTAATTTGTTAAAATATTTTGATATATTTGAAATTCTAAATTGATAAGTTTTTTACAGCTCATTTAATTTCCTTAAAGATTTTGATCTCTTGTAGTTATTTTATAAATTTTAATTGCTCTATGAAGATTTGATCTTGTAGAAGCATTGTATGTTTTTCTTTAAGCTTTTTCTGTAGATTCGAACTTTGGTGATGTATACTCTGCTGGAAGGAAGAACTCAAATTCTTGAAATTTTTTCATTTCCTTCATTTGGATATGGCGACTCTATTGTATTTTGATTGGTACTTTGACAAAAGGAGTGCCTAGATCATCAGTGGCTCTGCTGAGGGAGAGGACTCGGAAAGAAATGGTAGATGGTATTTCAAATGTATCGATCATTTGAAAGAAAGCCTTTTGTTCTAGATGACATCAGGCCATTGGATTTCAGCAATTTTGATTATGAACCTAGCAATTTATCTCCAAAGCTTTCACAACTAGTACTAAAGTTCCATGGAGAATGGGATGAATTGGTAATTCAACATTTGGATGCATTTTATACATTTATAGAAGATAATGAGATTTGTGTGGGAGATTAAGTGATGAAGTTGTTTGCCTGAAATTTAAAAAACGATGCAAGACAAGCATACGAATCATTACCCACATAGTGTATCTCGTCTTGGAAAGAGTTTGAACAATGGTTCCTATACGAATTTCATGATGCGGGCCATGAAGAAGAGATGTGTTATGAACAATATGAAGATCAAAACTGCAACATAGATGAAGAGACATGGATGCCTTTTTTGTTATAGAGAGATATGAAGGTGAGACTTCAACACATTTGTTTTTGAGGATGCAAAACGCTTACCATGAGTTTCCATCAAAACTCAAGCCTCCTTACAAGGAATTTCTGAACAAAATTGTTAAGTTGAGAATATTGGAAGCCTCTTCTTCAGATATGGGATGAAGCCATTAAAGATGAGAAGGATGCCAAAGTAATACAAGAACATAATGATGTTTCAGATTCAAATGTAGAAGAAATAAAAGAAAAATCCAATCATGATGAGACCGGTAAGGAATTAGATTGTGAAGAACATGGAAATATTGAAGAGGATTCTCTGAGTGTGGATGAGATTTTGACATTGTTAGACATGGAATATCAAAAGCATGTTGAAAAGGGTGGTCAAATTTTTCTTCCCATACACAAAGAAAAGCAAGCTAATGAGACTATAAATGTGTCCGATGAAACATTCAGTGAACAAGAAAATTCATTCATCTCGTCAGATCCATATTACTTTCATGAGGACAAAGCCAATGAACCAAAAGGGGCACACATTTCCAGGAAGGATTACAAAATCACTTCAGATCTTTTATGCGGTGAAACAATGGAGAATCTTGACAGAGTATTTTGTGGAGATGAAGTAGAACATGTGGCATATGAGCACAAGGAAATGTTATCTCACGGAGATATGCCCGAGCATTCTATGTTCAGTCCATTGTTTGAAGAAGGTATTTTATGCAGTCAAATATATCAGCACTATGGTGAAGATAATATACCTAAATATGATGTTGAAGTTGACACAATTCATGATATGCATTTAGAAGATGAGAAATCTTCCAATCCATCCTATGAGCAAGAAATACAATCATGCGAAAATAGTTCTAAATTTTTTTCAAGTGTCGTATCCACTAAAAGTTTTGATCCAAGAAAAATTGTATTTCTTGAAAGTGCACTATTTTCAAAATCTTTTTGGGAAGAAAATCAGCATTTGGAGTATGAAGATCAAGCAAATTGTGTGCTAGAAGATGTCCAAGTAGAGAAAGTTAATCTAGATATTGGTATAACAAATCAACTGCATGGGGATCCTCTAGTCAGCAAAGATCACAATATATTTAATAACTTCTCAACAGCACAACAAAAGTCAAATACCAGGGATTGCATTGATGAAGCACGATCAATAAGTATTGTTCATAAAAGTGATGCATTTGATACAGGTATGAAGTATGAGCAGCATACCGAGGTAAGTATCCTTGAAGACCCTGTGGTAATATTTGTTAACAATATGCTTAGGGAGATGTTTTTAAGTTTTTATCATCTTTCTTTTGAAGATTTTTCTTCTACATATATTGATCGAATTGAAGATTTTTCTTCTACATATATTGATCGAATAAATAAAGCAAGAGATTAGATGTTTGGATTAAATGACACTGAAATTTATTTCCTTTTAATTGATAAGGCAATGGTAAGATTCAAGTCTAGAGAAGTGATGAATGAAATACACATGTTATGCAATGATTGTTTTCTAACACTTGTTAATGGATCAGATTTTATTAAGGAACAATATAATACCATATTTGGCAGGTTCAAAGTGTTACACAATTAGAATCAAGTGTTCGATAGAGGAAAGAAGTATTGTTCACTTTTTTGGGGGGCCAGGGGCCACCCAGTTTCGCCATGCACCATGTTAAGCATGGATGTTCGGTTTGCTCCTCCAGAGACAACTGGAATTCTCACTATGCCCACAAAGGGCATATGTCCCCAACAAGAGCCACTGATGGAGCCCAAAATTATAGTCTCCATTTTTCAATCTTGAAGAATGAACAAATATGAATCTAGAGAAAGAAGGGGTTTAGATATTTATGTTTATATGCAGGGCTCACTGGACAGAGATAGTTTAATGCCAAAATGTTATTGATTTCATATATCCTTATAGTGAATGTCTACTTAACATACTTGGGCTTAATCATGGAGCAGTATACATGTCCATCAATGATGAATTGAAGCACTACTACAACATAGTCATGTGTCATAAAAAATTATTCATTCTAATCTTGTATAAAGAGTTACTATGTTTTATTGATTTTCTCATATGGCTTAGTATTTTGGTAGTTGTGAATTTTACAAAGAGTTGGAGGTTCACAAAAGAACATCATTAATTATGCTTGAAGCCTTCCTAGGTTCTAAGTTGCAGATCTGCAGATGGTGTTAACAGAATATAAATGGATATTATATGACAATATACTTCCTTCTGATGCCATTTGTCACAGAAATATTAGATGTTGATATGCCAAGAGGATGACCAAGTCATCGTACAAATAGATGAGTTTCAAATATGCAATGAATGTTTGCATTGACCCATTGGACGCCAATATATAAAAATCCAAATCGTTTATTCTGGTTTGAATTAGCATTACTTATTGTTTCTTTGTGTTTGTTGCAGATTTAAGGAAAAGCATGCGGGAGATGAGATACAATAGATACACGAGTTTGGAGTTTAGAGTGAAGGCAACTGATGTATTCATACATTAAGAGTGGCAAGAGCAAAAACGTAGAAGCCAATTCATTTCCAGAATTCACTTTAGAGCCCGTGATTCTTTGGGTGGAGATTTGCTACGCACCTCTGAGGATATGAACATAAACAATTGTCTAGATTATGTACATAGGAAAATGAAGTCACGTGAATCACTGGAGAGGACACAATGTAACATGTCATGGATACGGGAGGAGTGTCTTCGCAAATGAATGACTAATTAGAAGGAAAGCAACAAAAAGCCTCGCATGACAAAGAAGCCAAGTTTGACACATACATGCCTCCAAAAAGTCACCCTGTCCCTATTTATCCTCACTCAAATGTCCAGAAGTATACACTTGGAAAGCTTGTCATCATCCAGAAGAGAACATTGAACGCAATGGAAATATTAGAGTCTCTCGAAGAAGGATTATAGGGAGAATATTTGGTTCGACAACATACTCGATGGAGAACAAAATCGATGCATGCAAGAAAATATAATTGAGCGCTATACCTATTTAATTAAATCTTGAAGCAAGGTTTATTTTATAAAGATGAAATTGTTTGTAATTTATTAAGATTAGCTGGTAGCTCCAATTTTAAAGAGAGATTAGGTGCACGTAAAAGGTTGTACCTTTTCCTTGCACACTTGTTCATAATTTATAAATAGGAGATGAAAATCAAAACAAAGGACAATTCATATTTCATGTTAAAATTTTTACATATCCTATGCACAATTTGATATATTATATTCTTTCATTGGTAAAGGAATGAGCGATTGAACAAAGCTCGTGGATTTGAATTATAGGGTGAATTTTGTGCGGTCCAGATAGATTCGCAGTAGATAGATCATCTGTAAGGACTGTCTTTATTGTGATTTATTTCCTGCATAACTATTTATTTTATAATTTGGAGTTGAAATATTATTAAGTTGTGTCCTTTATAATTATTTTTAAATTCTATAAATGTTTTAATGTTTAGACAAGTGTACTAGGTAATTATTGCATTTAAAACTTGATAAACATAAATATTGTGAAATATTATTTATTTCCGTATTTATGTCTAGTTTGTCTCCATATCATAAGAGTTAAAGTGCATCCTAGACTAGTTTAAAATTGCATTCGTATAATTGATCCGGTGTGTTTGGATTATTAATTTGTTTATAGTTTAAGTACATTGAACCTTATAAAGTTGTACGTTTCAACTTATAATATTGACTTTGTTTGCCCATTTAATTAATCACTGGTCTTTATTTTACTCTAGATTCATAATCCATATGCTGGCAATTATTTCATATCTTTCCCTCTGAAGAATTAATATATTCATTTGTTGCATTAATTTGTACTTATTTAAAAACGTTCATTTTTTCATTTATTATTATTAATTCCTAATTTGAAATCTTAAAGTTTTCTATAATCCTTGCCGTTTGGAAAACTTTCATTGCATCTATGTTCTAACCAATCTGCTTTAAGCATCTTGGATTTAAGGTTGTTGTCTAGGATTAGGTACACCTGTCTTGATTTTGTAGAGTGAAAAGTGTAGGGGATTTGGATCGCATCGATCAATCACGTCAAGTTGGCCATTACTAGTTGTACATCCCAGCATCGAGCAGGCAAGGCTCGTAGGATTCCAATTTGCGGTTTTGGGAACCAACGGGTTTTCCATCAGATCTGATATTGCAGCTTCAGATTCATTAGACATACTGCCCTCTGATAGTTCTTCAAACTCTTCTTCTTGATATAGTATGTCATTTTGTTGATGTGCCAATTCCCTTCTTTTGCATAGCAATTTGCTTCAGCTTCTCTCTCATATCACTGATCTGACCTAGGGCAATCCTTAGTGCCAATCTTTGATTCTCAATTCATTTATCAAGTCTATACCTTTCCATCTCTTCAGATCTTTTCTCTCAAGTTATTAAACTTCTTATCAAGCGATAACGCTTTGATAACAATTTTTCGAAAGTTTAGGAAGGGTGAGATGCTTAGAAGGGGGCAGGTGAATCAGTCTCTCTTAAAACTTTTTTTTCATTAATACTCATTTTACCCTCTTGATTTTTGAACTCAGTTTGCATGCACATTCATAATAACAATTGTAGAATAACATTAAACAAATCTAAAAGCTATAATTGTAATCATTTCACAAGCATTCATCAACACATTCAATACATTTGACACACTGATTGGTCACATAGAAACCTTTGGGTGGAGGGAAAGCTGCGATGGGGATACACCCACAAATCCTTCACTACTGCAGTAATAATGTTGCCTGTTAGGGCATGCAAAGATGTCACTTCTGGTGACTTACCCTGTTAGGATTATGACAATAGAACCTGCTAAAGTCCACCTTATTAAAGGATTTAGCAACACTCTTCAAGTGTGCACACGGTATGGAGATTTTACATAAAGATTGTCAAGTCCACTCTGCTAGGAGATTTTCTGCTACAGTGGTAAGAAAGTAATAGTAAAGTGATCTGACAATAATTCAACGAACTTTGCCTGATTCAGATCCAATCTGCTTTGTACTGATAGCACCTTCCTGTGACTGATCTCAACCAATATGCTCTTGTTCACTGCTTGGTTGCTCTGTTCTTCCTTTACTTAGCTTGATCTTCAAACTGTCATCCCTTTAACAACTCTACAACTTTAAATCTGATCTGGATCCTTCCTTATATAGGAATCCAGTGGCTTCCATCATACATTACCTAATTAGGGTTTAGATCCTTCTGGAATTCTTGATCAAATGAATCAATGATCCAGATTCATTCTCCCTTACCAATATTCCTTGCTTTATAAAATTCATCTAAACTTATGCATTGGGATCCATAAAGTCATGCATCAATCCCAATAATCTTACCTTATCTTTGTCTCAATCTGTGTAAAACCTTTCCTTTATATGCTAATACAATTCAACTACATAAAATTCTGTGCTAATACAAACATTTATATGCATTCTGTGTTGCTCAATAAGCACTGACTAATCTGCTCAGTAAACTTGCTGTCCTTTGGTAATATCTGTGCTCGGGCTCCATACTGCTTGGTTAATACTATGCTCAGTTATCATTCTGCTTGCTGACTTAAACTTCACTTCGGTAACTATATCTGCTCGGTGCCTGAATGCTTGTTCGGTAAGACTGTTCTGTTCGGTGACAAGGTTCACTGACCTCTCTGTCTTATATTAACTGACCTTTCTCTTTATCATAGTTTTGCACTAATGACAACAATCAATTGCTAATAGGAGTAACAGTGTCAACAATAATTTACCATTTTAGATTTGCAGATTGTTTAATGGAGTACAGGGAAAAATATAAGATGCAAAGATAAGGTGGTTAATAATCTCAACCCTCATCCATTCACACATGACTGAGTTGAGGCCAATATCAATGTATAAACTACCACAAATAATTAATGATAAGTATAAATTATTCTGATCTTCCAGTAGCGCACAATGGTGTGTTATTAACTGGAGTGGTAGTGTCTATAATCCGGGCAATTTGCTCTATAATTTGCCCATTTCGTGTATGAAATTTGCTTGCAGAAGATAATGAAAGATTGATGGTTTTCAATTTTGATCCTCAACCTACTTAGCAATTCTAAAGGGTTTTCATCCTCTAGATAATAACATCAAGGGGTTTTGTCCTTGAGAGCTTGAATTTGAAAATTTGTTCGAAAATAATGATAGAATGAATGCCATCAAGAGGAGCATTAGCTTTGCCTTTTAGGCAATTACAAGTTTTAGGCCACAAGTAAAGTTTTTCCCTCAAAAAATATAAATAGAAAAAATAATGTTATATTAATTAACTACATAAATAGTACTTTATTGGAGTGCCTAGGAAAAGCAATAATTGGAATTTAAAATTGAAGTTTTCATGCCAATTAAGAAAGGGAGACGACGTGAGTTTTATGCCACTACATCTTGCAAAACCAAATACTTGGTATTCTAGAATGAAACACCAAATCTCCAATTCCCTCTTGAATACTAGATTGTGTGATCCTAGTATGGTGAGTGGTTCTGAACAATTCAAGATCAAGGTCCTAGGTTATGACAACAAGGCCCTTATCCAACTAACAAAGCTTTTAATGGTTGACCAATTACATGAAGTATCACCTTTTGGATTAAAAAGAAAATTACAAAGCCTTAATCAACCAATCAAAAAATTAGTTAGATAGAAGCAAGTTGTGGATCCACATTGTAATGAACCCAACTGGTTCACACTACTGTAATGCTGAACAATGAAGAAAATTGCACTCTTTTGTTTTTTCAGAATATATGGATTTAGATTTTCAGAATTATACGACAGTGAAAATAAAATGAAAATTCAATAACCAATGGAAATGCCAAAGCCTCAGTCACAGTTAACTGACCAATCAGTGCTGCAACTAAATTATTCATTACTCTAGAAATTACATGAATTGATTGATCACCCTTTGTCCACTAAACTTATGATTATGGAAATTGTAATTATTGCTTCAACAAAACTGAAAATTACAATTATTAATAAGGAACCTGATAGTTTCCCAATTAAGGTTTGATTTCTAGCAGTGGATTGAATGCTGCCTTCCACACTATGTCCTTCCGAGTTCACAGCCTACATACGAACCACAGCACATAATGGTCACTGCCAGACGCCATGGGAAAGATAAACTCCACGTGGCCTGCTGGGGTAAATGCACATGCTCCTTCTCCAGTCACAGCACATGCCTATTCAAGGTGTTGATAAGCAGCCTTCAGACACCAAACAATGGCTTGGAAATCAGACCTGACTGGGGAATCCAAATGCCTAGTCTTGTAACCCCACACACCTGCTAATGTCACGCAACAATAAATGCATAAACAGCTCACCTGATACTAGTAAAAAATCAGACGCCAGTACAGAGATTAATGCTGCTTCAGAACAGAGATAAGATGCCCAGAATTTCAGGTACAATGGCATCCCAGATCAGTAGCAATAGGTGCCCAATTTGCAGCATTGAAAATCCCAGATAATAACCCCCAGATATGCAGAGGTTTAGGTATTTGATTTCAGATATATCAGACGTTAAATTGGCAGATAATAATAGCACCAAAAACATGAATTCAAGGGCATCCAGATGCAGAGATTAAAATACTTGTATTGCAGATATAATTCATGCTCAATAACAGAGAGATTAATACCAACTTACAGCACCAATTCGCCCTCCATAGTTACAGTAGTCACATAATAGGAAGACACCCCAATCAGACCAAATTAATGATTCAGTTCATTATACTTCAGCATTGAATTAAAAGAAAATTCAGATAATCCAATTTGCTATACCACAGTAGCAAATAGATGCCGAAATCAAGAGGAATCAGTCCTGAAGAATTCACAACTCCAAAACCCTCACCTGAAACTAACCAAAAGCAATAGACAAGAGATGAATCTAATTGCTTCATGAAGCCTCTTTTATAAAGCACTTGACTTCTCCCATACACCTTTTATTAAGGTTGCTTCATCAACACACCATTCAATTAGAAGCTTCCAATTAATTCTTTTAAATAAATAAGTTTTAAGCACTTAACTTCATGTAGACAATTTTCACTTAAGAGGCTTCACAATTACACTTTCAAATTATAAAGTGGAATAACATAAAGTACCTTTAATAATTAAAGCCTCATGAATAACAAAATAAATATGAACTTCATAAGTATGCTCAGTCCACTGCTGATGAAGATCAACTGTCGGTACCTCTATTGCACTACTAAAAACAACCACCACCTCAATAGACTTACTAAAAATAGCAAGTCGACCTTAGAGATCCTGAAAACATACTGCCAGCTCATGAGGGTTGCCATGATGAACTGACTTAGTCAACTGCAAGAGCCTGCTAAAAATGGGGACATTACACACATGTACACTTGGCATCATAGATGTACTGCTGGTAGAGTACTTATTGAGTTGCGAAAATCGGCCGTGTTTTTACAAATTTTGTTGGCACTGAAAACTTGTCAAGTACTTGCAGACTATTTTGCTGAAAATTTGGTTGTAGTTTTATAACAACACTTCAAGGCAAAAAATATCCCAAATTAATTGTCTTGCATCTCTTCACTTGTATTTTGCAAAGAGGGGGAAAATAGTCTTTCAAACACTTGCAAAGTAGTGAAAATTTGCCCTCTCCTCTAAAACTCTGCCCAAGATAAGGTCTCCAATTGAGCATGTGGTGAAATTCAAGTTTGCATTGGTAAAAGAAACCAAGAATAGTGGGTGAAGAAATAAATCAAGTGAAGTGTTAGGACATGCTTTCAGATTGAAAGTGCAGATCCTTGGCAACAATACACTAGAATCAGATCAAGAATGAAAGGAATTCATAAAAATGAAATCCAAGATATGAAAAGTAAGGAAGGAGGCAACAAATTGATGATCTTGGGAGTTAATTCACCATAGTGGAAGTACTTCTGAGAGGAGATTGGATTCTGATCACCTCTTAGGACTCTAGTCTCGAGGGATCCCAAAGTTATGCCCTTTCATTATGCAAAAGTTCAGACAAATTGTCATATTTTACTCAAGTTTAGGGGCATGTCAAGGCAATTTCAATTTCCAAGTGATGAAAATGGTACAAGTTGAGGATGAAATATGAATATCAATCGAAATTTGGAGAGTGATCTGATTTTGAAACAAAATGGGGGAGAAAATCAGATTATGGTGAGTTTCAATCAATTGAGGATGAAAATAAGAATGAGAAACAATGAAACATTGACTATGAAGGCTCTAAGTGCATCATGTATAAGGGTTGTGAGTGAGACTAAATTGGTGTTTGAATTGCTTGAATTTGAATTCTTCAATTCTTTTGCATATAATCAAGTCTAAGGGTAGGAAGTTCAGTCTTGCACTTTGAATTAGACGATAAGCTCATTGAAAGTATTGCCATTAGGAGCTTTAATTGTTTAAGCACTAACTCTCTTAGTTGGATATCAAAAGGTGGAATTCAAACGATTAGCAATGTAATGGACTCTTTTTTGTAGGCTCTTACGGCTAGGCTAAGTCAGTTCATTATGGAAACCCTTGTGAGTTAGCAGTTTTTTTGGAGGGTCTGTTATTTTTAGTAAGTTAATTTTGAGGTAGCTTCTATTCTTAGTAGTACAGTGGAGTCCCTAGCCATTGATCTTCATCAGCAGTGGACTGAGCATATTCATGGAGTTCATACTTAATAAGTTATTAATGAGGCATTTAATTATGAAGGGACTTTATGTTATTTCATTTTATAATTGGATGGTGTAAATGAGAAGCCTCTTAAGTGAGAAGTGTAACAGAGAAGCTAGTTTGCACAACTGAGTCATAAATATGACTCCAATGAGAAGAATCAATCATCTCATTGTCTATTGCTTTTGATATCTTCTTGTGAGGGTTTGAAATTGAGTTTGTGCATTCAATCCATTGCTAAGATATAATGGATTTGAATTGAGTATTTGCAATCTGAATCTGGCGTCTTCTATATTATAATCACTATTGTTGGGAAGGCAATTTTGGTGATTGATGTCTGTTTAGAGTGCCCAATTACCTCTTTTGTTTTGCGTTGATTCTATCTATATAATGGTGTTTTTGATATATTTGTTTCTATCTCTATGTTGAAGAGGCTATTGGTCTGCATTTTTAGCATTTGTAATTTTGCTTCTAGGTGTCTTCATTCTTTACAAATTGGATGCCTCAATTGTCGTATATAAAATCCAATTTGAGTGATTTTCCTCATTTGTTGGATGTTACACTGTGGGTGGTTAAAGAACCCTATTTGGTTGTGTCTGTTAGTTGCCATTTTCAGGTGATTTCTGCTGCTACGATTATATGCCGATATTGACATTTCATTGGTTGCAAATAATCCACGCTTGGGCATGAATCTCATTTGGTAGTGTGGCTTTCAATCTGGGTCGCATGAGGCTTCTTGGTAGCCTCAGTGTTTTCGATGGCAACTCTTGTTACTCGTGGTTAGCGCTTTGCTGAAGGGGAAGTCGGAAATTATTATTCATAACTGTTGCATATTAGACATCTTCAACAAATACCATGTTCCTTACATTTTGAATCATAATCTTCTTGAGTAAATATAGAATTGAAATGGTAGCACTTAATTCAAGTTCATTGTGATTGTGAGTTTAACATTGTTTTTAGTTATTGAATTGCATTTCAATAAATCTTTCTCTATATCTCAAAAATTCCAAAAAAAGCATTATAAATTAAAAAATACAAAAAAGCAAAAAGGTGCTAATTTTCCAAAATCGATATCATCTCTCTTAGCATAGTTAGTTAGAACTAGCAGGTCTTGTTACGATGGTATTAGATCGATTTCCTTACCAGCTTGCATGGAATTGGATTACATTATGGCTTAGAGAGTTATTCCGAGTAGATATTACTGTTGGTTCCCAAAACCACATATTGGAAATCCAAGAGCCTTGCCAATTCTCTAGTAGGATTCCTCAATTAGTTCTAGCCAACGAATGGGAAGAATCCAAATTCCCCTGCTCTCTATGCTTTGCTACACCTCGGTGGGTAAAACTTGACTTCGAACCCCGAGCAATTGGTTCAAAGCTTTTCTATAGCGAATTTAAACTCGGTGAGTTCTTAGGCTGGCAAGGTCCTTGAACTCGATCAATATGAGGTTATGTTATTGCTTGAAATGGCTGAAGTTTATGTAATGTAATCAATAATTGATTAGATGCTTGCAAGAAGGAAGTATATAGATTACCGACTTCAGCTATAAATCCAATAACTATATTTCAATCATTTTAAAAGAGTCAACTACAACAAGGATTATTATGTAAACCTTATGAGACAATATTTATTTAAATATCATTAATTACTCCTATGCTCTACAAAAAACAAATCTTAGATGCAATTCTTTGTTAGTCCAAAAGGAATTTAACTTCTCTGGTTGGAAGTTCGATTAGGTAGAGACAAGGAAATACGTATTTATTCCTCAATTTCCCTGATTGTCAAACAAAGAATGCGGAAAAAACTAATGCAAAAAAGCCTTGTCAAAATAATTGAATAATCTCTTTATTGATTATAAAGGACGACTTCAAATAGTAATTTTAGTCTATTTGCCTTAAATAAATACAAGTAGAAATCTCTTATTTATCATTTAAAATAATATATATGAATTCATATAATAGAAGCCATGTTTTATAATTCCTATTCCCCTTGCAAGTCTTTATTTCTCCTCCAAATATCTCTCTTTGCTTCCTGTTATCTTTGTCTTTTACACCTCTTATTTATATATCAATATATAGGTGCTAAACTTCTCCAAAATAGCATGTCCTTTCGTAATCAATCGGTTACATTTGTTATGAAATTAGTAAATGTATAATCATTTGCCAACCAATAATTATTCTGAAAAAATATTGATTTAAAATAGAACGAGGTGTCAATATGTCTTTAATATGGATTGAACTAGTAGTCTGTCATCATAATCATCCCGCAAATTTAAATTGCACCTCCTCCATGATTTGTGTCATTCATTGTTCTTTGTAACTTTATTGTAACTGCGATATGTATTAGATTTATTGATGGATTTAGCTTCTTGAATGACTTCCTGATTATGGCAATCTAAGTGTGCAAAGAGGTCGCTCGAAGATTTTGTTATTTTATTTCACAAGGTTTCTCCTTCACATGCTCAAAATTGTGCAATAGTTGCTCATTGTAGAAGAAGATGCTCTCATGGTTGTTCCTCACTACACATGCTCGTTTCATTCACGCCATGCACTTGACATCACACATGTTATTATCGTGCATCCACCATCTTCAAACTTCTCATCTCTATCGTTGTCGTATTAGCCAAATAGTTTGTGTTTTTACTTCTCACATCTTGCAATGACATGAATGGTGACGCACAAGATGATGGTGCATAATCTTCTCAAACTTTCTCACGGGTTTCAGGTCTTTTGAATATTTTCAACATAGAAATCCTGCAATCATAACCTTTGATTTCATTAGATGTTGAGTGCAGTGAAATCATCATCGTTTCATTAATGTTTTCCTGCTCATGTATTGGTGACAAGGGTGCTAGTATCGGTGACAGGGGTGCTAGTGGTTCAGGAGATACTATGTATAGAGATGTTGGCACTAGTTATGACATCAATAAAGAGGCAAAAGAGGTTTTCAGAGATCTAGCAGATCGATAACATCATGTCGTTGATGTGCTGCAACAACTTTTTGACACATTACAATGTATTGCACTCCATAGAGGATGGAGTAGGGAGAGGGGTACTCTATGATTCAGTCAATGCACACAAGTCCTGAGTTGATGATAGGTCTAGAGCTGGTGATTAGATTAGAGTAGAGAATCGAGTCAAGATTGATGACAAGATTAACAAGACTAGTTATATTGGAGTGTATGATAGGCTATAGAGGCCTACTTTTCTGAGATTTGAAGCATATGTGGTTAGTACTGAGATTGAGGGCACGCCTTGATGACGTGGTGGCGCATTTCGCAGAGTGGGATGCTCTTTTGCAAGCCATCAAGCAAAATCTCAACTTTGATGGATTCTCGACACAGAAGTGGGGTCATACTAGAGGTAGGCCTGCACTTGAGAGATAGATGCCTAGACAGTTAGATTTGCAAGAGGCATCTAGTAAGACGACCTTAGCCCACTTTGATGGCAGTAGCAAGGTGATAGCTCAAGCTTGGGTCCATAAGCTAAATATATAATTGGCATTGCATCCTATGACTGGGAGGACGCCATCAAATTCACTGTGCTACCTCTGGATGGAGTAGCTCATGACTGGTGGTACCATGGGTTGGTTTCTTTACATCATGATCAGTTTGTTTCCTATTAGGAGTTCATGGATAGATTGATAGAGCGTTTTGATAAGAAGGATCCCAAGGTATATTTTTGGGAGTTAGCTCGACTGAGGAAGATAGGTGGTTTGGAGCCCTTCATTACTGAGTTCCAATGGTTTTTGAGATAGTCTATATGATGTTTCTGAGTAGAGGAGAGTGATGCTTTTTATGGAGGAATTGGTTGAGCCTCTTCGAGGGTGGGTTATGTCCTTGAACCTGTAATCACCTAAAAATGGTCATCTAGACTATTAGCCCCCTTCTCAGCATTTTGGCTAAATTAATTTAATCATTTACCTAGACCAAATTGCTAATAATCAATTTATTTGATTATAACCTATAGTTTGACTATGCTATCCTAAGTTCATTATTTGATTAAAAGAACATGTCCCCTTTTAATTAAATAAAACACCCCATTCTTCTAACCCACTTAAAGTGCACACATAAAGTCCTTTTTCTATTTTGCAATTAAAAGAAAAGGCTTTGTGACTTTTGTCTTATATGACAAGTCAACTTATATTCTATTGGTTGATTTGTGTGTGCACATGGATCACTCCTCTTTTCAAATTCTACCGTTGATCATCCATCATCTTCATCTTGATCTCTACCGTCCGTATGACTTTAAAAGGGAGAGAGCTTTCCCCCTCAATCCATCCTCATTTGAATATTGTTATGCTGCAGGTTTTCTAACATGTTTCTTTGGAGCTTTGTGGAGAACTTCTATTTCTTGTCTACATTCTCTCATACCATAGCATCTTAGCTTAGCTTTCATTTTTACATGTAGCTTAATCTCACATAGCTTAATAATGGTATTGTGACACTCTCATTCATGCTTAGAATAGCTGCACTTTTCATATTCATTCTAGTTTAATCTTTAGTTGCATTGCATTCTTGAGGAACTCCTTGGGACATTTGCATTCTTGCATCTTGTCTTTGGAACCTCCCATTGCATGGTTTACTAGCAAGAAGAGTATCTCTAAGGCTCATCTGAGAGCTTTCTTATTCTTGAAATATACTCTCTTGCACTCCGTGGATAGGGAGCTCTAAGTCGGCATCCAAGCATTTCAAACTCATGGAATCGTTTGGATAGAAGGGTTTAGAGTGTGACACTTTCGAGTGTACATTTTTGGTGCCCACCGTGGGGCTTGAATCAAGTTCTAGCTCCATTTGCTTTCATTTTTTATTTCTGGTTTTTTACAGCAGCATATTGGATCTAATCAAGTGCTTTTGTAGAATTATCACTTTGGTTTTAAGGCCAACCCATAAGTAGATTGATTTGAAGGCCAAAAATCTAGCTGGTTTAAAGATTTGATCATATCCTTTAAACCGCTTGGAGTTTGGTTCTGAAATTTTTTTTACAAGTTGGGTATGTGTTCAAAATATTTCAGTCCGATTTTCAGAGAATTTTGACGTTATTTGCGAAAGTTAATATATTTTCTTGTTTTTTCATAAAAAGTCGTTTCTGGTCGCACATCAGCGTTTTTTTCAAAAAAACTTACATTTCCAAAAAGAGTTTTTAATTCTAATGGGGGTTCTTTCTTTGTATTTTGAATTTTGAGGTCATATTAAGGATCAAAAACTTGATTTGAGAAATTTGGCCTGTTTTGACAAAATCAATCTCTAGAGCGCAAATGAAGAGCTTTTTTAAAATTTCTTGCATTTTTGGAAAGCTCTCTGATTTTTAACAGGGGTCTCTTCTTTTCATTTTTATTTTTGGATACGAAATCATAGCAAACAAGTCCAATCTTGTTGACTAGGTCAAAACCAAAGAGTAAAAATGAGAACATTTGTGATTAACTTGCACTTTCTTTGCATGTACTTGGTTGGAAGATAAATTGGATTTTTGAGGCAACTCACAACTTTTTATTGTAGATTTTTATGTTATTTCACACTAACTTTTGGTGCTAACAAGTTGTGATTACAGGTTGCCATCCTTATGAAAAAAATTAAAACATTGCATAAAAAGAATGCATGTCAAAGCTTCAAATGCACAAGGGCTACTAACGATTGTTTGCAGGGCTGCCCAATGCATAAAAACCCAATTTTGTTTGTTCTTTACTTTTACATGTGCGACGCATACTATTTGTTTATTTTTAGGCACATTAAAACCTACAATTGGGATCTTTTGGTGATAGGAGAGTATGCTCTTCACCCTTGTGGTGAATCAGAAATCTTGACTTACCATTTGGTTTCAAGAGTAAGAGGCAACTAAATCTTCTTGGTGTGTTTTGGAGAAAACAATTGGAATAGGAGAGTATGCTCTTCACCCTTGTGGTGAATCAGAAATCTTGACTTTCAAAAGTTGATCCACTTTGTGTAGTTAGAATCCTTTAGAGGGCCTGCTCTCGGACAACCTGAGAGGAACGACCCAAGTGGGGACAAGCGGATTACCTGGCTCTTCCAACCCACAATAAACTCAAGGCTACCAAGGACACAAAACTTTGGTAGACGTAGTGTTTGTCTTCGCCTAGTGTGATCGCTTATGGGATTTCGACCATAAGGAGATCACTAGGCAAGAATGCTTAAGGTACTCTTGTGATCATGAGATCGGTTACTCATCGCAAGGTGAGGTGTCCCGTAATTGGGAGCAAGAGAAACACTATGAACGTAAGCCCGATCTAAATACCCTAAGTTAGTAACTACCCTTTTTAGCCGCTCAACTTCTTGGTGCAAGGATCGATCCTAGTGGACTACCCGGATCACCCCAAGATTTACACTCACCATATGTGTTCCCTTGGTTGTGCTTATGGCACTTCCATGACAAAGCCAATATCTCTTGTGGGAAACCACTTGGTGTGAGGCAAAGGAGCATCAAGCGTGGGCCAAGTTGTTGAGTAATGAACCATGACTTTTAGGTAGATATTGCTTGATCTATTCTCGAATGTGGTATACCAGTGAAAATCTTTTGAACATACACATTATGATAATTCGAGGGAATTCTTTTGAGACGTCACATATGCTTGTATCATGCAAGGTTGCTTTGCCCCTTGCTTGATTGTTTGAAGAATACTCCATGTGTCACTATCTTGCTTGGAAAGAAATTGCTTTTGAACATCAAACTTGCTATGTTATCAATTATTGTCAAACTTTGTCAACCAAGTCAAAGCATCAAGTCTTAACATTTTTCTTGTGTTGCTTGCTAAGGGGAGTCTCATCATTTGACTTTGATTTGCTATGTCTCTAGTTTTGGAACATGCTTAAAGTGGCTCTTTGGTCTTAGTGCTCTTGGTCTTTTTGTCTTCATGGTCTATGTGTGCTTGCTAGTTATCCTTTTGCTGAAATGGTTGCCTTGATTTCTTGACTACACTCTTGGGTTGGAAAGTTGTTCACTTGTCACCCTGCTTGCTCTATTTATTTGGCTATTTGGGCATCTTGCCTAGCTATTGACTTGAGTCATTCATGTCGTAAGTTTCTTGGACATATTGTTTGACAAGTCGCTTTAATCTCTCTCTAATATCTTGGCAAGTGAACACTCTACCTCTCTAGTTTGGACATCAAGTTATCTTGTGTCACCCTATTAGCTTCCTCTAGTCTCCTTCATGCTTGATTATCTATCTACCACTATGGAATTCAAAGCTTGTGCTACCAAACCTCAACCAAATCTAGATGATCATGATATCCTCCATGTCACTAAAGAGTTTCAAGATCTATATGTGCAATACAAAGAACTAGAAGAGACAAATGATCTTTCTTACCTTCATTTCTCTAACCGCATGACAAAAATGAACTCTAAACTTGAGAAAAGGTTAGAGGAGAAAATTGCATCATTACATGAATCGTCCTTAAGGTCTTTACATACATGTGAGTCACCTTCTTTGAGGTCATCCTCTTCTTCTAGGTCTACATGCTCTACTTCAAGACATCAAATGTCTTCATCTTCTATATCTAAAGACTTCTTTGGAGGACAAGCAAGTGATACCTCCTTTGAGCCTATGCTAAAATTCCATGATGGACCTATCTTTGACCAAGATAATAATGAAGACATGGATGCATTCTATTCACTTGAGAAACAACAGGAAGATCCTAGACATATTTTTGAGAGGACTTTTACTCCCTTGGAACATTCTTATGATGACACATTGCAAAAACTTCTTGGCAATAAGATCATCATGTTACCTAAGTCTAGCTCATATGGAAACCCATTCTTGGATATCTATTGTGCTTATCATCAACATAATGAGCATAGTACTTCGGATTGCATTGAGCTAAAACATAAAATCCAAGATCTTATTGATAATGGAATTATTGATACCTCTAATGATTCATGTGATGAGAATACTTTTCTTGAACAAGATCATATTAATGAGCCTATGTCTAGTGATGGTTTCCTTGATACCTCCACTTCTTCCAACACTCGTACATCTCCCAACACTTCAAATCTTTCCAACATGCCTCCATCAAATAAAGAAGCTAATGCTTTCCACATTCACTATGTGTATCCTCAAGGGCTATCTCTAAAAAAAACTCAAGCTAACCTTCACTTGCTTGCAAACCTTTTCCATGCTACTAATCCTAAACATCCTCAACCTTCATGCACTACTATGCCTAATCCAAACACTACTCCATTCACTCTTCATTCTCCCTTGTCCTTGGAAGTGGCTCCATGTCAAGAGGACTCTCAAAAAGAAAAAGCTATAAATGTCAAGAAATATCAAGATCAAGCACCCTTTCATCTCTTTCAAAATTTCACCCCTTCGTATCCTATATCTTGTCCACCTCCTAAGTATGATGAAGATACCACTTCCATTATCTCCCTTGAGCTTACTGAAAATTATGAGAAAAGTTCTCTTCATATGCTATCCAAAGCTACTTGTCAAGATCAAAGCATCCTTTCATGTTCTATTTCTCCACATCCACTTCAAAATTGTGCTCAAGCTTCAAGTGCTTCTATTAAAAATGTTGTTCCTATCAAAGGTACTCATGAGTCTATTGATGGCTTTGACCATGTTGCTCACTCTAAAGATATTGATATCCCTTCCCACTATCCCTTTGCATCTTCTAAATCTATCCTTGGTCCTTATCCATCTAAGCTAAAGCATTCAAACCTTCCATCCATATTGGGGCCTTATGTTCCTCCATCTCCTACATTTACTCATAGCTCATTCCCTAGCTCTCCTATATTACCTCAAGATCAACAAAGACACTCATCCTTGATGACTTTTCTCCCATCTATACATCTAAACCAGTCATATCATCCTTATTCATCCACAAATCCCAAGTCCTTTGGAAGTGAGAATAAACATAAGAATCCATTGAAAAAGAAAGATCACTATGTCCCATCTAATCAACATGTGAATACTAAGAAGGAGAATGCACAAAAGAGACCGCAAAGGTCCACTACTCAAAGAGCTAAACCAAAGAAAATATGGGTTCCTAAATCCATCATTATACAAAGGCACTCTCAAGCACCCAAAGAACGAGGAAAATCTAAAGCTATGTGGATTCCCAAGTCTCTTCTAAAAGACTTGAATATTGAAAATACTTCAAAGTTGACATTCAAGCTTCCAAAGGCTTCCATTCCATCTTCTTCCAAAAATCTTCCTAAAAATATTCCAAAGCCTTCCACTCCACTTTATTCCAAATCTTTTCTGCTTTCTCATAGATCTAAATCTCAAGCTATTTCATCCATGATTCCTCCATCATTCCAATACCCTTCAAAGTGTGTGTCAATGTTGATCTTGTACAATATTTCAACTACCCTCATGAAATCCTCTAAAGCTTACACTAACATTCTATACATGAACTCTTATCCTCCATATACTCTTCCTACTACCATTTCTCTTTCATCACCCTATCAACATCTTTGAGCATACCTTTCTATGGTCTTGTCTTATCATGGCTTATCTTTCCTATAAGAGCACTATCTAAATTGACAAAGCTTGAGCTCTTTCTAAAAATTCAAAAAAAGAAAAAGAAAAAAGAAAAAGAAAAAATGAAAATGTGCCTTGGTGAAAACCACTTCTTGTGGCACCTTGGTAGCAAAAGTAAAGAGAAATAAATTTATCCTATGGTGAAAACTACTTCTTTTGGCACCTTGGATAAGTACCATGATGAAAACCTGGCAAACAGGCATCATGTGTAATTCTTCCATCATCCATCTATCCCTTCTTCTCTCTTTGATCTTGACAATGTTGAGCTATCTTTGCATATTGGCTATCTTAACCACCATATTTTCTATTGTGCTCTCCCATTCACTCATAGCCTCTATCTTGAGCTTTATTCTTATTGCTCTATCCCATTGCTATACTATCTAGTTGACCCCTTGGTCTTGATCATAATAAATGAAACATGGTTCTCATAGGTCTCTTGACATGGCTACTCTTTTGGACTACACACTTCATGCTATCTCACTTGTTGGCTTCATTGCTTATCCTACATGCTATCTTTCTCATTACTTCCATTACTTATCCAAAATATGCTTCATATGACTATTTCACCTCTTTCCCTAGCTTGGGTACTCTTGAGGAGTCAGTCCTTGAGGATCACTTTCACTTGCTTCATACTCTTTTTTCATCCATCTTTGCTTATCCACTGGCTCGTTGCTCCATCATATCCTATACCTTGCTAGACATTGGGAGAAAATAATGTGATCTTGCTTGAGAACTGGTGATATCTAAAACCTTCTAAAAAAATCCAAAAAATCATATATGATGCTGAAAAAATCTTAAAAATTAGAAAATATCCTGAAAAAATGATCATCTTAGTGAAAACCTAGCAATAGGTGCTTTGATGTATCACCAAAAAAATCAAAAATTTAAAAATACAAAAAAATTGAAAAAAGTCCTAACAAAAATCTGTCAAGTGGTGAAAACCTGGAAACAGGCGCTACTTGAAACCCTTGCACCTGTGTCTATCAATCTCAATCATCCACTTCGCTACACATTTCCTAGCTTGGAATTGTTTCTTGTCCTCATCTTGGGGGCATAGCTACTTAGCCTATTGAGGTATTCTTGTGCATTAGGGTTTCTTTGACAACTCACAACATAGTGTTTCTCAACACTTCCCCCACCTTGACATCAAGTGTTTTTCAACACTTTACAGATAGTTTACCTACGGTCTCCGATGTCGTGATATTTCTCACTATCAGAATCAAGTCTAGAAGAAATGGCCAAGTGACTTACACACACGCACTTTAACACTTAAACGACTGAGCTATGCTGACATTTATCTACTTTGTGTGCTGTCTATGATGATTTCTTTGCCATGTGTTCCCTCCCTAATAGTCTTTCGAGAATGTCATTGACTAGAAGACTGGGGGCATGGGGCATGTCTTCTTGATTTCTGCTTGTGGGTATACTTTGTTTGTCTATAGTGTTGTAAGCATTTATGCTGGTCCTATTCAACACGTTGACTTACAAATGTATCATCCTTGACTGTTTTACAAGACCGCACTCAGGGTTTATCCTGGTGCTTATGCCTTGATACAGGTGTAATCTTGCTAAATTAAACTTAGGGAATCTAATCACGTAGTTATCTTGACTTACATGTCTTTGATGCTTAGATTAGATTTCCACATACCTATCTGATCTCAATCATATTCATATCCTCATAGTTATACTAGTGATGGTTGTATGATCTCATGATGTCCCTAATAAATGCTCAATGATGAAATTAAGAGTCTAAATGTTATGCGCTTCTTGCTGGTAAACCACTTTGCATATTAGCTTGCATTTTAGGTTCATTTTCTAGCTTAGTCTTGCATTCTTGCATATGGGGAGAGCTCTCTTTCTTCATCTTTTTGTGGACATATCAGCTAACTCCTTTCATATATTTCTTTACTTTCTTCTTGTTCATGTCTTTTCACCTTCTTAATCTTTCGCTTCATCTTTTTCTATCTTGTCATCACATTATATAAAGTTTTGACCTCTTAAATAATTTTGACATCTTAGATTCATTTTTGGGATCGAAATCCAAATTCGAGTTCATCTTGATGGTCAAAATTGTCTTTTAAAATTCTACTTTCTTCTGAGCAGTTAGCTGACCTTTTGAGGTCTAATCTCTGAATCATCACTGGGGCATCTTCATTTCTTCATGTCTTCATCATTTCCATACTGGGGCATTTTATCAAATTTTTTATATAGTCATTCTTGGGTTCTAATCATCTATCTATCATCTTGGACATTGCTATATTCTAATTTTCTCATTTCTAGCCAGTTTTTGCATCCCCTTACCTCATTTCAATTTCGATCCCGAGGGGGCAGAAATACTCTATCACTGCTTAGGAGCATTTGTTTGATCTTCTCACTTGCTCTCACTCTATCTGCTTATCTAAGTGTTAGTATTCTTCTTGAATTCTGACATCATCTCTTCCTAGTGTTCAGTACTACTGCTATCAGGCTGTGCATTCAGGACTTGCTATCTATTTCTGCATTTCACTCTTTGGAATTAGACATCTATATCTATCATCGCCTACTTGGCTTCGATTTTCTTTGACGTAATGTGTTCCCAGATCGATCACACATTAGTCAAAGAGGGGCAAATGTAATCACCTAAAAATGGTCATCTAGGCTATTAGCCCCCTTCTCAGCATTTTGGCTAAATTAATTTAATCATTTACCTAGACCAAATTGCTAATAATCAATTTATTTGATTATAACCTATAGTTTGACTATGCTATCCTAAGTTCATTATTTGATTAAAAGAACATGCCCCCTTTTAATTAAATAAAACACCCCATTCTTCTAACCCACTTAAAGTGCACACATAAAGTCCTTTTTCTATTTTGCAATTAAAAGAAAAGGCTTTGTGACTTTTGTCTTATATGACAAGTCAACTTATATTCTATTGGTTGATTTGTATGTGCACATGGATCACTCCTCTTTTCAAATTTTACCGTTGATCATCCATCATCTTCATCTTGATCTCTACCGTCCGTATGACTTTAAAAGGGAGAGAGCTTTCCCCCTCAATCCATCCTCATTTGAATATTGTTATGCTGCAGGTTTTCTAACAGGTTTCTTTGGAGCTTTGTGGAGAACTTCTATTTCTTGTCTACATTCTCTCATACCATAGCATCTTAGCTTAGCTTTCATTTTTACATGTAGCTTAATCTCACATAGCTTAATAATGGTATTGTAACACTCTCATACATGTTTTAGCATAGCTCCACTTTGCATCTCATTCTAGCTTAATTTTCATTTGCATTGCATTCTTGAAGAACTCCTTGGGACATTTGCATTCTTGCATCTTGTCTTTGGAACCTCCCATTGCATGGTTTACTAGTAAGAAGAGTATCTCTAAGGCTCATCTGAGAGCCTTTGAACTTGAAATACACTCTCTTGCACTCCATGGATAGGGAGCTCTAAGCCGGCATCCAAGCATTCCGAACTCATGGAATTGTTTGGATAGAAGGGTTTAGAGTGGGACACTTTCGAGTGTACAGAACCCACCTACTTTATAGAAGGCAATGAAAAATGCGAAAGCTCTTGAGTTATTTGCATCTCGGGACAAGTTTGCTTTGAAGCTACTTGCAAGGATTCAAATAGCAACTTCTAGTTGACACCCAATAGCTTCTAATCAACACCTAATAGAATATTCATTATACTCCTTCAACAGCTTCTGATTGACACCCACTTTAAGGTACTTAGCTGAAAAAGGATGTTCCCGTTCTTAGCCTCGTATCTCTTGCTTCAGTATCATGTGTTCAAGACAGATAGATGCTCGCATTTCTACAACCCTTACTTCTTTCATAAAAAAAACTCCTATGAAAACTTCCTTAGCCTTTTTTATACCTTCGAATACCAATCGTACCCTTAATGCCAACACCAAAGCCTTATCAGTTATCTCAAACGCTAGAACCATGTCCAACTGTCATCTTGGATGTGGACGTTATTACACAACATTCATAAAAACACATACATAATTAGAACATCAACGTTATAAAAAAAACACCTATCTTTGTCTGCATTCGGAAACATGCTTTCTTGTCACCGGAAACCAGAAGTATGCTAGATGTTTTGTCATTTGTTCACTTGCTCCACTTGGAAGATTTGGTTTTAGGCTATTGTTCTAACTTTTAATTATAAAAAATTTATCCATTTGCAACAACAAATACCAATGCCTACTTTAGCTGCTTATCATCTGCTTCTTGGTATGTCCCAAGGATCACGTTATCAGTTAGGCAATGATAATCCAGTTCTTAGAAACACCAATTGGACACCATGTAGGTAGAGAGTATGAATGGCTTTAATAAAAAATGCACGAGACTGCAACATGTTCATAAGGAACCAATGCCATTAAATGACCCAACTATCAAATGCTAGAACTTGCCGTAATGCTTAGGTCGAACTAATTGCAGTAGTCTAAAACAAAAATGGTCCAAGACCAGGAAATTCCCATAAACACACATGTTGATATTTATCATTTAAAAATGCATTAGTATAGTTCCAAACAACGTCTGGGCATAATAGACTAATTGATGACACAACAAATATCTTGTAGAAATTCTTGTATTGGGTAATGCCACTGCACAAATTCAATTTGCAAAGATACATCTAACACAATTTATAAAATCCATTATTCTCTCTGTAGTTTGGTAGTTACAAATGTTGGTGGCAGTTTGGGTGATCACTGAACTAATTTGGACTGGGTGAGATGAAGATCACATCAACCAAATAGATAGTTGAGATAGGCCACTTGTCTCATGAACAAAATAAGCCACATGTAAATGTTGGATAAAAGTGCCACCAAGACAGACTAACTACAAAGAACATCAATGAAAAATGTCAACAATCTAGTGAGAAACTAAATCCATTCCCCTCCGTAGCCTACCTCTCCAAATCATTGATGTCATCCTCTTCAAAAACCACCTCAAATTCGCTTCAAATCAATAAAAATCAATTTGCAGGTGTTTGGAAGACTAATTTTCCCCGCTCAACAAAATACAAGTGAAGAAATGAGAAATGAATTTAGGTTGTGTGCCATTTTTTGCCTTTAAATGGTGTTATAAAACTATGACCAAGTTTTTAATAAAACCTCACTGTGTTTTTGGCCAAAACTTGATAAGCTTGACGAGCTTTTGCCAAAAATTTGGCAAGTCTTGGTGCCTATAAAAGTTATTAAACTTGTGAAGTGAGAAAACTCTACCAATTTTTGCAACCCAACAAGTACTCTTTTGATTTTGATAATGAAGAAGGGACTTTTGGAAAAATGTTTTTTTTTCTTAGCTATATGCTTATTGTATTTGTCGTTTTAGACTATTTGATCATTTATATGAACATCTCTTATAGTTATAAATACGTTCCCTGTAGTTATGATGGTTTTTTAAGTGATTATGTTTATTATTTATTTGTGCTAGGTTCCTTTTACTTATATTGTTAATATTTATTTTATTAAGAATTATATTAATTTACTTATTAATGTTTCCCTTATCTCAAATCCCTTGTATCATTATTATTAATTCTTTGACGATTTATTTGAAACCTTAGCTTCGTATTATAACTCTCTTAATAAAGTCATTTGGAAAATAATAGGATTTTTAAAATAAAGGCAACACATAAAATAATTTTATCTTGATTTGATTTTTAATAATTACCGTTAAAGGAGATGGACAAATAGAGAAATACATTAGAATCCACTAAACTACAATAATGTATGATGAATTTTAAAAAATGAACTTTAATTGAAAATCTAGATAATGAAAGAGAATAGTCTAATTCATCACAAAATAATCAAAATAGTTTATCTCGGAATGATTAAATAATTAAATAAATATTGTTAAGAACCATAATAAATGATGTTCAAATACAAGAATATCATACATTAGTACATTTGTCAAATAATTTATATATATGCCTATAAGAGTTGTAAAGGCTAGCATTAGAGGGTCATGACAGCCATTTGTTTGTTTTTGAACTCCTCGTATTTCATTTGGAAGAGAGATTTGGAGAGTTTGTTACAGAAAACACTTAAGTAAATTCATTGTTTGATTGTTGGTGAATTTAACATCTTTTGCAAGTTGCATGGTTTCTTGTCTCTCACTCAGAGTTGATTTTTTATTTCTAAGTTGCTAAATGAAATGAAGTATTTGATAAGAATGTTAATTATGGAATCAATATGTTCATACTTTTGATAGCTGGATGATTTCAACCTTTGTACAAAGTTAGTTTGAACTTGTGATAAGAAACTTAGCTTCCATTACTGTATTCTTTGTTTGAATGCTGGTGAATATTTGTGATGTGAAAAATCTTAGAATACCTTAGAAGATTGCATTGTTCTTGTGCAATTGTTGAATTTGGCGAAGCAAGGATAGGTTTCAGATTCCATTTTTTGTAGTCTCGTTTCCAGAGGCTCATAGGTCTAGTTTAGAGATAGAATAATTTTCCTCAACCTTTAATCTTTTTCATTTTTTTTAGATCTCAGGTGGAATATTTGTAGGTGCCTTAAAATCTCCTTCTGGTCACTTCCTTTCAATGTGTTTTCATCATATGGACACCAAAGACGTATTTTGTTGGGGAATATAATAGCAAAAAATGCCAAAACTAAAGTGAAATATTAAAAGTTGCATGGAATCTGTTTTAATTTGTCTCTATGTAAGTCTGTGCAAAATACTTGTGACAATAAAAATCACGGTTGATTCATGAGGAAAACATGTCAAGTTACTTGGCTTGACACACCCTAACTCAACATTTTGAGCTGGAAAACTCGTGGGTTGTGGTGAATAATCTAAGTACTCACTGAGTTTTCCTACAATGATTTGGACTTTGTTTCCCTTTCTATGTGCTTAATTTGGCATGGAATAGCAATATGTAATAACACCAACTGGTTATAATCTTGACAAACACTAAATTCTTTTACAATTTCAGTTGTTTGACATTTTGTCAAATACTTTGCAGGCAAGGTTGGATATCATTGTAGTAACCCAACTTTCTCTCACCAGCAACTGAAGATAGATGTTTTTGAATGTTTGCAAATTTATGATTCTTTACTTATTTTAGGATGTCAAAATCAGACATGTGGGAAATATGAAAGCAAATATAACATGTCATACTAATAACCAAATATGATGCAGTATTAGTTTGCAAATTTTATTTCATAATGCAATTAATTCCCAACTCCAGCTACAATTCCACTACTAAAGTCTAACTTGATCAAATGGAATGAACCTGATAGTTGACATGCTAGTAGCAGAACATATAGATTCAGTCCTCTCACTGTCCAGTATGCTCCTAATGGCTGCCACAGTGTGTCCCAATTGTGAAGTAAGCACATGTGCTCTTGCAGGATTGCACATGCCGAAAGACAAGAAACTTTTCTGTCAATTTGCAGACCTAGGCAGTACCAGATATGGCAGAGAGATATCACAGCCTGAATCAAGATAATGTGCAGTTGTGAGGCATCCTATATGCTGCACATTAATGCCACAGTAATGGAAAGAAGAACGAGGAAAATCTGCATCCTATGGTAGTCTTTTAGCAGGTGCCAAATTCAGATCTTGATCACCAAACCCCCTGCCTAGACGTCACCCGATTAGAGATTCCATACAACAGCACGTTACAGTAATGGCTCACCCTAAAGTAGCAAAATGTAATGCCACAGCCAGAATCGTTGGTATCTAACGTCCAGACACAGTTGCTTCAGTTGCCAGAATGTAATCTCGCCTAGAATGATAATATAGCAGCATTCAGATGTAGATATTCAAGTACCAAGCTGCAATTTCCCAAATCGCAACAAGGAAATGGCATTTCATAATCAGAAATGTCACTTGCTCACATGACAGAGCCAAGTGTCCCAACTTGCAGATATAAGATTGCAGTCACATTTCAGAATTTTATTATTAACTACTTCCAGGTAATGGTGTTAAGATGCTGAGATAAACTCACGCCCGACAGTAGTACAAATCACCTCACAAACAATCACCAAGTTCCTTAAAACAACTCCCCAATTTATAAATGCAGAATACGAATAACTTCAACATTCATTAATTTTCCTAGCCACAGAAGAAACGGCAATGAAAGACTAATAAATCTCAGAATTTAATCCACAATACCTCAGCTATGGATTAAATGCTCAATCCAGCTTCAAACCCTTATACCTCAGCAAGGGACTTGAAAACACCAAACTCAGAAACTCTCACAAGTCAACAAAAGCAAATAGACAAATTGGATGCTTTTCTCTCCAAATGGGCTCATATTTATATTGCAATTCGGCACATAGCTTACTCATTGCACTTCTCACTTAAGAAGCTTCATCTTCACAATTCCATTTTATAAGATTAAATAATATGAAGTGCCCTAATAATAATAAATCATTGTTAGTTAATAAATAAATATGAACCCATCAATAAATAATTCCATCCAATGTAGGTGATGACCAACTGCCAGCACCACCAACTTCACGGCCAAATATGGCAACTTCCCAAAATAGACTTGCTAAAAATCTATGTTACCAATTTGGATGCAGATTCACAAGCGGGTGCCGGATACGGGATTTTTTTTTGGGGGGAGAGGGGGGGGGGGGGGGGATGCGGCATGTGAATATATGTGTGTGTGTGTATATAGCTTGTAACTTCCCCAATACAATTCATATACTCAATAAGATTATAATTATAAAATATAGGCACAAGAAGTGGCTCTTTGATAATCTTTCCCAAATGGGGAGTCACATTTGAGACCTCAATTGTCTACATATGCCTACCAAAAACTCCATCTGATCAGGCCAAAACCTGTGTGCAGCAGGGCAACAAAGAGATCAATAATGCATAAGTAAATGGAGGTTTAGGTGCCCCCAACCATGCTGTGGTAATCACCCCCTGTTCTAAGTGTTGCAAAACCTAAGCCAATGGCATGGTCGTCCAACATCCCCAAATCTGGTGCTGAAAAGGAAAGAGGGAGAGAACCAGCCATTGGGATGCTGCATAGACTGAAATTAAGGACCTAGAGGGTGTCGCCACAAGTAGGAGCAATAGTAGAGATGAGGCTGCTAGAGGTAGGAAGGCCATGGCGAGAGGAGCTGCGATTGTGAGAAGATTACATTTCATGTATTATCAAATAGCTTGGGAAAGATTATCAAGCAGCCACTTCAGATTATAAAATACATACAGACACTATACTTCTGCAAACCGTGTGAACTCTACAACAATGCATGTTGTGCTCACCAGAGAGCAACCACTCTTGTATTGGCTTCTGCAAGCATCTGCTTCTACATCCCAGGGCTAGGCAGGTGCATTGGTATCTTAGCTAAAAATAGCAAGTCCACAACTGAGACTCTCAAATCCCGCTGTCATCTCACAAGGGTTGCAATGATGAAATAACCAAGCCATCTGCAGAAACCTGCTAAAAAATGGAGATATTACACAATAAGAATTCCTCGTTTTTATTAGTTTTTAGTGCTCTTAATTTGTTGTGCATTTCCCATTTTAAACCTATGTAGTTAAATCCTTTTTACATTTTCAATTTGTTGCATGTTTTTCCATTTTAAATTGAAAAGAATGTTGAAGAAAATTGATCCTTTGTGGAAAGAAAAGAAAGAAAAACATTTGTTTTACATGGTGTGTCAATAGATGGTTTACATAAAACTATATTTCAGACTTCACAAGTGCTTCTTGGGGATGATTTGGGACCCTAGGAACATTCTTGATTCTAGTTTGGATCAGCTTATTGGTTGAGGATTATACTGACATTGCTTGAGGACAATCTTTGGGCAGGGGTCTGATGACCCTATTTTTATGCCTCCCTTAGTGTTAGTTTAGCCACCAAGATTGTTCTATTGGCAGGGGTCCGTAAGCCAATGAGATAGATAGGAAATCTTGTCTAAGGATTGTGATGACATATTAGGCTTGGAGAGGCAGCTTGTCCAATCTTGGGTGGTTTCCTAGATTTTAGAAGGAATCCCTATTTTTAGGGATAAGTTGGCAATTAGCAAGGACACACTAGGGGGCCTCTGAGATCATCCTAGATACTAATAGCACAATTCCTATTTTCCAGGAGCGCTCCTAAATTTTAGGGCAGAACTGTCAGCTAGCTCACCACGGTTAGGCAACATCAATGGATAGGGACCTTCAAACAAAATACAATTTGTGATTCGGATGAGTGAGTTATGAATAAATTGAAAATAATTCTTAAGTATTTCCCTATGCTCCACGGAGTTTCTGGGATGGGGATGTTTTAGGGGATGGGGATGTGTTTTCGGTATGGGGACGAGTCAAAGCCAAAATTTAGGGGACGAGACCTTAGGGGACGACAATAAAAACATAGGGAATTCTTCTATATAGAGAGACAAAATTCAAGTATGCATATCATAACATTGGTAAATGATTCACCATAGACAATTTAGAAGATCAATACATGGAAAATTATCAAATGACAAATACTAAGTACCTCCATTATAAGATATCACATACATACGTGAAATCAGAATGGAATATCCTATATTATGCATGAAATCAGAATGGAATAAAGAGAAGTGCAACTAAAATAGTAAGTAGTAAATAGAAAAACTAAATGCAATCTTTCCTCACTGCTGCTACCACTGTTGCTCTATGTTTTTTTCTCCTTCTTAGCAAGTACATCATATCTTAAAATGAGCAGAAGAGTTAGTGTTGTAGTTTTTTAATGGGCAAATATAGTTTGCACATTTTTATTATGTCTTTAAGACAACTACGGACCCACACAAAAAGCAAAATTTACCGTTTTGCCTTTACCCGACTAGCTGGAAAAAAGGGGGCAGCTCAAAGCCATCCCTAGTTCTGCTGACTATCCCGAAGTTTCTTGCCCGAATTTTTTTGCCATTTTGGGGACGTTCCTGAATTTGGCAAGAAGGGGACAGCTTTGGGAGATGGCAAAAATCCGTCCCCGTTTCGTCCTTGGGACGGGTACGAGCCTAGAAGTTGCATGGGTACCTTGTCCCCCCCCCCTTTGCACCAGGAAAAGTTCGAACCGGTTTGCAGTTCTGGTATGGTTTGGACTTGGTTCGACCAGGGTATTGTTTTTGCCTTGCAGGTTCGAACTCGGGCAAAACCAGCACCAAAAAGTTCGAACCCGTAGTGAATTGGGCCTTGTGGAAGGCTGAAAAGTGCTTTTTTGGGGAAAAGTTAAATGTTTTTTGGCATCCACAACCCTACAAGTTGTTATGCATTGCTTTTGGTGGCTTGTCATTGTCATTTTATGCTTCCAAACAGGGTATCTTGTCAAATGTTTTGAATCTTTGATGTTGAAATTGATTGAATTATATGATGGTATGATCACTATGATTACAAGTTTAACTATTTATGTTGCTTAAATGTGTTTATACTACTATTCTACATTCTAATTTTAACCCATGCTTCATAAATATGTGTGTGTCTATATATATATATATTTAAAATTTTTACATGTTTTTGTACTAATGAACCGAAATGGACCCAAATCCCTTTCCAAAATTTTGACGAACTTGGCCAAACCGGCAACTTCGATCTTGGAACCAAACCCAAACCGACAACTTGGAGTATTTCCTAAGTTGGTTTTAATAAAAAAGAAGTGATTATTTATAATCAAGTATTATATAATAAAGTTTTGTAATATTGGGCCCAAGTCCCTAGGTATCAAGTTAAGTGAAAACGTAAGAGGGGGCCAAGTTTGTAATGAATAATGACCCCTTATGAAGTAATGTCTAAGAGGGGGTAAAAATATAATAGAACATTAGTTTGTGTCAAAAAGGTGGAAAAAGAAACCCTAATTCGAAATCGCTCTTGGAGGGAAAATTGAAAAGGCATAAAATGAAGTTTTGGAGGTTCTTTTTGGCATCTAGAAGTCTTTTGGGACTAAGATTTTTCTTGAAGGGTTTTCAGCCATTTTCAGCTTCTAAGAACATAAACTCCCAGAAGTTTGATGACCTGTAGGTGTGAAACAGCATCCAAGGGTTTCTAGTTGCATAGATCAGATAGATTTCATTTGGAAAGGAAGAAAAATCATTGGATCAGATTTTTATTGGGGCAAAAATCACATCAGTAACTTCTGATTGGAGGATTTTGAGGATCAATCTTCTACATATTAGTGGTTAGCTGCACTTTCTGTAGCATAATCATTACCAGATCTTGGTTAGACATGGCTTTCAGAATTACCAGGCAAAATTTTTAAGAAAAAACGCCTGCTGTAGCAGATCGGGTGATTCAGAGTTGTTGACAGTGATAAAATTGGGGTGTTTGAGCTTCCAGGGAGTCCAGCTCAACTGTACATCATCAGCAATTGATCTAGTGCCTGCAGGTGGACATGTGGCAAATCAATTCAGCAAATAACAGCAAGAAACATAAGTAAATAATCAGGCAGCTTCTTAGTGAAAATCGCCAATAGTATACGCAGATTGAATAGGGAAATGGGAGTGCAGTAAAAACTATAAGCAAGTCTGGAGCACATTACGTGACTGTGCATCTTCCAGGCAACAAAATAACACCTCCAGCAAGTGCCGTGGGTGGTCACACTCAGCTGTTAGACAATTTTCAGCCAAACTTTCAAACTTCTGCAACTGATTTCGATAATTCTGGGCATGAACAAACCATCTTGGGGCCAAACAAATAAATCTGAAGTATTCCCTGGTATGCCATCTATGTGTTGATAATATTCAGAAATTTCCAGAATTCTCTGATTTTAATTTAAGTTAATGTTTCTTCAGAATTAGTGATTTTCTTAGGATTAGAGTCAACATTTTATTTATCAGCATTGCAATCATTGTTTCAGAATTTAAAAAAACCAAAAAAATTTAAAAGAACTACAAAACTGAAGCTGAAAAAAACACAACTTCAAAAAATTCTGAAATCGCCTGTCAAAGTCAGCTTGGTCAAAAACATGAAACAGGTATGGTATATGAAATGTTCAAGTACCAAACCCAAGAAAGTCTAAGAGCTTAAAGAGTAGTATATAATGAATCCTTCTCATCTGAAGCGGCAAGACTGTATTGAAGTATGGAATTATAGTTTTTCTTAAATCAGCACTACTGTAGCTGTTGGACTGTAACCAAAATATATTTCTACTTTAAATTAATGATTCTCAATATTGCCATTTTGCTTTACATTGTATTGATGCTTTTAGTACATTGACATCGATCCAAGAACAAATAAACCAATATTGTAAAAAGAGAACTTTTCATCAACCATAATGAAGTTTTGAATTGTAAGATTCTCATGATAATATATTAATTTGATATTTCTGGCAGCTCTGACTGTATTTCTGAATTTATATTCTGTTTGGATGATTTATAAAACATATTTATCCTCCTCTCATGTCTGCAGCTAATAAAGACAATGAAGGGTATGGCTGAAAAAAATGGGGTCAATGTTTCATGGCTTTGGTTTTATCAGCTTTATCTCTAGTTGCAAGAACCAGAGAAGTGATAGGTCTAATATCATAATCTGGTTTCCAGAAAATTTAGCAAAGAATACTTCAGAGGCTCTCAGACATTACAAGGGATCATCACACATAAAGGGTCAGTTGGATGGTGCAGGAAATTTTGGAGAGGAGAAGCCTGAAAACTCTGGTATTCAGAGCAGCAGTCTGGTGTTTGGTTAATTTTTTTGCAAGGTTTCAATGTTCACTACAGCATTTGATCTTTTTAAACTTTTTGTAGCATCTAGGAAAAGCTGGGATCTGGAATGCAGGCAAGACTCATTCTTTTGCTGTGAAGTCTATGAATTTTATCTCAAAACATATGGACCCTATTTTGAGAATTTGCAAGGAAAATGTAAGCAATATGGCAATATTGCTCCAGAAAATGGGAAAGATAGAGTATTATCTGAGGAAGACTTTATTCCTGTTAATCTGCATACAGCAGTTGCTATGCTAGTGAGTGAGAAAAATTGACAGTATTATATGAGCCAGTTCATTTGTATTTGTCCTGCATCATAACTACATAATCATATCTTGGGTAATTTGCAGGAAAATCAGGCCAAAGAAAATCCAAGCTTCTTACAGGATGAAGCTCTTTGTTTCAACCTTGACAAGGAAGCAACAGAAACACTGGAAAGTTTAATGAGGTCATTTTCTTGCATCCTCATTGTGCTCAGATCCTCAATCTGAACTTTGGCATGCATTTGTTGGTTCAATTCTTAGATTTGAAATGAAATCACACATTAAAGCATTGTCCAAATTAATTACTTATTCGATCCAAACAAAAGTGGTCCAAGATTTGAACTGCATTTTATTTTAATTGATGTATATTTCTGATTTTTATTTTAAGGACACTAATAAAAAAGGCAATAAAGGAAGAATTTCTTCCTTCAAAATCAAAAAAAGATATAGAAATTTAAAGTAACTTACAGATTCATATTGATCTGTATGGTACAATCTCTGACAGAACAAAGGCAGATGTATTTTTTGCGTGGGCTTGACAATATGATGCATTCATGGATAAAGGGTCTGATGAAAGATCATCAGTTCATACAGCCCAAATATGGAAACTGAAAACTCAATGCAAGAGCACATAGAAATAACGTGACAAAGGCTACATGTAATTTAGAAACATGTATTAATTCATATTATAGAACTACATTTGATTTAGAAAGAACATGATCAAATTACCTCTCATGCAAAGATTACTAGGAGACTCATTGACAAATTCAACAAGGACCCTTCGTTGTGTAATGTCCCCTACTTAATGTGACCATCAGGGTCAATAGATTAGCCTATGACAGGAGCTTCCATAGTTTAATGAAGTGATTAGGGAGCTCATTTGGCAGTATTTTTAGGAGTTGCTATTTTTAGTAAATCAGTGGGAGTCAAGTGATATGGAAATTTGTAGTGTTCAGCTTGGTGGATTTGGTTGAGCTCTTTTCGACGAGCTATCATACATGGTATTCTGGGTTCGACTCTTATATGATTTTAATGCCAAAGTTAATTTACTTTATTATAAAGTGATAATTAAATAAGAGACTTGTTAATTAAGTCACTTTATTATAAAGCTGTTTTAAAAAGGTGTTTCTTATTTATCCCACATTGCTTATGCAAATGAAGTCGACTTCTTGGAGGACTTTATATTCTCTTGGCTGGAATGAGTTGGGGTTGCTTGGATGATATTACTATTATGCTATTGGTTTTCTGGGAAATCTAATTGTTGAGCTTGGAGGATGAAATCTCTCTTTGCTAGCATTCTCTTTGCTGTTGAAAGGCATAGTTAGGAGGATTATTGGGTGTTTTCATTCAGGAAACACAATGGGATTTATTGGTGATTTCACACATAATTTAAGAGCTTTGAAGTTCAGGTCATGCAGCCATGAATAGTGTTTGCTACAGTGCACGTGCATAGTGTTATTGCTATAGTGCGCGTTAATAGTATTTTTGCTACAATACTGTGAATAGTGTTTTTTGCTATAGTGCGCGTGAATAGCGTTTTGCTACAGTACCATGAATAGTGATTTTGCTACCGTGCCGTGAATAGTGCTGCTATAGTGCACGAATAGTGTTGCATTGAGTTTCTTGTCCGCTCTCGCCGGTTAAAGGTTGGGACGCTGTCATTTCATCTGCAGATCACTACAACATTTACTTCCAGGTTCCTTCCAGCATACTATTCATTTTAGGCATTGTAATTGTTAAATACCAGTCTAAATTTTTGCTGCAGCCTATAAGGCAACTGTATGTAAACATTTTTATTGCAAAATCAATATTTTATCAGCAAATAGGGAGGTTCTAGACTTTGCGTATTTATTGTTGTATGTTTGCTAAGTTTTTGTCAAAATGCCATGTTAAAAATAGCACTCTGATTGATAATACTTAGTAGTTTGCAAGTCTCCTCAAAAAAAGAAGAAAAGGGGTGGTTATTTTAGTGGTATTAGAGCCTTTAAGTCTTGCCATCCTATGGAGGCTTTACAGGGAATTTGGAACAGCTGGATGGAGGGAAAACTGTTTGATGAAATGTCAAAACACTGAAGTCAGAAATAAAACAGGTTAAGAATGTATGTTTGAGCATGCAACAAAGGCCATTAACTTCTACCATACCAGAGCAAGGCAACAAAGATTCAGACTCATAGAGCGAGCAGTCTAGTTTATCCGTGCAGGTGGACATAGAATCCAGTCATACAGACACAGAAGAGATATTCTTTGAACAAGAAAGTAGTATGGGTGACCAAGATGACAGGAATACAGGACTAGTCGGAGGCAGGAATGCCGGTCCAAATTAGGAGGAGGTAATGTTTAGACGGTTACTGGGGACATTAGAGGACGGGCAGCGTATGCTATAGGAGCATAATAGGCAAATGGATATGATGTTACAGCTTATGGCTAGATAGATGGGCATCAATTATAATCTAGGTGATGCAAACAATGGAAATGGGGGCAATGATAATAATGGAGGCTGAGGCAACAACAATGGTCCTGAGAATAACATTAATGGTAATAATAACGAACATGGCAACAATGGAAATGAGGCTGATAACTTTAGACATGTTGCACGCCTAGCTTGGACAGCAAGCTCGAGACCTCTTCTACCCACCTTCCCACCCAAAGATTCGGTTCAACCAGTAAACGAACCTCAGATTATCGAGTTACAGGGTCAGTTCAGAAAGGACTGGGAGGCTAGTGAATTGGAGATTTAGGAAGATATTTCCCTTAGAGATTATATGGACTTGAGGATGACACATGCCTAGAGCAGGAGGGAGAATTCAAAACTTTGAGCTTAGAAAGAAAATGGAAAACTTTCTTTACCTTATTATGATGCTTGAGGGAAGATGACTGCACAAGCTTGGGTGCAAAAGGTAGATACATACTTCCAGCTGAATCCTATGATTGAGGAGGATGCTATCAAGTATGTGGCTATTCATTTGGATGGTCCAGTGCATGAGTGGTGGCACCATGACATGGCAACCTTGGGGCATAATCAGATCACATCTTATGAGGAGTTCACTGAGAGACTCATAGAGAGATTTGATACCAAAGATTCCGAGTTACAGTTTATAAGTGAATTTTAGAGGTTCGCTGTGTTGGTTACAAATATTTTAGAGAGGAGATTAGTAGTGCTGTTTATGGACGGACTCTCGGATCCCTTAAAGGGTTGGGTCGAGGAACATGACCCAACTACATTATAGGAGGCTACTAAGAAGGCTTGTGACTTAGCACCTTCCTCTTTTAAGAGTAGATTTCAGCCTAGGGATTCACATACGAAGAAGGATAAGGTTAAGGACAAAAGCCTTTTTACCAAGATGCACAACCAAAAGGGGATAATAGGAAGTTGGATAATGACACCATGAATGAGTTGAGGAGGAAGAGGTTGTGTTTTCATTGTAGAGAGCCTTGGGACTTATCTCATAAGTGCCCTCCCAAGACTAAGGCAAATCAAATGGAGTATTTTTCAGCAGAGGAGTCACAATCAAAGGGGGAGGATCAACACTCTGATTTGGATGAAAGTAGCACTCCAAAGGGGAGCAACGCTCCTAAGGATGATAGGTCGTTGGCATGATTGACGAGGACTCAAAAGGCGATCACATTTAGGGTTAGGGGTACTATCTAGGGGCAGAAAGTGATCTCTCTCATTGATGCTGGGGCTACACATAACTTCATTAATGCATGGTTGTTAGCCACGAGAGGTTTACAGACCAAGGGGCATGCTGGGTTTAGAGTCATGGTAGCTAATGGTGACAAATTATTATGCACTTGGAAGATATCTAATCTTCACATCAAGTTTGGAGATGGCTATGAGTTGGAGGATGAGTTCTATGTAGTATACATGGGAGACTATGATGTCATCCTTGGCATGACATGGATGGCCTCGCTAGTTGAGTTCACACTCAACCTAGCAAAATTGGAGATGAGATTCCAACATGAGGGCATAACTGTTGTACTCAAAGGACTTTCAGATGGGAGCTGTAGAGTAGTCTTCTTGAGGAGAATGCAGAGACTTTTTTGGCATAATGACATAGAGTGGGCCTCATAATGTTTCATTATGCCAGCTCCATAGGAGCCATAGGTAAAGAATCATCCACTAGATATCCAGGAGATACTTGACAGGAACGCCAAAGTATTTGGTGATATTTTGTATGGGGTTCCTCCTGACAGGGGGATAGAGCATGTAATTGAGCTAGAGGAGGGAGCCAAACGGTCATGATTACTCGCTATTGTCATCCTAAGAAGCACAAGGATGAGATAGAGAAGGCAATTAAGGAGCTATCGGTGATGGAGCACATTAGGCTTAGCAAAAACCCTTTTTCTTTAGCAGTGGTTCTAGTGTAGAAGAAGGATGGGACGATGCACATGTGCATTGATTACAGGGCACTGAATAAGCAAACAATTAAAAACAAGTATCCTATTCCTAGGATTGATGAGCTGATTGATGAGTTGCATGGTGCACGCTTCACCAAAATTGATTTACGATCCGAATACCACCAGATCAGGATGAGAGCAAAGGACATTGAGAAGACAACATTCCGATGTCACTATGGCCACTTCGAGTTTATGGTTATGCCATTTTGGCTAACCAATGCACCCGCCACATTTCAGAGTTGTATGAACCGGGTGTTTAGGGGGCAGTTGAGGAGATTCGTCTTGAACTTTTTTGATGACATCTTGGTCTTTAGTAAGGCCTAGGAGGAGCACTTGCAGTATTTGGAGGAGGTGTTATCTATCCTGGATAGGAAGTCATTGTATGCCAAGGAATCAAAATGCGAGTTTGGCATGACTGAGCTCCTTTATCTTGAGCATATCATTAGTGTAGATGGTCGTCGGGTTGATCACAAAAAGATTAGAGTTGTTGTGGATTGGCCTACTCCCACAAACCTTACACAACTTAAGGGGTTCATTGGTTTATGTGATTTTTTTAGGAGGTTTGTTAGGGGATTCTCACAGATTGCCATACCTTTGACAAATCTCACCAAGAAAGGAGCCTTCACATAGACAGAGGCAGCACAGAGATGTTTTGACCACTTTAAACAGGTAATGTCATCTTGTCTGACTAGAGCTTATCGGATTTTATGAAACCATTTGAGCTTGAGTGTGATACTTCAGGAGATGGGATAGGGGCATTATTGATGCAAGAGAAATACCCCATTGCATTCGAGAGTAGGAAGCTCTGAGGAGTTAAGAGGAGCTATTCTATCTACGAGAGGAAAATGTTGGCCATAATGCATGCATTGGCCAAATTCTGATCTTATTTGGTAGGTGGGTGTTTTGTGATCAGGACTAATCACAATAGTATTAAACACTTCATGGGCCAACGTGATTTAATGACCGACTGCAGAAATGGGTTACCAAATTGCAAGCCTATGACTTTGTCATGGAGTTTGTCAAAGGTAAGAAAAATGTGATGGCTGATGCTTTATCTCGGAGACCTAACTTATGTGCTCTAGCAGAAATTTCAGGAGATTGGAGAGATTGTATTTTAGCGGAGTATGTAGGAGATGATTGGGCTTCTGGGATAGTTGCGGGCACGTGTCAGGATGATAGGTATGCGGTTTTGGATAGGTTAATTAGATTTTAGGACAGGATTTATTTGATTCCTACATCATAGTTTAGAGAAGAGATCTGGAGGGCATTTCATAATGCGCCCACAACTGGAAACTGGGGTCTTCAAAAATTATTGGCAGATCCGTGAGAGATTCACCTGAAGGGGACTCAAGGATGATGTGTAGAGATATGTGCGAGTGTGTGTGGTGTGTCAGCAAAATAAGTGAGAGCACACTTTTCTCGCAAGATTGCTTCAGCCCTTGCCTTTTCCCCAGAGGAAATGGGGAAGTATTTCAATGGATTTCATCACTGGGTTACCATGAGTGCAAGGGAGAGATTGCATCTGTGGTAGTAGATCGCTTGATGAAATTCACTTGCTTCTTTGCTCTAACATCCACTTACACAGCAGCACAGGTGGCAAACCTTTTCTTAAGAGAGATTCAGAGAGTGCGAGGTGTGTTAGCAAAATAAGGGAGAGCACACTTTTCCCGCAGGATTGCTTCAGCCCTTTCCTATTCCCGAGGGGAAATGGGAAGTGTTTCGATGGATTTCATCGTTGGGTTACCACGAGTGCAAGGGAGAGATTGCATCAATGTCGTGGTAGACCGCTTGATGAAATTTGCTCACTTCTTTGCTATTCCATCCATTTATACAGCAACATAGGTGGTAGATCTTTTCTTTAGAGAGATATTCAGATTACATGAGCTGCCTAGATTCATAGTCAGTGACCGGGATAGTAAATTTATGAGTGTTTCTTGGCAGGAATTGTTTAGGTTGTGTGGTACAAATCTTACACCTAACACTAGTTACCAGCTGTAGACAAGTGGGTAGATGGAGATTGTGAAAATGGGTGGAGGGATATTTGAGAAACTATGTGAGTGCATGACAGAGAGCTTGGGTTAGATGGCTGCATATGGGAGAGTACTATTATAGTACCACTTATCATATGTCCATCAAGATGACTTTTTTCATGACACTACATGTTTATGAAGCACATAGCTTTATTGATTTAGTTTTGGGGGACAACAGAGTGCCCAAAATGAAAGACTTATTGCAAGATAGTCAAGATATCTTGAAAGTGCTCAAGGAGAAAATACAATAGGCTCAGAATCAACATAAGTTGTATATTGATCAGCACAGGGTAGAGTGCAGTTTTGAGGTAGGGGATATGGTCTACTTAAGGCTACAGCCATATAGACAGTTGTCGCTCAAGAAGAGCAGAGCCGAGAAGCTGAAGCCTAGGTTTTATGGACCCTACAGAGTGATTCGCAAAGTGGGTGAGGTTGCCTATGAGATTGAGCTTTCGGAAGCCAATCGAGTACATAATGTCTTTCATGTGTTGAGACTTAAGAAAGCCATTGGTCAATGAATTGTGCCTTCTGCAGATTTGCCACCATTGGATGAGGGTAAGCTTGCATTGGTCCCTAAAGCTATTCTGGATACTAGAGAGAGGACTCTTAGGAATAGGGTAGTTAAGGAACTCTTGGTTAAGTGGAGAAACCTGTCAGAGGAGGATGCTACTTGGGAAAAAGAGTAGGTATTGCAACATCAAGAACTGAGATTGCTTGAGGACATGCAATTTCAAGGGGGGCGGATTGTAATGTCCCCTACTTAATGTGACCATCAGGGTCAATAGATTGGCCTATGACATGAGCTTCTATAGGCTAATGAAGTGATTAGAGAGTTCATTTGGTAGTATTTTCAGGAGTTACTATTTTTAGTAAGTCAGTGGGAGTCAAGTGATATTGAAATTTGCAGTGTTCGGTTTGGTGGATTTGGTTGAGCTCTTTTCGACGAGCTATCATACATTGTATTCTAGGTTCGACTCTTATATGATTTTAATGCCAAAGTTAATTTACTTTATTATAAAGTGATAATTAAATAAAAGACTTGTTAATTAAGTCACTTTTTATAAAGTTATTTTAAAAAGGTGTTTCTCATTTATCCCACATTGCTTATGCAAATGAAGTCGACTTCTTGGAGGACTTTATATTCTCTTGGCTGGAATGAGTTGGGGATGCTTGGATGATATTACTATTATGCTATTGGATTTTTAGGAAATCTAATTGTTGAGCTTGAAGGATGAAATCTCTCTTTGCTAGCATTCTCTTCACTGTTGAAAGACACAGTCAGGAGGATTATTGGGTGTTTTCATTCAGGAAACACAATGGGATTTATTGGTGATTTCATACATAATTTAAGAGCTCTGAAGTTCAGGTTCTGCAGCCATGAATAGTGTTTGCTACAGTGCATGTGAATAGTGTTCTTGCTACAGTGCGTGTGAATAGTGTTTTTGCTATAGTGTGCATAAATGGTGTTTTGCTATAGTGTGCATGAATAGTGTTTTTGCTATAGTCTTGTGAATAATGATTTTGCTATAGTGTCATGAATAGTGCTGCTACAGTGCACGAACAGTGTTGCATTGAGTTTCTTGTCCACTCTTGCCAATTAAATGTTGGGATGCTGTCATTTCATTTGCAGATCACTACAGCATTTACTTCCAGGTACCTTTCATCATACTGTTCATTTTAGGCATTGTAATTGTTAAATACTAGTCTGAATATTTGCTGCTGCCTATAAGGCAATTGTATGTAAACATTTCTATTGCAAAATCAATATTTTATCAGAAAATAAGGAGGTTCTAGACTTTGCGTAGTTATTGTTGTATGTTTGCGAAGTGTTTGTCAAAATGGCATGTTGAAAATAGCACTCTAATTGATAATACTTAGTAGTCTACAAGTCTCCTCATAAAAACAAAAAAAAGGGTGGTTATTACACATTGTGACTCAAATCGCAAAGCTTTATTGGATCCAATCCCATCAGATGACGTTTTCACCCTTTGGAACTTTCATGTTGCAGCTCAAGATATGTTCGAGAAATCCATGTCTTCAAGAGGACTAGGAAAAATGAAATACCAATATGAAAAGGAACTAGCACATAGCGCCCCATCTCTAGTTTCATTGTCCTTCGATGAGATCACAGACATGGAAATTGGTCATATTGACATGGCAGATTTCTTATAAAGGATTGAGACGTCTTCCCAACAAGACATATTGTGGATCAAGAGAAGTAACATTCACTTGGTGTCTTCCTTTCCCATGGCAGCCCTTGAGCCTGAGTTCGTATGGGAATGTGCAAACCATTTTGATGCCAAATCCATAATGGTCAAAGAAGTAGATGAGAAAGTTGTTTTCAGCCTACATTTAGATGTGATAGAGAAGATTTTCAAAGTTTGCAAGAGTCTGTAGTGCGTGGATTTAACCAAAGAGAAATCTTTGCAGCCATGGAATGAGAACAAGCTTGATTACATCAAGCATTCTAACGACAAGTGGTTGATCAACAAGAGAGAAAATTTGTCTAGATGGCCCAAAGTAATGCACATGACTGATTTCTCCCAAGAAGTCAATGAGTTGATCACTCATCTGAGCATAGTTTGTAGCCTTAGAGAATCCAATCGCTTTGAGCTATGGATGTATAAGTCCATCTACCAAATTCTTGAAAGGAGAGAACACATCTATTGGGGAGATATCATAAGTACAACAATATGTGAACAATTGGATAATGTGAAGATCTCTATCTCATTCCACATGAATTCTTATCTGGTTCACATTACTGCAACTATGGGGACATTCTCAGTGCTCTCCACCAAGGGAGGTAGCGCCCTAGTTCCTGTTTGGAGCTATCATGAGTAGTTCACTCTTACACAGAGTAAGTACCACTACAAGAGGGTACAAGAAACCTTTTGTTAAATATAGTGGATCTTTGATAGATAAACGATTACAAAATAATGGTTGCAGATAAGTTCTAATTTGAATTATGCAGAATATAAGTACTTATCTCTAACTATGACTTGCAGCAAAATATTTGATTGTCTTCCTCCTTCAGCAGTAGTCAATGCACTGGATTGCTGTATAACAAAATAGGTGAAGATGATAACAGTAATATTTCACAATATTGATGTTTCTCTGCAGGTACTTGTATGCCTTATATTGATGTTTTTCCCTGCGGCAGTGAGTAAGTATATATAGGCAGTGGAAAGACATGACTCCTAAGAGTCATGTCTCTACGTGGCCCAAGAGCCACGTAGGGACATGCCTCTTCAGAGGCATGTTAGTTAAGATAACTGCCAAAACAAATTCATAAGCCACCGCCCGATAATAAATCAAGGGCCCGATAATTATTAACACTTGATAGAGGCAAAGCACGAGGGTATGAAACCTGATACAAGCAGGACATTAAAGTCGCTGATAATATGAAGCCCGACCATTATAAGTTGGTCAATAATATGCTTTCTTCATTGTCAATAATTTTGATGCATGGCAGAGGTGTAAGTATACGTATATGCATGCATATGTCAATATGGATATATGCACGTATGCTTATATCTCTGTGGTGCATAGAAGACAGTGGTAACATAATTCAGATGCTTATATCTCTGTGGTGCATAGCAAATAGTGGTAAGATAAGAGATTCATGTTTTGCTTCTTCTGACGCTAAACATTAACACCTTCTATGGGCATTTCAAGTGTCGCTTTGACAAATCTTTGGCTACAAAGAGGGTGTTTGAGGAAGCATGGGAAAAGGTAAGTCAATATGGGTGTCTATTCTTATAGTTCCCAATTCACCTTTATGAGAGTTGACTACTTTGAAGGAGAGCCCTACACTTTATCGAGGTATCCTATTGATAGGATTATCCTCATAGCTGATGGCGGTGCAGGTGTATTAAACCAGTCAACACAAGCCAGGATTTGGGATCTCATCTACGAATCCTTTTTAGATAGGCAAGAATTCATTGACCACAGTGCACAAAGCCAAGGTTATGGAATTTGAACTTCAGCTAATCACATTGAAGAAGTTCAAATCCAGGGCAGATTTTGATTATAGGGGCATCGACTCCAAAATGAAGACGACATTCGCCCATGTTCACCTCATGGAGGATGCTTAGATAGATGTGACCAAAATAGACTATAGCTTGTTCACATTACAACAAATTGTCGATCTCAACTTAGTCCCTATTCCTGAAGGGGTTGAGGATTATGACATGACCTTAGACCAAGAATATCACAGTAGTTAAGCTGAGGAGCTTCTTCCTACCCCCATTCTATGGCAGCAAAAGGAATCAACCCCAATATTTTACTGGTTTCAATTTATCTTGATGAACACCAATTCATGGCTGAAAAGTAAGGAGCTAAAAAGGATAAAGTTGAAGGCTAGTGTGGATTGAAACCATTTTGGTCCTATGGGCAGGAAATATTAGGTTCAAGGTAAGAAGAAAGACGATTCGTTCACCTTAGAGCGGGAAAAGAGTTTCAAATTGAAGCTCAAGGGAGGAAAGGCTGTCATTCCAACATCGCATTCTTCTCTAGCTTCTGTCAAAGCACAAGAATCAAATGAGGAGGAAGAAGTAGTGATCCTTTCTCCTCACAACGACCAAGCAACTGAGAACCATCCATCCTGAACCTTTCTTAGCTGCATTGGATACTAATGTGGATTTCTTCTGTACAATGTTCACACTCACCATTCCTATTTCCGAAGTGAACACCTCGACATTGCTTATCTCTAATGCGGCTCCTTCCGTTCTCACAACGAAATAATGTGAAAGTTTGGAGACTGTGTTTAAAGCTTTCTCTAATTTCTCGACTCTCACAGAGGAACAAGTTTCCCAACTTGATACCTCACTTGCAGGGTTCAAAATGTTTATGTCAGGATCATTGCAAAGAATGCCCATGGCTATATCCATGCAAAACGAGGCCTGTACTATGGCAACAAAGATACAATCAAGATCAATGTATGCCATAGCCACCATCCTAGTCTCAACTAAAGAATATTTCAGCTTATGAGCATGGTTGGGCAATATTACTATGAAGAGGAGGAAGATCAAGTTACCAATAGATGACCTTTTTCCAAAGAAGAACAAATCCAAACTTCTAGAAGTAAGGCAGAGGTTGTCCAACGAATCCTAGTTTATTCTGAGAAAACCAAGTATGCTGAAATTGTAGAACCTTTAGTGGAGAAGCCGCCCAAAGAGCTTCATCTCTCAGATTGCAAGTTCATAAAAAATGAACTTGGAAGGTAGTCGCAAGTGAGATGCCAAGAGGATGCACAAGATGTAGTTTCTACCTTGTCCAAATGAAATAATGAACTCTGGGAGAAGAACCAACTCAAGTTGGAGAATGCTCGCCTTCCTGAGATCATTCACCAACAATCTTCACTATCTGTTGTCACCACACCACATTCAAAATAGGTGAATCGGAGGGCTGAAGTGGCAAAGTCTTGGTTGAACAAATCATCACAAAGGGAGTTTAGTCCACAAAGACATGCTAAGTTCTTGAACGTCTCAGAGGTACTGAAGAAAGGCTTAATGATATGCTTTCTTCCTTCAACCAAGAACTAAAAATGTTGGACGAAGATCTGAGCATATGGGACAAAATGTTAGATTCTGACCTGGATGTCTTGGTCATATATGATATCATCCCATCTACAGACTTGTGCTATGAATACCAAGGGCTCATGGGTCATAAGGCTTGAGTAATCGAAAGGTTGGTAAAAGAGGTACAAGAAGCCCTTAGAAGCTGCAATATTGTGGAAATTGACATTTTGAATGATCTAAAGCAATTGAGGATAGAGGAAGACATGACTTCAAAATTCATTGACAAGGTCAATGCTAAATTTGAATCAGATGAACTTAGAGTACAGGTGATGAATAGGTTCTCAACCTACAAGTTTTCAGCAAAACACATATGGGAGTCTATTTCATAGAACTACCAAATTGTCAAGAAGTGTCACAACACTGTAATTAAGGTGAATGCAAATATATAGCAGATGGGAATTCCAGATCCTTCAATGCTTCATGATTGCATTATGAAATACAAGGAAGGCTTTGGCTGACAATCTTTAAGATTGATTCAACATTTTTCAGTTTTTTCTTCAAGTTTGTTCAAATATTTTCAGCTTTGCAGTTTCAAAAGATATGTTGTGTGTAATCCATTTGCATGTAATCCGATTACACATATCTTCAGTTATGTAATCCAATAAATTTCTTTCTTAGTTTGACTTAGTCAAGGCGGTTGAGTTTCTCCCGCTTGTTTTCTCCATTTCTCTCTTACTCCTTTGTCTATGTAAAGGAGTGCCCTTCATTGTAAATGATCATCTTTTTTATATACAAGAGAGCTCTGCCATTTTTGTGCAAACATAACTATGATTTGTTGTACAATTTGAAAGAAAAGTGAATATAAAGAGCATTTTGAGTTGACGCTGTGTCTAGAAGCAATTGTGGTAGATCAAATTGGAAGCTATGATTGTAATTTGTGTTTGCTATCTTTTGGTTCATGTTAATCTTGTGTAAATTTGGAGCAAAGTGAGTACAAGAAGCAATTTGTTTTGAAGTTGTGATTGGAGGCAGTGATTGTAATACAAACTAGAAGTTATGACTATAGTATGTATTACTGTCTCATATTCATGCAAGTTATTGGAATTAAGTTACTTTCATAATTCTGAACTAGAATAGCTTACAGGCCTAGAATTCGGAAATCATCTACTTCTGGAAGTCTGTGTGCCCCAATAATAGTGATTTTCTTCAATAATATAGAAAAAATAGAATAGATCTAAGCCAATACGCTTTCGATCAGCCTGTGAGTTGGTGTGGGGATGTTAGTATCACTGTTTACAATTTTAGGATAGAAGTGTAGTTAAGAGGTCCATCTTGTCCATTATCCACTCCGCAAGTAAGTGGATTCTTTCTTGAAACAAGAGGAAAGAATATTAGTAACAACCTTTTAAAGTACCTCTAAACTTCTTGCTTACCTTGAGTTGATCCAAGGAATAGTGAGAAGGGGGAGTGTTCCCTTTAAGGTAGGAAAGACTTTGTCACATACAATGTGGCTGGTAACACCATTTTGCAAGAATGCTTGTACAATTGTCATTTGCAAAACATCCACTCAACAAGATCAATTGTTGACAACTCTTAACATTTTACTCCTATAAACTATGTGGAAGCTGTGAGGAAATTAATGCATAGCAAAGTTTGATAATATAAAGGAACCCAAGATTCATGATGTGAATCTTTTCTGTCTACCTTAGGTTGTAAACCTAAATGTATCTTTGGAAGCACAATATAATTCTTTGGTGAAGATTAAATAATAATTAACATAGACTTGAACTTGGATGATCCTACGTAAGTACATGGCATCGCTTTCCTAGTTTCAGTGCATAATTTGTAAAATATATCTGGTTGATACAACTATCAATATTTTTACAACTTATTTACTTAGTTATGCTCACCAAAGCTATTGAGTTTATGGGTGTACACCATTTACTTAGAGACATTTTAAACTAAAATTGCAGGTATGGGCCTACAGAAGCTTCAATATTAGAGGTGAACTTTGATGGAGATGCAGATATTAAATGTTTCAAAGAGCACATCAATACTGTAGCCAAAGAACTTATTCTAAATGGCAGTTTGTCTGATACCGAGGAAGAATTTCAAGGCACAAACTTGATCCCACAAGAAGATCAACATGCTACATGTACTTCTGTTTCAGATAAGGTTAACACAAGATTGTTTATACACTTAATTTTCTTGTTTATTCTGTGTATCTGGCATATTATAGATGGCTGCATCTGTAGCATTTAAAAGAGCCTTTAAGAGTTATAGATGTTAGGATACTCTAATTCTTTTACTGTGTCAGAGTGTTCATCTGAAATTGTGAAGAAAAGGTAATTGAAACGAGAGAAGATTGGCATATTAAATGGCATGCATGACAAATATATACTGCATATTATTTGAAATAGAAATTAATTTTAAGTCTAAGCATGATATTTACAACATTTTAGGATGCATAACGATGATGCCATTCAGACTTTGATCTTGTGGACTCAGGTCTTTGATTATACTGTCAATGTTGGTAAAGTATCTTCCTTGGAAGAAAGAGAACAAAGTATACTAACTGAGGTGCTGACCAAAAATGCAAATGATAATTCCACATCTTGGGAAGATATTGAAAATGAAGAAAATATTTATAGTTCTTTGAGGAAGGAATCTCTAGGTCTTGAAGTCCAAAAGAATGGACCTGCTAACCACTCCAAGCATTTTGATTTGGGTTTCACTGAACAAACTGGGAGCCAGAAGATTTCTGGAGAACTAAAACAGGGAGGTGGCATGGTCCGGAGTAATTCTAAAACAAATTTCTTTGAAGATATAGACCCTATCGAGGAGTTTGATGAAAATGAACCAGTCAAATTTAATTATGATATACTTGCAGAATCTTCTTCAGTGATCGAGAATACTGATTCATATAGCAACTGTGAGTTTAAAATCTCATTTTCTATTTTAGTATAATATATAATGTTTTCTTTGCATAGCTATTGTATTTACCTAGACATTATTTTGAGGATTCAATGCTTTATTTGAGCTTGTACATGGAGAGCAGATATGTTGGCACATGAAGCCTCTTTTTGCTCTAGTCAATCTCTAGAAGTAAGTAATCAGAACTAATCATCTGGATTCTTCTGTTCCACTTTCCTATTTTTTATCTTTAGTATAATCACCTATCATGTTGAGTGATCTATGAGACAATTCATGCAATAAATTTAAATTCTCTTATGATATTTTTATTTTTTCTCAAGTGATCAACATTTTAAAAGAATGTTTGTCGTAGGATCAATGGCAAGCTTTTAGGTGAAGTGTAGAAAGGTTAAGGAACTGGTGGATGATCCTTTTGGTTAAAATTAAACTGACTTTGAAACTGGTATTTTCTATTTACAGACTTGTCCTGTTGAAGCTTTTGGCATACACATGAGTTCTATGGATGTGGCCAAATTTCACTATGCAAAGGCAAAGAAAAATAAAAAGAAGGCTCAATGGTAAGAATTTGTGACAAATGTCTGATGAGGGATGATATGTTTGTCTTTTCTCTCAAATGATATATGATGCGTGGTATCTTATGAATGTTAATTGGAAGAAATAAATCAACACTATTTCTTAAGTTTTATTCTCTTGAACTGTTTCTAGATTTGAATAATGATGAGGTAGATGCAATTATTTACAACACAGATTTGAAGAATCTTGAAATGGCATAGGAATGGTTGGACTGACTTTTATTGTGTTTTCTTATATTGTTAGTCAAATGTAGGGTATTGGTTAAATAGGACACGCTAGTAGTCAGTGGGCATCAACATAATGTATATAGATAAATCATTGTTAAACATTTAACGAATATATATCTCCTTGTAATAGGGAATTGATGCAGGAGCATCTTGGGTCTTAGAGGGATCTTGCATTAACCAAACCTAAAATTTAAATTAAAAAAAAAAAAAAAAAAAAAAAAAAAAAAAAAAAAAAAACATATATATATACATATATAGTTTTCTGTACCAGTCTATTGTTCCTGAAGTAGCCATTGCTGCTATTGGTGTTGTGTTATGCGTAGTTAACATGATGAGGAGGAACTGTCCTTGATTCTCCTCCTAAGAGCGAAGGCCTTGATCATTTGTATTTGTATTTCTCGAGTTGCGTGTTTCATTCTAGCAAGGCGTGTTGTTTCTTTTGGCATGGTTTCTTATGTTAACATGACGTGTTGTGAAGTTACGAGCCAATTCCTAGGACACGTGTGGATCCACCTTCAAGTGCACATTGCTTTATGTTCCATTTAGAGTCGTTTTGGTTTACTCTTCCTAGGTTGGACCTATAATTTAATTAAATGCTTGATTAGCTGACTATATAACAAGCTTGGTTAGAGATAGAAGAGGCAGGGAGAAGATACATGATATATGGAGAAGCAAGATAGGATGCGAATTTGGATTCTAACTTCATAAATTCATTGTATATGTTGGAAACCCGAAAGGCCTCATAGCTGAGCTTGTTGACAGACTTCTTTTAATTATTACATCAGTTTGGCTGCCAATTGCCGAGTCTTATATGGATCATGTTTCCATTGTTTCATGTGATAATTATATTGCTTCCGTGTGTAACTCTATAATGAATATCAGAGCGAGTTGTGTCTTGTGGATTGGATCGTGGGGAACCTTATTGGATTGGTTGTAGGGTGGCAGGTGTGAGATCTGACCTATAACTTGTAGAAGGTTACGATCTTGTAGGAACTATTGTCAAGAAGTTCGTGGAAGAGGAAATGTTGATAGTGCTATAATGGATATGTTGAGGCAGATTGCAACCAGACTTAAAGCTATGGAGACAATCCAGAGAAGAGGAGTACATCATGAAGATGTTAGTGACAAGTAAGAAGCAATACCTAACCCTAATCCTGAACTTGAGGTTGAACAAGATTAAGAAAGTCTTCTGAGAGTTTTGTCTAGAGAAAATGCTAGACCTGCTGTTCAAGTTGCTTGCTATGATGAAGAACCTAATAAGACTGATGTGGTATTTGATTGGATCTTTGAAATAGAAAAGTATTTTCAGTATAAAGCTACTCCTGATAATAAGAAGGTTAAGATAGCAGTGCAAAGTTGAAAGGTCATGCATCTCTTTGGTGGGATCATTTGCAAGCTGATAGACATAAGAGAGGAAAGGAAAAGATGAAGACATGGATAAAAATGCTTGGAAAGATGAAAAACAAGTTTCTCCTTGCAGACTACCAGGTTAGTTTGCTGAGGAAGATGCAAAATGTAAGGCAAAAAGACATGAGTATGAAGGAATATACAAACTAGATACCAAATCTGGGCATGTGAAATCGTGGATGATGAAGTGGAAAAGGTGACTAGATACCTAAATGGCCTAAGAATATCAATTCAAGATGATATCAACTATGTTAAGATGGATAGTGTGGAGGAAGCATATCAATTTGCTTTTGTAGGTTGAAGAAAGATTGACAAAGAAACATGATCAAAGACAGAGAGGAAGAGTTGGTAGATTTCAAAGAAGCAGACTCAAAACTTATGGAGAAAGTAGTAGATTAGACAATATAGTGCAAGAGAAAGGATGAGCATGTTGGTAAAAGAGGTAATTACTCTAGAGGGAGCTATACTGGTTACTCTAGGAATAACAATAATGGAAAAAGCGAAGAGAGATCTTGGTTTAAGGGTACTTGTTACAAATGTGGAGAAGGTCATAGAGCTTTTGAATATACTAACTCTGGAACGAAAGCTCGAGGTATAGCAGAAATACTTTGGCTTGTGAATAACTTGATGAAACATCTAATGAACCTGAAAAGGGTGAGAAGAGTCTTGTGGAATGAAGAAACTGATGAAGAACTAGTTTTGAGAAGAAGTTTATTCAAGACTAGATATAAGATTGTTAGAAAATGTTGCAAGGTAATCATTGATAGTGAAAGTTATGATAATTTGGCATCTAAAGAGCTAGTTAACAAATTGAAGTTGCAGAGGTTGAGACACCCTAAGCCTTACCATGTTGCTTGTATCTAGAAGGAGCATAAATTACTTGTAAGTGAACAATGCCTTGTCAAATTTAAAATTGGGAATTGTCATGATGAAGTCTTGTGTGATATTGTGCCTATGGATTGTTGTTATATTCTTTTGGGAAGACCTTGGTAGTACGACAGACAAGCTTTGCATGATGGTAGATTGGTTCAATAGACTATTTGGGTGAATGGGATGAAACAAATATTGTTAGCTTTGGTGGAAAAAGTTGAGTGACAATCACTGTACTACAGTTAGAAGATGTTTAGTTGAGGGTAATAAGTTTGCAAGAGAGATGAAAGAATTGAATGTTTTTTTATGTTTGATTACAAGGAAAACTGAGAAACAAGATGAATTAGAACATGCACTCGAGATTAAATCTTTGCTGACAAAATTTATGACATCATTTCTGATAATGTACTTGATGGTTTGCCTCTTATGAGAAGTATAAGTCATTTTATGGATTTGATACTTGGAGCTAGTTTGTCTAATAAAGCACCACATAGGTTAACACCTAATGAGAAGATTGAGCTGAATAGACAGGTGCAGGAATTGCTAGAGAAAGGGTTGATCAAAGAAAGTTTGAGTCCATGTGTTGTACCTGTGATATTAACACCTAAGAAGAATGGAGAATGTGCACTGATTCTAGAGCTATAAATAAGATAACAGTGATATACAGATTTCCTTTGCCTCAGATGGATGACATAATGATAGTTTGAGTGGAGCAAAATATTTTACAAAGATTGTTTTGAAAAGTGAATATCACCATATTAGAATAAGAGAAGGAGATGAATGAAATATTGCTTTTAAGACTAATGAAGGTTTGTATCAATGGTTGGTTATGCCATTTGGTCTAACTATATTGCACCTAGTACTTTGATGAGGTTGATGAATGAAGTTTTGAAAAGTTTCGTGGGTAAGTTTGTGATTGTATACCTTGATGACATTTTGATATTCAATAAAAGTAAGAAAGAGCACCTTGAACACATTAGACAAGTATTGTAGAGATTGAAAGAGAAAAAGTTGCTGATTAACTTGAAGAAATGTTCGTTTATGAAATAGGAGATTGTATACCTTGCTTTTGTAATTTTAGCTGATGGATTAAAGATGGACCCTGAATAGGTCAGCGTAATTCTTGATTGCCTATACCTAAGAATGTTGGAGAGGTAAGATCATTTCATGGATTGGAAAGTTTTTACAGGAAGTTTAGCAAGAATTTCAGTTCTATTTGTAATGCTATGACTGAGACTATGAGAGCAAATAAAAGGGATTTCAAATGGACACATGGAGCACAAAAGAGTTTTAAAATATTGAAACAAAATATTGTAGAATTGCCTACACTTGCTTTGCTTGATTTCAGTAAAGTTTTCAAGTTGAATGTGATGCTAGTGGGAGTGCAATTGGAGCTGTTTTGAGTCAAGAAGGAAGACCTATAACTTTCTTTAGTGAGAAATTGAATGATGCTAAGAGAAAATATTGAGTTTATGATCACGAATTCTATGTTATTTTTCAAGCTCTAAAGAAGTGGAAACATTACCTAATACCTAATGATTTTGTATTGTACATTGACCATAAAACTTTGCAGTATTTGTGAAGTCAGAATTGAATCAGATACATATGAATTGGGTTGAGTTCTTGCAAAGTTTTTTTTTTTCATTGAAGCATAAGAGTGGGCAGTTAAATGAAGTTATTGATGCATTGAGCCGAAGAAGAAATTTGTTGATAGAGATGAGAGTTGAGGTACTTGGCTTTGATGACTTGAAGTGTTTGTATGAGACTAATTTGGATTTTGCAGAACCTTGGAAAGTTTGTAAGAAATAGACAGTGAGTGATAAGTGAACTGATTATTTCATTCAAGAGGATATGTTGTTCAAAGGAATTCAATTATGCATACCTAGTGTATCTTTGAGAGAGAACATAATAAAAGAGAAACATAGTGGTGGACTTGTTGGACATTTTGGGGTTGACAAGACTGTTTTACTGATTTCTCAGAGATACTTTTGGCCACAAATTTATAGGGATGCGCAACGAATCGCTTGAAGATGCATAATTTGTCAAATAGCAAAAGGAACTAGTCAAATAGCATAATTTTCAAAGATGACACATTTTATACCTTGTAAGAAGACTTTTGATGCATTGCATGTTGCTGAGTTATTTTTCAAGTAAGTAGTGAGATTACATGGTTTGCCTAAGACTATTGCTTTAGATAGAGACACTAAGTTTACTGGTTATTTTTGGAGAACACTTTCGAAAAAGATGAATGTAGAGTTGAAGTTTAGTTCTACATTTCACCCTTAGAGAGATGGACAAATTGAAGTGGTGAACAAAATTTTTGGTAACTTACTAAGATGCTTTGTTGGAGATAAGCCTGCTAATTGGGATTTAGTCTTGGCACAAGCAGAGTTTGCATACAATAACTTTGTGGAAAGAAGCACTAAGAAGACACCTTTTGAGATTGTTACTAGATTTCACCCTAAAGGAATTACAGAGTTGAGAGAATTGCCTACTAAGACAAGGAGTGCTAAAGCTGAGGACTTTACAATTTTCATGAAGACTTTACCTGAGGAAGTTGAAAGAAATTTGGAAGATAGTAATCAAAATTATAAACGGAGTGCTGATAAAAGGAAGAGACAAAAATCTTTTGAAGTTGGTGATGAGGTTATGATAAATTTTAAGAAGTATAGATTTCCAGTTGGTACCTATAGTATGCTGAAAATGAAGAAGTTTGGAGCTTGTAAGATTTTGAAGAAATGTGACAGTGGAAATGCCTATGAAGTGGAATTACGAGAAGATATGGATATATCGCCTGTATTTAACATTGCAGATATCTTTGAGTAATATGAATTAGAAGATGAGAATGACAATAACCTAGATTATCCTAGAAAGAAAAAAGAAGGGCATTGAAAAGATTCTGAATAGCAGAGTAAGAAAGAGTACCAAAGGAAAGGATTACATGGAATACTTAGTTCAATGGAAAGACAAACTAGTTGAAGATAGTTCATGGATTACACAAGCTGAGTTGGATCTATATAATTTAGGTCAGAATATGAGCAGTGCCTGATGTGGACATCAATTCTTTATTAACCCTAGGTGTTTGATGCAGGAGCATCTTGGGTCATGGAGCAATTTGGCATCAACCAAAAAATAAAATAAAAATAAAAAATAAAAAAAAATAATAATAATATATATATATATATATATATAGTTTTCTGTACCAATCTCTTGTTCGTGAAGTAGTCGTTGCTACTGTTAGTGTCGTGTTGTGCACAGTTAACATGATGACGAGGACCTATCCTTGATCCTCCTCCTAAGAGTGCAAGCCTTGATCGTTTGTATTTCTCGAGTTGTGAACCGTTCTTTGCGGTCTTTGTCTTCAGTGTATTTCATTCTAGCGAGGCATGTTGTTTCTTTTGGCACGGTTTCTTATGTTAACATGACGTGTTGTGAAGTTAGGAGTCGACTCCTAGGACATGTGTGGATCCACCTTCAAGTATGCCTTGCCTTATGTTCCATTTAGCGTCGTTTTGGTTTACTCTTCCTAGGTTGGACCTATAATGTAATTAAATGCTTGACTAGCCTACTTGTGGCTTAGTTGGCTATATAAGAAGCTTGGTTAGAGATAGAAGAGGCAGGGAGTAGATATATGATATATGGAGAAGTAGGATAGGATGTGAATTTGGATTATAACTTAATAAATTCATTGTATATGACCGAAACCCGAAAGGCCTCACAGTCGAACCTATTGACAAACTTCTTTTAAGCTGCCAATTGCTGAGTCTTATGTGGATCATGTTTCCATTGTTTCATGTGATAATTATATTGATTCCGTTTGTAACTCTGAGCAGGGCTTGTGATATATTTAAAGTGTTTTGGCTTGAATTTACCCTGTCCCTGTGTCAAGAATGAATAATGTCTAAGTCATAGTGATTTGAATATACTATACTCTATCATGTGAACATTATGTACTTGTTGATTGCAAGATAGGCAAGTGCTTGCCAGTTTAATAAACCTATTTTCAGACGAAGAGTTCATTTCTCCGAATAATATCTTAATAGCCAACTCATAAACAAATTTAACTAGATCCATATAGATTTGCTAAGGGATATTTTTCCAGATTATATGCTAAACTATATGGGAGCTATATGTTATCATCTATAGGAGCTAGAAATGAATAAGACATTCACAATGAGAGTGAAGGTGGTTTGATTGTTATGTCTTCCTAGTCTAAATTTTCTTGAACATCAAAAACTAAAGCATTTAGATGCATAGATAAGCATTAATAAAATCAGATATGTGAATGTAGAGTCATTTTAATAATACAATAAATGTGGGTAAACAGAATGTAGGGTTGTCACCGAAGTATGATTCTGAAATGTTAAAATATCTCTGTGATCAACCACATATCAACCATCTATTTTTTTTTTAGTCATACCACATCATCAATTTAATGCTTAATGTCTTTGATTTGCATCGAATTAATATTATGATTTGAGTCCACATTTACCTAACATTGAACATAAGGTTTTAATATATGCATGGCATTAGGAATAGGAATGTGGTTTTGATTCATGTGTATACAACACTTTACTAATAAAAAATACAGGACTCAAAAGTAACTGCCAGGGAAAAGGGACACAACTTATTTCCATTAAACTTGAGAGGGTCATTGAACTTGCTGCATAACTTCTATTCAACCCTTGTCTTACTTTGTTCTCCAACAACTCGATGCTAGAACCAAATTTGGTGGTAAAGTTGCTGCGTATCAGAGATAATTTCTTCCTTATTAGCTTCAATGATGTTCTTCTTCTGAAAATGTTTGAGGGCCTTGATCCCAAAGTGTTCTCTAGCACTTGCTTTGACGCTCTAATAAGAGGGGTTGCCTGTTCTTCATTGGATGTCTTAAGGGACACATCTTACGCTCCTATGCTTGTATGCCTAACCATAATTTCTATTGTATTGCGAATGAATATCCTAATAAGATGTTTTGTTGATGTCACAGCTATTATTGGACCCCTTAATGTATTTTTAGACATGTGATTACACACAAACATAGAGAGAATACAAAATATATTTCTTGTCTTTCACATGATAATGCAATCAACTTTGATTTTATAGAGACAAAAATGTAGGTAGAATATATTTCTTGTCTTTCGCATGATAATACAATGTACTTAGATATTTTAGAGACAAAAATGTAGCTAGAAACTTTTAATCTAAAGTGTAGGGTAAGAGTAGGTCTTGGTCATCATCAAACCTATGACAAATAGTGATCCTGCAATGGATGAACTTGTCAAAATCCCCATTTTAAAATTCTAGCTTACTAATTCTTAGTATGATCTACTTGCCATGTCCATGTCCATGTAATTCTTAGTCCTAGTCATCATCAAACGTATGACAAATAGTGATCCTGCAATGGTTGAACTTTTGAAATCCTCATTTTAGAATTGTAGCTTACTAATTCTTAGTTATGATCTACTTGCCATGTCCATGTAATCTAAATAGAGATAAAATGAAGGTTGCTCAATTAGACTTCTGTTTTAGTTTATGGAAGGAGCCACTTGTACTAAAGAGGGAACAATTGATGCGTTTGAGTTACTCCTCGCTTGGACAATGTACTAAGCAGAGAAATCATTGGTCTCCCATTCATTCTCATAGAATGGAGACCAAAAAATAGCTCTTATTGAGGCACTTGTAAACTCTAGTTGATAGAAGGGAGTTTAATATCTTTTTGTAAGATAGTTCTAGATCTATTAGTTTTGGTTTTTGTCAACTTTCAGGGCAAGTAACCTATTTTCTTGTACCAAATAAGTTGGTGAACTAGGAAGTGGGGAGATGGGTGGGTTAGGTTGGAAGATGAGGGAGCGGGAACCCACCCACTAAAGCTAAATTTTGGAAATTCGACATCATAACAAAATACCAATTTGAAAGGTGAAATTAGAATAGAAGAACGCAAATCAGCAAAAGGAAAGGAACAAGAAAATGCAAAAAGAAAATCGTTGGATGCAGCAGATAAGATAAGATAAATTTATTAATGTCCAATAGGAGGTCACAAATGGATCTAAGGGAGTAAAGAGATTATAATAGGCCTACAACCAGCAGTGGGAGCACCAAATGGTGTTCGTGGAAAGAACAAAATAGGAAAACGAAAGGCAAAAAACAAGAAGCAAGGAGACTATAAGAAGCAAGAAGAGCCTAAGTACTTCTCACATGCGAGAAGTACCCCAAAACCGAAGAATACAGCTTGAGGCAAAGGCGCGTAATGGTCTTGGGCTGTCTCGAGGTATTGTTGGTGGTAGGGTGGGGTTGCCGAGTGTACCCATTGCAATGACTCATAGAGATCAAGTGGCTCGTAGAACCGGAGGAAAGGTCATGCGACCTCTTTGTCCCTTAGGTAGGAGACCCAAGAGTGAAGGATGTGATGAGATGGTTAGAATTCTTTCCCAGCAAGCATTTAGACTTGAGAGTGTGAACACAAAGCCATATGGCTTCCTGCAGATAAAATGCAAGGCATTGCTGATCTTTGTATTTGAAGAAATAGGATAGGCACCCTTTGAATAGGCAGTAGAATCTCCCCTTGATCTCATAGTGAATGGGGCAATGAAAAACAAAATGTGTCTCTGACACCACTTCCCCAAGAGAGCAGAGGCGGAAAATCCTATCTTTTTTGACAATCTGTCGGTTCATTTGAATACGAAGCTACTGTGAGCCCACCCTAAAAGATCCCAAAGAGGTGCAGGGGACATGAGTCTTGCAGCGAGTGAGGTACTAAGGGCGAAGAATCATCCTGTTCTGAATATCTATGTATTTGTCAGTGTAAAATGCCATCCTCGGTCGTACCCTCCAGAGGATTACTCCAAGTCATGGTAATGTACTCTCTGTAGGTGTTCGCCTTGACGAAGCTAGTGTGAGCCCACCCTAAAAGATCCGAAAGAGGTGCAGGGGACATGAGTCTTGCGGCAAGTGAGGTACTAAGGGCGAAGAATCATCCCGTTCTGAATATCTATGTATTTGTCAATGTAAAATGCCATCCTTGGCCGTACCCCCCAGAGGATTACTCCAAGTCATGGTAATGTACTATTTGTAGGTGTTCGCCTTGACGAACCTGTTTAGCTCTTATTGAGAGGGAAGGAGTTGAGCCAGGGCATCCAAGAAGAACTGAAAAAGGAAGAAGGGAGTCAATCGAGATCTCGATCAAGCCAAGAAGACCATAGGCCTGCGTGAATCAATAGTGGGCATTGCTTGTAGGATTGGACCCTGTGACTGCCTTGAAAGAGTAATAGGCTAGGAGAGAATATCTATGGTGGCCCTCTGAGGAATGAACGACGCCCCAAAGTCAATGAATAAACCCAACCAAATCAAAGATGGTCCCTAGCTTGAAGGGAAGATCACCGAACTCGGCCAAGATGATACTATTGGGGGTGAACCGATGACATATGATGATGCGCTAAAGAAGAAGTGTTTGGACTCTCTACCAAAGCCTAATTGGACTCTCCACCGAAACCCTATTGGACTCTAGGAGAGAGGGCCTCCAAACAGTAGAACCATAGATGACGGTCGGTCTGACCAAGGAGTCTAGGAGAGACATCTTGGTCATGATGTCATGGAAGTGGTGTTTGAAGCATTGCCGCTCAAGGATAGCTAGGGAGACAAGTCCTTTATTGACCCAAGCTACATGGATGGTCTCAAACTGAAATGAGGCCTAGAGAACTTTACCCTCAAGTAAATATAAGAGGAAGTGATCTCAAGCTCATGTCCTTGATAATAGAAGTGGAGATGAGAGGTCTTCATACAGTTGAAGACCTTCACCCGGGTTTTACCTAGGTTCACAGCTAACTACCTCGCATCACAGAAGGAGGCCAAACGCGGAAGAAGCCAAAAGAACCATGTTGTTGGCAAAAAGAAAAATGGAATCAGAATCCGGTGTGAGTAGCAACTGTCCTCAAGAAGAAAGAAGTCTTGAAGGAAGGTCTCGAGCTCATCAATGTAAATATTGAAGAGAGCGGAGAGAGGGAAACCCTACTTCATCCCAATGGTGCTTTGAATAGGATCCCATAATCCTTATTGAGTCCTAAACGTGCCAACCACACGTTGATACAATCTCATGATATCAATCAATGGAGTCTCTGAGAACCCAATGTCTCTAAGTCTCTAGAGAGGAGGTAGTATTGAAGGGAATGACAAATGAAGGTCCAAAGGAGGTTTTAGCTTGTCGGATGGAGGCCATCTTTAGGCACAACGATGTTGCATGAGCCACACATTGCGTCGTTGTAACAAAACCAATAAAGGGGCAACAAACATACTACCAAGTTGATGAGCTTTAGGTCATTTTGGATAAACATGATAGAATTTTTGTAGACATTCCTCATGGCATACCTCCCCATCGAGGTTTTGAGCATACCATTGAATTGAGGCCAACAACAAGCCTATCATCACCACGCTATATTGCCATCTAGAAAGTTTAAAGATGAGATTGAAAAAACCATTCAAGAACTGCTCGACAAGGGATGGATCTATTCTAGTTCTATCCCCTTTGCATCATCAAAGGTGCTAGTGAAAGAGTGCGGGATGTTGTGCAAGTGTGTGGACTATCGTGCATTAAACAAGAAGACCATCAAAAATAGATACCGTATTCCTAGGATCAACGATCTAATTGATGAGTTGCATGGTGTGGTTTATTTTTCAAAAATAGATCTCTATTTCAGATATCGTCAAATCCACATGCGGGAGCAAGATGTGGAGAAGACAACCTTTCATTGTTACTACAAACATTATGAGTTCCTAGTCATGCCATTTGAGTTAGCAAACACACTAGCCACATTTTAGTCCTACATGAACAACATTTTCATTAGAATATTGCATAAGTTCTTGCTAGTATTTTTTGATGACATTCTTATTAATAGTAAAACTTGGGAAGAGCATTTGAGGCATTTGGATGAAGTTCTTGAGATCATGGAGGCCCAATCACTGTTCGCCAACCAATTCAAAGTGTGAATTCAAGATAACATAAATATTTTTCTTGGGACATGTTATTAGTAGATATGGAGTACAGGTTCACCAAGAAAAGATCTAGGCTATTCTTGATTGGCCTCTGCTTACAACACTCCCTAACTTGCAAGGACTATTTGGATTGTGCTGTTACTACAAGAGATTTGTAAAAGTCTTTTCTCAATTCAAAGTACCTTTAATAGATCTAATGAAGAAAGGTTTTTTTAGTGGAGTGAAAGGGCACAACACATCATCAATCAATTGAAGGAGACAATGAGTACTTGTCTGGTTCTTGCACTACTAGATTTTAGTCAACCCTTCATCTTGGAATGTGATGCATCTGGGGAGGGCATTGGTGCTGTATTGATGCAGGATTGACACCCAATCATGTTTGAATGTCGGAAGCATACTCAAGGTGAGTGATTATACTCCATCTATGATAATGAAATATTGACCATCGTGCACACCCTGACCAAGTTTCGACAATATTTGGTGGGTGCCAAGTTTGTTTCATGTATTGATCACAACAACTTGAGGTACTTCTTGGAATAAAAGGATCTAAATGGGAGAGAAAAAAATGGGTAAGACAAACTTTTGATTTTGATATTGGAAATGTGAAAGGAAAGAATAATGTCGTGTTAGGTCAAGAAAAGTGACCATCTATTCATTATTCCAGATCTCATTTGTTTGGAAGGCACACTTATTGGTGGAGTACAACAAAAAACAACTTTGCATGTAAGCTAATGGATGACAACATTCAAGACGACCAATACAAAGTTTACTACAAGGACCAGATACACTTGGTACCTAAATCCGCATTGAAATAAAAAAATCTTGAAAGAATTGCATGCCTCACTGTTTGCTAGGCACCCAAGATTTCTCAAGACCTATAAATAGATCAGGGAGAGGTTCTTGTGGAAAGGACTTAAGGATGATGTATTGCAATTTGTGCGAGAATGTGTGGCATGCCAACAAAACAAATCCAAACATACATTACCTACAGGTTTGTTACAACCCTTGCCAATATTGGAACAAAAATGGGATAACATTTCCATGGACTTCATCATCGGACCTTTGAAAGTAAATGGAAGGGATTGCATTTTTGTGGTAATTGACAGGTTGACAAAGTACACACTTCTTTGCCATTCCTACCAAGTTCCAGGCCACACAAGTGGCAAAATTATTCTTCCGGGAGGTTTTCCGCTTGCATAGTTTGCCCCAAAGCATTGTGATAGGGACATTCAAGACACAAAATCAACAAAGGATATATCCCGATAGACATTGAATTGCGAGAAGTTTTGAGGTTGATGATCTGGTCTATCTCCAACTCCAGCCGCATAGACAATCATCCTTGAAGGCTCTAGGCAAAGAAAAACTGAGGCCATGTTTCTACGGTCTCTACCATGTAACCCACCGCATAGGTGAAGTTGCCTATGAACTTGAGTTCTCGGAAGGAAGGCACATCCACAATGTCTTCCACGTATCTTTCTTGAAGAAAGTAGTGGGATGAAACATCACTGTATCTGCTGTTATTCATCCTTTTAGAGGGTTTTAATGTATGTATTACCTATGAGTTCATTAATTGTAACTCCTAGATTTTTTTGGGTTTTATTATTTTAGATAATAGGGGTTATATAATGAACTAGGTTGTCATTATATTGTTAAAGTTTTGAGTATTTAAGCTGGTATAAAAATATGGAATTTTCAGCTTTGTATTCTCAATGGAATTTCAATTTGAGTTGGAAAGAATTATCATTGCAATATCTTTTATTTGCTGCATTATATTGTCATATGAAACATTGAAAATATACCATAATCACTTATCAAACAAGCACAAACAAGACAAGAAATTTGGATTTACAAGAATCCACTTGGATACGGTGCTTACAATGGTATTAGAGGGGTTTCTTGCCATCTTGAAGGGTTAAAGTTTCATATGCAGCCACAAAACCTTGGGCACCACATGATATGATGGGTGATAGAAGGGAAGAGATATTTGAGTGATATATATCCTTCTTCAATATGTCAAGAGAGATTTATCTTTCTATTATTTAATTGACGGTCATCAAACGCTATGCAATAATACTGGTTTTGTAAAGAGATAATTTCATAGGATAGCCAAGTGATCTATTTGCAACAAGAGATGGGCCACGAAATGACAAATAAATTGCATCTAGTGATAAAAAGATGAAATTTGAGGTGGAAGTAGACATAAACAGTTCCCAAGAAGTTATTATCAGCACTAATTACAGTTCTGATGTTATGACAACAGTCATAATGCTGACCCTATGCATGAGATAACAACCATTCCATGTGTGAAAGATGGATATATGGACTCTAGTGTTGATACACAAGATTTGGGTGTTAGAAATGAATTATGTGATGCAGATTCAAGCCACAAGAAGTATGATTTTGCAAATCAAACTTTAGTAAACAAGTTAGATAATTCATTTAAGGCATTGGATCCTAGGACAATGACTTGGATGGACATGCAGCTACTTTCAAAGTGGAAGTGTGTGAAGATATTGTTATATCAAGAGTTTCTACTTTCCTTGTTGAGTAATCCTTTGAGGTATATAACATGAGTTCCTTAGTTATTGGTGTGTGCCCATGGTTTGGATGGGTCCAACTGATTGGCTTTACAACTTTTGGCATAGTAATGTTGAGTTCAGCGTTCAGCCGCAAAATTTTGAGGATGTTCTTCTCAGCATGCTTCTATGCAGAGTTTGGGATCCTTCCAGTGCATTATGGCTTTAGATAGAGCTCACTAGGGACTTTTTAAAGAATTTATATAATGAGGAGTGCTTACAGTTTTAGTTTTGATCCTCGTGCATGAACCCTTTCAAATGCATAGTTTAGTTTGCACATTTGTTAGATAGTGTGTAGGACAGTTCAACTTTGTCAACCTTGTGTGTTGCTTCCCTTTAAAATTTCTCCTCTTGCAATGCCAATTATTGGTATTGATTTGTAATGTCCCCTTTTAGGACATTAAGAAATATTTAGGTAATATTAAAATTGCTTATGAGAGCATAATGTATGTTTATAAAGAGGTCAATTCAATATTATAACGTAAGCAAATAAGTGAAAAAGGAGGGATAAGACGAAAAGACAAGAGAAGGTAGTTGAAGGGTCACAACTTTGAGCATTAAAAGAAGGAAGGCATTTCATTTTTGGGCATGCTTGTTTTATTTTTTTGGACTTGGTTTTTGAATTTCTCTTGGAGAAACATTGGGAGAGCTTACAACTTTTTAGTCAGACCTTGGGATAGAAACCTTGAGAAGACGAAAAGACAAGAGAAGGTAGTTGAAGGGTCACAACTTTGAGCATTAAAAGAAGGAAGGCATTTCATTTTTGGGCATGCTTGGTTTATTTTTTTGGACTTGGTTTTTGAATTTCTCTTGGAGAAACATTGGGAGAGCTTACAACTTTTTAGTCAGACCTTAGGATAGAAACCTTGAGGCCATATTTGTTGGATTGAACGTAGATCCAATTCATCATTGTAGTGGATTCAAGGTGAAGTTCATGCCAAGCTTACAAGTTCTTTCTCAGTTTCTAATTTGAGTGTTGTCATTGTATTAAGATTGGATATCTGGTCATGCTATTGTATTCTTGGTTATTATAATACAATAGCAAATATGAAGTTGTTTTAAACTGAGTATTTTAATGAGCGTTTATTGGTTCATTTGTTGGTTTATTTTGCATAAATAATTTATTATATATTTTTGAAGTTTTTTTGCAAAGAATTGGGAAATGTCCAACAGGATATTACATGGTTTGGTTCAAGAAGATTGGATATCTGGTCATGCTATTGTATTCCTTGTTATTATAATACAATAGCAAATATGAAGTTGTTTTAAACTGAGTATTTTAATGAGCGTTTATTGGTTCATTTGTTGGTTTATTTTGCATAAATTATCTATTATATATTTTTGAAGTTATTTTGCGAAGAATTGGGAAATGTCCAATAGGATATTACATGATTTGGTTCAACAAGTAGTTTAAATTATTTTGGAATTGGCATTATAGAGGGTAGTTCATATCAATAGGGACATTACACAGTTTTGCCCTTGGTTTCTAGGTGGACTAGTGTGTTATTTTGTTTTTGAGATTGCTTGGGGCTGAGCAATTTCAAGAGTCGCACTATAATATGCCCTTTTTGAGATGATTTGGTTTATGATTGGATTATCCTATTACTAGCCCGTAGGCTAAGATTGATGTTTTAGAGGTTCCTAGTTGGCAGTGCATGAGGTTTATTTCCATTCCAAAGGTCAAACGTGTTTAGGATTGCTCTTCGTTTGGTTTAGTTTGATGCACTATTTATAGTGACTATTTCAGGAAAAGTCGAGGTTAATAATTATTGCAAGGCACGTGAATGAGTTATGTTTGCAGTGTTGATCCTTGACACCAATGGGTTAATGAAATATTTAGGGACTATTTATAGTAAGTCACCTTATCAAGGAGTCCAATTTATGATTTATAGTAAGCGAGCTGGACACGATAGGTTTGCAGTGATGATCTCCTAGTTCAGTTGGTTTGGCCATTTGATGAGTATTTAATGAGTTATTATCATCAAAGTCATTTTAATGATAAGAAAATATTACAAAATCATAATATAAAGTTTTATGTACACTTCATATCCAATGGGGCCATTTTTCTTCATTTAAGTGACTTAAAGTGCAATTAATTATTTTAATATTTGATGCCCATTTATTGATTCACTTTAGAAAGTGAAAAAGAAAATGTAAAGTATGTTCTAAAATGATTACTCATCACACTACATTTGAGGTGTCATTATTTAAAGCATTCAATCAAGTTGAAATGAAAAGAATTTATATTAATAAAAATGATTTTAAAGTGCACATGAAGGAAATCGACATCTTGAGGAAAATATATAAGGCTTTTGAAGAGAAAAGAGAAGGCATTCACTCATTTTGACAATTGAAGACTTTGAAATTTGTGCTTGTGCTCTTCTCATAGTGAAATAGAAACCAGGGTTTATTGCCATTGGCATTGGAGAATGGAGAATCTTCATTGTTTTAGCATTCTGAAGTTGTGAAGGACCATGTAAAGTTTTTCTGTGAGATTGGCTTCATCCAGAAGTCAGCATTGTGTTTCACTGGAGATTATCTGAAGGGGTTTGAAGAATATATAATTGCTGATCAGAAGTTTAGAGATTAATTCTTGGAGAATACTTGTTGGTTGTGTGTCATTCTTCTTCAGCATGTGGGGTTTATATTGTGCATACTGGGAGCGATGATCTATTAAATTATAAAGGTTTTAGAGAAGATTTTGGTTGACATCAATGAATCCGTTGTTGCTGGACAATATTGAATAATCTGCCATTTTTGGGTTGTACAACCCAATACTATGCAGATCGTACAATCTCCTATGCAAGGCATTTTCTCTCTAAGCTGAGTCGACTTGTATATTTGGGACAGCTAAGTGTCTAATATAAGTTTTCTGCCTTTGTGCGTTGAAGAATTCACCTGCTTCTGCTATTCATCCCTTTATAGGGTTTTAAGGCACGTGTTACATGAGAGCTCATTAATTATAACTCCTACATTTTCTGAGTATTGTTTTTTTAAATAGGGGTTATTTAATGAAGAAGGTTGTCATTAAATTGTGAAAACTTTGAGTATTCAAGCTGGTATAATTATCTAGAATTTGCAGCTGTGCATTTTCAATTCAAATTCAGTTTTGAGTTGGAAAAATAATATTATTGCAATATCTTTTATTTGCTGCATTATATTGTCATGTGAAATGTTGCAAATATACCATATTCAATTATCAAAATAAACACAAAGAAGGCAACAAATTTGTATTTACAAAAATCTGCTAGGAAAGGATTCTTACAAAGGCATTTTACTAAAGTGTTAGATCTAGTTTTGAACAACATTTAGGCTTTCCATTGCGTACATTCATTTATATATACATACATATCCATGCATATAAACATATGTATCATATATGCATACTTTGTATCTTGAAGAATTGAAGTGCAGTTGATAATTTAAGTTTGAAACTTGATGGCTGTGCCTGTAACCATTAACCTTAATGATTATTGCAAATTCGATTTCATGCACATGGAATTTGGAGAAAGTTTATTTACTTTCTGATATGCTTGGAATTGTTAAGAATATTTCAAGAATTGAGACTTCTACAGGTGAGCATATACCATGTCTCGATACAACTATGTGATGCTTTTTCAATTTCAGTTTTGGAGTTACCTTTAAGTCCTCTTTCAGGAATAATTTGAAAAAGATATTCAGTGCATTTTCTTGCTTTTCTCTCTAATATGTAACCAAGAATTTTTTTTGTTAGCTTTGGCTCTTTGAGATCAGAAATATTTTCCTAGAGACTGTTTAGCTCAGTTCTTCCATCTCTAAATGATTATACCTTTATAAGAGATATATGACAGGACCTCTTGTGTAGAGTATTGTTTTAGCCCTGGACAGGCCTCCTTTATACTTTTACAGAAAAAAACATTTTCCTATAAATTCAATTCTTGGGAGAGTGTCTTCTTAATATTTTGTGGTCCATGTTATAGCAAATGTTATTTATAGCAGGGTTAGTAGTGCAATGTTATCAAGCTATTTGCAACAATGCAAATGATGGTGTATCTTGGTTAAACTTCATGTTTGACACCCACATGTAGGTTGGTGCATGACTTGGAAAATTTGTTGGACGTTACAGAGCATTTGGACAATAACAGTGATGTTGACTGTATTCCAGAGTCTCTGTTGGATAGAATCATGGTTAGTCCAAAGATGTTTGCAGACTCTCTTTCAAGGTGTATGTATTCTGAATCTTCATAAGTATATCAATTTGCAAAATAATTCTTTGTTTTGGAAGGTATTTTAAACTTGATTGGAGTTGTTCATAGCTTGTCTTTCAAGATTCATTTTAAGAGACAAAAGCATCTTTCGTATTGTGATTGATTTTGGAGGAAAAAAAATCTAATTTAGATCCTATGGATATATTGACAATCACTGGTAAAATCCTGTCAAAACCCATCATATTTATTTATGTTACAGCAAACCATATATTATTTCAGGACCCAGAAGTTGGTCATGGTCTCAGAAATATTGTTTTTGGGCTTTATGCTTCTAACTTGGATGGTATAATTTTTCCTTCAGCACCAATGAATCTTGTTGAGCACAGAAAACAACTACAGGGATGTTGCTCAAAGGTAACTTCTCAGGGACACTTTCTTTTAATAATCATCTCCATTTGTTCTCCCCCTTTCAGTATTATTCATGGATTTCTTTATCTTCGTGTATATAGGTTGACTTTTATATTGATTTCTTATGATTCTTGTCATTCTATCCCTGTGACTTTTACAAGATGTTTGGTTTGGTTAATTTTGCACCCAAAGAAGGAAAGCAACGTTTTGATCTGGCAGAACGGAATCAAGATGTTAATGATAATGGTATATATTTTTGAAAATGGTCACTAAATCGAATGTCTGTAAGAAATGCTTAGCAGTAAATTTTTCTTTCAGTGACAGGCTTCACCAGTATGGACTGTTCTTTCTGTCATTAATCATTGAATAAAAATATGTTCAATTTACTCACCCAGATTTCCTAAAATGCAGAAACCAGCCACCCTATTCATAATCAGGAACAAAACAAATTATCATCTGAAGATTCTGCAAAACATGGTCCAATCTTGAGGAATCTCTGCAGTGAAACTCACATGCTTGGGGTCAACTGGGATGATATATCTTGGCAGCAACAGGAGGATTGGTTGAGAGATGACAGAAAAGCTGAGTTATTTGCTACTACAAACTTCTTCTCTGTTGCAAAGAATGGTGAAATGCTGCAGCAGAGCAATTCTATTCAGGACATTTCAGTGAGTGGTTTTCAAGAACCAGAATGCTCTATGCCAACAATGCATGTATTTGAGAAACATGACATGCAAAACCCTCAACATTCCCCAGTAAAGAGGTGTGATGCACCTAACGGTCCAATCATAGAGAAAATTCCTATTAACTCTGAAAAAATTGATGAGACTTTTAAAGAGCTTAAAGTTCAACAGGATGATTGTTCAGAGGAATTCTTGGAATTTGACGATTTTATTGAAAATTTATTTGATCAGAAAACAAACAATTCAATAGCACCCTTACACATTAGCATTGTGTGTGGAAATATAGAAGATTCAGCTGCATATTCAGCTGATCAACATGATAATTTTTTACTGGACCGAGGTATTGAAAACACTAACGAAATATATAATGAAAGCAGCATAGCTCAATGTGCAAGTGAGGATGTCTGTGGGGCATTAGTACCAGCAAATTCCGTTAAAGAAAATTTAGAATGCAAAACTGATGGACAAGGCAATAATGGACTGAAGCAGAGGAAAAGATATTGCTTAGATGATTTGATAGCAGATGTGATCACAAGTGAATGCCAATTTCATCAAAAGGCTTTGTTTCATTTTGATCTTGCACCACTTTCCTCAAGTTTAGCAGCTCAAATTTATTCCTTTTATCATCGAGAACCTGTAACAAGTTTCCATTTCAAACAGCTACTTGAAGCATCCAAAGGTAAACAGTGTTCCTTGACCCATCTTTTATGTAAAAGGAATTGAACACAATTCATGTCCACCTTTGTTGTTTGTTTGAAATACATATAATTTTCCTAACTATATTAGATTTTGTTTTGGCTAGGGTTTAATTTGGAATGAAATGCTTTATTTAGTATCTTGGTCATTCTTCAAATACAAGGCTTACAAAATTCTCTATCTTTTTATTTTCATAGAACTTGACAAATGCAAAGTACAGGAGATTTACTTCTAATGAATATTTGATATCTTTCTCAGGTTTGATCAATTCTTTTTCAATTTTTAAAAATATATCATTAGTTAGAGGATATGACTTCTTTTTCAATTTTTATATTTCTGGATTTGGCACACTTAAATCAATCATTGAAATTTTTGAGAAAGAACTCATGTTCTGATTTGCACTAGCTGGAAAAAAAATCTGAGTTTATCATTAGTTAGAGGATATGACTTCTTTTTCAATTTTTATATTTCTGGATTTGACACACTTGAATCAATCATTGAAATTTTTGAGAAAGAACTCATGTTCTGATTTGCACTAGCCGGAAAAAAAATCTGAGTTTAAGTGCTTTCCACACTAACATGCAATCTCAGAAACTCCAACAGACATTAGTTTCCCAACAGGCTGGCAAGGCCACTAACTCTGATATCAACAGCCCCAGAGACAATTCATAAGGAAGAAGACACAGAGAAAAAAAAAGGTAGGTACGATTCTATTCCAAGACATTTGTGTAATCCTATTTGTACATTACTCTTTCTGGAATGTAAATTTCTCAAGAAAAGGAAGCTTAGAATACTATAATTATAGCAAGGCCACTAACTCTGATATCAACAGCCCAAGAGACAATTCATAAGGAAGAAGACACATAGAAAAACCAAGGTAGGTATAACTGGCGGTAGAAAAACACGAGGAACAAATATCCAGTTGGAGATGACGATGCTTTAGCATGAAAGTGACGCTCAGAGGTGACAAATAATGAGAAATGATGATGTTTAAAGAAACATAAGATATGTAAAGTGGCCTGAAGATGGTTTTGATGCGCCCTATATTTGAGAGCTCCAAGGCAATCGTTTTACACAAGCTAGAAATATTTCTTAGACTTTGCTATTTTTTAGGTAACAGGCTTGTGAACTCGCAGAGGTTGGGGCAGGAGGAAGATTGAATGATATATTTTTCGAGCAGTCTTTCATCTTGTTGCATGCATTTGCACTTGGATAACCTGATTTTGGAGAAGACTTGTTCATTTAAACTTCTCTTTCCTCCATTTTTGGTTCATTGAGCTCCAAGTAAGTACTAGGATTCAACTTTGCTTGTATTTCTTACTTGTTTTGCTACAATATTGCATTCTTCGGCTCATTTTTGTCCATTTGTTGAAATGCAGCCCATGTCTTTTTCATTTTGTCTTTAAATAAGTACGGAATCCTTTCATTGCAAATGTAAAAAAATCTTCCACATTTCAAAAATGAAATTGCATGTAAAGGGATACCTTGAAGTTCGTCATGTTTGAGTCAATAGCAAGAGGTAAGTTTTTGTTTTGTTCTTAACTTTTTTTGCTTGTTTTGATTTCATTTTTGGAAGAAAGTTGAGGATTCCCACCCAACAATGCAAGTGCATATACATGCTTTCATCTTCCATGCCAATCCACACTTCACATTTTCCAAACTTCATTCTCCAACACATGCAATTACACACTCTACACCTGATTGCATATTTTACACAATGTAAAATAAGAAGTTTTCACCACATGCAATGACATCTAGAGAACCTGATTTTGGTAAAATATCGCATTTTTAAATGCCAAAACTCTCACTTTTGCACATTTCCATATGCATCCAACTTGTATTCTTGTCATTGAAAGCAAAAGCCTCATTTTCCTACATGCAATCCACAATCTTAAACCTGAAATTGGCCATTTTTGCCCAAAATACCAGCTGTCCTAAACATTTCCAGCCTTCCAAAGTGTTCAATACATATCTAATCCATACTTCGAACACTCATCCCTCATGGATTTAAACTCATTAGAAAATGTTTTCATCTTCATGTGCCAACGCAATTGCATGTAATTTGATTGCATGTCCTCATGACATTTAATCCGATAATTCTTCTCAACTAGTTTTACCGGGTCAAAGTGGTTGAGTTGCTCACACTTTTACCTCCTTTCTTTCACTTCTTTTCCTATACAAGAAGTGCTCCCCATTGTAAAAATCATCTTTTATTGTATGCAAGGAAGCTTTGCCAAACTATTGCAAGCATAACTTTGATTGTGTAGTACCAATTTGGAAGAAAAGTGAGTAAAAAGAAGCAATTGGATTCAAAGCTTTGACTGGAAGCAATTATGATAGCACAAATTGGAAGCTTTGAGTGTAATTTGTGTCTATTGTCTTTGATTCATGGTTTATTGTATGTTGAAGTAATAGAGCATAGTGATTGAGAAACAATCGGAGTTGAATCTTTGACTGGGAGCAATTGTGGTGATACATAGACTAGAAGCTTTGATTGTAACTTGTATTACCATCTCAAATTCACAAAAAATAGTTAGAATTTCCCTACTTCTGGAAGTCTTTACGCACCAATGGTAGAGGTTTTTCTTATAGAATAGATCAAATATAAAAATAAGTTATAGAATAGAAATCATCTACTTCTGGAAGTCTTTGTTCCCCAATGGTAGTGATTTTTTTGTACATTATACAAACAGGACTTAGAGGCAAACTGGTAAGCTTTTAATCAACCTTTGAGTTAGTGTTGGTTTATCGGTATCACTGTTTCCAGCTATTAAATAAAAGTGTAGTTTATAGATTTAATCTTGCCCATTACTTGCTCTACGGGTAAGTGGATTCTTTCTTGAAAGCTAAGAGGAAAAAATATTGTTCACACCCTGTTGGTTCCCAAAACCACAGATTGGAATCCTATGAGCCTTGTCTGCTCGATGTTGGGATATCCAACCGGTTGAGGCCAACTTGACGGGATTGATCGATGTGATCCAAATCCCCTACGCTTCCGGCTCTGCAAAACCGAAGCAGCTATACCTGATCCTGGACAACAACCTTAAATCCAAGGTGCTTAAAGCAAATTGGTTAGAATGGGAATACAACAAAAGCTTTCAAAACGGTAAGAATTATACAAAGCTTTTACCCTGCAAATTATGAACTGATAATAAATGATTGTATAAATGTGATAATGTTTTAAATAAAAAATTATTATAAATTAATGCAACAAATGAATATATTAATTCCTCAAAGGAAAGAAATGAAACAGTTGCTAGCATATGGATTATGAATCAAGAGTAAAAGACCAGTGCTTAATTGAATGGGCAATCAAAGTCAATATTATTAGTTGAAACGTACAACTTTATAAAATTCAATATATTTAAACTATAAATAGATTAATAATCTAGAGGTGACGGATCAATTATACAAACGCAATTTTAAACTAGTCCAAGATGCACTTTAACTCCTGTCATATGGAGACAAACTAGACATAAATATGAAAATAATTAAATATTTCACAATATTTATGCTTATCAAATTTAAAATTCAATAATGACCCAATCCACTTATCCGAATATTAAAATATTTATAGAAAATAAATAAAATATTTACAAACGACACAACTTAATAATAATTTAAAACTCCGAAATATAAAATAAATAATTATGCCAGAAATAAATCACAATAAAGACACTCCTTACAGATGATGAATTTATTGCGAATTTGAATACTGGAATCACATATAAATTTGCTCGGTAATCCAAAATCCTAGAGCTTTGTTCAATCACTCATTCCTTTACCAGTCAGGAAATATAATACATCATAAGTGCATCATAGTATATAAACTTTTAAAAAAAATATGAATTGTCCCTTGTTTGACTTTTACATCTTAAATTTATAATGGATGAAGGGGCATTGTTGACCATCGCACCCTTTTGTAACAAATAACTAATCACTTGCTTTTTATAAGCTTCAAATATAAACTTTACCCCATAATCAAATTTCTAATTAAAAAGACATATTACTACAAATCAGGCGGTGGAAGATTATAAACCAAAAAATATATTTGAATCCTTTGTATTGTTAGATGTATAGCCTGAGGATCATTCTCCAAATTTGCGTGGGGCTTTCCTCCATTAGGCGTGTCCCTTGAACTATGTATGGAGCAGAACTCTTCAATATTGCTGGGTACAGAAGACGGCTGACCACACAGGTCTTTCCATTCCATGCGTACATTTCCAAACCATTGCCGTGAATGAAGATTAAATTCAGCCTTTTGCTCTATGCTTTGCATTCGAGCCGGAACTCCTCCATATTGTTATTCATACTCCTGCATCAATTTGGTTGCTTGGTTCAAATTCTGTCTCTCCATGGTGATTCTTCATCCTGCAACAAACAGAGAAAAACGTTAGAGGCCAATGACTGATGACAAATAATTTTTTTCTCATACTCAAAAGGATTTGTGAGGTATTGAGACTTCTGGCGGCACTCATGACTTTGTGATTTTATCAGTCTCTTCAATTCCTTAGACTATCTTTCATCAGGCATACATTTATCATGGTTCAATTCTAACCTCCAATCTGAAGTGGCTCCTCTATCGTTATTCCTTCTACTTCTTGATTGGGAGTCTATGGCTTCCTATGCATATGTGATTCAAGCACATAAGACATCCGACTTTCTTCCAGCCAGGGACAATTATGTTGTGTGTGTATCTTCTTATGCCGCTAGTGCATGCTTTCTTTTCGTGACATTAATATCTGTCATTGGACATCCAGGGCCAAATTTCATTTACAGTCCTATTATTAATCACCTCCTTTATGTTCAAACAACCATTTTATATGAAAAGACAACTGTAGTTGTAGTTCATCTACTAGTTCCTTATTGCTCCCACATATAGACTCCATGTTCCAACATATAAATCACTGTATGTTACTTTTTTATTTCAACACTTGCCTGACTCAGAATAACTTGAAAATTTACATTTGCCGGTAAACTAGATGAATATCTTGAATATTTTAAATACTTCTGCTATGCATGTATATATCTGGAACTACTACTTGTTCACTATATTTGAAAGATCAATAGCAGATTGTATTTTTGTTTACCACATAGGACATTCGTTTAACTCCCTTCAATATTATTATTGCCTATCTATAATGCCCACTGTTTGTTTATTGTACTGCTGCATAAAAACAACAGATACTTCACCCTGAAGTCCACATATATTGCATAGCCTTTCCTTCACATGTCTGAATGTAAACTTCATGTCAGTTGATATCGCTCATTGCTCTTAAAATATTATCGCTGCTACAGTTCAATAGCTTTATCTGCACCCTCTGACCTTGGCAGGAGTAAATGAATAGCTCTGAGTCCTTAAACATATATTAGACTAGCATCAATCCAATTTGGGATATTTCTAAGACTCATTTGCACACCCCAGCCTTGTTGATATCACTGTCTTATATTGAATGCTGCCACTAATTTCATCTGAACATTTCTTGGAATCTGGACTGCACAATATTGACAACTATAGCTCTTTTCTCATCAAATTTGAATTACGCAGTTCTATGTTTGAAATGTCTTCATACACATAGCCCCTCAATATTTGTTTGATTACTGTTGTTTGGCAGAGTGTAGGCATAAGCTATAACTCTTAGGCATGGAAGAATAATATTCTCAACAATTGCTGGGTGGCTGGTACCAACCTTATGAGATGAAAATTATAAATGTAATACAAGTCTGATTCCTGAAGTTCATCTGGACTGAGCAGGTCTTTGAAAGCAATTGCAATTTCTCTCGTACACAAGCAATATTGAACAATGGTATTCCAGACAATACATTAGTTAATTCTGCAACTGCATTTGTATAATCTCTCGAGAAAGGACAGAGCACAGATTTTGCCGCAGCAGCTATCTATGTTATGCGCCCTGTATTTAACACAGGTCATATTTGATTGACTCTGTTTTAAAAGATCCATCACTATTTGACCCAGTTCTGCCTCTAATCTACTTTCCTGAGCTGTCTTAATGAGTAGTTTGACTTCATTCCTTGTTTTTGGAATTTTTTCATTTATGAGTTCCATCAATTATGTCTTATATTGAACTTTTGTTGCAATAACCAAGCCATTTGTGAAACTTATAAACAATATTGGAACCAATTTCTTCCTACAGGCAATGTATTAGATTTCTTCAGGAAACCCCAAGAGTGACATACATAACTTCCTCTTTCACACCTCTAATAAGAAAATGGCATCAATGAAAATACTTTAAGTTTCCAACATTATATATAAATGGAGGCCTTAAAATTTGCAAAAAATTGGGCTCCATCACACCCCTTGCAAAATCTCTCAACTTCTAGCTTACCTTGAGTTGATCCAAGGAACGGTGAGAAGGGGGAGTCTTCCCTGTAAGGTAGGAGAGACTTTGTCTCATATGCTGGGGCTGGTCTTCCTGTTTTGCGACTGAATTTTAACAAACTGCCGGTTGCAAAATATCCACCCAAAAAACCTTGAATTATTGCAGGCATAGAAAATGAAGTTACAACAGTTGATGAATGTCTTTCTGACCAGGTTGTTGTCCTAACTTTTAATTGTAAATGATGCAAAAAAGATGACATTGAGGGAGCTGATTTTGAGAACTAACCAGAAAATCTGTCGCAATGTCCTGAATCTGAGTTACATACTTTGAAGAATACATTTAATGTCATGGAAGATATGATTGTTGTAGCCTCAATACAGTTTGATAGTGTTTACAAGATCATTAAGATCTCTTTTGGAAGGCCAAGATTGTGGGGAGACGAAAATGAATGGAAGAAGAATCTTCTCTAGCAGATTGCAAATATTTAAAGAAGCTTTGGGGTCAATAAAATCAATTTATTTGCAATTACTTTCAGACAGTTCATATATTCAAGATTGCTGGAGTGTATTCTGATGCATTGAAAGGAAAAGAGGAGGTTAATAAGCTCCTTGGAGTTGAGGTTTATAAGGGTGCCATGGTGAATAGTCAAATGGCTCTTCAAGAATCATAAAACAGCTTCTTGTTGCTAGATAGTTCAGGAGGGAGGGAGGGAGTGAGGGAGAGAGAGGGAGAGAAAGAGAGAGTTGCACTGGTTGGTAGGGGTTGTTGAAAACTTGAAAGCATATTGAAGTTAGTAAAATGTGTCCACATATGCACTAAACTGATTTGATTACTGCACTTCCATTTTATGGATATTGGTCAGTTGCTTGAATTATAAATTGATCAACTATGAAGGTTGCAGCAGGCATGGATCAATCTATAAATCATTCAAATAATTAGATAGACTGGTCTTGTGTTTTGGTTTATTTTAGTTGTGAGAATGTTGTATTGCTGAAATAATATTTAAAAAAGTTGTATGTTTATGGATGCACAATATCTTTTAGTTTAGCAAGACATCATAATTTGATTACCATTTGCAAGTATTTTATATGGATTCTAGAGCTGTCTATGGAAAGCTTTTAGTATTTTGGGTACAAATTCCAGCTTGGATCAATCCTTCATCATTCTTTGAAAAACAAATTTTTGTACTAGAAGTATTTACATTATTTGCAGATTTACACTCAATTGTTTCACAAAATGTAACCTTTCTTAAGGATTGAAACTATTTGAGATAATACCTAGAGTTGGTTGTTATAATGAAGTGACCGCTTTCCATATCATAGTGTCACTAATGGAATTTCTTAAGATCCTACACAATTTACTCCAATATCCTAGTTATCATCATATTAGATCTTCGTTAGTTTATTTGTTGGATCCTATTTTTATTTGAGTACATTTTCTACCTTTGAAGGTCTATATTGGGATTGGGTAAAGTAGTTTTCTGTAATGTCCCCTGACTTTAATCTCTTGAAGTTTGAAATTATCTACTATATCTTCAATGGTAAGAGACTTCTTCCTATAATTATAGAAAATATTTGTATTATGCATCCAAGTCTTATTCGTGTGTTTTCTTAAGTTCCGGTGATATGCTAACAAGATTACACCTGATGTAGTTTGAATATCTCTAATTAGACCATCACAATTTGTTTGGCCTTCTACCTTATGTAATTATTCGCTAAATGTCAAGAGTTGGCTTCATCTCTATTGTTACTGCTGTGTAGTCTTTCCTTGTCTTACTCAGAAGATAACACTAATTTTGCAATGGCCAGCTTGAGCGTGTGTCCTGTCTTATTCCAAGGACTTTTTCGCTTTGGCGATACCTCTCGTTTTTATCGGTGCTATTTGTTGTGTTCAACATGAATATCTTCCTCTTAGCTATCCGATCTCCATTGTTTCAAGCTTTCATAAGGACGATACTAGCATTGCTTACGATGTTGATTTCTGGTGTTATTTGATGATGACTGGAATCCGCATGTTCGCTAATCTCTCATGCTCACTATTCTCCCAATTTCACTATATTGGTGACTACTTATAATCCATCATTGCCTACTAGAATGCTTCCATTTATTTATGTTCTCTCCCACCCTATGACCAACTCAATCTAAACTTAATCATATATTTGATTTACAAGTCTACGTAGGTAATGTCTAAGTGCAACGTTGAGATATGTTTCTATATGATTAGTTTATATTTTCTTCTTCATTATATCTGATGTATCAATCGCTGACTTAGCAGTATTCGATTTTTTTGTTTCTCAAGTGGATTGTTATTTTACTTTGTAGAGTGCTCAATGTTTGCCCTGTATGTGTTATTCCAGTGCTCGATGTCTGCCTTGTATGTGTTATTACATTATGAAATCTCACTGTATCCTGTCACCTGATCCTCTGATTGTTTCATAGTCCCTATATCCCGGTGGTTGGTCTTGAACTTTAGACAGGGTCAGATTGGAGTTAATTCTGGTATTCAGCGGGGCCTTTTCTTCTTTGGATGATGGTGACGCCGAATTGGATTCAATCTGCTATGTTAGGATTGGATCGGTTCTCGTTTGCCACGATTTCCTTGGTGTCTACCTGACTCAATCATTTTTCCTCTATCTCTGTCGTGTGTCTCCTAATCTTTGCTACGGATGATATAGGCAACATCCCTTCTTCTCCTCCCCTCCATTCTTCATATCCTCTGATATCCTTGAGTGAATATATATTGTTCTAGTTGCCCGAATATATCTAAGTACTTTCGTAATGAGGTGATTGATAATTCCTTCAACATGGAATATCACTTCTTTTTTTCTTGAATTCGTCTAGCCCCAACTCAGTTGCTCTTGGTGTCTTCCACCACTGTTTCTTCGTCCTTTTTTCCTTCTCCCCATTCTTTCGTTACCTGACCCAACATACATATTGGTCAAACTCTCTTGTGACGGGTCATGCCATTTGGCATAAGCAATGCATAAGACAAGTATATGTCAATTGTTTGGTATTGGATTATTTTTTATTATTGTTATTATGACTATTATATTTTAAATTGTATTTACTAATGGAACTAATGATATTATCTATCTTTGAATAATTTTCTATTTTAATATTATGATCTATTTAATAATATTATTATTTGTTTGAATATTTTACTTATAAATTTATAATCATTGATAATCTTTATGTTGATAAATATATTCATTATTTATCAACTAATTATTTAGTATAGATGATATTATAATATATAATTATATTATTATTTATATAATTATATAATTTACATTTTTTCTTTTGAATCGATAAACAACCGAAGCCTAGATTAATTATTGTTATTTATTATAATTAATTACTTTTATGTGTTAAGCGAATTTGAACCCAAGACCTCCCACATGAGAGGCTCACAAGTTACCGTTGTGTTGTAGGCTCTTGCCTAATTATATAATTTAAATATTACCACTATATCAATTGATATAATATAATATTATATCAATTTGATATCTTGTTGATAATAGTTAATATAATATTTATTTATTTATTATTATATAATATTACTTGTTAAATTTAGCCTTTGAAATGGGAACATTACATTTTCCACTTTGGCATTGACATAATTTTGCTTGGTTTGGCTTGATTGTTTCTTTGATTTCTTGTAATGTGAATTGTATGGTTGTCTACCGATATCTTTTAACTATTTCCATTGCTATTATCTAATTATTTTCTTTCACATTGCTGACACTAGGACCCCGTGATTGTAATATCTCTTGTAGAATATTTTCTCCATATTTTTATACTAAATGATCAACAGAAATTTAACAACAATTTGAATGCAATTGATTTCAATTAATCCAAAAAATTATATTGAAAAGCATAAAATATTAGACTGGACTAGATATTCTGAAATGAAATATAAATATTGCCTTTAAATCTTTAGTTGAGAAACAACAAAATATCCAAGTGTAGCCACAAAACTTATGGTCAGGTTGGATAAATAGAAGTATTAATTTGAAGCACAAAGTGAGTAACTCGAGTGATATCTCATACTGATACAAGCAATGGGTTTTCATTCTCAAACCTGCTGAAAGCCTAAGGTTCCCAATATTTTCCAAGAGAAACAAAAACCTAAATCCAAGCATGCTGAAAATGACCTTCTCCATGTTTTTATACATATCTCTGACTCTTTGTATTCCCTCCACCTATCTCTTGGAATTCCTTTCTATCTCTCTTTATTATTCCCCTCATTTAAATTAAAATGACTATTACTTTTCATTAAGCTTCAATAAAGTCATTTTAAGACTTTATTAACTTGCTATTTAATTTGATATGATTTGACAACTGTAAAACTAAATTATTTGATTGATTGCTAGTGTCCTCCAAAAGGGACATTACAACCTTCTTAGAGATTTCTTCTCCGCAAGCAATTGTGAATTTGCATACAACACTAGGATCCCATGTCAATTTCAAAAACATTTCTTCACTAATCCGTTGCACCACTCTGAAAATAAAAGTAGTATGCTTTAAGTTGTGAAGCAAGTCATCATGATCCATAAGAAACAAAGCACTGATCCTATCAATACTCGGATCCCAAACCAATCTATCCATCCAACCATGGGAGTAGAAATAGTTGTCTATCATTGTACAATCTTTCTTTAACATCCATATGAATAAGTAGACCATCCAAAAGATGTAAAAGGAACTCCAAAATACATACTGATCGATTCATTAGGCCACCAAGTGCCATTGGTATAACATAAGTCACAAGGATGATGTTGAAGGTGTCATAGTACCCATGTATTGGGGAAATATCCGTCTCATATACAATAACTAACAAGTGTTCATATCTCCACAAACTCTTACCTACTTCACTAGCTCTTGTAGAACAAGTCAAATCTTCAAGTACAATGGAAACCCATATAGGACAACCACCAAAAGCTGAAATATCTTTGAAGATCACATTGCCAAACAATAAATAAAGAACTAACATGTCATAAGAAATCAATGACAAATCAAAGGATGAATTGTAGTTGCCTTCATTACTCATCAAAGACTGCTCGAGGATTTTTTTGTCTTGCATTTTGTCACCACAAAATGTTGGTAACAACACGAAACTTTTCCAAGCTAGTTTCACATTTCTCTAAGCTTGAATTTGATATTTAATTGTTTAATGTGAATCGATTGATCCATTTCAATTCAAATATCAAATATTTTTACTGAAGGCCTTCGTCAAGTCTTTTCCGTTTTGCTTTCTGTTGAGCCTTTGCTTGATTTTTGAAGCCTTCATAGTCCGTTCTTTGCTTTTGAGTTTGTGTTTTCTTGTTTTTAGCGCTTTCGTTTTGCTCATGTCATGCCTTTTGTTTTTCCCTTCGATTCAGCCTAACATAGAGGTCAATCAGAGTTGTTGGTCAAAAGATATGTCCATTTTAGTGCTTCAAAAGTGGACATTTTAGGTGCAACAACACGAATTAAAAATATGATGTTATATTTTCAATTTGACATTTACTTTTTGAAAAATATAACATTATACTCACTTTTTGTTATGTTTTTAAGTTACTTTTACTTCAAATTTATAACTTAAAGTGACTATAGTGCACTTTATGTTATAATTTTAAGTTGAGTTACTTTTTAATTTTTCACTTATAACTATATAGTTTCATTTTAAATTTTTGGTTTTAAAAATCAAATACTTATTTAAATGTTACTTTAAAATGATGTTTATGTATTATATTTCATAATATGATATATAAATATTATTTTTGACCCATCTTGTAACATTTTTATAATTTTAAGTGAGTTAAATGACTTAAAGACTTCGTAAGTGGAGATTTTATATGCAATAACATGTAAAATCCATCGAAAGTGGACTTTTTACATGTCATTGCGTATAAACTTTACTTTGGTGGACATTTTTGATGTCATTACATCAAAAGCTCACCATAAGTGGACCTTTTTGATGCTATGACATGAAAAGTGATGTTTTCATGCTTATGCATTTAAAAGTGAGATGCATTTTAAAATATGCATTCCCCTCCAAAAAGGTCCTATTTTCACTTGATGCATATTTTAAAACATGCATTGCACCTAAAAAGGTCCGATTTGGAAGGAAAGCACGCTTTAAAATATGCTATGCATCCCAAAAAGTCCGATTTTGAGAGGAAATCATGCATTTGACCTCCAAGAACCCGATTTTGCCCATAACTTGAGATTTCCTTGGTGGAATTGTATGAAATCTTCTCCATTCAAGACGCTTTTCCTTGGCAATGATTTTCTTTGCATCAGGAATGGATTTAGCATGTGAAAATTGTTTTTGGAGATCAATCCTAGGGCTCTTTTTTGAAGAAAAACTCCAAATTCTTTCATTTTTGCTTATAAGTTGAGTTTTTCTCTATGGATTTGCATGGGATTTGTTCCATTTGAAATGTTTTTGGATGGCAATGAGTTTCCTTGCTTCTAAAATGGATTCATTTGCCTCAAAAACGTTTTTGAAACTTTCATGATGGATCACGTTTTTGGAGAAATATGCAAAAAAATCCATTTTTAGTGCATGTTTTTCTTCCCAACCAAATCGTTTTGGCATCTTTTGGGGATTACATTGCATTGGAGTTCACATTTTGAAGTTTAATGATCAAAATGTTTTGATCTTGCAACATGAAGAAAAATGTTTTTTTACCAAAAACATGTTGCAAGCTTAAATCTTCAAAAATGTTGGAATATGGAGAGTTTTTAGGGCATGTTTTGGCATCTTCTAACAATTTCTCCTTGTTTGCTGCCCTCTCTCATTCGAATTTGCAAAGTTGGAAAAGGTCTTACCTTTTTTGAAGAATTTTTCAAACATTGGAGCATCTTTTTCCTTCATATTTGGCACTTAATCTTCATGTAAGTAGATTTCTTCCTTGTTGCAATTTAATTCATACTTATCTTGCTGATTTTATGCATTAAATTACTAGATGGTTGCCATTTGTGAAAATCTTTGCCATGGAAAGTGCATTTTTCCTTTAAAGATGAAGTTTTCATTTATTTTCATGTTTTTGGTTCTTTTCCGAGTCCCAATTTCGAATTTGAGCTTTGAAGTACATTGCATCTTGGCATGTTTTGAGTTATTTTCGAAGGTACATTGTTTTTATTGTGTTTTGTGTTTTGTGATTGCTTGCCGGTTTTCTCAACTTGGAGAAATTACAAGTATTTTCCCAAAAACTTGTTTTTACTTCATTACACCACATTCTGTTTCCATGTCACAACACTTCATCTCTCACTGAACGAAATGCAATTACATGTTTTTCATCTTATTCACCATCAGCACATGCATGTAATCCCATTTTCCGCTTCCATTTTCATCCATCTCACTTTTCATTCCTCATTACATGTTGCATATACATGTAATCCATTTTTTGTACAATGACATCTTGAAAGCCCAAGTCACTTTTTGAAAATCAGCAATCTCCATTTGCACACATTCCCATGTGCCAAACACTTTACTTCAAAAAAAAAAAGAAGAAGAAGGTAAAGGTGCTGATGGAAAGTTGTTCTGAGTTTACATCCAAATATCGTCAAGAAGGTTTTCGAAGTGTCAAAGACTCAAGTTTGTGCTGATCTACAAAGGAGATTTCATGACAACTTGAGCGAGGAAAGTTGGATGACATCAAGTTTCCACATGACAACAGACAGTTCCTCACAATTAGAGGTTATCAAAAGTCGTAACACCATGGTTATTAAGGTGAATGCAGCGGCACAAAATATAGGAACTCCCAATCATGTTATCACTGGAGATAGCATCGCCAAGTACAAGGTCTTTCAGAACAAGGCCCTTCAGAATTGTTTCCTTCTCTTCTGTCTTCTTTCTTCTTCTTTCATGTTTTTAGTTAAAGAGGATGTATTACATGAAGATGTGTAATTACATGTAATGCAAGTTACATCTGTATGTAAATGATGTAATGCAAGTTGCACGTGCAATTGCATGTAACCTTATATTTTCTTTTCTAGTTACACTAGGTCAAAGTTGGTTGAGTTGCTCCCGCTTTTTTCTCAACTCCCGTGCCTATATAACAGAGTACCCCCTCATTGTAAAAATCATCTTTTGTTGTATGCAAGAAAGCTCTACCACATTTGTGCAAGCATAACTTTGATTGTGTAGTATGAATTTGGGAGAAAAGTGAATAAAAGAAGTGATTGGATTCAAAGCTTTCATTGGAAGCAATTGTGATACAGCAAATTAGAAGCTTTGACTATAATTTGTGTCTATTGTCTTCGTTCATGTTATTATTGTGTGTTCAATAAAAGAGCATAGTGATTTAAGAAGCAATCGGAGCGGAGGCTTTGATTGGGAGCAGTTGTGGAAATATGTAGCTAGAAGCTTTGTCTATAGCTTATACTTCTTTCTTAATTCGCAAAATAGTTAAGTTATTCTTACTTTTAGGAGTCTTTGTGCGCTAATTGTAAAGCTTTTCCATATAAAAGTACGATCGGACTTAGAGCCAAACCAGTACATTTTCAGCTAGCCTTTGACTTAGTGAAAGTTTATTGGTATCACTGTTTCCAGCTCTTGATAGAAGTGTAGTTAGCGATTCACCTTGCCCATTACTTGCTCCATGAGTAAGTGGATTTTTTCTTGAAAGATAAGAAGAAAGGATATTGGTAACACCTTTTTTATAAAATCTCTCGACTTTTTGCTTACCTTGAGTTGATCCAAGGAACGGTAAGAAGGGGGAGCCTTCCCTTTAAGGTAGGAGAGACTTTGTCTCACACACTGTGGTTGGTCATCCTATTTTGCGACTAGATTTTTACCCAAAATTGTCAGTTGCAAAATATCCACCCAACAGTTTTCTAATTCACTACTATTGAAATCCTCTGGTAACTGCAAGATAGATCTTACCTATGATGAACAACTCTGCATTTTTGGTTCGCTTGATGTCCTTTGTTGTTCATGTTGCTGCATTGCATCATCTCTATTATTCTTTTCTCCTGTTGTACTTGAAGATGTGTGATTCAAAAAGTTCAATATGTTATGGAGATGTCATAACATTTTCCTTATGCCTATTTGTGCATATAATACTTAGTACTTATTTGGTTCAGTTGCTTTTCCATCAAGTTAGTATGATTGTGTTCCTTCTTGTAGCATTCTCCGTGAAATAAATTTCAAGTAAAACTGTATAAAAGCGATTAAAATTAATAATTAGTAAATTATTGGGTTACTCTGGGATGTGTCCTCGACTTTTTTTTCACCCTTCCCAGTCCTAGAGACATTTTTGGGACTTGGGGATGGCCAGGAAATTCCCCCTCCTCCCTATCTCCCTTTTTGGAAATACACTAGGGATGTCTTGTAAACTTGTAGATGTCACCCAGGAAAACTAGGGATGTTCGAATGTCTCAAGCATAGTTGGCACACTCGTCGATTCCTCTGCGAGTAGCAGGTAATCGCCAAGTTTTCTCGGCCGACGAGTATTTGGCAGGAAAACTCGCCATTTTAAAAATTTGGCCCCTCTAAAAAAGTGGCAGACTAATTGCCGATTTTTTGGTGAGTTTTTACGAAACAATCACGAGTTTTAAAGGAAAACTCAATTGCACGTTAGCAGGAGCGATATAGGCCAGAAAAGTTCGTTTTTGCAACACCAATTTTCTATAATGCGATCACAGGCTTGAAGAGACGAGAGAAGAAGGGTTCCAAGGTATTCTTAGGTGATTGCAAGCAATTCAAAGTGGATTAGATGCATCTTCTCATTGAAATTTGCAAAAAAATGTATTTTGAATTAAATTTTAGCGATTTTTTTAGGTTCCCAAGTTTTCCTGAGTTTTTTTTTTAAATGGCCGATTTTTTCCCGATTAAAATTTTAGGGGGCTTGGTGAGTTGTTGCTGAGTCCAAGTTTTTCAACTATGGTGTCAGGTACAGCCAAGAATGCTGCAGTTGACCCTGGACCATCTGGGGATGGCCATCCATCCCTAAGTTAATGGACATCAAAACACAAAAATAAAAAACAATTAAAAAATGTGGTTTACTTCTTTGGGGTCATTTTATTGGACTCGCCTTCCTCCTTTCCTTACAAAGCCAAAAACTTGGCTTTTATTTGCACATGGTGATTTCATTGGTCATGCACAAGTTTTTCATTTTTCTCTCTTATGGCAGCAGTAACAAGGGTTTGAAGGTTGAGTTTGAGCGCAAGAAGGGCCTTTTGGAGTGATTTTGTCATCTTAGAAAGCAAGAGATTGAGAGGTGAGTTTATTCATGGTTCCATGCTTGCATTTTGCATTTTTTTCCAAATTTTTAGCTAAAAGTAGTCTGATTTTTAATATATTTTTAAATTTTTGTGTTGTTTCAGTTCAACTTCTTTCTTCAATCTCTTAAAAACACAAAAACCAAAATGAGCAGCAACAAGAGTAGTTGTAGCTAGTAGTGGGCAGCCACAATCTGAGACTCAACCTGAGACTAAATCATGAACAATTATGCAAAGGGTCCTTTCAACAGAAAAAAGGCTTTTCTCCATTATGTCACACCTAGGGGTCAAAAGAAAAAAAAATTATAGGAGGGACTAACGTATGGTATTGTCATGTTTGTCTAGATGATTTTAGGGGCAGCTATACAAGGGTTAAGTCTCATTTTTTGAGTATTACATGTCTTGGGGTTATAGCTTGTCCAAACTTAATCGAAGATGAGAGATTAGAGTGTCATAGATTGCATAATGAGACTGAAATTGGGAGACAAGGTTTGACAAGTCTAACACCTACTCACTCAAGTGTACAATCATTAGGCCATTCTCACCCACTATTGGTGCTAGTAGCATTGGAACAAGAGGAAAGAGGTAGATGGGTGACAAGGGAAAATCAATTGAAGCTATGTTTAGTGCACATCAACGGGAAGCTATAGAGGCATCCATTGCTAGATTTTTTTCTTTTCATTTTGTCCCATTTCATGTACCCATCACATGTGTGAAAACAACAAGGAAGCAGAGTGACCCCAAAAGGTTTAGATCAGCATTGAAGAAGATAAGAATCCAATAGGGTGGCTCCATTATAATGATCCCCAAGCTTGCAAGGAGTTGGAATCAGCTATGGATAATGGTAAAGGATACGCCGGCCTCTTAGTTGGTGACTTGGAAGTTGTTATTAACAAGCATTTTGACGTTTCTAATGAAGAAAATGAATCTCTCTATGATTATGAACCATTTAAGAACGATGACCTTATAGAAGATGGGGTTATGCAATTTTAGGTGGAGGAGAATATTGCAGCAAATGACAAAATTACTTCCAACCAAAGGACTGTGCAAACTTGCACACATGAGCGAAATCATTGTGATGACACTATAGAGGTTGGTTAGAAAGATCAATCTAAAATCTTGTTTAGATGAGGAATTTGGAGCATATAGTTCGGAGGATAACCTAAAGGTCTCAAATGAAAGGATTGTTGCTGCCCTGGTACATTTTGATAATACCCATAGAGGCCTTGAAGAAATGTTGTGGGAGGTGCAAATCGAGGAAAGTAAAAGGGGGATAAAGAAATGAATTTAATAGTGCGTACCTTCACATTCCAAAAAGGGCATTGGAAAGAATGAAATATGATTACTTGAATTTGCTCAAAGATAGATATATGGCCATGAAACATGCGGTAGATAAAGAGGAGGATGACGTACTAATCCTTACAACAGACTGAAAATCAGATTTCTATGTCAGTCACTCACAAGGAAGATGATCATAATTTAAAGGCCAAGGAGATTAAACAACTTGTTGAAGGAATCAACACCATTTGGTGAAGATGAAATTGGTCATTTCATTTCCACCTCTCCTATTCCAATGAGTCATATTATGCTAATAATAATGAAAAGGACTAACAAGAAGTTAGATTAAAACATTCTGACTTATAAAATAGTAGCTGTATGGCTTTACATTATCATAAGGTACCAATGTTTTCTGATAAGGTTGGGAACGAATCAAGTGATACCAATTTTTAAATTTCATTCGGCGATGGTCATTTCTTTGGTAAAGAGAATGATTTGATCAATCACTTTGGTAGTGGATTGGAAAGTCTAGAGTTAGCTTTGGCGAGCATCGAAGGTTCCCACCGCTCAACTATAGCCTTAATACTAGGTTCTTATGACATGATAATAGTCTAATTATTGATTGGTGATTTTATCTTTATGCCTACTTTAGTTGTCAGTGGTTGTTGAACTTGGTCTACTATTATATTTTCAAAATTGACATGGTCTACACAGAGCATTGAGTTGTATGCAAATTTGAGGAGTCATCTCTACTAAAGGCATATCCCATATGAGATGTTTACCTTTCATGCTCAAAGGCACAACAACATCATTGTTGATGATTCAAGTTATGGAAGCGATATTGGGAGATCTGATGAGTTGATTTTCATGCATATCAGGAGTGTGTTTGGCATCTACTTGTTTAGTTGGCTGATTCAGGAATTTGGTGGATTGTTAGATATCTATTTCTACGCCCAAGATCAATTTGATAGGCTAGTTTGGGATCCAAGAGTTGACGAGATAAATGTTTTGCACCTCATGGATTATGTTGATATATTGTGTGGATTATGTTGATATACTACACAATTTGTGATTTGATGCAATTATGATTATAGTAACGCAACCTATAGTTGTAGTGGTGTTTCGTAGATTGACATGAGATCCAGAGATTTTACTAATAGATGAGCTTCGCCCTTAATCTTGATTCCACAGTATGACACATCTTGATTACATAGTTATAGATCTGAGCTTTGGAGCAACGTGTAGATGGATATGGGACTCTGGTATTGGTTTGCAAACTTATGATTGCTTGAGGGAAATCAATCTCAAGGAGGGAGGATTTAAAGCGACTTAAATGGAGTTAAAGGGAGATTATTTAAAGGCATTTTAATATTAAAAGGGAGATCAAAAGGTGACGAAAGGGGAAGAAGACAAAAGACAAAAGGAGGAATGTGAAGAATCACCTACTTGAGCTTAAAGAAGGGAGAGGAACTCAATTGCAGCTATGTTTGGTTATTGGATTTCATAGCAGTTTTCTCTTGGAGAAACTTGGAAGTGACCAGCTTTCATTTCCAAACCTGAGAACGAAGACCTTCATACTCTTCTCAACAAATCAGATGCAAAACTAGTTCATTATTGGGGATGAACTCGTAATGGAGTACAGATTGAAATCACAGGTTCATTTCTATGCATTTTTTCACTCTGACTCTTGTTGTTGTTTGTAAGTTTGGAATCTATATCATGTTGTATTGCTGGTTTATAACGCAATAACAATTTTTGTGTATTTTATAAGAGTATGTTTTGTTTAATATTGCTAGTGTTTATTACATAAAATTATCTATTATATTTCATAAAGTATTGATGAAGAAATTTGGGAAAATATCCATCTGGGGTAATACATTATGATAAGGTATGCGTTAATGTTTGAAAATGATAAATTATTCAAAGGAAGCCACTATAATATGAAGAGTTCAACTATTTGAGATATTAATATTTGATACCACCAACCCTTAGGCTGTCAAATGTAAGAGAGGATGACTTTTCCTGCATTTTGTGATTTTCTTCCTTGGCAGAAGACACCTGTACTATCCCACAAATTGGCAAGAAAGTAGGCTTTGATACCAATGTACTATCCCCCTAGGATATTTCTCTACATTTTTTAAACCAAATGATCAACAAAATTTCACAACAATTTGCACGCAGTAAATTTCAATAAATCGAACAAATCATATTGAAAATCATAAAATATCAGGCTAGACTAGAGATTTTGAAATGAAATATGAATTTTGCCTTTAAATCTTCAGTTGAGAAACAAAAAAATAAATTAATTATGGCCATAAAACTTACAGTTAGGTTGCATAACCAAAGTATGAATTTGAAGCACAAAGTGACACACTTGAATGATATCTTCATTAGACAATGGGTTTCCGTCCGCTGCCTATAAGTTTGAAGGTTTCTATCCTCACACTTGTTGAAAACCAAAGCTTCCCCGATTCTCCAAGAGAAACCAAAATATAAAACCGAGCATGCTGAAAATGAGCTTTTGCATGTACTTTAATACCACATTACTGTGACTTTTCGTATTCCCTCTATGTGTCTCTTGGAATTCCCTTTTTGTCTCTTTTTTATTCCTTTCTCTTAAATTAAAATGACAATTTATTTATTAAATTCCAATGAAGTCATTTCAATACATTATTAAGTTGTCGTTTAATTTGATATGATTTGACAACTTTAAAACTTAATTATATGATTGATTTCTAATGTCCCTAAAAATGGGACGTTACAATGATTAGACAGAGATGGAATTTGAGTGATCACAAAAAATTTGTATGGATTTGAGCGAAGACCCTAAAGTAGTTATTATAGTGGTATTAGAACTGGTGATCTTGCTAGTTTACTTAGTTGATGCATTGTTGTAGATAATATGTTTTGAATGTAAGCATTTAGTGTTTGTATGCTAGTTTTAGAGGTTGTGTGCTCTATCATAAAAAATGTTATTTCTAGAAGAGATGAAAAAAGTATGGGATCCGGAAAAATGAATTTATCTTGAGAAAGAATGCAAAATATGAAGGGTGAGTTTCATTGATCTATTATTTGGGATATATGATGAACAACAAAACTCTTGTTGATGTGATATTTTGCATGCTATTGCCGTCCTTTGATCCATATCATCATGTGCTGATTTGGAAGAATGTGCACTATCTTTATGTTTTCATTTCTAAATCCAAACTTGTGCCTTTGTATCTTCATCGCTCCTTTGTTCAAATCAACTCGCTGGCTAAACTTTTTAGCATTCTAAAATTGCACTTCTTAGGATTGTTTAACTGGCCTTCACTAGCCAATTTATTTGTTTGCAGCTCCAAATCAGAGCCACCATAGTTTAGGACTCATCTTTAACTTAAAATATTGCAACCATGATCAATCTACAAGAATTAGATAGCTAAAATCATGGGCGTTGATATGACATCTTTACTTCTGGAACAGAAATAATAATGATGAATCTTGACAATCAATAGCAAATGGTTATCAAGCTGTATGAATATTAGCTTTTGGATTGGGTACAACACTCTAGTATTAATTGGACGAAAATCCTAAGCTATATATATATATATATATCCTCATCATTTTTCTTTGTTAATCTAAGGGCCTATTTGGTTGCAGGCATAGGAATTGGGAATTATAAGAAAAAATTTGAATGGGAATGGAAATGGGGAATGGGAATAGGAAATTACAATCCAATTCCTTTAATCTCTTTTTTGGTTGCACAAACTTGAATTGAACATAATTTATAGAGGGTTTTAGTATCTGCAGTTTTTCAGCTTATCTATTCAATTTTCTAGCCTGTAGACAAAAACCTGGAGAGCATCTACAACTTCCCGGCGAAGCCCGTGATTCGCCGGAGAAAAGAAGAGTTGAACACCTGCTCCTCCTCTCAAAGAAAACCAACAAGTTCTGGAAATCCAGGGCCTCCGGCACCAGTGGGGCTGTGCATGTGAATCCATTTGAAAGTAGACGTAATAGAAGAAAACAAAGATGGAAAGAAGAATGCCCAGAAACAATGCTCCCCCCATCAAAAGATATTCGTTCCATTCATTGTCTTCTTCAGTTGGAGGGCTAAAAATATATGTTTTCTTGGTATTCCTCGTCACTCATAATTTTCGTGTCCTCCATTTCGTAGAGCTGTGTAAAAACCGAAATTGCTGTTATTTTTGCAAGAGGAATATATATATTCTTTCAGTATCATCAGTTTGAAAATGGTCATGATTTTTCATTTTGGGGAGCTTCAACAGGAAGTTATAATGAAGCAGATCTGAAAACATTTTCAAATAAGAAAAATTTAAAATGGGAATGGGAATAGCAATTCCAATTACAAGTATTTTGGAGAATGGACAAATGCTCATTTTGGGGCAAAATGGGAATACGTATTCCTATTCCCAACTCTGATTTGGTGCACCAAACAGAGAATTAAAAATGAATTCTAATTTTCTATTCCTATTCTGATTGTATTCCAGCAACCAAACGGGCCCTAAGAGAAAGAGGCTTCACTCAATCCTCTTTTGCATTGTCATTGGGAGCTGTATGCGTGAATACATCTTGTGTATTTCTACCCCATCATTTATATTTTGTATTTGAATTAATTTATGCTATTGGGTATGGTTCTTTCTTTTTTCTCATTGGAACCTTGCGATCTTCTTCTCCAACAAATATACCATTCATATTAAATTCTAGAGTACTACTATTGTGTTATTCAAGTGGCCAAAATTAATTAAGTTAATAAAACCCAACTTGCCAACATAAAAAAATCAATTAATTAAATTTCAACTTCTATCCTTTATGTACAAATTCTTATGGACACTAACAATCTGAACTTTGGAACAAACCTTTCAACTAAACACTGTTTCCTTTGAAACATGTTAATGGAAAGAATGTTGACAAATATCTATGTGACCTAGAGAAGATTTAATGAAGGATGAAATCCTTGTATACAAATAATATGAGTGAGAAGTTTTCTCTTTATGGAGTAATCTCTATATTGTTTTAAATTAATGAGAATTTTTTTTTTCTCAAGGAGTCTCACATAATTCATTCTGTAATGGTTCTTAATTGCAAGATATGCTGTAATTTACTACTATTATCTACTTTTGTAGGGATGTTTCATCATGGAGATGGTACGGTAACAGAACAGAGATATTACATGGCTTTATTGAGTCTTGCACATCAACAAAATATTGGTACATTTAAGGTATGCATTTCTCTAGTGCTAAATTCAAGGTTAGTATTCAGTTATCAACATATGTAAATGAAAAGTTAATTAAATTGTTAAACTGATATAAGTAGAGAAATGAAACCATTTAGTTAGCACCTCTTCTGATTACAAACTAGGAAGTCAAACTAACATGATTAATTATTTTTATATGTAATGCTAGCATGCTATTAAAGATAAGTTTTAGATGTTAGAGATCGTACACTAGGAAATGATTTAGAAAGATAGGCTTAGCATACATGCATTCCTTGGCAATCACCAAGGTTTTGTATATTGAAGTTTGAACTATTCCTCTCTACCATAATTTTGGTCCATCAAAAACATCCCATGTAAGCCCACATTCTCTATGGGTAGTTGATCCATATGGATTAGGGTAGTAAAAGATGAATAGTAAGTTGAGTTTATGAAATAGTTAGATAGGAGAAGAGTATGATAGAAGAAAAAACTTGCAGAGAGAAAACAAACTTTTCCTCATTTTGGGTCAAATTCATGCTTGCGGATTGACTTAGGTTGAATGCATAAACATAGAAATGAGCCCCAAGTATAAAAAAAGCTTAATATTGAAACAATGTGACATTCTTTAAACTTCTAGTTATTAGGGGACTCTTCTGGGGCCAATATGAACAATCTTGCATCCCCAACAACTAGAACTAGAGGTGTAGGGTATGTGTTTGAGCATGAGAGGTTTGATCTACGTGTTGTATTTGAGGATAATTAGAGAAATCAAGTTCACACTTGCAGAAGCTTGGTAGAGTAGCAAAGGAACAACTATTGTTGAACCCACTTCTTGTAGTTGTTCCTTCATTGACAACATCGAAATTAGTATGGATGATGCAAAGCATTTCAAGGTAGTAGGTGCTTTGGTTAGGTTGTAGATATTTTCAGGACACCACGGTCAATTGTGTCAATTTGGTCATGCAAAATATTATCACTTAAAGTGGATAAAAAATGTATACACCATAGATGAGGAGACTCAAATGCTGGTAACATATCATCTTGCCACTAGGCATGTTTAGGATCTCTCCAATTTGAAATTATTGAAGGCAAATTTACAACATTATCTAGGGATGCATCTCTAGGCCTAAAAATATGTTCTTTTCTTGGGGACGACTCAAGGACATCCCTGGGTCATCCCAAATTCACCTGAAAATTGGGAGAAACCTCCTTGGAAGCAATGGATGATGTAGATTGCTGCCATGGATGTCCAATCCTCTCAAGAGCAATAGGGGATATTTGGGATGTCCTCAAAACCCAAACTTAAAAGGAAAACATCTCAAGTGAAAGTAAACATTTTTTTTTAATAATTATGTGTGCCCAAATTGTTGGAGTAAATTATTATTTACTCTGCTCTTATGTTTACTTAGGTATAGTTATTATCTTATATTTTAGTTACTAGCAGTTGTACTTTTAATCCGGTCTACCAAATTATTCCTCAACTTTATTATAAAAGCTTTGTACATTAATTTTGTATTGATTAATCAATCTATTTTTTTGGTGAATGGTTCTCTCTATGAAAGTTTTTGTAGGTTTCAATCGTTGCTCAAGATTATTTCTCTAACATAGTATCAAAGCCTAACAATCTGCAACTCTTTCCAGTCTGAGACCTTTATCAACCAAGTGAGATGGATTATTCGCACTTTTGTTTTTAATCAAACAATCACCTTGATTTAATTAGAAGCTATTCATTCTAGATCCTTGATATTTATAGATACTCCCTTCTGCAACAATTCCTTCTGGTTATTAGCACCTTTGGAGAATCCCTATCCTTTGTCACTGACACATCTGTGCACTTCCATTTGGTGAGAAAGATATCTATGTTTTTTGCGGTATCAATTGTTGGTGGGTTGTATACTTTTTAGCGAGGCTTTTTAGTGCACTTATTCTTTTTTGCCACATCATTTTGCATTAAATGTCTTTTTTAAAATAACTGGGAATTGTATATACTGACAACGATAGATTTGTTGTTAGTGCAAGACTTGGTTGAAGCATGTTTTTAACCCAGCAATAGTTTTTTAATCTACTGCATGCTTTGAGATGTGCTCCTTGTTCACTTGGATTGCCAACTATGTCAAGTTTGATTGGCTGACTTCTTTTGCTGGTTGAATTAATGTTTTCATCAGGATTTTTAGCTTATTTAGGTTAGCATCCTCATATATTTGGACCCTCGTATTCTGGTATGGTTGGTAGTGCTATTGATAGTGATACACTATCTAGAGGGTTGCTGTATTCCATGTGCCTGTCAAGCTCCATTCAAAAGCTTCTATCAAAAGCAAACCATACTTTAACTGCCCAAGAGCTAGCTAAGTAATTACCATCTTTTGAGAACTTAATGCTTGATATTGCATGCTTGAGGCCTTTGCCTAGGCTCTATATTTTCTTCCCTTCTTTGTTTCTAGCAATGAGCTTGGCTACATTAGTGGTGGTCATTGCACAGGCAATATGTTTTGGATTTTAAATATTGCTCAAGTCTCTAGTAATTATTTTGGCAATTAGTTTATTTTTTACGTGAGGAAAAAAAATATGAGCCCATGATTCGATGAGCGACACTTTCACAATGGTATTATGTGTTGCACAAAAGGAGAACTCTCTATTTGTATTTCCCACATCTCACCATCCTTATTGTGTGATGGAAAATGTTGCTTGTGAAAGTTCTTTCACATCAGTGGTGGTCCTTGATCCACAAGCTTGCTCATTGATTTGGGGATTGATCTAGTGTGCTTGGTTCCACGGGTACTCACCAACTTATAGATGATTGACCATAGGGCATTGAGGGTCATGTTGGTTCCCAAAAACGCAGATTGGATTCTTACAAGTCTTGCCAACTCGATACCCGGATGTCCAACCGGTTATGGCCAACTTGATGGAACTAAATAGTGTAGTCCAAGTTCCCTGAACTTCTGGGTCTGCAAGACCAAGAAGGGTGTAGCAAATCCTGAAGAAAACACTAAAGCCCAGGATGCTTATAGTAGATTGGTTAGAATATGAATACAACAAAAGTTTTACAAATGGCAAGAATTATAGAGAACTTTAAACTTGCAAATTATGAATTAAGAATAATGAATGAATACATGAGTGTTTTAAGTAAAAGTAATTATTATGAAATATTGCAACAAATGAAACTATTAATTCTTCAAAGGAAGGAAATGAAACAATTGCCAGCATATAGATAATGAATTGAGAGTAATGTAAAGATCATTGCTTAATTGAATGTGCAAACAGAGTCAATATTATAAGTTGAAACGTACAACTTTATAAACTTATTGCACTATAAACATATTAATAAGCCAGATGTGACAAATGTACTATACAAACACAATTTTAAACTAGTCTAGGATGCACTTTAATTCTTATGGAGACAAACTAGACATAAATCCATAACCAATTAAATATTTCACAATATTTATGTTTATCAAGTTTAAAATGCAATAATAACCCAGTCCACCTATCCGAATTTTAAAATGTTTATAGAAATTTAAACAATAAGAAGGGATAGGGACACAGATATTCAGAGAAAGCATTTCATAATAGATTAAGAAGCGCACAATATCTCATAAAGTCTGCCATGAGAATGCATACTGTCATCTCTATATGGCTGTTTATGTTGAACATATTAATTCTTTGTATATGTCAATGCCGCATGCTTGCATAATGTTCAAATAGGAATCCCTAAAGAAGCTCTTGTTTGAGGTGAGTAATCCTTGTTAACATCTTAAAGATGGGACATTGATATGCAACATCTCTTCACAACTGGGGACTCTAAATTTTGTGAAAAATCCAGGCTCCATCAGGTCACATGGGCATCTAGGGGGCCAATCCCTAGGTGCTAACCCAACTTTCATTTTCAAGCAACTTTTTTCCCCATTCTTAGTAGCTAGTGATGTATGTGACCAAAGGTCAATCTTCCCTAGAGCTTCATCTGTCTCCCTTCATTTGATTTGGCATAATATCAGCAATTTATTTCATCGTAGTTAAACAGGTCAATCTGCTTGATTTTCCTTTGCAATGGAGTAGCTTAATCTAGCTGATTTTTCCATTTATTAGGTCAATTTATTTGATTTGTCTTTCATATTTGATGGAGGACATGTATGTTTGATGGCTTAATCTAGTTGTCAATTTATCTTTGAAGCTTGTGCTAAATCAATTTCCACATCAGCTCTAGGTTGTCATTTTCTTCCTTGATTAGGCATGTACTTGTTTGGATTATTATTTTGTGAACATGGACACGGAGATGAGAGAAGTTTAGAGAGATCATCTTCAACTTCCTATTATTTCCTATCCGGATTGGGAGGCATTCCAACATTTTTGCATGGATTTGTGTCTTCCTATGGAGACTAGTTGTTTGTATAACTATACATCATCTTAAAATAATTACCATTCTTGCAAGATATTATTGACTATTGAGGGGTTACATAGTCTCTCACCTTTCCTCCTTTGTAGGGACATCATTTGGATCTCTGCAATAGATGTAGTCCTTGGGTGGTGTGATTGATACCTCTATACATCACTAATCCTATCACTTATGTTGATTTGCATTATCCTATTTTTGGAGAGGAGTATTGTCCCATGAGGTTTTCTCCTTTTCTTTGGCTGTGAGAGATTTTATTGCATTTGCATTGTACATGGGTACCTAAAATGGTTGTGTAGTGAAAACCCATCTTGCATTTTTCTCATCTTGCATGACAATTCTTCTTCCTAAATTATGCTTAATGGGTGGTATTGGAGTAAATTACTATTTACTCTATGGTTAAGTTTACTTAGGCATAGTTATTGATTAGGTGCATATTTTAGTTACAGGTAGTTGTACAGTTACTCTTATCTACCAGATTATTCCTTGCCTTTATAAGCAAGGTTTTATTTATTTTTTGTATCTAATAATCACTTTACTTTTCTAATGAGTGGTTCTCTCTGTGAAGGTTTCAGCACGCTACATTTCTAGCACAGAAGCACTCTTCTAACACCAACCTTTGAGGTCACCCTAAAGGAGGATTAGTTGTTTTTCTTTCATTTTGACATTTGTGTGTGAAAAAAACAGGAGCAATAGTAGGTTATGAAGGAAGAACTCCTCTTTTAGGCATGGGCAGAATGAACTAGCTAGAAAAGAGATTCGATCTAGGGTAGTGGGACTCCAAATTCTTCAAAGAGATAAGTCTTTTTTTTTCCCAGTTTTTTCAGAACTTGAAGTGTGAAATGTCTGAAATTTTTAAATTTTTTTTCAGATTAAAGTTGCATTGAATCCTGAAAAAGCAAGGGCAGCAGTGGGAGTAATGGTAGTAGTGAGAATGGAGTGAAAGTATATGGAGGGAGTGCAAGAACATGTGTTGTCAGTGGTAGTGGACAGCAACCAAGCACATTTAAGTGCCCTCCAAAAACCTTGGAAAAATATGCAAAGGGCCACTGAACCAAGAAAAAATCTCTTCTCCAACTTGTTACACCTGTGGATGAAAAAAAATAAAAATCAATAGGGAGTATGTTTGCAAGACAGATTTTAGAGGAAGCTACACAATGTTATGGTCTGATTTTTTGGATGTTAAATGCCACGAAGTTGAATTTTCTTTAGCACTAAAATATAAACTGAGAAGATAGAGTTTAATATGTTGCACTTGGAGGTGGAAATGGATGTTCAAAGTTTGACAAGGTTGCACCTTATTTTTCAAGTACACACTGATTTATGCCTATGTCATGTAGGGTTGGTAGTAATCGAGTTGCAACAAGAGGAAAGAGGAGGGCGCGTGGTGATGAAAAGTCAGGGTTAGTTGAAGCTAAGTTTATTGTGCAAGTACAATTTTCTGCAAAGTTTATCATTGTCAATTATTTTTCTCATGCCATCCCATTTCATGTGGCCCATTTCCCTTACTTTAGACAAATGATTAGAAAGTTAGCCTCTATTGGTCCCTCATTTGTCCCTTGGAGATCATACTTCGTTCAATACCTTTTCCATGGATAATGTGCTAATGGAGGATGAGGCAAAGATGGATAGGTACAGGTTGCTCTATTGTGATGGGTGGGTGGACTGATATTATAGATTGACAACTCATCCATATCAGTCATATGTTGTGCTAGTTCTTATTTCCTCAAAGCGATGGGTTTTATAAGGAAGTTTAAGGATACAAACTTCCAATTTACCATTTTGAGTGATGCATGGTTGGGTTTGATGGAGCCCACATTTTTCCAAAATTTAGGGTCTTCATTTGTGGAATAATGTTGAAGATTCATGATGTAAAAGGTCATTGATATCAATGTAAACACAATATTGATTTTAAAATACAGTCACATATATGCTAGATACATAGGAGAGCTTCATCAAGTTCCCAAACTTCGTAATCTTTCTCACAATATATTGTGTAGTTGTAGGCATGTGTAATTAAAACTAATGACTCACGGACAGGTTTAAGTCCAAGAGTGACTTTCACAGGCATGTGTGAAATGTCTGCAAAACTACAAGAACAAATAAGAAAATAAATGAAGGATCCAACCTCAAGACAATGCCAAGTATGGGTTAACAATTTGGGCTTGAGTTTTCGCGTGAGCATGTAGTTAAAATGCAAAATTCAATAGTTTCTCTTTCTCCGGGTGATTTACATAAACTGATGAATTGGTAGTCAAGGCACCCAACAGTGGACCTGATGAACATAATAAGTGGAGTTCTAATATACTTTGACGAAGAGAATGTACATGTTCATATAATGGTAAAGCTAAATCAAATATTGATTAACAATATTTATACATCAGTGTTGAAAAACGATGATGCACTAATCGAGAGGTGCCTGCATGTGTAAGCACAAAGCCATAGCCATTGACGTTGATAGGAGAAGTGATTGACGATAAATTGGTTTGATTATGGTGTCTGTGTGGTTACTCTTAACGACAAATAGTGATGTTTCCATGGCTTCTTCTTTATGATTCATTTTTTTCTTTTTACCATAGTCATATTCATTCTTTACAGCATCTAGAAAGTTGGAGTACTTATTTTCACCTAGGAAGAGGATGACACATATTTCATGATGGGAGTTACCTAGTCATGTGGAGCCTTCGAGAAAGCATCGCCAACACTCATACTGTTCCTGCATTTTGATAATCATATGCTCTTTATTAGGAACCATAGGATTGTTTAAGTCACTTGTTGCCACTTATCGATTTTTGTTTCATTACATGCATACTTGATAATACTTTGTTTTGTTGCAAGTGAAATAAACGTGTGCGAGAGAAGAGAGGCTCTGTGCATCCATGAAAAGGCAATGAGAGGATGAAATCTTCACCGAAATGATACAAGGATGTGCAACGTTGAGAGAAGGTTACAAATTATACAACATGGAAAAGTCTGGAAATATATGCATAGTGACACAAGGACTCTCTGAACATGATCATTGATTGAATGAAATTTGTAATTTTATCACCATGAAGGATTTTCTAATTTCGCCTTGTCACTCATTTAGACGGCTAGCAATATTTAGAAACATGAGTAATATGGAAGGGATGTTCGATATGTATTGATCAAACGACATCAGAATTTTCAAAGTACCAGAAGATTTCAAAATTGCAAAGCATCCGGTTTAAGAACCATCATGTGAAAAAATATGAGGAACATCCACTGCGAAGGAGTATTAGCAACAACTTTATATTGCTCGAGAGTTTGTTGAAGAGAGGATTTTTATTTAACAAGAACAAGGCACATATCTCATATTCATAAGCGGAGGTCACCATTGTCATAATTTAAAGCCAATATTAAGCTTTCATGTTTATTGAACATACGTGCAAGAGGAAAAACATGTGCAGATTTGGAGTTAGAGGATTCTGGGATATTCACATATTTGAGCGAACTATTCAAACCGAGTTTTATCATCACTGAGAATATAAGGCATAGTCATTATACTGCGGGTTAAATTTTGGTCAGGAATTAAAGTTTTATATTTGTTAATTATTTGTTAAGAAAAGGTGTGATGCTTTGAAAGGCATCCAACACCCTTCTAATTCTATAAATATATGATAAAAAATCAAGAGATGGAATATGCACAATTCATATATACTTGCAATTCTTTTGCATATTATATACGAACTCTTGATATATTAATATTTCATTGGCAAAGACTGGATTCTTGAACCAAGGTGGTGGATCTTGGAATATTGAGCAAAATTTTAATGTTGCTTGGGATTGAATTGCAACGAATTAGAGCATCATCGCTGAGTGTCTTCATTGCAATTTTAATTTCTTGCACAATCAGTAAGAGTTTTTATTTTTAAAGCTTTAGAATCAGAATAGTATATAGTTTGTCCTTTATGATATTTTTTATTTCTGTAAGTAATTTATTATTAGGGTAAGTGGATTGAATCAATTATAGCTTTTCAAGCTTGATAATCATAGATATTGTGAAATACTAAATTGTTTCCATATTTGTGCCTATTTTGTCTTTGTATGAGTTAAAAACAATTTAGACTAGTTTGAATATGCATAAGTATAATTGATTCGTGGCATCTTGGTAATTAAATTGCTTATAGATTAAATATATAATATTTCATAAAGTTGTACGTTAAAACTTGTAATATTGACTCTATCACCTCCTTTGAACTCTGTCATTGGTCATTAATTTTTTCATAGTTCCTAATCCATATGCTAGCAACCATTCTATATCTTTCCTTCGAAAGTTGATATATCCACTCGTTTTATTAATTTATAATATCTTTTCATATCAAATACTCTTACAATTATATAATCATTTGGTTCAATTTCAATTCAGAACATACAAGTTTGAAGCACTTACCTTCTGAGGTTGAAGTTGTGAAGTCAATATAATTTTAGCACTCTTTGCAATCTCGAAAGCAAGTTAAAAGTTTTCATTGATCTCTTGCCACTTTTGGGAAACTTTCATTGCATTTATGTTCAAGTTGATCTGCTATAAGTATCTTGGATTCAAGTGATTGGTTCAGGATTAGGTACACCCACCTTCGCTTTGCAAAGTTAGAAGCGCAGAGGATTCAGATCGAATTGATCGATCTTGTCAAGTTGGCCATAACTGGTTGGATATCCCAGCATCGAGTTGGCAAGACTCGTAGGATTCCAATCTGCAGTTTTGGGAACCAGCAGGGCTCTCAAATGTTGTACAGGTTATAACTGATTTAGCATGCTTTTGTAAATTGGCTAGATAGATGGTGTAAGCTGGTTACAAACGCATCGTTTGGATCCAATGTTGTGTTCATGCCTTGAACAATGCATTTAAAGATAGGGAAAATAGATTGGGTAAAGCAAGTGGTGGAAAAAGCTAGATAAATTCAAATATTCACTTGCAACTATCTCGCCTCGTTTTCTATAGGACATTTTCAAAGGAGTTTTTCAAATCTAGTGAAACAAGGTATGCCACTTCATCTTGTTAGAGAGGATGCTTGAGATATGTAAGAAGGCTGTTGGTTCTACCGCTTCGTGTATGCTGAATTCTGTGTATGTTTTCATGGTTTTGTGTTTTTGCAATGTTTTAATATGTTTTTAGACATAACTGTATACTCCTTTTTTGAGTTTTGAACGAGATTATGGAAATTGATTAACAGATCTTGAAAATTTGACAGCAAATGGTGCAACTAAGCATATCCATGTTTTATTCAATATATATAATTGAAAGCATTATGTACAAGAAAGAGTAAGAGCATCAACAATAATTACAACTAGCTAAAGAACCTGGACTACAAATAGATGATGTTGAATCTCCCCTATAAATAATCACAGTTGTCAGCAAATATTTGCTGCAGTTAACATGGGTGCTGAGAATGGCAGTGTCTACACTTATTAAATCAATCTGACTGCTCAATTTGTATCACAAACTTCCCCAGCAACATTGCAGCCAAGAATTAAGTATGTTGGCTCAGTAAGGAGCCATGACAGCTTAATATATTCACAGCTTCCCAGAACTTGATTGCAGACCCTCTCTGATTTTTACAGCAGCCAAGGAAACAATAATCGTGGCCTCTGATTATTGTTTTCCATCCCACAAATTATGACGACAACTTACAAACTAATTCAAACTTAAAGAAAGTTTTGCGAGCTGCTCCAAAAGCATCACACTAACCTTTATTACATTCTTATATTCAAAATGCTAGACTTTCTTAACAGTTCAATCATTTAATCTCAATCATAGCCTCTATTTGAAGCTATCACAGGCACAATTCATTGTTACTATCTCAGCCAATTCAAAGTGTGATGAAGTAATGAGAATTCACAATTCTCATACTAACAACAATTTTAAACTCTTGATACCAAATTCATAAGTTCACAAGCATACAGAATGGTTATGTCAATCAAACTAGACCTTGCATATATGCCTTCTTTCTTTCTAAGATCAAACCTTTAGATTCACAACTTCAATCCACGGTTTCAACCGTATGCTGCTGGCAAAGAAGGATAAATGCCCAGTTCAAATGTTCAAATTATATTATTAAATTATCATCTCTTCCCTTCATTCAAATGTTTGAATTATAATGTTAAATTAGGATTTCCTCCCCTTTTGGTAAGGTTTAAATATTTAAATTATAATGTCCAATTATAATTCCTTCTTAAGCACCAAAACACATTTCTAAAATGGCATATAAAATGTGTAGCCATAGCTTGCAAAAACCTCCATTTTATTATTAATTAAACAAAAATGTTATTATAATCATTTCATCATGAGAAACCAACCCTAAATTTTGCTTAGGCATCAAAGTCCTCAACACCTTTAAAAATAAAATCCAAGCACTTCCTATTAACATCTTAAGCCCAAATATCAAAACACAATCTGTGGCTCAACCACAAAGACCTTCTAACCCTCTGAGTAGCCTACAAAGGTCATATAATAGGATAATTGCTCAAACATTGATGCTCTTGAAAAATGGGACATTACAATTCGCCCACCCTAAGATTGCTTGTCTCAGAGCAGTAATGACTACAAGGAAACTCCACTGCACCAGAAGATCAAAGGAAGGCTAAGAGCTGTTCCATACGAAAGCACAATTGCAACAGCAATAACCACCCTTGCGTAGAAATGAACAAAGATCTATTTGTCCAACCTTTGTGCACTAAAATTGTGCATCTGAATCAATTTATATTTACAAGAATCAAAAGTAAACTGCCAGTAATCCATGCCATGTACACACGTTAATATACCATTATTAAAAAAATGAAATAATAATTTTCTATATTTGGGGTCTCCATTGATTTATGTATATCTTGGGCCCATCTTTAAGTTTCCGTAGGTGAAGGTATTTGTCGTGTCATGTGTCAACACGTTTCTCCTTGGTGATTTTTTCTGCAACATGGTATACATGTTTGTCATGTTGGATTACTTTAGGTATGAGACTTTATTTATTTTGTGCTTGTGAATTCTGTGGAATTTTGCTTTGTTCTCCATTTCGGAGGTGAAAGACCTTCCCTACTTGGACTATGCAAAATCGGTGGGTTTCAGTCCTAATCTATTTTGCTTGTTGAATTACTTTGCTCGGAATTGGCAAATTTGAGCACCATCATTGTTAGCAATTATGATATCTGTTTTGATTACGAATTGATAATCTTCCTTGTGTCGGGCATATGCTCAATACATTGTGAAATATCTTTATTCATCTGGCATATCAAAGACTATCGTTTTTCCATTACACTAAACATAAAAAGGGATGATTGTTTGTGACGAAGCATAAATCGTTCACCTCATCATCATCTGCAGCTCAAGATTCAACATACAAAGGTATAACTATGTGCGAAGGAGCATAAACTGTTCACCAACATTGTATATACCTCCCTTATTCCACAACACGACAACAATAATTCTTCCACCGTACACTAGCTTGCCCTTGTCATCATCGTACATGCTATTGCAGACCACCCATTGTATGACCATTAGTTGTCCTACCCACCGTACAATCTCTCGCACTTAGACCATACGACTGCATCCTCAAATGTTGTACAATCATCCTATCCTTGCACACGGTCCTGATTTCTCCCTCCATGAGATTTGGCTACCAACTTCTTTCCATATACCTTACCTAAACATCGAAGCACCTTCTAGTTCTATCGTATGGGCATAGGTTTTTCTATCCAGACTTTTTGAGGCACCATATGTTGCAAAATTTGGATCTTATCCTTACTTGGGACATTGCAGTGGTATCAAAGTTGGTGTAAGAACCCCAGATGGTTCCAACTCCAACAAACATCAAATCACTCCACTTTTGAATGTTTGACATTTTGTCAAACACTTTGCATGTATCCTCTATCTCGTTATCCTTAATTTCCAGATTGAATTCTTTAAGTTTATAGGCTGCAAATGAGGTCATTGAATGCCTTTAGCAATGCAAGGTTTTGTAGAAACAATATTATAGCTGTTTCAGACCTTTGACAAACATTTACGTGTCTAAAATTAACTATTATAGCCAATAGACATAATAACAAACACTATCCCAATATACACATACATCCACTAAGCATTTCTACAGACACTTGGCATGCATAGCAGCTAGAATATATGCAACTGGCTGCCATAATGGTCTAGGAGTTGCAGGGTGTAGGCATCAATATATAGCAGCAAAGTTGCCTTCAAAAGTCACAGTTAGAAACAGTAATGAAGAAAAACCAAATCCATGCCAAACCTGATATAGATTGCAACTCTTCTTAGACACCAAAAACAGCTAGCAATGGTATTAACTATCAGCTACAAACTCACGCCAAGAAAAGGAAATCGTTTGCGTCCAAACCCCAGATGAATCTTCAGCAAAATTTAATAATTTTGGTATACAATATCACCAAAATTATCATCAGTAGAATCAAAATTAATCACCAGATAATCCAAGCACAATTCACCTTGTCTTTCAATGGCTCAAAGTGTGAATCCGAAGAGGAATTAGTCCTAAAGAAACCCTTCAACAAATTCACCAAATAATTAAAACAATAGCCAAGAGAATGGATTCTTTTTCTCCATGAAATCTCTTTTATAATGCAACTTGACTTCTTCCTCACACTTTTCATTAAAAAGCCTTTGTCTATACACCTTTCAATTAGAATCTCCCATTTAATTATTTTAATAATAATTTGGCCACTAAAATAATAAATTCTCCCAAAATACTTATCCTTTAAAAATGTCGTTTGAAACATGAGACACACCTATTATTTCCCCATGTGACCAAACACACTTTCCTAAAATAGAAAGGGCCCCTCAATCATCACCAAACTTGCCATATATCTAGTCCATGGAATTAAGTCCAAATGAAGTCCAATTTGAGTCAAACAAAGACCAAACTAGAACATACTGAATCATGAAGAAGACAAGACCCTTCCATAGCTAAGCCTCTGCACGTGAAGGCCCTCTATCCACAATAATTAGCCTACGAGGATCACAATAAGTAGGCTAATCCCTCAAACTCTGATGATGGCAGAAATGGGGATATTACAGTCCACCCCTCCCTAAGAATGCTCCTCCCCAAGCAATCTCAGAAACAAATGATATATTAGTCCACTCAGGTCCCATGGGTGGAATCGTGTAATATCCTTGAAATCACCAACTAGGTCCTGTAGCATCATAACCAATCTAATTGACAAAACTTGACAAATTGAAAGGAATTTGACTATAGATGTCGTAGGAGTGAATATCTCATAGAGAAGTAACTTGAAAAGATGACAAAGCTTGCTTCCCCAAATTGCACAAAGTATTTTACTTACGCAATTGAACATGCACCTAAAAACAATCATGCACATTAGAGTCAAAAGTAAAACCATATTTTCTTGGTACCATGTACGCATCCCAAAATTCCTTTGTGGGCCCCACCTGAACTCCTAATGACTAGGAGGATCCCAAACATTGAACAAAATCCCACCAAGAAGAACATCCTTTGATATCTATTACTCAACTCTGAACTCAACTTCACCAAGCCCAAAGTGGTGAAGCCAATCGACAAGACCCGACCAAACTTCTGTTCTAACTGTTGTCTAATTTTCACCCTATGCCGCTCAATCGTGATGACATGCTACAAGAGATAAATTATACTTTAGGAAGTTGTATTCAATGATAAATATAAGTATGCTGCTATAAGAGCATGAAAAGACTAGAAATACATGCTAATTGAGAAAGCATAATGCAAGCTACCACAGGAAGTAAAGTGTGGCAAAAAGAAGTGAAGTGTAGCTACAAGAAGTAACAATGGAGAAATAGGAAAAATACATGATGTAGGGAATATACAACTTCAAGAATGAGAATATGAATAATGACCATTGTCATCAAGAAATCTGAAGTTATATGTTGTTGTAGGAAGTGTACAGTTTTACTTGTTTTCTGATTTTTTAATTCTTGCAGCCAGTTTGCACATATGGTATGTACTTGTATGGATACATGAATGTGTAATAACATATTCAAATGAAAGGTATCTGAGTACACTTTCATTTAAATCAGGTTTGAGTCATTTTCATGAGGAAATGGAAAAGTTATGTCCATTTTAGTGACAACACCTTACCTGGAATGTTTATTCAGAATTTGCAGCCAAAACTTTTTTTTAGTATGGTTACATAGCAACTCATATGACCCTATAAATTGGTGAAGAGTAAGATATTTATGTTATGAACAAACTTTTTTCTTACCAGAAAAATTTATGTTGACGTTTACAGGGTCATTTAATTCAATTTCAGAAAACTGTCTTGTTAAAATGTGTGCTGAAGCATATATTTGAATTGATGGAATAGATGATTTGTAAATACCAGATCTGAAAATGAAAGAACATATCTGTAATGGTGAGAAGCAACCATAATTCAGACACATGGAAAAAATGAGATTTGTAATATTTCTTCACAAATGTTTGTAACAAAACTTCAGTGTATAAACTGAAAATGCCTAGAATTCAGCGTCTTCAAATGTCCAGATTTTAAGACTTTTCATACATCATTATTGTAATTTATTAATTATTAATCGGTTGATATAATTAATCAGCTAATAAATTATTAGTGTTTTAATAAAGGAGAGGAATTAATGACATTAATTGAGTGGATAAGATGCATCGATGAGCTTGAGGACTTCTTCTCAAGAAGTTGTTAGTTTGCAGACAAGAGGAGAGTATATAGGGGGCATTTGAGTTGGTGATCTTGACAATCTGTTGAAATGATTGAAATATTTTAGGATTTGGATCACACTATGGCACCCAACAACAATGAATAGTAGTAGTTTAAAGCTTTACAAAATATTGGTAAAGAGCTCAACGATGGTTTTAATCTTCCATTAGGTATAACAAAAGTATGTTTGTGTAAGGTGGACCAATGACGTTCAAGATTTAGGCAATGGATCTTTTCTCCAATTAAGGATGCTTTAAGTTAACCCAAGTTATTGAGACTCCATGACAAGGAAATCATGTTGGTAGTTTCAACATGTCTAAGTGAGACCTTCAAAATCTGGACTCCTAGAGCATTGTATGATGATAACACATGATAGAGATGTTGCATTTGATTGTCGATAGATTTCTGAGCCTTGATGACATCAGTGGTGATCATTTTGGTGGAGATCTACAATATTGGAGAATTGTGCAAATGTCAAAGTAAGTAACCTCCTCTTAGATCTAGAGTTGCAAGACTTCCTCCTCCATGATATGTTTCATCAGTTCTTGATTATAATCATGGAATGCCATTATACTAAGGTTTCGGTTGCTATGGGGAGCCTTGTGATTTCGTTCTTTGAAGAGATGGATGATATATCCCATCCTGTTATATCTATGTTATTGGTTGTTCGCAATCTAGAACGTGTTCCTTCTATTGTAGCATGTAAATTGATCAATAACATATTCAAGCATTGTGAAGAGAAACTAATGTCCCATTTGCATAAGTGGAAAGGTAGGCGAAGGCAATAAGAATGATGCACTACATGAGGGGGGTGAAGGCACAATCACATGAACATTCTAGTCATATGAGGGTTTGCTAGATTTTGGTACTGAACAAACACATGGAGAACACTTAAGCCTATATGACAACTAGAAAGGTGAAGATGATGGTTGCATGATACATGCCAAATCAACATTGACCGATCAGGGAGACATGAGCTTTGCCACAAATTCATTTCATAGACCAAGCCTATAGTTGTTTGAGTATGAGTCCTTCCTATTCTGCCACATGTAGTGGAAGTGGTCATTGCTTTTCACAAAGAACAACAATCACATGGGACAATCAGATTGTTGGAAGTCTCGACGTTGATATCTTTCAGGATTGGTGACAATGTGAGATTTGGGAGAGGCCTCTTGATCCAAGAGATATTAAGGGGAATTATTAACGATGGGATCATTCTTTAGCCATGTCTATGTTTGTGCCCATATCCATGTCCGTGTCTATGGTTATGTCCACAATTGTGTTTGTGGCTATGGCCATGTCAATGTCTGCCTTCGCATTTGTAATAGTGCTCACGTGTGTGTGTCTACATCTACACCACCTCTATGTTTGTGGTCGTGTCTATGTCCATGTCTGTGGTTGCGTTCGTGTCCGTGTCTGTCGATGGTCAAATGAATGTCCATATCTATGTTTGTGGTTGTGCCCATGCCTGTTCGTGTGTATGTTTGTGTTTGGATCCACTTTACATCTGCATTTGTGTCTATATCTATGCCTGTGTCTGCGTCCGTGGTCGTGTTCATGTTTGTGTCAATGGTTGTGTTCGTGTTCATGCCCATGTCTGTGTATGTTCATGTTTGTATCTAAGTCCATGTCCATGCTCATGTCTATGGTCGTGTCCATGCCTGTGCTTGCTATGTCCGTGTTCGTGTTCGTGTCCATACTCATGTTTGTGTTTGTCTCCACCTCTGTGTCCATGCCTGTGTAATGCTTGTGTTTGTGATCATGCCCGTGTTGTGCTCGCATTTGTGCTCATGCCTGCATCCATATCTATCCCCACATCCATGCCCATGTTTGCATTGCATCTATATCCATGTTAGTGTTTGTGGTTGTGTTTGTGTCTACAACCACATCCATGTCTGTATAATTTATTGCAAAATTTGGATCTTAGCCTTAGTTGGGACATTATAGGATCCCTCTATCTCAGACGCCTACATGTGCCAAAGAAGCCCTCAGGTGTTTCATTAACCAAGATGAAGACTTTGGGGGAGGAAATGCATTCATAAATAAGGTTATTCCAATTTTGTCATAGGAAATGTCAGTCTACCTTGTCATAGGCCATTTTTTTGGAATAAGGGCTAAGAAAGTGTTATTGATCTCTTTAAGTGTGTAACCTAAGTTTCTCAGCGCTTCTAGGGTCTTAGTGATCTCATCTCCAATGAAACACCAACACTTTTGAAAGAAAGCAACTCAGAATTCATCGAGTCCTAGTGCCATGTCCAAGTTCATCTACATTAATGTAGTTTCAATTTCAGCCTTAGAAAATCTAGTATCTAAACTTTTATTTGTTTTTCTTCAATGATTATCCTCAAGATATTTGCTAGGATGTCATTCCTAGTACCTAAGTTAGAACCTTCCCGATTGGTAGGAATATTCTCATAATACCTAATAGCGTCAACTACTATTTGACTAGGGTCTTCATAAATAATGCCATCACTGGTCTTGATTTTAGTTATTTTATTCATAGATCTTCTTTGTTTCTTGCTATTGTGGAATAAATTTGTATTTTTATCACCTATGTTTAACCAAGTTTCTCTAGATTTTTGTTGCTAGAAGATCTCTTCCTTGGCTAGGATATCTACATATTCAGCCAGTAACCTTGTTTCTTTTTGGTAGAGTGTCTCGTCCATCCCTCTTTCAATTACCTCCTTGTTAGCCTCTTCCATTTCCCCTGCTAGTCTGAACTTTGCCTTAAAAATATTATTACCAAAATGAGTTTTGTTCCATAATAGTAGATTGTTCTTTACCACTTTTAATTTACTTACTACTCTATATAACTTAGATCTAGCTATTTTAGTCTCCTTCCAACACTGTTCCATTAGTCCAATTACTTTCTCATCCTTTAACCACATTTGTTCAAACTTAGAAGTACATCTTTTGAGTCTAATGTCCTTAGTAATGGATAGTTGCGCACAGTAATGGTTTGATTGAGAAATAGGTAGAATTTCCACAGATAAAGTGTTAGGTAGATCAATCAAACTTCCTTTAAAGAAGAACCTATCTTGTTTTCCTAGCTATATTGTTGAATCCTTTCCTCTAGATGTTCCATGTGAATTAATCATTAGTGGGTTTTACTTCCAACAAGTAGCCTTTTTTAACTCATGTCTTAAAATCTTTCTCAGACTACGAAGCTATCCGGTTTCCTCCCAACTTCTCATTGTGGTGTAATAAGGTATTAAAGTTCACACCAATTATGCAAATCTGATTAGGAATTGTCTGTAGATATTGTTCAATTTCATTCTATATCCTTTTTTTATCTCTATTTTGTATTGGGTCATATGTACTTGGAAGAATTACAAGATATTTTTAATGCTTTTTATCCATCTAGTTGGTTTGACACTTTTCTTCTATGAAAGAGATCGATCTTGAATCCCAAATTATTGCTAACCCTCCTATGGCCCCATTTGACAATATCCAACTATCTCTTATGCCCAATTTTTTTCTAAAGACTTCTATCTCTTCTGCAATAAGTTTGGTTTCCTATATTATTGTTGTCTTTGACTTTTTTGTAACATCTTGTCTTCTAGCTTAAGCAGTGAAGTATGGAATCTACAACAAACCATTAGTACAATATAGAAAATTTATATTATAATCCAAAACATGTTAGAAAGGTTGAACTAATTAAATATCAATCTGAATACTATCAGTTGGTAACCCCTCCTAATCCCTCAAAAGAGACTTTTCTCAAATAACCTAACCCTTAAATGAGAATTACTTCTCAATTTGGCAATCGACATATGAAAAGCGCCCTTCCTAAGGCCTCTTGGGATCTCTGATTATGCTCTTTATAACACTACTTGGTAGAGATCTCACCTCTAACCAAGTCTCCTATCTCTAACATATGCATATGATTGCCCACTGCAATATATATTGTCTCTAGAGATTCATACCAAATCTCTCTGTGGATTCCAATTCGGAGTCTTGACATCCATTTCGAATGCCCTCTAATCTTTGAGTTCTCTTTTAGAGATCTTGACACTCAAAATGAATGTCCTCTAGTCTTTGAGTTCTCGTTATGAGAAACTCAATACCAAAAATGGATATACTTGACATTTCATTTTTATTATAAACATCTCCACTTTTTATATAATCTAATTGCCTTTGTATAAAGAAACTCTTATGCTTGTTATGTTGTATGTATATAAACAACTATGTATTATGGGTCTATGATGTATAATCAACACTTGCCGTTCTAACTTACCATTAGCACTGCCTTGCAATCTTAATCCTGGAAATCATTTCTTGTATTGATGTTATATGAGTGTTGCACATAATACCCCTTTATCTTTTTAAAAAAATTCCTGTTAATAGGTTGTTATAATATGTTAATTTTGATGAGTAGAGCTATATGATGTTTGTCAGCTATATATTTACTATTATGATCTTATGATGTCCATCATTTGCGGTTTTCTCTTACAATAGGATACTTTGAAATGTCCCTTCAACACCTCCCATATTACTATTGTAATATGTTATTCCCATTTTATCTTACTTTATGCTTTAGATCACTATGTTTAGAATATTGATACTGTTGTCCTGCATTTTGTCACTACAAAATGTAGGTAACAATACAAAACTTTTTCAACTTAGTTTTGCATTTCTTTGAGTTTAGTTTATTATTTAATTGATTAGTATTGATCAATCGATCAAATCCAATTGATATAGTGAATCCTTTTACTGAAGGCTTTCGTCAAGTCTTTTTAGTTTTTCTATTTGTCAAGCCTATACTTGATTTTTGAAGCCTTCAATGTTATTTTTTTTTCTCTTTGAGTGTGTTTGTTGGCTTTTGGTCCTTTAGTTTTGCTCAAGTTATTGCTTTTGGTTTCCCTTCGATTCGATCTATTTCAAAGCTTAGTCGGAGTTGGCATTTAAAAGATATGACCATTTTAGTTCTAAAAAAGTAGACCTTTTAGGTGCAACTGCACGAATTAAAATATCATGTTATATTTTGAAGTTGACATTCACTTTTTGAAAAATATAAGTTCACTTTATGTTATGTTTTTAAGTTACTTTATCATTTTTATTGTTCACTTAAAGTAACCATAGAGCACTTTATGTTATATGTTTATGTTGAATTCCTTTTTATTTTTTCACTTAAGTGACTATATTAACTATATAGTTTAATTTAAGTTTTGAGTTTTAGTTCAAAACATCTTAGTAAATATTACTTTTAAAATGATATTTGCACATTATATATTTATCTATATAGTGTAAATACTATTTATGACCCATTTGGGTAATATTGCTTCAAAAATTAATTTGACATGTGGTTAATTCATCACTTAAGTTGTGCATAACATGTCTACAAGCACATTTTAATCAAAATATGCAATTGCATCCAAGATTCCAAAAGGTACGATTTTGAATGAAAAGACGATTTAGAAAAACATAAAACATGTCATTACACGTGTTTTAAAAAATGCAATGACTCCCAAAAGGTGACACATGCAGTGACCCCCAAAAGGTGCGATTGTGCACTAAGGGTCATTTGAGAGCAAATTTTAAATGAAAAGGTGTGATTTTGCTTAGAGACTCCATTACGTGTGTTTTTAAAACATACACTTGCATCCAAAAGTGCAATTTGAATAAGGAGTCACTTTTGGTGATTTTAAAACATGTAATTGCACCCCAAATGTGTGATTTGTCTTTATCTCCATGCTTATGTCGTCAAGAAACCCAAAATTGAAGATTCAAGGGCATAAAACTTGATGTTTTCCTCCTCCAAGAATGTTACAAACGTAAATGGCAGAATACTTTTCTAATTAATCAAAGATCAAAATGATCTATATATACAAAGAGGAGAGTCAAATAGAATAGAAACACTCTATTCTAGACTACACCTAAATATTAGAAACATTCTAATATTTATAGAGATTTAATAATATATGATAGTGAGCATTAAAAAGAAACATAAAGATTATTTTAATACCCCCTCTTAATGCTCAATCTATTTACTACACCAATGGATCCCCTAAATTTAACAAACTTGTTAGGACCAAGGGGTTTTGTGAAAATATCTGCTGATTGCTCTGAGGTAGGGACATAGAGTAACTGAATAGATCCATCTTCTACTAATTGTCGGATGTGATGGCAATGAAGCTCTATGTGCTTGGTTCGTTCATGAAACACTGGGTTCTTGGCAAGTTTGAGTACTCCCTGATTGTCTGAAAACAAAGAAGTCGGACCTGCTTGAGGAATATGCATATCTGCAAGCATCTGACGGAGCCAAACTGCTTCACAAGCTGCCTTGACAGCTCCTCTATATTCTGCTTTTGTAGAGGAGAGTGCATGTGCATGTTGTTTCTTACTGGTCCAGGTAATTGCTGTAGATCCAATACTGAACACATAGCCAGAAGTAGATTTCCTGTCATCAATTGAGCCGGCCCAATCGGAATCGGTGAATCCAGTGAGCTGAGGAGTAGTACTCCTTGTCTAAAGAAGACCATAATCTGAAGTACCATGTACATAGCGTAACACACGTTTCATTGCAATCCAATGATCAGTTTTGGGATTCGTCATGAACCGTGAGATGTAGCTGACTACAAAACTAAGATCGAGTCTAGTAGTAGTAAGGTAGATGAGACTACCTACTAGCTGCCTAAAGAGTGTTTCATCTACAGGAGGAGAAATAGATTATGCGGACAATTTCAAACCAGTCTCTATAGGAGTGGTGGCAGGTTTGCAATCCTGCATTCGAAACCTATCAAGCAAATTTCTAGCATACTTGGACTGAGACAAAAAATAACTGTTGTCAGTCTACCAAACCTCAATACCTAAACAATAATGAAGCAATCCAAGATTTGTCATAGCAAAAGTTCTGCATAGATCCTGTTTGATTTTTGAAATCAAATGTTCTGAACTCCCAGTAATGATCAAATCATCCACATAGACAATAAGAAAAAGAATATCATTACCAAAGTATTTAATATACAAATTACTGTCTGACGGACTACGCTGAAATCCCTGAGCAACCAAGTACTGATCAATCTTTATGTACCAAGCCCTAGGGGCCTGTTTAAGACCGTAGAGGGCCTTCTAGAGTCTACATACTTTTGGTTCTAAACCGGCAACTTTGAAACTTGGGGGCTGCGTCATGTAGACTTCTTCCTGTAATTCACCATTGAGAAAAGCACTCTTCACATCCATTTGATGAACTTTCCACCCATACTGAGCTGCAATGGCAAGAAGAATGCGAATAGTGCTCATCTTGGCTGTCGGAGCAAACGTCTCCTCATAGTCAATGCCTTCGCGCTGGGTGAATCCTCAAGCAACAAGTCTGGCTTTGTATTTGTCCAAGGTACCATCTGCATGGTACATGACCTTATAGACCCATTTACAACTAATGGGTTTCTTCCCAAGAGGGAGATCTGAAAGAACCCAGGTGTGGTTCTTTTGAAGACTCTGAAGCTTAGCATCCATTGTTTCTTCCCATTCTGGAATTCCTTTGGCCTCTGCATATGTCTAGGGCTCAGGGATACTGTGGATGTTGGCCATAAGAGCTATATTAACTGTGTTGTGCTGAGTGCTCTTATTTCTGGAGGTTCTACCCTTAGTGAATTCATCAGGACGAAGATCACTAATCGTTTAAGCCCACCATTTTGGCCGAAGAGTCGAGGAGCCAATATCAGATGCTGTCGGAATAGTTGGATGAGGAGCAGGAGCTGTATTATCTTGAAGTGACTAAGGTGGTGTATCAGTAGCATCAGATGACTCATATAAAATAGAAAAACCCAAGTCAGAGATTGCTGAAGACTGAATCTTAGAATGCAGTGGGGAGGCAGAGAGCGGAAATGGTCCGAGTTCCTCATCAAACACAACATCACGACTAAAGATTAAACGATCAGTATTTACATCAATTAGTCTGTAGGCCTTATGTGTGTGGTTGTATCCTGTAAACATTAGTTTCTGGCTTTTGGAATCCAATTTAGTGCGTTTGGCATCAAGAATCGATACATATGCTAGAGAGCCAAAAACTTTCAAATGGTAGATAGATTCTTTCTGCTTTGAGTGTTGGGTAGCATTGGCTTGCTTTTTAATTGAGTCTGACTTCTAATTCTGCTCATGCTCATAATATGTGAATATCTCAAATGGCACAAACTTCGAGGTGAGAAAATGAAAGACCCGAAAAAAGTGAAGTTCTCAGAAGAGAGCTTGAAAAACCTTGAAGGAATCTATTGTCATTTTTTGGATTTGCTGGCTCGAAAATCGAGGCACAAAAAACAAGGCACCCAGAAGAAACGGATGACAATCCAGTTGAGCTCTCGAAAAACCCACCAAGAATTTGCAATCAAAAAATTTTTGCTACCCCAAAAATTAGGGTTTTGAGCAAAACCCTAGCTATCGGATTGGAGATCAAAAAAATGGCGGATTTCTTGAAAAAAATGGTCGATTCTGCTTCCCAAGCACGATTATAGATTGAGTATGCAAAAAACGACTCCAAATATGAAGCAAACAGTGGCCAAAAAGACTGAGGACCTTCCAAAAATAGTTGCGGATTTAGGAAAATTGCAAAGGCTGGATTGAGAGCCGTTTTTTTAAATCAGAAAGAAACACAAGCTAAGAAGCATGGCAAAAACACAGTGTTTTCTTCCTCAAATCACGAGTTTATCCAATAACAAATCACGAGTTATAGACTGGGCCACGAAAAATGCCCAAAAAAATCTGCCCGTGGTTTGCAAAAAATGTGCACTTGAAAACTCCAAAATCGCGATTTGTTGACTGAGCATAAACCCTAGTCGGATTCGAATTTCTCCAAGCAGAAAAACCCTAGGTGGGTTTTTAAAAAATTGACAGAAATTTTTTTGAAAAAATTCAAACAAATAATTTCAAGAAGAAATTATAAATTTTTCAAAAAAATTCAACTATTAGCTGTAATACCATGTTACAAATGTAAATGGTAGAATACTTTTCTAATTAATTAGAGATCAAAATGTTCTATATATACAAAGAGGAGAGTCGAATAGAATAGAAACATTCTATTCTAGACTACACCTTAATATTAGAAACATTCTAATATTTACAGAGATACAATAATATACAATAGTGAGCATTAAAAAGAAACATACAGATTATTTTAATAAAGAACACATTTATCATAAAAAAATGCTTATAATGGTTTGAAATCCATCACAATAGGGGTGTTTTTGAGTTTTAATGTATATACATGCATTTGGGGGTCATGATTTTGTATATTCAAGACAAAAACAACCCATATTTTTGCATTTTTGAGCCATGTTTTTGGGAGAAACGCCCAGATTTCGAGCAAGTTTGATCACTTTTTGGCCCAAATAGAAGTCATTTTGAGGTTTCGATCCTTATATATCCTATTGATGAATACATTCTTGCCTTTAGATGTCAAAAATGCTTCCTTTCATGCCTTCTATGAATTTTTTTTTTGCTAAAAACGCCCAGAAAATTGGGTTTTTAATACACTTTTATGCATTTGGGTCCATGTGTATACATTTGGGAGAGTCATCTTTGCATTCACAAGTCAAAATGATCAATATATATGCATTTGTGAGCCACAATTTTGCAAAAATGATACAGATTTTTGCATGAAAAGGGAACATTTTTGTTAAAATAACTCAAAAAATGGCATTTCCAGCCCATACATTTGAATCAATAGAGGTTGTTTTTGAGTTTTAATGCATGTTATTGCCTTTGGAGACCACGTTTTTGGCATTCTCATGTCAAATTTGACTCTTCATTGCTCATTAATATTTGTTGAATGCAAGTATGGAAGGAGTCAAATTATCGTTTGAGAATCTAGATTCGGAGGTGAATTGGTCTTCAAAGTTTATGATTCTTGCTATTTTGGCTGTTTGATCGTTAAGTAAGTTGACATTTTCAAACTTGCTCACCAATTCATTCTTATCTTGCTATTTCCATACATATTTTAGCTTGATGTTGAACATATTTTAGCTATTCTCATTTTTGAACTTTTGAATTTTTCCCAAACTCCAAATTTCGAATTTGCCCATGAAAACAACTTGTTTGTTGACATGTTTGAGTCTAAGACCAAAGGTATGTATTTGTTTTGTGCTTGTTTTCGTTGTTTGCTTGCTTCTTTTCTTGTTTTTCTTCTTTAGGAAGAAATTGGTAGTAACTTGAGCATGTTTCACTTCTCTCTAGATTCCACCTCTTTGTGCAAGTGCATTGTTTCATTCCATATTTGTCATTGCATGCCAAGGCACATTGCATCCATTCCTTTCATATGCAATTACACTTCAAGAGCAATTACAGGTAATTCCACTTTCCATGTCATGACACACTACATCTCATTCTCCACATGCAATTACATGTAATCTCACCCTCCATCCACATTTACATGCAATCTCATGCTTTGTTTCCATTTACACACATTCTCATCTTTTGAGCCTAAATGCGTGTTCGTTTTACATGTAATCCACTTTACGTGTAATGACATCTAGAGAACCCATTTTTGACTAAAGGTCACACTTGTAAAGTCAAAAGTTATCATTTGCATGCATTCATATGCATCCCAACTTGCATTCTTGGCCATACCCACGAAAGCCCATCATTGTCCACATGCAATCCATCTTTCCAATTCTGACTTTGGCCCTTTCTAACCAAATACATATACTTTCTGGTTCGTTTCCAGCCATCATATGTGTTCCATAAGTGTCTAATCCATACTTTAAATACCCACCCCTTATCGATTCGTCATTGTAACTCAAATCCCAAAGTTCAAAAAGATTCAATCTCATTGGAAGATGTTATCGTCTTCATGTTGTGGCACACTTTGTGAGATATGTCAAAACTTCTTAAAAAGAAAGATACCCCTTCAAGAAGGCATGTAGTGATTCTCAAGAAGCAATAATTCATTTGATTTCCATTTTCCCAATGGTTGTTTGAGAACCTGATTCGTGATGGAATGCGCCAAACACTTTGCTTCAAAAAGAAAAAAAAGGTTAAAAGTGCTGATGGAAAGTTATTCCGAGTTTACGTCTGGACACCATCGAGGAGGTTTTCAAAGTGTTAGAGACTCCATAATGTGAGTTTACGTCCAGACACCATCGAGGAGGTTTTCAAAGTGTTAGAAACTCCATAATGTGCTAATCTACAAAGGAGAATTCATGACAACTTGAACGAGAAAAAGCTTGATCACATCAAGTTTTCAAATTACAGCGGATAATTCATCAAAGAGAGTCAGAGGCTATCAAAAGACGTAACACCATGATTATCAAGGTGAATGCAGTGGTACAAAATATAGGAACTCCCAATCCTATGATCATCAAGGTTTGTATCGCCAAGTACAAGACCCTTCAAAACAATCCCTAGAATTGTTTCAATTCTCTTCAGTCTTTCTTTTTCTTCTTTCATGTTTGTAGTTGGAGAGGATGTATTGTGATGGAACCCTATTTTTTGGGCCTCCATTTGAGTAAACATGCTGCACATCAATGCTAATGATCTAAAGAATTTTCATTACATCCTCTACAATGAGTGGGTATAATATGTTCTTATAAGGCAAGTTCAAGAAGAGAGTGTTTTGTCTATTGACAAGAGAAGGGAGATTAGAGCTTATGAGGAACTTCTCAATATTATACAACTAAAGATCAGTGACCAGACATAGGACATCTTGAAAGGTGTGACCAATTACGTGTTGACTGTCATGAGGAAATGACATCATGAAGGGCAATCGTTGATACATACCAACACAGTAACTTCTCATATAATGTTCAGAGAGATACAGGCTAAGGTAATCATTATCTATTGAGTCTCATGACAAGAGTTGAGAGACACATATCCAAACTGATATTATACAGTGAACCAATTTGTTAGGGAGACTTGTTTCACCAGCAATTTAGGCATTTCAATCCTATTCAAACATAGCTGGACAGAGTATATCTTGATCTGTTTACATTGCACCTGTAGCAGCACTTGCAAAGGAAAGATGTTGTGAATGGAAAAGGTCATTGATATCAATGAAACACAGTATTGACTTTAAATACAATCACATATATACGTGATGCATAGGAGAACTCTGTCAAGTTCCCAAACTTTATAATCCTTCTCAGGAGATATTGTACAGTTGCAGATGTGTATGATTAAAACTAATGATTTGTAGACAGGTTTAAGTCCAAGAGTAGTTTTCTCAGGCATGCCTAAAATGTCCACAAAACTACAGGAACAAATAAGAAATCAAATGAAGGATCCAACCATGAGACAATATCATTTGTTTATATTCATAGGTGATATTCAGTATATAGATGAAAGCCATGATGGAGATGGTTGTGTGTAGCGGCAAAGTAAAATTTTCCAAGTCTTAAATCAGTGTCATTGGATTAAGGTTAGAATTGGTGGCTTTGCACTTCACAATGTGAGCAACTAAATAGACATCCTCTCACTTTAGAAATGACAACATAAAAGACACAATTATTTCCAGTGACTGGCACCCAAGATCTAACGCAATTTCTTCTTCATGTCAAACTAAAGCACATAATTATGATAGAAAAATTTGAACCAAGTCATCACCTACGGATTATAATCCTATATTTTCAAAGACATACACCTTCGAATATGGAAATTTGTCAGATAAAGGTCCGCATGTATTAGACATCACTATACAGGAGCGTCTGGAACAATTGGCCCACTATTTTAAACTCTTTCTCATCAACCAACCTCCCTATTCACTTCTCAACAGCCAAATGCACATAGTGATGGAGATTAACGATAGGAAGGAAGGTCCAATGTCCTGATCGAAGTCATCCTTTCATTCGCGACAACACTTTTTCATATGCAATGTAGACTGAGGAGCCATCGTAGCTTGAAAAACATATACTGTGGGTGCATGTAAGTTTATGAATATATAATAATAGTTTCCTTATATCTGATCTAAACAGATTCGATAAATAAAATCAAATATAGTGATTATACATAAAAGGAGGAAATTATAATCATCGCTTATGAAGAGTTGTGTTAAAAGTCACGATAGACATAAAGCTAATAACCATAAAATTATAATTATTAGAGATTTATGACTCTTCATTTTAAAAGTCATGTCTCCTTATATCTAAGATATAAATAAGGGACAAGTTATTTGTAAGAAGTAAGATCAGAACAATCATATTCACAAGAAGTATTTGATATTATTTTGTATGGAGGGATAAGGAGCTCATTATGACTTTGTAATATAAATTCTATTATTTTATTTTAATAATAAAATAAAAGGTCCTTTGTTTATTTTTAAATGGCATGGAGATTTAAACTGCAATCAATCGTCCTTTGTAATTTTTTTTGCAATTTTGTATACATTGAAATGTCAGATAAGTGGACATGGTCATTTAGCATCTTGAATAGGATCATCATAGAGATTGTAAAATATTAAATTGTTTCCATATCTATGTCCAGTTTGTCTCTCAAAGGAGTTAAAATTCAATCTGGACTAATTTAAGATTGCGTAATATTTGGTCTATCGCATTTTGATGATTTAATTGTTGGCAGTATAAGTGCATAAGAACTTTATAAAGTTGTATGTGAAAATTCACTGAAGTTGACTCTATTGCCTGGATGAGCAAAAGGTATTGGTCTTTTTATTATTGAAGTCAGAAAATCTATAACTACCTTCCTACAAGCATCAAATTAATTATTATTCAATTATACAAAACATTAAACCATTATCCAACATCCAGTTTTCATTTTAATTGAGCTCAAGGACATTGCCAGCTAGAGAACTCCAAAGTTTAAATTTGCTTTAGAAAGCTCTGAACCAAGTGATTAGGTTTGAGGAGAAGGTCTACCCGCCTAAGTGTAGTGGAACCTGAAGTGTAGGGGAATTAAGGTGATTCTTGTTGGTTGGCCAGAACTGATTGCGGAATCCTATCAGAGAAGTGGCAAGCTCTTGGATTTCCAGTCTGCGGTTTTGGGAACCAACATATTGCATGAAAATGTGTAATTACATGTAATACGATTTGCATGTGTAGTGACATGTAATCCATTAATTTCTCTTGTTAGTTAGACCAAGTCAAAGTTGGTTGAGTTCCTAATTTTTCCTCCTTTTTCTCAACTTCTTTGCCTATATAAAAGAGTGCCCCTTCACTGTAAAAATCATCTTTTGTTGTATGCAAGAAAGCTCTGTCACACTTGTGCAAGCATAACTTCGATTGTGTAGTACAAATTTGGGAGAAAAGTGAATAAAAGAAGCAATTGGATTCAAAGCTTTGACTAGAAGCAATTGTGATAGAGCAAAGTAGAAGCTTTGACTGAAATTTATGCCTATTGTCTTTAATTCTTGTTATTTTTGTGTGTTCAGTAATAGAGCGTAGTGAGTTAAGAAGCAATTAGAGCTGAAGCTTTAACTAGGAGCGGTTGTGGTAGTAGATAGACTAGAAGCTTTGACTGTAGGTTGTGTTACCATCTCAAATTCACAAAAAATAGTTAGAATTTCCCTACTTTTGGAAGTCTTTGCACTCCAATGGTAGAGGTTTTTCTTATACAATAGAGATCATCTACTTTTGGAAGTCTTTGCGCCCTAATGGTAGTGGTTTTTCTTATAAATTAGACAAATGAGATTTAGAGCCAAATTGGTACACTTCCAATCAGCCTTTGAGTTGGTGTTGGTTTATCAGTATCACCATTTCTAGTTACTAAATAGAAGTGTAGTTAGAGATTTCATCTTGCCCATTATTGACTCTGCGGGTAAGTGAATTCTTTTCTAGAAAGATAAGAGGAAAGAATATTGGGAACACCCGTTACAAAATCTCTCAACTTCTTACTTACTTTGAGTTGATCCAAGGAACGGTGAGAAGGGGGAGACTTACCTTTAATGTAGGAGAGACTTTGTCTCACACACTGTGGCTGGTCTACCTATTTTGTGAGTGGATTTACCAAAAATTGTCAGTTGCAAAATATCTACCCAACAGATACAAACTGTACATGTTCTATGATTTGTATTGAGCTTCATCCCAAATAAGGATTGTAGATGTCTTATCTTGTTGTGGTTCAAAGGCAATGAATCAACAATTTCCTTTGTCTCATGTGCTAAGTTTTAAGACTCTTTCGTGCCACATATATGACTCTCCATTAGGAATCCATTCAATTTAGAGTTTTTCCATTATCATATATTTCTCTCGTGGTTCTCCTTAAATATGTGCAGTATAAAATATATTTGGTTTGTCTATTCTTGATCGTATGTAGTTGCCATCTTAAGCCTCTACAGGATGTGCCCCCTAGTTTCTATGATTTGGAACTTCCAACAAGATGTCTAAATATTAATGTTACAACTTGGTATCATCGCTTTAAAAATCAAAACTCATTCTCAATTTTTATGTTCATATCCTTCCTTTTGTATATTCCGGTATGCATGAGATTATACTCTTACTTAAAGGGTTTGTGCTCAATATTTCCCCGTCTCTGTTTCCTTTGCTTTTTCTTCCAAACAATGTTGTCCTCCTTCCAAAAACATCCCCGATGAAATGTATTGAATTTGACGTTTCTGTCTGCCAGAATAAGTAAAGTTAATTCATGAATCCCCTCCAACCTCGTCGTTTATATATCTTCCACACCAAAATGCTTATATTCCTCATATATGGCTAATTATTGAAGGGACGTAATTCTTCATTATTATTAAGAAGTCACCAATTAATCATTTTATTTTGTTAATAAATTAAGGATAATAATTTCCTTACATTGTTTTAATGAAGGATAATATGAATTCTTTTAATGAATTTATTAGATATAGTATATTGGTTGATTTATTAAATTGGTAAATATTAATATTATAATTGATTACTAATAATAATATTATTGAACAATATTGATATCTTTAGTTTCTAATAATATTTCATTCTTATTATATACAATTTCATATCTTTATTTTATTGCTATTAACATTATATTTATTATTTGTTTATTTTCTTATTTATTATTTAATCTTATTTGATAAAAAATGGGACATGACATTTGTTGTGATAATGCAACGTTTGATTATCCGTTTCTTGTTAGGAGCACTCATGCCAAAGTAACGAGAATCGGAATTGGCAAGGCCGAATTGAATCATGAATTGGCCATGAATCAGAATTGAATTGACCATGAATTGGCAAATTTAAAAAACCCTTGAAATTTAGTAACTTATTTCATAAACCCTTTATTGCTGATTCGATTCACTGATTCACGAAAAATCGTTTGGCTCGAATCGAATCGCCGAATCGCGTGAATCACGTGAATCCCCACGATTCTTGGAACTATGCCTCTAACATTCCAAGTATGTTTTATGGCTCCTTGGGAAGGATCTTCCCCTAGCAAACATATATCATGGTTGTCAGTTTAGTTTGACATATATTATCTTTTTTTGTTTTGCTTGGCACAATCTAGTGTTTCCTTCCTTCCTTAGATGTTGCAATATGAAGGATGTTAGTTCCTTTGTCTTTTATCCTAGTTATCCAATTCTATCACCATTTTTGCGTCCTTTAGTCCCCTCTGCTCTTCATAAAATTCATTTGTTTTTGCAAATGCTAGTTGTTTTTGTAATACAAATCCATCTTCATTAATAACTTAATCAAAAGATTTCATCATAAGGTCATTGATTACTTCATTACATACATAATTTGTAATTATCTTGTTTTTCCTCCACTCTTTTCACTACTTTTTGGTACCTTCAGTCCCTCAACCTCACTCCCATCCCTAGCTTCTGGGTTTGTTTCCTGAGCCATGTTGTTGATAGAGGGTATAAATTCCCTCATTAATTATTTTGCTTTCTTTTTGTTTCTGTATTAATTCCTCTTGTTTTGCATTTATAGCATTACCTTCATCGGTTATTGTGCTAGTTTTCAAATCCAAGGGATTCTCTTAAATATCCATAGATATAGTCTTCTCTAGGTGGATTCCATTATCTATAATCTCTCCTTATCTTCATCCATATTGACCATAGTCGCTAATTCTTTCCCGTCCATTGGGTCTACAGAGAGTCTTTATTATGTCATCAATTTCCCTAATTGTATCATTCACTTTGGATTCCTTTTGCTCTCTCATATTGGGTTCTTCCCATATTGTTTCTACTACCTTGCTCTTCTCCATGGAAGTGTCGTGGACATCAATTTTACCTATCCCCTCATCATACGTTACCATTACCTCAATGGATCACACAACTTGTACATTCTCCTTTATCGGTTGGGCATCGATCATCTCCAAGCAAGGAATCACTTGCCTATCATCCTCTAGAATCTCCCCTTCTTCCACCTCTAATACATCCTAACTACTGCCCCAACTTCATCATTCTTGGTTTGAGCAAAAGTCAGCTTATGAAATAGTAAACCCACCTCCATTGTTAAGATTAATAATGAAGTTATCTTGAAGATCCTTCTATGAATTTATGACCTTGAACAAAGTAATGAACTCACTAGTTTCAATAGAATCCCTATCATCGAATCTATTAAAAACAACATTATCATAAATCTTCCCATCTTATATTATACGTTTTAAAAGGTATATAGATTGGTTAGTGATAATTTTAATCAGTTTCATTAATTATGAATTTATTTCCATCTTGACTAAGTTTTTGACATTAGATGAGGATACAAAGTTTTCCTCTAAACCCTCAAATCCCCTAAGAGATCTCCAATTCTCATCAAAATGTAACCATGCAATAATTCTGCAAGTATATTAGGTATGATGACCCATCTAGGTATCTAACATCATAGAAATCTTTTGGATCAAATTTATGTTTCAAATCAAAAACTTTTGATTAAATCACTTAAAATAAATTGGTTTTCTGCCTAAATTTTGATTTTTTAAAGCTGTCCTTACAATCAATAAACAAAAAATCTTCATCAAGAGTAATTACACTTACCTAGTCCCTGAATAGTTCCTTGAGCCATTTGCTAATGCAATTAATGAAAGATCTAAAACCACACCATTTTGCATAGAGGTTGTGGGTTTTGCATTTTTCCCATAAAGCTTTTGTAAAAATGTTGCTTATAATCATCGTATTAACCTTCTTATCCACTTGTTGAGGAATCCTTCCACGTGTTGAAATGACCAATAGGTCCATAACCTTGGTAGGGTTTATATGATTTTGCTAGGATTTTTGGGAGCCATAGGGACCTCCCGCCGGACTTGATCATTTTCTAGTCTAGGGATAATCTAGGCACAGGGGGATTTGGCTGATGATTTGTAGAGAGATTCCTAGGGTATTGAAGCGTTTTTTCCAAGAGGTTTTGTAGTAGTAATTTTACTCAAAGGGGCTTTATTGGCTTTAAGCACAAAGGATGGTGTCTTATGTGTAATGGGGATTGCCCATGACCCATTTAGATCATTGCTACTATTCACCCCACCTTCAAGTGTTACCCTAGCTTTTATGGCATGCTTTTCCCTATGATTTCTCATCACTTGCCAGCCATCTTTTCCATTCCTAAGACTTGTGACCATGTTATGATCAGTGCTAGGGTTTCTTTTCTTTCAATTTCGTGCATTGGGTATACTAGTAGATGCAAAGCCCTTGTTCCACTTTTTTTATTCCTAGGTGGATGGAGCCTTGAACCCGAGGCCTATTCTGTAATGCAAAATTAACAATTTGAGATTTTTATTGAAAGCATTTCCAGTTGCTGATTTTACTTGAAATTTGATGAATGCTTCTTGGGTGGCACAATCTGCGAATGTAGCGGAGTAAAGCAGTTTTCAAGCCAAGGGTAGTTCATTTGCTCTGCAATGATAAAGTTTTTTTGTCTACCATAAATTACATATTTCCCTTGTCTCGCATTCGCATGTAGAGCCAATTTGCTTCACTCCAAAACCTACATTATTTATGTATTTATTTATTTGATAAGCAAGAGGCCGAAGCCATTGATTTCATAATATAAAGAGATACAAGCCAACTCAAGAGGCATTGAGAGGACGAAGTTGGGTATTGGTCCTTAAGTTTTTTCTTACATAGATACCCAACAAAACTTCCATTTTATTATTTATTAAGTAAAAACTTAAGTAATAATCATTTAATCATGAGAAACCAGCCCCAATTTTAGCTTAGGCGTCAAAGTCCAAAATAATACATAATTCATCGGACATCCTTCAACACCTTTATAATGAATTTTAAGAAAATTAACCATTAATTAAGTAAAACTTAATTAATGATTACAAATCGAATATATGGCCTACAACTTGATGAATAGTCCATATAAAATCCAAGTGCTTCCCGTCAAAATCTGATGCCCATAAATCAAACACAATCTGTGGCTCAACCACGAAGATCATCTAACGTCTAATTAGTCTTCAAAGGTCAAATAATGGGCTAATCCCTCAAACTCTGAAGGGGACATTACAAGATGCACGACCTTTTACAATTGATGATGGTAAATTCGGAATGGACAAGATGTAATATCTACTAATGTTAATACTTAGGAAATAAGGACAATTGATTCCCAGTGTTCAAGTGCAAGAGACTTTTTTTTCAAAAAAAACCGTAATTGCACTTGAATGATTATAATTGATGTTAATTATAAGAATGATAGATTATGAAACAACTTATAATATGATGTTATATTTTGGTTTAACTTATGCAAGAATGATCTTTGATTTATATATTTGATCTGCAGTTCTGACATACAATACGGATTGTTTGATCAATATTGTTGATAGTTGTCTCTGCTATGGCACTAAAAATATGCTTCAATTTGGTTCTAGTGCTTACAGCAATGTGGTGTCTTACTTCTCTTGATCTATCTTTATAAGTATGCAATGCCTTTTTGTCATATTCATCATATTGTCTGTGCATGTTTGTTCATTGTTCATTTTCTTTTTAGCTTTTATTGGAGTTTTTATTTCTCCACTATGCAACATGTTGCTTTAGCTTTTGACTCCTTCCATTCGAAACACTCGTCTTTTTTGAGATTTTGGGTTTTACTACATTTGTGTGGTCCTCATCTCATGTTAAAGCCAACTATTATCCCTTTTTTTGCCTCAACTGTTAACTTTGTAGTTACAGTCATATTGATGTGATTATGAGATTCATTATTGATGGTAAATCATTATTAGATAAAATAAATAAATAAATAAATAAATAAATAAATATATATATATATATATATATATATATATATATATATATATATATATATATATATATATATATATATATATATATATATATATATATATATAATGTAATAGCCCCAACCAGTTATAACTTCATCAAACACCAAATTCTTTTATAATTCAGTTGTTTGGCATTTTTTCAAACATTTTGCAAGCAAGCTCTGATACTATTGTAATAACCCTGGTTAGTTATAGCTCAGATACATACAATTTTCCTACATAGAGCAGTTGTTTGACATTTTGTCAAACATGTGGCAAGCAATCCTTACTCTACTGAAATGCTGAATGATAGTTTTGTTTGGGACGTTAGCTTATTTTTATAACTAGGTGCTGTGCCCTCTCTCGAACTTATTCAAATTTTAATTTCACATACACAACTCAGCTAAAACAATTGTGTATAAATTTTTGTTTTTCTCTTCTCTGTATCATTAACTCTGATTTCTTTTGAATTAGCTAAGAGTGAGCAGCCAGGTGACAATAGTAAATCCAAAATACTAAAATGAATAAAGCAGCACACTTACTAAACTTTAACTTGTAATGTATTATTCAAAGCTCCTAAATTCACATATATACTCTTACAGAGATAAAATGGAATTTTCATTTAGTTAGCTATAGGCTGAAAAGAACAATAATAGTTACAATGAATGAACCTGGTATTCCAACATTCCCTAACAACTCCTTCCAGTGTCCACGTGAAGCTGCTGTGAGCAGATCATGTCCTCTAACAGATCAATCATAGGCTCCCAATTCTGATCACAGGCCTGTAATGTCCATTCACAAGTCCTGATTCCACAATAACAAAACCTCCCATATTCTAATGCAGGTCTGCCCAAATCCTAGTGTTGCAGGCTAATTGGTATGGACTGTAAACACCACCTAGATTACTTCAGAATGCAGCTCCAAATGCAGGAGAAAAGTGGCATGAATTCACAAGGGTAGGTGCACCCAAATTATAGAAGAAATTGCTCAGCTGCAAGTACAAACAAGACACCATCTGTCCCAGCCAAATTGCAGAGAAATTGTCCCAGAATTCTTTGACACCAACAAATCATAAGAGTCTCCAGATTTAAAAGTAATTCAATGACAAATTGAACACAGTCTTTGCTAGCTACAGAATGAGCAACAGGAAAATCGCCGACTTCACAATATCACCTCAAAGTCTTCAGCTACAACATCTCCTAGCCACAGATAAATACAGGAGATTCAACCAAATTTAGAGTCAAATCACTATACCGTAGCAGTGACTCAAAATACATCTCAGCTTGAAACCCTTATACTTCAGCAAGGGCGTCAAAATTTAGAACTCTAGAAAAGGCCACAAAGACGGCAAAAGCAAATAAATATCCAAGTGTGCTTTTCCCAATAAAATGAGCTCATATTTATAATGCCTTTGTGGACAAAATTTTCCAAAAGAACTCAACTTCTGAAATTGTAAAAGTTTCCCAAAAGAACTCATCTCTTGAAACTTTCCGGCTTAACTCTTTTGGCAACATTTAATACTTGGCTTAGGTATAATATTAATGAAATAAATGGCCCCTTCCAATGATGATTCAACCCTTAAGTGATATTATAAAGTTAAATTATAAATTTATAGTAAGTCATTTAATGATTTAATAATAATTTGGCTACTAAAAATATTATAATTCTCAAAATATTCATCATTTAAATATGCCATCTAAAATAGGAGTCACACCTATTACTTCTCCATGTGACCAAATGCACTTTCCAAAAATAGAAAGGGTCCATCTCAATCAACACTCAACTTACCACAATTAGTAAGTACACAAAACTAAGCCCAAATGAACTCTGATTTGAGCCAACAAAGATCAGCATGTAACTTACTAAATTGTGGAGAACTGCTTCAAAAGACCCTCTATCCACAATAATTAGCCTATGAGGATTACAATAATAGGCTACTTTGTCAAACTCTAATACTGGCAAAAATGGGGACATTATAGTCCTCCCTCCCTAAGATTGCTTGTCCCCAAGCAATCCCAAAGTAAGATGAACATCACAAACCACCTAGATCCTAAGGGTAGAACTGCGTACTATCCCTGCTGTGTACAAGCAACTACTGTAGCACCAATACCCAAATAACTGACATCAACATCAGAATCATCTGAAAACCGACTCTAGGTGTTGAGGAAGGCAACAACACATCAGAACTCAACCCAACTGAAATACCAACTCTATCGAGACCTAAGTCCGCATCAAACTAACACTCACACCCAATTGTACTGTTGAGATGGTAACAACCATAGGTGCTTGAAACACTATCATGAAGTCCAACCTTTGCCAAACTATCTTGGGTGTGTAGATGCTGCAATGGGTCAAACTTGCAGCTGTCGATTTCATCTGCAAAAGATGGTGCTAACCCATCCCATAATAGATGGTATAAAACTGGAGCCAACCCACACCGACATGAAACCAAATTCTCTACTTGTGGGTCAAAAGAAAAGTGATATGTGCTCCTCAGAGTGTAATGCCAATAAAAACTCCCAATCTCTGTCAAGGGCTCATCAGTATCAATATGGGAATCAAGAGAGGGCTCCAATCTTTGACTCTGAACTACCAGTTGGGCATAATCTTGGGCAATCCTCTCAGCAAATCTAACCTTGAAATCCTTGTGGGGAAGCATAGTAGATAGAGTCTCTACAATCTTTCTCACCAACCTTTGAATAACACAGAAACCTTGAATGAGAGTACCCTTAGACACTCTGTATGAATCCTCCTACACATTCGAACTCTCCAAAAGATATTCCATGAAAGACTTTGTAGTAGAAATTATATGTGGAAGCATCAACTTGCTCCCCAGCAACTCATAGCTAATCCCTATGAAAATGTGGCACTGCCAATTGCCCCATGCTATCATCTGTATGAGATGAAGAAATAGATTCACTTCCAACAGAAGGAAGCAAACCATCATGAGAGTTCGATTCCACTGATACTGTCACCTCATCCATACCAAACTGTACCCATATCCTGAACATATGTGTCGACCACATCATCACGCCCCTTATCCCCAAACGTGGAAGCAAACTTACTACCAACCACAATATGTAAGTGAATAGGGCCTGGGGCTTGTGTCGATTGTATCTGCTCTAAATCCACGGTAACCTCATCCAACTGTGATTGTGACTCTTGAAGAGCCAATTGAGTACACTAAAGAGAGTCCACAGTCACCTCAAGCTCCTAGGTAAGCTCAACCATCTCCTCCTCTTTCTCTAATAATGTTTCATAACAGGTGCTACCCCACTCCAGAAGGTAGTCCTTGTCAGCAACTAGCTGCAAATAGTTATGCTCCAAGACCCTGACAGCCTCTTGAAGCGCATGAACCTCTGTTAGAGAAATAGTACTATCACCATACTCATCAAACATAGGAGCACCCCAACCAGATGTAGCCAACGTCTGACGAATCACATTATATTGCTTGAAAGCCGAAGAGATGTCTCTTTTGCTCACCTTCAACTGAGTGGTCACATGTTGCCTTTGTAACTCTTGCCTCCTATGCAAGCTCTCTGTCTCACTAACTGCACTGTGATAGGAAATCGAATTAGAACTACCCACCACATGTAATGGACACCCTAGAAATGCCCAAAAATGGAATCAACTGTTGATAAGAATTTAGTCAAATAATTTGTATCCAACTCTTAATTTCTCCATTAAATGGTAAACCCTCTTTATGGCTCTGGAAATAAAATGTTTGTTTTAATATCTTTGCATAGAATTGAAACCACATAACATGAACAAGAAGGAAAATATAATAACATGCAAACTGAAGATTGAACTACTGTTGAAATAATATTGATTTTCAAACTAATAAAATCAGATACATAGAAGACTTTTCAACTCACTAATTACTCCCGCATTATAACACAATGTTTCAGTAATGACTTCCCATCTTGCTGTTACAGTAACGTGAATAGTGTTGTGCTACAATGATGTGAATAGTGTCATGCTATAGTAACATGATTAGTGCTGCGCTACGGTGCTGCTACAATAAAATCTGCCTTATATCAGTCCAAGACCCTCATAAAGTCATCCCTTCAGAATGACATAAGCGTCAGACAAGAAGCGGGAATGATATGAGCAAACACTCAATCCACTTGTGGCTAGAAATGCACCCAATCTGCCTGTTAATAAAGCTAATAGCAATGATTTCTAAAGGGCAAACCCCAAGGGAATGACATCTAGAATGTCATAAGAGAGGATAGACGTTCTCTAATGCCAAGAACGGATCTACAACTCACACATTAGTTTTCTTCTCATATTCAACTTGCCGAATGAAGCCACTAACGCTCTCTTTTATTCTTTCTCCAAGAGTCGATTCAACTCACATGAGCAATGTGGGATAAAAGATGTGCAATATATGTAATGTCTCCATCTTTTTAGCCTCTCAATAGAGTTCTTAGCCTTTCGTCCTTCAAAGGCTAAGTGGAAATAATTAAATTAATTTCTTATAAAGTCATTAAATAATTTAAAAATTAAAAGATGACTTTATATTTAATTAATTTAATATTATGAAAAGGGAATCGTCGAGAAGCACAGCTAATTATTGTTGGAAAGGAGGAAGCTTCTAGAATAGTGAAATAAGATAATACTTATGATTCTTCTAGAAGGGGGGTAGGAATAAAATAGAGGAGAGAGTCTCATGGGAAGGCATCTGGATTTGATATTAACATTTGCATGTGTATTTGTGGAGCCAAGGGCCTGCAGATAATCAATTTGTCTTTGGGAATAAAAACTCCCAATGATAGCAATTTTGAGGGTGTGAGACATCACCTGAATTATTGCAGATCGGAGGTGATATTTCAATCACTTTATTGTGCCGAATTTGTGGCCAAGGGCCAGGTGTAAAGAGGAAGAATAAGTTGGGTGTTTGCTACAGGCCCCTGTTGTAGGAACGTATCATTACTTGTCATTAGGGCATCATTTTGGGCACATCGTTTTGGAGCTATTTGGCAACCTCATTCTAAAGAATTGAATAGTTTGAGGCTGCAACATAACCAGGGTTCCCTTGTTCATTCATGCATCTTATTTGCTACTGCTGTAGGTGGAGGTCTTATCAGATTAAGCATTCATTCATATATATAATACCAGAGTCTTGGGTTTGATGTTAGCATTGAATTGGATGAGGAGAATTAGTAGATTGTTACAAATAACAGTTTTGTATTCAGATCTTGTAAAGATGTCTTGGCTGTAGATGCATCATATTCTCTTGGTTGTTTATTTAAATACATTAAAAGGTGAAAGAAAGCCTAATATTTCATTGAGGAACTTGCATAGTAATTGTAGAACTATTTTTAACAAGTAACAAATAAGGCAATTTGTGATCAGTTTTGAGCTAGGCTCATTACTATATAAAACATATTAAAATAATCACTTATGTCTCCCTTAGGCGCCCCTTTTTAACAAGTAACAAATAAGGCAATTTGTGATTAGTTTTGAGCTAGGCTCATTATAGTGGTATCAGAGCCTTCATCCTGTCATCTTGTGATCAATCAAACAATAAATGAGTGAGAAAGAAATCAGATGTTATAGCAGGGAACAACGGAAACAACAATATCAGAATCCACAAGTTGAAGGGGATACATCCTCAGAAGTATTAAGAGAAAGAAATACAAGCAAAATAGTTCAAAATATGGTAGAAAAGGAAAATAGGGATGCAAGAGCTGAAAAGAAATTTGATACCATGCTTGATATGATGTCACGCTTATTAGCAAAATTGGATCAGCAAGCCACTCAAAATCACAACACAGCTACTCAAAACCAAAACAAAGCTGAACACAGTGGAGATAATGAGGAAAGGTCTATACATCGTGCAGAAGACACTAGAGGATCAGCCTCTAGGCCTCTTTTTCCCACCTTTACACCAAGAGAAGAACAACCACATGCTGCTCCAGCCGTTTCTTTTGGAGTGAGACGAAGCTAGACAAGCCTACTTGAAGTATACCACTCTCCCTCCTGATATGAGAGAAATATGGACGTTTGCTCAGTTCATGAAGCAAAGGAATAGGAGAGGAGGAAGGAATGATCACTATGCTCCAAGAAACGACTATCAACAAACACTTGGTAGGATTTCCATGCCTTACTATGATGGAAGTAACAAATGCACAGCTAGATCTTGGGTTCAAAAGCTTGATAATTATCTTTCTTTGAGACCAATGCCTGAAGAGGATGCCATAAGATTTCCCACATTACATCTTGAAGGAGCTGCTCACAAGTGGTGGTATCATGGGTTAGTCACACTTGGACACAACCTTATCAATACATATGAGAAGTTTACCAACAGGCTGATTGAAAGGTTTGATGTCAAAGATCCTGAGGTGAGTTTCCGCAAATTGGCACAACTAAAACAGCATGGTTCCCTTGGTGCTTATGTGAATGACTTCCAACAGTTATTGGTCATGGTTCCTAACATTAGTGAAAGAAGATTGGTGGTCTTATTCATGGAAGGATTGATGGAGCTATTGAAAGGTTGGTTGAAAGCTTTCGATTCTCCCTCACTACAGGAAGCAATGAAGAAGGAACGAAGTATGGAGTTCACTGCCCCTACTAGCAAGTTTACATCAAAGGGAACATTTTCTAGTCGTGACAACAAGAAGTTTCCTAAGGAGGACAAAGCTAAAGATAAGTCTACTTTTCCGCTTGACCGTGAGACTTTTAATGATTTGAGGAAGAGGAAACTATGCTTCTATTGTAAGGGACCATAAGATATTAACCATGACTGCCCTATGAAACCTAAGGGGAAGTCAAATTGTGCAATGTGGGCACTTTTTGAAGATTTCGATTCAGCCCAGCAATCTGAAATTAATGATTTAGAATCAGAAAAATCAGAACATGATGAAGAATTAGAGGAAGAAGTGAAGCTTAAACAGGCTCGTCTCACAAGTATTCAGCAAGAAGGGTCTTTTAGGATGTGAGGGGTTCTTGCTGGTTAAAAGATTATTACTCTTCTTGATACAGGTGTGATACACAATTTCATTGATACTAGGCTTGTTGAGAGGCGTGGTATACACACTGAGAAGTTTGAGGGAATTCGAGTTAAGGTTGCTGATGGTTTCACTCTTAGGTGTGACAAAATGATTTCAACATTGCCCATGCGCTTGAATAATTATGAGTTCAAGGCAGATTTTTATGCGGTGAACATGGGAGACACAGATATGGTTTTGGGAATGACATGGTTACATGACATGGGAATATTCATCCTCAACCTTCGTGAGATGGATGGAAAAACTCATGTGTTGAAGGCACTCAAAGACACCAGTTGCAAAACTATTTCTCTCAGGAAAATGGAACATCTCGTGTCATGACACTGTTGAGTGGGTAGTAGGTTGTGTTTTGAAGCCAACAAAGGAAGAGCAGCAAAAACCTATTTATCATCCTGATATACAAGAGTTGAGGATCAAGCATGATAAGGTCTTTAGCAAGATACCACCTAGTAGACCTCCAGGTAGAGGGATAGAACACATCATCGAATTGGAGGAGGGTGCTAAGCCCGTGATAGTCACTCCCTACAGGCACCCTAAGCTGCTCAAAGATGAGATAGAAAAAACTATGAAGGAGTTGCTAGCTATGGGGCATATTAGACCAAGTAAGTCACCTTTTTCTTCATCAGTAGTATTGGTTAGAAAGAAGTATGGTACTTTGAGGATGTGTATTGATTATAAAATGCTTAACAAGAGAACAATCAAGAACCGATACCCCATTCCAAGGATTGATGAATTGCATGGTGCCAAGTACTTCTCCAAAATTGATCTGAGATCGGGTTACCACCAAATTCGTGTGAGGGAAGAAGATATTGAGAAGACAGCTTTCCGTTGCCACTGTGGACATTTTGAGTTTGTGGTTATGCCGTTTGGGCTAACTAATGCCCCTGCTACATTCTAGTCTACTACGAATAGGGTATTTCATTCACAGTTGAGGCGATTTGTATTAGTCTTCTTTGATGATATCTTGGTTTATAGCTGGATATGGGAAGAGCATCTTGCACATCTTGACATAGTTTTGGGTATTCTTAGTAATGAATCTCTATATGCCAAGGAATCTAAATGTGACTTGGGCATGACAGAATTATTGTATTTAGGTCATATCATTAGTGCAGAAGGAGTTCAGATGGATCTAGATAAGGTCAAGGCAATTGCTGAGTGGCCTACTTCGACGAATTTGACACAACTTGGAGGATTTTTGGGTTTATGTGGATTCTATCGCAGATTTGTCAATGGGTATGCTTGCCATGTAGCACCACTTACAAATTTGACTAAGAAAGGGGCTTTTGTTTGGACTCACGAGGCACAGGAATGCTTTGAGATGTTCAAATGACTTATGACTACTTGCCTAGTGCTTACATTGCCTGATTTCACTAAACCCTTTGAGTTGCAATGTGACGCTTCAGGTGAGGGGATTGGAGTTGTCCTTATGCAAGACAAACATTCAATTGTATATGAGAGCACGAAGTTGAGAGGCCCTGAGAGGAGCTACAGTATATATGACAAGGAAATGTTGGCCATTATGCATGCATTGGCCAAATTCAAGCAGTACTTAGTGGGCAGTAAGTTCGTTGTTAAAACTAACCATAATAGCTTGAGACATTTCCTTGGGTAGCGGGATCTTAATGACCGTCAGCAGAAGTGGGTAAGCAAGTTGCAATCTTATGACTTTGACATTTCCTTTGTCAAAGGTTCACAGAATATAGTCGCTGATGCCTTATCTCGCCGACCACATTTGAGCTCTATGGCTGAGGTTTCAAAGGATTGGAGTCATTTGATTGTGGCAAAAAATGCTAAGGATTCTTGGGCTTCAGGTATTATTGATGGGTCACTGCAGGATGATAGGTACACGGTGGTGAATGATCTTATCATTTACAAGGGGAGGATTTTCTTGACTCCAGGATTAGAAGTAAAGAATATAGTATTGAGTTCTTTTCATGATTCACCATTGGCAGGCCATCCTGGGTATTTCAAAACTTATCGACAAGTTCGGGAGAGGTTCACTTGGAAGGGACTAAAATCTGATGTTCTACGATATGTGAGGGAGTGTGTTGTTTGTCAGCAGAACAAACAAGACCATACATATCCTACTGGTTTATTATAGCCACTTCCAATTCCAAACAGGAAGTGGGAATGTATATCTATGGACTTCATCATAGGATTGCCAAAAGTGCAAGGCAAGGATTGCGTTTATGTGGTGGTTGATCACTTGACCAAGTTTGCACATTTTTTCCCTGTCACTATTTCATATTCAGCCACACAGGTTGCTGAACTATTTTTTCGTGAGGTGTTTAGATTGCATGGATTACCACAAAACATTGTTAGTGACCGAGACAGTCGGTTTATGAGCAATTTTTGGAAGGAGCTTTTCAGAGTGTGTGGGATCGAGCTTTTTTCGAGTACTAGTTACCACCCTCAGATAGATGGACAGACGAAGATAGTCAACAAATGGGTGGAAGGGTACCTCAGAAATTATATTGCTGGGTAGCAAAAAGGATGGGTTAAGTGGTATTACCTTTGTGAGTACTGCTACAACACCAATTACCATCTTTCTATTCATATGACACCATTCATGGCCTTGTATGGTTATGAGGCTCCTAGCTTTCTTGATTTGTTGATAAGTGATAGTAGAGTGGCTAGTGCTGGAGACATGTTATAGGAAAATCAGGATATCATGAGTGCTCTTCGTGAAAACATCCGAAAGGCACAAAATCAGCAGGAATAGTATGCAGATCAGAAGAGAGTGGAACGCTTTTTTGAGGTTGGATACATGGTGTATTTGATGTTACAGCCCTACAGATAGTCTACTCTCAAGAAGAGTGGTGCAGAGAAGCTCAAGCCACGTTACTATGGACCCTTCTAGGTCATTAGGGGTGTGGGTGAAGTGGCTTACGAGCTAGAGTTGCCGGCGGACAGCAAAGTGCACAATATTTTCCATGTATCACGCCTCAAGAAGGCTTTGGGACATCATGTGGCTCCTTTTGTGGTTCTACTACCCTTAGATGATGAGGGTAAGTTAATTTTGATACCAGAGGCTATAGTAGATTTTAGAGAGAAGCAGTTGAGAAGCCGTGTCATTAGAGAATATGTGATTAAATGGAAGGACCTACCTATTGAGGATGCTACATGGGAGAGTGAAGAGATTCTGCAACATCTAGAGTTGAGATTGCTTGGGGACAAGCAATTTCCAGAGGGGCGGACTGTAATGTCCCCATCTTTTTAGCCTCTCAACATAGTTCTTAGCATGTCGTCCTTCGAAGGCTAAGTGGAAATAATAAAGTTAATTTCTTATAAAGTCATTAAATAATTTAAAAATTAAAAGATGACTTTATATTTAATTAATTTAATATTATGAAAAGGGAATCGTCGAGAAGCACAACTAATTATTGTTGGAAAGGAGGAAGCTTCTAGAATAGTGCAATAAGATAATACTTATGATTCTTCTAGAAGGGGGGCAAGAATAAAATAAATAGAGGAGAGAGCCTCATGGGAAGGCATCTGGATTTGATATTAACATTTGCATGTGTATTTGTGGAGCCAAGGGCCTGCAGATAATCAATTTGTCTTTGGGAATGAAAACTCCCAATGATAGCAATTTTGAGGGTGTGAGACATCACCTGAATTATTGCAGATCGGAGGTGATATTTCAATCACTTCATTGTGCCAAATTTGTAGCCAAGGGCCAAGTGTAAAGAGGAAGAATAAGTTGGGTGTTTGCTACAGGCACCTGTTGTAGGAACGTATCATTACTTGTCATTAGGGCATCATTTTGGGCACATTGTTTTGGAGCTATTCGGCAACCTCATTCTAAAGAATCAAATACTTTAAGGAGGCCGTAACATAACCAGGTTTCCCTTGTTCATTCATGCATCTTATATGCTACTGCTGTAGGTGGAGGTCTTATCAAATTAAGCATTCATTCATATATATAATACCAGAGTCTTGGGTTTGATATTAGCATTGTATTGGATGAGGAGGATTAGTAGATTGTTACAAATAATAGTTTTGTATTCAGATCTTGTAAAGATGTCTTGGCTATAGATGCATCATATTCTCTTGGTTGTTTATTTAAATACATTAAAAGGTGAAAGAAAGCCTAATATGTCATTGAGGAGCTTGCATAGTAATTGTAGCATTGTTTTTTACAAGTAACAAATAAGGCAATTTGTGATCAGTTTTGAGCTAGGATCATTACAATATAAAACATATTAAAATAATCACTTATGTCTCCCTTAGGCGCCCCTTTTTGATTTGCACACATTCCCATAAAATCTAATATTAAAGTAACACTTTAATATTTTACAACTAAATTAAATGTTACTTTAATAATACTTCAGGCATTCAAATATATTAGCTATCGGACTCCGAATAGCACGAGTGATAGCTCGTCGGAAAGCTCTTGCCGAGTAGTATCAAATTCAATCACCAAAACTAGCCTCCCCTCTGTTTTGCCAACGTACTAAAAATAGTATGCTTGAGACTAAGTAAATCAACTCCATTTTGGCCCAAATTGGAGATAACTAGGCCAAAACACTCTAAGATTCCTTTAAACCTTTTGTTAGCCCTTGGGACCATGTAGAACTAGGCTAACGCACACACACTTGGTCGACAGCTAAAGTGGGGACATTACAACACAAGATCACTCACTGCATGTGTGCTATTGACCTCGCACAACTTTGCATCCAAGATACAACTACTATGTACCTTGATCAACTCTTCATCTAAAGAAATGAAAGCCCTTGAAATATCAATATCCTCGCATGTCTCAGCTTCCACCTCAAAAGATAGATCCTATAAACATTGATCTTGGGACCCATCCAAAACCTCCTCGGAGTCATCAGCTAATACTTGGCAAGGGATATCATACCCAGTGCAGCTCATAGCATCATCAAATGTATCATCAGTTGTGTCCATATTATCTGCATCCACATTTCCTAATAAAGCCTCAACTGTTGATACCTAACTCTGCACACATGACTCAATGTCAACCCATGAAACAATAATGCTAGAGCATCAACCCACATCTACCGACTCCGTTGTATCACCCAAATCACTAACATCACAATTGGGTGACTCCATACATGCATCGGTCTCACCTGAGGAAGCAGCTGCCCTTTGTACAACTCTGGGAGCCTCAACATGCTGAAGCTTAGTACTGATATCCTTTGCTACCACTGACACAACCACATGTCCCTGTGAAATAAGTCCATCATCAATACTGCGGATAGGACTAGCAAGTGGCGTACTAAATATAAGTACATTTGCATCAAGGACACCCATCGGGGAAAACTTAAGCCTCCTTCTCACCGACCTTCTTAAGGTGGAAACCATATACCTTGCTGCCCTCTCTACTGTCTCTGGCTTCGATAAGCTCTCCGCCATCCTTTATTGATGAAGCTTAAGTTTCTCCATAGTCTTTTTCAAATGATTCATTTTCGTGCTAATCTCCTCATTACTCCATCGACTTCTAGAACTGCAAGTCCTCTTTGTCCATGGCTAGAAAATGCTAGAGTGCTGGTCACTCCAAATGTAACAACAATTCTAAAAATAAAATAACTTTCTTACCCCATAGGATGGCCGCTTTGATACCACTGTAATAACGACAACCGGTTATAACTTCACAAACACCAACTTCTTTTATAATTCAGTTGTTTGACATTTTGTCAAACAATTTGTAAGCAAACTCTGATACCACTTTAACAACCCTAGTCAGTTATAGCTCAGATACATACAATTTTCCTACGAAGAGCAGTTGTTTGACATTTTGTCAAACATTTGGCAAGCAATTCTTACTCCACTGAAATGTTGAATGATAGTTTTGTTTGGGATGTCAGCTTATTTATATAACCAGATACTATGCCCTCTCTCAAACTTATTCAAATTTTAATTTCACATACACAACTCAGTTAAAACAATTGTGTAAATTTAATTGTCTCTTCTCTGTATCCTTAACTTTGATTTCTTTTGATATAGCTAAGAGTGAGCAGCCAGGCGACAATAGTAAATCCAAAATACTAAAATAAATAAAGCAATGCACTTACCAAACTTTAACTTGCAATGTATTATTCAAAGCTCCTGAATTCACATATATATTATCTTACAGAGATAAACGGAATTTTCATTTAGTTGGCTGTAGGTTGGAGAGAACAATAATAGTTACAATGAGTGAACCTGGTACTCCAAAATTCCCTAACAACTCCTTCCAGTGTCCACGTGAAGCTACTGTGAGCAGATCGTGGCCTCTAGCAGATCAATCATAGGCTTCCAATTCTGATTGCAGGCCTGTAATGTCCATTGACAAGTCCTGATTCCACAATAACAAAACCTCCAATATTCTAATGCAGGTTTGCCCAAATCCTAGTGTTGCAGGCTGACTGGTATGGACTGTAAACACCACCCAGATTACTTCAGAATGCAGCTCCAAATGCAGCTCCAAATGCAGGAGAAAAGTGGCATGGATTCACAAGGGTAGGTGCACCCAAATTATAGAAGAAATTGCTCAGCTGTAAGTGCAAACAAGACACCATCTGTCCAAGCCAAATTGCAAAGAAATTGTCCCAGAATTCTTTGACACCAACAAATCATAACAGTCTCCAGATTTAAATGTAATTCAATGACAAATTCAACACAATCTTCCTAGCTATAGAATGAACAACAGGGAAATCGCTGACTTCACAATATCACCTCAAAGTCTTCAGCTACAACAATATCTCCTAGCCACAGAGAAATACAAAAGGAGATTTAACCAAATTCAGAGTCAAATCACTATACCTCAGTAGTGATTCAAAAAACCTCTCAGCTTGAAACCCTTATACTTCAGCAAGGGCAACAAAATTTAGAACCTCAGAAAAGGCCACAAAGGAAACAAAAGCAAATAAATATCCAAGTGTGTTTTTCCCAATGAAATAAGCTCATATTTATAATGCTTTTGTGGACAAAAGTTTCCAAAAGAACTCAACTTCTGAAATTGTGAAAGTTTCCCAAAAGAGCTCAACTTTTGAAACTTTCCAACTTAACTCTGATGGCAACATTTAATACTTGGCTTAGGCATAATATTAATGAAATAAATGGCCCCTTCCAATGATGACTCAACCCTCAAGTGATATTATAAAGTTATAATAAGTCATTTAATGATTCAATAATAATTTGGCCACTAAAATATTATAACTTCCAAAATACTCATTATTTAAATTTGTCATCTGAAATAGGAGTCACACCTATTATTTCTCCATGTGACCAAATGCACTTTCCAAAATAGAAAGGGTCCATCTCAATCAACACCCAACTTACCACAATTAGTAAGTACACAAAACTAAGCTCAAGTGATGTCCGATCTAAGCCAAACAAAGATTAACCTATAACTTACTGAATTGTGGAGACGATAAGACCCTCCCAAGCCAAGCCACTGCCTTAGATGACCCTCTATCCACAATAATTAGCCTACGAGGATTACAATAATAGGTTAATCTCTCAAACTCTAATACTAACAAAAATGGGGACATTATATATAATATATATTATATATATAATAATATATATTATACATATGATTATTTATATTATTAATATACTAAATAATGATGATTAACTATAGAGACATGTCTCCTCTCATATTTATGAGTCCTCAAATCTGCATTTGGAAAATATCTATAACAATGGCAATATAATTGCATTGTAGAAACGATCTATGTTATTGAACATGGTATCAAAGCAAGGCTACAAAAATAAAGCAAGTCATGGAGAAGAAAGTAAATACATTTCATAAAGAGAAGCAACAACCATGTTAGGAATTTATGTAGTGATGGTTGTGTTGCTTTAATATGGAATGATTGGCGAGCAACAAGTTGAACTTGTAATGGTATCTAATTACATACATATCTTTGTGAGTGTTTAACTTTTATGATCATAACAAATTTTGATAATTGTATTATGACAGTAGGGGCACTTATGTATGTTATTGGTGTTTGCAAAATATTTATTGAGTTTTTGAGTATCGTGTTAGTCTGGTATGAAAAACATTAAGGAGACTTGAAGAGCTTGTCGAAACATAAATTTCTCTTCAGCCTGTTTGTGTTTGAAGTCTCTATTTTTAAACATATTGTCTACTGAATGTATACTCCAACTTCATCGATATTACACAACACTAAAACAGATTCATACGATATTATTTCGGAAGTGTCAAATAAACTTAATATAATTTGAATTTTGTGAATGATGTAATCTATGGATATGGGATTGTTATAGATTCTATCTTGCATCCTCAAGAAAAAACAAAAATTATCCCAATCATCGCCAATGTCAAAGGATGGCATCGGAGATGGGAAGAAAACATTTAGAAAGAATCAAGCTACTGAATCGGCAGGAATTATCAAAATATTGCTGCGAATTGAGATCCAAATGATGTGTCATGTTGTGACCACAAACTGCGAGCTACTATTAATTCTAGTTACATATAAAATATTCCATGTCATGGAGATGAGGGGTTGGACATGGACAAATAAGCGATCAAATTGAAGAAATGACATCCAGCCAGCAAACATAGCAGTTACACTATTCATAATACCTTCAGCAATTACTGTAACAAGATTAAAGTTACACAAGTATGAAGCATATGCAGCACCATGATAAATTGCAAAAGGAAATAGTAGCTCAACATCACAAAGGATATTGCACATAGATGTGCATAATATAGAGAATCATATATACTATCATTAATCGATCGAAAAGGAAGAACAAAGATCCTTAACCGCACACAACAAACTCAAAAGGATAGAAAGACGAATCACGGGAAAGAATTGTATGAAGAAGAGATTATGTGACATTTCATTCAATCTAAATATGGATGAGTAGAATTTATTTAGCATTTCAAAACCACATGCAGCGGACCATACCAATGAATAAGTGAGGGCTCATGAAACCTTTAAAGATACTAAAACAAGGGTTTACTGTGATATAGAGATAAGCTTTCACGTACCAATCCAATCAAGTTCGATATAAAGGATTGAGGAGATCAATATGATATCTTGTAAGAGGGTGGAAGATATATACATGAAAAGCAATTGTAAATGTAATGGTGCAAATTGGTGACCCGATAATCAAAGGTTATGTCAAGGTGACAAATAATTCACCATACAAATTCTTACATAGCATGACACATGGAAAGGTGACCCACTATGAACTAGGCTATAATGTGAAATAAAGAAAGGTAAAGGCAATATGTAAGGATGGGTGGAACCATTGAAAAGTAAAAATGTTGCACGAAGTGCATGCATATGAGCATCGATGTGGGTAACGACATATTCAATGCATTTTTAATTTAAATTCAAGAGGTATGTAAATAAATGTTTTTTCTTATTTAACTTGAACATAATTATGATATGTTAAATAGTCCAAGGTAATTATATATTTTTAATTCCTTTAATTCCTTGCATTATTAAATAAAATGGTAGATATTTGATAGTGTAAGGAAATGATGACAATTTATAATTTTGTTAAATATAGAAAGATTCATTATGGGAGTTTGAAAAGTAAAGATTTGAGTATTATGTTTTCTTATTAAGTTTATTGGAAATATAAACTAAAGACCTATGTTCAAAATTATTTAGGTTATTTTTAGCAATAAGCATGAGTTAAATTACTAACATTCTAATTAATATTAACATTCTTATTTATATTTAAATTATAAGAGCTATGTGCTTTGATCCTTTCCTCCGAAAATGTTATTGCAGGATGAGGAAGATTGAGATTCAAAGGGAGCCTGACATTTCATTAGAGGCAACCTTGAAAGAGAGCGATAAAATAGAGGATATGATTCATTCAACCTTCGATGGTCTCGATTATATTGATTGAGAGGGAGTAAACCATGTTGAGAAAGATTTTTCAGTGATCAATAAATTGTAGTAGTCAAGATGATTGAGATTCATGAATATACCTCGGGACTGTGTTTTTAATGGGCTTGCCCCCTAATAGATGATGACAATAATATAGGCTCAATCAAAAGATCTAACAAATACCTTTGCATGAACAAAGGAAATTTGAGTTGTTGTGAGACGTTAATGAAGTTTTAAGAATTCATTTGAATCATCTACAAATCTCTCTTTGATAAATGAAACTCGACGTGCGAGTTATAGAGTCATTCATGTGGCACAATCATACTCAATCAAAATATTGGTATATTGTGGACGAGTTTGAGAAAATGGAAGGACATGTTTGCTTTTACTGTCAAGCTAAATGAATATTTGGACCTTCAATGGATATAAAGAGCAAGTTAGAACTTAGAGGAGTTGTAATATTTGATACAAAATTGTTCAACAATAATTTTACATTGTGGGGGGAATAATAGTCATAGTTCCATTCCCACTTGAACCTTATTTAGAGGGGAGATGTTCCATTTTCAAATAATCTAAAAAGACAATTTCTTAATCTTCATGTGCAGATAAGTGTTTTTATCTTTGACATTTATTTGTTATTCTATACATACTATAAGGGTTATTTGCCTTGATCTTTTCTTTATGTTTGAAGATATTCTTACAAGAAAAGAAGTTTGGTACTTACATATGCTACCTAATATTGTGCAGACTCAATCTATTGATAGTAACCGCAAAGACCCTAATGATCAAGATGGATAAAAAGAGTCTCTTGAAGCAAACATCTGTGATGGTTGAGATTATGAGATTCTTCTACATTAAGAGGGAGTACGACACTTCTTCTAAACCAATGCAAGAGCTTAGAAGATTGATACTCAAAGGGAGTCTAGAAATACATGTGTGTGACTGCATGATTTTGATGGACCTATTCTTATGTATATTATGAGGATTTATTGACTTATCACTAGAAAATTAAAAGTTTGATATCAGATTCAGAGTGAGTTTGACAGGCATCCTTGGGTGAAGAGAGTTTCTGAGCAAGTAACTAGAGGACTTGACTTCCTAGGATTGATGTTCCGAGGGAGAAATTGTGATATGTAATCATTTGTAGATGATATCTTCTCTATGAGGACAAGTTCTAAGAGAAATTTTTTGTAATGTGCTCTCCTCTATGAGAGAGAAGTTTGAGGTGAAAACCTTTGTTTCTGTTAGAAATGGAAAAAGAAATCTGTAAATAAACAATACCAGGAAAGAATCTAAGTGAGTAAATGCATGAAAAGATATTACCATAAAATAGGAGAGAGAAAGCTTCAAGCTCCAACACCATGAGACAAGATATTTGGAAAGGGGAAAGCAAAGAAAACCCCTTGTGACATTATGAATGAGGCATGAAAAGCCTAAGAAGGAAGAGAGAGAGAGCAAGAGAGCAATTGCTTATACAATAATTGAGAAGAGGAAGAAACCTCATTGTTGTTGAATGAGAGAGGAGGGTCATCTCTTAAATAGAGATGAGAGAGAGGAGTTGGAATGTAACTCCCATGTCTATGAATGCCACCATTCATAAGTGTGTGAGGCCAAGTGTGAGATTCCTCTTAAGGAGGAATAATCTAAAATTAGAAATTACAATAAATATTTGTCCTCACATATTCCACTAGATGACAAAATAAGATGTTGTGGAAAAAGGACAAAAAAGAAATATATTAGGATACCTTGGCTTATATCCTAATATATTACAACAATAAAGAAAGGAGTTCTAACCTTGGTTTATAAATACACCAAGGAAAGATTACAACTTCTAACAATTTCACCCTTTTGTAGCAGCTATGGTGGGTCCACCTTTGGTTCATGGTGGATATCATGTGAGTTACTACATGATGCTATTGTGATTATGTCACGAAAGGTGATGATCTTTCATTGATGTATATATTTAGAGGGGAGCTATTGAAAGGTGACGATCTTATCAATGATAGACCTATTTCTTAACACCAAAATGTGTTGGAGCAAGTGTTGTCATGGTTCTTCAGGTTGGATTTTGCCGAACACCTTAATAACCAACTCATCATGGTTCTTTGGGTCGGATTTTGCAAAACGCCATGAAACTAAATTTTAATGATTCTTCAGGCCGGATCTTGCCAGACACCATAACATACATTTATTATAGACAACACTTAAGGTGGTGTTTAAACTTATATTGAAGTTATAGAATTTGCTTCAATTCCCTCTTTTGCTAAAGAAGAAGTGTTGAGAAATTTAGCCTCATTGTGAATCAAAGCCAATTCCATATGTAATATATGTGCATGTTGATGGATTTATGTTGACATCCTTAAATATGCCATTCTAGGAATATCATACTGAGATGATATCTCTTCATATACTGAAGAACATAATATGTTCTATATCAATCCTTTTTTACTAAAAGGGAGTGTTAAGTTTGTAGTTATAGTCAAATTAATATGATCATGAGATTCATTATTGATGGTAAATCATCATTAGATAAATATTCTTTTATATATATATATAATTTATATATTATACATATGGTTATTTATATTATTAATGTACTAATTAATGATGATTAACTATAGAGACAAGTCTCTTCATGAGACATGTCTCCTCATATTTATGTGCCCTCAGATCTGCATTTGGAAAATATCTATAACAATGGCGATATAATTACATTTGCAAAAATGATCCATGTTACTTAACATCAACATTCTTTAAATTTTTATGTTCATTATTCAATGTCTGTTGTCAAGTTAATTTCATGTGTTGTGTTAGTTCTGTAAGTTGAATGCAAGGTCTAATGTTAGCTTAGCTTTGATCAAACTGAAAATGTTAATATCTACAATATTAAGTCTCATTTATAAATCTTCTCTGTTATTAAGTTATGCTAGTTTGTTTATCAAGTCAAAATGCTTGTCCAATCGAACTAGTTAATTGTGGCCCACCATTTCTTTTGAAGATATTGCCATCTTGAACGTTGGCTACAGTAATTGTAGTCATGCCAAAAGCAATCTGAAATGAATTTGTTGGTTTGACGGATGTTGTATGGAGCATGAGAATAAAAGCTAAGACCTTATAGTCCTTCTTTACTCTGCTCACTTTTCTTATTTTTTATAATGCTGCTCGGTTAATATATGTTTTATGGTTAAACATATGCTTTTCTTAATATATGTTTTAGGGAATAATTTTTGAAGTCATTGTTTTGGATGCTTTTCATGTTTTCTACACATGGGAGCCATTGGGAGTACCCAGAAACAAAGTAGCGGCACTAGTGCTTCTAGGATGCTCTCATGCCTGGCTAACTTCTCTATACTCAGAGCACCTCATTAGTAGTAATTTTGTTTGATTTTTCAACTTCACTTTAATTATAAAATTACAGTTTAATTGTGATTATATATTGTTGATAATGAATATCCAAAATATATACATAACAACTTAGTACTTGATATATATATATATATATATATATATATATATATATATATATATATATATATATATATATATATATATATATATCAAGTACTAAGTTGTTATGTATATATGTTGGATATTCATTATCAAAGACTGTTGAAGACAATAGCTTTGATCAGATTCATGGTAATCAATAGTATTATCTATATATTTATGCATGTATATATATATATCAGTATACATTATGTATACTGATAATGACATGCATATACATTTATATTACTTGGAAAAATATTCATCTAATTTAAATTGATTATCCTCCATGTCAGATCGAAACATATCTTGGATTCAAGTGTATTGTCAAATCTGCACTTGCAGTTTCTATTCCTGGTAGTTGTCATGTTCTTTATATTCTGATTGAGCAATGATCAAATATTTGACTAAATGCAATTAGATCGAAGTCTGATTATACTTCCTTTTAGATTGGCAATATGTCATATAAATTGGTTAAGTGCAAACTATTACTGATTCTGATTAGATCAGGGTTTTGTTTGGGAAACAAATAGTTGCGAATGAAGAGGCATGTCATGCGTGGACATGCCTCCACTTTGTGGAAACACATGCACTCATGGAAATGACTCTCCATTGCATATACATACTCAAACCAATCGGCCAAGAGGAGCATCGAAATCAATTAATGCTGTGCCCTTTGGAGTTCAGCAACTATATATATCAGATTCAGAATTACTAATAAATAGTCAGTATTTATCAATATTGAAGTATTATTTGCATACTCATTTCACAAAGACCAAATTCTGATTAATCCTGCAAAACAGAATTCAGAAATTGGCAAACTATACTATGAAAATAGAGAAGACATTCATAGTTCTACATGAGATAACTTTTATCATTCATTTACATGGTATTAGAGCCTTGCTAAGGAAGATCCAATTAAAATTGAGATATCAGATTACTCTAATTATTTTTGGAAATTGCAATCACATTTCATTCTTCATAATGACAAATGTAATCAGATTTGAGGATTGTCTTGAAGGTGCAAACAACTTTACATCATGGAAATTCAAAATCATGATGATACCGAATGAAAATAAGCTAGACTCATTTGTGAAAGAAAACAAGATAGAATGAGAGAATATTCCAAAGAAAACTCAATGGATTGAGAACAATGAGAAAGCTATGAATCTTATAGTAGATGCAGGTAGGGACAATATAGTACCCTTATTAGCAAAGCATGAGATTGCATACCTTATGTTTAAATCCCTTGAAAGCTCTTTTAAAATAAAGAACACCAATAGGACCCCTTCTCTAAAGAGACAACTTAATCATGTACAAATGAACAAGGGAGAAATCATTAATGCATATTTCATGAGAATCGCTGAACTAAGAGATCGACTGTCGCCAGTTGGATATCAAAATGATAGCAAGGAAGTAACCCAAATAGCTCTAGGTGGGGTACTAGACTCATAGGAGTCATTTGTTCAAGGAATAAGTGCTAGATCAAAACTTCATAAATTTGATAGGCTAAGAACATGTTGCTTACAAGAAAAAGCTAGACTAATGATAAAAGAAAACAAGCATAAACCTACGGATGAGGATATTCAGGTATTAAACACAATCTCATAAGAAAGGTAAGAAGAACTTCCAAAGAAAGAGAAATTCTTATGGAAAGGGATCATCCAAGAAGAGGAAAGATATTTCCCAAATACAATGCTTCATATGTGATCAATATGGACACTACACAATCAAGTGCACCAACCTCCCAACGATCCCCCCTTAGCATGATCTGAGGGATTTGAACCTGTAACTCAATGCTTTGATACCACTTGTTGGAATCACCGTTGGCGTTATACCAAAAGCTCAAGCTGTAATCAGAGACAAGGATCTAAGGGAGGCGGTTGAGCACATGTCACAAATCCATTGGTCTATGCTAAACAATATCTTCACCTAGAGGGGACAGAGGCACTAACCTCCCAACAATATGTACCCTCCTTGGGAGGATTCTTATTTTATGTAATATTTATAGATGAATTTTCTAGAAAGACCTAGATATATTTTCTTAAATGTAAAGAGTTAGAGAAAATCCTTAAAAGGTTTAAAGAATTCAAAGCTCTTACAAAAATCCTTTCCGGGAAGATATTTAAAGTACAAAGAACAGATAATGGGAAGGAATACATCTCAGAAGCCTTTAATGAATTTTGAGTAGAACTTGGGATTAAGAGGGAGTTTATTGTACCCTACAATCCACAACAAAATGGTGCTGCTGAAAGGAAAAATAAAATTACTCACAAAGTAGCTAGAGCAATGTTGTACGACCAAAACATAGAAACTTCATTTGGGTAGAAGCCTCTAGGATTGTTGTCTACATTCAAAATAGATGTCCACACTCTCATCTAGATACCAACCACCCAAAGAAGCATTTATTGGTGTAAAACCTGAAAGTCACTTAAGGATCTTTGGTTCTCTATCTACAATCATGTGCCTAAAGAAAAGAGGTCTAAATTAGAATGTACTAGAAAGAAAGGGATATTTAAAGGCTATAATGAAACCTCACAAGCTTACAAAATATATACACTTGGACAGAGACGAATTGAACTAAGTAGAGATGCCATCTTTGAGGAAGACATCTCTTTCAAAAGATAAAAGAGTTCTATTGAGAGTTCTATTAAGATAAAAGATTCAAGATTCTCCTAAAGAATGGAGGAGGATCCTACTTCTGAGATTAAGGAGTATCCTGAAGAAACCATAAATGAAAACCCAATTGCTCCAGAAGAGAATCCTAATAACAACAAAAAGAAACCACTTTGGGCCAAAAAGATGATTGAAGAAGTTGAGAATAATGCAACATCCAAAGGAACCATTAGAGAAAGTAAGAGATCTAAAAGATTCTTAAGCTATGTTGCCTTAATAAGTGAGATCATTAGTTTATAACCAACTATTGTTATAGAAGCTCTCAAGCATCAAGTATGGAAAGATGCTATGATGAAAGAATATCAATCCATTTTGAAAAATGACGTATGGGATATACTAGCCAAAAGAGAAATTTGTTGTCTCTTCGAAATGGCTCTTCAAAATCAAACATATTGCAAATGATAGTATAGAGAAACGCAAAGCAAGTTTCATTGCCAGTGGTTTCTAAAAAGAAAAAGGTATTGATATGAACAGATGTTTGCACTTGTTACTTGGTATATGCCTGTTAGAGCAGTATTAGCTATTGCAGTAGCTAAAGGTTGGAAGATCCATCAAATAGATGTGAAGACTGCATTCTTAAATGGGACAATTGAAGCAGAATTCTATTTAGAGCAACCTGGAGTCTTTGTGATACATATGCAAATTCACATGTATGCAAATTGAAGAAAGCCCTATATCGACTTAAACAGACCCAAAGCGTAGTATGAGAGGATTGGTCGCTATCTCATGGAACTAGGATTTTCCAAGAACGAAACAAATCCAAATCTCTATTTTTAAGGCAATTAATGATGATATGTTCACACTTATTTTATATGTTGATGACCTGTATATCACAGGAGAAGATCACCTTATTACTCAATGTAAGAAATCCCTAGCTTCTAAATTTGACTTGAAGGACTTAAGCATTTGACATTACGTCCTTGGGTTGGAAGTCTAGCATAAATCAAATTGTATAATTCTTAATCAAGGAAAGTACACCATTGATATCTAGAAGATATTTGGAACGCTGAATTGTAGACCCATGTCTTCCCCTATGGAAACCAACACAAAATGTAGGAGGCAGCAGCAGAGTCAAAATTTGCAAATCCTACTCCCTACAAACATTATTGGACCACATGTACTTGGTGAACACTAGATCAGATAGTTATGCAACGAATGCTCTAAGCTAGTTTATGTATGAACCAAAGGAAATACATCTTATTGCTGCGAAACCTTCAAGGTACTATTGGATATGGTCTTAAATACAAAAATGTTGACCTAGATCTACATGGATACTCTGATTCAGATTGGGCTAGAAGTGTAACCAATCAGAAAAACACATCATGATGTTGCTTCAGTTTAGGATCGGCTATGATATCTAGGATTAGTAGGAAACAATCTTCAATAGCACAAACCTCAACATAAGGTGAATACATTGCAGCCTCTATGGCAGCAAGAGAAGAAATATACTAATATCCACTGTGACAATCAAAGTTGTATTAAGCTTTTAGTGAACCTAGTGTTCCATGATAGATCAAAGCGTATAGAGATCTCTTACCAGTATGTGAGAGACATTGTAGAAAGAAATGTGATCTAGTTGGAATATAATAGTACAATCAATCAAACAACAGACATTCTCACCAAGCCTCTCTCTAGAGTGAAAGTTGAACACTTCAAGAAGAAACTTGGTATGGTTGAAATGTAAATTATTATTGAGATTAAGTCTCAAATTGTTTATTTGTACTAATATATATGTGTGTGTGTCTTAAAAGATTTTAATGTGTAAACTCTTTTATCATGTATGTGACTCCATGACTTTATGGCCCCCCTATGTACATTGAAAGGTGATGATCTTTTTGATAATGAACATTTGTATTTGACATTGTAAGGTGAGGACTTACAATGATTAGTTTCACTATTATGATGGATATCATGTAACTTGATATTTGTTGACATGTCATGATAGTTTCTCTTGGACATTTTGATGGATATCATGAGACTTGATATCAGTTGAAGATCATAATGATCCTTATGAGATAATCATGTTGGATAAGTGTATCCATGGATATGCCATTATTTATTATGGTAGACATCATGAGACTTGATGTTAGTGCACATACCATAATTAAGATGTGTTATGAAGAATGTCATGTGACTTGATATTCGTAAGAAGCATACCATATATTCCAATATCATGAGTCAAGTGATATCACTATATATACTTGGTTAATTTTATCTTCCCTAGCTAAGAGGGAGTGTTCAAGATAATAGCTTTGGTCAAATTCATGGTAATCAATAGTATGATCTATATATTTATGCATGTATATATATCTATATCAGTATACATTATGTATACTGATATGGATATATATACACATTTATATTACTTGAAATAATATTAATCTTATTGAAATTGATTATCCTCTACATCAGATTGAAACATTATTTAGATTCAAGTATATTCTAATATCTGCAATTGCAAATTCTATTTTTGGTAATTGTCATGTTCTTCATATTCTGATCGATCAATGATCAAATATTTGACTAAATGCAATCAGAACAAAGTCTGATTATACTTCCTTCAGATCGGCGATATGTCATATAAATTGGATAAGTGCAAACTATTACTATCCCAAGTAGATCGGGCTTTTGTTTGTTAAAGAAATAGTTGCAAATGAACAGGCATGTCATGAATAAACATGTCTCCACTTTGTGGAGACATGTCCACTCATTGACATGACTATCCATTACATATACATAGTCAAACCAATTGGCTGAGAAGAGCATCGAAATCAATTAATGTTCTGCCCTTTGGAGTTCGGCAACTATATATAACAGATTCAGAATTACTAATCAATATTCAGTATATATCGATATTGAAGTATTATTTGCATACTCATTTCACAAAGACCAAATTCCGATCACATCTGAAAGATAGAATTCAGAGATAAACAGATAATATTCTGAAACTAGAAAAGACATTCATTGTTCTAATCTGAGAGAAATTTAATCATTCATTTACGAAGACTTATATTTTATTTTACATATAGTTACATTATTATATATAATTTGTATTTTAGAAATTGGAAAAGTGTAAATCTTTTATATATCAAAATTGATTTTGAATTCCATAATAGTGAAATTTGATACAATGTAATAAAATTGTTCTAATCTGATTAATTAAAGCTTAGTTTCAAGAAAACTTTTAAGAATCATATTTGATTAAGCCTTAAAGATCTTACAATCTATTGAATTGGTAAAGACTTTGTTAAGGTTTTCTGTAGGCCATTGAACTTGTTGGTTCTCAAAACCGCAGATTGGAATCCTACGAGCTTTGCCTGCTTGATGTTGGGATATCCAATCGGTTATGGCCAACTTGACGGGATTGATCGATGCGATCCAAATCCTGTGCACTTCAGGCTCTGCGAAACCAAGGCAGGTGTACGTGATCCTTAACAACGCACTCAAGTCCAAGATCCTTATAGCAAATCGATTATAACATGAGTACAATGAAAGTTTTTCAAATGGCAAGAGTTATAGGAATACTCCAAATTTGCAAATTACGAATAACAAATGAATGATTGTATAAATGTGATAATGTTTTAAATAAAGAATAATTATAGATTAATGCAACAAATGAATATATTAATTCTTCAAAGAAATAAATGAAACAGTTACCAGCATATGGATTATGAATCAAGAGCAATATAAAGACCAGTGCTTAATTAAATGGGCAATCAGTGTCAATATTATAAGTTGGAACGTACAACTTTATAAAGTTCAATGTATTTAAACTATAAACAATTTCAACAATTTAGACACGATGGTTGAATTATATAAATGCAAGTTTAAACTAGTCTAAGATGCACTTTTAAGTCCTGTGGGGACAACTTAGACACAAATACGAAAACAATCAAATATTTCACAATATCTATGTTTATCAAGTTTAAAATGCAATAATGACCCAATCCACTTATCTAAATTTTAAAATATTTATAGAAAATAAATTAAATATTTATAAGGGACACAACTTAATATAATTTAGAACTCTAAAATATAAAATAAATAATTATGCCGGAAATAAATTACAATAAAGACACTCTTTATAGATGATCAATCTATTGCGAATTTCATTTTGGAATCGCATATAAATTTGCTTGGTAATCCAGGAGCTTTGTTCAATCGTTTATGTTTGCTTTGCAATTGTCTTCTGATCGTCTTTGCAGTGGCGGCTTTGCAATCGTCTTCTGATCCCAGTTTAGGGACTTTCCAAGCGCACGATATAAAATACATCATTTTTTTGCTACGGACAATCCAAGGTAGGGCCGACTTATTACAATTGGGCAAGGGCGGCAGCAGTTCGTTGAAGGTGGAGCGTGCAGCAACCAAGGTAGGGCCGGCAACAACGACAGTTAGTGCAGGGGCAGATTTGGTTTGGTCGGCAGTTTTGGCAACCAGTGGGCCCAATCATCCAGTGCTAAAGGCTTTGCTATTACTAGTGGGTCCATATTTGCGGGCTTCCAGAGGTAGATCCCAGGTACGCCTTTTCCCTTATTCTTACCTCTTACATTCCAGTCTACACTTGTTCAGGGTTCCTGTATTACTTCTCTTGGCTTTGGTAAATTTACAACGGTAAAACTACATAAAGAATCTATATCAAGGCACCAGTGGGTACGATATGGTCCCCAGGGAAGGAACAAACGAGGAAATCATAGAAACACTTGCAGAGAAGATACTTGTACAAGTATCATTGATTGATCAACCAAAGATAATAGAGGCACAACCAGAACTAGGTGGGTCCACCTTGCAAAATACCTGTCAGTAACTGGGTGGCAGAGAATTTGATAGTCAGGGCACCTATAACAGCAGAACAACAAACTAATCTGGGAGAAGCTACGAAACACAATGACATCTCTGGTAACAGTGGCTTGGTCCTGACATACAAGGATAGTTTAATGCACAGCAACATCATCAAGTGGAATCAAGGGAGCTTCCTCATTCTTCCAAGACCCTCAGCCGGACATGTGAGTTCATTCAATCTTGGAGGGACAAATGGTAATTTACCCGCAAACACTTTGGGCTTCTCACAAGCCAGTGGAACACCCACAGGAGGAAACTACACCTATGTGAATGCCAAGCAATATAAAAGAATAATTAGGTGGAGAAAGATACGAAAGTTTAAAAATGCAAAAAAAGGGAAGTTAGCAGCTTTACTTCCGAAACCGATTCCACATACCTGAGACAGCTCAAGGGAGGGAAAAATAAATCTGAGATCGACTGAAATCCCTGAAACAATTAAGCAGTTTGATAATATCAGAGATATTAACGGTAAAGAGAAGAGAAATAATTCTCAAGTGATAGACACAGTGGAAGATGGGCTGCCAAATAATTACAGCCCCACAAGGACACCTATGACGTGGTATCCAAACATCTTTGTGAACGATTTGGTAGATATGAAAGAAAGGGTGTGGGCACTTGAAGAGAGAAGCCAGATAGAAAGTATCACAATGAAAAGAGTTACTGAGGATAACTGGAAATTGGCAGCGGAGGTCAAGTCACTTAGAGGACAAATTCAAAAATTGCAATTTAATATGGAAAAATGAGAGTATGAATTAATATTGTTAAAGAAAGAAGTAGGAGAAAAGAGGACAGCAGCAAGTACTACGGAAGAAGGAGAGGCTACAGAAGGAGATAAAAATCCGCAAATGAAAAATATACAAGATGCCATGGCTAATATGGAAATAAAAGAGAATCAACTCAGAGAACAAATTGAAGAAGTTAGATCATGGGCTAACATAGTAAAGGGACCAGCAAACACTCCTATTGACAACATAGAAAAACAAGTTCGAAGACAGATTAGAGAGGAAAAAGAAAGAAATGAGAAAGCAGCAAATATCGTCATCAAAGGGCTACGAGACTATGGAGAACAGGAGAAAACAACAGATTTAGTTAAAGACTTCTTTAAAGACCAATTAGACTGGCATGGAACAATCATACAAGCAAAAAGAATTGGAAAATGGATTAGAGGAGGCAAAGACAGACATGTTAGAGTGACAATGAGGAATACAGGAGATAAAAACAACATTTTCAGCAAGAGGAAGTTTCTTAGAGGCACACACATATATCTCGATGATGACCTCACTGTAACTCAACAAGAACAAAGGAGGCAGGAATGGGAAAAAGTGAAAACAGCAAGAGATAACGGCAAGTGGGCGTGGCTACAAAATGGCAAAGCCCAAATCAGCGACAAAATCACACGCAATAAATAGGAACTCGGGCCCACCCAGGAACATTTAACTATAGTTAGCTGGAACTGTAGAGGTTATCCTTGGAGAAGAGGACCTGGGTTAGGGCTGATAGCTAAAGATAATGACATCATTATGCTTACCGAGACGCATGAGCATGATGGATGTAGGGTTCCAGATTTTGAAGGGTATAAGAAGGTATCACTGTGGAATGAGAAGATAAATAATGGTAAGGGGCATGGAGGCATTACCGTTCTAATAAAAGAAACTTGGAGCAGATTTGTAAACTTAGAGAAAGAAGATGTAAACAAGCAATATATTTGGATTAAAATAACAGAGAATCAGATTTCTACAAGGGTGGTTGTCTGTTACTTCGCCCCAAAAGGCTCAAAAATTTATAAAAAGCATAGATTGGATCAAGAAGACCCATTTGCTGCACTCAAAAAAGACATAGCAACCTTTAGCTCTCTAGGGGAAATAATGATAATAGGGGATTTCAATGCTAGAACAGCAAACAACCAAACTCTCAATCTTAAGGAGAGTTACAATGAAAGCAGAGACCCAGTTTGGCTTGAAGAAGAAGGGACACAAAAATGGGAAAGATCTTCACAGGATAGCATGGGAAAGATTAATCATTTTGGTGTTGAATTACTAGATTTATGATGCTTATATAAGATGGTCATATGTAATGGTTTGGAGAAGTGGCCTAAATCAGGTGGAATCACATGCAAAAGATACAATGGACAAAATGTTGTTGACTATGTAATATGCTCGCAAGAATATGTCACAAAGATTATTAACTTTGAGATAGAGAACTGCCCCATGGAGCTAAAATCTGACCATAACCCCATCTTGATTAGGGTGGCCACTCACTTTAAAGATCAACATATTGTCCCAAAACCTTTACAAAAGAGGAAGATGATTCTGATTGGCAAAGTTTTAATGACACAAGAAAACCATGTTACCTTCCAAAAATCTCTTTTGCGGCTGTCTAGGTTTCCAGGAAACCATCCTGAGTCTGATAAACATCATTTCATGGACAAGGATAATCTTGTTCTTACTATCATTAAAGCATTGAAGGAGTGTAAAAGATCTAGGGCCACAAGAGAAGCCAAGAACACTTTTCCGGCCAATCCGTGGTTTGATGAGGAATGCAAAATAGCAAAAAGAAATTGGAAAAAGAACATAAATAAAGAAAGTACAAAGGAGTATGATCAGCTGATTAAAAAGAAGAAAGGAGAGTATGTAAACAAGAGAAGAATCGAGTTGATTAATCTTGGTAAAAACAACCCCAGAAAGTTTTGGAAAGAACTTCAGCAGAGAAAAACTCAAATAGAGAACAACATAACAGGAACCAAATGGCTGGAATATGCCAAGACTCTCTACGAGTGTGATCTAGGAGAACGTAGAACTATGGAAACAGAGACTACAGGGGAGTTATTCAGTGAAAAGGATATTATCCAAGGCATAAAGAGGTTAGCTGCCGGTAAAGCGCAAGATATAGATGGGCTTCAAGCTGAATACTTAAAATGGGGTGCTGAAACCCTCACACCACACATCACTAAAATTTTCAACAGTGTCAATAGAGAAGGTTTCTTTATAAAATGGACAACAAGTGTGGTGATCCCACTCCACAAAAGTGGAGATATAAATAATCCTTCTAATTACCGAACCATCATGATCAATCCACTTTTTGGCAAGTTATTTGGCAGCTTGGTAGAACAAAAAATCAGCAACTGGGCTGAAACGGAAGGGAAACGTGCAATAAGGCAAGCAGGCTTTAGACCAAAACACTTTACTATAGATCATGGCATCACTCTTAGACACTTGATTGAGAAAGTTTGGGACACTCCGGGGAACGAGGCTTTTTGTTGTTTCGTGGACTTTAAAAAAGCATTCGACACAGTGCCACGTAATAAATTATGGGATAGAATGGAAGAGTTGGAAGTTCCTAAAGAACTTAGGTCAGCGGTTTACAGATTATATGAGTAGGTCAAAGCTAAAATCAGAACGACAAAAGGGCTATCAGAAAATTTTGACAGCAACATCGGGGTTAAGCAAGGGTGTCCGCTATCTCCAACATTGTTTGGGCTCTATATTGACAAGTTAGAAGAGTGGATAAACAAGACCAATGGTGAGGGGGTGCAGCTGGCCCACTTTGTGATAAGATTGCTCTTATATGCAGAGGATCTCATAATTCTTGCTAGAACAGCTAAAGGTTTGAAAGAGCACTTGACAGCACTAGAAATTTTTTGTCATGAAGTAGGAATGCAAGTTAACACTAGCAAAACCAAAATTATGATCTTCTTGCTGAAGAAGAATAGGAGCATACAAGACGAGTTTCTATTTGAAAATAGACCACTTGAGATTGTGGAAGAGTACAAATACTTGGGCATCGATTTTCATAACAAACTCAATTGGGATACTTGCAGATCAAAAAGGATCCAAGGGGGCTGGAAGGTGTTATACTCTTTACAAAACAAGTGTAGGAACGCAGAGTTATGGGATTGGACGACCATGAAAACTCTTTTTGGTTTGCTGGTCACTCTGGTTATTCTATACGGATGTGAAGTGTGGGGAGGTAGTATGTCCGAACAGAAATGGCGGCAAGTAGAAAGAATTCAAAAACACTTCATCACATGCAATCTTAAAGTCAAGACCACAGTTCCGTATGAGATCCTTTTGGCAGAGGTGGGTTCCTTTCCATTAGAAGCCGTTGCTTTGGTCCGGATGATAAGCTACTTAAAGAAAACCCAAGGGCTGGAAACACATCGTTCGCCCAAGTTGATCATAGAGGAAAAACTTGTGAGGCGGAAAAGCACATGGATGAAGCAAAATGACAAATGGATGCGAAAATGGGATATCAACATCCAAACTTGCCCAGATAACATTATAGAAATAAAAAAGTTTGTCAATGAAAAATTTCGCAATATTCTGTGGACAAGACGCATAGGGCGGAAAAAATCTTATTACATTAAAGAATTTAATCCCACTTCTAGTCATGATGAAAAGGCCTATATAAGAGCACCTATTAACTGGAAAACAAAAATGTTGATGGCACAACTTCGAACTAGTTCACATCAGTTGCGATGTGAAACTGGTCGGTGGTAAGTTCCAAAGGAAGAGTGGGCAGACAGAACATGTTTATTTTGTAATATGGGAATAGTTGAGACAGAGCAGCACTTTGTCAAAGACTGCCTAGCTTACAATGACATCAGATCTGGTTATACAAAAATACTGCAGAACAAGGACTTCAACTATTTATTCGAGGAAGATCAAGTGAAGAGAGCAGCGGATTTGATTACCAAACTTCAGAGAAGGAGAGACAAGTTAACCAAAACTTTACAATTGACCAGTTCTGCTCCTGACTCGGGAGGGTGATTGCATGGGTCCCATAGACTACTTTAGTCTCGTGAACGTCATTAAAATCTATCACATCATATCATATCAATCGCTCATTCCTTTACCAAACAGAAAATTTAATACATCATAAATGCATCATAGTATATAAATTTTTTAAAATAAAATATGAATTCTGTCTCCCCCCTTTGGTTTTTTACATCTATATTTATAACTGATGGAAAGGGATTTACCCAACCATTGCACCTTTTCAATATAAAACTAATTGGTTATATTTTACAAAATATTATTAAATTCCTTCACAACTAATAATAAATCAAAGTATGCCTAAAAAGCCAGCGAGCGTGGAGATCTTCTTCGAATTTATATTGATCCTTCTCCTAAGAGCAATGAAACACATTAAAATAAAAACATTTGGCGCCCACACTTGGCATCTCCACTGGGTCACGTCCATGTCTTCAGAAACTCATCTTCACTTTGAACCGACACATTCTCTTCATGTGTTTATTTCATACCTGCAAGAAAAATGAAATATCGTTAGATTAGTAATATCTGACACAAAACTTCTTGTATACTGGAGCCGCATATGAATCGATTGCCTTCCATACTTCTGCGTCCTTCTATATATCGAGCACCTTTCTCTTACATGATATTCCATAACTGGTAATCCACGATTACTCGGTAGGTGTCCAGTATTCTTTATATTGTGCAAACTAAATCTTCATTGCATGATACAGGTAACACGGGGGATATAAATTCGTCACTCCGGAGAGAATCAAGTTGGGCTACACATCATCCGATCTCCTAGTCCACATAGGCTCTTCCAACCATTTTTACTTATTTTTCTTTTTCCCGCATATTCCTCAAGACTTGCAATAGATACAGGATATCATCAGAAATAAATCATTGAAGAGTTGTTACCAATGATTCATAAATATGGCTCGTGGCCCTCTCTGAACAAAAGAGACTCTGGGCAGTATCCAAAAACTATTTAATTCAATTTATCGAACCAGCATGTGGAGGCGGGAATAGACTTCATGCTGTAGGTGAGGAAATGCTCAAATCCTTTGTATATACTATATGCTTTCCAAACTTATTATTGTAACTGAAATCTGATACGGGTCAAATTCTGAAGATTAGGCTTATATCCAATCTTGCCTCCAAATTCTTGCTCAGTGAACTATCAAATTTTATTACACAACTATATTCATTGTCTGTGGCAGATATCTTTGTTTTGTCTCTAAGTTGTTTTTGCTGCACGAATTGTCTGACCTGAGGCTCAAACCATTAAAGAGTTCCTCACTTCAATACACATATTACTTCTTGCCATGTATGTCGCTGTGAATCTTGTGTGTACAGTAGGGAATTGATGGTTTAGAAATCACCAATATACAGATATAAACTCCAACGCATTGCCTCATCCAATCTGCCGCACATACTCTGCCATAACCTGTTGTTACTGAATATTTATGATGCCTGTGTGATTTACCTCTGCATAGAAAATGTAGTTAATATGCTAAGGATGTCTACCCATCACTGTTAACATAATGCATAATGACAGGACTTCATGTATTGATTGCTGACCATTTTGCATATAATAATCTACGATAAAACTCCATTTCAGAACAGTCTTTAGCAGGAATGGGTTAATTCCAGCATATCTGACTGTATCTCAACCAGTTCTTTGGGAAAGACTCTTCAGCTAAACATATGTCAAACACAGTCCTTATAGAACTATCCTGTTACAGCATCATCCACAAATTGATTAAAAACAAATGAAATCTTCATTAACTTGGAAAACATTGAGTGATTTTCTGGACCAAGTTCTCTTATGCATATAACATTCTTCATGTTTCACAATTAATGAGGTTGGGTATTAATCTGAAAGTCCACCATGGTGAGTCTGATATCAAGCTATTCTGGATAGTGATGAAATGCATGCCTATATGAAACAATTTCCCTTTCCATATTCTTTTGATCATGACTTGCAAGTTGCTTTGCATGATTTTATTACTGAATGAGCACTGAACAGAGACAGCAAGCCCAGGTATGTTGAATGGACAATATGTGTAATTATCTCTGATATCAGTAATATTTTGTCATGACTGCATCCTCTGTCCAGCAAGTTCTGTATGTGAACTTAAATTTCTGAATCCCTTCTTGCTCCAGACTTCATATTTACTCAATCTTCAATAAAAAATGGAGACCAAATTTTGGGCTCCATCAGAACTTAATCGAGGTTGCTTGTAGCCTATTGAACTTATATGAGGTTTTTTTTCAGGCAATTTGGTTAAGGTTCAGTAGAGGTTGCTTGTAGGCAGTAAATATGGCTGAAGCTCAAATAAGGCTCCCCGTGGTTCACTAGTTTGAAAAGGCCTATTCAAGGTTGCTGATCCATTATGTGGTTGTGCTTGGTTGATTTAGGGAACATTAATCGGTAAGTCATGGTCAAGAGAACGTATGAAACAGAAAATCTAAAGTTGAGGTAGATTCTTGGGATAGTGCCATGTTATTTAATTTGAATGTAAATAAGTTAAGTGACAATGTTTAGGGTAGAGGGAAAAGAAACCTTGATTGGAGTCTCAAATTAGTGTGTCAGGGATACCAATCGAATTGGCAATGAACATCAACGATTGCACACCTTGATGTTGTTCTTCCCTTGTAAACCTGTTAGGTTTTAATTCTAACATTGTATGGTTTGTGTGTGGCGATTGGCATAATCAAAATTGTTATGTTACTTTTATCTGTGGTGTGTAAGAATACTAGTGGAATGATTCCAGTAATTTGGTGGGCTTGTTTAGAATCAACTGGTTGCATTTAGTATTAGCGACTAATTCTGTCTTAAATGTGAAACAACTATGTTGTGATGGTTGTCTATTTGTTTACTGTTTTGAATCTCTTATATATTAGATAAATGATAAAATCTGCTCGTTCATATTGGATGAAATTGCAACAGGGACCTGCCATTGAAGGTTATCAAATCCATTTAGAAGCAAATTCTAGTTGCTCCCTTAACGAAATTATGATACATCTGGAACCTCTTCTGAAAAGACAAGATGGATAAGCTCCAATATTTCCAAATTCAGACGGGGTCGGGTAATTTGCCATTGCCGTTCTGTATTCAAACCTGTTTTTGAAATTAGAAACTGTTCTATAATAACTGGAGGATGTATTAATCTTCTAGTGTCTACACTCTACACTGTGATGCTCACATGCATTAATTTTAATAAATTTACACATTGAGTTCTATATCTTACAGAGAAAAGACAACATCATATTGTTCCTAATGACCTTTCTCTAATATTCTCAATAAACCAATGTAGTAATTACAACCAAGTGACTTAAACTGTCATGTTTGAGTGGTTGTCACCAACAATTAGCAATTTTTATGACATGCTGATCAATTATAGTAAATCATTGGCACCAACCGAAATGGGTAACATTTAAAAATTTGCTTATCTTGATTAAATAATTTACAATGGAACTACGGTACAACTTGTATTAATTGATATACAAAGTGACGAATCAAACTAATCTGTTTCAGTAGTAGTATCAGCCATTAGCTTTGAGTTTTGTTGATTCACTTATCGGTCCAGCTGATCACTGATATCTGTAAAAACGCGGGGTTATTTTTAGTAACTTGTATGCACTCAATGCCACCATTTACAATGGAACTATGCTAATATCACTTGGCTCGACTCATATCGAGAATTATCGAGAATTAAAATTCACATAGTTGGTGAATATAGCTAACAGAATCTTAAGTATGCAAGTAATATTCAATGCAAAATAAATTGTTCATGATGGGTTGATTTAAGATATGGATTGAAACTTAATTTTTCACTTCAGAGACACTAAACTAATAAGTTGGACATGCGAAGGCATATACTAAGTGAATGATATGGTAAATTAAAGAACATAATTGCCCGCGGTCAGTTTCATAGGAAAAAGAACTTTAATCTGAAATGTGGTCTAGCCCAAATTGGAGATTGCATCTATACATGGAGCTTTAAATTCTACAAAGAAGGGTTCGTATACGTTCTTAATGTTTCTGTTCAAATATTCTTTTTAGATAACAGAATTTCTGACTAAAACAAATTCTAAAGAATGAAACACAACTTTTGGTTTTATTGCCACGTGTCTTTCAGGTGGAGAAATAAACAATTGAAAAATTACCGTATATGCGAGATTGTTAATTTGGAAAAACTAAACTGTAGAAATAATTATTATTATTGCATACCGTCTCTTCATTGAAGCAAAGTTATAACAGATCTTGAACTAGCATTTACATCCTTGGGATGCAATGAATACGGAAAGAAAAACCAGGAATTGGAGATTCAGTTGCGAGAAGAATTTGCAAGTAAGGATATTAAAAAAAATTATTTATATATTTTAAATTATAATTTGCCTTCACATTAAAAAACTTCATTATTTTTATTTTTATTTTTTATTTTTCCCCAACTAAAATATCTAATTTTGCTAGAAAGAATTATATTAAAATGATGAGCATTAAATTATTAAATAAATAAGAATGAAAATCTTCTCATTTATAATTTTGGGATATTAAGCTAATTATATTATATTGTTTGCAATATCAATTTCATCTTATATTCAATTTTCTCATCTAACTATTAGCTATTCAAATATTAAGTTACTTTCTTATAGATAATATAGTGGAGATTGATAGAGGACTTCACCTTTTAAGATTGATTTTGTTGTTTTCTATTCATAAAAGACACAACACAAGGTTGTGAAAGATAATATTAATTTGAAAAATTAATTACACTAAAACATTACATGAATTTGACCTAAATGAGGGGGTGGTCAACCAAGCCATAATAACACTACCATGCTAATGAAAAAGTCCCTAAACTAAACTAGTTAGCAATCAACAAGTGCATCCATTACAATCCATACATAGGAAAAACAACTAAAAAGATGTCAAGATGGGTAGTATTAGACAAGGTAAAAAAATGTCAACATTAAGGAACTGACTTCACAAACCAACAAAACTCAAGATTCACAAGAGTAGAAGCCACTCCAAAGTAGTATTGAGTACAATGTCTAAGAAGGTGCACACAACATCCCATCATGCCTCCCTATAACAATCATTTGAACAATCCATATCTATAAAGAAGTCCAACCATTGAAAGTTCTTTTTCATATCAAATCCTACCTTATTTTTCAAGAAACTTTGTGCCACCTAAGGCTAGAATGATGACAAGTGAATGCAGACACGTCCAAACTCAAAATAAATGGTTGTTTGCCTACCTCCACACTTAGTTGTAAAAGCTTAGTAAGATCATTTGGCTATGAGATATTGAATTTTGGTTCAATAGACAACTATGTCAATATCACCCTACCAAATACTTTGACTTGAAGACTTTGTGCAACTATGGAAGAATCCCAACTTTTTTTCCACCCTAACCTAAAAGTGTCACTGGAAAGTGAAAGAAGATATTGGTATTGACACAATACCTTTTTACTGAAGAAAGAATTTTCTGTCCTAAGGCTATCCTTATTGCTTTCATGCCCAGAAGTCTCAACTACTTGTAAATTGATTGAAGTCTCAAGCTTGTGATCAATCTAAGAAATTACATGTGTCTTTCCTCGTAGAGTTAACGTGGGGCTTCCATGAACAAAATGCAATCAATTTCAAGGGGAAAAGAGACTAATATAAAGAATGCCTTGATCAACCATGATCATTAAGACATTTTTATTACTTCTTTGTCCACAGTTTTCAAAAGAGACTAGCATGCCAACTTCCCTTCAATCATACACCATAATAAATTATCCAAAATCCTAAAAACTAAGTAATGAAACAACCTTAGCTCTACAACCATATTAATGTTCATTCCATCTAATAGTAGAGGACATAAATCATCTCATTGGTGACAATCATGTAAGTTAATAAATTAAGCCATTAAGCTTTGTTTGGAATTCAATTGATACCAATGTAGATTTTCTCTACTCTGCCAACTTCATTTTCCAACATGTCCCTCCTTATTCCCCCCCTTTATAAATAAGATTGATATTATAATTTTGAACAAATCAAGTAGAGTTTCAACCCTTTTTTAAGAGAACTTGAAGCTTCTAGGTGAGTTTGGATCCCAACCAAAAATGTTTAACTACCAGTCTCAAATCACATTCAATAAATCTAGTTTATAAATCCTTGCATCCTTGCTCAACAAAAAACCATGTATAACCACTAAAAACCTTCCTAAAAACTCCACTTAATTGTTAGTATATATATATATAGCCCCAAATTGACTTAAGTTGCCCCTTGAGGAGCCATTAAAATTTAATCTGAACCACCTATAGTGAATTTGCCTCTAGCACACTTCTTTCCTAGATGAAAAGGTCAGACGCCCATCATCAGTCCATAGGTAACATTTGAATTTAACCAATTCAATCTTCGCTTGGCATCCCAACTAGTAAAGAAAAATAAAATTGGATTAAAGTGTGAGTTCTTTGAATTGACTATTGTTGGGTGGATATTTTGCAATCGATAGTTTTGGGAAAATTCAGTCGCAAAATAGGTAGACTAGCCACAACATGTGAGACAAAGACTCTCCTACATTAAAGGGAAGGCTCCCCTTTCTCACAATTCCTTGGATCAACTCAAGGCAAGCAAGAAGTTGAGAGATTTGTGAGGAGTGTTACCAATGTTCTTTCCTCTTAATTTTCAAGAAATAACCCACTTATCTGCAAAGCGAGTAATGGGCAAGATGAAATCTCTAACTACACTTCTATCTAGTAGCTGAAAATGATGATGTCGATAAACTAACACTAACTCAAAGGCTAGCTGAAAGCATACCAGTTTGGCTCTAGGTCCTGTTTGTTTAATTTATAAGAAAAATACATACCATTGGGGCACAAAGACTTCCAGAAGTAGAGAAATTCCAACTATCTTTCGTGAATTTGAGATGACAATACAAGCTATAGCCAAATCTTCTAGTCTATGTATCATCACAATCGCTTCCAGTCAAAGCTTTGACTTCGATTGCTTCTTAATTCACTACACTCTATTATTGAACACACAATAATAACATGAATAAAAAACAATAGACACTAATTACAATCAAAGCTTCTAATTTGCTCTATCACAATTGCTTCCAGTTAAAGCTTCGAATCCAATTACTTCTTTTATTCTCTTTTCTCCCAAATTTGTACTACACAATCAAAGGTATGCTTGCACAAGTCTGGCAGAGCCTTCTTGCATACCAAAAAAGATGATTTTTGCAATGAGGGAGTGCTCCTTATATAGGCAAAGGAGTTCAGAAAAAGATGGAGGAAAAAGTGAGAGCAACTCAATGAACTTTGACCCGATCTACCTAACAAGAGAAATTATTGGATTACATGTCATTACACATGTAAGCCATATTACATGTAGTTACACATTTTCATGTAAGGCATCTTCTTCAATTACAAACATGAAAGAAGAAGAAGAAAGACACAAGAGAATTGAAACAATCCTAGGGATTGTTTTGAAAGGCCTTCTACTTGGTAATACTATCCTAGATGATCATAGGATTGGGAGTTCTTGTATTTTGTGTCACTGCATTCACCTCAATAATCCTAGTGTTATGTCTTTTGATAGCCTTTGACTCTCTTTGATGAAATGTTGTCATTTGAAATCTTGATGTGATCAAGCTTTTTTTGTTCAAGTTGTCATAAATTCTCATTTGTAGATTGACACATTCTAAAGTCTCCAACACTTGAAAACCTTCTCGATGGTGTCCGGATGTAAACTCATAATAACTTTTTGACAAACATCTGCAACTTGTTTTTCCTTTTGTAACAAAGTGCTTGGCACATTCCCACACGAACTTAGGTTCTTAGACAAGAATTGGGAAAATGAAGATCATATTAATTATTGCTTCTTGAGAATCAAAACATGCCTTCTTGATAGGATGTCTTTGCTTTATTTTTGAAGAAGTTTTGACCTATTTTGAAGAGTGTGCCGCAACATGAAGATGATAACATCTTCCAATGAGATTGAATATTTGAGAACTTTAAGATTCAAATTAGAATGACAAATCCGTGAGGGGTGGGTGTTCAAAGTATGGATTAGACACTTATGGAACACATATGATGATTGGAAATGAACAAGAAAGCATATGTATTTGGTTGGAAAGGCCCTAAGGCTGACTTGGAAAGATTGATTACATATGGGCAATGATGAGCTTTGGTGGGTATGGCCAAGAATGCAAGTTGGGATGGCATATGGATGCATGCAAATGATAACTTTTCTTTAAAAGTGTGACCTTTAGTCAAAAATGGGTTCTTTGGATATCATTACACATAAAGTGGATTACATGTAAAATGAATATGCATTTAGGTTCGAAAGATGGAGATGCATGTAAAATGGAATAGAGGATGAGATTGCATGTAGATGTGGATGAAGGGTGAGATTGCATGTAATCACATATGGAGAATGAAATGCAGTTTGTCATGACATGAAAAGTGGAATTACATGTAACTACTCTTGAAGTGTAATTGCAAATGAAAGGATTGGATGCTTTGTGCCTTGGCTTGTAATGACGAATAAGAAATGAAACGATGCACTTGCATGAAGAGGTGGAAGGTGGAGTGAAGTGAACTGTGCTCAAATTCTTGGAAAAGAACTTGCAATTTCTTCCAAATGAAGAAAAATGAGAAAACATGAAAACAAACAACGAAAACAAGCACAAAATAAACACTTTGGTTGTAGACTCAAACATGTCAATAAGCAAGTTGTTTTTGTGTGAAAATTCTAATTTGGAGTTTAGGTAAATTCCAAACACTTAAAAATGAATGTTTTCATCCTATTTAAAGAGAATTTGCACTTTGCATGACATACATTTGGACAAATGTGCAATAACAAGCCATGATATGCATGGAAATAACAAGATAAACATGAATTGATGAGCAAGTTTGAAAATGTCCACTTATTTGGAGATCAAAGAGTGAAAATAGCAAGAATCAACTTTGAAGACCAATTCTCCTCCAAATTTGGATTCTCAAACAATTATTTGAGTTCTTCTATACTTACATTCAACAAATATTAATGAGCAATGAAGGGTCGAATTTGACATGAGAATGCCAAAAACATGGTCTTCAAAGACAATAACATGCGTTAAAACTAAATAATAAACCTTATTGATCCAAATGTATGGGCTGGAAATGCCAATTTTTGAGTTTTCTATAACAAAAACATGTGCCCTTTTCATGCAAAAATTTGGGTCATTTTTGCAAAAACTTTGCTCACAAATACACACACACACACACACACATTGATCATTTTTTACTTGTGAATGCAAAAATGACTTCCCCAAATGCATATATATATATATATATATAATTTTTTACTTGTGAATGCAAAAATGACTTTCCCAAATGCATATACATGGACCCAAATGCAAAGACTTGGCTCCAAAATGCAAAATAGTGAATGAAAAACCCAAATTTCTAGGCATTTTTAGCAAAAGCGTGATTCATAAGGCATGAAATGAAGCTTTTTGACATCTAGAGGCAAAAATGTGCTCTTCAATAGTATATATATGGATCGAAACTTCAAAATGACTTCTATTTGAGCCAAAAAGGTGATCAAAACTACCCCAAATTTGGGCATTTTTCACTAAAACGTGACTCAAAATAGATTAAATTGATCATTTTTGACTTGTGAATGCAAAAATCACTTTTCAAAATGCATATAGATGTATTAAAATAAAAAATGCCTTTCTTGGATGAATTTCAAATCATTACATGGTCAAATTTAAGCTTTTTTTAAAAATGAAAAACGTATTCTTAGAGGAGGAAAACATAAAGTTTTTTGTCCTTAAATCTTCAAAACCTAGTTTCTTGAGGACAAATGCATGTTGTTGGAGACAAAACACACCTTTTGCGCGTAAACACATTTTAAAATCTTTAAAAATGGCTCAATAAGAAAAAAATGTACCTTTTAGTTGTTATTGCATGTTTGAAATTGAAGCTACAAGCAAAAAAACTCCTTTTAGGTGCATATGCATGTTTTAAGTTTTGCACAAAAATGTCCTTTAGGCAAAATCACACCTTTTAGGTGCTATTGCATGTTTTAGAAACACATGTAATATGCTTGTCTCATTTTGTGAGTCATTACATATTTTAAAAATATTGAAATATGCATTTCTCTCCTTTTGGGAGTCTTCGCATATTTTAAAACACATGTAATAACATGTTTTATGTGTTTTTACATGACATTTTCATTCAAAATCACACCTTTTTGGTGCAATTGCATATTTTTGATGAAAATGTGCTTGTAGACATGTTTGCACAACTTAAGTGATGAATTAAGCACATGTCAATTTAATTTTTAATGAAATATTACTCAAATGGGTCATAAATAGTATTTTACACCATATAGTTACTATATAATGTGCAAATATCTTTTTAAAAGTAATATCTACTAGGACATTTTGATTTAAAATAAAAAAATAAAATCAAACTATATAGTTAAATATAGTCACTTAAGTGAAAAATCATAAAGCAACTCAACTTAAAAATATAGCATAAAGTGCAGTATAGTTACTTTAATTGAAAATTAAAAGGATTAAGTAACTTAAAAACATAGCATAAAGTGAATTTATATTATATTTTTCAAAAAGTGAATGTCAACTTAAAAATATAACATGATATTTTTAATTTGTGTAGTTGCACCTAAAAAGTTCACATTTTGGGCACTAAAATGATCATATCTTTTGATTGCCAACTTTGATTAAGCCCTAAGATAGATCAAATCAAAGGAAAAATCAAAAGCAATAACTTAAGCAAAACCAAAGGACCAAAAGTTGACAAACATACATTCAAAAATGAGAAAAATGGCGTTGAAGGGCTCAAAAATTAAGCATATGCTCAACAAATTAAAAAACTAAAAAGACTTGACGAAAGCCTTTAAGTAAAAGGATTCATTATATCAATTGGGGTCGATTGATTGATCAATACTAACTAATTAAATAATGAATTAAACTCGGAGAAATGTGAAACTAAGTTGAATAAGTTTCATATTGTTACATACATTTTGTGGTGACAAAATGCAGGACAACAATTAGCTCTATCTGGGGAATGTTACTTATTTATTCTGGAAAACAAGTGACATGAATCTAGTTCTTTAAGTGCCTTCATCTACTCCATGGGGCTATAGATTTAGGTGACAAAAAAAAAAAAAAAAACTAATGCGACTAAAGAAAAGAAAATCTATTTAAACAACAATGTGCAAGCACACTTATTGAAAACAAAGAAAAACCTACTTGATTAAAACTAGACAAAAATGAAAAACTTTTAGATGAATCCGTTTACGGGCTCAACAAAATAGCTATCTTTTTTTTTTAGCAGTTTGCAGACATGCAACTTCATATTGATGGAACACAAACAACTGGAACAATAATGTCAATGCCTGATGTAACTTGTCTCGGAAGAAATAGCCCTTTTCAGATGAATCATGTGTACTACTGCTCCAAGATACATCCATGAATTGAAACCGCTCCTTCAGAACTAAAAAATCTTATTTGACATCTTCTTTGATAGTATTTTCATATTTAGGTACGTGTGGAACCTTTAGCTTTCCATTAGCCTCCAACCAAGCAAGATGTCAGATTTGACATCCCCTTGATTGAACAAATTTTGATTTTTTTTGCCAACTACAACTTGTTTGACTGGTTCATCAATCACCAACATGTCATAATGATCAAGAAAACCTTGGTCATGTGATTTTAGTAAGGATATGCTTGCAATGATTGCCTCAACATACTACTCACAAACTTCTGACTTGGGAAAGTATTTTTTTTATAATGAAAAACTCCTTTTCAAGCTCTGAGATAGAACATTTATGCATAGTGTGCTCAAGTTCATGATCTTGAGACACAAATTCATCACTTTTAGGTTGCTTCAAACTTGCTTGCATGTCCACTTTAATGACATGATTATTTTGAAGATTGAATGATTTTTTTTTCTTCCTCATCTTTTCATCATTGACATTCTAAGACTACATGCACCAGATATGAGAGTCACTAGCTATGTCTTGTTCATTTTCCTAGAAGAGAATAATAAGATCACTAGCTTTGAATACATAATGCTTCACTATTGCCTTCGCTAGTGGTGCTTCAATTGCAAGCTTCTTAGATGGTGAAGCTATTTTTTGTTGATTTCCAACAATAGAACTATGCGGAATAGTTGGAAGAGGCCTCATTGGTACATCTTCATGAGGAACAAAGAACATGTCATGAGCTATTTGCTTTTTGAGGGCAAGTATTCCATTTGCTAATCTCTACATCGCATGATTTGTCCTTGTGCCGAAGGAAGATGAGTTAGAAGAAATAATAACTTTCTTCAAACCCACTTGCTACAATTCTTATCTTCCTAGCAAGAATAAGATCATGTTCAATTTCAATCGCCAATGCCTACGTAGCTGCAAGAGTAGTTGAGGCTTCTCTCCTTAATTAGAAAACTAACTTTAGGTTTTTTACCTTTGACAAAGAAACATTTCAAATTTGCAGTTGTAGTTTGAGCAACAACTAGAATTCTTCATGTCAATTTGTTAAAATGAGTAACAAATTCATGCATATGTACATGAGATGACTTCTTCAGCTGAGCAAGTTGGTCCAAAAATACGTAAGCATCTTCTAGAGGCTTGAACCTTTCCTCATACTTGGCTATGAGGGTACCCCAGCTTGTGATAATACGTGGTAGTAAATGGTAAAAACCAATCAACAACCATTCCTTGTAGAGTTTCCACGAACAACCTTACAAACACATCCTCATATTCAACAACATGAACACCACATGCAATGTAGAAAGCAACAATATGTTTATCAGGATGTGGTTCTTCACTAAATAATTTGGAAAAATTCTTTTGTTAGTCATTAGGGAGATCATTTCTAGGTGGAGCTAGATTCAATGGTCCAAAAGCATTTCACCAAGGACCTTGGGCCATTTACATGTCCTTAGTAAATGTGTGAAACAATTACAAGAAATAAAATTATAATGAATATTTATGATGAAAAAGGACATGAGTCTACTTCATTTGAAAGCATGAGGCTTTCAAATGTGTGTTGTATCCCTAGTAGAGTCACCAAAAAACTGTTGGATGGATACTTTGCAACATACAATTTTGAGAAAATCTAGTCACAAAATAGGTAAACCAACCACAACATGTGAGACAAAGTCTCTCCTATATTAAAGGGAAGACTTCCCCTTCTCACTGTTCCTTGGATCAACTCTAGGCAAGAGTAAGAAGTTAAGAGATTTGTGAGGGGTGTTACCAATATTATTTCCTCTTAACTTTTAAGAAAAAATCCACTCACCCGTAGAGCGAGTAATGGGCAAGATGAAATCTCTAACTACACTTCTATCTAGTAGTTGGAAATGGTGGTATTGATAAACTAACACTAACTCAAAGGCTAGCTCAATGGGAAGTTAATGATTAGATACAATCCTATCTATATGGCCTAAATACTTATCTTGCAAGGAGGACTTGCATGTGATTATCTACCTTTTTGAAACCCATGAGTCTTTTTGTGCATCTGTTCTTTGAATTTTACTTTGGTTGGATTTTCTTATGCATTTCACATGAGTTTCACTCTACGAGTTGCTTGGTAGAATTCTAATTTATGATTCTTGGATTAATCATTGATATATGCATTATTAAATGTTATTTGATTTAAAAAGAATAAATATATTATAAAAGGATAATACTTAATTTTTTGGAATAATTTGAATAAATGCTTAGTTTAAAAGATTTAAATTAAAAATCTAAATAAGAAGAATTCAAATATTAAATATTAAACATTTTTTTAGTGTGAATATTTAATTAATATTGATTAAAATTGGAGTTGCATTTATTTAAAAAACTCTAATTATCTTTAGTGATTAAAATAACAAATAATTGCTTTAACATGCTTGCATCAAGTAATAAAGTGAGAAACTAAAATCAAAGAATATATTTAATTAAAAAGTGAGTCAAATATGCATGAATTGATTAATTGAATAAAATAATTATTATTTTAGGGTTTTTAGAGATGGAAACCCTGAAGGGAGTTAGGGCTCTATATTAGAGGGTTTTGCTTTATTATTTCACACATATATTTTGTATTAGAACTATGTGATTATCATGAATTTTCTAAATAAAGATAAATATTCTTCTTATAGGTAAAATAATCTAGTTACAAAATTTATTGGAAAAGCAAAAGATTAATTGAGAGGAAAGCATATTGTAACTAAATTTATACATGCATGTGAAAACAAATAGATTAAAGATAGATAGCTAAATATGCTATGTTTTCATGATTTGAGAGATCAAGGACATTTGAAAATACTAATTGCATATTTATTTTTATTTCATAAAAATATAATATAATTTTTTTATTTATGTTTTTTTAAAACTCTTTATTATTATTTATTAATTCTTTTTAAAAAAATTTAAATATATATATATTTTAAAATATTATTTATTACTTTCAAAAATTAATTAAATATTACTTATCTGTTTATAAAGTGGATATTATTAATGATATTTTAAGTCGTTAAACTATTAGTTGCATATAAGTGATTATATATTTATTAATGCAAGTGGGAAGCTAATAAATAAGTATTTGTGATTTTGTTATATTTTAAGAGAATTTATTGTGGAGTTCACTATGTAATCATCTAGTTAATAATATTTATTATTATCAGAGAAATTATAAATAATTTAATTAAAATTATCATTTCAAGTTTGAGTTATTTGTAGTTGCATTATGAATTAAAACAAAGTAAATATTAATATGACTTAAATTAAAGTCAAATTAATATTTTAAAAATAAAATTGATATTAATTTTTAATCTAAGTCATTTATGTTTTAAGATTATTTAAATTAATAACATGATAATATTGCATGACATTTTATATGCACAAAGATATTTGAGATTTAAATACTTATCCATTTATATAAGTATATTAACTTAACAATTTATGTAAATATGTATATTCTTACTTTATTGCTAAACAGATCCTTGTGGCTTAATCTAAACATAGAAAATGATGAAATTAAGCCATATGGCTTAAAAACTATATGCTTTCTTATATTCTCTTTATTGTCTTGTGATGCTTATTCTCGTGATGGTTTTCTTTGTGGATTGTGTAGTTGGCCAAGTAAGGATGTACAATGGAGGTGTCTTTGAGTTATTTTTATGATTATTATTCAATTGTATGTCATGATGTATTTTATTTTTCAAATTGATATTATTTTATGAGTTTTATTTTGATGAGCATTTATGAGAACTTGGGTTTTGAGAACTAATGTTATTTTTGGGTTGCCTATAATGGAACCAAATTTGATCTCTATTGCTTTTGTGGTATGGGACACAATTGCGACTTGTGAGATTTTATGAAGCTAGTCTAGGTACATGTCTTTGGGAGTGTCTTGCAATAGGGGTCGAGAATCCAAAGTGGTCAGTACTAGGATAACCTATTGTAAGTTATGTAATAAGGGATAATCTAGTAATTAATATTTCAAAAACACACTAAAAATATAAGTTGGAGCTATTGTCTCACTCATACCTTGAGTGTTTGTATAGGCTAAGGATGCGAATAGGATGATACCTAGTGAGAGGTATGATAGGTTTTTTCTCATCTTCATGTGAGAGTATTTTGGTTCTACTATGGTCTAGGGTCTGGAGTGACTAGTCCAGCATAACTCAACACTTGAGCGCTCAGGGTCTAATGATAGACCAGTCTAGGGTAGCTCAAGTAGTTTTCCCATGGGATGACATTTCCTAGTATGTAGCTTGAGTATCCTGCATAGATGTTTTATTTGCCTCTAGTGATATTTTATTCGTTGGATATATTCATTGTTGATGATTTACTTTCATTGATGGCAGTTGTTGTATTGGAAGCTATTACACTTTCACATGTGTCTTTTGACTTGAAGTGGATATTTTTTATTAATTTTGTCTCTTGATTGATGATAGTTAATTTATACTATTGACTTTGTATGTGATGTTGGTATTGGATTGAATATCATTTCTATTTTGACTACCTTTCCTTGTTCAGTAGTTGTGTACCCTTGAGGTTGCTTTGGAAACTAGGATTACTCTTCAAAGATTATTTTATGGTTTAATTATTTGTATGTAGATCACTCATTATCTTTCTTGCACAATGGGAATGGAAGCTTGAATAGGTGACCACACAATTGAGAGGTAGTGTCTTCTTACCATTTGGGTCCCCCTTAGGTCTTCTTACCATTTAGGTCCCCCTTATATTACTAGTTGTTACATGTTCATGGATACATACGTACCATTATCATACCTATTCGTAACTTGGAGACATCTATTCAGTTAATGTATAGATGTTTACATGTATCTTGTATTTGGATGTACTTGTATCTATTCTAACATACCATGTGACATGTGTAATGGATGTTATTCATTAGAGATATTTCATTATATAATTTGTATTCATGTACATGTTGATCCCTTTAACATCCATTAAATAAATTCATTAATGAGGCATCTCATGAGGTAAAACAAAATAAGTTTCAACACAAGTTTCATCCACATTTCTCCATTCACATAGTCTGACTTCTTTTCCTGATCATATCATTCATGGCTTTTGTTTCTGACACTTTCTTTCCAAACCCTTTGGAGGAATTTTTTAATACTATTATTAATAAATCATATCCCAATTTGAGCCTAATAATATAAACCAATTATAAGTTATGGTCTCTTCACTGAGACCCATATTTTTTGTCGTAAACCAAAAATAACATATGTAACCCTACCTTCCTAGGACATCCAATATCTTCCTCAAGATAAATTCAAATGATCGTAAATAAAATTTTAATGAAATATTTTGAGTCCAATTTCAGAATATGTAAGCCATAAATTCTTCCAATGCATAAATCATTATACAAGCACAAATCTATGCGTATAACTCTATTGAATGCATTCAAAAACCAATTTTCACTACATTGTCTATAACTTTCACAAATATTCATTAAAATGAATCAAACCAAAAGGAAATGAAATTGGATTCACATATATTTCCAATTAATCCATTTAGATTTCTTGATTCTTCCAAATGTGTCCTTACCAAATGCTTTAATCTGACTATAGTCAGGGAATCCCAAATCTACAAACAATCAATTTTACCAAAATACTCATAACTTCTGTAAAACTTGATGAAATTCATCCAAACCAAAAGAAAAGGAATATTATTCATCTTACTATCCAAATATGTAGATTATACATGATTTTATGGTCGTACAAGGCTTGAAAATAATACAAAATCTGAAAAATCGAATAAAAAAAGGAATATTAAAATCTCCAAAATGTTTCCTTCTTTTCCTTAAATGATTTGGAATGACCAATAAAATTATTTCATAGTAGTTTTGGTAGTTTATAACTTACCAACAACCTTTTAAACCAACTCCTTACATTCTTTTAACCCTTTACAATATTATGCATTTATTTTGACATTTATTTAAACATTTTATGCTCTTTTGCAGCACAACTTATGTATAAATTCAGCCTAGACCAAACCTATTGCTCAAATGAATTTATGTAGATATAAATAGGTCCATTAACATATCAAATAATAATTTTGACATTATTGACCACATTAAGACCTCCTTGCACAATTTTAACAACTTGTTACAAATGGCTTCTCTAGCCTTAGACATCTTGACCTTATGGACTCAGATACATCATAAATGCTCAAATGAATTTCAATATCTCATATAAAGAATCTTAACCTCCTTTTTTTCTTGTACTTTAGGTGCTCCTACACTAGATCTATAGTTCTATTAAAGTGTCTCTCATTTCCCCCTAAACAGTTGGTTGAACCCAACTTGTGCCCCTTTATTTTTGGAGTTAGTTTATTTTGAGGTTTTTTCTTACCCCCTTTCATAGAGTTTGATTTTTCTATCTTGTGTATAGTAAGATCTCTTTTTTGTACTCTTTATTACATTTTCACAATTAAATATCATTAGGGTTTCCTTTTGTGATCTCTTCTTTTATGATCCTAATTACACAAAGTCCAACCTATAGCATTCTTGTTAGGCAAAGTCATAGACTCATGGGCTCATTTGATCATGATTCCTCTTTTCTTCCTAGGACTCACAATGACACTCACATCTTTACCCATGATCTTAATTATAGAATGGAGCATAACTCTTCTCACTCATCTCATGATGAAGATGATTCTTTAAGACTTCCTCCTTCACAAGTTGATGAGATTTCTACTAAATTTGATAAATTGGAAACTTAGCTTGCTCAATAAAATTATAATTTTGATAGTGTTCTTATTGTTGAAGCTCTTAAGAAGCTTGTTAATTATTAAATGATGAAAATAATATTTCTATCTTACATGGTATATCTCACCTTATAAATACTCATGCTAAGTCTTTGACAAAATATTCTCAAGAGATAGGATATTCTCCTTCTTCCACAACCTTTCAACCTTCCATCCCAATTTCTACCACTCTTTCTAGCACGCCTACATATGATCCACCTCTTATGAATACTTCTACCCAAATGTCCACTCCTTTAAGTGTTGGTCTTCCTAGCCTCACTTCTTGTGAGTGTTCCTCCTACTACCTTTGTATAATGCAATTCTTTTTACTTATTTGAACCCCTTACCCATTCCTTCCCATCCTCTACTAACATCCTTATATATTCCTTCTACTTCTTATAACTTTCCTAATCCATCTAGCATACCTATGCCTACTAGCATTTCTTCTAATCCTATCGTTCGTGCATTGGTTCAAACTACCATCCCTTTACAACAACAACTTGCTCAATTGACTCAATCTAAGTAAAATATTCCTACATGTGATGCTTCTAATCCCTTTTCCTTAGATATCCTTTTTGTTATTATTCAACATGTTAAGGTACCTCGTCTTGAGACTTATAATGGAAAGGGAGATGCCATAATTCATGTTAAAATTTTCTAAACTATATGTGGTGATTTTTCTCATGACTATAGGCTTATTGCTAAGTCATTCTTGCATACTTTTAGGGATAGAGCCTTGCAATGGTATTGCTCTCTACCCCCTTATTCTATTGATTCTTTTTCAAACTCTTGCTAATGCTTTTATTCAACAGTTTGATAATAATATTGGTCATCAAATTTCTTTTGTTGATTTAATGCATTGTAAGAAGAATGTTAAAGAGAAAGTTACTAAATTTATTGATAGATTTAAACATTTGTATGCTCATATTTCTTATCTTGTGCTTGATCATGATATTCAACATATCTTTATTTTTAATTTACAAAAAGATATTAAAGATAAGATTCTCCTTACTGAGTATACCTCTTTTTCACATCTATGTGTAGTGCTTCACCATTACCAATTACAAGTGAGTTAACTCAAGAGCTCTACTCTAATGGTTCCTATTTCTAGTGATAAGAGTGATGTCATCAAATATCCAAACAAGTTCTCTAAACGTAACAATTTCATCAAAATGAAGTCTACAAATATAGTTTATTATCAAGTGACTACTACATCTAGAGGTATGACTACTTTTTTATTTATAAAAGTATTTCTTCGTAATCATCAGTATACTCTATTATCTAGCCTTTGTTTGAGATGATGATTAAGTTGATTCATGTGCATGTTCTTAATCTTCTTCTTATTCATCCTATTGATTCTTAGTAAACCATTTCGTAAGTATTTTGATTCAAATGTTTTATATCAATATCACCACCAACTAGGTCATCATACTCAAAACTGTTATAGTTTGAAGAATTTAGGACCTAATTGATTCTAAGATGATATTTATTGATTCTCTAGTTAGTAACACAAATAACTCTATTGTGCCACCTAATCACAATTACAAATTTGCACTAGTACTTTACCTTCTCACTAAGTGAATGTTATTAATCAACCTTCTTCTTCTTATCACCATATTGACTATGATGAGAAGATACAAGAAGAAAATCATGTGGTTAATCATGTTGAGTTAGCACCTCAACCTTCAATTTCTTCTCCACCTAAACCAAAACAGACACCTATTATTAGCTTTAGTCATGATAATATGTTTAAGGAACCTAATGATCCTCTTTGGATTACTGCTACAGTTTCTTATATTCCTTCTCATGGTAATTTGGTTAAATCTTCCTCTTCTATGAATGTTATCACGGAAGAACATATTGTTAACAAAGGTCTACATATAGATACTTATGATACTACTTCTTTGTGGATTTGAGCTTGTAATGGTTTTCTTTATCGTACTCAAGGTTCAATTACTTTAACTATTACCTTATTAGTGAACATTATTTTTACTAACTTTTTTATTCCTACTTCTAATCAATTTCAAGTTAATCTCATTATTCCATGGATTTCTTCCATGAAAAAGTTGTAGATTCTCCTATTCATAAATGCCTTAAAATTTTCTCATGATAGAAACATTATTACTATTAATAATTCTCTTTATAAACCATTGCATTATAGAGATTTTTTTTGAGACAAGATTGATACAAGTATGAGGATGTGTTTCAATCATTGTTTTGTCACTGATGTCAAACCTACTACTTGCTGGTAAGACAACAAATTAGTTGATTTGAGCATTATAATTTGTTTGATTGATGAAGAGGATTTGATTAAATGAGATAACAAGAGAAACTATAGAGGAAAGGTTTAGTTATGGTATGAAAAAGGAGTACAAAGATCAATTAAGACAATGATGATATAGTGTATTATTTATCTACTTAAGGTTGCAAAGGTTGGATACACTGATTAAGTCTAGAAGAACAAGTAAGAAGAAGTGTATCTACCAAGCTTGACTTAGTGCATAGTAGGTGCTGATCAAAGGTAGAGCAAGCCAAGTAGAAACTCAGTTGGAGCCGAGCAAAGTGAAGATTCAATGTATGGTGACTGAATATAGTGTAAGTTGAGTAAAGTTTAGTTGGTTCCAAGAATCAGTAAACTTTAGTGTTCTCCAAGTAAACTAGTGTTGACCAAATGGAAGAACAGTATGGAAGTTGAGTGACAACATATTGATGTTGAGTGCTAGTATTCATGTTAAATCGTAGATTTGACAAATTTGAGATGAGTATTTTTTTTTTTTGAATTGTGTGAAGCATGTGGAAGATAACTATGATGAGCTGGTGGTACACAATTTAAGGTAAATCATTTTTTTGGTGAATTCAAGGAAGATTGAGGAAGAAGTTTCTAGAGGAACCAAATGGAAAAGTGGGTAGATTCATTGTATCCTACCTAATCTTACCTAACCTTAAAATGGACGATTGTGGTTAAGTGGCAAAAGATCTTAAATATCTATATATAGAGAGAGTTGGTCAGAAGAAAAGGTTGTCATGTGTGAGAACCTAAGGAAGACAAGGAATCTAGGGTATTGCTTCATTTAGTGGCCGAATAGAAGAGACTACAATTGGCATGCAAAGCAAGAAGGCTTAAGAGTATGGATGCTTGAAGGGTGAACAAGCTATCAGAGTTAAAGTGTGTGAAAGCCAAGTAGAATAGAGGACTAAAATAGAGATCTATAATCTACAAGTGTATTGTAATTTATTACTAGATCAAGCCTTACTGTTACTTTCTAATAATTGTATCAGTCTAGCATAAATTCTTTGGATTAAGGTTGACTTAACAGTCATTTGTAAATCTTTTAATTAGGTGACATTCCAAGTGAAAGTTCTAAAGTCCTCTAACAAGGCTCACTCCTAACAGGGTGATTGAAATTCTCTAACCAGGTCACATTTAACAGTGTGTATTTTAACCTTTAACAAGGTTGGCCTTTTGTAGGGCATCACTTCAGAAGAGTGAGAATTAGTAGCATGTTACTGGTAGTTTTTCCCAAATTGTGTTTCCATGTAAAATCCTTATGTCAAATGTGTTATTGAATTTGTTATGTTTCATGTTTACATTTTTGCAAAGTTGGTTTGACCTAGGACAATGACCTACAAAGTTTAAGTGTTGTATGATCTAATGGATGCATGCATAATAAAGTTTTATGGATATGGGTCCACTAAGCATTGAAAAGTTTTATTTTTACATTTGGACCTTGGATAACTCATTCACCACCCTCTTAGTTATTCTAAAGAATTCTAACAATTACTATCAGAGCACCGTAATGCTTAAGAGGACTAGTTTGAAGGTACTATAAGAAAAAGATCAAGATGTCAAAAAGAGAGGTACCTAAGCTTAAAAAAGAGAACTTCCCTACATGACAAAGTTTGATGAAGCTACACCTAGGAGGTCTTAGAGACCATGCACAATCCACCATCTCCACTGAGCATGTCGATCCTGCTAGAGCCCTAACTTTTGATGATTTGAAAAAGAAGAAAGAACATAGTTAGGCAATGTTGGAGATTGCCTCTACCTTAAGTTATGTTGAGTTTGATGACATCGAGGGTTGTGATTCTACAAAGATGTGGGATGCATTTTACACCATTTATGGAGGAGATGCAAATGTTTTAAGAGCCAAATCTAGAAGTCTTAGTAAGTTCGATGATATGAGGATGCAAGAAGGTGAGAATGTTTCTCAATATTTCTCTAAAATAAAAGATGTTGTTAATGCTATAAAAGGAGCTGCTAGTAAGATAGATGATGATATTATATTAAGCAAAGTATTGAGAACATTGTCTTCCATCTATGCTATTAGAGTTTCTTCCATACAAGAATTAAAATGTATACCATGTTCTAATCTGACTCTTGAAGATTTGGTAGGTAGGCTCACTACTTTTGAGCTTTGTAATTTTGATAATTTCAAATCTAACAATGTTGAATTTTCTTTCAAAGCTAATCTATCATTAAAGGAACCTAAAGAGAAGAAGAAAAAGGTCAAATATGTTTCTAGTGATGGTGACACAAATGAGGAGGATGTAGAATAGCTTGAATAACTGCTAGCAAGAACATTTTACAGAGGCAAAGGAAGATTCAAAGCTAAGTTACCTATCATGTGTTTTGATTGTAATGAGGTTGGTCATATTGCTGCTAGATGTCTAGAGAAGAAGAACAATAGAAGTAGAAAAATACAAAAGTAAAAGAGATAAGGACAATAGAGATTACATAGACAAAGGAAAGAAGTCTTGCTACATTACAACAAAAGAAACCAAAGATGGATCTAATGACCATGGTGATGAAGTGGTGTATTTTGATGTGAACAAGCATGATAGATGGATCATTGATAGTGGGTGTTCACATAACATGATTGGAGATAAAAGTAAGTTCATTATCCTGAATTATTATGATGAAAATAATGTAAGGTTTGGTAATGATGCACCCTATTTGATAAAAGGAAAAGGATTTATCAAACTCATAGAAAAGATCTTGTGTGTCAATGCTTATTATGTTGAAGGACTTAACTATAATTTGTTGAGTGTGTCACAATTGAATAGTTCAGGTTGCAAGGTTGAGTTTGAGAACAAGATAGCTAAGATCTATGACACTGATGGGAAACTAATTGTGAAAGGTGATCAAACTAAAGGTAATCTATTTTATCTTGATATGAATGATGCTACTTGTCTTGTTATAGAATTTGATGATGTATGGTTATTGAACAAGAGGTTATGTCATGATAACTTTAATAACTTAGTAAGTATTAGTAACATGAAAAGAGTGAGAGGTTTGCCTAAATTTGAAGAAATCTAAAAATATACTTTGCAAATAATGTCCATTAGACAAGATGACAAAATCTAGTTTTAAAAGTAAGACTCACACCTCTAAATAAATTCTTGAGATTGTTCATACTGACTTGTGTGGACCAATTAATGTACAAATCTATAAGAGTGATACATACATTATCATATTTGTTGATGATTATTCTACAATGATGACATTTATGTTTTTGAAATAGAAATATGATACTTGCCAAATGTTTAAGTGGTACTTAGCAAGAGTTAAGAAGGAGACAGGCAAAAGCCTGAAATGTCTAAGATTTGATAGAGGTGGAGAATTCACATCAAATGAGTTTGAGATGTTCTATAATGATAGAGGAATCAAAAGATACACATCTGTACATAGGGCCCCTCCACAAAATGGAATTGTTGAAAGGAGGAACAAATATGTAATGGACTATGCTAGGACACTCATGATGGAGAAAAATGTTTCTTTGAAATACTGGAGAGAGGTTATAAGTACAACTATATATACTTTGAACCATGTGCAAGTCAAGAAAGGTACTCATTTAACACCTTTTGAATTATGGTATAGATATTCACCCAATGCAAAATATTTTAAGGTATTTAGAAGTAAGTGTTACATTCTTAAAGATTTCATGAATGGTAAATTAGATGCTAAAAGTAAAGAAGGTATATTCCTTAGCTATTCCACAAGAGGTAAAGCTTATAAGTGTTTAAATACTAACACTAACAAAGTTGTGAAAAGTGCAAATGTGAAGTTTGATGAATATATAGAGGTACATGAGGTTGAACCTATGAAAGAACCAGAGGAATACAAATCTTTTGTATATTTTTGTGAAGGTATGCTTGCTAATGAAGATGTTGTAAATCAAATTGCAAATCAACATGTTTCACTGACTACCAAGTCACATATAATGAATGTCGTGTTGCATTCAAAAATCGAGCTATAATCAAGAATCAAGTTGCAGACAAAAATTGAGGCACATTTTGATTCTGAGATTAGTGTACATGAAAAAGATGTTGAATTACCAAATATAGAAGTACACAGTGATTTAGAAGTTGATAGACCTAATGAGGAAGGTAGAGTAGAACCAAGATTGTCAAAGTATGTCAAAAGACATCACCCTACTAAAAAAATTATTATTGACAGAGATGCTAGACCAATGACAAGAAATAGGCTGAGAAGTGATAAATGTTTGTTCAACATGCATAGACCTAAGATAGTGACGGATGCCTTAGAAAGTGTGGATTGAAGTAAAGCCATAAAAGAAGAGATTGAGCAGATTGAGAAGAACAAGACATGGACTCTAGTTCCCAAACCAAAGGATAAGAATGTGATTGAAACCAAGTGGGTGTATAGAAATAAGTTAGATTAGAATGGCGAAGTCACAAGAAATAAGGCAAGATTAGTTTGCAAGGGGTATAGACAAGAAGAAGGGGTAGACTATGGAGAAAATTTTTCTCCTATTGCAAGATTGGAAGGAGTAAGAACTTTTCTTACTTACTCTGCATAAAAAGGTTTCAAAGTTTATCAAATGGATGTGAAGTCAACATTTCTTAATGGTATATTAGAAGAAGAGGTTTACATAGAATAGCCAGAAGGATTTGTTGATGCTAACAACAAGAACATAGTATATAAACTACACTAAGCTTTATATGGTTTAAAGAAAGCCCCAAGAGCAAGGTATGAAAGACTTCACAATTATCTTGTGAAGATTGGATTTGAGAGGATTGATGATAACAACAATCTACACTTGAAGACAAAAGGAGGTAAAGGTATTTTACTAGCTGAATTTTTTGTTGTTGATATGATCATATTTGGAGGTCAAGATGGGTCATGTAAGACATTTGCAAATGAAATGAAGATATAATTTGAGCTGTCTATATTTGGATAAATCAAGTTCTTTGTTGGTTTTCAAGTATATCATATGAGATATGGTATATGCATCACTTAGTCTAAGCATGTGAAGGAAATATTGAAAATTTTTGGATTAGAAGATTCAAAACCAGTTAGCACACCTATGGTGACAAGACATAAACTATCAAAGAATGATAATTCAATTGATTTGAATCAAACACTATATAGGTTTATGATTGGAAAATTTCAATATGTAGTACATAGGAGACTCGACATTGCATTATCTATTGGGATTGTTACAAGATTCTCCACTAATCTGATGGAGAATCATTTGATGGTTGTTAAGAGAATTATGAGATATCTGAAAGGAACAGAAGAATATGGTCTATACTATAAGAAAAATGAAAAATTTGAGTTGAGAGCCTACACTGATGCTGATTGGGCTAGAAACATTGATGAAAGAAAGAGCACTAGTGGAGGAACATTTTTCTTAGGAAAGATGTTGGTCACCTAGACCAACAAGAAACAAAACTGCATGTCTCAATTTACTACTAAAGCTTAATATGTGGCTACTATAATAAATTGTGCAAACATTGTATGGATCAAACAACTACTCAAAGGTATGAAGGAGGAAATTATTGAACCTATGGTACTTTATTATGATAATACAAGTGCACTAAACATATCCAATAAACCTGTGATGGACACAAATACTAAGCATATTACAATCAAGTATCATTACTTGGGAGAGTTAGTTCAAGACAAAGAAGTGAAGACGGAATATGTGAATACAAAAGAACATATAGATGATATCTTCACAAAAGCATTACCTAAGGATGCTCATGAATATCTAAAAGGTAAATTAGGGGTGATACCCCTATCTAAAGCTTCTTAAGAAGCATGAGAAGTGCCCTGCATCAACTAAGATGAATGAAATTTATTACACATTGATGCAATGGATATTACTTTAGGAGTTTCCTAAAGTAATGAGGGAATTGAATTAGAAGATTTATTAGTCACAAGTTAGGTGACAGAGGGAGAAATTGAAATTGTTAACATATGCATGTTGAGATGACAAGTCTTTGGCATTGTTGTCAAAGAGGGGGAAATAAAAAATACCAAACAAAGTTAGAAAGAGGGATAAATACCTTAGAAGGAGAAAGAAATATGAAATATCTACTTAGAGGGATATATAATCCTGAGGGAGAAATAAGTACAGACAAAGAGATAGATACCTGAATATCAGAAAGAGGGAGTGATTAGAGCAAGTCAGAAGGAGAAGCCCTGCAAGATGACAAATGAAGGGAGTCATAAGGAATAGTTGATTGTCTATTGATTAGAACATAATTTTTTGGCCTATACAAAGGATGAAAGTTTTTGATAGAGGGAGAGATTTCAATACAAAAAATTATTTTCTTTTCAATATTGTTGTTGGTATTGGTTTTCCATCAATGCCAAAGAGGGAGATTGTTAATATGTAGATTGATACAAGTATGAGGATATGTTTCAAGCATTTTTTTGTCACTGATGTCAAACATGCTACTTACCGGTAAGACAATTACTTAGTTGATTTGAGTACTATCATTTGTTTGATTGATGAAGAGGATTTGATCAAATGAGATAACAAGAGCACATTGAGGAAAGGTGTGTTATGATCTGAAAAAAGAGTACAAAGATCAAGTAAGACAGTGATGATATAGTGTATTATTTATCTACTTAAAGCTACAAAGATTGGATATACTGCTTAAGTCTAGAAGAACAAGTAAGAAGAATTGTGTCTGCCAAGCTTGACTGAGTGCATAGTAGATTTTGAACAAAGTTAGAGAAAATTGAAAAGAAAATCAGTTGGAGCCAAGTTGAACATTCAATGTATGCCAAATGAATATAGTGTAAGCTGAGTAAAGTTTAGTTGGTATAGAGCATCAGTAAACTTTAGTGTTCATTGAGTAAACTAGTGTTGACTAAGTGGAAGAACAATATGGAAGTTGAGTGATAACATATTGATGTTGAGTGCTAGTATTCATGTTAAAATCATAGATTTGAGGAATCTAAGACAACTATTTTTTTTTTGAATTGTACGAAGTGTGTAGAAGATAACTATGATGAGTTGGTGGCACAAAATTTAAGGTAAACCATTTTGTGGCAAATTCAAGGAAGATCGAAGAAGTTTCTAGAGGAACCAAATGGAAATGTGGGTAGGTTTATTATATCCTACCTAATCCTACCTAACCCTAAAATGGATGATTGAGGTTAAGCGGCAAAAGATCTTAAATATCTATATATAGAGAGAGATGGTTAGAAGAAAAGGTTGTCATGTGCGAAAACCTAAGGAAGATAAGAAGTGTAGGGCATTTCTTCATTCAGTGGACGAATAGAAGAGACTATAATTGGCATGCAAAGCAAGAAGGCTTAAAGAGTATGAATGCTTGAATGGTGAACAAGCTATCAAAGCTGAAGTGTGTGAAAGACAAGCAAAATGGAGGACTGAAACATAGATCTATAATCTCTAAGTGAGTTGTATTTTGTTATCAAATCAAGCCTTACTATTATTTTCTAATCATTGTATCAATCTGGGGTAAATCCTTTGGATTCAGGTTGACCTAACAGTCATTTGTAAATCCTTTAATTGGGTGACATTCCAAGTGAATGGTCTAAAGTCCTCTAGCAAGGCTCACTCTTAATAGAGTTATTTAAATCCTCTAACCAGGTCACATTTAGTAGTGTGTATTTTAACCTTTAATAGGGTTAGCCTTTCACAGGGCATCACTTTAGAAGAATGAGAATGAGTAGCATGATACTAGTAGTTTTTTCCAAATTAGGTTTCCACATAAAATCCTTGTGTCAAATGTGTTATTGAATCTATTATGTTTCATATTTACATTTATGCAAAGTTGGTTTGACCTAGGACAATAACCTACAAATTTTAAGTGTTGTATGATCTAATGAATACATGCATAATAAAGTTTTATGGGTATGAGTCTACTAAGCATTGAAAAGTTTTATTTGTGCATCTAGACCTTAGATAACTAATTCACCCCCTCTCAATTATTCTAATGAATTCCAACAATAATGTTAAGATTTATTTTTATTGGCCATCTCATCCTAAAAAACTACCTACTCATCATGATCATCTCCATAGAAATTATCAATAGCACAAAGTAGTCAAGATCATCGAGTTGAATCTTCCTCAAGGTTGTTCACTAGTACCTATTGTTCCTATTGCTCCTTATACTTCTAAAACTATTTTTCTCTCTACATCTATTAAACCTATTAATTTTCCTTCTTAGGAACCTATGGTAGTTGATCCTAATCCTTCTATTATATCTCATAAGACTATCATAATCAACATGCTCATTAGCATTGCAAGAATGGTCAAGCTAAAGCTAAGGCTAAATCTTGTTATCTTACTTCTCAATGTACATCTTCATCTCAACCCTTACCTTCCTTTGATCAAACCATGTGTGAGTCTTTGGAGGAAGATAAACAAGGTAATATTTTGCATATGGATAAATATGATGATTATGTTTGTATTTTAGAGTCTATTAATCTAGAAATGGAGGATACTTTAGATGATGAACATGTTATTAGTGATGTAGAATTAATTGATATGGATAGTGATTTTCCTAACATGCTTTCTATGCAACTTACAATCACTCCTAGTACTGAGCATAGTGACTCCCAAAGTCCTTGCTTAGAACTCATTGTGACTCCTACTGTAATGGACGGTGTTCCTCTCATGAGTCACCATCCTTCCCCTGATATTTCAGACCAAAATTGGGGGGAACATGGAATGATCGGTGTGGACTTCATTCATCATAGTAGTCTTTGTGTTCTTTTGTTGTGTTTCCCCTCATGTTGTGTTTATGTTTTATGTTGTCTTTTGATTGCTTTAGACAATCCTTGTTTCTTTGTTGAGCTCAAGAGGATAAAATAATCGCCCTATCATACACATTATTTTATTTGTATCTTTTTTCTTCTATATGTTGTTACATATATGTCATTCTTGTTCTATTTTCTATACCAATGATCTTGTATAGTCTTCTTGGTTGCTTATGATATGGTAGCACCGATTCTTTTCAGTCTCCATGTTATTGGCTCAAAAAGACTTTTCTTCATAGCTCTTCTATATTCTTTTCCTCCATTGTATTGTAGTTCTACCTCCTTTGGAGAATGATGATATTTTCATATTTGATATACTATTATATATTTTCATATGATCTTACTGACCCCAAAGTTAGTAGACCCCTTTTGTGCTCTTTCTTTTTGTTATATGTTTATTTCCCTTGATATGTTTCTCTTCTTGGAGGCATGTCATAGTGGAAACATTATTTAGTGGATGAATGTACAATTCTATTAAAGTCATTTCTCTCATCAAGGTGTTTACAATTTCTTTAACAAGGGGGCATACACTTTGCTCATCTTTTTTCCATGGAATGCAAATATGAATTTTGTGTATAACTTGGAGTACTTCATTCTTTAGTTCTTGGTATGATTTCTAAGGTATACCCAAATCTATGCATTGTTATTTCATGTTTATCCCCTCTCTCACTTTTTCCTTCTAGTTTCAAGGAACCATTCCTAGGTGCTTCGTCTCTTTTTGGATCTCTCTCTAAACTACTATTAACAATTTGGGAGGCCCAATCCATATTTTGACCCTTCTTTTGACTATTAACAATTTGGGAAGCCTAGTCTTGTTTTGATCCCTTAAGAACACACACATCCTTATGCCTGGTCACTTTTCGATTCTTCTTTTTGGGACAAGGTGTTCTCTTGAAGTTGAATCCCTTGATGGACTGACAAGAATGTCACACACACTTTCTAGACCATTTGGGTCAGCTTTGATAGGTTGACTAGCATGCCACACACACTTTCTAGACTATTCAATGACATCCCTTATTTCTTTTTCAAATATCTTTCCCCCTCTTTTGATTTTTTTTTTTTTATGTGGTTCACAATAAGGAACACAAATCTTATTGGGAAAGTAAATACACCCCTTTTTTTGTAACATTTATCTCTCTTATTATGATTCTAGATGTAATAAAGATGCAAGTCTATTGGGGTCTTGATGATTTCTTTTCCTCCTAAATCATGATAAGATTTTCTCTTTTTCTCTTGATCTACTTTATTGTAAGTTTGAAAAAACTCATACTCCAACTAAATGTGCCATCTTAAAATGGATGCACTTTCTTTTTAAGACATTTTAGCTCCCTCTTCATAATGCCCTCTTCAAACCATGGATATGCATGTGCTCATTCTTCTTTTTCCTTATCTTCTTCCTCTTTCCACCTTATCCTATCTGGTAACTTCCCCTTCTTTTTGTGGCTTCCTAGACTAGGTTTTCTTAGGTCGACTTGTTCTAGACTAGGTCAATCCAGGTCACCCTAGTCCTTGGAGGTTTCAGGTCTCGAGCCTGAAAGATCTTAGAGGTTTAATTAGTTTTTTCTCATTCTCCAGTCATGTTGTATTGTTTTCCCACCCAAAAACTCATAAACAAGGAGACTTGGATGTTTTATTTTCATAAAATAAGTTCATATTCTCAAGCTCTTTCTCTCAAATCCAAATTTCTTCCTTTTACATCCAACAAGTTCGAGCATTCAATATTTTTAAGCATTTAACAAAGGAAATTTCTATCTAGCGTTGAAGGACCCTTTGTGAGCATTTCCTCTTCAAGATCTAGCTTATTGTTGGACATCAAGGGAGGAGATCTACATTTAAGAACTCATCACCTTCTTCATTGATGTACTTTTATATCCATGACACCATAATGGGATTTTTTAGCATGAATGCTAATGATACTACTTTGAGGGTGTATCTAAGCATCAGAGAGCATTGACATATTGCATTCATGACTGTGTTTGTCATTGATGTCAACATAGCAATAACTCTATGAAGATTGGTAGAATAGCAGATAGAGACATACTTTTAGAGACAAATTTTTGATGTAAAAGTGAAGTGCGATTAAGGACATGTTGTACCCTATGTCCTAATGATGAGGTTAATTGTGTGGAGTCTCAATTACAAATGTACGAAATCTATAAGTGATTTACACAGAGCAGTGCAGAGACATAGTGCATGGAAAGTAGTTTATGATGATCCTATTATATCTTCTAGAAGAGATATAATCTAGTGATGCACAATTAGACAATGATCTAGGATAGTTTCATAGTAACACCAGTAAGTGTGAAAGACTTGAAGTCACATGTATGATGTTTTGTATAGACTATGAGCCGAAAATGCTATTATAATTATAAATTAATTAGTTATCTTATTATAATTAATTGGGAAAGCCTTGAGTCCAACTCAAGGAATTATATTGAAGACAAGGTATAAAGGAAAGATGTTTTCCTTGTTTGTAATGTATGGAATGTGATTGGAGCATGTGAGGTGATCAAGGAAGTGCAAATTAGAGTAGAGTGTTGTGGTAAATGCGAGTAAGTGATCCAAGGGATTATTAGATGCAAATTTTGTGATCTGGTATCAAGATCAAAAGGAGTAGAAGTTTGGTTGATAGGACAGAGAAAGAGGAAGGAGTGCTAGAGTACAATTATATTATTTTGTAAGCAATAATATAGAGATCATTTGGACAGTGAGTTCATTCATCTTTCCCTTGAAGATGTTTGGACAGTGAGTCCATATGCTTTCTACAAACTCCTAATAGGATTGAAATCTCCTAACATGGATTCAAAGTCTCCTAATAGGGATTGATATGTACTAAATATTTTTTATTGACTCCTAATAGAGTCCATCCTCTAACAAGGAATATTTATATTAGTACATCATTTTGTGGGTACCATCCCTACTAGGGTTTTCCCTTTGATCAAGGATTTCCTTAGTTAACATATCTAGTGTTATTGTGTATGAGCATCTTGTTATGATTTTTGATTTCATTGTTCACATGGTTAATTTTTATTAAGGTTGATAGTTGTGATAATATTTGGATAACTGATTCACCCCCACCCCCCTCTTAGTTATATTAGTGGACTGTATATTCTAAAATTTGGTATCAGAGCATCAGGCCCTCGAAGGAAAAGCTTAACAACTAAAGATAGTCCTCAAGTTAATGGGGTAAACTAAGATAGTTGGAGGGATAATTTGAAGATTCGTCTTTTATGTATGGATCCAAGTTATTGGCTTTCGCAAAAAGGCAAGAAGGAATTTGTAAAAGAAGAAAAGCTTGAAGAATGTAGTGAAGAAGAAAGAGATATGTCTATGTGTAATATGCAAGCTAAAGAAGCCTTACTATCAACTCTTTTAGAGAATGAATACAATCAGGTAAAGTCTCTATTAGCATCTTATGAGATTTAGAAAACATTAGAATCTACTTTTGAAGGTGATAAGCATATGAAGAGAATAAGATTACAGAATTGGATATGCACATTTCAAGATGCTAAAATGATGGAAGATGAATTTGTATGAAAATATGTTGGTAGAATATTTGAGATTGTTGTAGGAATCAAATCATATGGTGGATCCAAGGAAGAAGATGATGTTGTATCAAAGATCTTGAAAAATTTGACACCACCATTCAAGAAAGTCGGACAGATGATTCAACTACTCATACCCTGTACTGAGAAGTTTACCAAAGAAACCTTGCTTGGAATATTAGAATCAACAAAAGCATGTCTAAGATAGTTTGGAGAATTGACAAGAGTTCGCTAGCAAATTGTAAAAGTTGCTAACAACTTTGAAGAAACTTTTTTCGCTATAGCAAGAAATATTGCATTTAAACTTGATTAACACTTAGAAACCTTGTTAGGCTTCCAAACCCCTAAGCCAACCTAGAAAAACATGAAATGACTAACATATCATCTATTAGGACCAAATGATGCCCAAGGTTTATAAACACACCAAGGGGTCTTGTGTCCTTAACAAAATGGATGGGTCATAGGGAGATCATGAGATCTATCCCCTGACCTTATTACAAACATATTGATAAATGAAAGTTAGGTGCTCTGCACCATAATTTTTAGTCTTATGACCCTCATTCCTATCATAGATGCAATAGTGATTGTCATTCCAAATTTTAAGTTTAACCTTGGGTTCATAAAGTTTATAGTTATATGGTAGTGTAATGATCTTATTTGATATCAAAGTATTCAACACTAGTTCAAGTGAGTCTCCTAAAAGTGTACAGGTATGCTTAGATTTGGAAACCCATGATGGTTTATCTCTACTAGTGTCATTAGATTTGTTTGAGTCAATATTCTTGGAGAAGCATATTGTTTTGTAGTTTGAATGTCATTGGTCAAGTTGATCATATTAGGCACTTTAGGTTTGGGTGTGTCCACTATACCATCATTTACCACATTCTTTTTCTTATTCCATGAGTATGATTTACCCTTTACATTATTGTTGTTTTAATCGTTGCTATTTCAGTTTTGTCCTTTATCAATTGAGATCACCCTTTTTAACTAAAACATCCTCAATTTGAAAGGAATTGGAAAATAGTTGTTTGCTAAGTTCATGTCGCAATTAAGGCACAAGATTGTTGATAAATATATCAAAAGAAAATAGACATATAAACTCAAGTGAAAAAGATGGCTTAGATTTCTCTTACTCATTTTTCATGTGTAACATATCCTTCCTCATTTCTTCCATTTGTTTCATAACAACTTCTAAAGGTGAAGGTTCCTCCTTTTGAATCAAGTTGTCAACATTGAGTTTGTGTCGAAATTTTACTCCTTGAGAGAATAAGTGCACGAAGCATTTATCTTTTTCTTGATCCAAGTTCAATTTCATGAGCTTTTGTCAATATTTCTCTTGTTGAAATTGTAAGATCTCTTAGTGATTTCTAAATCTAGATCATTATCTTGTCAACCATGTTTAGTATGTTTTGACTTTTGAGGTGAAAGTGAACAATGTCTAGAAATTAAATTGGTAAATCCTTGAGAAAATTGACATGCTTCTTCCATATAGGCTTATTTTTCTCATTCTATATGCTATAACCATTTTTCTACCATCCTAGATAGGAGTTTGTTGATCCTCTTTTTATGCTCCTCCCTAGATAATGTCATTGAGACACTATTTCCAAATCTAGGTAAAGAGGGTGTATACTCACTAAAGGCAGTAGAAAATGGATTAAAACCCAAAAATTCTAACTCTCTTCTAGGTGATATGTCAAATATAGTCTTAGGTCATTTTCCTTGGTGAATCTTATATGTAGTTGTAGTTGGCATGAAAGATGATATAATAATTCAATAGGATAACTAAAATAGACTTGATTTTCAAACTAGGTTAGTAATATTTCCACTTTTTCAAAGTGATGATGTAAGAAGAGAAAATATAACTTGTCCAAAGATGTTTAAGTGATGGGTAAATTTTCTATGTACAAAACTTGTGAAGCAAGCAAAAATAAGATAAAAAGAGCAATATAAGTTATGCTAAGAAAGATGGACAAGTGAACACCCCACTAACTTACTAGTATAGACCAAAAATTAGAAACACCAAGTATAGGTTGCCCTAACCAACCAAGAACAAGTTTGAAGTTTTATAGGCTTGGAACAACTGTCATTCGATGATAGTTACACTATGGGCCAATTTTTAGGCATAAAATATTATCCTCTTGCATTTTTCTCTACATTTTTTCATAACATAAAGAAAATAAATTGAAGATTAGGATACCCATTTGGCTTCTATATAACATATCAAAAGATGAGGTATGGTTATTTTGGACCAAGTCTCTGCTGTTACACTATGGACCACTTTTTAGGTATAAAAATCCCTCCATTTACAAAGGAACTATATGGAATAATTATCCCCCAACCATAAAAATTGGTAAAGTATCTTAATATGATCCTAAAGTGAGGATTCTTCAACTAGAATGAACCCATCAACTCTCTATATGTGCTCTTTATGAAACCCTCACCAAACAAGGCCAAAAATTAGGGCCTCTTCAAATTTGACTAAGAAATCACTTTCAGGACCTGTTAGTTGATCCTACACCATATTTATGATGATTAATTTGAATTTTTTACATAAAACCATGGCCTCCTTTAGGCAGATCTCCCGCTGCTATACCTATGGCATCAAATTTAATGCATTTTCATGCACCCAAGCACTCCAAACTTGTCCAATTGGATGATCATTGGTGCAGGGAACCAAGGAAAATAGATAGGTGTCATCCTAGTTTTGAATTAGGAATAAAGTTGCAAAATGATGTAATAAGACCCAAGATGTAAGGTCAATTGGACTCTAGGTGCCATTATAAGCTAAAGTGCCAAATTGAACCAACGGGTCAAAAATGAGCAATATAGGTGATTTTTCAAGGAAAAAAGGATTTTTATGTTTCTTAAAAAGTTATAAAGTTCCTTAGGGTCATTGGGTTAAGCTTTAGGTGTCTAGGAGTTAAGATGTCAAAAATTGCAAAAAATTGCAAAAGTTGTCAAAGCAAAATTGCAAAAATGCTGACAACTTTGCAATTTTGTTGAAAAACCAAGTGTACATTACAACCACCATTTTAAATGTGGTTATAACTGTTGTAATCAAAGCACATATGTATGAGATGACCATATAGGCCTCAGTGGGTGATGGTTGTACGGATTTGATGTCTTTTGAAGCAATAAAAACTTGATTTACTGCCATATTTCTTGTGTTTTACTATTGTACAGATGTGTACAAATTGTCACATGTAAAAATTTGATATGGTTGGATAGGTATTTTAAGTATCTTTAATTTTCATTTGGTTTGAGGTTTTGATCTATTCATTTGTATAAGATATTGCCATTTTACTGAAGGATGCCTGGGTAAGCTTGTAAATTGACTAGATTGCACTTATGGCCCTCTAACTTGCAATCCAACAATGGGATCTTGATGCCATTTGGTGGGAAGTAATTTAGGGGTGTATTCTTACATATGCAATAATTTTAGAGACAAAAAAGTTGGTTTACTATTTTTTCTTGCAGGCCCTAGGCTGAACATCATCATGTGTTTAGCCTAGTTTTGAAGAGAAATTGGTGTAAAACTCTCAAACTTTTTGTAATGACCTAGGCGAAGGGTGGAATGGATTTCTGGCATGGTGAGGAAGAGTCCCAAGTGGTTTTTTTGATTCTAGAGGGCATTAATATATGGATTGGAAGAAGTTACAAAGAAAGAAATTTAGTTTTCGAGTTATTTTGACTATTGTTTTCACTCTGCACAAAACGTACAAACTTTTAGACCAGATGTGATAGATTTTTAAGATATAACTTCGAATTAGCTTTCTTTTTCTTCTGGTCTTTTTTTTCTACATATTTTTTAACTCAAGTTATTGCATTTTTAGTGAAACTAGGTTTTTAGGATAACATTTTGGTGCAATAGCAAAAATGGCCCTCTAACTGCAATTTCCTTGGTTGAAATTTCATGCCCACTTTGGAAATCGTAGTTAGTAGGGTCCTTTTTAAGATTCTAGGGTTTCAAGATTGGAGGATGTATTTTTTGATTTTTTGAATCAAGCCCTAGGTCAAGTACCATGAAGGATTTGACCTCTTGTAGTGTGTTGATTTGTGAATGGCAAGAGTTTGAAAATTGGCGAAGGGCTGAGCATTTGGAAATAATTTATTTTAGTGTTGTTGAACCTTTTCCAAGTTGTAGTAGTGGAATCGAGTGAAAAATGTAAAAATTGCACTTTTTGTGCAAATTTGCATTGTTGAAAGTTGTAAGAGTTGCTCAAATTTGTAACTTAGTGAAAAAAGGGTCGTGAGATCAAATTGCCTATTCTAGTAGCTTTGGGTGGTTAGGTAAACCCTAGCCCCAAGCTTGTCTCATCCCATTGAGGACTCGAACATTCTCGGGTACACCGAACTAAAACATCCCTAAGGGTCACTCAATGCCATAGGGCAATGATCTTTGACAGGCATATCTCAGAGCTCCTGCGAGATATGGATGTGATTCTAGGTCCTATAGGACCATGTTGTAGAGACCTACAATAACCTCTCTCACTTTTTGGAGATCTTACTTTGTTTTGATTTTGCAATGCCATCTCGGGTGATGCTGAAACTTGTAGTGTTGGCCAATACAAAGTTTCCAACTACTAAATCTCCTTCATTGTTTTTCATGGGATCAAACTGTCTATTCTGTTAGCTTTGAGTGGTTGGGTAAACCCTAGCCTCAAGCTTGTCCCATCTCGTTGAGCACTTGAATGTTATCAGGCATCCCAAACTAAAACATCCCTAAGTGTCACTAAATGCCATAGGGCAGTGATCTTTGACGGGGCATATCTCAGAGCTCGTGCGAGATATGGATGCAATTCTCACTTTTTGGAGATCTTACTCCGTTTTGATTTTGCGATGCCATCTCGGGTGATGTTGAAACTTGTAGCGTTAGCCAATACAAAGTTGCCAACTACCAAATCTCCCTCACAATTTGTCATGGGATCAAACTGTCTGTTCCATTAGCTCCAGGTGGCCAAGTAAATCCTAGCCCCAAGCTTGTTCCATCCTGTTGAGCACTCAAACATTCTTGGGCACGCCAAACCGAAATGTCCCTAAGGGTCACTAAATGTCATAGGGTAGTAATCTTTGATGCGGCATATCTCAGAGCTCATGGGAGATATGGATGCGGTTCTAGGTCCTATAGGATCATGTTGTAGAGACCTACAATAATCTCTCTCTCTTTTTGGAGACTCCATTTTGATTTTGCGATGCTATCTCGGTTGATGCTAAAACTTGTAGCATTGGCTAGTAGAAAGTTTCCAGCTACCAAATCTCTCTCACCTTTCATTATGGGATTGAACTATCTATTCTTTTAGCTTTAGGTGGCTGGGTAAACCCTATCCCCAAGCTCATCCCATCATGTTGAGAACTCAAATGTTCTTGGGCATGCCAAATCGAAATGTCCCTAAGGGTCACTAAATGCCATAGGGTAGCGATCTTTGATGGGACATATCTCAAAGCTCGTATGAGGTATGGATGTGATTCTAGGTCCTATAGAACTATGTTATGGAGACGTATAATAACCTCTCTCACTTTTTGGAGATTTTACTCCACTTTAATTTTGCGACGCCATCTTGGGTGATGTTGAAACTCGTAGTGTTGGCCAATAAAAACTTAGAAAATATTTTTTAAATCATTTGCCTCTCTATTTCATTATTCAAATCGATTCACACCTCCTCTGAAGGTTATGGAAACTTTTAGAGATTTTTAATTTGTTTCTTGCCAATAGTGATTTTTTTTAGTACCTTCTAACAAATGCATGAATTTATAGGTTCTAAAATTTGAAATGTGAGAAGAGCAAGCAAGGAAGTTGTTATTATCAATGGCATGTGAACAGTACACGCACAATTGTTTGTGTTTGCATTTATCTTTGATTTTGAAATATGATGGAGCCTCATTTTTCAAGGTCATGATAGGAAACTTCTTCGCTCAATTGGTGAGTAAAAATCTTGTATGAATGGCTTCCTTATTTACACTTGTAAATGAATAATTTTGTAAACATGATATAAAAAATCTTCTAGGTCTTCAAATCTTGGAGATACATAAATTGTAGACAAAAAACATCTTAAATTCTGGTTGCTTTTGTGTTTGTAAGATTTAATTTTCTTCATCTTTCTATTACTGTTGTCGGGATTTGGAAATGCTCTACTTCTCTTGTGCTTGAATATTTTTTACTATGCATGCTCTATTTCTAGAGTTTACAATTTGATTGTATCTTGTTATGATTATTCGCTTATTTTACAAAGAAATCTGAAAAAGGAAAATATTTGAGAAATTAATGACTATTTTTTTATTTCGCAAAGAAAAATTTCTTTTGAGTAGTTCTATTACAAAAATTAAAATTGAGATAGTGACTTTAGGGGGAAGATTTGTCCCATGCAAAGTTTAAGTTTTCCAAATAGTAAGGTAGGAGTTGACTAGGTTTCCTTCAAAGGAGACGAAGGTCTACTTTTTTCTTTTCTCCTAGACCCTGTAAGGTTTGGTGAGAAGTTAAGGTCTTGTAATTATTGAAATATAGAATCAAGGATACCTTCCTTTTTTTGAGATCTACTATATTGTCTAGAGAATACAAACTCCAATTTTCCCAACAATGGTTCACAAACTAAGATATTTGGGATTCCATTTTCCATGCATTAGTTATAGTTTGTGACCAACTTTTGAAAGGTTTTGTAAATTTCTTCAAAGATACTTGTCTACTGCTAGTTTTGGAGTTGTTTATCATGAAAGGGCTATAAATCTTGTCTCCATCATGGAAATTCCATGGTCTTCTAGATTTCAAGGCTAAAAACCCTAATGTATTATATTATGCAAGAAAGGACACTAAAAGTGAGTACAAGGAATTCTTTGACCAAGCCCTAGGCAAGCTAAGCAAGGCTTGACTAGGGACTGTCAGCAAAGAAAGAGCTCTTGAGAGCAAAGCTTGAAGAATGAAGACTTTCCCTTCTAAGGGATTAAAGAGGGGTATGAGGAGGTTCTTACTTGTGGAGGAGGAGTCTTGATGAAGTGTGGAAGGTGTCTTAAAAGTGGGAACAATAGGCAGCCAAGAAAACCTTACCAAGCCCTCAATTTTTTTTATTTTTGTTGTACGACCTGTACGCACCCTGAGACCCTAAAAATCCTTGAGCATGAGTCCTATGTATCAATTATTCTTAAGGGTAGAGGTGTTTAAACTCTAATACAAAGGAGCTATTGGCCCTAGAAATCTGGGTGGAGGCCTAATTAGGGGCTCTCCTTGTAGCCCTTTTGTGAAGAAATCCTTAAATCGGGTACAAATCCATTGTTGTCATCCATTCAAGCATAGTAAAAGTGTTCCAATAACACCTTAGGACATCATGGAAACCTTTGTTGGACTGGGGAGTGCTATGGTACCCTAGTAGACCTATAAAACCTTTGGAGAGATATTATTCCTAGAAGAGTAAGGGAGTGATGTTGCAAGTTTGGATCAGTTAACTTGGTGAGGAGGTTGGGCAAGGTCAAGGGATGTTCTAAGTAGTAAGAGATCCTATAGACCACATAGGTGTACATAAAACACCAAGATCCACATATAATATACAAGGTTGCATAGGGACGGGGGTACTTGGGGTACTTAGGGTACAAGTATGGGTACGGGTATGGGTACAACTATTTTTATAATAGGGGATGGGGGTACTTGGGTATGTCAAACTTTATTTTTAATTATACTTTTATATTTATAGAAAACCTAAATTTATGAGTCATGACAATGATTTTTCAAATCAAGAATAGTGATAAAGTTTGCAAATGTAATGTATTATTTTCAGTTTTAGATTTGTTATATGTTTGTAATAACAATTTATGATAAGTGTTTAGATGCATAATATAGAAGGCAGGTCTAAACATGAAAAAGAAGATCATAAATAATATGACAATGACATATTGCAAATGATAAGTTTTTGGCTTTGACACTGATAAAGTTTATTGTTGATCAATATTGTATCAAAGTTTCAAATCGATTAGGTATTGAATTAAGCTTGATAAAAAAAAAAATAGAAAAGAAAAACTTTAAACAGGAACAAGATCATAAATCATATGATGATGACATATTGTAAATGATAAACTTATGCTTAAATAGTGATAAAGTTTATTATTTTTTATTAGATAAGCAGGTTTTATAGGGACCTTGAAACTCAAGAGTTAAAACAATAACAAGGCTGATAATAAGTGTGAAAAGCCTAGCCAAAAGAGTTCAAGTTCAAAGGCTGAAAATAAGCCCAAGGCCTAGCCTAAAAACAAAGATCATAGAAAAGACCAAGAATAGAAACTACTTAGAACTGACAAAGGCAAAAGCCCTTACAAAAAGCCAAAAAAATAGATTGAGACAAAAGAACAGGTAGTGGATTAGTCCTCGTTCTTTCTCTCCAGGTCTTGCATGGCTTGAGCAGCCTCATACGTCATCTAGTTCTCCTCAGCCTCTTGGTGGTGTGCCCTTTGATCCTCCTAGTCCTAACCATTGTTGATGTTGTCCTTTGTAGTGTCGACCTCCAATCTGGCTTTTTCCCTATCTTTTCCTTCCTCTTCTTCCCTCATAACTTTGTCTTTGATCTAGCCAGTTAAAGAAATAATGTTGTTGTTAATGGAGCTTAGTAGCGAAATCATTTGGTTCGAGAGATTATGATTGTAGGTTTTGAGGTTATTAATCCTTCTCTCTGCTAGGCCGAGCCTCTCACTATTGCCATCTCTATTATATGAATCCACTCCATTCCTGTTATCCTCCATATGACCCACCTACTCTTTGACCTCCTCCAGCTCATGGAAAAGCCAATTGATTGATCTAAAGATATCAATCATACTATTGCGGGCATTGTTTAAGAGGTTCAGCCCAGATTCCCTTGCATTATCCGAAATAGCCATAATCGTCGGGTCTATAACTTCTTCAAGCCGCTCCTCTTCTTGGTTTTCCACAAGGACCTACGGATTCATGGCCTCCCTAAAATGCCCATTTTTGAGGTCCTAACATTAAATTTTTTCCAAGCTTTCCTCATTTCTTTAACCTGCACCTCCCCACACTAAGTCTCAGAATCCATTTTTTGCTCCTCAGGTTGGGCTTGAGTATGGATAGGAGAAAGAAGTAGCAAAGACATATCCCGTTCTTGCCGCAATCTCTCATCCTGTAGACCCTCCCTCTTGTGTTTCTTCCCTCCCCAATCTTCCTTATTTTCCTCCTCTTTTGTCTCCACATCCTCCTCATCATCGTTGTCAACCTTCACATCCTTCACAGGTTGCTTTTGCCCATGAGCCCTAGGGCTTTTCCTACTTGGGGTAATGGAAGAAGGTGAATTCTTGACCTGAAGGGTGACAATTTTATCAACTGAAGAAATCCTGCCATCCTTAGAGCTAAAGCTTTGAATATTATCTAAGTTTGAAGAGAAGCTGGAGCTTCCAGAGGTCACATTCTCAGTCTGAGGGGGGGCATTGCTTATAGTCTAAGCCTTAAAGTGCTCATAAATGAGCAGCAAGAGCCCCTCATGTAGAGCGGGGTTATTAGTGGGCTTCTTTTTGAAACTAACCACCGCCTTGCTCATGGAAGTTAACAAGTAAAAAGGAAAAGAAATTTTATAGTTGTGCTGAAAATGATTCAAAAGAACAAAGTGGTGGGTACGAGCTCGATCAAACCGAGGGTCCAGCGTAATGTACTCGATTACAGCTCTTAGAACATACGTCCACAGTTTCTTAATGGTATCAGGAACATAGTATTTTTCAATCTTCTTCAAGGCTTTCAATTCCTCCGTATCCTTCACAAAATCTCGCACAATGTTAGCCGAGAGCTTCTTGTCCCTGAAAAACTTAAAACCCTCAATTGGGATTTCAGAAACGGTCAATATCACCTCCTCAGTGATCATGAAAGAAACCTCGTCCACCTTAACTTTGTCATCCTTCCATGAACCAACCATACTATTGGTCACCTCCTGATCAAAACCATGCAATTTTGCAATGTATAATCTGGTAATCCTGCCTTGATCTAGCTACTCCCAAACTTTTTCCCTACTCCATTTCTCCATTTCACCAACTGGCTCCTTTCTGCACCTTTCACCTACCATATATGCACTCTATGCACCCTCAATTCTCATATGCACCTCACACTGTGACTGATAGGAACCTCTTTGGTTGAGCAGAATACAGAAAGAAATAACCTTTCTTTTGTTCCTATTGCAAATGCAAAAAAAAGACCTAGAAAGCGTGTCGAAAAGTCTGTAATAAATTACAACAATTACAATTTCCCATGCTCTCTTTTTGGGAAGTACCTTTTCCCCTTGATCCATTCATACTCATAATTGCACATTGATCTTCTTCATACTTCCTTAGATCTTGTCTAGTTCGATCATGATTTTGACATTTGTTGGTAAAATATTTTCGGGATGTAATGTCATAATTTGGTTTGCGCCAACCCCAATATTAGCAAACCTATCATCCGAATTTGGCAAGAGTCTCACGAGTCTCATCAATAAGATTTGCAATCGACCATGATGGTTGACAGTTGCCATTAATAAAATTTATAATGTTGTTCAAGTCCCCTTCAAGCCAAAGGTTAGTAACTCCAATTTCAAATGCCAGTTAGACAGCATTACATGCAGCATTTGCTTCTACAAAGTGGTTGGTTTGAAATCCCAGCGGTAGGGAAAAAACTGCAATACCATCACCATTTTCATTCCTTATTATGCCCCCACTTCCCAAGGAGCTAGGATTTCCCTTGGATGCTCTGTCGAAGTTGGCTTTATGCCATCCTTCCAAGGGGAGAAGCCATTTGGCTTCCTATCTTTTCATCTTTTTGTCTTTTGCTTTCTCCTTTTTTTTGCCACCTAATTCTATAGCTCCCCCTTTCCTTACTAAATAGTTTTCCTTAATGTTTGTAAATATTTTCTTTCCTATCACTATAGCTGGCTCCTCTTTATCTCTGAAGATTCTATTATTTCTCTCCTTCCAGATGCTCCAACAGAAATGAGGCAGGATCCAAGAACTTAATTCCTACAAATCAGACCTATTGAACATGCATTTCCACTAACAGAAGAAATCTAGAAGGTTAAAAGGCACACACCAACTGAAGCCCAAGTCATGGGTTAGGAAAACCCAAACCTCCCTGGAGAAAGAGCAATGAATGAACAAAATGATTGCCAGTCTCTGTCTGATCTTTACATAACACACATCTACTGGGCATAAAGTAACCTCTTTCAATGAGGTTATCCTAGGTGAGGATTTTTTCCTGTAGAGCTAGCCAATAGAACATATTAAATTTTGGAATGAGGCTAGGAAGCCAAGCCCTTGACCAAGGAGGAATCTCATTTAATCTCCAAAGGGTTGAATACCCAAAGGCAGCAATATATAGCCCATTGGCATTATCTCCCCAAACCAATTCATCCCTATTGTTATTTAGGGCCATAGAGTTAAGCATTATCATGATAGGATTAAGATCTTCAGAGATGATGGATAGGTCTATCCATCCCAGGTCATTCCTATAGTTACTAACTTTTTGCCCAAAATGGTTGATGCAGTCATTCACCCAAACCTCATAGCTGTGGTTGTTCATAAGAGGGCCCTAAATAAGCTAGCTATCAGACCAGAACTAGATATCCTCTTCATTTCCCAATTTCCAAGAGACTCTAGAATTTGCCAGGTCCCTAGCTTTTAAAAAACCATTCCAAATAGCGAAACCTCTTGGGATATCTTGGTTGAAGAGGTTAAACTATTTAGAGGGCCTCTTTATATACTTGTTTTCCATAATGTCACTCCATTCCCCTATGCTACTGAAGATATGCCATATTTTCTTAGCCAAAAGAGCCTTTTTGAGGTGAGTAAGCTTCCTAGACCTCCATATTTCTTGGGTTGGTAGACTTTTTCCCAAGCAACAAGAGGATACCTTTTATTCTTTTCAGCCCCTGTCCATAAGAAGTCTCTCTAAATTTTTTCCATCCTCTTAGCAAATTTCCCGAGGATCACAAAAAAGCTCAAAGCATAAATAGGCAAGTTTTGAAGGATTGATTTAACCAGTTGGCATTTTCTAGCTTGGCTAAGAGAGGCCCCTTTCCAACCAACCAACTTCTTACCAAATCTTTCCATAATGTCGTTCCAGAAAGAATCAGGAGGATTCGAGCCCAAAGGAAGCCCAAGATAGGTAGAGGGAAGCTTCCCCACACTACATCCTAGAATTCTGGAGATTTTCTTCTGTATGTCCTCAGGAGTGTTGATAAAGAAAATAGAACTCTTTTCCCAGTTGATGGACTGTCCCGACCCTCTGGAGTAGATATCCAAGATGTCCTTCATTGCCTTTGCCTCCTTAACAGAAGCCTCCCCTCCAATTATAGTATCATCAACAAATTGTTGATGTGTAAAAGGGGCACTTTTAGAAGAAGGTTTAAAACCTTTGATTCTCCCTTCCTTCTTATTCTTCTCTATAAGTCTGCCTATGCATTCCACCAAGATTATGAATAGAATAGGCAAGAGAGGATCCCCCTGATGAAGACCACAAGAAGGTTTGAAAAAATTGGAGGGGGATCCATTGACTAAGATAGCAAGTGAGAAAGTAGTAACCAGTTGAGAGATTAGCTTACAAGTTTTTTCATCAAACCCAAAAGCCTTAAGCACCATATCTAGGAAAGACCAGTCAACCCTATCATAGGCTTTTGAAAGGTCTAGTTTAAGTAACATCCCTTCCCTTTTTCCAGCTTCCATAGAGTGAATCACTTTGTGCACCATCATTATGGAGTCTAAATTTGTCTGCCTGGGACAAAACCAGTTTTCTATTGAGAAATAATCAAAGGGAGGAGTTTGAGCAACCTGGAAGTAAGAACCTTCAAAATGATCTTGTAAAAAGAATTGCAAAGACTAATTGGTCTAAACTTGTCCAAGGAATTGACTCTAGGAACTTTAGGAATGACAACTAAAAAAGTAGAGTTAATCTCCTTGAGAATGCTTCTAGCCCCAAAGAATTCCTTAATAGCCTTCACCACATCCTTCTTCAAAACAGACCAAAACAATTGGAAAAAGAAAGAAGGGAAACCATCAGGGCCAGAAGATTTATCTGTCGGCAGAGAGAAGAGAGCTTCTTCAACTTCTAAAGCAGAGGGAATGGCTCAAAGTAGTTTATTATGGGGAGGGAGGATGATCTGAGGGATGTAGTAAACAATGTCATCCTAATCCACTTTGGAAAGTAGAGGATCCCAAGACAACAGGGAGGAGAAGAAAGAAACAACCTCAATTGAGATTTCCTCATCCTTGGTCAGCATTCCCTAAACTTTCTTTAAACTGGTGATTATGTTATTAGCATGATGTTTTAGAGTAGTAAGATGAAAAAACTTCGTATTTTGGTCTCCCTCTTTGAGCCAGTTAACCCTTGATCTTTGTCTCTAGAACTTCTCCCCTTTACTGATAATATTGTGTAAATCTGAAAGGATAGACAACTCAGGCTCCTTGTTTAACTCGTCATATCCATCCTCTTGAATTGAGGCTTGGATAGAAGAAAGATTGTCAAATAGGATTTCCTTCTCAAAAAATATGTGGCCAAAATTAGACTTGTTCCAAGCTTTAACCATCCTTTTAATGTTGCTAAGTTTTCTAGCTACCCTGTACATAGTTGTGCCTTCCACATCAATACTCCACCAGAGCTTAATCTTGTCTAAAAGAATAGGGTGGGAAGTCCACATTTTTCAAAACAAAAAGGGGGAGGCCTTTTGGGGCCTAAAGGAACAACCGAAAAGAAAATAGGGGAGTGGTTAGAACCCACTCTGGGCAAAAGAGCTAATTTGCAAGAGAAAGATTGTAGCTAGTCGGGAGGGATAAGAGCTCTGTCCAATCTGACCTAAATACATTCCTGACCAATGTGTTTATTTGACCAAGTAAAGGCACCCCCCATGAGGTCCATATCTAGAAAAGCCACACCATTAATGAAGTTTGAAAGGTCCAATAGAGGAGTGTTAAAGTCACCCATAATAATTCATTTCTTTAAATTGCTACTCTACACCACACTCCAAGCTCTAGTCCAGTATTCTTTCTTTCTCTCTTATTGTTGGGAGCATATAAATTCAGCAAGAACAAGCTATCATTGGAAGGGATATGAAAAACTTTACACAAAAGAATATTACCTTCATTGTAAGCAGATTCCATTCTAAAAATTTTGGTGTTAAAAAGGGTCTGCAGTCCCCCAGAGGCACCATCAAAGTCCAAAGCCTCCCCACTCATCAAGTTGCTAAACTTAATCTTCCCCAAAAATTCCTTTTTCATCTTAGTTTCTTGGATCATCAAAATGTCTGGTCTCTGATCTTTGATCAAGTTCCTAATAATTTCTTTCTTATGGGCTCCATTAAGGCCCCTAATATTCCATGATATGATCTTCATGATTAATTCTTGGAACACTCCTGAAGATTTCTCTGGTGCCCATTCTCCAAGCTTCTTCTAGTCTCCTCCTCTCTGGCTTCCTTCTCTGATTTTTTGCCTCTTTTGGCCATTGAGCCCACATCCGATTTGCAGCTGCTTCTAGTCTCCATCGGAGAGGCCAAAGAAGGTTCTCTCACATTTTTCTTCTTGGGATTAGGGGATAGAAGAAATTCACTCTCCATGCCAAAATTCAAGGACCTAGAAGCCTTAAGAGCAATCCTTGGGTTGGTTGGAAGATCCTCCCACTGGTCCAGTTCCTTCACCAAAACATCCAACTTTCCTATGCTGGTCCCTCCAACAATAGAGGAAACAAGATTTTCTTCTAGGTCTTGATAAATAATAATATCCCTATTAACTCTATCATTCTCCACCTCAAAGGAAGCTAGGTCAAGCCTACCCACAAAAAGTGGTGAGCTTAACATCACAGCCTCTTGAACAGCCTGATGTGGGGCTTCCATGCCTTCCTCATCTCCTGAAATCACTTGAGGATCCAACCATCCCTCAGCCTGATCACCCTCAGTCAGTTGGGGTTGGACATTAATCATTTGTCGCTCCCTAATGACTAGAGAGGATTTTGGGGCTGACTCCAATAGCTCAACCTGAGGAATAGACTTTCCATCCATGCCCAGAGGCAGAGTCGAATCAGAGGGTTGCAAATGATTTACCTTCTTTGAATATTATGCTACCTTCTGATTTGCCGAAAGAGGACCCTTCTAGCCCTAGTTGGTGGTCTTTATTTTCCATACTTTCTTGACCCTTAAGAGAGAAGCAGCAGAGGGATTCTTCTTCTTCTAAACTGACTTTGCTTTCGGACATTGAAAGGCCTTATGGCCTATCTTAAAATAATGAAAACATCCAAAAGGGACACTCTCATAATCCAACTGCTAAATATGTGTGCCAAGTTTTGACTAAAAGCACACCACTTCAGGTATATCATCCCCTTCCCTTACCCCTATACAGATCCTTGCATAGGTCAACTTTCTCTTAGAAGCAGTAGTTGGGTCTATGGAGAGAAGCTCTCCAAAAGAACTAGCCACACCCATAAAAACATCCTCACTCTAGAATTCCAAGGGCAGCTCAAGGAGTCTTACCCATACTAGAGCTTGTTGATAGAAAGATTTGTTTAAATCCAGTTTAGAACACCATTTTTGCAACATCAGGGTAGCCCTTCCAATGATCCAAGGTTTTTTACATAGGATGTCGGCCATATCCTCTTTACAGGTGAATTCAAAAGAAAGAAATCCCTTTGCCATAGCAGTAACACTGACCTCCCCTTTTAGACTCCATTTCTTCGATGTGAAGGACTGGACAACATCAATGTGTGGTCTCTGACCCATAAACTTCCTCACAAGTGTGGAAGCCATCATAGCAATAGTGTGGTCAACAATTTCATCTGGAATGGCAATCATGCACGATCCCTTTTCCAGACTTGACACAACCTTAACCGGAGGGAAAGAGGACTTACCCGAAGGCTTAACACCAAAGAGTGAGGCCCATTTTACTGGGAGATTCCTTGGTCTGTCCACCTTGGATTGTGTTTCTGGCTTTTGCTAGGTTCCACCATCTACATGTGGGTCCCCATCCCCAGGCTCTGCCTCTACATAGTCAGCCTAGATCCCATCCTGCGTACCTGGTTTTCAAGATCCACTCCCCTAAGATTTCCTGCCTAGTGCCAAGTTTGAAATTTGAACATGCACTTCCCGATCTCTCCCCTGCCCACTCCCCTTCATGTTGTTAATCAATATTCTATCAAAGTTTTGAACTAATTAGGTATTGAATTAAGCTTGATAAACAACGAGTTGATACACAAACAAAAAATTGAAAAAAATAATCTAAAATCTCAATCAATGTCCTTAGCTATGATGCTCTCCATTGAGTATTTGGTACTTGGGATATGTGTACCCAATACTTGGGTACGTGGGTACGAGTACCAGGGGTGTGGGTACAAGTACCCATGCAACCTCATAATATATTATGATAACCAATAATGTCATACATGAACGAACATATAATATATTATGACAACCAATAATGTCATACATGAACGAACATATAATATATTATGTTAACCAATAATTTCATACATGAAGGAACATATAATATATTATGATAACCAATAATGTCACACATGAACAAACATATAATATAAAATGATAACCAATAATATCATACATTAACAAACAAATAATATATTATGATAACCAATAATGTCATAGATGAACAAACATATCATATATTAACCAATAATATCATAAGTCTAATAATGTCATGCATCAAATAAATATCATACATCAAATATAAAATTTCATATATACATCAAATGTATATCGAATATGTCCACTAACATAAAATCCAACATATATGTCTGTTGATGCCTATACATGTATGTATATAAACTATATCTTCTCCTTCCCATGAGGGGAAGGAAACAAATCTCTAGAGGTCTTCAGTCTTGTGGAGGGAGATGATGGCAATGATGGAGTCTTCCTCACACACCTGCTCATCCTCTTGTTGAGGCTCTTCTCTAACTCAAGCTGATACAAAAAAAGTAGATATGAATCAATAATTATTATACATTGAAATAAAATATATGTACACACAAAATTAATTATTTTCTTACTGCCATCAAATAGTTGCTCTACAAGTCCACCTCGAAGGCTCATGGACAATCGGGTGTAACAAGACCCTACAACAATTCAATCAATATAATCACTTATAAATATCATTAGAAATTTTGATACTAACTATTATAAACAACAACTAAAGCCAAGAAAATTCTTTCATACCTCAGTCAATGGCTGTGAACTAGCCATAGCTGTAGCCACTCCACGATCGACAAACTACCGAAGATGAGGAGGAGTCTCAAATGTCAAGAGCTACATGTCATACAATACATGTTACATGTAACATGAAACATGAAAAAAATATAATCAAACGAAGTAAATTAACATAATGTACCTCTATGAAGCTCGCATCATGTCTAGGCTCAGAGTTTGTAGTGAATGTCAATGGTCCTATAGAGAACTAATGCACATGCATAAATTTTTTTGTCAATCCTTCATATGATTACTTAATAAATATATGTATTAATTTAAATGATTAAATCGATACATACCTTTGGACTCATCAACGAGATGAAAAATGGGGTTGGGGGATTGCTACTAGGGCTGCCAACACTCTGACCTTGAATTTTGAATAATGTCAATACATGCTAATTAATTAGTCATTCACTATACATATGAAATGTGATCAAATTAATTTATTATAATTGTAATTTACCTATGTGTCAATGCCAAATGTCTCATTCTGGAACTGATCAGTGACTAGCCCATCATCCACACCATCTCTAGCATGACTACCAAATATACATAAGGATTTACATGATGTTCACATGTGACTGCGACATGCAAAAGACTCCCCCTCAACTAATGGACTTGTGCAATGAATGAGGGTTTGCATCAAAGTATTAATAGTTCCTAGAGTGTTGGCCTTTACATGTTCCTTCACAACTAAAGTAATAGTCACATGCTCATCCTGTGGCTTGACCATAGGTGCCCTAACTACATTAGGATAATGAGGTGCCCCCAAGCTCTCAAAGGATGATCCCCCTCTACCCTGCGATTCTAATATATTAAAATAATTAGGGATCTCCCCAAGGACAAACTCACAATACAATTTACTTAAGAAATACACTGGGACCTCGTGATTATTGTAGGGAGGGTCATCAAAAACCATCCACCGTCTATCCCAAAAATCATTTCTAATACCATCGTGTGTGTACCAATGGATGGGGAGCCATTTAGTTGTCTCTGTAACAGTATCTTGTTCACCTGGCTTTCTAAATAATGCACAAATGCTACCTTTTGGAATATCATTTTTTTTGACATCTTGATATGATAATTTGTTTGCATAATATCTTTTTTTTCATCCCTCTTAACCTGCCATATATCGAACTGACCACTAACAGAATCTACGTGAGTCATAATGGACTCGAGGGAGGATGGCAATTGAGCTCACATTGGATTGGTTTGTCCACAAGATTTCAACCTTCTAATGAGTACTTCTAATTCATTTTTTCCTCTTTATATTTCATTTATTATGTTTTCTTGTGTGCCAGGAGGAGGTCTTCCAATCAATGCAGATTGTAAAATTTCTTGTTCTTGTTGTGGAGGGTTTTGATTCTCATCTTGTTGAGGGTTTTGGTTTGGATCTTGTTGAGGGTTTTGGTTTTGATCTTGTTGGGGATTTGTGGTTCATCATTCACATTTCCTAATAAGAAATCAATTGCAATCTAAATAAATAAATAAATTTAAAGAAAAATTGAAAAAAACCTACAAAACAATACAAAAATATATAAAACAATGCAAAAAGGTTAGACAACATACGACGTGATCATGATCTCAAACTTCAACAATGAGGAGGCATATTGATGAGGCGAGTGGCAAAAATCTTCAATTTTCTCAATTCACATATGCAGTGTGAGGAGAGGAAGTTGGAAAATGAGGAAAAAATGAATGGGCTACGAGTTTGCAACCCATTTATAATAATTTGGGATTTTAAAAAGCGTGTATGCACTATAGCGCGTATGCGCTATTGAAAGTTAGAAAAAAAATGGGTGTCATCTTTTTGGCACCACAACTTGGTGCACTTACCCCAAAATAAAATCTCACAAAAAGTTTTACTAATGGCTAGTGTTCCTACTAACATTGATGTAGATAAGTTCCAAGTTACGGTCAACCATATCTCCACTCTGCATTACCTAACATTTTCTAAAGAAGATGATAAAGTTCTTCGTCACCCACATAACCTTGCAGTTCATATTGAAGTTCAAATTTATTGTGCTTGAGTCAGATGCATGTTGATAGACAATGGTGTGGGGTTGAATAGTATTTCCATCATTTTTGTGCAATATTGGGTCTCTCTAAGTTTTTGATTGACCCTAGAAGAAAAATCACTATCAAAGTTTATGATGAAGTTGAGCACCCTTCCAAAGGTCTAATTTTTCTACCTATTTGAGTGGGTCTTATAGAGAAATATGTGGCATTCCAAGTTCTTGATATTCCATTTGCATATAACTGCATCTTGTTATTAGGAACGCCTTGGATACATGGAATGTAGGCTATCTCATCTACCTATCATCAATGTATCAAGTTTACCTTCAATGACATTAAAGTCTCTATTCCTAGAGATAATTTTATTTTAGTAAATACACTTACCATTATTGAGTCCTTAGCTTCAAATAACAGAGCTTATAATGAAGCTAGAACCACTTGCTAATTGTGAGAAGAGGCTCAAGATGATGAACATTGGTATGGGAGACTATACTCTTGACTCCATTGTTGTGCTTCTAGTTTCTCCTTGTTCTTATGGGAAGTCATCTGAAAACATGGAACCCTTTTCTTTAGCTATGACTATATATAACAATTTGTTCAATCCTCAATTACTTTGAAAGATGAAAAGGAAGACCAAGTTATTAGAGACTAGATTAATAGAGAAGAATAGACATCAAATGAAATCATGCTTGTAACTCTTATTTCTCCTAAAAGATATGGAAAAGGCTATGAATTCCTTAGAAAGATGAGATGTTCAAGTTATGGACCTTTGATTGATAGTGAATATTCTCTCACTAAACCCATGAATCACACAAATGGATGTAAAAGAAAAGACACTACTAGTTTGAGCTATGATGTTAATGAAAATCCACCCATCTTTGATGAAGAACCTTCCACTGCTAGTGATTTAGAAGTTGAGATTCAAACTATTGTTTACCACCACTCTTGAGGGTGAGGATGTTGTACCTTCTAATACTATTTTGTGGGGTGAAGATGAGCCAAACAATAATTATAGTGTTGAGGCTTCCATTTCTAGAGAGCTTGAGTTTGATGAGTCAGATTAAGAGTATCCTAATAGGCATAGAATCTTAAGAAATATTGCCCACCTTATAGCATGCAACCAATGTATCGACTCTAATGAATACGAGTGGGTCTTTCTTTCATTTAAATCCCATTAGTTGGGGATAGACATCATACATGTTTATGTTAATCAATTTAATGTGGCTGACAAGTCTTTTGTAGGGTTTGATGAGTTAGAATCTCAAATTGCTTTAGTGGACTATGCTGATTCTCCTAGGCCTTACCCTAATTTAGGTAACTTTGAATAACTCTTTATAGATTCTTATCCTCTTCTTAGTGGAGATGATTTCCTTTGCATTAACAACCTAGAATACTCACTATCACTAATGCACCCTAATCTCATTGATTAGTCTATACAAAGTCAACCACCCAAGCTATTATCCTTCCAAAATGATTATGAGATTACTTTCAATATTTATGATATTGAGCCTATAGTCTCTTCCACTGATGAGCTATCTATCAACATGATTGAAATATATATCAAGTACCTTTGTTGAAAAATGAAATGAAAAATGAAAAAGAGGCACTCTGATGCTGAAAACCACTTTGTGGTTGTGTTAGAGCCTAAAAATAGTAAAAATAAAGACATATATGTTAGCATGAATGCTGATGATAATCCCAAGCATTGGAGATTATTGACATGTTGCATTCATGATTGTATTTGTCATTAATGTCAACATAGCATGGTTTCTGTAAAGACTGGCTAGTAGCGGACAAAGATCTCAATCGTACAAACAATGGTTTGATTGTCTGGTGATGGATAGTCATGAACATGTTATACACTGTGTCCTGATGATGTGGTCAAGTGTGCAGAGTCTAAGTCAAAGATGTATGAAATTTTTACCTAATTTATAGAGAGAATTTTAGAGACAGAGTACTAGAAAAGAAATTCCTAATGTTTGTTTGCTACATTACACCTGAGATATAGTAAAGAGATTCACAATTAGGCAGTAATAGAGGATGGTCTGTTGATGATGTTAGAAAGTGTGCAAGCCTTAGTATTTCACGTGTGAAGTTTTGTATAGATTGTGAGCTGGTAATGCTATTGTAATTGTAATTAATTAATTAACTTATTATAGTTAATTGGGAAAGCCTCAAGGCCAACTCAAGGATTTATATTGAAGATTGGTATAAAGGAAATATGTTTTACTTGTTTGTGAAGGCATGAATGCGATTGGAGAATGTGAAGTGATCAATGGAGTGAAAAAAGGATTAGAATATTTGGAGAATGAGAGTAAGCAATCCAAGGGATTATTGGATTTGAGTTTTGCAATCTAGTTACTAGATCAGAAGAAGAAGAAATCTAGTTGACATGACAGAGAAAGAGGAAGGAGTAGTACAATAAAATTCTATTGTTCTACAAGGAATAATATAGAAATTATTTAGACAATGGGATCATTGGTCTTGCCCTTGAAGCTATTTGGGTAGTGGGTCCACTTGTCTTCCACAACTCCTAACAAGGTTGGCACAACTCCTAATAGGGTTGGAATCTCCTAATAAAGATTTAAAGTCTCCTAATAGGGACTCATATGTACTGAATGTATTCAGACTCTAAATAGGGTACATCCTCTAACAAGAAACATTTATATTAGTACATCATCTTGTGGGTACCATTCCCATTGGGTTTTTCCCTCTGATCAAGGGTTTCCCTAGTTAATATATCTAGTGTTATTGTGTATTAGTATCTTGTTGTCGTTTTTTATTAAATTTCTCATATGGTTAAAGTTTAATAAGGTTGATAATTGTGATATGATTTGGATAATTGATTCACACTCCTCCCCCCCCCCCCCTTCTTAGTTATATTGGTGGACTATATATTCTAACAATATCCAAGGGTGAACCCCTCTTTAAGGCATCCAAGGATGAGGTACTTGGTAGTCTACCCCAGCTATTTTCAAGTTAGAGCATTGGTGTTTATTGATTCCATATATCTTGTCAATCTTGTTACAAAAGAGTCTCCAAACATCATACACCTAGCTCAATCTTTGCTAGCTAATGAAAAGGAAGAATTTGCTTGATTTTTTTGTGAAAAGAAAATCAACTTTCCTTGGATCTATGCAAACATTCTTGGTCTTGACACTTACCTTATCATGCATCATCTTTCTATAGCTCCTAGTGTTAATCTTGTTAAGAAGAAATTGAGGAAAATGCATCTTCATGTTGCCCTTTTAGTGAATGTTGAATTAGAAGAGCTCCTAAGTGCCCAATTTATAAGAGCTATAGATTATGCAGAATGGATCTCAAATATTGTACCTATTTCAAAGCATGAAAAATCTATCTAAGCCTGTACCAATTTTTGAGACTTAAATAAAGCTTTCCCTAATGATGATTTTCCACTCCCTAATATTGATATGATAGTCGACATGACTACGAGCTTAAAATGTACTTCTTAATGGATATATTATTGTGATATATCCAAATAAATATAGTGAAGGATTTGAGCAATAAAAAACCACAAAACCCAAAGAATACATTGCATACAAAAAGTTGTCATGAAGAAGAAAGGACAAAGAAGAGGCAAGGGTTTTACTATAAGAATATGGAAAATTATATTATCAGACTGAAAGAATGAATGAAATTTACAATTGCTCAATCCTTATAAAAGGAGACCGTAAAACCTATAAGGGAAACCCTAAGAGGTAAATGATATTTAAAAATTACAATTTAATTATTAAATGGAAATAAAAGTGCATAAAGGGAAATCTTAAGAAGGGAGTAAAAGGTAATTTAATAAATTAAAATAAATTAATCCTTTACTCTAACACCCCCCTTAAGATTAGCAACAATGCATGAAAAAGAAAGGGAACTACAATGTTGAAAGCAAACTTGGGTCCCAGCATGAAGGCCTGATGAGGTACCCAATCACAACCAAATCTCTAAGAAATAGAGAAATAAAGAAAACCACATGGGAAAAACCCTACTCTAAAAAGAGATAGAAGAAGATAAAAAGAAAGAAAAGAAGGAAGGAAGGACTCATGACTGAGACCCCCAAGAACAACTTCCTTCACCCCAAGCATAGAATTCAAATGAAGATATCATGGGGATGCAAAAGGTTTAGTGAAGATGTGTACAACTTGCTCAGCTATGGGAATGTACTCCAAGCTAAGAGAGCCATCTTGAATCAGATGCATGATGAAGTATATTTGAAGGTAAATGTGCTTGGTCCTCAGATGCTCAATTGGGTTATAGGAAATGTGTATAGCACTCTGATTGTCACACCAAAGAAAAAGTGGAACTATTAGGAGGAAAGTCCAAACTCTGTCATCAACTATCAAAGCCATAAAACCTCCTAACTAGCTACCACAACTAGCCTGTTATCTACCTCTATAGAAGATAATGTGTGAGCATATTGCTTCTTGCAAGACTATTTGATAGTACCAGAACCAAGATAGAAAACAAATTCAGAAGTAGACTTGCGAATGTGTAGTGAATGTCATAACATGTAGTACCTTAGATGTACCTCAAGATACATTTGGAAGATTACCAATGACTCTCATGTGGATCATGTTAGAATCTAGTGACAAGTCCAACCACAAGGAAATACTACGTGTGTATTTTAGGTACAAAAAACTACCCACAAGTTGTTTGTATAAAGTGGAATCCACTATAGGAGTAGTGCAAGTGGTAGATAAAACAAAACCCAACTAAAAGGGTGTGGGAGCAAGCTTGCAATCAATCCAATTGAATCTATAAAGCATATCAAGAGCATTCTTCTAATGGAGTATGGCTATCCCATCAAAAGACTGAACAACATGTAGGCCCAAAAAATAGTGCAGAAGTCCAAGGTCTGTCATCTCAAATTGCTCTCTCAAAGCTAGTTGAACACTCTGAATCATGGAGGATAAGCTACCTATAATGATGAGATCATCTACATAAAGAACAAGTATCAATAAGTCAGCCTCATAACATTGAATGTATATGGTAGGATCAAAATGACACCAAGTGAACTATGAAGCAACCAAAAAAGGATCTATCTTCTCATACCAAGCCCAAGGGGTTTTTTTGAGACAATATAAAGACCTCTAAAGTCTGCATACCAAAGAAGAGTTTTGTACAAACAACAAGGCTTCTCCATATAGATATTTTCATGTAGGTCTCCATGCAAAAAGGCACCCTTCACATCTATCTGAAAAATTGTCCATCCCTATGAAGTTGCAAGAGTGATGGGGAGCTTCTTCTCTTAGAGCCTTTTTGCTCTACTAAGGCTATCCCTTAGCCCTCTTAGGGTCTCTTCTCCATCCCCAACCTAGAGGATTCTCTCCTAATCCCCTTCCACCAAGAAACTCATCAATCAATGTTAGTTTCATTCCTTGAACTCCCAAAACCCAAGCTATGCATCTTTTGACTTATCAAGCCAAAACTCCACCAAATGCTCCCAGTAAGGAAAAATCATGTTTCAACCTCCCTCATGAGGTTATTGACACTTTTCAAGTCATTTTATACCATCTTGACATGTTTATCTCACCCAAAATCCATTCTTTCTCTATTTGACCTAGTAGTCCAAAGAGCCCCAATTAGCCCTCCTAGAAATAAGGATTCCTCTATAACTTGAAAAATCACTTAACAAGGCCTATATATGTCTACTAGACATTGTCTCATTTTGATTAGGGCTTAATTATTTTCTTTGTCTCAAGTACTGAAAGTGTCTATACATCATCTTTTTAGAAAACCCTACTCTGAAGGGTTTTGAGGGAAATGACAACTACACTTGTGAAACAAACAAATATTGGAACATACCAATCCTCTCTATTCATCCTATAACTCACTTGGATGCATCTCTGGGCCTTGCCAAGCTTCTACTAGCTTGCCTAGGGCTCACGTGCAAAAATAACAAATTGCTTTTCCCAATCACCAAAATTGGTATTTACATAGTGTACATAGGCTATTACTTGGTTCCCAAAGGCCATAGGATTTCAACTGTGGGAACTCAAGTTTTAGCCATTCTATTACAACCCTGTCAAAATTGAATAGTAGGAATGAAGAACCTAAGTAATTTTTAAAACTTAGTAAAATGAAGACTAGAGATGAAAATAAGGTTGTACAAAGTTAACACATGATCTCAAGAAACTATTCCATCAAAAAAAATTAAGCAAATCAATCAAGTTCTCCAAGAAATCCTTCAAAACCACATTTCATGTTAGTAAATCCTTCTCCTTTCATTAACTGTCTATACATATGATTCAACCAACCCCTATCAATTAGTTGGATGATGTTTATATATCCTTCCCTAACTACCCTAGCCTTTAAGGCAAAAAATAAGTTCACATTATGCCTTTTTCCATAGACTGCAAAAAGTTTCCATGACAACTTTTACAAAAATTGCAAAGTTGTCAATGAGCAACTTTGACATTTTTTTCTCATTTTGTATTTAAGCCCTCCAAACTTGTCCATTTTGGTCTCAAACCTCCTATAATGACCTTAGAACATTTAAGTACCCTTCTTAAAAAATCCTTGCCCCTTTGAAGGCATTTAGTCATGTTTTTTCCTTTTTGAGCAATTTTTTGCATTTCTTAGGCTTATCAAGACTTAATTGCTAAAAATAATGACTCGTACTTAAACCCTACTTAACCAAACCTTCTAAACATACCATGAGACTTTATCCTTAGTCCTTATTCATCAAATGATTGGCTAGACCATTTACAAGCCAAAATTTTCTAATGGTTTTTTCCAACCCTAAGGCGCTCTTGCACCATACTCCCCCTACAAGAAGAAGACTAAGGTACCTGAGGTGAGATGAACTCCTTACTAATGCCATGCTTATTGAATTCACTCTAAGAAATCTAGGTTGCCTCAACTTCAAGGTAATCTTTCTATTTTATTAGATGTTCCTTGTAAACTTTGTTCCTTGTGCTCTTCTTCACCCTAGAGTCCAATATCTTCTCCATTTGTGGTTGCTTCTTTTTAGGTACCTGCAAGTCTAATATGTCCTTGTGAAACTCTATTTGATACTCCACTTCTTCAATATCTAGATCCTTTTATGGTACCAAATCCTTAACATTGAAAATAGGAGAGATGGACATATATTTTGGTAGGTCAACTTTATAGACATTGGATCCATACTTCTCTAGTACCTTGCATGGCATGATCCTCTTTATTTGTAGCTTGCTTGGAATGCCCTTTTTTAGTCTATATTTTTTCAAATAAACCATAACCAAATCCCCTATCTACAATTGTAAATCTCTCCTCCCTTCATCCTTCTTTTCCTTCAACTTCTGATTTGCCTCCACCAAGATCTACTTAACTTGATCATGTATTTCCTTCATGGATTGAACATAATCTTCTACATGCCCATTGATGGTGTCACGTGTTGGTAGATATCTTAACTCCATTATTCCCCCTGGATGTGTTTGATATACGACTTGCAAAGACCATAATCTAGTTGTTCTATTCTTGATATCATCATATGTAAACTCTACTTGAGGTATTACTTTGTTCCCAATTTTGCACATATTCTTTGGTAAGACACCTTAATAGGTTGCCAAGGACCTTGTGAATGTCTTCTATCTACCCATCTATTTGAGGATGGTAGGAAGAACTATGAGCTAATTTTTTACTCAATCTTTTCCATAGGGTTGCCCAAAAATGCCCCATAAACTTGACATCTCTGTTAGCCACAATACTCATTGGTAGGCTATGAATTCTAACCACCTCTTTCAAGAATAGGTTAGCTATATGGCTAGCATCATGTGTTGTTTTCATGATATGAAATGGCTCATCTTGTTGAATCTATCAACTACCACAAACACACTATCCAACCCTGTCTTTGTCCTATGTAAGCCCACTATGGAATCCATGCATATACACTCCCAAGGCCTATTAGTAATATGTAGTGGTTGATAAAGTCCTACATTGGATGACATGCCCTTTGCATTTTGACATATGTCACATTGCTCCACATATCTTCTCACATCTCTTTGCATCTTGGGCCAATAGTAAAATCTCTCCTCTTGGTTTAGGGTCTTGGTTAGGCCAAAATTCCCACTCATACTTCCATTGTGTTTTTCCTGAATGAGGTTCTCCCTCATGGATCCCTATGGGATACACAACTATTTTCCTTTAAAAAATAAACCATTTTGTAAGGTACATTCAAAAAATTGACTATGAAAATTATTTTCAAAATTAGTACATTTATTGTAGGCCTCTAAAAAATTAGTATCCTCACCATACATGTCCTTGAATCCCTCTATTCTTATGCTCTACAATTATACTTCTTGAACTATCAACAATCTCCTACTTAAAGCATCTACCACTTTGTTATTTGTGCCCTTTTTATGTTTGATTGTAAAGGTGTAGGATTATAGGAATTCCATCCATTTTATGTGTTTAAGACTAAGTTTCTCTTGTGAATTAATAAAACTCAATGCTTGGTTGTCAATAAAGACAACAAACTCCTTAAGAAATAGGTAATGCCTCCATTTCTTAAGGGCTTGGAAAAGTGCATAAAGTTCTAAGTCATAACATATGTTGAATATCTTATTTTGGCTTCATTAAGTCTCTCACTGAAAATGTCATAAGCCTCCCTTCTTGGCTTAATACTACTCCCACTACTATGTTACTAGCATCACACTCTTCCATAGATGGCTTCTCAAAACTTGGCAAGACCAATATTGTTTGGGTTGCCACCTAGTTTAGCCTTTCAAAACTCTCATCTATAAGTTTTGTCCATTTGAGCTTTGTTTTCATGCCTCCCTTAAAGATATCCATCATAGGTGCACAAATCTCACTAAACCTTCTCACAAATTTCCTATAGGATTGTGCTAGGCCACAAAAACTTCTAACCTCAGTAGCAGATCTAGGAGTATGCCAACTCACAATTACTTCTAGCTTACTCTCATCCATTTCTAGTCTCCCTTGGGAAACTACAAAGCTTGAGTACACTAGTTCTTCTTTCATGAATTCACTCTTCTCAAGTTTCACTATCAATTCCTCCCCTTGGAGTTTTCTTAACACCATTTCTAAGTGTTTAATATGCTCCTCTTTTGTCTTAGTAAAGATAAGGATGTCATCTAGGTATACAAAAAAAAAAAACCCTATATAATCCTTCAAGACTTCATTCATAACTCTCATGAAAGTTCTGTTAGCATGAATACTGATGATACTACTTTGAGGGAGTATCCTGAGCATTGGAGAGTATTGACATGTTGCATTCATGACTATGTTTTTGATTGATGTAAACATAGCATGGTATCTGTAAAGATTGGCTGAGTAGCAGAAATAGATCTTCATGGTATGGACAATGGCTTGATTGTCTAGAGATGCACAGTTATAGACATGTTCAACACAGTATCCTAATGACATAGTCAAGTATGCATGTCTAAGTTGAAGACGTACGGAAGTTGTACCTAATTTATAGAGAGTAGTTCAGAGACAAAGTATTGGGCAAGTAGTTTCTAATGTTTGGTTGCTATTTGACATTTGAGATGTAATGAGAAGATGTGCAATCAGACAGTGATAGAGGACAATTAACTGATGATGTTAGCTAAGTGTGCAAGCCCTAGTATCACATGTGTGAAGTTTGGTATAGACTATGAGTCGATAGTGCTATTATAATTGTAATTAATTAATTATCTAGTTATAATAAATTGAGAAAGCCTCAAGGCTGATTCAAGGAATTATTATGAAGATATGGTATAAAGGAGAGATGCTTTCCTTATTTATAATTTGTTATGATCATCACAAGAAGTGCAAAGTGCAGAAAGAAATAGAGTGCTTGAGGATTGCATGTAAGTGATCAAAGGGATTATTGCATGCAAGATTTTTTATCTCATTACAAGATTAGAAGAAGTAGAGGTCTGATTGAGAAGATAGAGAAAGAGGAAGGAACAATATAGTACAATTCTATTATTCTACAAGGAATAATACAGAGATCATTTGGATAGTGGGTTCATTGGTCTTGCCCTTGAAGTTGTTTGGGTAGTAGGTCCAATTGTCTTGCACAACTCCTAACAGGTTTGGAATCTCCTAATAGGGATTCAAAGTCTCCTGACAGGGACTCATATGTACTAAATGTATTCATAGACTCCTAACAAGGTCCATCCTCTAACAAGGAATATTTATATTAGTACATCATCTTGTGGGTACCATCCCCACTAAGATTTTCCCTCTAATTAGGGGTTTCCCTAGTTAACATATCTAGAGTTATTTTGTATGAGTATCTTGTTGTGGTTTTAGTTTATGTTACTCATATGGTTAAGTTTTTTAAGATCGATAATGATGATAATAGTTGGATAATTGATTCCCCCCCCTCCCCCAAGTTGTATCAGTGGACTATATATTCTAACAATTGGTATCAAAGCATCAGGTCCTTGGAGGATAAGCTTAATAACTTTGGAAGGTTGATGGTGAATATTTTAAGAAAGAATAGTTAGAGATTTGATGGGGCCAACTATGATAGTTGGAAGGAGAAGATGAAGACTGATTTGTTGGGCATGGGTTTGGGATATTGGATCTTGACAAAGAATAAAAAGACAATCATTGAAGAAGCAAAGCTTGAAGGATGTAGTGAAGAAGAGAGAGATCTATTCATGTGTAACATGAGAGCAAGAGAGGCTTTACTAACAGCTCTTCTAGAGAATAAATATAGCTAGATAAAGTCACTTGAAATATTTTATGAAATTTGGAAAGCATTAGAATCTTATTTTTAAGGTGATGATCATGCAAAAAAAATGACATTATAGAATTGGATATGTGCATTTCAAGATGCTAAAATGATGGAAGATGAATTTGTTAGAAATTATATTGGTCTCTATCATAAATTCTTGTAGGAATTCATTCTCATGGTAGAACAAGGAAGGAAATGAAGTTATATGGAAGATCTTGAAAAGTTTGACACCACCATTCAAACAAGTAGCTCAAATGATTCAACTAGTAATGCCTTGCACTAAGGATTTCACAAAGGAAACTTTGTTTGGAATATTAGAATCCATAGAAGCAAATCTAAGATAGCATAGAGATCTAGTAAGACTTGAAACAACTTTCAATGCCCTGAAAATTTGACCTAATCTGACAAGGAGTGCAAGTACGTGTGGAGATTTCATTGGTAGCAATAGATCTGATGAAGACAAGAAAATTAAGGAAGGAATAGCCCTTCTTGTGAAAAGAGAAAAAGATGGTAAGAAAACATTTAAATGTTGGACTTGTCATGAAATTTTTCATTATGCATCTAAGTGTCCTAAAACAGAAAAAATGTATAAGGGAAAGTTTAATCCTAGAAGAGATAGAGAAAGAAATTATTTGTATGCAAATGAAGATAAGAATCTAATGAGAAAGTTCAACATGAAAGTGATGATGAATTGGGATTTTTGGCTATCAAGGAAGATGATCTTGATAGAAAGATTAGAGAAGAAAGATCTCTAATTTCCCAAGTGGAAAAGAAATATGATTGGATAATTGCAAGTGGTTGTTCACATCACATGACTAGTGATATGAATAAGTTTGTTAAGTTCAAGAATCATGATGGAAGTATTGTTAGAGTTGGTAACAATGTAGCCTGTCATATAATAGGAATTGGATCCATTACTCTTGATGGTGAAACTAACACTGATGATGTTTATTTTTTTCAAGGATTGAAACATAACTTGTTGAGTGTTGGACAATTGGTGGACAAGGTTATCAATTTGTTGGTTAACAATTTTTCCCTCTTGCTAACATGTCTTTACCTTGACTCTAGATGCCTCGAGTGTGAGGAACAAAAGGATGCCACCAACAAATGGGTCATTGTATGTGTTATATCATTGCCCTCTAAATTATAAGGTATAACTCCCTTATATGCAAGATATGTAATGAATTATGTTTTAATAGATCATTGGGATGGGGGTATGCTCTTAAATTGAGAGCAAAAGAGGATAAACCATGATGTTCATAGCTACAAACACCCTAGGCAAAAATAGATTTGGGCAACCTATAACACCCAGTGGAATGGATATCACAAGTTATCTTAAAGCCCTTCTAATACTACTCCTACTCTATTCTAAATGTAGATTAGTCCTACTGAAATGCAATCTAGGGAGAGAGGAGAGATGCACATGAAAGATAAAATGGAATTCACCATGACTAATAACCCTCCACTAAAATGGATATAGTAAGATATCATCAGCTTCAAATACATCTATCCTAGAATCCCATAGAGACTACTTTACTATGCATGATTAGCTCAGCTGAAAGAGACAATGAAAGAAACCTAGGCATACTAGTCCTAAATGGAATTAGAAAATCACATTACCTAACTCACCACATCATATAAATCCTTCTTTCCATCTAGCTCTTCCATTCTCACTCAACATCTAGAAATGCAGGGGGAAGTTGGATAGAATTGTTGATCCTTTCTACTAACTTAGAAAGTTACATATATAGGCCCCCCCTCTTAGGGTTCTTACCTAGTTACAAATTCATCATTACATTAATAAAGCTCTTGAATTGTTCAAAAATCCAATAGTCACCAATTACAATTCAATGCATCAAAGAAAGAAAATAGAAATGATTAGAAACCTTCAAAATAATTCATATTCTTCTCTGATTTGTAACAATCACCTTGGTGCCAAATCCAGATAGTTTGAATCTCAATGATCACATCAAGTTTAAATATCTACTGTCAATCTCTTATCAAGGATCATGATTAAAGCATGAAAATCCTTTTTACTTTTTCTCTTTTCGCTTCTTCGCAATTGTCATTCATTCAATGCCTTCACTCGATGTGGTGACACAATAGCTAACCTAATTTGTTGTTTGCAACTTCGTGACTTAGAACTTCTGCCCATGACTTAACAATGTGATGATGTGATAGCCATATGAAATTTATTGTTATCATTTTTTCCAACTTCATAACTTCACATGTCTTCATTATACTAACTGCGGGGACTTATTGATAATTGCACATTAACTATGATCACGCTTTTGCAACATTAAAATTAACCATCATTTCTAACTTGTGACCTTGCAATGACTGTTTGAGGTTGACTGTTATCATTTTTTTCAGGTCACAAATTAAAACATATTGAATGCTTCTTAACTAGTGACCTTGTGACTATTCAATGTTTGACTTCCCTAGGTTACTTTTCGTAGCTTCGCCACTTTAAGTCCAAGTTACCTTCAACTACCTATAACCATGCAACCTTTAGCATTTTGATTACTCTTAACCCTCTGCAAAGATGTGATCATTATTTTTTCTTGTTTGCCATGTTAACCCAAGGTTGACTTAAAATGTCTACAACTCTGTGAACATAAGCTTTTCACTCTGTCGTGACACTAACCTCAAATAATCTTTAACTCCCTATGACCTTGTGAACAATGGTTTTAACTACTTTGCCATGTTAGCTCTAGGTTACCTTAAATCACCAGGGAACATGTAACAATCATTGATCTTTATGATCTCATGGCTAGGAAGATACATCTCTAAGGACCATTATCCTTCTATCTTAATGCCATCTATCAATCTGGTCTTCATCTAACAATTTGGAATTAATCTCTAAGCCATTTGAGTTGTTAACTTTGAAACGTAGACATGTGGATTAAATATAAGCCATCATTTGGATTTCAAAGAAAGTCACACCACCCTTGATCAGGTTCTTTCATCATTTCTAAGGATTTATTTACTTCTCCTATAGTCAATTTGACTTCTCTAGTTTTCATGATGTTCCTATGATTTGCACCTTCGACCTGAACTTCAACCCAAAATTTTTTAGTCACCATCTGTTTTGAATGCCATGTGATCTTTCAGATGTATCATGCCTTCAATGAAATAGTTGACCATAGAATTAGGGTTTTTGAACAACTTTCTTCTCATTTGGGAAATGTATAAATTTACTCTCCCTTTCCTACTCCCCTAATATGAACCAATGCATTATATTGCTTTTGAAAGCCTACCTAGGTGTATAAAAATGAATAGATGAGAAGAGAAGTTCCTTAAAGGAAATATATACACAAACATAACATCACATTGACTCAATCCTAATTCTAGAAGTTTGAAAAATATTGGGGACCAAAATCATGGAAACACAATTGTAGTTCACTGAAAAGACCTGCATTATCAAAGACAAAGATGGTAAGCTGATTGAAACTAGCAATAGATCTAGAGGTAATTAATTTCAGTTGAATTGTACTGAAATGACATGTTTGGTAGCTAAAGTGGATAATAATTGGTTGGGGCATAGAAGATTATGCCACATAAACTTTGATAATATTGTGGAGGTTAGTAAAACTTTTGTAGTTAGATACTTGTCTAAGATTACAAATCCTACTAATGTTGTGTGTAAAGAATGTATTTTGGTTAAGCAAAAGAAAGTATCATTTCCTAGCAAGAAGTTCACTACCATAGAGAAGATGGAGATTGTTCACACAGATTTGAGTGGTCCCTCTAGAACAAGAGGATTCTATGGTGAAAGGTATTTTATGATTTTTGTTGATGATTTCACTAGAATGATGTGGGTAGCATTTCTTAAAAAGAAATCTAAAGCTTTTGATTTTTTTAAGATATTTAAGAATAGAGTTGAGAATGAATCTAGTGTTAAGATAAAGTGTTTGAAATCTAATAGAGGAGGAGAATTCACCTCTAGATAGTTTAACATATTTTGTGAAGAGAATGTAATCAAAAGACAACTACCTTCACTTAGAACTCCTATGAAAAATGGGATTGTTGAAAAAGGAATAAGTTAGTAGTAGAAGCAACAAGAGTGATGTTGTTTGAGAATGATGTTTTGAAGACATTTTGGAGAGAAGTCAATACAACAGTATACACCCTGAATAGAGTAAAGGTCGAGAAAGGTATCAATAAGACACCATATGTACTATGGTTTGCTCATTGACCATCAATTAAGTATTTCATATATTTTGGAGAAAATCTTATATTAAGAGAGATGATGACATTGGTAAGTTTGATTTAAGAAGTGATGAAGGTATGTTTCTTGGTGATTCATTGAAAAGAAAGGTGTACAAATGTTTTAACTATAGAACTAAGAAAATAGTTGAATGCACAAATGTAGGAATTGATGAAAAGTTTGAAACTAAGGAAAAGATGGTAGATTATAATTTAGATGAAGAAGAAGATAATTATGGAATTTTTAGACAAAAGGTTGAAGTTTAATTTGAGACTAACAATGATTTGAAAAATGATGTGCTAATTTTTGAGCAAAGAGGAGAGGAGATTTGAACCTAGAGAAGAGATAGGTGTTGATATGCCAACACCTACCTCTAATAGGAATCTAAATAAGAATCACTCTCCTAAGTAGATAATTAGAAGCAAAGACAAAGGTGTAATGATAAGGAATAGAGTAAATGAAGAGATATGTTTGATATCTCAAGTTGAACCTAAGAGCACAGATGAAGCATGTAAAGATGATCACTATATTTAAGTAATGAAGGAAGAATTAGATCAAATTTTGAAGAATGATACATGGTGTAGATGCTAAAAAATGGTTCGTGTCTATGGTTTAATCATATTTTCATACTAACTCATGCCTTTTTATCATTCCAGTAAATCTAATATTTTGGCCAACTTGATTCTATCTCAATAGTGTCCATCATCATTCATATCCTCTTTCACATCAATCGCAAATCATTTTGGAACCATTTCAATATCACCAAAATCACTCCAAATAAACTCAGAATCACCAATAATCAACCCAAAACATGTTAGATACCTTAAATCAACAATCATCTATCCAATCCTAGGCATTTTCATGTCTCTCAATGCCTTAGAAACCTATATCTATCAAACCTATCAATCCAACCTTAGTACTATCATGGCTCTCAGTGTTAGGTCAAACTATCATTCACATCATCTGATCTTTGACATTGTTGAGTCTCTTAGTGTCAAATTGTTGTATTATCATAGAAATTTAATAACATTGACAGTGTTTGTCAATGTTATTATGATCAACCCTATCAATCAACCTCGATCTTGTAGTATTTATAATATCAATTAAATGTTAGATGTCCTTAATTCATGTCATGTGTCCTTGGCATGTTATCAATCTAAATTAGTTATTCAATTTGACCATGGCTTTGGTCTACTCATCATCATCCTAGTTGATCAGTATAATTGTCACATTTCATCAAAGGATATTGTCACACTTATCTAATCAAATTAGCCAATCATCTACTTATTTTCTCTATAGGATTAAATAACCCATAATTTAATCCTATGTCATTCCAGTCATTTTTTTTATCTTGCATTACTAAATATTCTTCTTAATTAACATCCTTAATTAATTAATTAATTCATCATTTGCAAACTATGGAAATTCTCAATTTCCTAAGTTTCATTTTCCACCTCTACTTTCCAAATTCCTAATTTCCATTTGTGTTGATATATGAATTTTTAATTCAAATATTCCACATAATATTGACATAATCTTGACATTATCATGACACATGGGCATCTTACATCATGGATTCTATCCTTACACATGGCTAAGAATTGTCATAATTTATATATTCTTATTCCCTTACGCATATCTATATTTAGCCATCATTGTCATAGATTCTTGTCTTTAAGTGGCTTTGAGGTGTTGTAGTGCCTCTCATGGTTGTAGTATGTACCTTGTCTATTTTTGACTCAAGAGATACTTTATACTCTTATTATTTGTACCTTGAGATGACCCGAGGGTCGAATGTTCTACTTTGATTCAGTATCATAGATGCTATATTGCTATGTTGTTCAGTTTATCATATTTGTACATTGATGCCATTTTGAGATGATAGTAGATCTATGATGATATATAATTATCTAGTATTTGGACATGTTTTATGATCATGTTATGTGATGGATTTTTGTGCTATGGTGATTTACTTCATTATTGTCTCTTTACGTTTTATGCAAATGTGAGTGATGTAAATGGATTAATTGGGTATTTAATGCATTATTTCTTTGACTATGATATTATATGCAATTGCACTTGATCATGTGTTCTAGTGTACAGGATTTATATCCCTCACAGTAGCACATGGAGTTAGTGATTCAGCTATTCATATTTTACCAATGTCATCCCTGTATGCTCAACGTATCCTAATTTAATTGTTCAAGTTAAACCTTTTTGTGATTATTAAATATGAACTCATTCATATTATGTGATTAGACCAATAAGCATGTATGTCCATTTAGAGGTTCGCATTATTGTGAAGGTGTTAAGTGATTTTCTATGATTTTGAGTTTTTGGGCTTTAAATCTTATTGAATTTAATTTCTGGCATCCTTGCCTTAGGTGAATTCTTGTTATAAAGAATAACCTATTTTCATTTGGGTCAATTCAAAGTCTACCTAGTCTAACTGGCTATTTGCCCTAATCAACTATTCACTTGAAAAGTGAATACATATTGGAAAAGGGGATTTGTATTGGGACTTTTTCAATTTTGCAATTTAGAAATTGGAGAGCTTTTCTGAAATCCTCTTCCTGAAGGATTGGGTTTCTATTTATTCTAGGAGCTATGAGAATGAGATTTTTATAAGGTTAGTCTCATTGGATTTGGCTCAGGAAGAACTTGCTTTGCCATCACTTTTGGCAATATTGACAGGTTATTTATTTTATTGAGCTACTTTAAGTTTCTGTCCCTTTTGCTACTGGGTAGGGCTTTCAAGTTTTCTTTTTTCTTCTTTTTTTTAGCTTTTATTTCTTTTAGAAATTTGTTAAGAGGTGGAGAACTAGTGTTCCCCTCTATTTTTGTTTGCTAGTTCTACCCAGTTGGTCGGGTATGAACATTTTCCTTATTTTTGAGATGGTGGTTTGGGGTTTTGCACCATTATGCTAGCCATTTTTGCATATGGTGTCTGAACCCAAATATTATTGGATTTTTGGGGGTTTTGTACCTAAAGACCAAATGGGTTTTAATTTTGAAGTTTTGAGGTTTTGAGGTTTTTACCTCATTTTGTCTATCACCTAATTTTCTCAAGTTTTCTTGGCATGAGTTTGGTTATGGACCTGGATCATCCATTTGGATGTCAGTCAAACCTTTATTGCACTTATTATGTTACAGTAGGATGTATGTCACATCTATCCTTCTGAGTCTATTTTTGGTTGAGTGACTTTATATTTTGTGTTCTCGTCCAGTTCTTGTGTTATGATCTTTGTGATAGTGGTATGCCACACACCAGTACATACACATACATTTGTCGAGTGACTTGAGAGGCTCAATCTTCCATGGTACTTCTAGAAGTTATGATCATTGGGTTTGGGTTGGAAATATGTATGCCTATGGGCACTCATCATTGGATGAGCATGGGTAGGGTAGGGTAGCACATGGAGGGGGCTTCTATTTTTGTAGCTTGGTGTTTGTGCCCAAAGTGTTGTGTGGGAAGTCTTAAGTAAGTGATAACTAAATAAAAATACTTGGTGGTAATAAACTTAAAATAATTAAATTTAGATTGTGTGCCTTCTGTTGGGAAGAGTAGCCTCCAATACTGGGTTGAGATTTTTGATGCCAAGTGACTCTCCATGACGTCCACCCCTACTTAGTAGCCCATTGAGTGTCTGATCAGGACTTGTAGTTTATGCATTGTCTATGTCTTGGTCTCAATCACCATACTATCTAGCGTGTGTATTAGTCATGGACATTTGTTTTGTGTGTTTTGGGTTGGATCATTATCTCCATTAGAACGATGGGAGTGGGCCTGCAGGTTCTACGTGGTTGGGAGATGTAGCTACTTATATCACTGCTAGAGATTGATGTATAGAGATAGTCTACTATCCTAGTGTGATCGTTCCTGGATGTTTTCACTCAGTACTTTACGTTCTAGGGTATGCTTTCTTGTGATTTATGCTTTCATTTAAAAGCTTGTATATCATGTTTATATGATGTTAGTTATTAACACAATTCCCTTATTATGATAATTAGCATATGATAGATGATGTTATCTGGTTTGGTAGGATTATCTTATACTTTACTTTTAGCATGTTAAATTTCTTTATGCTTATGTTGTAGCATGTTTTAGTAGTGATGTCCTCATATGATAGTACCTATGATCTAATCGATAGCTTGGGATGTTACCCACGGGGGATGGCTAGGGCTCATGATGGTCTTATGATGCTATTATGGTTGGGAGGAACTACATACTTAGTTTGGTTGTACTATTCACTATGATGTTTTTTTAAATTTATTGCAATGTTTTCGTATACTGTGATGTTTCCTTCAGTACTTTCCCTTCATTGATTGTTAGATGGTTAGATTGTGTTTCCATCTTTCAGCATTGTGTTTAGTATTTACACCTTGAATTATGGATCTGGTACTCCCTAGTGTGAAGGTTTTGAACTCTAGTTTACTTTGTAGTTCATCCTTAGAGTTTGTTTCTTGAATTCTTGGGTGGCCATGTGTTAGCATGGTGTGATTAAATATTGTGTCACACACCCAATAGAGTTCTATCATGAGATACTAGAAAGTATCACACCTCTTAGGAAGTAATGTCGTGTGATACTGGAAAGTATCACACCCTATTGAAGAAGTATCATATGATATTGGTAAAGTGTCACAAGCCCTTGAGAGAAGTGTTTCCTAATCCCTAAAAGTGTCACACCTCTTCTTGAGAAATCTCATACGATACTGGAAAGTATTGCCTAGTGTTGATTTAAAGTATCACCTAGTATTTGCAAAAACTTGTCTGGGCAGACAACAAATACTTTTTGGGAAGTGTTTTGGCTACCCTCTTAGTTTCTCTTCACTCCTTTGGTGTCACATTTTGAATTTAGAATTTTTTGATTCAAATTCAATTTTTCATCTTTCGTTATTAGTCATTTTGGTTAATAGTGGCGATTGAAGTCTATTGGTATTAGGATGTTTGGTTAATCTTTTGTTGTGATCTTTGTCATCCTCATATGTTTAATGTTGTGTGCATTCATACTTGGTTTAAAAAATTTATCTTGGCTTATATTTATCCTTGTTTCCAAGGATCTTCGAGCAGGGCATTACAAGTGTCACATGATGTGTCATAGATCCTCTTCCATTTTTAGCCATGTTTGACTTCCAAACATCATAAAATCCTACATTTCACATCTTTTGTCATATGTGTCATGGATTTCCTAAAGGAATCTCTTGCCAAGTTGTATATCTAAGGTGACAAATCCAATGTTTTGCTCTTGTGTGACGATTATAAATTGAGCATTCTTCCTCTTATTTTTGGTCCTAAGTCTTGAGGTCCTAACTTCTATCTCTTTATGCTTTAGATCACTTCTAGTACTCTCATACCATTATCATTATCAAATACTTTTGCTTCCTAATTGTGTGCATTATAGTCAATTGGAGCTACATCAAATGGAGAAGAAAGGACATGGGAGCTACAACTAAAGAGCGTGTTTTATTTTGTGTTCTTTCTTTATTTTAGTTGGCTTTCATGGTAGACTAGAGGGTGTCAATATATTTTTATTGAGCCTATGATTTTCTCATAGTATGTTAGATATTAGCCCATTTTTTGGTCCTACAATTGGTGAACCAGAAGTGAATCATGCTTAACTAACTTGGGTTTCTTATTTTTGTGCTTGTAGTTGCAAGGAAGGAGCTCATTTAGAGGGGTATAATGCTCATTTTCTCTCCCTTATCACACATAGTATAATTAGGGGGCCCAATAATATTATTTGAGGCCTTCATTCATGCATTTTCTTAGCTGTCTATCCTAGGATGCGCTCTACTCTGTTAGGGCACACTTGGGACATCTAGGAAGCAGTTTTAGGGGGCTAGGAGTCACCATAACCCCCATCTATTGTACACAACTTACCAACTGCACTTAGAAACAACCAAATATGCCCTTCTAGGCCCCAAGTGCACCATGGGCACACTCTACACTATCTAGGTGCACCTGGTTGAGTAGTTTTCAAATTTTCAATTTGTGGGTATTGTTAAGGCCTCATTTCCCACAGTTCGCACCTGATCTCCCAACAACACACCAAAACTACCAACTATGCTCAAACTGGTCCCAACTGCACCATAGGCATAGTTAGCACTATGTGGGGACACTTGGGGGCTTCTTGAGTCATTCTGGCCTTCTGCAGCATAGTCTTCTCTGTCAGAGCATAGTTGGTCCATAGAAAGAACATATTTTGATCAAAATCTGCATCTAGGGTTTCAATTTCCTTTTAGGACCTAAGTTAGATGATTTCATGTTACTGATGATTTGTTTATAGCATGTGGCAATTTTTGGGAGAAGACATTCATTGAAAAACTACTAATGCTTGTTTGTAGGACATTGTTGAAGACTTGTGTGCTTCTCCAAACTCTGTGTGGTTTTTCTGGATTAGTTAACTCTTCATTTGGTGCACTAAAATGAATTTTCTATACTGCTTGGTGTCCATGCAGTGTTTAGAACCTTAGTAGTTACATGGATGTATTCTCTCCCCTCACCATTCATGGATCTTGGGTGTAAGAGAAATCTATGTGACTTCTATAGTGAGGCATGCCTTGGACCCAAGACTCACCACTTGGTGAGCCCTAGGGATGACCTCAAAGTGATAATGGGTTAAAGCCAAGTCAATATTCTAGTTTCTATAACAAACTCGATATGGTTAATGCTATGTTGGTGGCATTTTTGTGTGATAGCTCTCCTCCAATACCCTTGTGGTGTGTCAAACCCCAGTTCTTGGGGCTAGGAGACTTTCTAAGGAAGAATATCATTCACTTTTTGAATGAAATGCCCGCACTAAATACCTTGTTTTAAAGGTCCAAAAACCTCTCTATCCACTAGCTCAGCAAGTCACCCATGCTCATAAAGACATCCCACATTCTTGTGGTCCTTAGTAGAGACAACAATCCTTTGGGAAGTCATGCTCCTTGGGAAGTGGATCTTGGTAGCCCCGGGAAGTGAGTGCATTGTAAGGGGGAGCCTGTGGTGCCAAGATTCTAACCACTCTAGATAAGCATGGCTGAACTTCGGCTTAAGTGGAAATTCAATGAATATAGTCTTAAAGCCTAGGTTGTGGTGTGTCTTTTCACTTTAACAACAACTATTCTTGTCTCATTGTGTCTTGTGTCTGTAAAATATTAATCAAGATAAAAGCCAACTTGAAAATTTAGACCCTAGATACTATTCAAACCTTGTCAAAACATTACACATTTTCAAAGCATTACAACATTGTCAAAATGTTGCAAACCTTGGTCCAAAACTTGGAAAACATGACAACTTGTAACCTTAGGCATGCTTGGCATAGCTTATATTTCATCTTTACATAGCATCCACTTGCATTCACCATATTTTGAGCATCGTACTTGCATCCTCTAGGTTTCATATTACATCTTATTAATCCTCTTTTTGCATCTCTCATCATTCATATTGCATTCATTAGGGTTTACTTTGCATCCCTTAGTCTTCACATTTCAACCCCAAAATCTACATCTTGCATCCTTGCATACCCAACTTTTATCTTGCATACTTTAGCCATCATTTTAGGTGTCCTAACCATCACTTTGCACCTTAATCCTAGTCTTAGAACTGTCCTCTACCATTTGGCTCATTGCAACATCAATCTGGAAACCATAAAACCCGAAATTACCTTAGTTTTAGTCCAGCTTACCAATTGCGCTCTAAAACTACTAATTGTGCTCTAATTGGCCCCAAGTACATCATGGGCATAGTTGGAGCTATATAAATGAACTTGGTTGTCTAAGAACCAAGTTTAGACTTCCAGACATCATTTTGGGACCTTAGGAGTGTCATTAGGTACCTGAATAGGCCCCATTGTCTCAACATGTCTTGATATGCATTCTACATGTCCTAACCTTCATTGTCTTCACCTAGGGCTTCATTCCTTAGGTCATAACCCTCATTCTACATCTCCTATCTAATTATAACATCATCCCCAACATCCTATCTCTTTCATATAGCAACTTAGTAATCATCCAACTCAAAATTAACAAACATTAAACCTAGTCTCCCAACTGGGCCATGAAACTACCAACTACACTTAAACTGGCCCCAAGTACACCATAGGTGTAGTTGGAGCATATTTGGTGCTGTTAGAGCACACTTGGGTACCTACATACCATTTTGGGCCTCCAAACTACATTTTGGAACCCTAAAACTGCATCTAGAAGATTCTGTAGGCCCTCATTCTGCACAAGACCCAAAACTTCATTTTTCATCCTATCACCTTTGCATATTGCATATCCAATCAACATAACCATAATTTTTATCACCATAAATGTCATCTTGAACCCAAAACCTTTGAACATAGTCAAAAATCAAAACAAAGTATGAGTCTTAGAGTATCTCCTAGTGTTGATGAGTGATGGATCTTGACTAGTCCTTTTTTCACTCTATCATTTTTCTTTGTCAAAATCTATCTATGCCTTGATGGATTTGACCTTGTCATCTTTATCAGCTTGATCTTTTGTATTTTATGTCTTTTTGGTCAAGATCCAAAGTCCATCTTCACAAGGTTAAACTCTTAGACAAAGTACTTTCCAAAGATTTGATCCTAAGTTCAAAACCTTGCATATACCCTTGGCATAACATTATCTCATTCCTAGTCTCCATAAATATAATTTTGACTTACCATAGTTGCATATCCTCTTCATCTTGCATTTTCCAAAATCCTAGCATCATTTCCAATATCAAACCATATCAACTTGCATATCAACCAATTTGTCCTCTTGATCTCATATCCCCATTTTTCCATATCCTAAATGTCATTATCAATCTTAGGATACCATCATTTTCATTAACTAACTTGCATACATCAACCTCTAACATCATTCTCAAGTCCAAAGTCCAACACTAATCTTCATTTTGTATACCATAGAGTCATTTTATTCCCTTTTAGTCAAAATCCAAAATATCATTTGCATTTGCATTTGCATAGTTTCCCTAGGACATTTGCATCTTGATATCAAAATCCTAGCTCAATTAACACTTCCTTAGGTTGCATAGCATCCCTAAACACTTAAAAATCCAAAAAACACTCATATCTTGCATACACACTTCTAGATTTCCAAGTTTTCCCCTATTTTACCAACTACACCCATTTTTTACCAAATGCACAATTGGTAGTTTTAGTGTATAGTTGGTAGTTTCAGAGTGCACTTGGTAATTAGGGATTTCATTTTAGGTTCTATAACCCTAAACTTCACTTTCATAGCTTTCATTGCATCCCTTAACCTTAGAAAACACTTCAATCATTCATATTTTGTATTTTAGTCACCTTAACACCTCTGCATCCTTAGGTATCATGCCAACACTTACAAGGACTCAGTCAACTTAGATACTTGAAGCACTTTATCAACTCTTCTTTTTTGAGGTACAAAAACAACCCGAAGTACAACCAAAAACTTGTCCAAAGCAAAAGAAGAACAAGAAACCCCAACAAACGTTTGATCAAGACCAAATTGAAGCATCACAACCCTTACTTGTGGACCCCTTAAGCATGTATCTGCAAGATCACAACCATCAAGGAATGACACGACCAACTCTAAGAAACACAACTACTATGAGATTTCCTTCAAGCACTTCCCCTACACATGGAATGGTCCAATGGAATCCTAATTTTGAACCCCATATTTGTACCTATACCACCCAGTTGTAGAAGTGTACCTAAAACTCTTGAGGATGAAGAAACTCACCCATTCAAATTCAATCAACCCAACACAAGTACCTTTAATCCTCTAAACATACAAGGTAATTTACACCTAAGTGATGATTTTGACATAGATTATGGAATCATTGACAAAGAAATGGCTAGGGCTTGCCATGATAACACTTTCTTCAAAAATATGAAACTTTTGGCAGCGCAAGAAATTGTCAAGTTTAATCCACACTTGGAGGGACCTAAGCTCAAACATCAAAAAAACCCAACACTTGAAAACATACAACCCATGATTAATTTAGATTTAGAAAAGGGCAAAAAACCTTTGGAATTTTCAAACCCAATGATGACACCTGTAAGATCCCATCAAGAAATAACCATTGAAATCCTCCAAAGTAGATTTGAACACATCAACGTCAATCCCTTTTTTGACGAACCGCCATCAATGAATGGTAACAAGACTCTTCCTAAATATCTCAAAAGGATGTTAAGACTTGATCTCAATCACATAATGCAACAACAAGTTGTTCGTAAAGGGACTTGCACTCTAGGGATGCCAAATGTACCTCCTTTAGAGGAAAATCAACAAAGCGCACCCTTGCTCCTAACTTTACCAAATGTTATGACATCAAATGTTATGGAGCCTCCCATGAGTATAGCATGTGAAACATAAATTGCAACAACCCCTATGGACATATAAAGGAAGAGCCTTATTTACATTTCATGCATTCCCAAAAGGAGCACATCTCATTGCCAAATCAATATGATGTCCCAAAGAGAAACATCTAACATGCAAAGGTATCAAAACAACAACCCAAACATGATGTTCAATTCTCAAGGGCATAACTAACTTCAAAGACAACAACAACCTACAATGGTACAAGGACTTAACATTTCCAATGCACAACCAAGTCTAAATCCACTTAACATGCATTAAACAAATCAAAAAAAAACATCAACCACAACAACAACCCCAAGTGGTGCAAGGATCCAATGACCCTGACATGCAACCCAATGTAAATTCACTTGACTTACACACAATGTACCAACAATATTTCCAACAACAACAAGAGCAACTCAACCACAATTAGAATACCAAAGATGCCTTGAGCAATAAATTGGCTATCAACAATACTTATTGCATCAATAACATATGCCTTGATAATCTCAATAGATACCTCTACAATAATAGTCACATACATGGTATCACATGCAACCAACAAAAGTATCTCATCAACAACCACAACAAATAGCACAACAACAACCACAATAAGTGATACGACAATAGACCATGGTACAACAATCACAATTGATACCACAACAAATACCACAAGTACCCCAACAAGTACCACAACAAGGACCCTTTTTTCTTTGATGTACTAACATACCTCCACCACCTAGTGACACATCACCTGACTCTTTAGACACAGAAATGTTAGAGCTGAGTAGACATAGTTCTTGCCATAGCAAACGATCTACTCATAGACATGAAAGACTTGAAGAGAAGACTATCATGCAAAACCCTAATGAAGAGTTACTACAATAATTCAAAAAAAAAATCCAAACAAGTCAAGACATTGGGAGTCTAGAAGAAATAGGCTCTATATACAAAAAGGGACTTACGTATTAATCCATTTCATAAAAGTTTGTATCTGCCTCCTTTCCCAAAACATTTCGAGGCACCTAGATTCAAAAAATATTGAGGAAAAGGAAACCACATTGATCACATCAGGGAATTTTGTGCCTCTTGTACTAGACTCAATGATGAGCCCACCTACCTCATGATATTTTTCCCTCATTCTCTTGGTGAGCCTGCATTCAAATGGTACTCCAAACTTCTCGGTAACATCAAATCTTGGTCAGAACTAGTAGACTAATTCAACTCCCATTTTTCCTTCATTATTATAAATGAGGTGACACTTTATAATTTGTGCTCAACTAAATAGAAGACAGGAGAATCATTTATCACATTCTTATTACATTGGAGAAAGTTAATCAGTCAATACTCACTTAACACTCCTAAAGAACAACAAGTTAATCTATTTATTGAAAACCTGGTCCCTGACTTAATCTATGAACTCAAGATCAAAACTCCAAGCACCATTTCCAAGATGATGAAAAAAGGGGCTAGTATTTAAGACACTCTTATCCATAAGGGAATCCTCAAATTGAACAAGGAAAACACAAACACCAACTCGTCTAATGACAATGCAAAATTTTTCTCTAAAAACAAGAATGTGACCAATGATGGCATTGTAGATACATGAACAGTTAGTGCATCACAACCTCAACTAAATTTGAAAGGTGAAAACCCTACGAATTCACAAACTCCCAATCAAACATCACCTCAATAGCAAAAAATTGAAACTTCCATGTAGGACCAAACCTCAAAGACGTCCTAGAACCAAGGATAGAAAATTCACACCCTTGTGGATACCTCTTGACACTACACTTCAACAATTACTTAGTAATAACTTCTTTCAATTACCCTCAATCAAGGATGAGCCACCAATAAAATCAAAATGGTGGGACGAAAAGAAATTGTGTGATTATTACTGTACTAGAGAGCACAAGACTACCTGATGTTTTCAGGTCAAACATAAAATCCAAGACCTCATTGATGATGGTATAATTACTATAGATCCTTCACTACTACCATCCAACTCTGATCACACTATTTTTAAAGATCTTTTGGGTAATCATGCAAAGGGAAAGCTTCTAGTTCAAACTCTGACTCCTAGGCTAATTACACATGCACTGGATATGACTACACTATCAATTTTTGACTCCCACATATCCACATTCACCTTAAAGGATGGGGACCCTCATTGTGTTGTCACTACACATCGTACCAAGATCACTCTACCTAGAGCTCCTTTTAGACCTACTACCTCTACTGGTAGACCTACTACCTTTATTGTCTTGTTAACTAGCTTGGCAAGACCCCTATGCAAATATCAATCTTGGACCTACTACGTGCATCCCCCCAATATCAAAAGATCTTGGATCAAGCCCTCAAAGAGTCAGTAGTCCTAGATAACATTGATGTTACCCAGTTCCAGGCCATGGTTGGGAACCTATCCACATCACAACATATCACCTTTTCACCCCAAGATATTCCTAAAGACAAATGTAACCAAAATAACCCTCTTCATCTCTAAGACTTTATCCTTAATACCAAGGTTAGATGTCTCTTGATATATGGCAGAGAAGGAATGAACATATGTACCCTTAGAGTTGTCAAGGGTTTGGGTTACTTTGAATATAATGTGGATCCCTCTCGCAAAATCACAATAAAGGCCTATGATAATGGTGAATGTTTCTCCAAGGGTGTCATCATATTACCCATAAGAGTTGGTCTGGCTACTGAGAATACATTATTCTAGGTCCTAGACATCAAAGTGAACTATAACATGATACTAGGATGCCCTTGGATTCATACTATGAAAGAAATGCCATCTACATATCATCAATGTCTAAATTTCTCTTACAACAATGTCGAGGTTACCATCCTTGGTGATCCAAATTCGTTCCAGTTTTGTGATAATCTAGAAGATGCTACCACATACCAAGTCCCAACAAACAATGAAACACAACTTACAGATTCCTCTAAATAAATGGATGCAAATATACACTCAGTAAGGCCAAGGAAAAGATGAAGATTGAAGACAATAGATGTGGAGAATACTTTATGTCTCAAGTATTCCACATTAGGGAGTCACCACCTTCTCCCCAATCTAATGATAAATTACACCTATTACAAGCACAACATTTTGGGATCAGTACACAAAATGCCACTTCTATCAATTTCATTAGTGCTGGTGGCCTACATAAAGAACATGTCTATGAGAATACATCTATTTGTATCGAGAAAGAAAAATTAGAACAAGAACCCACTTTTATATTTCCTAACAAGTATGGACTTGGGTTACTATCATGCAGAAATAAGGCTAGGATAGATGTAGTGATCTTGGATCTTAGAAACAAGGAATAATTGAACCTATCACTACAAAATGATGACCTCCTAGTTTGGGGCTTGGATTCAAACCATTGTGAATAGGTCCTCCTAGTACTGAGGTACCCATGTGTGAGACTATGAATGTTTCAAATGATGAAAAGGCATATGAGGACACCCAACCTAAAATCAATAATCCTTATGCACTTGACCATATCTTCATTGACCCCAATAATTCTACTAAATCATATACACATATATCTACCTTCCACCAAAACCCATTCAACACTAACGATGACATCCCCTCAAGTTATCCTGAACTATTGGATTGGGACTAGTGTGGAATAGTTATTTTTTATCAACTTAGTAATGATGACACTCTTGTAATATACTTTGAAATCTATGAAGGAATTATAATTGATGGCCATAAAGAATAAATTCCTCCTAAATTGAATGCATTGGCATATTTTGGGGAAGCAAATCCATCTTCCAGTTACAAATCTGGAAACAAAGAAAAAAAAAACAAGCATAGGTCTCTTGGTTAAAACTAAAAGGCACCATTAGACCGTGAAAAATCAAAAGCTAAGCAACTCCCAAGGATACAAAATAAAAAAGATGATGCCACAAATATTAGTGTTCCACTGTGTAACATACCATGAAGTCTTTTTGAGCACTCTCAATTAGCCTTCATGTGGGAAATTGTTGGTGTCAATCCTCCCAATCCTTCCTTATATCCAGTTGTTTATCCCCAAATCTAGCTACCTAACTTGTCCAACACCCAAAATCAAACTTATATCCAGAAAAACTTTGAATACATCATCATCAATGACATCCCATACAAAGAATCCTTTGACCCATTTATCCATAGATGCATTGACTTGCGAGAGGTAGATATTATCTTACATATGGTACATGGTGGTATATCTCGAGGCCTTTCCAGTGGTTTGATTTTAGCTACAGACTCAAAATGAATCGTATGTAGTTATGGTGAGTCATTGATCTAGAGATTATTAGCTAGTAGCACCAACAGCAGATTTCTTCTCAGCATTCTTCAGCAACATTCGTGATTCCATCTAAAAGTCCTAAAAAAAATCAAAAAAATGGAAAAAAAGTCCTAAAAAAAAATTTAAAAATAGAAAAAAAAAGTCCTAAAAAAAGAAACAAAAAAGTGAAAAAAAATCATGAAAAAATGGATGCCTTGATGAAAACCTGGCAAATAGGTGCTTTATGAAAGTACCACAGTGAAAACCTGGCAAACAGGTGTCATGTGTAGTTAATTATTACTACTCCATCTAGTGGGATTCCATCTGGTTTTTACCGCTTTTTTCATTCCCTAATCATATCCTTCATGTTGCAAGACATCTCTAGTCCCTTATGGCCCATAAACTAGTTAATGTCCATTGTTATCTTACCAAAGTGTCACCAACTTGTAAATACTTTTTCTTTTTCCTTTGTACATAGTCTGCATCTTGTTTGGGGGCATATTACCTAATGGTGCATGAGTTTGAACTTAAACTGGGTGCATCTCCCTAAGCACACATTATCCATTGGACTTATCGCAAATCAGATTGGAGCTAACACTTGAGACTCCTTATGATCTTGAAAAAATCCTAAAAATTTAAATATGATCCTAAAAATATCCTTAAAAATCATAAAATGTCCTGAACAAAGTCCTAAAAATCATAAAATGTCTTGAACAAATTCTTAAAATGGTAAAATGTAATGAATAAGGGTATATGGATTATGGCAATTCTTAGCCAAGTGTAAGGATAGAATTTATGATGTAAGATGTCCATGTGTCATGATGACATCAAGATTATGTCAATATTATATGGAATATTCAAATTAAAAATCCATATATCCACACAAATGCAAATTAGGAATTTGGAAATTAGAGGTGGAAAATGAGACTTAGGAGATAGAGAATTTCCATAGTTTGTAAATGATGAATCGATTAATTAGTAAAATTAACTAATTGAGGATGTTAACTAAGAAGAATATTTAGTAATGCAAGATGAAAAATGATTGGAATGACATAGGATTAAATTATGGGTTATTTAATCCCATAAGAAAATTAGTAGATGATTGGCCAATTTGATTAGATAAGTGCGACAATATCCTTTAATGAAATATGATGATTATGGTGATTGACTATAATGGTGGTGGGTAGACCAAAGCCATGGTCAAATTGAATAACTAATTCAGATTGATAACATGCCAAGGAAACATGACATGAATTAAGGACATGTAACATTTAACTAACATTGTAAATGCTATAGGATTAAAGTTGATTGAAAGGGTTGATCATAATAACATCAACAAAAACTATCAATTTTATTTAATTGATATTATAATAAAATGATCTAACACTGGGATACTTGAGAATGTCGAAGATTAGATGATGTGAATGATATTTTGACCTAGCACTAAGAGCCATGATAGTATTAAGGTCAGATTGATAGGTTTTCAAGGCACCGAGAGATGTGACAATGCATAGGACTAGATAGATGATGGTTTATTTAAGGTGTCTGACATATTTCAGGTTGATTATGGTTGATTCTAGGTGATTTTGGGTTAGTTTGGGGTGATTTTGATGATGTTGAAATGGTTTTGAAATGATCTAAAATTGATGTGAAAGAGGACACAATGATGATAGACACTATTGAGATATAATCAAGTTGGCCAAAAGATTAGAATTAGTGGAATGAGAAAATGGGATGAGTTAGTATAAAAATGTGATTAAACCATAGATGTGAACCATTTTTTAGCATCTACATTTTTGCCCTCTTTGATACAATGTGATTTAGAGTGTTTTGTCAAAGAATAACTAATGAGAAAGCCATAACAACATACCCTAGTAGGGATGATATATATGGGCGTCCCCTCAATAAATTGACTGAGATATGCATATGATAGGTCAATTTGTCTATAATGAGAGGATGAAGCCATGGCAACTGATGGATTACAAACTAGAGCTCAAACACAAAAGTTATGGGGTCTAGAGTGCAAAGTGGGGGTCAATCAGGGGCCTGAGAGTAGTTTCATTGGTTACTAATCAAGACAATGACAGAATTATGAAAATGATAGCTCAATATGTTCACAACAAAGATACGAATCGAATGCAACTAATAGATTGAAAATCAGAGTCGAAACACAAAAGTTATGGGCTTTGGAGTGTAAAGTAGGGGTTATGAGAGCAGTTCTAGGCATATAACTACCCCAAGTGCACCCAAGTGTACCTACAGTGCACTTGGTGATGCCAAGTGCACTATGACAGTACAAAGTGTACCCTGGGCACACTTGGGAAGCCCAATTGCACTTTGAAAGTGTAGGTTGCACACCAGAAGGCTTCGTGGGCCAAAATCAACCTGACTAGACTTAGAATGACTTAAAACTTGGTGTGCATGCCCAAAATGATGGAAAGAGGTCATAAAATGGGTCAAATCAGTCAAACATGGTCAAATATGGCCAAACTTGGCTCAAATTAAGGCTAGACTTGGTGGGAAGCCACAAAAGGTTGATAGATGCTGTATGGTGATGGAGGAATGCAAGATCAAGGAGGAAGCTAATTTGGTGTATCAGAATACATGATCATGGTGATGGACAAGGTATAAAGGCAAAAGAAAAAGTATGTATGACATATCCTTCATATTGCAAGAAATATCTAGTCCCTTGTCATGGCCAACAAACTAGTTAATGTCCATTTTTATCTTACCTAAGCATCACTAGTTTGTACATATTTTGTCGTTTGCCTTTGTCCATAGTCCACCACCATGATCATGTATTCTGATACACTAGATTATCTTCCTCCTTCATCCTACATTCCTCCACCATCATACACTCTTTGTCAACCTTCTATGCCTTCCCAACAAGTCTAGCCTCAATTTGACCCAACCAAATTTGACTAATTTGACCCATGTTCTGACCTTTTTCCATCATTTTGGGCATGTACACCAACTTTCAAGTTATTTCAAGTAGAGTTGAGCTGATTCTGGCCACCAGAGCCTTCTAGGGTGCAGTCTACACTTTTAGAGTATAGTTGGGCTTCCCAAGTTTTCCCAAGGTGCACTTGGTACTATCATGGCACACTTGGCATCACCAAGTGCACCCTAGGTGCACTTGAGGCAGTTAGATTCCCATAACTACTCTTGGAACCCCTACTTTGCACTTTAGAGCCCATAACATTTACATTTCAACTCTGATTTACAATCCATCAGTTGCATTAGATTTGTATCTTTGTTGCGAGAAAATTGAGCTATCATTTTCATAATTTTGTCACTATCTTGAGTGGTAACCCATGAAACTACTCTCGGGCACCTGATCAAACCCTGTTGTGCACTCTAGACCCCATAACTTTTGTGTTTGAGCTTTGATTTGTAATTTGTTAATTTCCATGGCTTTTTCCTCTCATTATTGACAAATTTACCTATCATATACATATCTCAGTCAATTTCTTGAGGGGAAACCCATATATATTGTCCCTATTGGGGCATGTTGTTATGGCTTTCTCATTAGTTATTCTTTGACACAATACTCTAAATCACATTGTATCAAAGAGAAGCAAAATGTAGATGCTCAAAAATGGTTTGCATCTATGATTCAATAACATTTTCATACTAACTCATCCCATTTCCTCATTCCACTAATTCTAAACTTTTGGCCAGTTGATTATATCTCAACAGTGTCCATCACCATTCGTATCCTCTTTCACATCAATTGCAGATCATTTTAGAACCATTTCAACATCATCAAAATCACCCTAAATCAACTTAGAATGGTTCCAGAATCAACCATAATAACCCAAAATATGTGAGATACCTTAAATCAACCAACATTTGTCTAATCCTAGGCATTGTCATGTTTCTTAGTGGCTTGGAAGCCTATTAATCTATCAACCCTATCAATCCAACCTTAGTACTATCAAGGCTCTCATTGCTAGGTCAAATTGTCATTCACATCATCTAATCTCTAACATTGTCAAGTCTCTCAATGTTAGATCAGTGCATTATCATATCAATTTAATAACATTGACAATGTTCGTCAATTTTATTATGATCAACCCTATTAAACAACCTTGATCCTCTAGCATTTACAATGTTAGTTAAATGTTACATGTCCTTAATTCATGTCATGTGTCCTTGGCATGTTATCAATTTGAATTATTCAATCAATTTGACCATGGCTTTGTTCTATCCATCATCATCCTAGTCGATTGGCATAACCATCATATTTCATCAAAGGATATTGTTGCACTTATCTAATCAAATTGGCCAATCACCTATTAATTTTCTCTATAGGATTAAATAATCCATAATTTAATTCTATGTCATTCCAATCATTTTTCATCTCACATTACTAGATATTCTTCTTAATTAATTTTATTAATTAATTGATTCATCATTCTCAAACTATGGAAATTCTCAATTTTCTAAGTCTCATTTTCCACCTCTAATTTCCAAATTCATAATTTCCATTTGTGTGGATATATAAATTTTTAATTCAAATATTCCACATAATATTGACATCATCATGACATATGGATATCTTACATCATGGATTCTATACTTACACTTGGCTAAGAACTATCATAATCCATATATTCTTATTCCCTTATGTATATCTATATTTAGCCATCATTGTCATAGATTCTTGGCTTTAAGTGGCTTTGAGGTGTCACATGATGCATCATAGATCCTCTTCTATTTTAGCCATGTTTGACTTCTAAGCATCATACAATCCTACATTTGGCATCTTGTGTCATATGTGTCATGGATTTCCTAAAGGAATCTCTTGCCAAATCACATATCCAAGGTGACAAGTCCAATGCTCTCCTCTTGTGTGATGATTATAAATTGAGTATTCTTCCTCTCATTTGCGGTCCTAAGTCTTGAGGTCCTAACTTCTAAGTCTCTTTATGCTTCAAATTAGTTCTTCTAGTACTCTCATATCATTATCATTATCATAAACTGTTACTTCCTAATTGTGTGCATTATAGTCAATTCGAGCTACATAAAATGTAGAAGAAAGAAGGACATGGGAGCTACAACTAAAGAGGTTGTTTTATTTTGTGTTCTTTCTTTGTTTTAGTTGGATTTCATGGTAGACTAGAGGGTATCAATGTATGTTTATTGAGTTTGTGATTTTCTCATAGTATGTTAGATATTAGCCCATTTTTTGGTCCTACAATTGGTGTATATACATTGTCCCTTGATTGACTCCTCAATGCATAAAAATCATAAAAAAGCATAAAGTACACACAAATGGCTTAGATGTACTCATTGAAGGTTCTGCATCTTCCCGTCATTGGTAGGTATACACTCGTTCACCATGGTGTTGTTCCCTAGGTAAACGGTCCATTATGCTTGCTCCAGAGCTCTTTTCTACCAGATGTAAGGATAAAAATGACTTTCAAACCCTCTCCTAGCCCTTTTGTAGTCTATTTTTTCCTATATGGACGTGTAAGATGCACTTTCTATATTGGTCGCGATGCCTTTTTGCACTCTAGAGCCCATAATTTTTGTATTTGAGCTCTGATTTGTGATTTGTTAGTTGTTACGGCTTTGTCCTCTTGTTGTCGATGAAGTAAACTTATCATATGTCCATGTTGATCAATTTCTCAAGGGGGCACCAATATATACCACCATTACTAGAGCATACTTTTCTAGCTTTTTTCATCAAGGTTCTTTGACATAATGCTCTAAATCACATTGTATCAAAGAGGGGCAAAAAATAGATGCTCAAAAATGGTTTGTATCTATAGTTTCATCACATTTTTGTACTAACTTATCCTATTTCCTTATTTCATTAATTTTGATCTTTTGGCCAACTTGATTATATCTCAACTATATTCTTCATCATTCGTATCCGTTTCTACATCAATTGCAGATCATTTCTAAATCATATCTGATCAACCCAAAAACCATTTCATCAACTCAAAATCATATCAAATCATATCAGAATCACCCCAAATCTACCCAAAATCACCCAGAATCAACTATAACCAACCCAAAACATGTTAGATACCCCAAAATCAATCATCATCTATCCAATCATAGGCATTGTTGCAGCTTTCAGTGCCTTGGAAACCTATCAACCTGTCAAACCTATCAAATCTAACTTTAGTACTGTCATGGCTCTCAGTGCTAAGTCAAAATTGTCATTCTTGTCATTCGATCATTGATATTTTCAAGTCCCTTAGTGTTAGATCATGACATCATCAAACCATTTTAATAAGATTGACAACATCTACCTATGTTATTATGATCAACCGTATTGATCAATCTCGATCCATAGCATTTATGATATCAATTAAATGTTACCTACCATTAATTCATGTCATGTGTCCTTGGCATGTTATCAATTCTAGTCAATCAATCAATTTGAACGTAGATTTGGTCTACCCATCATCATCCTAGTGAATCTAAATAATCATCACATTTCATCAAAGGATATTGTCACACTTATCTAATCAAATTGGCCAATCATCTACTAATTTTCTCTATAAGATTGAATAACCCATAATTTAATCCTATGCCATCCCAATAATTTTCATCTAGCATTACTAAATGTTATTCTTAATTAACATCCTCAATTAATTAATTTTATGAATTGGAAATTCTCAATTTCCTAAGTCTCATTTGCCACTTCTTTTTTCCAAATTCTCAATTTCCATTTTTGTGGATATATGGACTTTTAATTCAAATATTCCACATAATATTGACATAATCTTGATATCATCATGATACATGGACATCTTACATCATAGATTCTATTCTTACCCTTGGCTAATAGTTGTCATAATCCTTATATTCTTATTCCCTTATGCATATCTATATTTAGCCATCATTGTCATAGATACTTGGCTTTAAGTGGCTTTAAGGTGTCACATGAGGCATCATAGATCCTCTTCCATTTTTAGCCATTTTTTACTTCCAAGCATCATACAATCCTACATTTGGCATCTTGTGTTCCATGTTTCATGGATTTCCTAAAGGAATCTCTTTCCAAGTCTCATATCCAAGGTGACAAGTCCAATGCTCTCATCTTGTGTGATGATTATAAATTGAGCATTCTTCCTCTCATTTTTGGTCCTAAGTCTTGAGGTCTTAACTTCTTAGTCTCTTTATGCTTCAAATCAATTCTTCTAGTACTCTCATATCATTATCATTATCATAGACTTTTTCTTCCTAATTGTGTGCATTATAGTCAATTAGAGCTGCATCAAATGGAGAAGAAAGAAGCACATGGGAGCTACAACTAAAGAGGGAGTTTTATTTTCTATTCTTTCTTTGATTTAGCTAGCTCTCATGGTAGACTAGAGGGAATCAATGTATTTTTATTGAGGTTGTGATTTGCTCATAGTATGCTAGATATTAGCCCATTTTCTAGTCCTATAATTAGTGAGCTCAATTTGAATTGAACATGCAACCTTCTAAAGGAATGAGTAACACAAAAACATCAAATATCTTCAAAAAATCCTAAAAATTACAAAACCCACCAAAAAATTGCAATAAACCTTGTAAATATTCACTATGGATAATCACCCCTTTTTCTTAAAAACTTGCACTTTCATAGACTAAAACTCAAAATTGTACTTGAATGACAATCACACTATTTGAGCAATGTGAAGCAATAATCAATCTAATGACTTATGGACCTATCAATTGAATCAACAAATAGACCTATCACATGATCAACTTGTCAAACACTATTTGCAAACCTAAAACACTAAAAAGAAAGTAATAATGGACAAGAATATCTGTTGGCTCACGTTGTTTAGTGAGTTTTTTCTTTTTTCTTGTTTTTCTTTGATCATGTTCCTATGCCACTCAATGACATAAACTGATCTATGAGAGTGGTCGTGATGGTACATGGTCATTTTTTTCATCTGTTAAAATTTACCTTTGAGATTCTAGGGCATGTATATATGCCTCAAGAAGGATAAGGTCATTTTCTATTTGCATCATGCTTGTTTGCACAAAACGTTTGCATTTGCACTCTGGCCCTTTATGCCATAATATGTTGCATCCCATTTACCATATCAAAATAAAGCTCCATAAACATATAGTGCACTTTATGAAAGAAAAAGTCCTCACCTCTTTCTAATTGTTCCTCATTTTGTCTCTTCAGTCTTCTATCATTCATCTCTTCATCCACCACCATGCCAATACACGAAATCATCTTCATCTTGCATTTCTACATCTTCATACACTATCTGTTAAGCTTCTGTGACTTTCCACCAATTATCTCCTTCATCTGACCTTTGTGTGACCAAGTTTAACCAAATTTGACCATGTTCAACTGATCTCACCCATGTTATGACCTCTTTCCATGGTTTTGGGCAAGGACACAAAGTTTTAGGTCACTTTGAGTTTAGTCGGGCTAATTTTGGCCTACAGAGCCTTCTGGGGCACAATTTACGCTTTTAAAGTACAATTGGGCTTCCCAAGTGTGCCCTAGGTGCACTTGGTACTGTCATAGCACACTTGACATCATCAAATGTTCCCTAGGTTCACTTGGGTGCATTTTGGGCACACTTGGGGCAGTTAGATGCCCAAAACTACTCTCAGAGCCCCTATTTTACACTCTAGAGCCCGTAACTTTTGTGTTTTAATTTTGATTAGCAATTCTTTAGTTTTGTTGGATTCACATCTTTTTTGTGAAAAAATTGACATATCATTTTCATTATTTGGTCACTATCTTGAGTGGTATCCCATGAAACTACTCTCGGGCCCCTGATCGACCCTCACTTTGCACTCTAGACTCCATAAATTTTGTGTTTGAGCTTTGGTTTGTAATCCGTTAGTTACCATGGCTTTTTCCTCTCATTATCAAAAAATTTACATATCATATGCATATATCAATCAATTTCTCAAGGGGGCACCTATATATATCATCCCTATTGGGGCATTTTGTTATGGCTTTCTCATCAATTATTCTTTGACACAACACTCTAAATCACATTGTATCAAAGAGGGGAAAAATGTAGATGCTCAAAAATGGTTCACATTCATGGTTTAATCACATTTTCATACTAACTCATCCCACTTTCTAGTTCCACTAATTTTGATCTTTTGGCCAACTTGATTATAACTCAATAGTGTCTATCATCATTCGTATCTTCTTTCACATCAATTGCAGATCATTTTAGAACCATTTCAACATCATCAAAATTACCCCAAATCAACTTGGAATCAACCATAATCAACCCAAAACATGTTAGATGCCTTAAATCAATCATCATCTATATTGTCCTAGGCATTATCGCATGTCGCAGTGCCGTAGAAACCTACCAATCTATCAAACCTATCAATCTAACCTTAGTACTATCATGGCTCTTAGTGCTAGGTCAAACTGTCATTCACATCATCTAAACTTCAACATTTTTGAGACTCCTGGTGTTAGATCATTGCATTATTAGATCAATTTAATAACATTGATAATTTTTGTTGATGTTATTCTGATCAACCCTATCAATCAACCTTGATCCTGTAGCATTTACAATGTCAAGTAAATGTTACATGTCCCTAATTCAAGTCATGTGTCCTTGGCATGTTATCAATCTAAATCAATCATTCAATTTGACCATGGCTTTGGTCTACCCATCATAATCCTAGTTGACTGACATAATTGTCACATTGCATCAAAGGATATTGTCACACTTATCTAATCAAATTGGTCAATCATCTACTAATTTTCTCTATAAGATTAAATAACCCATAATTTAGTCCTATGTCATCCCAATCATTTTCATCTCACATTACTAAATATTCTTCTTAATTAAAATTATCAATTAATTAATTGATTCATCATTCGCAAACTATGGAAATTCTCAATTTCCCAAGTCTCATTATCCATCTCTAATTTCCAAATTCTTAATTTCCATTTGTGTGGATATATGATTTTTAATTCAAATATTCCACATAATATTGACATAATCTTAACATCATCATGACACATGGACATCTTACATTATGGATTCTATCCTTACACTTGGCTAAGAATTGTCATAATCAATATATTCTTATTCCCTTACGCATATCTTTATTTGGTCATCATTGTCATAGATTCTTGGCTTTAAGTGGCTTTGAGGTATCACATGATGCATCATAGATTTTCTTCCATTTTTAGCCATGTTTGACTTCCAAGCATCATACAATCCTACATTTTAGCATCTTGTGTCATATGTGTCATGGATTTCCTAAAGGAATCTCTTGACAAGTTGCATATCTATGGTAACAATTCCAATGCTCTTCTCTTGTGTGATGATTATAAATTAAGCATTCTTCCTCTCATTTCTAGTCCTAAGTCTTGATATCCTAATTTCTTATTCTCTTTATTCTTCAAATTAGTTTTTTTAGTACTCTCATATCATTATCATTATCATAGATTTTTACTTCCTAATTTGTGCATTATAGGCAATTGAAGCTACATCATATGGAGAAGAAAGAAGGACATGGGAGCTACAAATGAAAGAGGGGATTTTAACTTTGTGTTGCTTTCTTTGTTTATTTGGTTTTCATGGTAGACTAGAGGGCATCAATCCATGTTTATTGAGTTTTTTATTTTCTCATAGTATGTTGGATATTAGCCCATTTTCTAGTCCTACACATGGTAGTTAGTTCCTAGACCTAAAGACAAGAATGTGATAGGAACCAAATGGGTATTCAGAAACAAGATGAATAAGCAAGGTGAAGTTGTGAAGAATAAAGCTAGACTTTTATGCAAGGTATATTCATAGCAAGGAGGCATAGACTATGAGGAAACATATGCACCTATAGCCAAAATGGAAGCAATAAGGATGTTTCTGGCTTATGTAGTGAATAAGAAGTTCAAGGTTTATCATATGGATGTTAAATCAGTCTTTTGGAATGGAGAACTTGAAGAAGAGGTATGTATTGAGCAGCCTAAAGATTTTCCTTTATTAGAAGATAAAGACATGGTATGTAGACTAAAGAAAGCTCTATATGGTCTGAAGCAAGCACCTAGAACCTAGTATGCAAGGTTGGATAGTTTTTTGGAAAATCTTGGATTTGCTAAAGGTACAATAGATAGTAACTTGTATTTGAAAGAAGTTGAAGATAGTTTGTTGATTATTGTAATATTTTTTGATGACATCATTTTTGGAGGTAATGATGAAGTAAGTGATAAGTGTTCTAAAGAGATGAAGAATGAGTTTGAAATGAGCATGATAGGAGAAATGAAGTTTTTTCTAGAATCGCAAATTATGCAAAATAGTGATGGTATTTCATTTCACAAGCTAAGTACCTCAATTATTTGTTGAAAAGGTTTGGTTTGAAAAGTTGTATATCTATTAGTACACCTATGATGACTAGTCACAAGTTATCCAGCAAATACAAGACACCTATAGTAGAGCAAAAGTACAAATCCATGATTGGAGGTTTGCAATATTTGACTCACACCATAATAGATATAGAAAATGTAGTTGGATTTTAGCTAGGTTTCAAGTTGATCCTAAGGAGTGTCACTATGCAGCAGTGAAGAGAATATTTAGATATTTGAAAGGGACATCTAACTATGGAATTTGGTATGACAGATCAAGTGATTTCACTCCATGTGCATATAATGATAAAGATTGGCTAGCTAGTATGGATAACAGAAAGAGCACTAGTGGTGGAGCATTCTTTCTTGGAGGAATATTGGTTTCTTGGTTAAGCAAGAAGCAATATTGTATTTCACAGAGTATTGTTGAGGCAAAGTATGTTGTAGCAGCAAATAATTGTAATCAAGTGATGTGGATGAAGCAGATGTTGAAAGATATCATAATTGAGTTTGAAGAACCTCTTATCCTTTAGTATGATAACACAAGTACAGTGAGTATGGCTAAGAATCATGTATTGCATTCTTAGGCTAAACATATATCTATTAATTATCATGCACTAAGAGAGAAAGAAGCAAAAAAGGAGATCATATTGGAGTATGCCATTACTAAAGATCAAATTGCAGATATCTTTACAAATCCTTTGCCTAAAGATACTTTTTAGTAGTTGAGAGGTATGCTTGGGATTATGCCCATGCCTACTTTTGAGTAGATGATGCAGAGAGTGCATCTGTCCAGTAGTACATAGCACTATTATTAGCCTGGACTAAATGTTGATGCTTCCCGTATGGGGGAGTATTTTTTATGATCTGAGTCATTGAGGACTCTTGATATTTGGTATTAAATAGTGTCTTTGGACACTTGAGCTTATTGAGGTTTTGGTATAACATATTAACAATTGGTATTTCACAATTGGTATGTTGAGATTGAGGTCTTTGAAATTGATGTCAATGGGGGAGAGTATGCATGAAAAACATCTCCTAAGGCATAAGGGAGAGATGCATGAAAGAAAGAACTCCTAAGAAATGGGGGAGAGATATCTCTTTAGAGAGATTTAGAAAGATTCGTGAAAGGAAGAAAGAATATGCACTTGATGTATTGTGAATTATTTAGTGTGAAGTAAAAAAATTGATGTCTAAGAAGGAGTATGCACCTGTGTCAACATATTGTGTTAGATTCTTTTTAGCATGTGGACAACTGATGTTGGTCAGCAACAGCAATAGAACATCATTTGGTATTCTTGGAACTTAGGTATTTTTCATCTATGTTTCCATCAATACCAAAGGGGGAGATTGTTAACATGAATACTAATGATACTACTTTGTGGGAGTATCTTGAGCATTAGAGAGTATTGACATGTTGCATTCATGACTATGTTTGATATTGATGTCAACATAGCATGGTTTCTATAAAGATTGGATGAGTAGAAAACATAGATCTTAATGGTATGGACAATAGCTTGATTATCTAGAGATGTGTAGTTACAAACATGTTTGACACAATGCCCTAATGACATCGTCAAGTGCATAGAGTTTGAGTTGAAAACGTATGGAAGTTGTACCTAATTTACAAAGAGAAGTTCAAAGACAGAGTATTGGGAAAGTAGTTCCTGATATTTTTTACTATCTTACATCTGAGATGTAATCATAACATGCACAGTCAAGAAGTGATAGAGGACAGTTAGTGAGTGCACAAGCCCTAGTATTGCATGTGTGAAGTTTTGTATAGACTATGAGTTGATCGTACTACTATAATTGTAATTAATTAATTACCTTATTATAATTAATTAGGAAAGCCTCAAGGCCTACTCAAGGAATTATTGTGAAGATATGGTATAAAGGAAATAACTTTTCCTTGTTTGTAATATGTTGTGATCATTGTGAGAACTGCAAAGTGTGGAAAGAAGTAAAGTTCTTCAGGAATGTGTGTAAGAAATCCAAGGGATTATTGGATGCAAGATTTTTAATCTAGTTACAAGATCAAAAGAAGCAGAGGTCTGGTTGATAGGAAAAAGAAAGAGGAAGGAAAAGTACAATACAATTCTATTATTCTACAAGGAATAATACAGAGATCATTTGGATAGTGGGTTCATTGGTCTTGCTCTTAAAGTTGTTTGGGTAGTGGGTCTAGCTGTCTTCCACAACTTCTAACAGGGTTGGCACAACTCCTAATAGGGCTAGAATCTCCTAATAGAGATTCAAGGTATCCTAATAGGGACTCATATGTACTAAATGTATTCATAAACTCCTAACAGGGTCCATCCTCTAACAAGGAATAATTATATTAGTACATCATCTTGCAAGTACCATCCCCATCAAGATTTTCCCTCTGATCAAGGTTTTCCCTAGTTAGCATACTTGGTGTTATTATGTATGAGTATCTTGTTGTAGTTTTGGTTTATATTACTCATATGGTTAAGTTTGATTAAGGTTGATAAAGGTGATAATAGTTAGATAACTGATTCACCCCCCCCCTAGTTGTATCAATGGACTATATATTCTAATAGGTTCTTGGTGCATTGGTGATACCAAATGGAATTACCAACCACTCATAGAGACCCTCAGTAGTCTTAAATGTAGAATTCCACTCATCACCCTTCTTTATCCTTATTATATAATAGCCATTCTTGAGATCAATTTTAGAAAAGTATCTAGCTTTACCAAGACAGCCCATTAGATCCTCTATCTTAGGAATAGGGAATCTATATCTAATTGTAATTCTTTTAACTTCCATATAATCTATACACATTCTCCACTTACCTCCCTTTTTATGGGCTAGAACAACTAGGACTACACATGAATTGATGCTCTTCCTAATTAACCCTTAATTAAGCAATTCTTGGACTTGCCTTGCTAACCCCTTATTCTGCTCTGGTGTCATCTTGTATGCAACTTTGTTTGGTAGTGATGCACCTAGTATGAAGTCAATTTGATGGCTTATGGCTCTCTTTAGAGGTAATGTTGGTGGTGCTCCATCACCTATGATATCCTTAAACTGATCTAGTAGTTCTTATTCTTCTACACGTATAGATGCTTATACCAATGCCTCCTCTCTATTTGGCTTTACAATGACAACATATCCAACTCCTTTACCTTCTATTAGTTCCTTAAGGAACTCTTTCCCACTCATCAATAAATTCTTTTTAGTAGCCTTTTCTACCTTTTCTTCTTCCAACAATGACTATATTCCATAGGTGACTCTATCCTTCTTGAAGGAATATTTGATTTCCTTTCCATGATGCACTGCCTCTTTGTCATATTGCCAATGTCTCCTTTGTATCATATGGAAAGCATCTATTGGGAGTACATCACATAGGACCTTGTCTTAGTACTTTCCAATTGTAATTTCCACCCATACTTGCTCATTCACCAAAATATTCTAGCCCTTATTCAACCAAGTTACCTTATACCGGCTTACATGTGGAATTTATGTCAAATCGAGCTTATGCACTGCTTCTTTTGATATCACATTATCAATAGACCCTAATTCTATGATCACCTTACATACCTTTCCAAGTATCTTACATGTAGTCCTAAAAAGTTCCTTCCTTTTCTTAGATTCCTCCTTCATTGGATCTTTGACTAAGACTCTTCTCAATATTAGGTTCTCTCCCTTTTCCAATTCAAGGTCTACCTCACCTATTTTATGAATTTCTTCTTCTTGAACATAGGTTATTTTCTTCTCACCATAAGATGTTGATACCTTCTCTAGACACCTATAAGCAGAATGTCCTAACTTTCTAGATTGGTAACATTGCATGATACTAAAATGTGATCCCTTACTACTATTTCCATATCTTCCTTTGCCACCAATATTGAATCATCTTCCTTTGTTGGAGTCTCCCCTTTGGCTAGTCTCACTAGCCTGCTCAGTCCATTTGGACACCCCATAGTTCCTATGATCATTAGTCCTTCCACTAGAACCACCTCTAAAGTTACCTTTGAAATCTTTACTGCTACTTCTACCTTTAGAGTTTGAGTCACTCTTCTTTCTCAACTTGTCTTCCACCTTTTGAACCATTTAGAAACAACTTCGCAAAGTAGTGAGACTGAACAAATTTAGTTCATCTTGTATAGACCACTTAAGTCCATTGAGATATATTACCACCTTGATGATTTATGCCTCTTGTATCATTGACCTTAGGGCTAGTTTTTGGAACTCTTTAGTGTAGGAAGCCACATCAAGATTCTTCTACTTGAGATTATGCTTCTGCTTGTGAAGTTGGATCTCATAGTCCTCTCGTAAATAGGTCTCATTTATCTTTGCTACCATAGCCTTCTAGTTGGCTATTAGTTTCCTTCCTTCACTCTCTCTTTCCTCATGCAAAAAATTCCACCAAGTTAGTGCCTATCCTTTTAATCTTGACTTTGCCACCCTTACCTTTTGAGCCTTTGTTATCCCTTCACATTCAAAATGTTTCTCAATGCTCTCAATCCACTCTAGGACCCCTTCTGCATCCATCTTACCATAGAAAAATGAGATATTCTCAAGACTCGTTCTCCCAAATTCATTGAGGGCCTTGAGAAATGGTTCTTGGTCACCAAGTGGAGGATCAGGTTTAGGAATCTCATCTTCCAAGTCTACCTTCTTCTTGTCCCTTTGCCAGAGCTACCTCTTCCATTTCCTTCAATTTGTCCTTCATTCTTCTATAGCCTCATCTAGAAGCCTATTTTTCTCCTCCATGATCTTCTTCTACTTATCTACCTTCTTATCCAATTCTACATTGGTTACCATCTTTGTAGACCCACTTGATTCAATAGGATACAACATACCAGCACAAGCCTTAATCTTATGGTTCTTATACCACTTTGATGGGGAGCTTCTTCTCTTAGAGCCTTTTTTCTCTACCAAGGCTATCCCTTAGCCTTCTTAAGGTCTCTTCTCTATCTCCAACCTAGAGGATTCTCTCCTAATACCCTTCCACCAAGAAACTCACATGTTAGTTTCACTCCTCAAACTCCCAAACCCCCAGCTAAGCATATTTTGGCTTATTAAGCCAAAATTCCACCAAATGCTTCCCGTAAGGAAAAATAAATTTTAAACCTACCTTATGAGGTTATTGAAACTCTTTTCAATTCATTCTACACCATCTTGACATGTTTATCACACCCAAAATCCATTCTTTCTTTGTTTAACCTAGTAGCCCAAATGGCCCCAATTAGCCCTCCTAAAAACAAGGATTCCTCTATAAATTGAAAAATCCCTTAACAAGGCCTATATATGTCTACTAGAAATTGTATCATAGTGATTAGGGCTAAAGTATTTTCTTGGTCTCAAGTACTCAAAGTGTTTATACATCATCTTTTTAGAAAACCTTACTTTTAAGGGTTTCAAGGGAAACAACAACAACTACACTTCTAAAATAAACAAATCTTCTCTCTAGAATCCATCCTCTATTTCATGGACACTATACACTCTACTCCACCATTTCCCAACCAAGATTTTCACATACCAATTCTCTATTCATCCTAGAATTCACTTGCAAAGCATTTATGTGCCTTGCCAAGCTTCTACTAGCTTGCTTAGGGCTCACTTGCAAAAATAAAAAATTTATTTTCCCAACCACAAAAATTGGTATTTACATAGTTTACATAGGCTATTACTTTTTTCCCAAAGGCCATAGGATTTCAACCATAGGAACTCAAGTTTTAGCCATTCTAATGCAGCCTTGTCAAAATTGAACAATGAAAATGAAGAACTTGAGTAATTTTTAAAATGTGATAAATTGAAGTCTAGTGATCAAAAAAAGGTTTCAAAGAGTTAAAACATGATCTCAAGTAATTATTCCATCAAAAATAGTAATAAAATCAATCAAGTTCTCTAAGAAATCCTTTAAAACTACATTTCCTATTAGCAAATCCTTCTCCTTTCATTAACTGTCTATGCATATGATTCAACCAACCCCTATCACTCAATTAGATGATGCTTATATATACTTTCATAAATACTTTTTCCTATAGGGAAAAAACTAAGTTCAAATTATGTATTTTTCCACAAATTGCAAAAAGTTGCCATTGCAGCTTTGCAAAGATTGCGAAGTTGTCAATGAGCAACTTTGACAATTTTTGCTCGTTTTGCATTTGATCCCTCCAAACTTGTCCAGTTTGGTCTCAAACCTCCTAAAATGACATTAGAAAATTTAATTACACTTATTAAACAATCATTTCCCCTTCTATTGAATTTAGCCATGTTTTTCCCTTTTTGAGCATTTTTTGCATTTTCTAGGCTTATCAGGACTTAATTACTAAAACTCATGACTCATACTTAAATCCTATTTAACCACACCTTCTAAACATACCATTGGAATTTATCCATAGTCCATATTCATCAAATGGCTATCTATACCATTTACAAGCCAAAATTGTCTTAGGGTTTGACCCTACCCTTAGGTGCTCCACCAAAGAGAGAGTATAAGGCAAATATAATTCATCTTGGTAATAGAAGCAAAGGTCTTAGAGTAGTCAATACCCTCAACCTATGAAAATCCCTTTGTAACAAGATGTTCCTTGTACTTTTCAATAGAACCATTTGTAACATACCTAGTACGATACACCCATCGACACCAAACTAACTTTCTTCCTTTTGGAAGAGGACAAAGATCCGATGTGTGGTTCTTCATCAAAGAAGAGTACTTCTCATCTATAGCCCTATCCCACTCTGAATGTCATGTTTCATATGAAAAAAATTGTGGATCATCTGAAATGGAATGCATCAATAGTCTAGTACCAAAAGTTTGAGCATGAGTGTGATGAGAATCTGAAGGATCACTTGCCATAGGTCTAACTGCATCAATAGTATCACAAGCCCAGTTGGGAACTCACTAAACAACTAGTGGAGGTGGTAAAGGGGGTTCAATATCAAGATCTTCCTTAGAGGATGCATAGCCTAATGGAGGAGCAGAGGAAGTACCAGGTGGTGATGGAGAAGTTGGTAATAGAAGCTCTATCTAAGGATACCACTCATTAAACTGGAAATCTCGCCAAAAAAAGACATCTCTAGAATTATGATCAAGCAACCTATATGTCATCACATCCTCATAGTAGCCAAAAATATGAGTGGTTGGCTCTTCCTCTCCATGGCTTTCCATTGAACATCTAGAATCAATGCCCAAGCCTCACTACCAAAAATGCAAAATGTAGAAACATTGGGCTTGACATGATTCCAAGACTCCTCATGAGTCAAATGTTGTAATGTCTTGTAAGGCATCTGATTCTAAATATAGTTGGCACAATTGATAGACTTGGTCCAAAATGAAGAACTCATAACTTGAGATTGTATCATATAATTGGTTATCTCTCGTAATGTCCTATTATTTCTCTTTACATCCTCATTCTGCTGAGGGGTATGGGGAACTATGAATTGATGATGTAAAGCATGCTCAATGCAAAAATATTTGAAAGATTGATTCACATATTCCCTTCCATTTTTAGTGCGTATGCACTTGACAGAAAGGCTAGAATCCTTCTTCAAAAATGTCTTAAAGATTTGAAATAAATCAAAGACGTTAAACTTGTACTTTAGAAAGTACAACCATGTGCATCTAGAGAATTAATCTATGAAGGTAAGCACATATTGAGCACCTAAAAAAGATGGAGTGGGGAATGGCATAAGATCACTATGTATAAACTCAATGGTGCCTTAGTAAATGTGGATCTACCTATCAGAAATGGATCTCTTTGATGTTTTCCAAGTGCACAACCTTGAAAAACATCATTAGTACAAGAGATCTTAGGTAGCCCAATCACTAGCTACTATGTACTTGTCTATAGTTGACATGGCCAAAATGCTCATGCAAAAGCTTTCTCACTATGTTTGCATGAGCAATAAGAGAAACACTTATAGAATTAGAGTTCTTAAAGCCATCAAACTGATATAAGTGAGATTGAAGATCAACACTCCCAATAGGAAAAACCAAGTTGGGATCATGGAGGTCTCAAATAACCACATCATGTGGTGAGAACTCAGTTGTCTTACTAGAGCCAGAAGGAAAAATCTAAAAGATAGACAAGAGGTTCATAGAAATGGCCAGAACCAAGAGAACAACCTATAGTGAACCTCCCTCTAAAGAGATAGTTCCTAAACTTGAAAATGAAAGTTGTGTGGAGTCACCAAATGTAATTCATGTAGTAACACTCTGAGCAAGTAAGGTAACTAAATTTGGTGAGTGAAACCAAGTAACTATAGAAGATAGTGATCATGCATAAAGAGCATGTCCTTTTACTAAAGGAGGAGGTGATGGCTTCAGAGAAGCAATACCATGTTTGTGCATGGCCTCTTCTAAACCCTCAAGAAATTTCCAACACCTAGAAATTGGATGTCCTTCCTTGCCACAAAAAATGCAAGGATCACCTATAACCTTGTTAGTCTTGGAGTAAGACTCACCAAACTCAGAAGATTTACCTTTCAGAGTGGACTTTTGAGCATTTGATTTAGGAGTGGGCTTGGAGGAACTCTCTCTTCCTATTGAATTTGTCCTTGGCTTTAGATTCTACTTCATCTTTCTTGTAATTGTCTGAGCAACCAATACATGTTTCTTTGAACCTATGATAGTATCCAACTATGTAAGCTTGGAATTCTCTCTAGTCAATTGATCACAAAAAACCTCAAAAGTGGGCATGGAAAATTTGGGACCCAAAGCATCCATAGTGAAATGGAAGGTAGAAGAGAAAATTTGAAAGTTTCCTTGAAGCTTTGATAGAATTATATAGATGCACTCCTTATCTGTCTTCTCTTTCCCACATTGTTCTAACAAATTTCTCTACTATTTCAACCTCATGAGAAAGTCCTCAATAGAGGGGAAATCATTTGGTACAAGTGAAGTAAGATCTGCCCCAATTTGAAGTGCTCTGAACTTGTTGATGGTACCAAACAAGTCCTTGAACTTGTCCCATATTTCTTGAGGAGTGGAACACTCATCAAGACAAAATTGTAAGCTATCTGAAACACTCAGAGAAATCAGACCCATGGCTTTACCCAACTTATTCCTATGCTATAAAGTCTGATATTGAGTATGAAAAATTGGTTACACTATATCTAAACAAGACTACAAACTCTTTGAATGAAGAAGTTGTTGCATAGCAAATTTCCATGTGTGATAGTTATGTGGGTTTAGAATAAATACACAAGAAGAAGTCTTTTCCATTGTTTTAAGAAAGTGTTTTGAATTTTTTTGGTATACTAATATTTTAATAGAAAATAATGAAAAAACACCCCCCACAATGCAAAAAATTGAACCCCAACTGCTAGAAGGAATGCATATAAAAGGAAAGAGAAAAAATACTTCAGTGGAGTATCAAAAAATACTTGGTGAAAAATACTAGTGAAATGATAGAGAATCTAGAAAGTGTTCAAGAAGAGCTTGGTGGCACTTTTTTTTTATTGGAAATAAAAGCTCAAATAAGCAAGTTATGCCTCGTTAAAGATAGAAAGCATCATCTAACTTTGAGAAAAAAATAGGTATCAAACTAGAAAAAAATCAAAAAACTACCTTCACCATCATGTCTATCTTAGAATTATCTTTCCAATGATGTTTTGATTTCCAAGAAATGGCTCAATATGCTCAAATTAGAGCCAAGAATTTGACAGGGCCTCCAAAAGTGCAATAAAAAAATTGCAAACCCCAAAAAAAATGAAAAAGGGCTAAAAAATTAGCCCTAGCCCCCCATGTGACTGTAGGCTAGGTGATGGAGGTTAAGTGGACTATGGATGGTGCATAGTCAACAATAGTAATGGTGACATGGGAACTAGGTATGGGCGGAGGCAAGCACGCACACAAGGAACACTGATGAAAATGGCTAAGGGCAGCATAGTGGTGGTTGGAGGGCTACATGTTTTAAAACATACACACACACACACACATTTTAAATTTGCATTGTAATGTGTGCCGAGGGTCGCTTAGTCATGGTAGGCAAAACAAATTTCCTTAGATTTTCCCTGTGTCCAAAATTGACAAATTTTATATCGAAGTAGGGATTTTGATGTCTTCTAAAGCCATTCATGAAGTCTATTTCGCATCAAAGTGCTCCAAAATATAGAGACCTCCCTATTTTCAAAAAATAACATGATCTATTTTAACAAACCCTCGTTCCCACTTTCTTCAAAAACTAAATAAGTTATAGAGAGTTCAGCTCTAATACCATGAAGGATTTGAGCTATACAAATCTAAAAACTTAAAGAATGCTTGCATGCAAGAACCTATCACAGAGAAGAAAAGACAAAGAAGAAGCAAGGATTTGCTCTAAGAATATGAAAAATTATATTATTAGACAAAAAAATGAATGAAATTTACAATTGATCAATCCTTCTAGAAGGAGATCATAAAACCTAAAAGGGAAACCCTAAGAGGTGAATAATATTTAATAATTATTATTTAATTATTAAGTGGAAATGCAAGTACAAAAAGGGAAATCTTAAGAAGGAAGTATAGGTAATTTAATAAATAAAATGAAATTAACCCTTTACTTTAACAAATAGCTCTTGAAGGTCAAGAAAAGACCACTTTCACATTATGTCATTTGGGCTTAAAAATTCTAGTGCTACGTATGAAAAGGCTATGACAAACATTTTTCATGACATGATTAATAAAAACATGGAAGTCTATGTAGATGACACTTTGGCTAAGTCTAAGAAAAAAAACACTCTCTTGGATGACGTCAGTTTGATATTAGACCATATGGAACAATTTCAACTTAAGTTGAGGCTCAATCCTAATAAATGTTCCTTTGGTGTTGTAATCACCTAAAAATGGTCATCTAGACTATTATCCCTCTTCTCAACATTTTGGCTAAATTAATTAATCATTTCCCTAGGCCAAATTTTTAAAAATTAATTTATTTGATTTTAACCTATAGTTTGACTATAATATCCTAAGTCCATATTTTATTAAAATAACATGTCCCCTTTTAATTAAATAAAAGACACCATTCTTCTAACCCACTCAATGTGCATACATAGAGTCTTTTTCCTATTTACAACTTAAAAGAAAAGATTTTATCTCACATGAAAAGTCAACTCTCTCTCATTGGTTGACTTGATCTTGCACATGGATCATTCAAAAAGTCAACCCCCACCCTTGATCATCCATTTCTTGATCTTAATGTCAACCATTCGTACACCTTTAAAAGAAAGAGCTCTCTCCCTCTCTAAAGATCCTGATTTTGAGCTATTGTTATGATGTAGGTTTCTTGACAGGTTTTCTTGAGAGTATTTGTGGAGAACTTCTTACTTCTTGTCTTATTCTTGCATTATCATCCTCATTCTAGGTTAGATGCATTTTCAATAGTTTACCTTCCTTTTACAATAGCTTAGATCACCTAGTTTAATTAAAATGGTTGTAATACTCTCATTTTGCTTAGCCTAGTTGCATTGTGCATTTCATTCTAGTTTAGCTTCATCTCTTGCATTGCATGTTGTAGAGTTCTTTTGACAATAGCCCTCTTTCTCTTGTCTAAGGAATCTCCCATTGCATGGTTTACTAGCAAGGGTTGTGTCTCTAAGGTTTAGCTGAGAGCTCTTCATATGCTTATGCACAAACCTTCGCACTCCATGGATAGGGAGATCTAAGTCACCATTCAAGCATTCCAATATATGGAATACCTTGGATAGAAGCGTTTAGAGTAGTGCACTTTCTTAGTGTACAATTTTTGTACCCACCATGGGGAAAGATATCTTAGTTTTTCCTTTTTATGTGCATTTTTCTCTTGGATTTCTACTTGCTATTCTATACTTTTTTTCTCTGCAGTCATGATTATTGTGCGATGCTTTATCAATATCATATGATATTTCTCAATACTACAGTGTGGTATTTTACTAGTTAAAGTATCTTATGGATATACAAAATTCTATCACACCAACACTATAAGTTCTATTGCATGAGTATAGTACAAAATATTGTCGAGAGAAGAAGTATCATCCTAGTATTCTAAAAAGTATTGTATGATACTTAGTCAGCATTAAACTATCACCTAGTCTGTAACTTGTTGTTGTTTGATTTGTTTGGTCAAATTTGAGTATTTGGCTTTCTTTTTTGGTTTCTCAGGTTCCTCCTCTCTAACAAAAAAGGTTGTATTATAGGTTTTTACCTAATTTTGGACTAACTCCTTAATGAACTAACATTTTTGTTTGTAGGGTAGCTCTAAAATGCTAAAAAAATTATCCTAAAAGAATGCATGTCAAAGATTCAAATGATAAGAGGCTAGTAATTCTTGTTTGCAGGGTTTCCTCAAAGTATAAAAATAAATGAATAAGTGTGTTTTTATTTCCTTTATTTTGTGTGTGACAAAAGCACATAAAAGTTGCAATTAGGGTCTTTTGGTGGTAGACAGGTATGCACTTCACCCTTGTGGTGAATCAAAAATACATCTTACATTCTGAAAGTAAGTGGGATAATTGAGCTTCTTGGTGTGTTTGGGGGAAAATATTGTAATAGGAGAGTATGCTCTTCACCCTTGTGGTGAATTAGAAATATTGACCTCCAAAAGTGGATCCATTTTTTGTAGTCTAGAATCCTTTAGAGGGCCTGCTCTTGAGTAATCAAGAGGAACAACCCAAGTGGAGATAGGAGAACCTGGCTAATCTGACCCATTATAAACTCAAGTCTATCAAGGACACAAAACCTTGGTAGAGATAGTTCTTATCTTCACTTAGTGTGAGTACTTGTGGGATTGGGACCATGACAAATATGTTAGGAAAGAATTCTTAGGGTACTCTTGTGGCAGTGAAGTTTATGACTTTCTACAAAGTAAGGTGTCCCATTTTGGGAGCAAGGGGAGTGATATGAATGGAATCCCTTTCTAAACATCATAGGCTAGAAGCTACTTTATTTTTCCACTCAACATCTTGGTGTAAGGACCAATCCTGGTGGATTACTTAGATCACCCCAAGCTCTTACACTCATGATTTGTGTCCCCTTGGTTATGTCAATGACATCTCCATGACAAATCCAATATCTCTCATGGGAAACCACTTGCTATGAGGTGAACGGGCATCAAGCATGGGCCAAGTTGTTGAGTAATGAACCATGACTTTACGTAGTATTGCTTGGCATATGTCTTTGAATGTGAATAGACCTGCGTAAACTTTTTTGAACATCAAAGATCCTATTAATGTTCATGGGGCTTTTTCTTTTGGATATCCAATTGCTTATGTTGCAAAGGTCACTTTGTCCCTTGTCCAACTATTTGAGACATGTGAATTTTCCCCTTACTATTTTTAAACCATGATTTTTTTGCTACAAATTGAGGTACAATACTATCTACACTACATTTCGGTTTGAAACATTCAAAAAACCAAATTGAAACATAGGATTTTCAAGCTTTAAACTGCATTTTACAATTCACTGGCCCTTTATTGCACAACCTTCTAAGAAATGTCATGCGATATTTTGCACCTATCAAAGCATCACATCACTGTTATAAAATTTATCGTATCGATTAAGGAAAATAGTCACATGAGGGAAAAGTGTAGCCCAACTGTAGAAAAGTCTATCGTACAATAATTGTTCCAATCTTCTATCACCTGGTCTTCTGAGAAATATCTCTCAGGTTTTGTTGCTTGCAAAACTAAGTTTAAATTTCATTATAGCTGATTTAGGGGTGTCATTACTTCATCCTACCCAAGTTTGGTCTAAAGTCTTTATGTTAGGTATTGTTCTAAGGTGAAAAGATGGGTCTAGTTTTTTAGATGCAAGATAAAAATGTTGCTAATTGTCACTTGTCAAAATCCAATTACCTATTTATGCTAGCTATTTTCTATCTAGATTCTTGTTCATCTTCTTGGCTCAAGTCAATAGTGTTATAAATTCTTGAGCACTCCTCACAAGCCACTCACTTATTTTATCTTTAACAAGTGATCATTTTTTACCATATAAGCTCAAAATCTGACAAGCTTATCTCATCCCATTAGATGAATACATATCCTTATATACTAGTTGTGACTAAGTTCTTAGTTAGTCAAGGAATTAGTTCTTCTTTCACCTTTAAACAATTAGTAACTCCAATTAGGCATCCTCATAGACAACCTTGTATGGAGGAACCTATCTCAGATAAGCTACAAGCAACTAACACTTGGCATAATCCTCTCTCTATAGCTTTGAGAACCCTTTCAATATGCCATTTGCACTCCTAGGTTTGACGATATCATATCACTCACCATGCATTCATAAGAGAGGAAATATCACTTAGAAGAACAAGCATGCCAAGTAAAAGAAATACTATAAGAGGCTATATGCAAGGCCACTAGGTAGATATCCTATCATATAGGTGAGGTTGATGCTCATGCATGTAACACTAAAAATAAACATGCACATGGTTACCATAGCAATCCTTTTGAAAACATTCCTCTTGGTGGCAATTATGGAAACAATACGCTACCTAGAACTCCTAGAATAAATGCCAGAGGGTATCTGTCACCACCTAAACACTCACTATCACATCACAAAAGTGAGATCAATGATGAAATCACTAGCAAAGATCTCATGCCCAAAGGTTAATGCTAAAAGCCTTAGAACAAAATGGTGACCAATATTTTCAATACATGGAAGCTAAGGGCTAGAAACTCCCTCATGACTTTGATGTACAAAGAATCATCCAAAATTAGAACCTGCTAAAGCTGAAATCCTGAGAGAAGAGATGGGAGAACTTAAAAATCAACTCACTCAATTACAATTTTCCAAGGAACAAACCAAGACCTCTTTTGTAGAATCAATATGTGCTCTTCCATTCAATAGAAGAATTTACATGGTCCTGTTTCCTAGGGATATAGAGGTTCCTAAATATGAAAAATATGATGGAAATGGAAATCCTTGTGATCACGTAAGACACTTCTATGCCCTTAGAATGAACTTTATGCATTAAGACACCTATCTTGTGAGGTTATTCCCTATGAGATTAAGGGGCCAATCCATGAAATGGCTTACAAAGATGCCACCTCCTCTCAAGTCATTTAAAAAACTTGTACAATGGTTCCTTCAACAATGTTCTTATAACATTCAACATCCTATCACTATGCTAGACTTGTGCAACACCAAACAGAAACAAGGTGGGCATTTTTCCACATGACTCCAATGTTGGAGATCTTTACACTCAAGGTACCCTTAGAAGATTCCCAAGACTAAGAAAATTGACATTTTTGTCAACACACTTGTACTTGAGTTATACTTCAATTTTAGAAAATAATTGTTCACATCCTTAAATGGCGTGGTTGAAAGTGCATACCACATTGAGGATGTTGTTGTTAAGAAAGGTGGCATTGTGTTGAATAAAGACAAAAATGGCAACAGGAATGGAAAATATAAAAACAAATCTTAGAACAAAAACAAGTATGTCATCAATGATGGAGTAGTGGATGCTCCTAAGAAAAAGGAATAAACCTTTAACCTTTCTAATGCTATCTATGCTACAAAACAACAAGAGATTTCAAATTCTTCGACCTTTAGCAAAACCAAAAAATCTTCTAAGCCAAAGTGTGTTTATACACCCATGGTAGAATCTTATGATGTGTTCCTAAAGACCTTGCTTGCAAATAATCTTGTCATGCTTCCAAATAACTCTCAGCCCTATGACCCACTTGTCAAGCCTACTTGGTGGAGGGATGATCATTTTTTCAATTATCATAGGAGCAAGGGACACAACACTAAAGATTTCTTTAAACACAAGGATATTATCCAAGACCTGATTGATGGAGGCAAAGTCATAACCAATGGCTGAGTAAAAAAAATTGATCATAAAGCCTTCAAAAAATTGTGACCTAAAATGAAAAGGAGGAATCATTCCATGCTAACAAGAAAACTCATGATGCAAATATCAACTACACTTACACTAACATGGACAATGTCATAAACATGTTGGAACCTATTGAACATATATGCATGATGGGTCCCAAGTTCAACCAAGAACCCAACTAAGACATTGATGATAAAAAACCTAAGGTAGTCCTAACAACATGTAATGTTCAACAAAATCATAGGGAAACTAGGCATAAGGTGGTTCTTAAGGTGGCAGAACCATCCTCTTTACATGTTGAGATACTCAAGGCTATCACTAGGGGGAAATCCAAGGTTGTCCTCAAAGTAGAAAATGATCCTAAGAATGCCTCATCCTCCAAACAAATGACCACTCTAGCTATATCTAGTTATGATCTTGTTATTCATTTGCAAGAAACCCCTATGAAAATATCTATCTTTGAGTTGCTAGAACTATCTCCTTTACACAAGGAGATTCTTAAAAAAAAATATTACGCACAGCTAATGTTTCCATAGATATTGATGCTAAGTGATTCCAAGCTATGGTGAATCATATCTCCTCGCCATACTACTTCACATTCTCTAAAGAATATGACAAGTCACTTAGTCATCCCCATAACCTAGCCCTCCACATCAAAGTCCAAATCTTTTGTACTCACATCTGTCGAGTCTTCATAGACAATGGTGTTGGGTTAAATATTATCTCCTTCAATGTCATTCAACAACTAGGCATGTCAAAATTTCCTATCGACCCTAGATGGAAAATCACCATCAAAGAATGTGATGAGGTTGAAGCCTTCTAAAGGTCTAATTGTATTTCCTTTTTGTGTGGGTCCCATGGAAAAATATATGTCTTTCAAGTCTTGGACATCCTACTAGCATATAATCTATTGCTCGAAAGAGCCTAGATCTAGGACATGCAAGTTGTGTAATCAACATACCATCAATGTATAAAATTACCATTCAATGGTACCGAGATCATTATTCTAGGTGATAATTCAATGTCTATCAATACACTCTTTGTTGTTGAAATGTTGGTTCCTCATAATTGCTCTTCTTGTAAGCTCAAACCATCCCTCAAGGCATATGAACAAAAATTGAAAATGATGAGCCTTGGTATGGGAGAATAGACTCTTGATTCTATTTCTTCTTTGTTGGTTTCTCCTAAATCTAATGGGAAACCTTCTGAGAAATTGAAGCCCTTAGTTTCTTCTATGACCATCTTTGGAACCTTTGTTTAGTCCTTTATTCCTTTAGAAGCAGAAAAAGAAGATCAAACTATAAGGGACTGGATTTATAGGGAAGAAGAAGATGTTGAGGAGGTTATTGTCACTGCTCCTATATCACCCAAGTGTTATGGAAAAGGATACAAATTATTGGAAAACATGGGTTATCATGACTAAGGGTCCCTAAATGGTGATAAGAAAGCTCTTTTAGAACCCTTAAGTCATACTAAGGGATGAAAAAATAGACACATTTTGGGTCTAGACTTTGGGGTAGAAGATGAATTATCAATGTTTGTAGAAGGGCCCCTATGACTAGTGACTCAGAGGATGATGAGCCACTCTTTGCTACTACCATTCTACAAGAAGAATATTTTGTGTTTCCTACTTCTCTCCTTTGGGGAGAAGATCCAATGGTTACCCATAATGATGTCAAAGCTTTCAACTCTAGAAAACACTAATCTAATGAATCTGACCATGAAGATCCTAACAAAGGAAGGATAAGTGAAAACATTTATCACTTGCTAGTCCAAAACTAGAGTACAAATTATGATGAATATGAATGAGAATCTCTCTCAGATGCATCTTGTGAGTTAGGAGTGGATGTCATACAAACCTATATCACCCAACCAAATGTAGTTGATGAGTTTATTCTATGTTCTAATGAGTTTGGCTCACAATTTTCTCTAGTGGATAATGTTTATCCCTCTAGGTATCCTCCTAATTTGGATACCTTTAGAGAGTTCTCTATAGGCTTGACTTCTATTATCACTATAGATAATTCCTTCCACATCAATAATCTCAAAGCCTCCACTTCCCCCTCATTGATACTTCCTAATCTCATAGATTGGTATGCTCAACACCAAAGACCAAAACTATCATCTTTTTAGAATGGCTATGAGATCGCTGGCTACCTAAATGCCATTGAACCCATGATATCTTCCACCAATGAACTTGTGATTAACATGATAGAAATATATATCAAGTACCTTAGTCAAAAAATTTAAAAAACTCAAACAATACAAAAAATTGAAAAAAAGGTCCTAAAAAAAATGCCAAGTGGTGAAAACCTAGAAATAGACACTACTTGAGACCCTTGAACCTATGTCTATTAGTATCACTCTATGCTAATTCATTTCATAATACACTTCCTAGCTTGGAATTGTCTCTTTTCCTCATCTAGGGGTCATGAATACTTAGCTTATTAGGGTCTTCTTGTGCATTAGGTTTCCTTTGACAACTCATCTATAACAATATTTCTCAACACTTTTCCCCTTGACATCAAGTGTTTCTCAACACTTTTCGGATTCCTTACCTACAATTTAGGATGCTATGATATTTCTCATTATCAGATGTGAATCTTGAAGAAATGGCCATGTTACATACACACACTTAAACTTTAAACTTGTTGAGATATGATGAACTTTAGATTCTTTGTGTGTTGTTTATGATGATTTCTTTGTCGACTATGCCCTCCCTAACAGTCTTTTAAGGATTTCATAAACTAGAAGATTGGGGGCATGGGGTATGTTTACTTGTTTTTTTCTTGTGGTTATACTTTGTTAGTCTAAAATTATTAAGAGCCTTTATACTTTTCCTAATTGGAATCTTAGGCCTACAATGTATCATCCTTGTCTATTTTCTCAAGACTGCACTTGGGGTTATCCTGGCACTTATGCCTTGATACAACTATAATATTGTTGCAATACTAAACTTAGGGAATCTAATTGCATTAGTCATCTTGACTTACATGTCTTTGATGCTTAGAGTGGATTCCTACATACCTATCCAATATAGATCATATTCATATCATCATAGTTATACTAGTGAAAATTGTATGATCTTTTGATGTCCCTAATAATGCTCAATGATAAAGTTAGAGTCTAAATTGTTTTCATCCCTTATAAGTAAACTTGTTTGCATGCTAGTTTTCATTATAGGCTCATTCTAGATTAGTCTTTCATTTTTCATATTGAGAGAGCTCTCTCTTCATCTTTCATTTACATGTTAGCTAATTGTGTTCATCTCTTCTTAAATATTTCTCTCAGATATGTCTTTCATTCCATGTCAGTCATGTCCACTTTCTTCCTTCTTATATACCTATCATCACAAGGGTTTAATATAATCATCACATCTAATCTATCCAAGGATCACATTTCCAAAACATGAGTCTACATCATATGCATGAGAGCAAAAACTATCTATGAGAGAGATCCATGAGCACATAAACATGAACATAAAATTGAGCATACATAAACATGAGTAGACGCTAAAACATCATATGAAAACATAAACACTAGTGTTGAAATATCCATATAAAACATCCATCATATGAGCATAAAAATAAGACAACTACATAATAAAGCCATAAATTGAATCCAATATCTCATATATATATAATGATCAATCCAATACAATATGGGATCCAAATTCTAGATAACAATCACAAAATACAAATGATACAACAAAATGTCACAAGGACATTAGCCTAGACCTAGTCCTAGACCTAAGACTAGCTCCCCCCCTCATGAGTAGGTTGTATCTAAGGAGGAGCCATTAATATCCTCAATGGTGGCTAATCTTATTTTCCAACTCTCTCTGAGTACATAGGTACTCATCAATCCATAGAAACTACAACAATATGTACCGCATGGTAGTAAGCTACCATAGTTTTCTATCACTCCACCTCCCATTAGGCCTCCACTAGATCCTCCCTCTATACCTACTCTCATCTCTTAGCCTCTACCTAAGCATCCACCAATAGTTGGTCTCTAACCACTATGGTCATCCTCAACCCTTGTGGCTCTACTACTAGTGCTCATATCCAAGCATCTCTGGGATCCTCTTCTCCTTTGGTATGCTACTCATGTTGTGGCTCTACCCTCTACACCCTCATGCATCTCAGTGGATGCTCATCCTCGTCCTCCTCAGTCTCCTCCCTTATGGATTAGGATCGTGTCTGCCTCCTCATAGGTCCTTGGAAACTACTCCCAACCTTTATCTATCTCCCACCTCTATCTCTACCTCCATCACCATCTCCTCCCTATCTCACTGCTATAAGTGGTCATGTCTTTCTCTCAATCATGTCTTTGATTCCTTATTGATCATGTCCACTTTCTTACTTCTTATATAACTATCATCACAAGGGTTTATTCTAATCATCATATCTAATCTATCTAAGTATCACAATTTCAAAACATGAGTCCACATCATATGCATAAGAGCTAAAACTATCTATGAGAGAGATCCATGAGTACATAAACATGAACATAAAATTAAGCATACATAAACATAAGTAGAAGCTAAAATATCATATGGAAACATAAACACAAGTGTTGAAATGTCCATATCAAATGTCAATTATATGAGCATAAAAATTAGACAAGTACACAATAAAGCCATAAATTGAATCTAGAATCTCATTTATATAATGATCGATTGAATACAATATGGGATTCAAAATCTAGATAACTATCTCAAAATAAATATGATACAACAAAATGTCACAAGGACATCATCCTAGACCTAGACCTAGACCTAAGAATAGCTCCCCACCTCATGAGTAGGTTGTATCCAAGGAGGATCCATTGATGCCCTTAATGGTGGCTTGTCTTATTTACCATCTCTCTCTAAGTACATAGATACCTATTGATCCATAGGATCTATAGCAATGTCTACCCCATGGTAGTAAGCTACCATAGTTTCCTATTAGCCCACCTCTCGTTGGGCCTCTACTAGATCCTCCTTCAACACTTGCTCTCACCTCTCAGCCTCATCTTGGGCATCCACCATTTGTTAGTCTCTGATCACTATGGTCATCCTCAACTTCTATGCCTCCACTTCTAGTGCTCATATCCAAGCATCTATGGGATCCTCTCCTCCTCCTTCAATACACTACTCCTATTGTGGCTTCACCCTCTTGACCCTCATGCATCTCAGTAGATGCTCCTCCTCCTCCTCCTCCTTTGTTTCCTCCCTTGTGGATCAAGACCATGTATGTCTCCTCATAGGTCCTTGGAAACTACTCTCAACCTCTATCTATCTCTCACCTCTATCTCCACCTTCCTCACCATCTCTTCCATCTCCTCCCTATCCTACTACTACAAGTAGTGCATCTAGCTATGTGAACCAATGAAATAGATGCCTTTTCATCTCATAGAGATGGGTTAAATTAGCCCCCACATCTACCAAGTCTAGCTAATAATCCAAAGGCTTTCACATCAATGTTGTTGTGTCCCTCAGAGTTGTTTGGTAGTCCAACATAGGTAGCCATCCTTGCTCCTCCTCACCATGAAAGTGGGCATATGTAGTGGTCTCCATGGGTATCACCTACCTCTATTCAAACTACCTCCATACCCAACTAATGACAAAATACTAGACTATGTCAGAGTGCCTCCCCATGAGTGACCAACTATATTACTGCATATAATCAAGCTCTTGTGCATCTGACCACCTAACACACTACCTATAGGGTCTCCAGTAAAATGATGTAATCTCATCAAATGGCCTCTTGAAGTGTGTTACATCCCCATTTAGTGGTGGTCCTTGACCACCATTTCTCCTCCTCTTTCCTCTCCTGATTCCCATAACCACTAGAGGTGGCTCATCTAGTGAAGATATACTCATAAATGTATCCCTCTGTAGGTATCTCTCATACTCTTCTATCATCCTAGGATCCATGACATCTCTCCTTATTGTTCATGCATGGAATGACATCTATCAAAAATCGTGTCAAAAAACCTCATATGAGGGCATAGGCACCCAATCCTACCTCTTCTAATGAGTATGGGAAAACTATGTTATGCCCTAGGGCATCTACTAAAGTTGTCCAAACTATCTCTGCACAAGACCCACTAACTATCTGTTTAGAATATGTGGTGTCTGACCAATCAACCATCTAGTCTCGAAATAATATCCCAACTCCATCTCATCATCCCATTCCTCACAATCCAAGTAAGCCTCCATATCACTGAATCCAAAGTGTTGAGCACATATCTTCATTGATCCAGCCTTTCTAGCTTAGCTTGGGACTAAATCATAGCATACAAATCTACATATAGTTGTGTGGAACTTTTGAATCTCATATGAATCAGATGTGTCATAACTACGTGCTCCCATGCCTAGATGTGTAACAATGTGACACCTATTGATAATGATGCTCCACTATGGTAGAACACCTAGTGTAGATCATGATATAAGTGCACCAGTACACACACTCCCCAAGAAAAATATATCACCTCATCCATCATCTTCTGCAAAGTTTGACCCCAACCTACCAAAAATCCTCTACAACTCATGTCTGGACATACATACCCTACTATCATGCCAACCAAAACTACAGGCAATGGCTCATAAGCCTTAACCATAAAATTCCTAACCAAGAAGTCATCTATATCCTCAACTCCAAATACACATTTGCACTCCTCTAATCCAATACGTTGATCATATTGTACTATCTCACCAGTGATGGGTGGTCAAAGGATATGATATACATCCTCCAATGTCACATTCATCTCTCTAGTGGGGAAATAAAATGTGCTAGTCTCAGAGTGCCATCTCTCTACGAGTGTTGTCAAAAAACCAAGATTGTCCCTCATCATAGGCCAATATAACATGGTGCAAACCACATGATGCAATCAACATCACAATATGCTCTTCGAGGAAGTTGGTGATCACTTGCGTGATGCAATACCAAAATGTTTCATCTTCAGTCTACCTTGTACAATATTTTGTGGCTATCAATATAAAAGTATGTTCTATCAAAGATGGAAAGTTCATTAGTCCAATTAAATCTAACCCCCACTTGGCAAAAGGGTGGATCTCAAAGACTGGTTGCAAAGGCATGGCTAGATTTCTTTCTCTACTAGCACTTGTTTGACAAACATGACAAGGAAACACATGCTCATGTGTATCCCTAAAAAGGGTATGCCAATAATATCTTAACCTCAAAATCTAGTGAGTTGTAGCTTCTTTTAACCCATAGTTGGTACCATATTTATTACAATATTTCTCCAATACATATTTGGCTTCCTCACAGTTCAAACATCTCACATATATCCCTTTGTAGTTTATCTTGTAGATTTTTTCTTTCTGGAGCATATAGGACTCATATTTCATTTTCAAACCTCTATGTTGGGATTTTTTCATGCCTTGAGGGCACCAATTCTATAGGAGATAATACACAATGTCTTGATACCAAATATTAGTTATGATCCCTTTATTTGCATACACATAAGATACTATGCCTTGTTCTTAATTATCAACCATCATCTTGGTTAACCCTTCTCCTCCAACTAGATTCATAGGTTGGATCTCTTAGTCAAATTCTTGCAAGATAGTCATCAATTTCCCTCTCCTTTCTCCTAGCTCATTCTACATCAATAAGATTTAATTTTGGGTTGGACACAATGGCATATACTTTGCTTCAAAGTATATAGTGGTAGAACTTCTTGATCACTTATATCAAGGAAAATATTTTTTTGTTGAGGTTTGAGTAATTTAGTTCCACATTCTTTAGAGGGAAACTCATGAACACAACGGGCCTTTCATCCTCACCATCTTTCTATTGTGTGAGAATGCCAACATGTGAATGTTTTGAGGCAAAAGAGTAAACTTTAAATGGCAATTATAATCCAAGATGACAAGAACCTAGGTAGTGGAAATAGCCACCTTGATATCTTCAAAATAATTCTTGACCTTGGATGTCCATTTAGTTTTCACTTGTTTCTTTAGTGAATCATTTAGAGGGTGTACTATTTTGGCAAAACCATTGATGAGTTTTCACACGAAGTTGATCTTTCCTAAGACTTCAATTCCTTATGGCTATTGGATGGTAATAATTTGAGTATTACCTTAGTTGACTCGAGATCGATGGAAATGTCAATTTTAGAGATGACGTTCCCAAGGAGCTTTCCCTTGGTAACCCCAAATAAACATTTCTTGGGATTGAGAGATATGTTTTTTTTTCCTATATTGTTTGAGTACTTGCTTCAAGTTGACAATGTGATTACTTCTCTCTTTCAAGAATATGATGAGATTGTCCATGTTGATGAGTATGCATTTGTTTGCCAAACCTTTGAATGTTTCATCCATGGCCCATTAAAATGTCACTCTCACATTGATAAGACCAAAGGCATCCTATATGCAAATGTTACCCACTTGGTTGTGAATGTGGTCTTCAACCTATCTTCCTCATTTATCATCACTGGGTTATATCTAAAGTACCCATCTAAGAATAACATAATCTTGGATTCATTAACTATTTGTATTACTTCATTGAGTGAAGGTAATGGGCAATTGTCTTTCTAAGATGCCTGGTTTAGGTTTTTGAAGTTGACACAAAGGCAAATTTCCCTTCTTATCTTTCTCACGGGCATGAGATTTTCCACCCAAGTAGAGTGCCAAATAGGGAAGATAATCTTGGCATCCAACAACATCTAAACTTCTTTCATTATTAATGGCTCAATAATTGGGTTTACGGGCCTTTTCCTTTTATGGAAAGGTTTAGCATCGGACTTCAAAGGGATATTATGTCTAATGATGTTGGGGTCATAATTTTTGAGTTCCTTGTAACCACTAGTACATTTCCCCTTGTTTTTCTACCAAAATTTTTGACCAAAGGCCATATTGGCTATGATTTCATTTCTTTAAATTTTTTATCCCCGTGTTGGTTGAAATTTTGACCAAACTAGGTTTTTATGCCCGAGTTGGTCAAAATTTTGACCAACTCAAGTTCATAACCAAAAAAAAGAGAAAATTTGGCATAGGAGCTTTTTGAGGTAAAATGTTCCCTATATTTTTCTAAGGTAGCTAAAGGTTAGAAATAAAAATCAATCCTATCTTTCAATGGTCAACAAGGTGAACTAGGCACTCTAGCACCACTACCTTTGCTTTTGTTGTTGAATGAAATGTAACTGCTTGTGATCGAGTTGATGCCCATGTTTAATTGAATCAAAAAATGTTGTTGATGGTACAAAGTGATAAATCTATAGAGGCAACTACCTTAGGCCTTAGAATTTTAGGGAGGGTTGTTCATGTGGGAGTTCCCACACTAGTTGGGGGTAGGTTCTTGCCCTACAACCCTTAGGAGCTCAAAAGAAGGTCCATAATGTTGGGGATTTGGGACAACTACCTCCAATCCCAATTCTCTCTACTATTATTGCCCTAAAAATTTAACACTTTCGTTCCCCTTCCATCCATAGTAGAACTATAATAAGGCAGTGTTCAGAAGGAAGTCGGGGCCCTATTATTTTAAGTCAACTACTTCTCGATCGGGGAGGAGGGACAGGTGAAAGGGGTATGGAACCTAGGAATAGAGATGGGGATAGGAGCTCCCATTGCCTGGGCTAAGCGAGGACCAGTTTGACTAGCCGAATGAAGAATTCTCCTACTGTCTGGAGTTCAAGCAGATGGGTTTTTCCAGTAGCCTAATAGGGGCATTACAAGCTTTCTTCTTCAAGTAAGTTTTTAGTTTGTAAGTTTAAGAATTCATTGTTTAGATGAAAATGTGTTAGACCCACCTAAGATTTTAAAGTGTTACCTGTTTCATGAAAGTAGCCAATAGCCTGAGAAGAAATACCCTCTTACAAGAGTTGAACATCAAACCAACCCTTTAATCATATGTATCTAATCATATATGCTTGATTTGGCCTTAAAATGGGATTTGATCACTTCAACCACCTACTAGGCTAGTACAGACAAGCAAAAATACTCTTCATACAAGACAAAGGGCTTTTGAAAAATCCTCATTAATTATTTTGTCTATACCTTCTTCTTCACTTCTTCTTCTATACTTGATAAAGAAAATCTCTTCCCACATGGGTGTTCAATTGCAAGGTTCTTCTTGTAGTTTAAGGCATACAAACTTTGAAATCTAAGTCAATCAGACATACCCATCAAATCTATTGCTTTCCATAGATCTTTGTAGTTTTGTAGGTTATCAAATTTGGGACATGAGCAAAGTTTAGATGTTGTAAATTCTTTCACAACTTTCATGCATTTTCATACTCTGATTTTTTTCTCTTGAATTTTAACAGTCTCGGCTAAGCCAACGTATATTCTCTAAGTTTCCTCGTTTCAAAACATTTAAACTCTTTATTTTTTGAATTGAATTAGAGTCAACTATGTTAGGCCTCAATTCCTTTTTCTAGGGTTTAACAATCATGTAACTTAATCAAATTTGTATTCTTGTGCTCTAAATCATGCAAATTTTGTTAGTTTTGAGGGTTTCAACCTAAGAAAATATTACATTTAGAATGGCCTTGAGATTCCCAAATCCAACTATTGTTAATTTCAATGAATTAGGAAATCTCTGCAACTGTTTAACCAAATGAAATACCATGGATGCCAAAATACACTTAAGTTGATGGTTTAGCTTATATAGTGCATGGAACTTTTGAAAGTCTGACATTAACAACACAAATATAACCATTAAAAACTATAATGATAGTGAAGAGATTCGTCAATATGCAACAATTTGACTTTATTAATATCTCAATCTACATACATCAGGTTTCATGTCAAGCCATGGTCTGTAGAACTTTACTCTTAGTGGCATGACTCCATATACTTGTTGCATATGTCATTCTCCTTGGCAAAGAAAAAATCTCCAAGTTTCAAGGTTCCTTCATGTTGATTACCTTTGGATGATTATATTGTCTCTAAATGTTGATTACTTATTGCCTTACTAGAATTAGATGCCCTTGTTCATTTGATTTTGTTCTTCTTTCTTGTTCTATGTTATATATTAATGATCTTGATCAGATTTGAACTTGTAAGTACATTATTTTTGCATTGACTTGTTGATTAGATTGATGCTTTCATGGATTTTTGTCATGAAAGTTTCCTCTTTGATGAATACAATACCTTTTAACTCTCTTAGTTCCGACATATATAACAAACAATAGTATCTTGACTTTAACCAAATAATAATGCTATGCATAAGATATAAGATATTTAGTGCTCATTATAGCTAGTACTTGATTACTAATGCTATAATATTCCTTGTTCTTTGCATTTTTGTATCTCAAACAACCAACATCATACTAGGATCTTGTTGTTCCATACAAAGTTTCATCATATAAAATCATTATTCTAGAGGCAACATCATGAAATCATTAAGTTCAAGACACTTATGATAGGTCCCCCAATCCTATCCTTACTCAATCAATAACCTTCAAGGTGTATTGCCCTTATTTAATCACCATATTCACAAGATCTTCATTCACTATGCTGCAATGTTTCTCAAGAGCATTAGTTCAAAGGGTCATCAACTCAATCATCAATAAATCTTACCTTATCAATAAAATCTCATTATTTTCATTCAAGGTTTCAAACATATTTATCAATCCAAGATCCTTGTCCAATGTCCTTATAACCTACACACACAAAACCTTTATTGTATTGCCAAGTTTCATTATTAACATACCTTGTCCAAATACCCATTCTAACAAACAAGATTCTTACATTGTTGTCAAAAACCAATCAATGAACTCATTATCATAATGACATTATAATCTTCATTATATAATACATCCAATGTTGAATTAGATATCTTTGGGCATCAAGCACTATTAAACTCTTACAACATCCTTGAGAAATTAATAGTGAAGTACAATGATATAATATTGTCTATTAATTATAACAAGGAATATACATTCATTGTTAACATTCGAAGTATGTTAATGAGATTTCATTTAATCTCAACTTTTGGAATCTTCAACATAAGGAAACCTTAGTCCTTCCAATTCATAATCCTTAATGAATTGGTGAATCAAAATTCACACAAGAATAATGATCCAAAATTATTGTCAATATTTAGACAACTAAGCTGATGTTTTCATGCAAATTATATTGTTTATCTTCATTAGAACATCCATCCAAGAGTATAAAGCACCCTTTAAATTTTCCTCTTCCTTATTAACCTATTTTCTTGTTCACAAACCCTTGTATAGTATTCTTTTGATTAATAAGACGTGTTACAACTAGAATACATGGATCTTACGATTTTAAGCCACTAGAGCATCATGATATTCTCACATGGAACCACTTCTCAATGAAAATTCAAAACCAAATGAAATATTACTAAGTTTACTATCAAATTCCATAATATTAGACTTTTTGATTAGTTACCTAGTGAGGGTTTCAAAAATCTTACATAAAACATAGATATCTTCCTCGTTATTAATGAAATCTAGTCCCACAAAAACCAAAATGGTGAGGACTAAATGCTCTTTCATGCTATGCAAATGAGTCTTCACAAATAAGTCAAATATAATATAAAGAGATTATGTAAACAATACTTTAAATACGCTAAAATAAGTGATATTTATACTTTTTGATAGTTAATTTTGTTGTATCTATTCTATGCATTGGTGATTCTCAGATCCATTATCTTGAATATGTTAAGATAGTAAATCAAAAGCATCTTGGTTCAGTGGCACTGGTTTTCAAATAGTTTTAACAGACAAATAAATGATCATTGTTCATTGACAAAACCTCGAGTTGGAGAATAGATATGATTGTCACCTTAAATACAATGGACTATGGGTACAAAAACCATCTTTTGGTTGTGAAGTATCCTTATCCAAGGTGATCAATGTCCTTTCTCTTCAATTGAATTGGATGCAAAGGTTGTGTTGCATCAATTGGGTACACTACATAATTGAGTGGTATATTGAAACATAGAAACACAACTTTTGCACACTTGATTGCAATAAAAAGAGAAAGAACATGGATCCTAGATGTTTGACAAAGATGCTTTAAGACTAAAAGATCGTATTCTACCATTCATACCTAAAAAAAAAATTCATGATCTAATGTCCTTCCAATACATAATGCTCATCTATATACATGATTGCCAACATGAGTCATCCTTAGACTCATGTACTCTTATAGTGCATCCACCACATAAGCCATCCCATACATCCATCATAACTTATATTCAACATCTCATGAAGAGTTACAATGTTCCTTCATAGATCATAGGGAATATCTTATATGATATCTTGGAAATTCTTTTGAGGCAATGAAGATGGGATACCATCTTTTGATTGTGAAGCATCCTTATCCAAAGGAGATCAATGTCCTTTATCTTTAATCAAATTAGGTCAAGAGGTTCCTTTACATCTATTGGATATGCCACATAATTGAGTGGTATATTGAAATGAAGCAAAGAAACTTGTGTACACCTGATTCCAATAAAGAGAGAATGTCGTGTAATCTCATAATGCATCCAACACAAGCTATCCCATACATCCATCATAACATATATCTAATATCTCATGAAGAGTTACAAGATGCCTTCATAGCTCTAATTTATTTTCAATCAAGACTCAACAACTCATGTTGTGTCTATCTAGATTGACTTGAGATCCATTCTAACTTGTCGTAGAACCCATCATATTTTGGGGAGATAAAAAGGAGATAGAGAAAAAGAAGAATAAGAATGAGAGCAGAGAGTAAGAGAAGGGACAGAGAAAAGATAGAATATGCCATGGGGAGCAAGCACAAATAGCATGAGCTCAAATAGTATCTTGGGTTTGAATCATAATGGGGTCCTAAATGTGCCTTCTTACTTTGGCTTGAGTATTAGATTAATTTATTTCCCATAAAAAAATTGTGCAAGATGTAAAATGCTTTTTGTTTTCTTGTCTGGAACCTTTGGTTTGAAAAAAAGCATATGAGTGTGATATTGCATGATATTCTAGTTTTTAAAGCTTCTCTTAAGTTCATTATTCTAGCTTTTGAAAAATTATAGAGGTTTTCATACCCTTTAAGAAGTATTATCTATCTTGTTTCCTTGGTGTTTTCTCTACTCAAGAATTGTAGAACAATTTAGATCTCATCATCCAATCTTGAAAGAGTGCTTTATATTACTATCTAAAATGGATGATTCTATGGGTGAAAAACATGTTGCAGGAAATGTCTTCTCTAAGGATTTTCCACATAACTTCTTAGAAACATACTCCATAGGAAGAAACTGAGAATGGCTCAAAAAAGCATCTGATTCTAATTTGCCTTCAATATCAATGGCTAGTTTTATGAGAGTACCTCTTTGCCCAATTTATGAATAGCAATAGAAACTTGTAGGTCTTTGTATAGAGAATTTCTTTGGTTCTCGAAGATTTGATGGAACTCCCACCAAAACCAAAGGGAAGGGTTGTGGAAAGGCTAATGATTTAGAGTTACCTCCTTTTACATCACCACAAAAGAATAGATTTGTACCATCCTCAACTACAAATGTGAATAACAAAAATAGATTTGGCTGGGCACAGAGACATGAAACCAAGATCACTAATGGAAGGTGGTCTCCACTTCCAGAGGATAATCGTAGTGAGATATTTGGAGACATAAATTTTACTCCTTAGTCTTTAAACAATGCATTTGGAATCGAGGCAAACCATGCAAATGGGAATGCAATTCAATCTAGTAGAGGGTTTGTTGTTGGGGTCATGACTCTTTGTCTCCATATTTAAAGAGAGAAGATCGATGAGGAATGTAATCAATTCATGGCATCATAGGATCTAGCGATCTACAAATAATACCTTGTTATTAATTTCAGTATATCTTACTCAAATCTAACCCGTAGTAGCCTACAAAATTTAGATCACATTCAACATACAGTTGATATTCTCAGCGGATCACAAAAGGGAGATACTGAACCAAATTAGTAAAAGATCATCATTAATTGAAGAGATACTCTACTCTTCTATTGTACTAGTAAGAGTTCCATTTCATTGTAATTTTTTTTATCTATCAAAGATTCTTAAACTTAACAGGCACAACCACCAACAGTTTTAGATTTCCTACTTCTCAGAACTCAACTACAAGAATTAGTCATGCATGTAAAACTCTTGTTGTGGCATCAACAACACCTACAATGGTAAATACTATTGAAGTGCCACATTTTGAACTCAAGGAAGATCCTTCATTTTCGATGGATCACAATGTGTAAGTGATGAATCTATTTTTTCTTCTTCCCATTAAGTAGAGTGTTTGGGGTGAAAAGAAAAACTTTTTTTTCAACTTACATTTACAACTATTTGTAATTCTAGTTTTATTTCTTTCTGCGTGTTTTACTTTGAATACAACCTCTAAATAGTGCAGAAATAGCTTCACAAGGGTACAATTAATGTTTGAAGCTTGAAAGTGTCCAAAGTATTACTTTTCTTGGTCCTCTTGAAGCACATTTCACATTTGATCATGTTGCTTGTGAAATACCAACATAGGTATAGATACAAATATGATCACATAGCTGATTGGACATCTTATGATTGCAATCTCATTTGAATTTGAATTTTATTTTCTTATTTTCCTGTTTCATTTTTTGGAACAAATTGAAGTGAAGCAAGCTTTTCCTTTTCTCATTTTTTAAGTCTAATTGTAATGCAAGCTACTCCATTATTTTTACAAGATTCACTTGGTGGAAACTCTAAAACAACAATTATAGAAAATATTAGTCCATCTTTATGGTTTGTGTCTAGTTTTTCCCTTGTCATAGATGTAACTTTTATAAACACTTGACATCTATATTTTCATTATTAATGAAAAAGATGATGCAATATCTAAACAATACATTGAGCATACTTAAGTTTGCTCAACGAACCAAATTCATTCAAAACAATATATGAATCCATCCTACTTTAAGTTCATATTGTTTGAATACATCCTAAATCCATCTTTTTGTCTTTCAACTAATTATCATGATACCAATTATTTTTTATTATCAGGCTATTGTAAATGAGGATACTTCAGGAGATTTTAAGGCTTTGCAACTTCAAATACAACAACTAAAGGTTTGAACTTTTTTTTTTGTGAATTATGGCCTCTTTTACTCTCTATCCATGCCACACATGTGAGCTAAATCATTTTTCCAATATAATATAGGAGGAACTTAATTTCTTTAAATGTCAAAATGTTTCAAGATCTCTAGTATTTCGGTCAACAATATTTTTAGAGAGTAAACCTAGTAATGGTCAAGGAAATATGACTATTGTACCTGGTTACAATCTTGAGGCTCCCAATTGCTCTCTTGACTTGCTGCCTAATCTAAATTCTATAGGGATCCCTATATCCAGTAAGAAGGTGTGGTTTAATTTAATTCCACATTATCTACAGTCTAACAATGCATATTTATATAGTGGGAAAATGCCAAATGGAAAAGGCCTATAATGTGTACTTATATAGAAAATAAGTGAAAAAGGATCATTGTAGTTTAAGTCTAATATAAAAAAAAATTTGGACTCATATTCTATAGTTGAAGTCATTGGAAGCTACCTCAATGGGTCCCTTGATAAGAGAAAATGTGGTTGAAACTGCATCAAGGTGTCTTGAAGATGAGATTAAACACCTAAACTGATTGGTAGACCAAAGACGATACATTTAATTCCTTCTACAAGTTCATCTACTTTCAATAGTCAATTTGTGAGTTTAGAAGAAATGGTTAGAACCCACAAGTTTAATGTTTCAAAGTTAAATAATAAACAAATTCTTTTGATAGCATCCATGGCCCTTTAGAAATCACCTTTTTAATAAAGTTAAATGAAAGCTAATTGGGATGTCACTTTCCTACTAGCAAATAAATTGAATACTATCTGAATGTAGATTGTGTATGAACTTGGTTTGTGATGACTACCCTACAAGTGGTTGAAAAAGTTTTTTGTATTTGTTAGATTGTTTTGCATTCCCATAAAGTAGTTTATTCTCAACAAAGTTATACTTAATGGTAGAATGTGCCTAATAGGATCATGGAAGAGAAGAAAATAATTTTCTATCTGAATCATAAATTTTAATCAAAGAAGAGATTTATCTAGTTTTTGAGTTTTAATTACCTCCATAAAGCCCTACTTAATTGTGAAATGTGCATAATAGGTACGACAGAGAGAGGAGGATACCCAGTGCAGTTTATGATCTAATTTTGGACTTGCAGCATTTTACAATCCTAATCACAAGAAGCTTATGACTAGTTAAGTGGTTACACTTTTGTATCATCCTCCAGAACTTTTGTTAGGTGCCAGATTATGATGTATATGTTGATCTCTAGAGTGCAGGTTGCATACTTGCTAAGCTACTTGCAAGCAAGCCAATAATGCCTAGACGTATAAAGGTAATTGTATAAGTCAACTCACGGTTCTATTTCTCTAGTTGATATTCTTGTTTACAGCATGAATAAATAGTAACCTATGTTTAAATAATTTTGTGAACTAACTGATCCAGGTTTATATTTTTACTTCTACATGCCATCTTCTGTCAAAATAAGTAGGATTGTATATTGATTTACTTTTTTCCTCATGTACAGTGAGTCATGATTACTAAAGGTTGCCCAACACTATTTGGGTTCAATTTGTTCAGCAAAATGGAAAATAATAGCAAGAGTTCTGATCTTATGACATCCTGGGAGGTTGTTTTTTATATTTTCATCTGTTAGCTGTATTTGTATTTGTGAATAATGTGTTAGACTCCCAGTGGTACTTTTGATTTTCTCATTTCATTGAGTTTGAAGCATGTACATATGCTTTACTAGAAACATGTCTTGTATTGCAGCAAAAACTCCTTAAGTTTGAGTTTGAAGCATGTACATATGCTTTACTAGCAACATGTCTTGTAGGGCAGCAAAAACTCCTTAAGTTTCTGGTAATGATGCCCCTAATTGTCATATCACAAAAACCAATTTAAGAGAGAATTTAGCAGAGAATTTAGAAATTTTCCCTGATTGTCATACTGTTTTGGATTGTGCAAAACAGAATGGATTTTTACAAAAAAAAAATGGCAATTGTTCTTCATGATCTTCATCTCCATTTTTGTAAAACCATAAAAAATCTGGTTAAAAAAAGCATGTTTTGCACACTTGAATTTGTTTCCAATTTTTCTTGTGTCATTTATGGTGAGTTTAGCCCACACTATTCATATTATTTATCTTAGATCTAGAGTTCATATAGTGGAACAATAACAAGCTTGTAGACTGAATATTCTCTTAAACTAATAACTGTCATCTAATATTATTAATAATTTTAACTCATATTCATTATATTACATTGAAATCTAGTTTATTTATGGTTATTTATGTCTTATTGTTATTGTAGATATTATTTAATATAGAGTTGGGAAATTCGATAATAATCATTGTAACACTTTAATCTCAACACATACAATCTTAGAAGACGCAGCTTTTCAAACACATAGCATAATCAAATTAACTATTTTTAAGCATATTGCAACAACAGGAAATAGTTGTTGTGTGACACTTGTTATGATAATCATAAAATTGTTTGTTCCTGTATTTATATCGATTTTGAGATATTCTTATGAAATTCTCTTTTTGGATCTTCAAGTATAAGAGAATCAAATTTAGGATAGCAAGAAGTTTGATATGTTTCTGATTCATCTCTTTATGCATAAATGTCCATTTGTTCCATGTTGTATCAAGCAAATGTTTCTTATCCAAGCCATTTAATTTGCAACCTTTTAAATCTCTACAAAGATAAAGTTGTAGCAAGAGAATTTTTCTTCTCAAAGGTGTCTTCTAATTGTAAAGTCTCTATTCCATTATCTATTGATTGGAATGGACGCTTTACAATTAGAGGACACCTTTGAGAAGAAAAATTCTCCTGCCCCAACTTTATCTTTGTAGAGATTTAAAAGGTTGCAAATTAAATGGCTTGGATAAGAAACAATTGCTTGATACAACATTAAAAAAAAAAAATTGACCAAACATTGGTGGAAATTTTGACCAATTCTTGATGACTTTCTACCAAGAATTGTCAAAATTTTCACCAATTATTAAAAAAATTGACTAAACATTGGTGAAAATTTTGACCAATTCTTGATAATTTTCTACCAAGACTTGGTTGAAATTTCCACCAATTATTTTTTAAAAATTATCAAACAATGACAAATTAGAGCTAGAAAAAAATAAAAATTTTGACAAATGTATTGGTCAAAATTTCAACCAACCTAGTCAAAATTTTGACCAAAATTTGTCAAAAATTTAGTTCAAATTTACTAGTGAACTCCAAGAAATGATATATCTATACTCAGTCAAAAGCTATAATATCTCATCTCTTTCTTGAATGTTACATCCATCTCAATGTTAATCATTTTGGGAACATCTTTGATGTCCAAGTTGTAGGATTCACACTCTTCATTTACCTTTTCTTCAGGGGTCCTCTTGTGGAGTACAGACTCCTCACATTCAAAGATACATTCCAACTCGACCATTCCCTTGGGGATAGTATTAGTTTTGAGGTTTATGATTTCGTCTTCTTCTTTTTCTTCTTCTTGGTTTTCTAGATCTCCTTTGGGCTTGTCATCGATTATCTATCCTTCGAATAAAACATTGCACATGATGAACTCAAGGATGTGTTGATCATCTTGGAAGACTTGAAAGTTCACTATATTAGCTGGGATAGATGGAGCAACTACAAGTTCATCAAAAAACCTTTTTAGCTTTGTCTTCTCAAAGGTTTTAATGCACTAGCCAAAATAGAAAGAGCATCAAATAGTGCATTTATTCTTCTAGGGATAGATTTGATATTCAATGACTCAAAGTCCTCCATCAAGTCCAAAACTCATTTGTGATAAGTTATTAACCTCTTTTCATTGTAGGAGTAAACTTCCTTAACTTGTTGAATCACTAGTTGAGAATCTCCTTTGACTATGAGGGCTTTGACATTCTTCTCAAGTGCAAAAAGAAGTCCTCACACTAGAGCTTTGTACTTAGCCACATTGTTGGTGCATATGAACTAAAAACATAGGCAACATAGATGGATTTACCTTTGAGATCAACTAACTCAATCCTAGCTCCTGCTCCTTACTTGCACTTGGAGCCCTCAAACCTGAGAGTCTAAATTGCTTCTTGCTTGGGTGCCCTGATCTATTTGTATTTATTTGTTTACACCTTTTCTTTCACTTGATCTTTGAAGTCTTGGGGAGCCACTACATCTTCCCTTGTATCAGTATGTTACTATTGGTCACCTCTAATATAGGGATAGTCCATTCCCTTTGTTTCTCTTTAATTTCATCAATTAATTTGATGACCTTGGAAGCTTGTGGTTTTGGACCTGCAATTACTGAGATCCAACCTTGATCCTTCACAAAATGTCACCTTATACATACAATTAGAATCCCTTTAAAGGGAGAAGACAAATCTATGTCATCCAAAGATGTGTCATTGTATGATGCATTGAAATCCTCTTCAATTTCCTTCATAGAGGTGCTTTCTGCATCATCATATTTTTCTAGGTGAATTTCAATATCTTAATCATTTAAGGAATTCTCCTAGATGTTGCTCATCGCCTAATTATGTATTACTAAGAGTTTTCCTATCTTTTTATTTATGGGCTTAGATAACTAATTCATCACTCGGGAAACAACATCTTGACAACTCAAACACTCAAACTCATAATGGCTCATGCGATGTAATCTACAAAATTTAGGGAGGAGTAAGATACTTGGGTCTGCATCGTCTCTAAGGCATTGCAAACCAAGTTGTTGATGACTTGAATGAAAAGATCTTTGGGAGGGGATCCTTGCCAACCTAAAATGGGATTATCATTTGACATCTCTATCTGAGACACATCAAGTGTCATCACTCTATAAGACCCTAATTCTAACTAGAGAAACAATACTTCTTTTGAGGCATTATAATATGTGATCATCTTCTTCAATTTGAGCTCAATATTTATCTTATTTTGGTTATCAAATCATTTCCATGACAACCATAATTGGGTGAAATCTATGGGAAACCAACCTCTAATGCACCTAGCCCATTCCCTACTTAAGAGCATGTCATATGTCTTAGGTATGACTAGTACATAAATAGCAATGATGTATTGAATCCTAGGATCTATGGTCAATTGAATATTTACATTTTTCAACACTCCAATTACTTTAACTTTTGTATTGTCAAGTTGAATCACCACTCAGTTAGTAGGTTGTGGAGTAACCTCTAACCTTTGAGATATTGAAAGTTGCATGACCTTGCATGAAGTACCTAAATCCATAAGGAAATTATGAAGATTCTTCCTAAAGATTAGAATTTTTAGTAGAAAAGGAGGCACTTCAATTTTCTCTTTGAACATAGTTGGCTTAGCTTTGGTGGCATTGACCTAAGGGTAGTTCATTTTTTGGGTGCTAATGTCAGTAGATGCCTTAGTGTGATCAATGAACTTCAAAATTGCTTCTCTTTCGATGGGACAACTTTGTAACATGTCATTAATAGAGATGTTTTCCTTAGTCCTTTTCAATTCCTCAATTGTACTATAATTTTCCATAGACCAAGAAGGATTCTTCAATAAAGTGGGTATAGTTCCTTGTTCCTAGGACTCGTATCTAGGCTGACACACATATAGGTGTGGGGTTGTTGCTAGCTCATGGATTGGGAGGAGTTGGTTGCAACCCTAGGGAAATTCCATCAGTTAGTAGCTCCTTCTAATTGTGCAAATTATAAGTATTTTGGTTATCATTGTGAAACATAATCATCTCAACATGTTTGGGTTTAGCCTTCTAATTGAATGGGAACATAAACTCTCCATTGGTGAAATCTTCTATCTGTATATGCAATGGAATATTGTAGGATTCCAATAACATTGTATTGAACTAAAGAGGAGGCATGTTATTAGCGTCATGTGAGTTTTGGCCCATGTCCTAATTTCCTCCAAAGAACATATTGTCATTGGATGTACTCTAATTAATGTCCACCTAATTGATTTCAGAAAACTAAACATTATTATTATAGTCAGTTAGTGTGCTTCCATTGTTTAGGTGAGTGTCCTACTATTAATTCTACCTAGGAATTATGTTGTTGCAATCTAATGATTTTAAGTTATTTCCAGCGGTATTATTCCTGTAGGAATTGAAGTTCTTTGATTGGTTTTGCCCATAGTTATTGTTGTTTGGGTTTCCATTGGATTACTAAATATCGTTGTTTTGTCCCTATGACAATTGAAGATGAGTTAGCTCATGTTTTATTATAGACATGGTTTTTCTCATCTATTCCAATTTTCCTATCACATTGTTTTCTACCCAAGTAGTTGGTGCAACCTATTTTTTGAAAAATTTGACATTTGAAGGCTCATATCATGGATAGGTTATAGTAGGGGCTGAAACTGCAAGAACTTGTTACACTGGTACTGGATTCTATGAGGAGAATTGATTGGATACCATATGTGTTGCTACAAGAAAAGGTGGTACCATTGTGGTGGCATTAGTGGGAATCACCATGCTCCCTCCACCATTAGGAATAGCTTGTTTGGTGAAGGTAACTGCCTCTTCGAGGACCTTTTCCAATGTGTTAATATTTGTATTCAAAAGTCTTCATAGGAAAATAGAGGTGAGTTGATCCATGGAGTTTAAGTAAATTTGAATAGCACCTCCTGCTAGTATAATATAAGGGGATTCCATTCTTTGATAGGTCATGTGAAAATGGTGGTTAAACTAAGAGATGGTTTCTACTAGGTCCCTCTTGACAGACAAAAACTAGTGATGCAAGATTGTCAGATTGATGAATGTTTTGGATTGGTCCAAGAAAAATTTCTCAATAATTGCCCATTTTGTGATGGATGTCAGTGGTAAATTGACATACTAGTTAAAAGTAACTTCCCCCAAAGTGTATGGGACCAAGTGGAGAACTATGTCTTCATGTTGGATTTTCTTTCTATTGCATATCTCTTTGAAAACCTTGATGAGGTCCTTTGTTATTCCTATTTCACCATAGATGAACATGAGACATAATTTTTTTAGGATTCTTGGGGAGGTCATGAAGTAGACCTTGTAAGTTTATTGGCAAGTCTTATGCATTTGCAAAGAAAGCGATGGGTGGAGGGGTTGTGGCTGAGTTTTCTATTGTGATACATTTTGTGAAATAGTTAGGGAGAAGTGTTGGAATGTAAGGTTGATGATGATGATGGAATTTGTGGCATGAATGGGCTGAGATTTGGTATCCCCTTCTCGCTGCAAGGTTTGTAAAATTGGTCAAGTTCCAAGAACTTGTGCTTGTTGGGAAAAGACCTCAGTACTCACTAAAAGGGGGACAGTGGATCAAACTTTTCCAATTTGTGCACCTTTGTGGGAGCACACTAGGACACTTGGCACACCTTTGTGACTAGTGTACCTTGTTAAATGGTACACCTTCACACTAGTGCACCTATGCACCTTAGTGACTAAAAAAATTTAGACTTATAAAATTTGTAGAATTTGGGCCGTTCTTTTAAAATAGTTTTAGAATTTGGGCCCTCCTTCTAACTCCACTTCTGTTGACTAGTCATTTTGCATGATGACAATGACATAAATCCTTACAAATTTCTCTTTTGAAAAGTTGATTAATGTAACCAACTCCAAAGTTCTGGATGGTTATTTTTCAACCTGCTAGATAGGTCAATTGAAGATAAATGTGAATGTTCACAAGGAGGCCTTTGTTGGTATCTTCAAATCTACAAAAACTCTAAAGAGATGCAACAACAAACCAATGCATTATTTATATTTTCTGATTTTAATGATGAATGACATGTTTTAAGAGTACAATTATATGAATCCTATCCTAACCACATGTTCAAAAGAAAATAATAGAGTTAGGGTAATAAGAAATTACTGAAAATGAAATTCCTAATGGACATAAGCCAAATTAACAATGTGTCTATGAATTAAATCTTTGAAAGGATCGAGTAAGAAACCAATGAAATTATGAGTAGTATATCTTCAACTCCACCAATGCAATCATCAAGTGGAACAATGAAAACCATAGGTTGTTTCACAATTCATTAAATCATATAGTCACAAAAAGTGTGTATATACAAGACAAATTATTATGCAAGAATTCCAAGGTGATCTTTTCTCAAATTTGTCACAATAGAGGAATTTTTTAGCAAATGACAAACATGAAAACTAATTGATCACACAAGCATTAACATACAATAAAATCATTGGCTTCATTTCTACTCATGAACATAAAATTCATAAAAGAAACACACATTCCAACAAGAAACACTACACATATAATGAGAGCACCAATAACATACTTTACTGCATCAAAAATACTAACCCCCAATACATACTACATCTTTGTATTTATAGGAAACACCATCCTTAATGAAATTTTTGGATATAGGGCCTTTTCCTTGTAAACAACATGCTAAAATCACTAGTTTTAAGTAAATTATGTACAAACAGACTCCTAAGTAGGTGTTAAGTAGGCATGCACTCTTTATTTTATTAATTACATAGTGCATGGACCTTAACGTGACTCAAAAACTCATAAAGAATGAGAAGACAAGATTTTGGATGATCTATGAGTCTCTAACATTTCTTTAGATACAAACTTGGTCTCCAATGTGTATCTCTATCAGTTAAATTGTTGATAAAATGTATTTTTGGTGCATGAAACACTCCAAAAATAGAATTGGAAATTAACTATCGGCACCACTGTAACTAACCCACAATTTTCATGTACCTGCAACCCTTTCAAAATGACAAACCTTCGCACTAGCACTCTTGTGCACCTTCAGAGGTGATAAGACTGAAACTAGCAAAAAAAATTCTAAGTCCCAAATTTTCAATTTCTAGCATCTGGGTTTTCTAAACCTTGTACCAAAATGATGTTTGGATGTGTCACTTTAAACTTTTCTATAATGGCAGTGATCTCTTGAGTATTCAATATTTCTAGGGGCTCATACTTAGTTTTCACTTCCTGGCGGTATTCACTGACCTTTTGCCTAATTCTTGCAAAATCTTCTAGCTTGGATTCTAACTCTTTTAATGCCCTACTCAATCCTAAAAATGCACCTGACATTATCCTCGAAGGACATTATTTCAAATAACTCTAAAAATTGTTGCACAAGTTCTTCAACTGAGCGCAATTGTGACCTAGAGTCATCTCCAAAAATCTCCAAGCTAGAAGCACTATAATATTTATCGATCTCCAAAAATAGTTTGAGAGCCCTCTTCTTTACATCTTAGATATCTTCATACAATCTCATCATAACCCTATTACTAGTCACTATCTTTTCTATCCAATCGTCTACCTTATCCAACTCATCTACCAAATATATATCTAATAGCATCTGATATCTTTGACCCTTCATAGTCTTCAATGCTTCCAAAAGGTTGGTCCAAGTGGTTGCTTTGTCCATCAACCCAAAATCTTGGTCCATCACTATAACCAACCTATCAGCATTCTTCTAGATATGGTGCAGCAAGTTTGTGTTTCCTTTAATTATTTGTACCCCTCTATCCTCCAAAATGTGATTCCATCTCTTACATGCATCCAAAAATGAATCGCTATGTTTGGTGGCTGGAGCTTATTTGTTTAGGGTAGCCACTAAAGTGGCCTTAGGATGACCAGGATCTAATGGACCTACTATCTCTTTCACATACTCCCACAATATATTATTTTATTCCCTTAGTTCTAAAAACTCTACCTAATCTTGATCCAAGTGTCAGAACACTTGCTTGAGGCTCATAGTAGTCAAAAATTTGGTCATGTTTTAGGTAGCCTTCCCCAATATTATCTCCTTCATTTGATAATCCTTGGGGGTAATTTCCTCTATAGCCCCATGAGGAGGGGTTATAGTAATATGTGCTATTAGATCATTGTTTTGGTTCTTCATGATGAAGACAAGTTTCTTATGATCACCCTAAATGGGTGTTGGTGTTCTTACTACCTTTGTCAAGGCCTCCAAATCCTTTTACTTCTGTATACTCCACATACCTCCTTTGATGAGTTAATACTTCTTGTTTCACCCATGCTAGAGTGGTTTCCATAGGAGACACATATTGACCCAACATTGAAGTCATCTCTAAAGTTGGTGTTTTGCCCCTATCACTCCTCTCTAAGGTCTTCTCTACTTGCAGTTGCTCCACTACAAGGGTAGCCATTATGTTTCTTGAAGGAGAGGATCTTGGCTCTACCATGGGTGGCATTTAGACTCTCTCTCTCTCTCTGACAATTTTCCCCTCTTTTGAGACCTTGTCTATGTACAGTTGTATGAAGTCATCCCCTTCAACTGTCTGACTTTTAGACACTATAATTGGACAAGGTAATGATGTGGTTTCCTATTCTGGTGGAGGAGGGGTGATGGTGGATTCCCTAGAGGTGGAGGAAGTATGCCCACTGGCTCTTGTGGGAGTGGAGGTAGTTGGTTCTAATCCTCATCCAATTGTATCCTTTATCACACCTCCTTCCAAATGAGTCCCTGTGGGCATAAAATCAAACTCTGAAATATCAAACACATATGAGCCATCTCCCTCCATAGACTCAATCCACCCATCTTGTTCTTGGTATGTAGACTCTTCAACCTTATTTGGTTGTCCTTGGGTGTCTGGGTGCATTTGCGTTGCACTCCTCCTTCTTTCCTCTTTTATGACCCTTGTTGGTCGGGTCTTCTTATTTAGAGGGAGATATATTCAATCTCTTCTTCTCACTCTTCCTTCTCTCCCTCAAGTATGGCTTCTGAAATCTTAGGAGATAAAGTTCTCTTCTTATTTAATTTCTTCCTTTCTACCCCTACCATGATCATTTCAATCCTAGTCTTCTTCAATACTGATGAGGATGTCTCTTTTTGCATTGGGGCTTCTTTAGGTTGAGTCTCTTTTGGTTGGGCTTCTTCTTCTTGAGTAGCCTCCTCCTCTTCTTCCCCTTTACCCTATCACTACAAAAGTATTCAACTTCATTCTTGTGCTTATACATAATCTTTGATCTTACGAAGGACTTCTCCTGGTATGTTGGAATTGTGACCTTAGTGTTAGCATTAATGATGATGATATTCCTTTGGAGGAGTACCTTAAGCATTGCTAGAACACTTGAGGAGATTGCTAGCATGATTGACGTGTTGCATTCATGACCATTTTTGTTATTGATGTCAACATAGCATTATTTTTGTGAAGACAGGTAGAGTAGCAAACAGAGAATGAGGTCGTATGCACTTTGTATTGATGATCAGGTTAAGCTCATTTAAGGATGTGTTCTACACTATATCCTAATGACGTGGATAAGTGCACATACAGAGAGTAGAAACATGTAGAAGATATACTTGATTTACAGAAGACAATAAGCAGACAAAGTACCTGATAAGTGGTTTTTGATATTTGATTTGTATCTCTTTATTGACATAGAATCTTGATATGCAAAGTTGGACTGTGATAGTAGAAAACTTGATGATGACATCAGAAAGTGTGCAAGGTCTGAGGTCGCACGTGTGAGTTGTAAAGACTATGAGCCAATAGTGTTGTGTAATTGTAAAATAATTGATTATCTTTAAGAGGTCCTATTATAATTAATTAGAAAAGCCTTAAGGCCGACTGAAGGAATTATTCTAAGGATATGGTATAAATGAAGGTTATTTTCCTTGTAAAGGAGTATAAGTTGTATGTAATTAAAGTGTGATATGCAAAGTATTTGGAAAATACGAGTAAGCAATCCAAGGGGTTATTGGATGTGAAGTTGGTGATCTAGTATCAAGATCATGAGAAGTTTATTCTATTCATAGGACAAAGAGGAGCTATACATTTCTATTATTTTGCAAGGAACAATATGGAGACCAGTTGGGCAATGAGTTATGTGGTGTTACCCCTAAAGCTATTTGGATAGTGGGTTCATTTGCCTTCTACAACTCCTAACAAGGTTGGAATCTCCTAACATGGATTCAATGTCTCCTAATAGGAAATGATATGTACTAAATGTATTTCATTGACTCCTCTAACAAGGAACTTTTATATCAGTGCATCATTTTGTGGGTACCATCCCCACTAAGGTTTTCCCTCTAATCAAGGGTTTCCCTAGTTAACATATATGGTGCTCTTGTGCATGAGTATCTTGTTATGGTTTTTTATTATATTGTTCACATGTTTAAGAATTAATAAGGTTAATAAATTTTTTAATAACTAGGTAACTGGTTCACCCCCCGCCCGCGCCCCCCAAATCTTAGTTATCTTAGTGGACTTTACTTTCTAACAATTGGTATCAGAGCTTGAGGTACTTGACGAAAAATGTAGCTTAAGCAAATGAGAGTATCACAAAATCCAAGCTAGTTAAACTATGTGATTTAAGCTACTAAAAAATGAACTAATTTACTATGCAAGATGAATCTAAGCTAATATGCAATGGTGATGAGAGAATTTAGACAAAAAGTAGAAGTTTTGCACAAGCTCTCAAGAAGATCGATCGATAAACTTACAACATAACAATACTCAAGAATGTGGATCCTTTGAGAAGGGGAGAGCTCTTTCTTTTAAAGGTGTATAGATGATGGAGATCAAAGTAAAGGGATGGATAATCAAGAATGAGAGTTGACTTTGGCATGATCCATGTGCAAAAGAAAGTCAACCAATGGAAAGGAGTTGACTTTTCATGTGAGAAAAAAAGCCAAAAGGCCTTTTCTTTTTATTTATAAATAGAAATAGGACCTTATTTGAGGGGGTTAGAAGAATGGGGTCTTTTATTTAATTAAAAGGGGATATGTAATGCCTACCCCTAATTGACTTTTCCTGTTGGATTGTCAGATTATGTTAGGCCACGTTTATGATTATGTTTTATAATTATTGGTACTTGGTTACTGGATTTGATTAGATGTTATTTCATACTCAGTTGATTTATGTGTTGAGTTACTTAGTTATTTCATGTGTTCAGGATTATTTCAATGATGATGCATGTTGTTCATATAGTGATTTTAGTTATCTTGTGATGATTAGTTAGATGAATGATTTATATGTAGTTTTATGGATACTTACCCCATACTTGCATATGTATGGTGTACTTGTATGTTTTACTTTATGATTGGTGTTTCTAATGTGGTTGTGGGAGGGAGTCGTAGTCATCTACTAGTTGGGATCTACATGATGTACCACTTCTCACCATTGCTTGTTTAGCTTAGATTGTATGTGTATGTACATGCATGGATTTTATTAAGATTGCAAGTACCGAGTATCAACTTCTCTAAATTGCCAGGATGAGTGTACCCTATCGCAGTATCTCAATGCTAAAAGTGGGAAGATAATTCTTGAGTCCAAATCCTAACCTTAAGCCAATTGTCCTAGAAAGTAGGACAAGTATTTGATTTGTTTACCCTTTCGAATTCACAAGTGATGTAAATTTGTGATTTTCACCCTTGAGTTTGCTCTAGTATTTTGTACTTTATAGTGGGTTTTCCTATTTGGTCTTGTGGGTCTGTTGTGTTTTCAGTTATAATTAAATCAAATTAAAAGATAATTTAATGATTTAATTTAATGGAAATTTTATAAAAGAAATTCAATATTAAATTAATTGAGAAATTAATTAAATTAAAATATTTTATTAAAGTTCTAATTTTGGCATATTTATATTTATTTTATTTTATGATGATTATTTAGGAGTTTTATGTTAATAATAAACTCTAAATAATGTTATTAGTTAAATTAATAAATATTTGATTAAAACGTCTTGTAATTAAATAAAACAGAAAAAGGAATTGATTTAATAAAGTTATTTTAATTAAATTGTAAAAAGGTTGCATATGAAAATTAAAATATAATAAAATAATAAAGGAAAAATGGTTTCATGTGATTGCAAAATCAAAGTCCTAATTTGGGGAAAATTTCTTTATTAGGAAATTAGAGTTCATTTCTCGATACACAGGTTTCGAGGAGCCAATTTCTGAGAAGAGGGTTTTCGAAGGAAAAGGGAATTGCTTGCTAGTTCTATGTAGTCAGTTGTTTTAGCATCAGATCTAGGTAAGATCTTGTGTCTTTTGCATAGTAGATTCATCCTTTAACATATCTGTCTTCTCCATGTTTGTGGATCTGTATTCAAATTTTCATTGAGGTTGAAACCATTATTCATATAATTATTGGTTGTTATTCTGAAAATGTTTGCAAACAAATCTAAGATTTGAAACCCTTATTGTGAATTTCATGAAACCCTTATTCAATAGATTTGAGGGTTTATTTTTGGATTGTTCAAATTGGGATATGGGTTTAGAAAAAAAAATCCAAATTTGTTAATTAAGTTTGGTTGTTTATCCCAGGTTTCTATATTAGATCTATTATACAAATTGATTATATATATAGTTGGAAATATAGATGGAGTAACTGAGGGGCGAGTGAATCAATTACCACAAAAACAAATCCACAAATCCCTTAGATGTCTTATAAACTTAGTTACTACTGTCACTCGATAGCCACACAGAAAATGTTGTAACTCGGTAGATGTATGTTAACTTATTAAGCATTCACAAAGATTTAACATGCATGCATAAAAGAAATAACATCAACACAAGAGACACTAGATTTAACGTGGAAACCCAATATGGGAAAAACCACCAAGTAACTAGCTACCAATTTTTACTCTTCTAAAGTGAGCCCCATTAGGAGCCAACCCTGTTAAAGGTTACAAAACACATTGTAAGGTGTGACCCCGTTAGAGGATTTAAACACCCTGCTAGGAGTGGCCTTGCTAGAGGACTTAAGAACAATTCAATAAAACTGTCCACCTTGTTAGAGGATTTATAAAAATGTTTGTTAAACCAACTCTATTAAGAGATTTAGGAATCACTAGTACAATGATGAAAAGTAACAATGAAGTGACTTGAATGAGATGAAATTGATCTTTGTTGTTACAGATCTCTATTCTGCTTCACTAGATCCTCTCTGATCAAATACACCTTTGTTGCTCCTCAAGGATATCTAATCCTTCTTCTAAATTCACTCACACTTTCCTCCTTACACAATTAACTTACTTGCATGCTCGCTCATTACAATTTAGATTTCACAACTAGACCTTTTATTTATACCTTACAAATTGTCCAATCGGCTCATTTACAAGTTACAATTACCAATAATTATTACATTAGTTGGCTACAAAATTTGCATGAAACAATTAAACTTTATTTCCCAAAAGAATGAAATCCTTCATTTGCTGACCCTACTCAGTAAACACTGCTCCAGAAATGATTTCCAATGTTAACCAACTAAAGCTCGATAAACACTGAGAATTCTGCAAAATCCTTTGGAGACCGAGTGAACTCGGTAAACACTAACTTTCCTTCACTGACCTTGTGAGCTCGGTAGAAACTAACTTCTGTCATAAAATCCTTAAATGCCCAAGTGAGCTCGGCAGAAATTGTCTCCACAGTGTAACTAACAGAAACACTCGGTAGACTCTGTAAATCGCTTTGCTAACCATCTGAACTCAGTAGACTCTATGAATTGCCTTGCTGACCAACTGAGCTCGATAGACTCTCTGTTTGATAACTAATATGACATTTGTGTAACATCAAAGACAACACACAATTGAACAATTGTATCCAACAATATATATATATATATATATATATATATATATATATATATATATATATATATATATATATATATATATATATATATATATATATATATATATATATATATATATATATATATAAATTATTGTTCTTGAAATTTTCCATTTTCCATTTTAAAAATGGAGTTGAGCAAAAATGGTTGTGGAGGGCAATTTGTTTTATGTTTTATAAAACATAAAACAAAAATATATATATAATACATTTTATAGTGGGTGGGGGCCACCACCCCCCTCCCCACCCACCTTCCTCCTTTCCTATCCCTAACGGTATTCCTACTTACTACAGAACTGTACTGTTGCGGTAGCAACAGCTACTATTGACACAATAGTACTCTATTGCGGTCATAACAGACTGTTGTAGCAACCTTTAAAAGGAGGTCGGCGAGCCTTTAAAACCACTTTTAAATTATTAGTTTTAAAAAAAATTAAGGGTTTTTTTAATATATTAAATTTTCATAATTTAATAAATATTTTGATTTAGTTTTAGATTAATGTTAATTAATTTAATTAATATTATTAATTATTGTTAATTATAAAATTAATATTAAAATTTATTTAATAAACTTAAATAAATTTTTATTATATTATTATTTAATGATTCTGGTTATTAATAATCTTGTGTCATTTTATTAGTAATTTGATAATTATTATTTAAATAGTTTAATAATTATTATTTAAATTATTTTATAATATTTAATAAAGGCATTATTATTTTTAGAAGTTAGTGGTAATTATGTGTTCTGATTTAAAAAGGAAAATGGGTTCAATTATATGGGAAAATTGTAAACTTTATCAAGTCAAAAATCTATAATGAAATGTAAAGTTGAACCTTATTGTTAAATCAAAAATGTATGTTTTCAAAACCAACAAAAACTATGAAACTACACTGCTAGTTGTATGATTTATTTTGTGTTGGTTTTGGGGTTGACTTAAGTGTCGACCAATTTTGGATGTTTACGAGAGGCTTGGGAGTTTTGTTTTGTGATGGTGTTGGGTATATGATCTTTTATACCTGACCATGGTGATGTGTCACATTTTTTTATGATGAGTTATGATAAGTGCTTGTTTGTGCTTTCTAGTTGCTTGTATAGAACTAAAGTGATAATTGTGACTTTACCCTTGCACTCTCGATTAGTTATCTTCTAGTGCTTTTCAGTTGCCTATATAGGACTGAGGTGATTATTGTGATTTGTCTTGTTGTGCTTTCTAGTTGCTATAAAGGACTGAGGTGATTTTTTTCTATCTATAGGTGCTTTCCAATTGCCTGTAAAGGGCTGAAGTGAAAATTTTGTTTTTTATGAGTTGCACTTTTATGAGCCTAGGGTAGGTAATTTATGTGTACATTGGAAAGTGGCTTGCAATGGAGGCCAGAGCCCAGAGTGTTGCCTGGGTACCCATTGTAAGTTGTTTTAATAAGTGATAATATTTCATTAAATGGGTATTAAAATGAATAAATAAGAGTCAATGATTTTTCCTATTCATGTCTTGAGTGCTAGTAAAGGCTAGGATGGGAGTAGAGAGGATGCTTGGTTGTGACCTTGCTTCGTTAGTATGTCTTGTCTATATGGAAGGATATCGGTGCCGCATAGAGACTCTAGGGAGCCAAAGTCTAGAGTGGTTGGGGTAACCTTAGAGTTTGTTTATGTGATGACACTTACCCACTTGCATAGTAGATTCCCTACGTGTCTTTGTTGCCTCTAGGATTAGATGATACTTGTGTCTTGGTACCTTTGAGATAGTTTTCTTTCAGGATTTTCTTGACCTAGATGTTGGATATGACTTGTGGATTGTTATCTATTTGAGACTTGAGAGTATCTACTCAGCATGTTGGGAGTGGGTCATTTAGGTTCCACGAGGTTGGGTGGTAGTGCATTTTTGTTTATACCATTGAGATCTAACAGTTGGATGTCATTGTTGGATGTGTTTGTGTAGATGTTCCTTTCTATCTAATCTTATATTTATATTGGATGGTTATACTTTATTACATTGTACTTGATTGTTAGAGATCTTATGAGATGATGTAATTTATTCATGATGTATATATTCTTTGAGCTTTTCATACTATGTGACTTGTACAACAAATGATTATGCATTTTTATTATTGCCAAGTGGCATCTTATAATTGTATATTATTTAAATGGCTTCATACTTGTAGTTATTTTTTGATGCGGATTTGTTATGTATCAGATTTAGTTTTAATTAAACTTAAATGTGATTTAACATCATGAGACCCTTATGAGATATAATATGTTTGTGATGGTTGTATGTATGTGAGTTATTGCTTCTGCTATATTATCTATTGATGTTATTATCTTTATGTTTAAAAAAAAATGTTATGAAAACTTCGTGAAACTTTAGGTTAATTTATTTTGGATTCCCTAGAGGGGTGTTACATCTGGTATCAGAGACCGAGTTTCTACATTGGGATCTCTAGGTATATCAGAATGGCACTAGTTGTTAACTAGCTAAACTTAAATGAAACTTAAACAGTGTTATGTATCTTTTACAACTTGAACACTTGGAAACTTTAAACTCAATTTCTTGAAACATAAAAAAGTGCAGAAACTTGAAAAACTCTTGAGTTGGATTTCATACATGTTTTCTTATGATTGTGCTTTATGATGGTATGTGTTGGAAATACAATAGGGAAAGTAAAGTCTAAGAGGGGGGGTGAATTAGTACTTCAAAACTTCAACCATAAAATTATTCACCACATATCCATCTCACAATTTGCATATAAACTAAAATAGCTAGCTAAATATATTCACTCAAAGCAAGAAAGTAAATAACATTCAATACATATGATACAAGATATGACTACCCAGAAACCCTCCAATGAGAAGGTAAAACTGGGGTGGGGATGATACCCACAAATCTTCAATGCTATATTTGTAAAGTGTATCCAATGATGGTTACAAACTTTGATCATGAAACATGATCTACCTTGTAAAAGGTTTGCCTTGTTAAAGGCTTACAAGATTGTTAGATCTTACTTTGTTAAAGGATTTCAACACCCTTTTAGAACTGTATCTAGTCAAAGGACTTCAACTTACAATGAAGTAAGCACCCTATTAAAGGATTTACAACAAGATGTTAAGACTGCTCTGTTAAGAGATTTAACTGATTCACCTATTAGAATGTCTCAACAATGATCCCATGGTTAGCACTCTACTGTTAGATAATAGATCATCTCTTTGCATGTATTATTGATCCTTCTTTTATTAGATGTATCACTTTTGTCCTCTAACTCCTTTCCTATGTTCTCCTCAAACTGATTTTGCAATGTATCTCAATTCACAACTCTCTAGCCACCATGAATACTCTATTTGTGCATGCAAACTTCTCTCTTTTCTCCTTTCACATTCATTTCAAAGTTTAGGGTTTTTCCTCCTTAAGAAGTTTTAGGTGACTTAGGTTTAGATATGAATCAAAAATTGTAATCCATCCATCTAGCCACTCAAATCATCCCTTTAACATATTGGTTGCATGTACTACATAGGGATTCACAATTAAAATTCATTTTTATCATCTACGATCACAAAATAATCCTTAAATCAGCTCCAAAATAGTTTACATAGTATTTTGTGTCATTACAAACAAAAATGTCAAAATTGTCTTACTCGACATCTGAAGTCCCTGATGGTCGACATCAATTTTCACTTCAATGTTGTCACTTGGCATCTATATTACTCAGCACATATTGACTATTTGACACTTGAGTGACTCGACACTAACTCTTTACTCGGCACTTACTAAGTAACTCACTCGACATGCACTATCTGACATGTTATGCTCGACATGCATTGCTTGTTTGGCATGAACTAATTTCTAACTTGTAAATTACTTAAGTGTATAGATACTCATATGTCAAAACCAATCTGAGATCAACAATCTTCTCCTTTGACATGAGTAGCAAAAACACTCGGTCATGCATAAATGATCTTAACTTATGAGCGTAACTCAAATACTCACTATTTTTGTTCATCATAGGAAAAAAAAATTGAAACATCGCAAAACATGACTTAACAGTCATAGCTCAAAATCTTATAACACCCCCTGAGTTGATTATGTTATGTTGAATCTGAATCACTACTACTGCTAAGTAAATATGCATATGTTGAATTGTGATGCATGTTGTGTGTGTCTTTGACTCCTTTTTGTTCTTCTTATTTCTCCCCAAAACTTATGTCTCCCCCTTACTTATTTCTCCCCCTTTTTGACACTTATGGCAAAGGGTTATACATGTATTGTGTGTTTTTCCAAGAAAGTTTTATGGAGCTCAAGTAATATCTTCAGAGTTGCATCCTAGCTATCACATGCTACTTCCAATGACTTGATTTGGATAGATAAGATGACAGCAAGGTGAACTAATCCTCCATGTGTAGAAAGATGGGGATCTTTCTTCATCCCTATTTCTACAAAGACAAGTTCTTTATGTAATATCTCCATGTGTAGGGTCAACATGGACTAGATATTGATCAGTGTAGCCTAAATGTTTGCATCTTGATCATGCAAGGCTACACCAACTAACCTTAGGAGTTCACCAAATTCCTGAAGTGCTTTTGACTCTGAGTTGGAGAATTGGGTAGGGTGGGACCTATTAGCTTCATATCTCCTTCTAGAGTGTTAATATGTCATTACACTTCTTGTATGAACAAAGTTGTATCACACAACTTAGTGTAAAGAGAGAAAATATTCTCTAATACTTTCTTTACACTACCAATCTTGGTTGCTAATTCAACCTGACTAAGTGCAATGGCACTTGATATCTTTTGTTTGACTTTTCCTTGAAATTTCCTCTTAGACCATTCAAGTAGTTTAACATTTGAATCCAGGTCTATATCATTAATCTTCTCCATTATATTTTTCAACTACTTCATCATAGGCTTGTCTTCTTCATATGTAGGCAGGTTGAATGCCTCAAGAAAAATATCTTTAATATCTTGTAATTCCTGCTTCTGCCTATGCTCTCTTTGGAGTAGTTCTTGGTGCTTTTTCCTTGCAAGGTCATCCTAAAGTATGCTCATCTATTCAATAGTGATTGTTGCAAGATCAAACTTTGGCAACACAATCACTTCATCCAAGTTGACATCACTAAATGATGTAACATCATCTACCTTGGATGTGCTAGGACTAGGCCTTCATGACTATAGTGGTATATCTTCTACACTTGGTCTATGAAGAGCTTGACTTGGAGGAATGGCAGATTCTGGAAAAGTAACCAGTGCTTGTATTGCTAATTGCTCCTCAAGCTTGGTAGTCAATACTAACTCTTCAGTCCTATCCTTTTCTTTCTTGTCAATCTCAATTGAACCTTGAGGTTATGTTGTAGCCACAAAAGTATCTTTCTAACCTCTTTGAACTAGTGTCCCATGTTTATCTTTTGTAGCAAGTTCCTGTACTGACACATTTTGCACCATTTTGCTGATATTTTCCATTGTTGTCTCTTTCCTTTGGTACACGACAATGGGCACTGTAGGTTGTACCATAGTAAATTGAGGGGACTTGGATATATCTTGTGTTTCCTCCTCTATAGATATCTTTTTTGCCTTCTCAGTTTCATCTACACTCACCAATACAAGATAACTACATAGTTGTGCCTTGGTGGTGGTGTCTAACAATATCTTCTTCATATGCTCCTCTATTAGGGGATTGATGTTATGAGCTATAGTATCAGAAACATCCTTGATCTTCATTGTATCTGTGTCTGTATTTATCACATGTTGTGGATTGGCATTCGACATTGGTATGTTTGTTATACTCTATTATGTTTGCTACTCAACTTTAGTTGTTGCCTGTATATCTACATTCTTCTCAATACCTTCCACATGTGCATATGTTTTAGTTTCATCTTTAGTAACCTTAGGTACTTCTTGTTCATCTTTGTCTTCACCTACCTCAACAAGTGTCTACTCAATTGTCTTAGGTGTTGTCAGTCCATATATTCCTTTCCATATCTGAGTGGACTTTTGAACAACATTCTCAATATCATTTTGCAAAATATTGAATACCCTATATTTAGGAGAAAACCTCCCTATAGGTTTCTTAATGTCCTTTGTCATTGTAGCTTTATCCAATTCTAGCATCACAATTGCTAGTGTAGCCTCTCTAATCCGTCTTTTTGTATTGAGACTAAACTATCATTTTTGCTAACTCTGTCATATAGACTCTTGGGTATAGAGTTGTCAAGCTCAATTGGAGTCTTCTTGAGTGTTTCCATCATGACATATATTGACTCTTCCACTTGGTTCATCTCAATCTTTCTAAGTTTATCAAACTCAACATGTGTGAATCTAGATAAGTCAGCATTATTCTTTATATTCTCACGCAAGTTGTCCAAATCAGAATAAGGACTATGAATTACCACTTTGAATTGGTTGTTGTCATCAAATTTTGTCCTCTCCTCATCTAATTTAGCTAGAGCAATGTATTTTCTCCTTTGTCTCTTCTCAGACTCATCTTCTTGTGTAGTTGTCCTGGTTCTCAATAGTCTTTCCCAACTAGTAGACTTCCATCTTCAAGATCTTTTCTCAAAGCTACAAAGATTTCCTTTCCAGAGTACAACGCTCTAATATCAATTATTGGAAATACATAGGGAAAGTAAACTTTGAGAGGTGGGGGGAGTGAATCAATACTTCAAAACTTCAACCATAAAATTATTCACCACACATCCATCTCACAACTTGCATATAAACTAAAATAGCTAGCTAAACATATTCATTCATAGCATGAAAGTAAATAACATTCAACACATATGACACAAGATATGATTACCCAGAAACCCTCCAATGAGAAGGTAAAATTGGGGTGGGGATGACACCCACAAATCTTCACTACTACAGTTGTAAAGTGTATCCAATGAAGGTTACAATGTTTGATTATGAAACATGATCTACCCTATCAAAGGTCTGCCATGTTAAAGGCTTACAAGATTGTTAGAGCTTACCCTATTAGAAGTGTGCCTAGTTAAAGGACTTCAAATTACAATGAAGTAAGCACCTTGTTAAAGGATTTACAAGAACCTATTAAGACGACTCTATTAAGAGATTTAACTGATTCGCCTATTAGAATGTCTCAGCAATGATCTTGCAGTTAACACTCTTCTGCTAGATAACATATCACCTCTTTGCATGTATCCTTGATCCTTCTTTGATCAGATGTATCACTTCTATCCTCTAACTCCTTTCCTATGTTCTCCTCTAACTGATTCTGAAATGTATCTCAATTCACAACTCCTTAGCCACCATGAATACTTTTTTTATGCATACAAACTTCTTTCTCTTCTCCTTCCACATTCATTGCAAAGTTTAGGCTTTGTCCTCCTTAAGAAGATCTAGGTGACTTAGGGTTAGGTATGAATCAACAATTTTAATTCATCCATCTAACCTCTCAAATCATCCCTTTAACTAATTGGCTGCATGTATAGCATAGGGATTTGCAATTAAGATTTGTTCTTATCATCTAGGATTGCAAAATAATCCTTAAGTTGGCTTCAAAATGGTTTATAAAGTAGTTTGTGTCATTACAAACAACAATGTCAAAATTGTCTTACTCAACATTTGAAGTCCCTGATGCTCAGCATCAATTGTAACTTCAATGTTGTCACTTGACATTTAAATTACTCAGCACATACTAACTACTCATCACTTGAGTGACTCGGCACTAACTATTTACTCAACACTTACTAACTCACTTGACATGCACTATCTGACATGTTATGCTCGGCATGCATTGCTTGTTCAGCATGAACTAATTTCTTACTTGTAAATGACTTAAGTGTATAGACACTCATATGTCAAAACCAATCTAAGATCAACAATGTGCCTTTTATTGACTTTGTGAGCAAATTTGTTGCTCTTTCTTGGGTGTTTTTAGTAGAGTCCTATCCTCCTATAGGGGGAAAGGGTTCAATGGGACCTGCACATTTAAGTGTTTTACTTTTTATCTTTCTTGTAGGCTTCCAGGAGTAAGCCTAAGTCTAGGGGGGTGAATGTAATGCCTAGCCCTAGTTAATTTTTCCTGTTGGATTGTCGGATTATGTTAGGCTAGTTTTATGATTATCGGTACTTGGTTACCAAATTTGATTAGATGTTATTTCATACTCAGTTGATTTATGTGTTGAGTTACTTAGTTATTTCATGTGTTCAGGATTATTTCGATGATGATACATGTATGTTCACACAGTGATTTCAGCTATCTTGTGATGATTAGTTAAATGAATGATTTATATGCAATTCTATGGATACTTACCCCATACTTGCATGTGTATGGTGTACTTGTATGTTTCACTTTATGATTGATGTTTCTGATATGGTTGAGGAGGGAGTCATAGTCACTTGCTACTTGGGATCTACATGATGCACCACTTCCCGCTACTGATTGTTTAGTTTAGATTATATGTGTATGTACGTGTGTGGATTTTATGTAGATTGCAAGTACTGGGTATCGACTTCCCTGATTTGCCAAGATGAGTGTAACCTATCGTAGTATTTCAATGGTAAAAGTGGGGAGATAATTCTTAAGTCCAAATCCTAACCTTAAGCCAATTGTCCTAGAAAGTAGGACAAGTATCTGAATTGTTTACCCTTTTGAATTCCTCAAGTGATGTAAATTCATGATTTTGACCCTTGAGTTTGATCTAGTATTTTGTACTTGATAATGGGTTTTCGTATTTGGTCTTGTAAGTCTATTGTGTTTTTAGTTATAACTAAATCAAGTTAAAAGATGATTTAATGATTTAATTTAATGGAAAATTTATAAAGGAAATTCAATATTTAATTATATTTAGTTAATTGAGGAATTAATTAATAAAAGAATTAAATTTAAAAGATTTTATTAAAGTTCTAATTTTGACATATTTATATTTATTTATTTTAATGATAATTATTTAGGAGTTTTATATTAATAATAAACTCTAAATAATGTTATTAGTTAAATCTATAAATATTTGATTAAAAACATCTCATAATTTAATAAAAGAGAAAATGGAATTGATTTAATAAAGTTGTTTTAATTAAATTGCAAAAAGGTTGCACATGAAAATTAAAATATAATAGAATAATAAAGGAAAAAGGGTTTCATGTGATTGCAAAATCGAAGCCCTAATTTGGGGAAAAACTCTTTATTAGGAAATTAGAGTTCATTTCTCCATACACAGATTTAGAGAAGCCAATTTTTGAGAAGGGGGTTTTCAAAGGAAAAGAGAATTGCTTGCGAGTTCTATGTAGTTAGTTGTTTTAGCATCAAATCCAGGTAGGATCTTGTGGGTTTTGTGCAGTAGATTTGTCCTTCGACATATCTATCTTCTTTGTATTTGTTGATCTGTATTTAGATTTTCATTAAGGTTGAAACCCTTGTTCATATAATTATTGCTTGTCATTCTAAAAATGTCTATAAACGAATCTAAGATTTGAAACCCTTGTTGTGAATTTCATTGTTCTTAGTTTCTTGAAAAACATTTGGGAATGAATTTAGTTTTGAAACCCTCTTTCAATGGATTTGAGGGCTTTTTTTTGGATTGTTAAAATTGAGATATGGGTTTAGAAAAAAAAACCTAGATTTGTTAATTAAGTTTGGTTGTTTATCCTAGGTTTCTATAGTAGATCTATTATACAAATTGATTATATATATATATATATATATATATATATATATATATATATATATATATATATATATATATATTTATTTATTTATTTATTTATTTTATATATTTTTTTAAATTTATTTATTATATAAAAAATTATTGTTCTTGAAATTTTCTATTTTCCATTTTAAAAATGGAGTTGAGCGAAAATGTTTGTAGAGGGCAATTTGTTTTATGTTTTATAAAACATAATACAAAAAATATATAAGATACATTTTATGGTGGGTGGGGGCTACAACCCCCCCCCCCCCCGCCCACCTTCCTCCTCTCCTACCCCTAATGGCATTTGTTGCTAACTATGAAGAAGTACTACTGTAGCAGTAGTAGATACTGTTAACGCAGTAGTACTCTATTGTAGCTACAATAGATTGCTACGACAACCTTTAAAAGGTAGGCTGGCGGGCCTTTAAAACCGCTTTTAAATTATTGTTTTTTATTGAAGTTTTTTTTTAAAGATTTTTTTAAAAATATATTAACCTTTGAAATTTAGGGTGTGATGGTATCATGACTTCAACATTTCAGCCATGTTCATTCATTGATCAATATGAGGAGTTGCAATTATTGATCAAGTCAGATATTAACAAGTGTCAGCACTAATTATCTTACAATTGGGCGCGTATATCATGATTGCATTGGTAATGCTTGCTCATGTTTATTTAGTTAAAGCCACCAAGCTTTGTGTCAAATGGGCATCATAATTGTACTTCTTGTGCTCGTATAGGATGTGTGGTTTAAGTCGTATGCTTTAAGGTTACTTTGATGTCTGATCAAGCACTATTTTCACATGGTCATTAGTCCTCCAAATCCCTCATGCATTTTGGAAACAGATGGAAATTTATTCTCATGGGATTTTGTCGTTAACTATCATTGCCCAATTTATTTATACCCTTCAATTTTTTGGATACAATGCATTTCAAATTTGTTCACCGAAGGATGTCATCTTCCATGGAGGTCTGTGCTAAATGTGATTCCTATTCTCAGTTTTATAGGACAATTTTGCCCAACAATTATAGGATTTGGCTTCAACCAAATGTGGATTAGAATGTTCTTCCACTGCAGATCGATGACTCTATCATGGATGTAATATTCTGTGCACATTCTCCTTCTATTTGGTGAGCTATTAGGCACATAATTGAGGATGACATTCTCTCTCCTTCCTCCAAGAATTTTCTTTTCACGTCCAATCTAGTGCTGATTTTCTTGTCCAATTCAATGGACTTGTTACAGTCAGTCACACTTTTGGAGATCCTTGCAGCTAAAGTCATTCACCAGCAATTTTAGGGTGATCACAAACAAAAAATTGCAATGTTGTATTATGATTTTTGGGAAGTCACACTTTGGTAGGAGGTTTGTTCCTGTGGTCTTCGCTTCTGCAGAAACATGATTTCATAGCAACTTATGATGCCCTCCAAAAATCCTTTGAAAATCATAGCCCTTGATTTATGAAAACCACTCTACAAGTCACTGCGAGGGCTTTGGGCTTTCAACTTGAAGAGCGCATAAAGTGTACAGTGTATGCACTTTTGGACCTTCTAGAGCTTCCAAACAAACATGTCTCATTGTCATCCAGTCACAGCCTTTCATCTTAGTCAACCTTTGGTTCACAATATAGGTTCATTGGTCCTCAGGATGTGGATGTACATCAATTTTGCAGGGTCAACACATGGTGGACTCGGGTGTACATGTTGGATGCTCTTCCAAAGATTTTCAATGCTCAGATCAACTACAGACATTACATGATGGTTAGGATTTTGGGTGGAATGTGGCAATTGTTATTGTGCCTTCTTCCACATGGGGTATGATGCATGGGTCGGGTTGGGAATCTTCTCCTCAACTCTTAGCCAACTCTAGTTGGGGTTGTGATTTTCGTACTAAGGATGCTTTGACCTCATGTGGTTGGTCTGGATGTGCAAAAATGGAGTGAGATTCCTTAACTACTAATAGCTAATTAGTTTTTGAAATTTTGATAACTAGTTGTCTAAAGTTCGATTATGTTATTGGAGGAAGAATTGTCTCCAAATTGCAAATGAGGTACTTCTCTACCATCAATATGGTAATTTTGTAATATTGATGTTTAAATATTTTTGTATTTAGCGATGATTCCGAGTTTTCTTACTTTCTCAGTTGAGCTTTTGAATCGGTTTTATTTTATAAATATATTCAGTGGCTTGCCCACTTTTGCCAAAAATAAATTATTTTTTTATAATTTAATAAATATTTAAATTTAGTTTTAGATTAATGTTAATTAATTTGATTAATATTGTTTTTTAATTATTGTTAATTATAAAATTAATATTAAAAGTTATTTAATAAACATAAATAAATTTTTATTATATTATTATTTAATGATTATAGTTATTAATAATTGTGTATCATTTTTTTAGTAATTTGATCATTATTATTTAAATTATTTTATAATATTTAATAGAGGAACTATTATTTTTAGAAGTTAGTGGTAATTGTGTGTTCTAAAGGAAAATGGGTTTGGTTATATGGGAAAATTGTAAACTTTATCGAGTCAAAAATCTATAACAAAATGTAAAATTGAACCTTACTGTTAAATCAAAACTGTATGTTTTCAAAACCAAACAAAAACTATGCAACTAGACACTACCAGTTGTATGATTTCTTTTGTGTTGGGTTTGGGGTTGACTTAGAGTGTTGACCAATTTTGGATGTTTACTAGAGGCTTGGGGGTTTTTTTTTGTGATGATGTTAGGTATACGATCTCTTATACCTGACCATGGCAATGTGTCACGTGTTTCTATGATGAGTTGTGATTAGTGCTTGTTTGTGCTTTCCAGTTGCTTGTATAGAACTAAGGTGATAATTGTGACTTTCTTGTTGTAACCCTTGAGCATTTGATTCGTTAAATCTTCTAGTGCTTTCTAGTTGCTTGTATAGGATTGAGGTGTTTATTGTGATTTGTCTTGTGGTACTTTCCAATTGCTTGTATAGGACTGAGGTGATTGTTATGATTTGATCTTTAGGTGTTTTCCAATTGCTTGTAAAGGACTAAGGTGATTCAACATCATGAGACTCTTAGGAAATGTAATCTATTTATGATGGTTGTATGCATGTGAATTATTGATTATGCAATATTATCTATTAATGTTATTATCTTTGTGTTTTAAAAAAAAATGTTTGGAAAATTTATTGAAACTTTAGGTTAATTTCTTTTGGGCTCCCTAGCGGGTGTTACAAGACATGTTCTTTTAATCAAATATGAATTTAGGATAATATAGTCAAACTATAGGTTAAAATCAAATTAATTGATTTTTAGCAATTTGGTCTAGGTAAATGATTAATTAATTTAGTCAAAATGTTGAAGGGGTGGATAATAGTCTAGATGACTATTTTTTAGGTGATTACAAAGTGTAGTTAAGGATCTATTCTACATTGTATCCTGATGACATGGATAAGTGCACATACAAAGAGTTGAGGACATGCAAAAGATATGCTTGATTTACAAAAGACAGTAAGTAGATAGAGTACCTGATAAGTGGTTTCTGATGATTGATTTGTATCTCTTTACTGAGATAGAATCTTGATATGCAAAGTTGGACAGTGATAGTAGACAACCTGATGGAGATGTCAACAAATGCACAAGGTATGCGGTTGCGCGTGTGAGAAGTTGTAAAGATTGTGAGTCAAAAGTGTTGTGTAATTGTAAAATAATTAATTATTTTAAAGAGGTCCTATTATAATTAATTGGGAAAGCCTCAATGTCGACTCAAGGAATTATTCTGAGGATATGGCATAAAGGAAGGTTGTATTCCTTATGAAGGAGTATAAATTGTATGTAATTGAAGTGTGATATGCAAAGTATTTAGAAAATGAAAGTAAGCAATCCAAGGAATTATTAGATGCAAAGTTGGTGATTTGGCATCAAGATTAGAAGAAGTTTGGTTTGGTTAGAGGTAGAGAAGAAGTTATACATTTCTATTATTTTGCAAGGAATAATACAGAGACTAGGTGGACAGTGAGTGTGTTCTTACCCCTGAAGTTGTTTGGACAGTGGGTCCATCTACCTTCTATAACTCCAAACAGGGTTGGCACAACTCTTAAAAGGGATCCAATGGCTCCCAACAAGGACTAATATATACTAAATGTATTTCATTGACTCCTAATAGGGTCCATCCTCTAATAAGGAACTTTATATTTGTGCATCATTTTGTGGGTACCATCCCCACCAGGGTTTTCTTTCTAGTCAAGGGTTTCCCTAATTAACATGGCTAGTGTTATTGTGCATGAGTATATTGTTATGGTTGTTGATTGTATTATTCACATGTTTAAGGATTAATAAGGTTGATAAATATTTTAATAATTGGATAATTGATTCACCCCCCCACCGAGCCCCCATCTTAGTTATCTTGGTGGACTTTACTTTCTAGAACACTTAGTTCCTTTCCCCTTCTTGGGTCTCTTAGGTACCTACAAGTGGGTGTATTAGGGATTGACTCTAAATAGAACAACTTCTTAACCTAGTATTTTTTCAATTGGATGACATGCCTTTCCCTATGTTGAATGTCATCACTCTCCTCTTAGCCAATCTTTGCATTCATTATGATTCGCTATGCAGGGGTCCAACACATCAAGGTTGTCCTTATTCCACACCTTTAGAGGTATAGTCATATTAGGTTTAGTTATATGGGAAAATTGTGAATTTTATCAAGTCAAAAATCTATAATGAATATAAACTTGAACCTTCTTTAAATCAAAACTGTATGTTTTCAAAACCAAACAAAAAATATGAAACTACACTACCAGTTGTGTGATTTCCTTTATTGTGGGTTTAGGGTTGACTTAGGGTGTTGACTAGTTTTGGATGTTTACCAGAGGCTTGGGGATTTTATTCTATGATGATGTTAGGTATACGATCTTTTATACCTGACCATGGTGATGTGTCACGTATTTTTATGATGAGTTATGATCAATGTTTGTTTGTACTTTCTAGTTTCTTGTATATAACTAAGGTGGTAATTATTTTTTTCTTGTTGTAACCCTTGAGCTTTTGATCGGTTATCTTCTAGTAAACTTTTTCTTCCTATTGCAGAGGGGGTCCAACGCATCAAGGTTGTCCTTATTCTACACCTTCAGAGGTATAGTTAGATTGAGTGCCTTCTCTGCAAGTTGTAGACTCTGCTGTTGCACAAAATTGTTGGTTGGAAAACTGAACACAATTTTGGTCAACAAAGAAGGTTGAAGCTTTACTTGTTCAACCTCCACACTTTAGGCTCTACAGGACCTAGGTGGTTGTACCTTAACTTGTAATGGAATAAAGAGTGATTGTAGACTTAGTTATACTCTTAAGTTGACAATGGCTCTTAGGGAGAAATCTGATATTATACTTGGAAAAATATTTTTGGAATGTTTTTAAGTAATATTTGGAAATATGAATGAGAATAGATGAATGATATGCAGATGATTAAGATAAGGAACTAGATCAACATGCAATTGTATATCAACTCAAATGAATCAATAGACTAGTCCCTTTATCCAATTTGGGCAACTGGAGTCAACCTTGCACGTACTTATCATCAAACTCTTATGGAGATGACTGGTCACACCATCAGCTACTGGACAGAGAACTTAGGATATGAAACCCAAGTCGAAATAAATTTAACCCCTGCTAAAGGAGACCAATTAGATAAACACCATAACGTACTATGAAAATATCTGATAATCACGAGTATTCATGAAGTTTGATCTATCTAACAGTAGTTTTTGATCCAAGAGAACAATATAGTATGCAAGTATTGAAAACCCACTAGCCGAATTCAAACAGAAAAACCATCTTTTATTGATTCAAAAAAGGAAGTACAATTGAGTTGTGTTAAAGTTGCATTACCTAATCACACTACTATAAACATCCATCCAGTATCTATAATTTTAAATATTTTTTGCTATATAAATCTATATCTATTGCGAATGATCCTAGTATCCTTTATAAAAAATGAAAAGATGTGTACAAGCTTCGGATCACAACATTTATTCCTAACCTTAACTAAATGCAACTGAACACTTAATATTTATGATGAAAAGTGCAATAAAATAATTAATCTAGAAGTTTGGTGTCATTATTGCCACTTTCTGAAAGATCACATTTGAGCTTTGATAAATCTTTTTAATCTCCCTGTTGTTTTGATTGACAAATGCTTTTATGATGCTTCATTATGAATCATTTGACAAATAAACCCTACACATAAAATATTTCAATGAGACACTTTATCTTTAAGAAATAAATAAATAAAAAGCTTACCTTTGATTTTGATTTGTTCGCAATAATTTGTAATCTTTCTTGCATCCAATCACTTGCTTAAAATATTTCATTTATGATATAGATATTCAATAAAATATCACATAAAAACATATTAAAATTATACTTTATTAATTTATAGTAAAATACAATATCTTTATGACCAAAATATTTTTTAGTTCTAAATACCTTCTTCGAGTTCTTTCAAAAAAAGTAAAATATATTTTCTAACATAAAGATTGATTATATGTTGTTCCTTTTAAAGAGAACATTATAAATCTTTGTTTAATTATTTTGTAAAATTAGGGTGAAAGGTAAATAAATCAAAACACTTACCCCTTAGAAAGATATATATTCCCTTCAAATGTGATAAAGGATCGAGAGTAAAGAGTAACTATTTTTTTAATATAAACTATTTCCATTAAGACCTATTTCATCACTTTAGGACAAGGGAATTCAGATTCAAATTAAATGATGTAATACTTACCCATATATGTATATGTCTTTTCATCATATTCTCAAAGTAGAGATAAAACATGAAAACATTCCTCACTAGATTTTATTTACCCTTTTCGCGATCGCGAATTCGGAGTCTTCTTTTCACGTGCTCTCCGCGAAGCTTCACTCACCTTTTCGCACTATGGGGAGGCCAAAAGAAATTACCTTTGTCCAACATGGAGTTCAATGTGTAAAAGTCAAGCAAGTAGATAATTCTAGGTGTTTTGAAGGTTGTCGGCATATCAAAAATATATGAGATTGCAAGAAAATCATTTAGAATGTGTAGATGACAATTTGCAGCCCAAAAATGATCCCAATATCAAAAACGTGATTCAGCTCATTTGCAGCAGCACTTTGCGTTCATTGATAATATGAATACAGAGTGCCCAAAGATCATAGCAAGATCTTCTTTGGTATGGATTGCATCTTCAACTTATGAGATGCAAATGATCAAAATAATTATATTGTCATGGCCCATGTGCATTGTGGATGCCGCCTGCACCTTGCTGGTGATGAATACTTTGCGACCGCCAACTTTCTTCGTTCTTGCATAATTAGTCGATAGGCTTTCTTTTTGGAGTTGCCTCCAGTCAGAAATTGTGTCACACCATTAAACCATCTTATTTTCTATAAATCATCTTATTCTCCGATTATGATTTGCCAGTCAAATCATGGTGAATCCAATCCAATCTGCAATTATTACATTTCTCCAATCTTCAATCAGATGGTAATCTCTGCCTTGACATTTCCCTCTAATTTTACTCCTACGAAATTAATTTCATTAATTCCTAGATTATAATCAGCCGAACAAAATCTAACCAAAATATGTTTTCAAGTAGGGATAGTGCACAAGCCTCAAAAGGTATATTTTGTAAACATATTTTAATGCTTGTATTTATGGTGAAGTTTATTTTGAAGATTGTTTTAGATCTACCACTACTAATTTGGCTTTTGTTTTCATCTAAGCATTTAAAACAATTTGGTTAGATATTTCAAAAATACTACACTCAAGTGTGATAGACATATCTATTCTCAATGAATGCACCATGTGTCACAACCCACTTAGTGAGATACCGAATAATTCGCTATTAAATTGTTGCTTAGATTAAAGTAATAAAATATTTTGCTTAAATTAGAATGGAACCACATATAATAACAAATTTGTTATAAGCGATGACAGGAGGTTTTAAAGAAATAGTTAGAAAGCTGAGCGGGAAGTTGTTAATTCTTCCACAATATCTTTATGCGTGATACCATAATTGACCTAGTTATTCCAACCTTCGATATCAAGACAATTTCCCTTTTGGCCTTTTTGATGTTGTTCAACGAGTAACATAAACTGTAATTTCCTAGAAAGGCCTTTGGAATGGAAGTTTAGCATAACAATGATTTAAGAACAAAATGGGAGCAATCGATGTAATTTCACCTGCTTTGAATTCTAAATCAGAACCCCCTACATTGTTTAATGGAACAACAAGATGCAATTTTCCTACAATTTTTAGGAGTTTTGAGGCAATTGGGGTGAAAAATGATCCAATAAAGAACCCATCTCTGATGGACATATGCCTCTCCACAATTGCAACCCCAACCTATTTTCCATCTCACCATTTTACTATGAAATCATCTAGCAGAGAATTGATTGAATATAATTTGGTAGATGGAGTAGCGGCTAACAACCCTACGTTGATAGCAATGAACCTTATGACCAATAACCCAATTGGTTTTATACATATGACCAATGATTAGAAAAAGAACTGCAATAGCCAAACGGTGGTGTGTAGTATCGGTCAGCCACAGACCCCCCATTACTGGGTTGAGTCCTCCACAAAAAGTCAAAAAGTATGAATATTTTGACCAATTCAGAGTGAAAAATGGGGTCAATCCCTCGGCAAAATTGGGATAAAGTTGAGCTAAAAGCTCATGATTGAAAATAAATTCATGAGGAAGTAGTATCTCTTTAGGGTTCACTCCAGCATCTAAGAGTTGATTAATAGGTAAAGAAACATGTATTTGGTGTCTTGCCCAAGATAGAGAGCCAAGTCCTAATAACCTTGCTAAATGGTGGTTCAACATGGATTCTACATCTTGGAACCAAGCCAATTTTGGAGTAGCTTTGTGATAATGGAACCAACCAACAAAAAGCCTTAACATTGCAAAGATCAATGCATCGATTACAGTGCAATAAAGTTGCAATTCACTAGTTATTTCAGATGCTTTCCAAATTTGGAAGAACCTAGAGGTGATTTGTATTCCTCTAGTTGGTCAATCAATTCACCGAGATTCAGGCATCCACGTTCGTAACATCAACTGTGGCCTTGGTCATGGTATCTGTATTGGAGGACTTGAGAAAAAAAAGGAATGAAGGCATGTGTTTCAAATGTGAGTGTTTATGAGAGCAAAATCTACAATGTTTCCAATGGAGTTCGAATCAAAACATGGCAAGAAGTATCAAAGAATGGAGTGGAGAAGCGACTAGAGGAACTAGAAGGAAGGTTTTGGGAAACAAGCCTTGGCAACCATTGGTTAACCAAGTTCCTTTTGCTTGTGCAAATAACTAAATTTAATGTCTTCAATTATATTTTTTAGCAATGTGAATAGAGTCAAGTTAATTATTGATAGATTATTTTCTTTCCTTTTCTTTTAATTAGGATGTAAATCAACTACAAACCAATGGGCATATGTATTGAGCATTTCTGCATGTGTATGGTTGTGTGCTTGAACAGACATGTATAAAACTCCGATTTCAAGAAAGTTCCCTTTCTTAAATTAACTTGTAGTTCTCTTCATCTTAATCCATAAATGCATGAAAAGGAACTTGTGAAGTGTGCTTCAATTTCCACATTGTGATACCATTCCATCTTCTTTAACCACCTCTTAGTAAATATTTGGGTGGACTATAGAATCCTAGCAAACAATCACCCATCTTATTGAAATCTTTATCCTATTGTGGCGCCTATATTCTCTTAAAACGATAGTGGTTGGGGAAATAGGAAGTCATCTAATTAAGCTAATTATGTGGATGATTTCTGGAATAATAAGCCTTGAAAGATTAAATAATTTAGTTGAACCATGACCATTAGAATGAATGATGCAAAATTAGATAGCAATAAAGAAATAGTCGTCAACATAAAAATGAAACTCTCATTGTGGAATGTAGGAGTGATGTAATTTAATAAATTCATCACATTATGAGTGGGTATGACTGAATATATTACCTAGAATCCCTTCAGATGTTCGCTTAAAACCTGAATATGACCAAAATGCATTAAAATACTAATTCTTTCATCATCTTTGAATTGAATGACAATGACTAATTCTTGAGTATATACTCTGTAGGAAGTGGTTGTACAATGAAAATTGAATGTATTTATTACTTATGACCATGAGTGAAAGAGTAGTGTAAGCTAAGGTGTGTTGAAGGCTTTTCTTTTCTATATAGATTAATGATATTGAACTCTTGGATATGATGCAATGGTCCATAAAGGTAATTATCGGAAACAACTAGATAAGAAGTCTTAAAAGGAGATGTTGATTCTCTTTCATAGATATAAAAATTTCTTATGTACATGGTGAACTGCTTGAGGAAATATGGATAGTCCTTACAAGTCTTGATAGCGGTCAATATTTAGATTTATTGTGGCATGATTTAATTGAAATGCACAGTGAGTCATTAAGAGAGTGATTGTACTACCTTACTAGTATAAGGTGGGGTCTGAATTTTTGGAAAGAGTTTTCCTTAACATGTGATATGGTTTCCTGATGGATCTATGAGAAGAAAACTTATTGAGCTTAATTACTTTTTCCTTGTAATTAATTGAAATATATCATTTGTGTTACTTGTCTTGCAAAGATGTGTTAAGTGTCTAGTTGAAATGTAGACAATATGTTGCACAATTCTATTACTTTCTTGGTTGTACATGTTTAGTCTCCCTCAATGCCTAGCTAGGTATCTTTCATGTTAGGAAAGATTCTAGCGAAGCTTAATAGCTTTGTGGTAAGGTGGAAAGGCACTCCTATAATATTTTCACCCTTTTTTTTTTAGGCAGGTTTTGAAGCTTCTATCAAAATGGTTGACATAATCGATACATCATGGAAATATGGTAACGAAACTATGGTTTCTTTAGATTTGAGCATATATGTATATGTATCATTTTAATTAAAATTAATGATAGTTGATCAACTAATGCTGACTGGTCAATATTCAAATGACTTTGACTCTCATTGAATTTTTCATATTTTATGGAGATTGCTAAAGTGGCATTGGTTTTGCAAGAGCAGTCATTACATATAGTATCAGAGCTCTTGGTTCCACACTTGGGCCTTGAGTTTACTATTCCAGACATGCAATTGTAAGTCAACTTGTTTACTTTATGTTGTATAAGTTGATGAGATGAGTTGCATGTTGTGTCTCTTAGTTATGATTATTTTTGACATAGAAGGATATGAAGTTCCTTATGCATTTCATGATTTTGAGTTAAAATTGTGTTCCTTAAAAGATTGTCGAAATGGAAAGTTTATGGAATGATTGGTAAATTGCATACCTCATATGTTTATGATTATATTTACTTTAAATCATGTGATGGTATAATAAGTGTATTGGAATATTAAAATTGAACTATCGATATAGTCAAAGGATGGTTGACTTTTGCACTAGGCTATAAGAGCCTACCAAATGAAGATTTGTCTTGTGATAGCAATGACAAATGTATTTTTATTTAAATGACATGTGACGCACATGTGGTGCAAGAATTTATTTCTATTTTATGCCAGAGTCATGAGGTTCATTGATTAACCTAATATAATAAGTAGGAAGATTTCATTTGCAAAAGTATTGCATGTTCCATTATGCATTTAGAAATGTGTGATTATCAAGATAAATTGCATGTAATGCATGAGAAGTTTGGTTATGTTCTTAGTGACCCTTGGACACAAGGTGTTGTTAAACATCTACTCCCTCTTGGTGACTAGTGAGAGTCATTGTGCTTTAAGTGAATTGGGTTTTCATTTAATTATGTTCAGTTTCATGAACTTGGATGTGATGAAGGACTAGCTTGAAATTTTATGTTCTTTATGACCACCGAACCACCAATTTCTTATGTGACCTATTGACCTATTTACTATGACTCTTGTTCACTTTTATTCTACTTTTGTATCTCCTTTTTGGACTTTGACTTGAGAATTATGAATCTTGTTTTCAAGATTTCTTTGATCTTGAGGTGGCTAGGATGTGTGTGTATTTTTGATGATGCTAGTCTTGTTATTTGGAAGTGATATCATCTATAATGTTCATTATGGAGCATTGATAGGATGTATAAGGGAGTAGATTGTGAAGAACATGTCACTCTTATATGTGATAAAATAGTTTCAAAAGCAATCAAACAACCTTGATATGATGATCTTCTACCCTACGAAAGGAATAATCATAAGTGTTCTCTTTAATAAAATCAAAATTTTTTGAACATCTTGTTGTAGAGCAGCGTTGAGATATGCACTCTCCTTCATGGTTGGGTGCAATGTAGCAATTATGGGAAAGATAGATGGATACTTCATGTTTAGTTTCTTCTATCTGTCAATTTTGTAGAATGGATACATGTTGTTCTTGTTTCTTCTACTGGTAAATTTGGCTTTATAAGTACTTGGCCAAGCCATTTGATTTCCCAGATAATGCATATGTGTGTATGTGGCTATGCTTATTTGGTTTTACTACATATGTGTAGATGTGTAGTTTTATTTTTATTCCCTACTACATTCTGTGATTAGGCTACTAGGCACATGGTTGCATGTAGTGTGTTTCACGGCTGCACCAGATCCATCTGATCCATCTTGTTCTGGGAAGCTAGGCTTCTCATGCCAAGGTCAGGGAATTCTTCATGTCAGGAAGAATCTTAGGGAAGTATTCACTTCATGGTTGGCGAGGTTAAAGTGCCTGGGCCACACTCCCATCTTAGATAACAGATGGGTAATGTCCTACGGCTTTGGAGATAGGTTATGCTGAAGAACACAATAGGATTACAAGGTTGGGTATTCTACGAGTTAGGTAGAATCCCATGGAAGTGTAAGGCTTCATGGTTGGGTAGTAAAAGTGTCTTTAACCATATTTTATGTGATGATTTAATGGCATGAAGTTCATATATCACAACACATGCTTATATGTTGGTTAAGCACACTTTGGTGACAAGATGGGCTTGAGGGTCTAAGGTCACTAAATTGATAAAAATTGGATTTACTAATCCTTGCAGGTGATTTGTGAGCATACCTAGATGATGTACTTATAGGCGATGATCATATGATAGATGACATTGCACTTGTATGATGTGCTTATTGTTCCTTATCCGATGTGTAGGTCGACATTTTCTATGATGCCCATTGAGTTATGATGCTTTAAATTATACTCTGTATATTTATTAAATCATGCATTTGATGGATGGATTCCTTGGATACTATCATATGTTACATTCGTAAATGGATAATTATTTGTTAATCCTTGATTATGGCAATGAAATAGATGTCAACTAATCAAGCTATGGGTTTTCTTATTTATGTGATTCTTGCAATTGATAATGTGGCAATTGCTTAGCAGGACATGGTTCTTACATATGATAGAATAAAGTTGGACATGTAGATCAACTTCTCTAATATTTTCATTTATGGCATAGTCATGTGGTGATATGTTGTGTTCGACAATTTGATCGATAATCATTTATGAAATGTAAGTTGAAAAGTAGAATGAAGTTGCCAGATTAATTAGAAGATATTGTATCTACTTGTTGAATTAAACTAATTGTAGATGATTTTGGACTAACCTAACTTGACTTTTTGGCCTATGTGGCAAGCATATGAAAATATGGTCTTCCTATGAGGATGCAAATGGGTATGTATAGATCTCTCTTTTATCTACTTTGATAATATTTTTGCATTGGTGTTATGTATATGTGATGATCCACCATGCATGTGACTTCTAGTTTAAAGAAAGTTGTTGACTCCTTTTTTTAGTTAATCTAGTCAATAAATAATGATCAACGATGTGGTCATCTTGAGTTATCTGTTTGACTCTTATTCGATATGGTGTTCAACATAGACTTAGCTATTATGCACCCAACTTAGACCCTTTGGTCGACATGTGTGTTTGAGATTTGGTAAAATTATCTATTGATGTAGAACTTGGGTCAATGCTACTGGACACATTTGATTGTGTGACTTTCTATCATTGATTTTTCTGTTATACTGGTTAAATATATGGAGCTATATGATGTGATTATGTGTTATGTCAACTTTAGCAAGCATTTAGATGCATAATGATGATTAAATGTTAATTATTACATTGATGATGTTATATGTGCATGTTGTTATATTTCATGATGAATCAAATGATGATGAATTAGATGTAATGGGACTGCATTACTTGATCATGTTTCGTGGACACTGACCTATTGATGTGGATGAGTACTCACTCAATGAGCACCACATATTAGATGGTACATATGGTATGTATGGTTGATTATTTATGTTACTCATGCTCAAGATGTGATTTAAAGATGAGTAAGAAGTTGTAAATTTAAAGGAAAAATGTTGACTCCTAATATTTGAATTGATCTCCTTGAGATATTGATATTTTGAATGAAATAAAATCACTATGAGTGCATGTGCATAAGTATGGCAAGAAGTGGATATGAAGTACCTACTAGCAGGGTCAAATCCATATGTCCCAAGGTACGATAAGTAAGCACATGTATGTGTGTGATATCATAAAATTTTAAGGTAATATGTTACTTGAATTTTGCAAATCACAGAAATAAGGAAGTATTTGAGTAGATGTTCCATTTGATATTTGATTGGGTTTATGAAAAATGATGGACTAATACTTTTGTGTTGTTCCTGTAATGCAACAGAGGGAATGACACATTATAAGAAAGGGGGAACATTGACAAAGAGAGGTAGTCTAACCTTGTAAAACTATAGAATGATAATGGAATTCACACACTCACATAGAAAAAGGTTCTTGAAATGATTATTATACATGTGCAATATAAAATGTGTATTAATTTTTCTCTAGAATTGATTGTTTCAAATAAGTGTTTAAATTTGGGTTAAAAAATAGTGTCTTATGAGTGTTTGTGTGTGTTGATTATCTTAGAATGCATTCATATGAATTGTTAGATAATCTTGTTGCTTATGATAGAATCTGAATAGGAGTACATGTCTTGTCTAGAACATTAAACAATGGAAGTTTGACTAAATTCAATTATTTACTTGATTGCTCATTGTTTGTATTTGTACATATTGACCTAGCATCGAGGACAATGCATTATTAAGGGGGGGAGGATGTCACAACCCACTTAATGAGACACCAAATAATTTAGTATTAAATTGTTGCTTAGATTAAAGTAATAAAATATTTTACTTAAATTAGAAAGGAACAACATATAATAATGAATTTGTTATAAGCGATGACGGGAGGTTTTAAAGAAATGGTTAGAAAGCTGAGCAGGAAGTTGTTAATTCTTCTACAATATCTTTATGCTTGACACCGTAACTGACCTAGTTATTCCCACCTTAGATATCAAGAAGTTGCCCTTTTGGCCTTTTTGATGTTTTTCAGTGAGTAACATAAACTGTAATTTACTAGCAAGCCTTGGGAATGGAATTTTAGCATAACAGTGATTTAAAAACAAAATGGGAGCAATCAATGTAATGTTGCCTGCTTTAAATTCTAAATCGAAGCCCCCTACGTTGTTTAATGGCACAACAAGATGCAGTTTTTCCACAATTTTTAGGAGTCTTGAGGTAATTGGGGTGAAAAATTATCCAATAAAGAACCCATCTTTGATGGACATATGTCTCTCCACAACCATGGCCCCAACCTGTTTTCCATCTCACCATTTTACTATGAAATCATCTAGCGGAGAATTGATTGAATATAATTTGGTAGATGGAGGAGTAGCAGCTAACAATCCTACGTTGATAGCAATGAACCTGGTCGATCGATCAATTCACCGAGATTCATGCATCTACATTCATAACATCAACTGCGGCCCTGGTCATGGTATTAGTATTCGACAACTTGAGAAAAAAATGGAACGAAGGCCTGCATTTCAAATGTGAGTGTTTATGAGAGCAACATCCACGATGCTTCCAATGGAATCCAAATCAAAACATGGTAGGAAGTATCAAAGAATGGAGTGAAGAAGTGACTAGAGAAACTGGAAGGAAGGTTTTGGGAAACAAGCCTTGGCAACCATCAGTTAACCAAGTTCCTTTTGCTTGTGCAAATAACTAAATTTAACGTCTTCAATTATATTTTTTAGCAATGTGAATAGATTCAAGTTAATTATTGATAGATTATTTTCTTTCCTTTTCTTTTAATAAGGATGTAAATCAACTGCAAACCAATGGGCATATGTATTAAGCATTTCTGCATGTGTATGGTTGTGCGCTTGAACAAACATGTATAAAACTTTAATTTCAAGAAAGTTACCTTTCTTAAATTAACTTGTAGCTCTCTTCATCTTAATCCATAAATGCATGAAAAGGAACTTGTGAAGTGTGCTTCAATTTCCACATTGTGATACCATTCCATCTTCTTTAACCACCTCTTAGTAAATATTTGGGTGGACTATAGAATCCTAGCAAACAATCACCCATCTTATTGAAATCTTTACCCTATTGTGGTGCCTATGTTCTCTTAAAATGGCAGTGGTTGGGGAAATAGGAAGTCATGAAATTAAGCTAAATATGTGGATGATTTATGGAATAATAAGCCTTGAAAGATTAAATAATTTAGTTGAACCATGACCATTAGAATGAATGATGCAAAATTAGATAGCAATAAAGAAATAGTTGTCAACATAAAAATGAAACTCTCATTGTGGAATGTAGGAGTGATGTACTTTTAATAAAGTCATTAGATTGTGAGTGGGTATGACTGAATATATTACCTAGAATCCCTTCAGATGTTCGCTTAAAACCTAAACATGACCAGAATGCATTAAAATACTAATTCTTTCATCATCTTTGAATTGAATGACAATGACTAGTTCTTGTGTATATACTCTGTAGGAAGTGGTTGTACAATGAAAATTTAATATATTTATTACTTATGACCATGAGTGTTTTCGAGTAGTGTAAGCTAAGCTATGTTGAAGGCTTTTCTTTTCTAAATAAATGAATTATATTGAACTCTTGGATATAATGTAATGGTTAATAAAGGTAATTATCGGAAACAACTAGATAAGAAGTCTTAAAAGGAGATGTTGATTCTCTTTCATAGATATAAAAATTTCTTATGTACATGGTGAATTGCTTGAGGAAATATGGACAATCCTTACAAGTATTGATAGTGGTCAATATTTAAATTTATTGTGGCATGATTTAATTGAAATGCACTATGAGTCATTAAGAGAGTGATTGTACTACCTTACTATTATGAGGTGGGGTCCAAATTTTTGGAAAGAGTTTTCCTTAACATGTGATATGGTTTCCTGATGGATCTATGAGAAGAAAACTTATTGAGCTTAATTACTTCCTATGTAGTTAATTGAAATATATCATTTGTGTTACTTGTCTTGCAAAGATGTGTTAATTGTCTAGTTGAAATGTAGACAATATGCTCCAAAATTCCATTACTTTCTTGGTTTTACCTATTTAGTCTCTCTCGATGTCGAGCTGGGTATCTTTAATGTCAGGAAAAGCTTAACAGCTTCGTGGTAGGGTGGAAAGGCACTCGTACAATATTCTTGCCCTTTTGTTTTTAGATAGCTTCTGGAGCTTCTGTCAAAATGGTCAACATAATCGGTACATCATGGTAATCTGGTAATGAAATTAGGGCTTCTTTAGATTTAAGCATATATGTATATGTATCATTTTAGTTAAAATTAATGATAGTTGATCAACTAATGTTGACTAGTCAATATTCAAATTACTTTGACTCTCGTTAAATTTTTCACATTTTATGGAGATTGTTGATGTGGCATTGGTTTTGCAAGGGCATTCATTACACTATGATTCGACGATTTGCGCTCGGGAAATCTATTTGGATTACATATTGGATCGTTAAATAGTGAATTTTTTTGTTCATGTTTCCACTATTCATAAACAACTATGGGTTATCCCAGCTTATCCCAGATTTTACTTCTCACAGATAATTGCAGCTTTCAGGTTCACATTTGTCTCTTTCAGTTTTATTATTTTTACCATTTTGAAAAGAAGCATATCACTATCTTTCAGTTTTATTATTTTTCTCATTTTCAGATGAAGCATATCTCTATCAAAATAACTTTTTAATGTCATATTTGTAGAATACTTGACCGTACAGTTAGAAAATCATGTACTGCTATTCTATGGTAGGTAATGTCATATTTGTAGAATGCTTGAATGTGTTGGAATGTTTAATTTCCCCCTCAAATGAAATGTAAAGGTGTAATAGAGGATTCTAGAAATTGTTGGATTTCGAATAGGCTTAGGTTCTAGAAGGCATTTATGTTTAGATAATTCTAGAAAAGTTTATAAATTGTCTTTTGTCGGCTAATTTAGATGTTTACAAAAACAATCAAAGACATCTATAAAAGAGGCATAATGTAATTTTTTTATTGATTAGGCAATGAAATAAGTTTATGATTTTTATAGGTACCTGTAGTGTGTATTTTGTGTTTAATTATCATTGTGGATCCATTCCATTCATCTCCATCAGTTTGGTATCAGAGCCAAAAGGACAAAATTGTTGATTAAAGAGGAAACAATATTTTGGTGCTGCTAAATTGTGGAGGATTGATTTGTGTTGTAGAAAAGATAATTGTATTGAAGAAGACCACACAAGAAGTGTTGAGTAGCTGTGAGAAAAAGGAAAGAGGACAAGTTGGCAAGAAAGCACATTATTGAGAACAACAAAATCAGTGGAAAGAAGACTTTTCATGAAGATTATGAAAGAACCAAAGCATTTGTAAAGCATGGAAGAAAGGACAGAGGAAAGAGCAAAAGGTATGGTCATTTGAGAAATTCTCCTATTGCCATTAAAAGAAAAACAAGGATATGACATGGAGTCAAGTTTGATATTCATGTAGGGTTTGTTTCAAGTTATTTGAAGATTTAATTAAAAATCTAGAAGTAAAAAGGCATTTAGAATTATCTAAAAGAAAGAGTAAGGTTTATTGATTGTTGATTTCAATGGGAAAAGCTGGTAGAGTTCAAAAGAGAAGAGAAATAAGTTAGTAGAAGAATTAGTGATGGTGAAGAAAGAAAATGCAAAATTATTGTATATAAACAAATATTTTGAAAAAGGAATTGGCAAAAGTAAGAAATGAAATGGTAGAAGAAAAGTATAAATTTTTTAATGAAATTAGTGTCTACATAGAGACAATTGAAGAGCTAAAAAATAGGTTAAAATTTATGGAAGAAGTACATAATTGGCAGGTGAAGGAAACATGCAAACTTAGAGTGCAAATAAAGAATTAGAAGAAAAGTTAAAGTTGTTTGATGATGTTGAGAAAAAGAACAAAGTTTTAGAAGATAATCTCAAGAAATTGGAAGAGGAAAATAGTATGTTAAAGATGGAATTGTCTACTCTGAAACAAGAGAAAGAATGTTTGAATGTGAAACCATTTGTATGTGATGTATCTTGTGAAACAAATGATTTGAGTGATTATGGGATTGAGAAATGTGCTTTCGTTGAAGTTGTTTGCAAAAAGGAGTGTAATGATGAACATGAAAATTGTATTGATAAAACTTCTAGCTATTATAATGACAATATTGGTTTGAAGATTATGGAAAGAATGGGTTTCAAAGGTAAAGGTCTAGGAAAGGATGAATAAGGATTAAGGAATCCAATTGAGACTACTGTCAGGCCAAAATATGCAAGTCATGGCTATGATGCAGGCAATGGAAAGATAAATAAAGGTTTAAGAGAATCAATTGAAAGCATAAAGATTGTGCAACATTTATAACAAGAAATGGAATACAAAGGATAGATGTTGGGATATACATCCTTGTAATAGTTGTGACTTGAAAAATCATTATGATAAGACATTTTGGAATAAAGTGTGCAATAAAATTTGTATGGCAAGTTGTGTCAAAATGGATTGTGGTGTAAGGAAACTTGCAACAAAGAATATAATTGTTTCCCCATAACCCATAATATATCTGAAACAAACATGCAATTGAAATCCACATGCAAGAGTATAGGCAACATACCCACAAAAATTGTGACATAAGATATACCCTGGGAAACCTTCATTGAGGAAAAAACCCAACCTCCAAAAGCATCCATCACCATGTATTATTTAGCAAAAATACCATTGCAATACAACCATGGAAGCCTTCAAAGCCATAGCCACCACCGAGAAATCCATGTGAACAAGCATGAATATACAAATCCCATGTCATGCTTCCAATCTTCACAAATGCTCCCTTGGCTAACTTGGCAAGCCTTGTCAAACTTGACTCTTTCCCTTTTTGCTTTCTGTCTTGTCACTTCTCTTTCATACAACAACTACCCTTGTAGCTTCTTATATAGTAGCAAGTCCCACAAAACCACCAAGTTGTATTACCTAAACCATGTGATACCTAGCCCATTGACCCCACATTTAATATTGAAAATTTAATTATTTTCCCCAATATTAAATAATTACATGAAATATTATCACAATGTTACAATACAACTCATCAAATATATCCTATGGAAATCTTTACGTGTTGCATGCCCATCTAGGTGCAACATTACATAACAAGATAAAATAATGCAATATAACAATATTATGCAGTGTGTGCAACACCCACCTGTTATCTCAACAATCTCCCACTTGTTGTATACATTGCATAGGGTCAATATGTAGCCATATAAATGAACAAGGGAACAATCCCTCCAAGCACATCCACCATCATGGATCAAAGTACACAAAGTGCTCTATCCTAGTACCCACAACAACTAGCATCTCAAACATGAATGATCTCACCTGCTATTATGCCACTGCCACTAGACATGCATAGAAGCCATCCAAAGAGAAAAGCCACCCAACCTATCTCATTAGAAGATCATAAAATCATGTACCAATTGAAATTTCAAGCACAAATACCTAATCCAAAAGTAATCACGTGTATCCGTAGCTATAAAAATATCCATAGCTTGAATAACACCCACAACAAGTGTCAAACCCATCCAACTATCCATACCTTCAAAGGTATACCAAGTGAATCTTACATTATCAACATATCCAATCTATAACCTACAATTACAAGCCTCAAGTGTAATACCCACCACATATATACCAAGAATCTCCCACTACAAAAGATAATGTGAAATCTATAACCAATTCACTCACAACATCTTAAAGAAGTGAATCTTGTAGTCTCAAGGACATCCACTGTACATAAATTGATATCCTACAAGAATAACTCTCATAACAAGTCTCTGATGCTCTTCTAAGTTCTCCACAACTAACATAAGAAAGAGATAAAGGAATAATCATGTCATATCTCACATGACATACATGAGCACAAACCAATTATCACAATCTCTAACCAATCTCAAATCCAATATAAGAAAATATGAACATCCAGGAAGATAACCAAGACCAAAGAGAAACCATGTAAATCATAACCTATCCTTCTACACACACTTCTAGATGTAAATTGTGCAAGTATGATCTCCTCCATAAAATCCCAAAAAGAAGCCTCAACAACAATCAAACCATACCATACAACTAATCATGGATGTAAGCCCCTCACAAGAAGATCAAACTCATAAACCATTCCTAATCCAAGGAATATGCCCAATTTAAAACCATCTCCCAAACTCAACCAGCATAACAAAACATGCAAATGGAGATAACCAATGCTAAACTATCTCTCAAATGAACCCTTTAGAACTAACTCATGTATCGTAGCTCAAGATCCATATCTATGAAAGAAAAGCATAAATATAATGCACTTGAGAAAAATAATGGTCTATACCTCTTAGGTAGTAAACCATTGAGTAGACCAAGAGAGGGGAATGAGAATGCTTATCAAGATACCCAAGTCTCCAATCAAGACTCATCTAAGAACAATCTCCTCTCAAGTCTATATCAGGTGAATGCTCCTCAGAATTTCTGCTGAAACCATCAACTGTCCCAACAAATACTCTCTAATCCAAGAGAAATCAGCATCACTACCATATCTAAGTATCCATGAGTACCTATAACCAGTCAATCCATGCCAACTCCAAATACAACATAACAATATCATGAAGTATCCAACTTATGATCAGTGTACTCAATACCAAGAAACTAAACCAAGATCAATGTCAAAGTTCCAACCATGGCCTAAGGAACATAGAAATGACAACATGATCTAACCATCTCAACCAAACAGATAACATGCTCCATATGAACATACTATAACATATCAAAACTCTAAACATGTATGAAGATTATACCATGACATAATAATGAAACTATCCTCACACCAAGGATAACATGTCAAATGAAAGCATAAACCACACCTTTACCAAGAACCCTATGAGTCCTCAAGATTCAACCATCTCCACACACCATGAAGAAAACCATCTCCACATACCATGAAGAACTATCTCCACACACCATGAAGATAACCAAAAACTTCATGAGTCCTCAAGATTTAACCATCTTCACACACCATGAAGATAACAAGTGCACCATGCAAATGTCAAAGATGCTTCTACAGCAACATGATCTAAGACAAACCTCCAACATCTGCAAACACTTAATAAGTATATCAATGCCAACAAATCCCACTCAACTGTGGTACCAAATCACCTATGCCATCATAAAATCCATCTCCTACATGAAGGTCCTCTAGGTCTACACTCACACAACCAAAGTGTCAGCACCAAGTGAAACCAAGATCTCCAAACCAAGAAGATACAAACTAAACCAGGAACTAATCATACACTATCACCCCATCATTGTTACAAGCTCCTACTAAATTATGTATCCAATCTATCCATGGCATCATGATGAAAAACCATCCTCTAACCATAAGAATCAACGAAGGCATCAAACTATCAAAGAACTCAAAGTGCACATCATGAGCTCTTCAAAAGAAACCAAATAACCATGATCCTCAACCGAGAAGATACACAACCATAACCAAATTAGGAATCCAAACTAATGAACACTAAGGATGTACCCATATATCCAATCATTTCATGCACCATGATCACATCCATGAACCGAACAACTAACTCTCAATGTGTCTAACTTGTCAACATAAAATTGTCAACCACAATCCTCCATCATGATTGTACCTATCAATGAACATCTCATCCCTTCTACAAGAAGAAAAATCATAAAATTATGTGACTTAGGGCATAGACAACCCAAATCCAAGCCACCAATTTGAACATTCATCAATAATGAAAGATCAATGGGCAAAGACAATTCATAACCAAGCTATAAATGCAACCTGTAAATATAGACCACTTACAACACTACACAACTTGTAGACTCAACAAGTCATCATACATATCCAAATCAAATACTGATAACCATATCATCATGAGACCAATTTGAAATATGAACTAAGTATACAATGATATCAAATCTTAAATCTTTGAACATACAATGTCATAAACTCACAATGCTACCATAGTCAATATATATAATAAATTATTCAAATTAATATATCACTAAATAATTCATGTCAAACCTGCACCAAATCTGAACCAATGTGTAGAGCTCTTCAAGAGCTTTTTGTTAACTACTTGAAGTCCAAAATTCTATTCTGTATGCGCAAGTTATGCCCTAATCTATGCTCAAAATAAATAACATCTAACTTTCATGCTCTTAAAACTTGACAAAATATCAAAATCATAGAACTAAACCTACACCATATTGTAGTACTCTCAACTAGCTTTCCAACACCTGTAAGAAATCTAAAATCCGATATCCTAACACAAAATTATGGCCATTTTATTAAGATAGTCTTTTTACCATTTTCACTGCAATTTGTTTTTTTTTTTTTTTTGTGACACAAAATTCTGACGGGATTATATTTGATGGCCATCATGGGTTGAATCTTTCCTCTAAACATGGTCAAACTAGGGCATATTATATATCAAAATTTATGGAAATGTCAACCCGGACCCAATGGTGAGGTCTCATTTATGCAAGCTACCCCCTAAAAACTCTCATTTAAATGAAACATCCAAAAAACCCTTTTGTCAAAAAATTTCACATGCCTAAAATCCACCAACATCCCATCATGATAGCAAACCCAAAACCTTTAGATATGCAATAAAAATTCATATATCTTTCCCTTTCTTTTATCCTCTCATGCATTCTCATAGATTTAATCTACGGTTATAACAACAAAACCATAGCTCTGATACCACTTGTAAGAAAACTTGCACAAAGAATATAACTATTTCCACATAATCCATAATATATATGAAATAAACATGCAATTGAAATCCACATGCAAGAGTATAGACAACATACCCACAAAAATTGTGACACAAGATATACCTTGGGAAACCCTCATTGAGGGAAAAACCCAACCTCCAAAAGCATCTGTCACCATGTATTATTCAGCAAAATTATCTTTGCAATACAACCATAGAAGCCTTCAAAGCCATAGCCACCACCGAGCAATCCATGTGAACAAGCATGAATCCACACATGCCATGTCATGCTTCTAACCTTCACAAATGCTCCCTTGGCTAGCCTATCAAGCCTTGTCCCACTCAACTCTTTCCCTTTTTGCCTTTTGTCTTGTCACTTCTCTCTCATACAACAACTACCCTTGTGGTTGCTTATATAGTAGCAAGTCCCACAAAACCACCAATTAGTATTACATAAACCATGTGCTACCTAACCCATTGACCCCACATTTAATATTAGAAATTTAATTTTTTTTTCAATATTAAATAATTAAATGAAATATTATCACAATGTTACAATACAACTCATCAAGTATATCCTATGGGAGTCTTTACATATTGCACGCCCATCTAGATGTAACATTACATAATAAAATAAAATAATACAATATAATAATATTATGCAATGTGTGCAACACCCATTACCTCAACATGTGGATGGAGCTATGGATCAAATTGGCAAAGAATTGTAGGAATGATCAAACATTTATTTAGGTACAAATGTTCAAGTGTAAGAAGGAATGTAGTAGCACTGAAAATAGATTAAAGCAAGGCATCAAACAGGCAAAAGGTTATTAGTAAACCCTGTCATTGGCATTTGCGATAGATGAAGCAATCAAAGGGTAGCTGAAAGAAGACCTGAATTTGATCAAGCTTACTAGTCAACCCTGTCATCAAAATTTGTGACAAATGAGGCAAAATTATTAGTGGATCCTGTGAAAAGAGGAAATTGTTGGCAGCCAATTGCTTACAAAATGTTTGTAGAAATTAAAGACCACAGCCTTGGAAGACTCTATTCATGAAGGAATTAATGGATATGAAGATTATTGGAGAATAACATTTTAGCATTAGGCAAAAGAAAGGGTTTGGATTTGTATGCATCAACATTTGAGGTTGAAATTAGGGGGAGTGTTGGAATGTGTAATTTCCCCCTCAAATGAAATGTAAAGGTGTAATAGAGGATTCTATAAATTCTTGGATTCTAAATAGGGTTAGGTTCAAGAAGGCATATATGTTTAGATAATTCTAGAAAAGTCTATTTGTCTTATGTCAGCTAATTTAGATGTTTCCAGAAACAATCAAAGACGTCTATAAAATAGGCACAATGTAATGTTTTTTTATTGATCAAGTAATGGAATGATTCTATAATTTCTATATAAGTATCTGTAGTGTGTATTTTGTGTTTAATTATCATTGTGGATCCATTCCCTCCACCCTCCACCCCTATCAAAATGTACAGTTAGAAAATTTTGTACTAGTATTATATGGCTAACACCTACCAGCACCGAATTTGTTTTAGGGTTAAAGCTTTATTTGCCTAGCCTTGTAGATTTGTAGGCATATACAAATCGTTGCTAATTCAACTTGAACTTTAACATTCATTTCAATCCACTACAAATGCATCAAGAACATAAATTATTTCCAATTATATATATATTTGTACCTATGTTAGTCTTAACTGTTATCTATTTTAATGAATCCGTATTTGTAATCTTGTCGAGGACAAAATACTATTAGCCTTAGCCATTATCTATTTTAATGAATTCACATTTGTAATCTTGTCAAGGACAAAATAGTTTTGCAAATAGATAGAGATGGTATTTTTAGACACTAGAAAAAGTATTTAAAGTATTTTTTTATCAAGGTCAGTAGAGGCCATTTTCAGCATATCCCTTGCACCTCCTTTAATTTCATTGTGAGAAAAAAAATTAGATGGAGAAAAGATTTAAAATTGGTTCACCCATACATGAAAATCTTTGTAAAAATCAAAATCGTCAAATTTACTACTTCTGTTGCTCTTTCTCGGTGCCCTCTCTCTATCTTCTCTCAATTTCTTTGTTTTGTTGTTATAACACCATCAAATTTCCAAATTTTGCAAAAAAAAGACATATTTGAGTGAGAAATTACAAGAAAAATAAGCATAAGAAGAAAAAGTATTAGGGTTAGGGTTTTAGTGTTACGTGTGGATGAAGGTGGAAGTAAAATCCAATGGCCATAGTTGTAGCTATTGCAGCTACTAAGAGAGGCATACCAGAAACTGCCATTTTGTTTTCCCTCTTTTTCCTCAATTTTCACAGAATAGGAACTCAGGAATAAAATTTGTAATGGCAGCAAGGGAAAAAAGCAATTGTGAAGAACATCGAAGGTTTAATTACAAATTCTCAAGCTTATTATATTTCTAGAACACTGTAGGCAAGGAAGACATCACTTATAAATTAACATGCTAAATTAAATCTAAGGACATGGTAACAAAAATGAGTCAAGTCTGTAATTTCAACATAATGAAATTTGTTTCCAATGAGTTGTAGATCTAGGGAAAAGTATTTACCTTGAATACAATTAGAGAAGAAAATTAAAGATGAAAATGGATTGGAAACTGTACCTCTAGGCCTTATCAATATCTTCTAGTCATGATAGAACCTTAAGTAGAGGTCCTCATCAAAGCTATTAATTGAAGAAACCTAATTAGAATACTTGTCTCTTTGATGAGAGGTAGATTAAATATTTAGGATTTTCCAATGTACAGGGAGAAAATAATAGTTTCACAAGCTTACCACATAATCTACAGGTGAAATCCACCATATATCCATTCCCGCAGCATGCTTCAAAACTCTATCAATGACAACATCATGGGAAACAAGGTCTCACTACAGACTTCATTGGCATTGAAAGTATTAATACAAAAGGATTATAGTCATCCAATAATAATGTTAACTATGTGAGGGCTGCTCAAAGGGTTGGGAACTCTAATTTAAGTCATTCTAAAGTTCATTATATTGGAGCAATACACAACATACAACACAATTTGGGTGATTTGATGGTCATTTCAAATTATTATAATAGTTTATAATCTTAGAGACAATACACAAGTTCTGTCAATCACATCGCTAGTAATAATTTCATGAGAGAAATATTTGTTGTTGTTGTCTATGAATCTGACAATTATAGGAATAGAAAAATATTATAGAAAATAAACAAAATTGCCATCTAGAATTTGCACGTGGGAGGGTGTAGAGACGTAGACGCATGGAAAAAGTCTTGGGACTTGCCCAAAATTGGTGGTGAGATTAATGTTGTTAACCACTGACTATTGTCATTACTTCCTAACTGCCACTTATGTCTATATTTGTAAAATATTTGTAGAATTAGGTATAGGGTAAACCATTCTCAGTCTAAATTAATGTACTTTTAAAATCCCAATGATGGAGGCTAGATTAGCTTTTCAAGCGCTCACATTTTCTACATAAGATGGTAGATGAGGAATCCACATAAAAACTCTAATATTGATATTTTTATTGGACTACCTGTAATGTTGATTTTATCTATTTTAATTATAAATATTTAACACCAAACACTTGTAATGACTTATTGAGTGAATTTTATATTTATAGGAAAGAATGGGTAGTTGGGATATTTGCATTGAACCAATGCAGCTATTTAGGTAGTAAGCTTTTTATTTTCTCTAATCCTAGTTGTTTGCACATAGCTGAATACAAATGGCATGGTCTGTTTAATTCCTTGATGTGACAGGTTAGATTCAATGATCCAAATATATACAAACCACATTTTGATACTATGCAATTTGGGAAAGATAATGTTATTGCTTGTCATGGCATCCAAGGCTTGTATCATCTATTTAACATTGAGATTTTTGGAAAACTGTTAGTGGATAGTGAGAATACAATGTATCTTACATAGAGAAAACCCACTAGCCATTTTACTAGTGTAATGCATGATTATCTTCGATTGGAAGAAGATTCTTCATAAAATCCTTAATAGAATGAGGACTACATATTTAAAACTTCCACGTGTAAATATTTATTATATTTATCAAGAAATAGGAGAATGTTATTGTTGTTTCTAGACACAAGAAGAGACAAATTAACACTTCAACATGTACTTGTAATTTTGTACATGTCTAATATTGTTGTTGAATTATATAAATCTATTTATTAATTTTCAAGTAATATTTGACATTGGAGATGTAAATTCCATAGGTTTTATATCATTAAAAAAAAAATTTCTAAAAAAGAAACTCTCTAATATCATATGTTTATTGTTTAATGTTTTGGATCGCACATTATGATCTATCATATTTTTTATCTAGGAAAATTAGATTGCAGAGTGATGCAAATCCTTAATCTAGAGCATTTAAAAAATATTTTTGGTAGAAGTTCTCATTACATTTGATATGTTAGGAATGAGACATTAGTTATTATATAGTTAATATTTTATGTGCAAATATTTTATAATTATTGATTTAGTTGTATTATTTTTTTGAACTATTTTATATTTTTATTATTTTTATTTTTATTTCTTTAGTAGAAAAATTGATTAAACATACTTACTTTCTTTTATATTTACTTTTTAAAAAAATGTTTTTACTTACTTTAATCATTATTATTATCTCTTTTAATGTACCATATATTTTTTTTTTATTACTCAATATTATAATATAAGTTTGATTTTAGTAAAAATAAAAATAATATAATGTATTGACATATTTTATTAAGTTTTTTCTCTTTTTCTAAATCTAAATCATCATCTTCTTGACAATAGCATCCATTCATACGTTTAAACTTATATTACATGTTCAAACACAAATGCACATTGCTACAACATATGGATAAAATTAACTACCATTTAATAATATAAATGTTCCTATCAGTTCTCTTTCTCAAATTTAATTTTTGTTTTGTTGTTCTAGGTCATGGCTAATCCCGCCCAAGCTCATCACATAATAGACATCTCAAGTAGTACATCAGAGGTCAATACTCTGCGACCATCTATTGGGTCTAATGTGTCTATCAATTGGAATGGATATCCCCAAACTGAAATTCAAAATCTTGCCAATTGTGCTTCTCTGAGTTGTGTATATGCTCCTTTCTATATAAAAGCGTAATTCTATGCTATCAATTCTAAATCCTTCTTTGAATTATACAATCTCTACAATTCTGTCTTTTTAATAATAAAAACTTAATCCTATGTTATCAAATATAAATATTTCTTTGAATTATACAATATCTTCAATTTACCTTTTTAATAACACATATCAATGTATCCCTTGCACCTCCTTCTGGTGCAAGTGCTAGTTTCTTATCTTTTGGTTGAAAATGAGTTTGGATGGTGAATCCATTGGTGCCAATTTATCATTTGGTGAGTTGTGCTTATATCAACAACAAAACAACAAAATTAGGCATATTCAAGAATATACATCATGTTTCATAAATTGAGCAATAATATTTCAAATAAACATTGCACGTAAAATGGATGCTATTTTATCATATTAGAAATTTATATTTGAGCATCCTACAATATATTGTCTTTAGTCTTTTATAACTATTTACACATTTTTGAAATACCAATTGGAGCCATGCATTTGAAAGGCCAAATGAATATTTTTACAATCTTTCCTTTAGTGTTTAGGGCAATATGATAATATCATCAATTTTTAATACAACCTAAGATTTATTTGAAAATTATCATTTTCAAAGAAATACATTTTCAAATAAATCACCAATTACCTCCTCATGTAAGAAAGTATATGCTTGTAGCTTAAAATTTTATAAAACTAATCAAGCAGATATAATACTTATCTAAGGAGAGTGAGATGTCTTAATGTAGTGACTCCTATGAATGATTTTTATGTAACAACTTTATGGAAATATGATATTATCTTATAAGGACGTTACCAATAAAATGCTATGTAAATTTAAAATTTGATTTTAAAATTTATGAGTCATATATAAGCACTAGAATTTAAAGAAGTTCACATTAAAAGAATGTCCAAAGAGTTCACCTATTATATGCATTGAGGATTGTTACCTAAGGGTCAAACCTATAAAAATGTATGCATATGTTTGAATGAAAATTTTCTTGAAGGCTTTCACATGGAACATTAAAATTTTGCAAAAAATTAACCGTTCCAACAGACTCATCCTACAATAGTTCTTGATTCAACCATCATAGTCATCTACACAGTTCATTCAATGATCTTCAATTTTTGTAGTGAGTGTAAACTACCTTCCCATGAAATGCACAACCATCCAAATATTATCAAAGTAGGGGCGGGGAACCGGATAATTATCCAAGGGGTATTGGTCTCATTCAATTTCATAGGTGGCAATATCTTTCTTGTTCCCCACCTCGAAAGCCCCAACGGTGGTAGGCGTACTGGTACACTAGCACACCTAGGAGAAGTGTGCCATGTGTGCAGGGTGTTGGCTTGACTAAAGGGTTAAGTGTGTTCTCCATAAATGGTGCATATTGCACACCCTTGAGGTGATGAATTTTATCTCAATGACTTTGGAAGTGGAGGAAGCACAATTGTCATGGTGTGAAGGTGTGATGCTCTAGGGGACTACGAATGTAAATGACCATTTGTGGGGGGTGTCTTCCTATTTATAAGTGTGTATGGCTCAAAGATGTGCACCTAGTGTATCAATGAGGGTGTGTAAGGTGCACTAGTGTGCCTATGGGCCCTGAAGGTTTGTCTTTGTTTGGCACACCTAGTGCATCTTATTAGGGTTTACAACTGCACTATGTGCGCCTGTGCACAAATAATACTTTAGTGAGAAAAAATGCCTTCTCAACTTTGAATGACATTGACTGACATGAATTTTGACATAGAACTACAAGGGGGGTCATGCTCTAAGGTGCCTGGAAAGACACACTATTCTAGAGAATAGATTCCCCTATTGTAAAATGCAAAGGGGAGGTCCCCATTTTTAAGGCAAAAAATGGGTGTGTTTTGTGAAGTTACAAAAATTGTCATTAATATTATATAAATGTGCAAAAATAAATCTACCTACCCTCTTCATTGTCACAAATATTATAAATATGCACAATAAGAACTCTACACATTCTACTCCTAAGAATACATGGCACGCACTTGTATTCACCATGGTATGTGTGGAATGATATTATACTTGAAGCCACCAAAACTTTCGCTATAAAAGAATGAGAACACATTAAAAAATAAGAGTTGTGTGTTATAGTCAAAGTCCCCGCCATATGAAAAATAACATATTTTCAAAAGTTGAAATATGTTTAGTAATATGCATCAATAATTCATAGGAACTAATAACATAAGTTAACTTCATTACTGTGGTTTATTTTAATCAACTTACTTTTCCTAGTGATATTGTATTACTCAATTTTAACCTTTGATAAAAACTATCTATTGTATCTCAAGAAAAGGATTATATATATATACTCAAATAAGAAGTACATTAGAAGGCTAAGAATTGAGATTGCATCATTATTTTAATATAAGACATAAAAAAAATTCTTCATTAAAGGGTAATACTCTTCCATGGCTTGTCACTACATAAAGGAAGTAAACAAAACCATAAACTTATTGATCAATCTTGAAATTAATTCTTTGAATACACCTTTAAAAAATGTGGTTACTTGTTGATATCATTGGTTGATAGGCTCATTACAATCCCACTTGATCACTTGAGTTTACTTTTTAACATATTAATATTGTTTAAATCTTGATAATTCAATAATTTTTCATATGTTAAGATGTTGAATCATTTATATGTCATGAAAATTTTCAACATAATTTGAAATATAATATAAGTAATATCATGGAGGTTATATAGGGGAAAGTATCACCAAACATCGATTTGTAAAACATAAATTTGTGTTAGGTTGATGTATAATACTTTAATTTTAGTGCATAATTTCTCTAATTGGAATATTTTGTGAATAAAATTAGAAGTAGTTATAATCACACCATCTTGACCAAAATGCAATGAATATTTTTTAATATTTACAATTATTCTATAAAATAAAGATAAAATAAAATAAAAGAATATTAAAATAGTTTAAAGTATAGAACAAACAAAATTTACTATTAATTTAAACAATTGTAATAAGAATGATGTCTTCTTTGTTATTTAAAATTTTATTATTTAATTAAAAAAAAAAATCGAACATAACTTACATATGGCTATTGTAAAAAATTGTGATATTGATATCTGGATTTAAATATGTATTTTTCGAGTCTAACTCAATGGCTTATGTTTCATGAGTAGTTATTCAACTTGAATCCATCTCTCATGAGAATAAATGAAACACTTAGCACTAATTGGATCTAGGTGATGCTCATAGAGGTGAAGCACCAAGACTTCTTAAGAGGTCACTCATCTTAGTCTTACTTTAGCTTGAGTGTGCTTAACTACAAAGCTTCCTCCTTGGTTAAATCCACTTTGTTTGCAACCCTATTTGCAAAGCCTTCACCAAGTATTGTGTTTTATCTCCTACTTATCTATTGCAAAAAAGTAAGAAATGATAAAAATTATTTAGAATTGTCTTAATTCTTAATTTTTAAAAATACATAATAATATTTATAAATTTTATATGAAAAGTGTTTTGCTATTAGATTGTGAGAACTTGTATTTTTATCAATGTCTACCATATAATAATTTGTAATCTATAAAAATAAAAAATAATATTGAAATATCCTTAATTTTCTTGTCCAATCATTTCTATCCATAATCTTAAACTTAATTCATTTTGATTATAGTTTAAATTAATATCAAAACATAATAAACTAAATAATTAGACATTGAAATTATATATATATATATATATATATATATATATATATATATATATATATATATATATATATATATATATATATATATATATATTGTAAGAACTTTTATTTAACACACTTTTTTTATTGGTATTATTTAAACACACATTTTAATTATTGAGTTGATAGACTTAAAAATTAATTGCTTTCTCTTTATTTTATTTATTTTTGTTTCCTTTAAAATTGTTTCTATTCTTGTTATTTCTTTTAAAAATCTTTATATTCTTATTTATTTCTATTTTACATATGCTTATTTGTGGAATTACAATGTATTGAGAAATTAGTGACTTATTATCTTGCATTCCTATAATTATTGTAGACATAGCTTAGTTGTGTTAGTTATACTTTAGTTAATCATTGGTTTCTGTTTGCTGTGTTCAGTCCTACAAGAGGATTCCATCATATTCAATCCCTGGGAGTTCATGCCCCTTGAATTGGCTAAAAATATTACACTTTGGTGTATTTCTTATTTGTTTTTATCCACTTGCATGCATTTATTAATTCAAATCTACATTTTTCAAACTTCCAATTATCATTTTTTTTTTTTTTTTTTTAACATGCAATATCTAGATGCTACGACGTGTTATTGTCTATGCAATATTTCCTTTGTGTAGAAATGTTTAACAATTAAGAAAGTTTCGTAATTGATGCCATAAGACTATTTCTTGCAGAGGATCTGAGCAGGATAGAAAAGGAAAAGTGCACTAGTAGCTTTCAGATCGTTACAGAGTATAGATTATAGCTTTTTAACTAACATTCTAATCTTCCACTGAAGAGCAATAACCGCTATGTGTTTTCTTCATTACACAAGAACAAAGTTTAGATTCCTATTTATAGTTATCTTATTTATACTCTTGTTCAGAAGAAGTGTGTTCAAATATGGTTTGGCATCCATGGATGAAGATATGGTTGTAGTGAAGGATGGAGAGACGTGGAAAAAGCAAGTTGGAAAGAATCAAAGAAGTTGTGGTACCTCTCAAGCCCTGAAATATTGTTTTCCTCTTCTGCCTCAAATAATACGAAATGATTTGATCATTAGAAATATTTCTATTTATGATTGATGTGTATTTAAATGTATTATTATTTTATTTATAAAAGATTTGTTCTATTTAGTTTATTAAGAGAATTCAAATTATGATATTATCAAATCAAGATTCAAGTGTGTATAGTTAATTACAAGACTCAAATATAAAATTCTCTTACTCTACTAATTTGAAAAAATAACAAGTGTCACATAGTGACTTAGTACTAGTTTAGATTCTACATATAAATTTAATGATAATTTTATTAAATATATTAATTTTTATATAATTAAATATTAATAATCTTAATCTAATTATAATCCTAAATATTAATTATTATTTAAATTCTAATTTTAAATAAATACATTTCAATTAATTATAAATTTATTTAAATATTATTATAGTTTATTTAAAATTATAATTGTAACAATAATAGATATTTCTTTTAAGTTATAAATAATTTAAATATAATAAAATTAAAATTGTATCATAGAAAAAATTATAATTTTAAAAAATAAAAAAAATTGATAAATTGTTTTTATTGTAGTGATCAAATATATTTCACATAGGAGCATTAAAAATGTAATTGATTATAGGAATAAAATAAAAAGGAAATGGTGAGAAAAGTAGAGAAAGTGAAAAAATAGTTTATTGCAAAAATAATTTTCGAGCAAATCACAAACCTTGCCGCAGTAGAGGCAAAGTAACTAAAAATGGTTGCATGAATAATGCAATATTACCAGCAAAAGAACTGAGAGGAAGGTAGGCAGACCCTTGCATTCCAATTAGTAACAAATTCCAAGCACTTGCAGATGGCGATCAAAAGGAAAATTCTTTCCAAGATATGGTTAAAAGGCATGAAGCTCGGATAACAGAAGAAACATTCATGTCCAAAACCAGGCCTCTCCTTCAACCTAAGGGAAATTATCCTAACCTAGTTAGACACCAGCTCAGAGCATCCACAGAGTCCTAGGAGAATCAACAAAAGTGCAGACACCCAAAAAATCAATGGGATTCAAAACCCTAATTTAGCTTCATTTAGAACACAATGCAGACATTCATAAGTCTCAGAATAGCACGAATGAACATGAATGGAAGACCATGGTAAACAAAAAGAAGCCAAGATGAAGAAATAGAAACCAAAATTAAAAACTATACAAAGGGAGTGAAGGTATAAACCAACGGCTCAAAAATCAAGAGGTATTTTCCAATAAAGTTAAATACCCTAGCAGAATAAATTAAAAATCTATGTTGAAGCAAAGCCAAAACTATAAGCATGTAAATCAACCCTCCTGGATATTTGAGCCCAATAATATACCTCTAGGTCACTCCTTGCCACAAACATGGGCTCCTATTGATAAACATGAAGCATATGATTCTAGACTAAAAAATCTTAAAAAAATTAGAGGGGAACCAAAGCATGGTCCCAGTCAGTTTACATTCCACCCCATTAGAAGATGCATAATATATCAAGCAAACCAAGTGATGAAAGAAACCCTAAACAAAGCGACTTTGTGGAAAAAGACTATACCAATATTGTAATCATCAACAACATATATAGCGGAGCAAAATGGAAGGAATGCACAGAAAAAGGTATTTATGCATATTGGAATGGTTCAGACAAATACAAAGCTAATCTGGAAAGATATCTAGCAAAAATCTCTCAAGCAAAGGTAAGTAACATAATACCCCATACTAAGCATTATTGGTTTTTGCAATGTCTGGATATAGAATCTAGAAATGAACTTTTAGAATTATCAAACTGTTATTACAAAAGGCATCATATAGATTTCATAGCATGGAAGCCAAATTTTGATGAAAATGATAACAATCATAGACAAACAATCAAATGGATGGAATGTGCAAACGTACCATCAGAATTAAATGAAAACCACTTTATAAAAAGAATAGGTCAATCTCTATGAACATTAATAGGTTTTGAATCAAAATAAATACAAAACAAGCAAAATAAGATTTCTAGCTAAAACTAATCAAAATAACTCCATAAATAAGAAAATCATAACAAATAGATCAATATACAAACTAACATTCACTGAATATCGAGGAGAAATTAATAATATTATAGGAACTGACTTTAATAATACTACAACCAAAAATAACATTAAGAAAATACTAAGGGCAAGTAGGAAAAATGATGGAAAACTTGAGAAAAATAGGTCAAAAAGAATACCAGAGAAGGATAGAAATAAAGATGTAAAGAAAGCAGAAATAGACTAAGAGACTCAAACGGAGGACTCGGAAAGGAAAAAAGAGGCAGAGTACGAATAGATGACAAACATAGACCATCAACATTCACTAGGGAAATATAGGAAATGTCAGGACTACTCATGAGATCTTGCCATTAAAGAATGATCTGAAAGACCAGTAAATTATCATAGTAGAAGCTAATCATATAATACACAAAGGTAAGGGAATTTTGGAGACAGATGCAGAGGAGGAAAATCCAAACAGCAGCAATATACAATTTAAACAAGTAGAGGAAGATATTTGTAACAACCAGTCAAAAAAAGGGATTCATAGAGAATTTTAACCAGAGCTAGAAATAAATCAAGAACAAGATCAAACAATGAAGAAGAAAGAACAAAGTCCAAGTATCCCACTAGTAGAATCAGCACAATGGAGTAATATAACTATCAGGAAAAAAGAAAAAAGAAGAGCTATAAATTTTGGCAGACACCAAGCGACGGAAAGGATATGTTCAATCAGGATAAAGAACAATCAAGGAAGAAGATAGAAATAGGAAAAGTGACATCAGGAATAGTACAAACAGAAAAGAAAATAAGCATGCAAAAAGAAGAACATAAAAATCAAGTAGAGGAAATAGGGGAAGATTATGGACCTTTGGTGGAAAGCACCACTAAGAAGAATGAAACAAGAGAGAAAAGATTGGAGGAAGAAGGAAAAAATCTAGAAGCAGAAGAGGACCAAATAAATAACCAACTTATCAAAGAAATCTTAACAGAGGATAAATAGACAATAGAAGAAACTAAAATCGTAGAAAGAGTAATCAACTAAGCAAATCTAGAAAACTTGGGTATAGTAATGAACCAAGAAGGCATAAAGACACCCATCTGTGGAAAACAACAATATAAAAGAGGACAAAAATTATTGAAAGAGTTAAGGGAAGTAATAGGATAGGTAAAGGAACAAACTAAAATAATAGAAATCCTACAAGGAGGGAAGGGGAAGAACCTTCCCAAGGAACAATGAAAATCACTACATAGAATGCTAGGGGCCTAAATGCCCCTAGCAAGAAACTCTTATTGAAGCATAACCTAACAATATTTAATACAAATATTCTATTAATTCAAGAAATAAAACTAAGCAAAGAAGAAGGTCACAGTTTAGGACAAAACTAGGAATCTGGAAATCAAAATTTAAACCATCTCAGGGAGCCTCAGGAGGATTGGGCATTATTTGGAACAACTAAAAAGTTAATATAGAAGACATCATTTCACACTCAAATTGGATGGGAAGCAGAGTTTCCAGCACTAAGACAAACTTACAGATGATAGTAATTAATGTCTATGGACCCATACAAATAGCAAAAAAATTAATAGTCTAGAAAGAGATTAACACCTACCTCATCACATTACAGGAAAAGAACATCATTATTGGGGGTGACTTTAATGCAATTTTAAACAGAGATGAAAAATATGGTGGGGCCAGAACAATGTCTAGAGTTGCAGAAGATTTCAGAGGATGGAAAGATAGGAGCTCTCTCATTGCCATTCTGACATCTAATGGAATGTATACTTTGAATAATAGAAGAAAAAACTTTAGCTATATAGCATAAAGATTGGATAGATTTTTCTTTAAAGGAGAATCAAGCAACCTTAACAAAGAGATCAAGGCAAAAATTCTACCGATGGCAAGATCGGATCATTTTTTAGTAAAAATCAAAATCAAAGAACAAACCAAACCTAGTATAAACCCATTCAAATGTGAAAAGATTTGGTGGCAAATAATATAAAAAATTGGTGGCAAGAAGAAAAAATTTAGGGATCCAAAATGTTCTGCTTTGTATCCAAACTTAAGAATATAAAAGAAAAGATACTAAAATGGAATAACAAACAATTCAAAAATATATTTAAAGAAACGTTAGATATAGAAGAGAAACTAGAAAAACTAAACAAATAAGTTATTAAAAATAGAATGAATAATGAAACCTACCAACTAGAAAAAGAATACTTAATAAAACAAGAAGAAATATTGGCCAAAGAAGAAGTGTACTGGAAGCAAAAATCCAGAGAAAAATGGTTGGCAGAAGGAGACCGTAACATGAAATACTTTCACAACAACACCTTACACCACAGGGACTATAATAACATACCAAAAATAAAAAACAAGCAAGGAGTACTTACTAATAATCCAGACAACATAGCAAAAAAATTTGTAGAACACTTTAAAGATATTCTCAATAATTATGAAATATCTAATAGATTAAAATAAGAAGAAATGTTGAAAAATATACCCAAGATTATCACACTTGATGATAAAAAAAATTCTCAATAAACCATTCATGCTACAGGAAATCAAAATGACTCTCTTTAATATCAATCCAAACAAATCTCCCAGACCTAATGGATTTCAAGCTTTCTTCTTTCAATAATGTTGGGAGATAATATGAGAATATTTATGGAAAGCATTGGAAGCATCCAGGAATGGAGGAACACTTCTAGCAAAAATCAATCACACCTTTTTTATTCTTATACCCAAGACAAATAAGAGTGAAGAACTAGGAGACTATATACCTATAACTCTTTGTAACACTATATACAAGGTATTCTCCAAAACCTTAGCTAATTGCCTCAAAAAATTTCTCCCTAAAGTTAATATCAAAAGAAAAAATATGTTTCATACTTCAAAGATCTATCCTAGATGGCATCTCAATCATCCAAGAAACAATCCATTTAGCAATCAAAAATATTGAAGCATATATGTTTCTAAAATTAGATTTACAAAAAGCTTATGATAAAGTCGACTAGAGATTCTTATGTAAATCTCTTGAAGCTTTTATTTTTTCAAAGCAATGGATAAATATCATCTTTCAATGTATCTCCACCCCTAAAATATCAATCCTCGTCAATGGGATCCCAGAAGGATTCTTTAGTATATCAAGGGGGACCAGACAAGGTGACCCTATTTCACCTTTCTTGTTTATCATTCTAGTTGAATCCTTTGGAAGAGCGTTCAAAACAGCGCAACTTCAAAACAAAATCTTACGAGTAAAGGTCACCAAAAATGTGGAAAAGACCTCACCAGCAATTTGTTGATGATACAATTCTTGCCAAAGTAAGTACTAAGAAAGAAATAGACCACTTCAAAAATATCCTCAACAATTACACTGAAGCTTCTAGTCAAAAAATCAAGTAGAAAAATTGGAAATCTTTTTTCTTAAATACAATAGCAGACAGAGAAGATTATATCTGCAATAGACTAGGATTCAAAAGGGGTACATTCCCCTTCAAGTATCTAGGAATATATCTAGAAAAAGGAAACAAAAAAAACCAAGGCTGGGAACAAACTTTGGAAAGAATAGACAAACAAACAGAAGCATGCAAAGGAAAATGGCCAAATAAGGTAGGAAAAGCTACAAAAATCAAAGTAGTATTATCAGCCTTACCTATATATCAACTCTCATGTTTACAACTACCTAAGAACATAAATCAAAATATTGAAAAGAAGTTTAGAGACTTCTTTTGGAACGTCTTAAAAGACAAAAAGAAAGCAACATTAATTAAATGGGAGAAAATAAGCAGACCTAAAGAAGCAGGAGGTCTAGGAATCAAAAACCTAGAATGGCAAAATGAAACTTTAGGAGTAAAACAAGTTTGGAGAATGTATCAAGAAAGAGATAGTAAATGAGCTATAATTCTATACAACAAATACCTATATGTAAATGAAAGAACTTCATTATTTAGAACAAGCAATCGGTTCGACGGCTTGGAATTTCTTAATGAAGTGTTGTCCCCTCATAACCAAATATACAAATTGAGATATTGGGAAAGGAGATAAAGCATTATTTTGGGAAGACTCCTGGAATGGATACCCTCCCACCCCCCACTCCCCCTTGAAAAATTAGGTCTAAATCACAATGTCATCTGTCATTTAAAAAATAGATGGGGCTCTAAATTTAAAGATTACATTAGAGTAACCAAAACCCCCATAGAAACCTCCTGAGAATAGAAATCCTTAGCTGATTGTGGCTTGAATCAAACAAATCGGGAGATCCTAGAAAACATTTTGAAAGATAGGTCAATCAAAGTTAAAAATAGGGAGGATAGGCTTATCTGGGCAACATCCAAAGATGGAAACTATAAAGTCAAAAAAGAATATAAACAAATAACTAACTCATAGAGATGGGAAATATTAAACATCCCAATGAACCTATGTTGTGACCCAACAGGGCTTCCAAAAGCTAGTATCTTCCTTTGGGTAGCTATCCAAAAAAGAATCCTCATAGTGGACAAAATTAGAAATATGGGATTAGAACACCCATCAAGATGTATCTTATGCAAAGAAGAATTAGAAACTACAAAGCACCTCCTATATCAATGTAAATTTGTGAAGGAGTGCTAGATATGGCTCAAATCAAAACTAAATTGGTCAGCCCCCCTACCAAAAAAATGGCAAGATCATATAATTGGATGGCCAAAATATATAAGCAAAAAAGTATATGGAAAACTCTAGAACATCACCCTAGAAATTCTAGTATCGGAGATATGGAAAGAGAGAAATAGAAGGATCTTTCAAGACAAAGAGCTAAATACACTATCACTATGCAATAAATTTGAAGCTAATATAGTGGAATTTATAAATAGCGACTTAAGAAAAAAGATGATAGAAGAAGGCTCATTCATAGAATGGGACGCTAAAATAAAAAAACACTAGAAACTTCCAATCAATCCACCCCTAACATACATGAAGAATAATAAAACAGCTAGTAAAGAATGTAAATAGGAATCACCCTCAAAAGGTTGGAAGAAATTAAATTTTGATGGGGCCTCTAGAGACAATCCTAGCAAGGTAGGAATATGATTTATAATTAAGGAAGAAACAAGGAACTAGATAGCTAAAAGAGAAAAACCTCTGGGAGTTACATCAAATAACATGGAAAAATTAGAAACAATAGAAAAAGGACTAAAAATTTGCATCAAGCTAAGAATTAAGAAAATTATAATTGAAGGAGATTCATAGATAATCCCAAACATACTTAGAAAAGGAAAAACTCCAAACTGGATTATAAACTTTCAATTGGAATCAACTTTAAAATTATTGGAAGGATTCAAAGAAGTTAAATTCTCCCATATATTTAGAGAAGGCAACAATGAAGCAAATTATTTAGCTAAAATAGGTACAAATGGAGAACACATCTTAATTTTTAATCATAGCTAGTTCTTGTATTATTCGAATACTCTCCAAAATTATTCCCCTTGACACTTGGCGTTATGATTTCCCAAATTGGTACATATATTGGCTCATGATTCTATGATCACATAATATTGGCCTTATAGAAATAAAATGTATCAAAGTGATACTTTAATTATGACTTGAGAAGGAAATCATCATCAGAAGAACTTAGGAATGGCATACACCTTGAGTAGTTCTAGATCCTTCCATCTAGATATTATATAAAACCCTTTCTTAATCTAGTTTCCTCAACTTTACCCCTCCTTTCTAGCAATAGGTTTTGGTTAGCTTCTACATTACGGAAACTAACATCTGTCGGTATTATGCCTATGAAAGCATAACAATGGCATTTTGTGGCCTTGTTAAGCCCGAAAGATGGAACCAGTTGTTTCGACCCATTGATGACATGAGTAAAGTGGTTGTTAGCAGGGTCCTAGGGGAAGGGGTTTTCAACTATGAATACTTATGGTGAACCAATAGTGATATACTAGGGTTATGGATAGGATGCCTAGCAAGGGCCGAAGTAGCAAAATGGGACATTATCAGATTGAGCCTCAATCTATTCGACCCAAGTTGGCTGATAGGTTTGGAGGAAGTAGTATTCAACATTAATGACAAATTAAAAATCCCTTTGCTGAATGCCTATATAGAGTACTAGTTAGGTAGCCCTGAACTAGCTAGAAGCCCAAAACACCCTAATTTGGTTATTCGAGACAACATCCTCTTTTACAGACAATGGTCGAGAATGGAGGCAAGTGTGTAATTTTTATTGCATTGGCGAGCTATCATAGAGGACCCTATGAGGGATTGGCTCACAAATTATCTACAGGCCTTTGATGCCTACATCCTAGATGCAATTGAATTCTGCCTACCCAACTATGACAGGTCAAGCAAGACCAGTAACACTTACGAATTTCATCTAGGTTCAAGGGCGAGAAAACTCCAAGAAGCCACTAAAATTATCATGGTCTTCAAGAAATGGAAGTAGGCAACTTAACAAGGTTTGCAAGTGAAACCTATGTCTTTGCTCTGGTCTTTGCTTTTTCCCTCTTCCGTCAATGCAACTTTGAAGCTGATATTACTGTAGTTAGTCTATAATTTTTGAGGATTGGTTTGATTCTATTTTCCTTGACAGCGTATATATTGTAAAAAGTTTTAGATATGACTTAGCTACATTTTACCTTGGTAGTGTATATATATAAATACAAATAGATGTTGTCATGTTGTGCTTTACTTAGGCAGCTAGGATAGTTTTTTGGGGAATCAAGGCTAGATAGTTTGTATTGTATAATTTAGACAATATTAATATGAAATCCATATTTAGTTTATTTTGATTCATTTTTTATTAGGTCTAGTTTGGCTCCTAGCCGAAAAATCTTCAATGAGTCTACATTCTATCATTAATCTTAGTTATTCATATCTTTACATTTAATCTAAATTGCAAGGCTATAACTTGGCAAGGGCAAACAAGATTTTTAATTATACTTAAAGATCTCAGAATTAAAATGGAATACAAGTAACATTATAATAAAGTTGACAACAATACACTTATTTTAACACTCTTTATAATCTATAGAAGAGTACCTTCACCCTTATTTATCTGCAATTTAATCTATTAATCAATCCAGACAAAAACTTTTAGCCATCCAATAATTAGTAAACTAAGGAGAGCAGTTATTTGCTAAGGTATAGTCACTCATATTTTCAATGAAGGATTACACATTGGATCTCTCTAGCTCCTTTGCAATTATTCCCCCTTTTGGATTATAAAGTATGGTCTCTGATTATATTCTAATTTTGGATTAACAATTGACATTGTTTGGTGGTTAGTTGGTGGTGTTTCTTATGTTATTAGGGCTCTTACTCCAAACACTAGGCAATATTCCTCAGAGTGTAGGTGAATTACCAACACCAAAATTACTAAAAGTATAATTGTATGCAGAAAGTTATGAAATTTATTTGATCATTTTTTTTACTAGGGTATGCCCCTTTTATTTTTGTATAATAAAGGACTTTGGTCCTGGGCTAGGCTGGAGGTTTTCTTTCTCCATTCTTTCCTACCAGCGCCCATCAGATTAGAAAATCTTGTAATTGTTTATTATTTCTATAATATAATTTAAGGCTTCGGTTGTTTATTGATAAAAAAAAGATAATTGATTATTATATTATAATAATAATAATTAAGTAAATAAAAAGGTTAATTGTATAATCATATTTAAAAATAATTGAATTTCATTGGTAGAAATAAATAATAATAATCATAGAAAATTTTGATTACAATAGTACTATGCCTTGGCAAGTATAAAAAGGTTTGATCTTAAATATTTTTCTATTCTTGTGCTCAAAAAATCATTTTTACTATTATGTTAAAAAGTTTTACTTTAAAAAGGCTACATCTTGAATACACTTTTAATGTTATGTTAAAAAAATTGATCTTGGAAATTTTTCTTTTTTTCTTGAAAACATGTCTCTGTGCTTGAAGAAGATTCGACCTTGTAAATAAATCTATTGTTCAATCTCAAATATATTTCTATGGACCAACTTCGAAAATATTTGATTTTGATAGCATATCTATTGTTATTATGTTTAAAAAACTCAATCTTGAAAACATTCTATTGGTTGCTTGTCTTGAAAATATTTCTACTATTATGATAAAAAATAATTCAATCTACCATCCAACTTAAATATAGAAAATCTTGATTTTAAGGTATATTAAAAATGATTATTATTTATGTGGAATATTATTACTGTTCTATACTGTTTTTACACAATATACAAAGTATATCACCTTATCATTCCACGTGTGACTGCTAGTCTTATTAAAGTTAAAATTACACATTACACTTATAATGGTTTTAAAATAATTTTCAAATTGGAACTAGACTATTAATACAAAATGCCAAGCTAATATGTTGTTGTACAAAAAATTATTTGACACAAATTTTAATTTACATTCTATATTTGTAAAATTTAAAATATTATTAATACAAATCAAATTATTTAAATGATACATATTTTTTTTATGGAGGGTTCACACCAATAGACCAAGGGACCATTGACTAAATGATAAATTGAAAACAACATAAAAATATGAACTAGCCAAATTCAAACCATAAAAATTTTAAAAATATGAAAAATATAATTTGTGCAAACTATAGATTATGTAGCATATATATTTCTTTGCACCATTATTGAAATTTAATTAGCTAATGAGATATAGAGAGGAGACTTTAGTCGCCAAATTTAATGTCTCACCTGGAATATTAAAAAGGTGGTGAAAAGTCATCGAGTGCCTAGGAATCTACTAAAAAAAAGAATATTTAATCTGGCTGTAGAATCCACGTGGACAAACAATCTGATTGGGAACAATTATATTTAATATGTTAAACCTCAAGTTTTCTGTTTGTTAGGATGCCCGCTTCTCAAAAATTTTGAATGCAACTTTTCTTAGTTAGTCCGAAGATCTCAATGTGCATGGCGAAGTGGTTTAAACTTCATCACTGGAAACCAGTCATCCTTTTTCTCACTTCAAACTTCTTTTACTCCTATTGGCTTAGCTTCAAAAAAATACTAGCAGTTGTATACAATGATGCACTGATATAAAAATATATTTTTAAAAATATTTTCAATCCATATACATAATGTCTAAAAATTTAAAAAATTTAAAGAATTAAAAAATACTATGACAATTATTCTTCACTTACATAAGGACATTTAGGATTATAGTTTTGTTTAAGATTAGATTAAATTTTTTTAGTATAAAATAATTTTATTATTACACCTAATTATTTTCTAAAATAAAATGAGAACTTTTTATTTCATATTCTTTAACTAAATAGTTATGAAATTAATTTATAATCACCTCCAATTAATTTTTGAATAAGAAATAATAAATAAATTTGGGTTAAATGTTCTATTAAACAATTACACTTTTTAATTAATTTTTGTATGGCTTTTAATTATTTAATAAAAATAAAATTTAAAAAATCTTCTTTCTAATATAAAAATTATTACATTATCTTCAAATATTATTCAAAAAATAAGGACATTTACAGACTTCTCAACCATGACTCTTCGATCTTTGATCACATCAACACCATCTGGTATGTTGGTACTAGTCCCCTTGACTAGCAGAAAACCTTTGAAAATTTCTGTAAATCCCCCATCCCCCCCAAAATTAAATGTTTCAAATGGCAACTCATGCTTGATAGATTGCCTATTAGAAGTCATCATGTTGACTCTGACATCTGCCTTGTCTATAAGATCCCCGAGACTATGAGACACATCTTTTTTTACTATTCTTTTGCCAAGGAAGTGTGGTTGATGTTTGGAATATCTATTACTGAACATGCTTGCACTCTTGATATTACTAGATTTATACATGGTCTCAAAAAAGATGCTAACTTGTTCTAGAAAATTCTTTCTTCTTACATCCTTTGGTTTATATGGAAGTTTAGAAATGAGGATAAATTTCAAGGCAATGACAGACTTCTTACTGGTTTTCTTAGAAAACTCATAAGTTTTAAAATTATTTCACAAGTTTGTTGTGTTATGAGGCTAGAAAAGGAAAAGTTGCTAAGATTCCTCCAAGATGGTCACACCACTATGTTCATCTACAAAATGAAAAATGGCTTCGAATGGGCCAGTATTGTGGAGAATCGGTCAACCTTTAATGATGCACTTAAAAAGCTGATTAAGGATATCAAGGATACCAAAGGTCCTTATTTTGACAAGCTTGAGATGTTCACCCATATTCTGGAAAGAAAGAAAGTGGTTTGGATGGAGGGTGCTCAAGGGTGGAACTCTTGGGTTGAATTTTATGATGACATTCTACTATAAGAGTTTACCTAGATCTTTTTTTTGTGTCCATACTCATGAAATTTTTTATATACTTTGATGATCTTTATTGTGTTGTAATATTTTGATTAGTTGTGCTACTTTGGTGGGTTGAGGCTCTGCCTCCCCATTCCTTGCTTCGTAACTCTTTTTTGATCAAATAATTATTAATATAAAAATAAATTAGGAATATTTATAGACTCTTAATGATTTGGAATAATATATAATCCTCTCTTATAGATTTTAAATTATTTCAATAAATTTTATTAGAAATTCTCATGTGTTGGGAAATAATTTGCAATATAATATTTTTAAAAATGAGATAAAATTGAAAATATTTGTGTGTGTGTGTGTGTGTGCGTGTGCGTGTGCGTGTGCGTGCGTGTGTGCGTGTGTGCGTGCGTGCGTGTGTATAATATTTTATAACAAAAATAATAAACTTGAACATTTTTTTAATTAATTGTAATATATCTCTGAAAAGGTATCAAAACCTAATTTTCTTTCTTATTTTTCTTTTACCAGTCTTAAAAGAGAATCATCTAATATTCTTTTTTTTTATTTTTAATAGTCTATAATAATATACAAACCAATTATTTATGATTATTCTAAATTTTTATCACAATATCCTACCTTAAAGAACTACATTTTACTTGTGGTTAATGTGAGTCTAATTATTTATTAAAATAAAAATAAGAGAGTATTAAAATTTGAGAAATCACAAACTAGTTTTGAAAATCTCAAACCAAATAATTAATGTGAACTCTATATTAATCAATAGATCAACATAAGTAATACATGAGAGATATATTGAGTAAATTTCCTTCATGTTAAAAGACAGACTATAGTTTTTAGTATAAAAATCAATAACTGAAAGGAAAAAGGGGAGGCTCACAAATTTTGTTTAGTAATCAACAATTTATTTTTAAACTCTCATAAGTTTATCAACTAATAATCATACACACACACACACACACACACACACATATATATACTAAATATTTTTCAAATAATTTTTTTTTTCAAAAAGGAGTGTTTCTATTTCAAATTTCAATAAAATTCAAATAGAGAAATATATCTACTTCAACATGTACATAGTGTACACATATCTCTTATATATTTTTATATCATTCATATAAATAAATGTACACAATCATAAACAAAAAAAAAATAGTGGATATAATAAAACTTAATCATATTAAAAAATAAATCTAAAATTTATCTTTAAAATAATTTTTTTAAAAAGATATTAAAAGTAAAGTAAAAAGAGTTTCACACTAACATCCTTCTATTTTGAAAAAAAAATCATTCAACAATCCTAATAAATAACCTCAACTATATTATGATGCATCTGTTGAAGATTTCTATGTATCAAAATGCAAAAGTTGAAGATTTCTATACATCAAAATATAGTGCTATGGGAGGATCTTGATGGGTTCTCCACCTTAAACTATGAATACAAAATAAATCTATTTGATTAGTAAAGCTCTCAAGAAATTATAATATATAATTATGGGTTATGTTTCTAGAATAGAGTCCACACATATTACCTTGTCTTTATAATTTTCTACTCACAATCATCTAGTGTTCTTATTCAATAAATCACAACCATATATTGACAAGATAGATAAATAAGTTAAAGAAGTATATTAAAATGGGTCAATTGAACAATTTTATTTTATTTTTATCGGTAAAAGGCCAAAGCCATTTGAGTTATATATATAGATAGATAGATAGATCTCCATTCAAATAGGCACTAGTAGGAAAGATCAGAGAAGAAAACCTCCAATCTTGCCCAGTACTTTCATCCTATACACTTTTACAAATTTAAAAGGGGCATACCCCAGTTTATATTGGATACTTCCATCTTAACTAAACATTGATCAAGTAATAACTTTGTGATTATTTGTCTGCTACTTTTAGCAATAAACAGAATGACATATGATATAACTCCATTTGTAACAAGTAAAGATGGGTAGGATTAGAGGTCCTCATGTCCTTCAAGTTGATAGAATTAATATTAGTTTCCTCTTCCTCCCTACTACCAATAACTTTAAGCTCATTTAAACACGTTAGCACTGTTAGAAATCCAAAATATGTTGTCTTGCTTGGCTACATTATTTTTCTATATAGACTAATTTGCTTGGTTATATTATTAAGCTTATCATATGTTATTCTTTAACTTTGATGGTTAAAAGTTTTAGTTAATGAATAAATATACACATTAATTTCTATCAGAATTCTTCTAGAAGCAAAATAATTAATTTAAAATTAAGATTATACCACCCTTCTCACAAGATCTTTCAAAGAGAAGTTAATTTTTTTACATGGAACTAAATTCCCTATTGATGTTCCAAACTTCACTATTTGATTTCTTTTATACAATAGAGTAAAAGTTGGTGATCAACCAAAGTAAAAATATTTAATTCTACTAACCATTTAAATAATGACTTTCACATTTATCTTTACTATCTTAATTTTAGGAAGAATAGCTAAGTAACTTGCTAGCATAACATAAAATAAATTCACTATCAAATTACATTATAAGATAGCATTAATAAAAGAATTTATATTAAAATAAATAAATAAAATAACTTTATATTTGCTTTCTACCTTCACCATCCAATAAATAAACATATTCTATCAAATTTACTATTTAATTAATTAATTGCAATAAATATAATTGATATTCTTGAATGTAACAACACATCTACTTATTCCTAGATTTACTATGATAAAGAAAAACTAAATCATTATATATATTTACAAAAAGTAATGAAAACAAGAATCCAACCATAAATTTGTTTGAAGAAACACTTTTTTGCATGCAAGTGAAATTATATGCTAAGCGTCCCATAGCAGCTACAGGTGCCCAAAATATAGATTAGAAGGGGGTGTAACTTTGCAGGTTGGTCTACTACAATAAAAAAATGGGGTCGACTCCCACCCGCAAGCCCTATGAAACTACTCAATAGGAATGAGTCGGTGGCCAGAAAATGCAAACCCATTTCCATGGGTTAAAGCAAGTCTAAATGCCCCCTAAAAATGTTCCTGATGAGCAGTTTTGGAAAAAAAAATGGAGGGAGCGGTGTTGGTGAGGGGATTTGCTAGTACAAATCAAGACAGTGGTCCCCCGTCTCCTTTAGGCTCCAAGTGGAAATGGAGGTAAGGGAGAGTTGGGCGCTATAGGTAGATGTGAGGAAAGGAATGTAAGAGCACAAAAGAAAAATCCACATTTTTGCATTTATGATTGGAATGCAAGGCCACTAAGCTGAGAACCGCTAAACAAAAAATAGTCATAAGAAAATGGATTGAAAAATAAATAAAAATAAGAGAGATCCGATATCTCCAACATTCCAAAACACTTAGAATTCCATTCAACTAAAGGAATAAAAACCTGAAAAAAGCTAGCTGATTTAGAAGCTTCATAATTTCCACTACAATTTTTCTTTGCCTTCAATCTTCATTTGTGTCCCCCTTTGTACATTTTCTCAATCCTCTTATTCATATGTCAAACTACTTTATTTTCAAACTAGGCAAAAATCTCCAAAACTTCCATATTATTATTTTTTGGTTTCAAACAAAGAAGTTCACATTGATATTTTATCATTTAAGTTTTACTGTTGAATATTTGAGATAATGCATACTTACATCTAGATTATATCATACAATCAAAAAGATTAAAATTAATTTTCTTGAATGAAACCAATATTTCATTTGAAATGCATTAACACACACAATGTTTTCAAAAGCAATCACACTCTTTTGAAGATTTTTGGCATGTTTGAAAATAGAATGTTAAAAAAATGGATTGTGCCACACATACAAATACCATTTCTCCTTACAAAAAATAGAAACTTCCTCTTCTCTTTTTATTTTTCTAGAAATAAAACAACCTTATTTTTCAAAAGTCATTTGAGTTTATTTATTAACTTTTGATTCTATAGGAATAATAAATATGGTAACTTTCTATTTTTGATTTCAAATCCCAAAAAATAAATTGCCGGTAAGGGGTTGACAATTTTTTGATAACAAAAATTATTTTGGGAGCAAAGCTCCCACATATAAGCCTATCGGCTTAATTATTGTCCTTAACAAGAAACTCCACTTTGCCAGCAAAATGAGCTAAGTGAATGGTAAAAGGATTTTGGTTGTTGGTTATAACATGAGTTTGGGAAACAATTGCTCCATGCGTTCAAGCTGAGATTTACTTGCAAAAGCCAATGACTCACTTTCTAATGAGTATGTAATTGATTATGAGGCACGTCACGATTTCACCTGGCCTTTGTTATCCTTAAAAAAAGTCTTAAAAAAGTTTTTTTTACAGCATTGATCAATTGGAAAAAGAAAGATTGACTTCATTATTTTTCATATGGTGGTTGATGATGGCAAAAATTTTAATCAAATGCAGTTGGCAAGTGTAAAGTCTAAATTCCACAACTTTTTGAGCATCCTCCCTACGTGCATCAAATTCAAAGCTTTGGAGCAGGGTATGGACATCCATCAAGGCCCAGGGGAATGCCAATTTTTACCAAACATTATAGTTGGGATTGCCTTGGTAGATATGCATCTTGAATGGGAGCATTAATAAGACTTGCTAATTGTTAGACAAGAATGCCACAAACAGATGTCTCGTGGAATAAAATAATTACATGATATGCACAAAATAAATTTGATAATGCTTTACAATTTTTAAAGAAAGTGTAGTGGGCAGGAATACAACCAAACTCTAAAACCTATGCCAACATCTTTGTTGTTTGTGCCAAAATTAGAGGCTCAAGATAAAATTTAAGATTTGTGTCCTACCAAGCAATACCACATCATCAAAAGTAAAGTATGAAAAAAGTGAAAAAAATTCATGGAACCCTAGTTGACTATTCAACCATCCATTCCATTTAACCATTATCACAAATTAACAAATAGTTATCCATTTCATTAACCAAAATCAAAGATGAACAATATTTTCTTATAAACAAGGCCTTAGAATACAAATTCAATGATATTGACTTATACGTCATAAATCCATGACATAAACAATACAACCATCTATTTGATTATACAATATACATTTTGAATACGTAATAATACCATATACACAATTACATCTAATCATCCAGTGTAAAATGATTTCATCAATTGCAAAAAATAAGATGATTACATACACTACATCATATGAGCATTTTAACAAGTTGCATCAAACAAGAATCTATTTGCAAGTCCTGGTCTCCTCAGCCATCGAACATCATTCATCCATTATTTGATATGGGAGTGTGGCCCAATCACTTTTACCACGCCAACCACAAAGTGTTTATCTCTCTCAGGGTTCTCCTTGACATGAAGAACACTCCAACCCTAGCATGAGAAGCCCAAAAACTTGGAAGAAGAGGATCAGATGGATCTAGTGCAACCATGAAACATATTACTTTCCACATATCTCTAAGTAGCCTAATTACAGAATGTGGCAGGGAAATACAATAACAACATATCTACACATATGCAATAAGATAAATGGCTTTGGCCAAAATAACTTAACTATCATTACTAATAGAAAGAAACAAAACAAACAATATCCATTTCTAATTAGATAATTGATAGGTAAAAAGGAACAAAGCATATTGTAACCATTTCTATCCATCCCAATTTTCCACATTACACCCATACCATAAGGAAGTCTAAACACACTCAAACAAGGAATTTCAAGGAGTATAATAATTTCAGAATTCAACTATGAATACATATGCACTAACATTTCCATATGCACATTCTAGAAGTTGTTATGCAACATCATAACATAACATGTGCTAATATCAAACACTTCCTTTCACGTTATTTAACACATAAGCAATAACAACTCTTTATAAAAATTACAATCTTGACTTAATAGGTAAATGTGTATGCAAGGTTATTTGTATTTCTTGACTTCTAGCCTACATATAAACATACACCTATGATTTGTTTGCTGGAACAAAACCATGCACAAATCATTTATACTATGCTCATTTTTAATATGCAAGATACAACTCATAAGTGGTAACTTCATTGTTATTTTAACTCATGGTTCTTATACCACATCTTCTCAAATAGAATAGCCATAGTCAAAATAATTTTGTCTAAGCTTAACATTAACAAGACAATGTTTAATGTAGGTTATTAATTAGTATCAAAATATATAGTATGTTAACTGCAAAAGATGGTACTTATGTTCAAATTCAATCAGGTCAATGAACAAGACTATATGGCAGAAAAGATTTATACACTCATTTTCTACAATTACACTTTTCAATAAAGGAAGTCATCCATTACAAGAATGTAAAAAAATAGATAAATCACTTATTCATGCATGACACACTTCATGGAAAGAATTGGAATAGGCTATTTTGGAATTTATGATGACAAATCCCATATCCAAGTTATACTACTAAAAACAATCACCCACCCTACAAGTTTAGTGGTGTATATGTCTTGCTGGTATGATATAAAAGGAATAATTTATCTAATATTGCAATTCTAGAACACACATTCCTTGCAGAGAAAAAGATTAGAACAACTAGACATTCATAGTTTTAATTCTTGGAACGTAGTTTTAATCTCTCAAAGAAAAATTATTGTTAACACATATTGGTTATTGCAGAACTCACAAGTGATAGATCATAGAAAGACACATGCAATCACGTTGTCGAGTGACCCAAACATGTTACTAATGGTGTGTAGGGATTTGCTTCTAGGGACATGTTTAACAAGGCAAGATTTCATATTTAGAAGCACATAGTCCTTTCTAGGGGCAAAATTCCTTAAGGGCCCATTTGGTTGCAAGAATTCCCAAATATGACATTCATCTATGCTGGAATAATATCTCTTCTGGTATTCATGCATTCTTAAAATAAGTTTTGGAATATCATTTAGACATGTTTGGTTTACTTGGAAGAGGAGTCAAATGATGCATATTCTATGTTTGGTTGCAACAATTGAAATAGGCATTGGAATAAGTTTTGTTTTAAAATTTTAATAATTAAATTATTATTTTTAGTTTGGTAATATTTTAAATAAACAAGAATTTTTTATTTATTAAAACTAGTTTTTTAATTAATTTTTTAAAAGCCAAATTATTTTAATTAGCCTTTATTTTATTTTTTAAATTGACTTTATTACTGAAAGGTATACCACAACCTTTGAAATTCTTCAAAATTCAAAGGACATATTATGTTGTCAATTATAATTTTAATTCTAAATTAAATCAAACTATTTTAATAAGCATAAGATCAAAACTAAAATCATTTTATTTTTAAATATATTAAAGAAAAAATAACAAATAAGTCGAGATCATTAATATGATTTAAATGATCTTTCAACATGGTTTTAATTATAAGATTAAACACAACATTTATTTGTAAAGATAATTTAATGAAAGTTTATAAAAGATATAAAATCTAATAGTCTTTTTTGTCATTTAAAAAAAATACATATTAAACTTTAAATACTATTGACCTAGTTTATATCTTATGATGAACAGAGAAAATAGTCCAAAAATGCATTCAAGTGGCAGAATACAATTGAACGACAAAGTCATGGATCTGACCCATCAAATTGGGTTTATTAAAAATTGGAATAAGAATAAGCTATTATTATTCCACCTTTTTTAGGAATACCACTATGCTCATTTTGGGGTCGAATTAAGATAGGCGAATTCTAATTTTAATTTTGTGTTTTGCAAACAAATGTCTGATTGATGAATGTGGGTATTTAGATTTTCCTATTCCCGCCCAATTCCTACAACCAAACAAGACCTAAGCATGCAACAATATTCAAACATAGGGGAACTCATTTAGCTAATAGAGCTAGTTGGCAGATATATCCAAATAAAAAACTAGTGTAATTTATTTCCGATTTATTTATACTTCTTGAAGCTCTGAAAGAAAACATAAAATTTAGAAATTTGTACAAGCAAAAAGGGGAACCTAGTTGTTAGTTTGTTGTCAACACTCTTTTCAATCGTCCTTCTCATTCTCTTGTTCCCAGCCGCTACCACTTCTCTATGTGTTTTTTATGCATAACAATATGTTTTTATTAATCTTGAAAACATATCTGACACAATTATTCTTCTCATCCAATAAGCTAGAGAGTGGTTAGCTATTTTCTACTTGTTTTTTAACATTAGCATTTTTAAGAGAACTCACTTCTAAAAAAAATTGAAATTCATATCTAATTCAATTACATAAATAGTGCATGTTAAAATCAACAATAAAAATTAACCATTTGACTACTTTATTTTAACATTACATTATTCAATTACTTATCAAATTTTAATTCATAACCCACATTGATATTTTCTACCTTTATTGCATCACATATCATGGCTCAAGGAGGTTAAAGAAGAGATAAACTGAAATTACAATTAACACAACATCTAGAAGCCTAAGCAGTGTATGGACCGCCCAAATATCTGACCATTCCCTTCTGAGGAGCTAACCTTCTCTACCTCAACCACACTCTTGTCTCAATGTCCTTGCAACTAGTCAAACACTTGAACAAAGAATGAGTTGCTATGGGATCATATCCATATAATGAGATGACGTAACAACATTTCTGTCATGACTCACTTTTTGACATGTTTATTTATTAGGACATATTATGAGTTCGACTCTTACTCTATGTTTGACTATGTATGACTTGACTTGAGTCAAATGCCTTTATATTTTGTTTAGACTTATTAGTCAATGATATTAGATGGATAAATTTAAACTTGCTAGTCATTATCGTGATATTGTTTTATGTTCAATTTTATGGGTTAGCAACATGATTGATATTGTATCTTTATATTTACAAGTTGCTATGTTTTGTTTAGATTATGTAAAATGGTTGATTTAAAATCATGTTTCAAAAGTGTTTGTATATATGGAAGTTGAATGCTTACAATTCATATTATATAAATGATGAGGAAATCATGAATTACGATATGAGATGTCTAGTTTATTTTACTCTATAATGTAATCTTATTAATATGGTTGACAATATTGAAGTTGTGAGTGTGCAGGTATTGAAAGAGGAAGAGTGGTTGAGGTAGAGGAGTTTAACTTGTTAGCAGGGTTGGCCTGAAATTTGTATGGTGTAATCGTGTACACACATTTAGTTATTTTATTTGGTATTAAATCTATTCTCTTGTGATTTCAAAGTTAGTTTGAATTAGTAATTAATAATTTTCAAATTTGAAATTGTGGTCATGAATTAGATAAAGATGAATTAAATAGAACTAGAAGTAATTATACTTTCTTAAGCCAAGTGTATGTCAAAATCATTATTGATGGGCAGCAGAAATTGATGGTAGGAGACTTTCATTAAGCATCCATCATGTTAGTTGCTTAAAATGAGGGGAAAAAAGAGTTCGTTTAGGGCCCGTTTGGCAATAGGAATACAAGCGGAATAAGCATATGTAAATTCTTAAAATTTTGAATTCTTTGTTTGGATGTACCAAATTAGAATTGGAATATGAAGTAAAATAGGAATACATATTCCAATTTTGGCCCAAAAATGAGGTTTTACAATTCCACCCAAATAGGTGTTATTGGAATATGTATTCCTATTCCACTTTTATTTATTTTAGAAAACATAAATTTTGGGGTTTGCAAATTCCCCATCAAATATTGGCTGAACTAAACAGAAAACATAAATACGTAGCCCCATTTTCTATTCTAGAATAGCTATTCCTATTCCCACAGCCAAACGGGCCCTTAAAGAGGGAGGCGTTATTCTTTTAAGAATAGGAAATCACAGGAAGAAAAAAAATTGGTGGGAGGTTTCTGTTTCATTTGAAAGAGAACAACGACTGGAAGGAAAGGGGGGTTGGAGGCATTTGATTGGGAGAGAAAGACTAATCAACAAGGGAAGTTGGAGGATTCATTGGTGGCGATTGGGAGACAGAGAGAAGGTTTGGAAAGCAAACTACAAATCCAGGTTCTCCATGTTTTTATTATTATGGGTTTTTTACCTTGTCTTAGGTGCATTTATAAAGTATTCATTTGCGATTTCCATTAGCAAATTAAGTTCTTATCTTCTTGCAATTCGATGATCTTCCATGTGAAACGGTAGCAATGTAAACCAAACATTCTTAAATCCCCTCTAGATAACCATTGTTTGGATAAGTGAGAGGCTCTATTTTTGTTTTTAAGAACTATGATGTTGTGTTCATAGAAAAAAAATTAGAAATACCAGTTTTCTAAATCTTCACGCAAAATTCTTGAACTTCGTTTATCTTTGTTTGTCAATTGGAACCAAGAACTCTCATTGATACTCCTATCAATTTTTGCATGCTAAGGGATTAGCTTTAACAAGACCCGTATTACATTTCATATTAGAATTTGGCAATGTTTAGAATAGATAATCGGAGTAGAAAAAGAATAGAAAGCCATCATTTATGCAGTTTAATTGTTAGCTTATATTTAGCTACTGATTTAGGAACATATGGTTTAATGATAGCTTATATTTGGCTACCAATTTTAGGAATATACAATCAACCTGATTTAAATAAAATGGGTGTCTGGGTGGTTTCAGTTGTAGTAAGTGTTTTCCCAACGTTTTGATAGTTGTATGGGTCTTAATCAAAAAACTTGGTGTACTTAAGTAAAACGTAGGAGGAGTACGACTTGCATTTTTGAGGAATGAAAACTTATATTGCTTGTTTTCAATAGAGATAATTGGTTGAATATCGAATGGAATGCCTGAACATTAAAAAGGATTTGATTTTCCTTATGCATTATTCAAAGAGGTTTTGACTTCACCAAACCGACTTATAAACTTATTTCATAGGTGAATCATTGGTTTCGATCAACGTAGATGGATGTACATTATTCTTCAGATTGATAAGTTTGAATGGGAATCATTTTGATCATATAGTTTTCCTTTCGATATAGTATTTCTATATAAATAAGAGCTAGTTAATATGGCTGAATTATGTGCGTTGTTGTAAATTAAAGCCCTATAGAAAAGTTCAAAAGTTCAAATCTCTATCAATTTTGTATATTATTTTTCTGATAATCCGACTGTATGATAAAATAGAGCTGTAGATTAAGGGATAAATTTAAAGGGAAAGTTCTTTTATTTATAAGTTTGAAATAGCATTACTCTATATCGTATCAACATTTTCAGACCAGCTAGGTCAATAATGAGATAAGAAATGTATTCTACGATAAAATCTTGTTTTAAAATGGAAAACATAAATCTGAAAGTAATAATAGATAGATAAATAGATGAACGAAGTGAGATTCGTTGTTCTATATTCTGACTCTGTGTTAAAAAAGAAGGGGTGATGAATGTGAGTATAAAGGGGAGGGTAGATCTAATGAAGACTAGTGATGTTTTCCTTCATTTGCTACCTGCCAGTCTTTTACACTATGCTAGTTCATGAAGCTTGACCAAGCTCGGTAAAATAATTATGCATATTTGAAATGCAAGGTTAATTTATTTTGTCATCCCTCTTCCACATCCACGTGTATGTTTTCTACTAGGCATAAGTTGAAAGTAAAATTAGGCACTTGGTTGCACCAGATTCTTCCAATCCAATTGTACCGAGTTGCTAGCATTCTCGTGCTAGGGTCAGGTAGTTCTTCTTAACCGAAGAACCTCAGGGGGCCAACCACTCCACGGGTGGGCAGTAAAAGTGCTTGAGCCACTCTTCTATCCCATGATAGCAGATGGACCGCACCTGGATAGCTTGGGGATTGGACTACATGTGGATGGGCTTAAAGGTTTGATGGCATGTTACATTTGATACTTTTATGTTATTGCACATTTGATAGCATATGATGTATTGATGCCATGCTTATGTTCGGTGTGCAAGTCAACATAGTTTGTGACTTAAGATCGACATGTTTATTTATGTACATTTCAACATTTTATGCATTTGTATTACTGACATGTAGTCAGCTTTGTATGAGTTAAACAACATTAATCATTTTTAAAAATAACATGTGGTCAGCGATGTATAAAAACACACACACACACACACAATCGAATCCAAAAATCACTATTTTTACAAATGGATTGTGGAAATCTACTATTATAAACATTAATTATATTCAATTATGAAATTTAATAACGACAATATTCGTCTATGTAACCTGTTTGATTGCCATTGTGTCAAAAATTGCAACTCAGTATAAATTGGAACAAGTAATTATGCTTATGTTGTCGACATTTGACTTTCAACTTTAGATTTCTGCATTTTATGGTTCACTTGCGTTTGTGGCAATGTTAGTGGTTTTCAATTCTTACAATTTCATTAACATCATGATCCTAACATACATATGTGCATTAAATTAAAACATCTTAATCATATTAATCAATACATACCATAGTTTCATTAAACATAAGAATAATGTAATTAACTTTAATTATCTATCTAACCAGTGTTCAAACATAGTTGAACAAGTCAAAGGTCAACAAAGTCACCACATAAGTAGGAAACTAGGAGTATTAAAAGATGAGACGTGACACAAACTTAACAGTGGACAAAAACTGTACCATGTCCCCTAAATTATGATCAAATGTTAATTTTATCTTTGGGAATAGTCTTTACAAGCAGGATAAGGCATTCGACAATGACTTCTTTCTAAAGGCGGTGGCTTCTTTATTTTTTTAATTAATGATTTAGAGGATGGCTTGTATATATATTTTTGCCAAACAACCTTCAACCAAAAGACTCTTCCTTACAAGAACTGTAGTCAAACTATCTTACAATATAACTTCACTTGACATCTAGAGTGATTTGCATGCAAGTGAGATTCATGCAAACTTCTCAACAATTGGAATGTTTAAACAAAAAAAATAGTGCACTCTTTAAAATAGGATGTCTAATGAATCTCATAGATTGACATATCGAAACTTTGAAACTACGAAGGAATTTGTCTGACTACAAGACAATTTCCATGAATTTACAAGATAATAAGATTATTTGTCTTTATAATATTCAAATTAGTATTTAATATTTTTATGTCAAATTATTTTTAAAAAATTACAATTTTAAAGTAAATTGTTGTCATTTTAGAAAACTACATTGTTATATTCAACAAAGTTATTAAACTTAATCTTTAAAATTCTATAAACTTAAAAATTAATTACAATATTAATTAATTAATTTAAAAAAATAAAAATTTAATCATATTATATAATATTTTTAATTAAATATTTTCTTATTAATTTAATTTGAAACATCATGACTCTAAATAGTAGTAACAATTATGATTAAGGCTTGAATAAATTTAGAATAGTATTAGGCTTATATTAAGGTTACAATTAGTATTAAAATTCAATAATAGTTAGAAAAAGTTTCAAGTTTTTATGATTGCAATTTTTCTTGGGGTTAGTGTTTTCATTAAGATTTTAAAATTGAGTTCTACATGTGTTGCTACATATCACTAAATTAAAACAATTGTTCTCCACAAAAATACATATTTACACAATAGAAAAAAAGTTAGATAAATAAATAATTTAAATGTTAGCTTGATTTAGTATTTCATAACGATTAAATAAAATGACAATCGCTAAACAAAAACATTACTCTCAGCCTATACTAACAAAGCCCATCTTGCAAAAACTAATTTGCAAAGACCTTCTGCCCGTAGAAAGAAAACAAAAACAAACATCAAAACGTGGAAAAACCAAACATCAAAACATGAAAATTGCTAGGTATCCGAAAGTGAGGATCCGCATTCTGCCGGACGTATTGCTTGATTTTCAACGAGTTAATGAAATGTGCGGATGAAGACGCCAAAAGCTGGGAGTAGAGAAGAGGAGGGAAATCCGAGTGGGTAGGACCCATTGAATGAGTGGGTAAACAGTGAGCAAACAGCTTAGGGCAGGACATCGATGTAGCTAATTGACAATGGCGGAGTGGTGGCGTGGGGTTCCCAAGCTGGAGCTTCATGCTCATCTCAACGGTTCCATCCGCAGTTCTACGCTTCTGTAAGTAGGCCTACATTTTCTTTTTCGTTTCTGTTTTCGGATCATTCTTCTCTTCATAAACTGAAAACCCCAATTGATCAATGCAACTTGAGGTCATTATAGATGAAATATGATTATAGTCGAGATTGGCATGTTGCAACCAGCCTATATGGTTACTGCCATTTCAAGATTAGTGTCAGTCCTCTAATTAGAGCGGGCTTCAGAAATTGATGTCCTCTTGTGCTTGGCTGTATTTTACATTCTTATTTCCAAAGAAATAAGTGTATTTGCAAATAATCTAGGCCGGCGACTCTTAGGCGACCAGTCAAAAAAAGTGGGAGCTACGACACCAAACGCATAGCATATTACTCTACTTGTGGAAGCTAATCGAATGATACAAAGAAAGACATCTCTTCAATTTATCAATCATAAATACCATATTTATAAAATATGGAGACAAGAATATATATTAGCAAGTGCTCTCAAGGAAGAATGCCTAGATCAATTATATCATTATAATTGAAGCAAAAATGATGTCTGGAAAGATGTGTGAAAGATGGGGTATTATGTATCCTTCACTCAACCCGCGGCCTAAACAAAGAGCCTATATCATTCTTACATAACTCGTTTCTGTCAGCCCGCATCAGCATTTGTATGCAGAGTTGGAAAACTCTGACTCAGCTAACCCAAAATTTAAAACGAAAATCGATTTGGCAAATATTCGACAAATATATTAAACATAAAAATACATTAAATGTCTAAAATCTTTAATATATATGCACGTTATTGAATTTTTGGAATATCAAATTAATTTCTTTCATATATGGATCAAAGTAAGTTGAATATGAGTAAGCATCTTAGACTAGAAAACAAGTTCAAAATTTGAATACACAGGATCTTCAAGTTTCCATACTAATAAAAAATAAAAGTTAAAAAATCATATTTTTGTTTTTTACAATTAAAGCTCAGAAAAGCCTATAGGTGTTGTTGAATTTGGTTGTATAGATACAATGTTCTCAACAGGGATCTCTTTGGTCCTCTCCATGATTCGCATACTATGTTACCGGGTATGCTGGTAAAGCCAGGGTGCTAGTACAGGTGCAACATGGGTACTGTCAGTATGGCTGGGATGCTTGGGTTCGCTATGGGTCCTGCGAAGGACCTACAGTGAACTCAGGTGTCCAGGCGTGCTGTACCAAAGCCCAGTTTTATAAATTATAGCCTCAGTTTTGCTACGTTATTTTTAGTGTGCAGTTTCCCTTATCCACCCAGTCCCAGCTGTATTATGACTTCATAGCAGCGTTTTAAGCAACCAATTAAAGACCATTCAGCTGCACCTGTGAACACAGGGTTAGTAAACTTTATATTGACATATGGGATTGATTTCAGTTGATTTATATTATGCATATATAGCAGCTGCTTGTGTATGTTTTGTGAAACCACTTTCCTTGTATAATTGTATTGTTAATCATTTGGGAGTTTATCAAATGCTTGCAGACAAAATTGAATCGTTTGTTGATGCTGAGCTTGATTCTTCTGATGAAGAAGAATATGAATATTAAATATGGACTGTAATTTGTATTTTCAGTGTGTAAGAAACTTAATTACATTTTCAGACTTGAATATTATCATTTTTGGAAATTATGACTATGATATATGAAATATTTTACATAATAATTTTGTTGGAAATAATGAATTAATGAACATCACTCATATTTTATATTTATAACTCTAATGTCTGAACATGTATATTAAATTTTTTAAAATTTGTATATGTATGTATTTCTGTATACACTTATGTACCTGAACCCATACCCAAGGGAAAATAAATTGCAATACCCATGTATCCTTATCTCATAGCTTTTGCCTTAGCTGTACTGAAATCAACAGCTTAGCTCATATACAGGCAACATGGGGTTATACTGACTTATACTGCTGCTATTATCATTTATGTTATTATACTACTGTTGTAACTTGTGAATCAGTGATTTATTTGCATATTGTCTTGTTAATAATCAATTATTGACATCTCTCTCTCTCTCTCTCTCTCAATCTATAACATATTAATATTTTTTGAAAAATTCACACACACACACATACACAAATTGATATCGTTGCCCCCTGCCATCCCCTATTTTTGGCTCTTTAGAAAGTGTAAAGTTTCTGCAAATTCTGTAATATATTATCAGAGTTAGTTTATGCCTTATTCTTATACTCCAGAGTATAACCTTCTCCTAAAGATCGGCGACTTTCCAAGAAGAATAGTTTGTGGAACTTTGTGCTACGGAAGACTGCTTTTTGCATATCCATGATATCATTGTTGATCCTAAACTGAAACAACATTTTGAAGTACTTTTTCTATCCTTAACACTTCCACCCCATTTCGAGTTTGTGAATCTAGGTAAATCTAAGTCAACTTTCTCATATTTGAGCCCAAGGTTAAGAGTGCCTTGTAAGAAGTATCTCATAATGTGTTTAACTACAACTAGGTGAATCTCCTTTGGCTCACACATAAACTGACTTAAGGCGTTAACAACAAAGCAAATATCAGGTCTTGTATTTACCAAGTACATAAGAGATCCAATCATCTTTCTGCAGAGAGTAGAATCTATGGAAGGTGATTTTGCTATTGCTTCGTTGAGTTTATGTAGATTCCTCTCTATTGGAGAAGACATAGGCTTGCAGTTCCACATTCCAAATCTCTTCAAGATAGCTAATGTATACTTTCCTTGATTGAGTATAATGCTGTCAAAATTTTGCCATACTTCCAGTACTAGGAAGTAATGGAGGAGTCCCAAATCTTTCATCTCAAATTCTCTAATAAAATCTTTCTTGCATTGATCTATGAGATGGTCACCACCTGTTATTAGTAAATCATCAACATACAGTATCAAAATTACTATATCATCTTTATGATTTATCCTTTTTATAATATAGGTTTGGATCAGCTTTGTTCTTGGAGAATCCTAAGCTAGTTAGATACTTATCAATTCTTTCGTACCAAGCCCTTGGAGCCTGTTTAAGCCCATAGAGAGCTTTCTTGAGCTTGTAAACAAAAACTTTAGGATCATGAGTTTCAAATCCTTCAGGTTGCTCCAAATATATACCTCTTCTGTAATCTTTCCATTCAAGAATGCTGTTTTTGCATCCATTTGATGTACTTTCCATCCCTTCAATGCTGCAATAGCTAGGACTGCTCTTACAGAGGTGCATCTGGCAACAGGAGAAAAGGTTTCTTCATAATCAATCCCCTCTTTTCAAGAGAATCTCCTGGCTACAAATCTGGCTCTATATTTTTCAATGCTATCGTCAGCAACATGCTTTGTTTTAAATATCCACTTGGAAGAGACAATAGATTTTCCTTTAGGTCTAGGAACAATTTCCCAAACATCATTCTTCATAATGGATTGGTATTCTTCCGTCATAGCACCCTTCCAAGCTGTATGTTTAATAGCATTTGAAACATTGGTTGGTTTTGATTTAGACAAATCATTCATGTTTGTTGTATAACTAGAAAATCTTTTGGGCCTTTTTCTTTCTCTGATTGTTCTGGATGGTGCAGCAAAGTCTTGTGCTTCCTCTACTGTCTTAATGGCCCAAAGTGGTCATTTCATAGAATTTTGAGTTTCTTCAAGATTAAGATTTTGAATCTCATCTTCAATTTCTTCAATGTTCTCCCTCTGAGACTTAGATTTAGTATTTTTTTTAGAATTAGGTAATGGAGAGGGTTCTTTAGAACTTAGAGTCTTTTGAATGTTAAATCTTCTTCAAAAATTACATCCCTACTAGGTTCAATATTTTTTTTGACCAGCTATGAAAATCCTATATGCTCTAGATGTTTTACCATACCCTACAAAAATATCTTTCCTCTCAAAGCGTTCTAACTTAGTTCTCTTTTCTTTTGGAACATGTATATATACTGGGCACCCAAAAATCCTAAGATGACTTATATTGGGTTTAACCTTAGGAAAGACTTCTTCAAGAGTTTTATCTCTAAGGTAGGAGTGAGGTCCTCTGTTTTGAATATAGACAACAGTACAAGAGGCTTCTGCCCAAAGATAATATTCTAGATTTTGATCAAATATCATAGCTCTTGTAGCTTCTATAGTTGTTCTATTCTTCCTTTCTGCTACCCCGTTTTGTTGCGGGTTATAAGGAATGGTATACTCCCTCTTAATTCCTGTTTCTTTACAAAACCTTTTGAAGAAATCTGAGGTGTATTCCCTCCCATTATCAGTCCTAAGAGTTTTAATTTTATGTCCTGGTAAGTTTTTAGTTAAGGTTTTAAATTCTTTAAATCTCTTTAGGATTTCCTTCTGATTCTTTGCATTTTAAGAAGTAAATCCAAGTTTTTCTAGAGAAGTCATCTATAAAAAATGTATAGTACCAGAATCCTCCAAGAGAAGGAACAAACATAGGTGCACATAAATCTGAGTGGATTAATTCCAAAACATTGTTAGTTTTTCTAGTGCTATTATGAAATGGACGTTTGTTGTTCTTACCCAAAGTGCATCGTTTGCATATGCTTGAGTGATCTTAATTCAGTTTAGGTAACCAGTAACCATCTTCTCCATAGTTGATAAGGTTTTGAAATTTAGATGTCCTAACCTTTTGTGCCATATTTTGTTTATATCAGCAACTTCATGAATTAAGGCTTGAATAGGTCGACTAGGTTCTGAATTTAATTCATACAAATACCCTTTTCTTTGACCAATCAATTTTGCCTTCTTAAATGAGGAGTTCTTTTATGACTTTACCGTCCATGAATGCAACATTATGTCCATCATCTTCAAGTGCTGTAACCGAGATTAGATTCCTTTTTATTCTTGGTACATAGAGTACTCCTTTGAGAAGAAGAAAGCAACCTGACTTTAGTTTCAAGGTGCAATTTCCAATTCCTTTGACAAAATTTGTTGAATTATCACCGATGGTGACTTCGCCATTAACCTTTCTTAATATAGAGTCTAGTGCTTCTTTGTATCTTGTAGTAGATCAAGATGATCCACTATCAATCACCCATGCTTTACTTGAGACTTAATTTGATAGTGCCAAATACAATACACCATTCTCAGGATCATAGTTATCTTCTTCCCTAGTAATGTTTGTACAGTTCACTTGCTGTTTAGAATTCACAGGGCAATTATATCTGTAGTGTCCAAACTTTTCGCATCCGAAGCATTTTATTTTGGATAGATCTTTCTTAGGTTTGTCATTATTTTGATTATCCCTTTTATTCTTGAAGTGCTTCTTCTTGCCTTTATAGGAATTTGTATTAAGAACATGAAGTTCTTCATCTTCCATTTTCAATTTCCGTCCTTTCTTAAGTTTCTAGATTCTTCTTGAAGACAATCTCTCTTAAGTCTATTGAAGTCAGGAAGATTATCTCTAGCACTTACTCTTTGTGCGAATGTTTCCCATGAATCTGGCAATCCATCTATAGCCAAGTCATTAATGATGGTTCCTATACTTGCAAGTTCATCTCTTAGGCTGGCAACCCTTAGGAAGTAAGATTTCATTGATTCTCCCTTCTTTATTTGTATGTGATTTAGTTGCTTTTTTAGTGTGAGAACTCTAGTTGCATTGTTAACCTCATATGCATTTAGTAATGCATTCATCATATCAAATGCTGTTTGATGTTTTTTTAGCATGGTTACTATGTCATTTTTCACTCCATCTAATACGATTTGAATGGCTTTCCTATTTCCTTTACTCGGTTCAACAGTAGGTTGTCTGGATGCTGAATCAACAAATTGTTTTACATCATTTTCTTCAAGAATCATCATAATTCTAGATTTCCAAGCATCAAAGTGTTCTTTCCCATCAAACTTGTCCTCGGGTCTAATTGTGTATGCCATTGAAGATAGGAGAATGATGCTAGATATATATCAAGTTTGATTATTTAATTTGCAAAGTGTTTGACTACTGGAGCTCTGATACCATGTAAAGTTTCTGCAAATTCTGCAATATATATCAGAGTTAGTTTATGCCTTATTCTTATACTTCGGAGTATAATCTTCAATGTTCAGACTTGTGTGAATCAATACTTATAATTCTGGAGATATTTTCTGTATCTGCGAATTGTCTAGAAGGCAGAGTTGATCAAGTAGCAGACTTCTAATTGTTTTTGTGTATCCTTAACCTTCAACCACACCCTATATAAGCATAGAACCAAGGGGGCATGTCGTTACAAAGGACATGTCCCTTCCAAAGTCAAAATAAAACCTTCTCCTAAAGATCGGTGAATTTCCAAGAAGAATAGTTTAGTTCCCAAACTAATCAAGGAAATTAGTTAGTTATAAAATAGTTACTTCAGGATTTGCACCGATCCCTATTAGGAGGATAAGCTCATATAAATAGAGACTTCGGTAAGGATTAAGCAAGAACAGATCAGTATGTTATAAAGTTATGGAATTAACAGGAAGCGTCCTGGAAACATGTTCCCTATCATCCCCTTGTCTCCGTCCTTGAAATGCTGTGGATCATAGGTCTTGACTCTTTACCCTTGCTAGTTCTCTTATTTGTAATTGTGGATGCCATATTCTTGAGTAAGTAAAATGGAATTAAAGTTTGGTAAAATGAAATTAATGAAAAAAGAATTTAAAACGCTAGCAGCCTTGAGGCTAGAAATAAATTAAGAAAATACTCATTACAGGCTACATTCTGTGACAATGATTAAAATTAGAAAACAAATTATGAAGCTCCTTGACAGTTGACACTAACAAAATAATCTTCCCCATACTTAAAAAATAAAATAAAATCAAAACTATATAAGCTTCTTAGCCTAGCACATACTTGATTCAGCAAATAAATATTCAGCCCTTAAAATTGAAATGGAAAAAAATTACAGTACACTTTTAAGGTAACATGCAGATACCTCAGCACACTCTTATGCAATTTCGTGATTATTTGGAGAGCAGTGACCTCAGACAAGCCCTATAATGCTGTGAATGCTAATCTGTGACCTCACAACAGATCAGCTACCTTACATCAGATCAGCAACCTCAGTAAAACCAAGACCAGTGACCCAAAAAAGAAACATCATTGTGTTGAAATCAGATTATAATTTATAATTGTTTTTTGACTGTCCAAGTTTTTGGAATTGATGTGCAAAAATCTAATTCATGATTTTATTTTAGTTCTGTTTTGTGGTACCGTAACATTAATCTGTGAATGATTTTTATAATTCTTCACTTGAGCTAGGTATTTCTTGATCACACAAGGTGTTCCACAGTCAAGTTTTATCAATTTTAAAAATTGTAATCATAGTTAGCCTCAGCAGTTTTGATGACAGTTTGTTTTAGGAGTTACGTATATGCCCTTGTACTTTTACAAATAATCCTTTATCTTGTGCAGGGAACTTGCGAAGGAAAGGAGCAAGAAAGGAGATCTAGTGCTTTCAAATGTGGAGGGTGTAATCTTGAAAGGTGAATTGTTGTCTCTTATCTCTCAGTTATAATTCTAATTGCCATGTGCAAATGTACAAAACTTTAGATGCTACAATTTGTAATATAGCTGTTTGAGCAGAAATTCTGTAATAATAATTTTGTGTTTCAATTCAGATATCTTTTTGGGCACCAGATATTAGAACACTCCCAAAATTTTAAAAAATTTCGTATTTTTCAAATTTTTTGAGTCTTGCTTTTGAACGAAAATTCATTCATTTTTCAAACTAGGTAATGTTCTTTTATCAGTAATAATGATATATTTTATTAATATTAAGGAAAATACAAAGTTTACACCATCGCCAAAAATGACTGGTCTGAGATCCAAAATGATCAGTAGCCCATTGCTACCACCAACCCTCGTGATGAAAAATTACAGCCCGAGTACAACGCTACCAAAATAAACTATCTGCTACATTGGGCCATGACCTCCACAGAGACAGAAACTACTTAGTTTCAACTACCAAATTTACAACCCTGAAGAAAGAATCAAAACATTCCCCCTCGACCAAGCACAGGCATTCAACTGTTGCTTCTCATTTCTTTAAAAAAAGAGAAAATGGGCACGAGCCCAGACCAGAGAAAACCAGAGGCCGTGTGCCCATGTCACCCACCTCTGCACATGCATTCTTCAGCGCCACAGTCTGCTGCTTGCTACTTGCATGTCATCTTCTCTTCTCATTACCCTTGGCTTCCACCACCAGCAACTCGTGGTTCACCGAACCCCCCCTTGTTGGATGAAAAGATTCAAAGACTCCTATAGAAAGTGCCTCAAGCCTCCGCTCATCCCTGTTAAATTCAGTGGGTTAACGAATAAATGGACTAGTTCATACACCTCCGCACTTGGGTTTTCAATGCCCTCTTGGACATCAAAGCCTACACCTGGTATAGCTCCTTCCAGAATGGTTGCCATAGCAAACAACCAATTCTCCTCTAGAGTCGCCCTCTTCACCCACTTGATAATATCTGTGTGCTCCCCAATTCAAAACCTCATGCTATGACCAAATAAACAATGTCCATGTTCAACTTGTATTGATGCTTGGCTTGGAGAAAGACATCACCAGACAGCTTCTTGACCACCCTCACAGAATCTATGTCTGTGAATTTGAAAATTCCCTAAAACTGCTTTCCCGAAACTGGGTTAAAAAAAAAATGCTCCTCTCTACCTTTTATTGTTTCCCCAATGTCAAAATCCCATCGCACATATTCCCTTGCAAATTCATAATGCACTATTTATTCAGTAGCAGGCAGGTAATGTCATTTGTTGAGTGTGAAATTCCGATAACCTCTATATTTCTGGATTTTCTCGGCCGACCTGCAGACTGGATCCGGGCCTGTCTAGGGTCCAGATTCATGAACTGGTACGTACCGGATTCGTGATCCGTGAATCGGGACAAATGCACAGGGTCAAATTTGGACCCTGTTCGAATCCATTACTAGTCTCCACAAACCCGGGAGAATCTGACGTGAATCCACACAGATTTGGGAGAATCTGGCGTGAATCCACACAGATCACTAGGGGACCTGCATGAAACTTGGAAAGCTCCATCAATAGATGATGAGAAGCAGCCAGTGCTAGTGATGGATGATAGACAGTCCAGTTGGGCCTATATCGTTAGATAAGGGGCAACTTACAGTGCATCCCTTTTTGCATTCTCTTATTCACACACACACACACACATGCACTAATCCATCTGAATCATAGTGGGAAAAAAATCACAAACCCACAAATCGGATTCTCGTACCTTAATCCGTCCTTGAATCCAAATCAGCAACTTAGGCTAATCTTCAATTCATACATCCCCACTATCTCCAAATGATAGTGGCCACTTTGAAAGGACATCCACCACCTTGTTTCCTGATCTACGAACATGACTGACATGGTAATTCTCCACGGTGGTGAATTTATCTTTGATTGCTGTAATGTGCTTTTGCAAGTGCCATGGTTGCACATCTCCAGTAATGATTGCATTAATGGTAATTAATGAATCTCCCTCCAAATGTATTTTTGAATGATACGTTTGCCAAACCTAACTGCTCTGCCACATTATTTGTCCTGTTCTCAATCCTTTTTGCTCCCAGAGCAATGATATTACCCGGCCAATCCCGAGCCACAAAGCCAATCCCAGAAGGACCAGGATTGCCTTTGGAAGCTCCATCAAAATTTATCTCACTCCAGCCCTCTGCTGGTGTTGACCAACTAACCTTCTTTATTCAATTTGAATCTGGATTCCCCAGCCCTGCCTATAGACTAGGAACTGTTATTGCTATTTAGAGAAGTGCTTCTTGAAAGTTATATCCTTTTCTCTTATATTTGGGCAGCAACAGTCGTTAAGATCTATATCAGCTATAGATAGATTTTCCGCCATTCATATGTGGAAAAGGTTTTATTGAATTCTATTGGTCAAATTGGAAAAACAATAGAAGTGCTAATCAACGAGTATGGCTTTCTTTTGCAGTTGCTATATTCTGTAAGTAATTTTTTTAGTTTAATTTTAGTTATCCATTTTATTGTCCTGCAAATGATTCTAGAGTCTTGGATCTGGTTGCAGATGATCGATCTTTGCAGGAATGCTTCAAGCTATTTGATTTGATTCATGTTCTTACCACTGACCATGGTACCATCAGTAGAATCACCAAAGAAGTATGTTAAGAAGTGCTTACAGTGTTTTGGAGCATTTGAGTTCGATATTCTGGACTCGTGACTTTTTCACAATATTGAAACAGGTCATTGAAGACTTTGCAGCAGAAAATGTGATTTATTTGGAGTTACGGACAACACCAAAGGCAATAAAATTTTCTCCCATTTTCAATTTGTTGCATTATCTACACCTTATATAGAAAACACTTTGTGAAATGCATGGCAGTTATATATGGGTAGAATCTGATTTTGTTGTTTGTGACTGCAGAAAAATGAGGCTGTAGGTATGACTAAGCGTTCATATGTAGAAGCAGTTCTAGCTGGGTTCAAGGCGGTAGAAACAGTGAAGGCAATACATCTTCCTTTAGATGAAAGTATTCAATGTCCTGATGGGGTCATGCACAAAAAAAGTACATCTGAAGGTCCTAGAATGCAGCAAATATTTGTACGCCTTCTTCTAAGTATTGACCGTCGTGAGAGTCTAGACGGAGCGATGGAAACTGTATGTTTAGATGATATGAATTGTAACATTATGTGTCATTTTCCCTTAATTTTAGAACTTTTCAAGGACCACTGCCCAATGCCCATTTGAAAACCAAATTTCAAAAACAATAACTCATTCACCGGATTTTTGGTTTTCAACAGGTTCAACTAGCCTTGGAGATGAGAAATATTGGTGTTGTTGGTATTGATCTTTCAGGAAACCCTGTCATTGGAGAGTGGTACATTGCGAAGTGTTAATTTAAGTTCCTTCAGTGGTTGGAAGCAATTATCTAAGGTATTTAATTGCAACTGTAGTATGTAAAGATTACTAATTGTTCCTTGATATGACTGTAGGCAGACATTTTTGCCAGCATTAACATGTGCTAGAAAGCAAGGGCTTCCAATTACTCTTCATTGTGGAGAGGTAAGTTGGATAGCAAAAAAATCTTTATTTCAATGATCAAAACGGATAAATTTTAGGAATAAATGCATTAATTGATACAGTTTTGAATGACTAACAAGAGTTGTCTAATGGTGGATATATTCTTTATGTCAAAAATAAATATTCATAACCTCGTATATGTATAATGTAGGTACCAAATCGCGAGGAAATCCAAGGCATGTTGGAATTTCACCCTGAGAGACTTGGTCATGTGTGCTGCCTTGAAGATCTTGAATGGAAAACATTGAAGGAATTAGATATCCCGGTGAATAATCAGTAATACTTACATTTATTTTCATAGCAAGACAATTTTGAGATATCGGTCTTTCAGCTATAGTTAAGAAAAAAATTGACTTAAGTCGTCTTGTTCTTGTGCTTGTGGGTAACGTGGATCTAGGTTGAGGTCTGCTTGACATCTAATGTGCGTACGGAATGTGTTGCTTCAATTGCTGATCATCATTTTGGTTCGAATTTCTTTTGCTCTTGCCCTCTGGTGAACCTCTCAGTCTGTTTATAGTTGCTTCATTCCTCCACTTTCTTTGTATCCTTGAGAACAAAGGGACTCAATTTGAATTACAAAAGAAGGTTGCTTCTACTAGAATGTTTTCAATGGTATAACCTTTAACACTAGTGATAAAACCTTTAAAAAAATTAATGCCAAGGATTAAAAACATGTCAACAATGCTCCAGTGAATCAATTTGGAAAAATGGATGGGAAAAAATAAGTCTTTTCAATTAGATATACCAAAACATGGTCCAGTAATGGTTTTTTTTCCACACAGATTATTAGCATCTCCTGTGATGAAGGACATCAATAACCTAATCTACATGCAGATTACAAATAGACAACAATTTTTACAATGCCTCAATGGTGTTCTAAATGCATTAACTTAGTGTTCCAAAAACATTAACAAAATCAACAAGCAAACACATTCTTACTAAGGTGTCTGTGTGTGTGTGAGCGAGAGAGAGAGAGAGCCCATTGTCTTCCTCTCTCCCATAAAAGACAGTCTTATTTTTGTGGCAAACAAAACAAAAGACATTTTTTTACATTTGGATTTTTCTTTGTTTTTCTCCTAGCATAAAAAACTTTTGGCATGTACCACATTTTGTTTTTTCTGACATTTATAAAATTAAAGGTGCTCCTTATAGAGTTAGGGAAGCAATTATTGTGAAGTTGAAGAAGAGTTCATTTGTAATAACCATGATTTAAAAATTCGGTTTTGGCAGTAACTTGGCTGGCCTAAATTTTTTGAAAATCTTGGAATTGGCCAAAAATCTGTGGCAATAAATCGACACTTTTATCGAACATTAAAATATTCTTAAAAACACATATACACACCAAATTTGTAGAAGATATAATGATATAATAAGTAACAATATAATACAATTATAAATGAATCTAATAAATTTATATTTATTGATAGTTGATAATTAATAATAGATATCTCATATTCATATTTTCATGAAATATAAAGTATATAAATTATAAATAATAAATATTAAATATATTATAAACTAAACTTTATTTATAATTTTTAATAGTTATCTAGTTACCAGTAAATATTACTGGTAACTGTATATCTGTAAAAAGCTTAGTTGCTGGATTCGTGCCCTAGAGGCTGGATCCAGATTCGGATCCGGATTTGTGCCTGGATTCGTGCTAATCCGGGTAGGATCCTTGTTTTACACAGGATTCTTCCGAATTCGCGGTCTGCGAATCCGGATGAATCCATTGTGTGAAACAAGGATCCTACCCGAATCAACACGAATCTGGCACGAATCCTCAAGGATCGATAGGCAAGCCAAGGTTTTAAGTGGGTCTAACTTATTTAAGATGAGTTTTTTAATACCTTTTTTGCTTTCTAACCCTAAAACAACCCTTTTATTTCACATCCAAAAATAGTTCACCTCAAATTTGCTCTCTATTTTGCTCTCTCATTATATATTTCTCTTATATATAAAATAAATAAATAAATAAATAAATATATATATATTCACGAATCCTAATTGGGAAAAAAAATTGTGAATCCACGGATTCGATTCATGTGCCTAAATCAGATTCATGTCCCGAATCAGTAACTAAGATAAAAAGTTATAAAATAGATAATTATAAATACTATTTTACTTATATCATACAATTTATAAATAGTATTATGCAATTAAATTAATAACTATAATTATACTAGACTTTAGTATTATACAGTAAGATTAATAATTAATAATTATAAATAATAAATATTCATTTAAAAAACAGTAACACAAAACACTGTTTTGCAAATAAATACAGAAAAATATTCATAATTACTAATTACAGATAAATACTAAGAAACTTGAAAAAAATGAAATAAAAATAAATTGAGAAATATGAAAAAAAAAAATCAGAAATCCCGACTATATAGAAGATTCTTGGCTTTTGTTTTCGAGTCCAGGCTATCATTTCTGAGCGATAGCGTGAGTCTAGGATGTCATTTCTGAGTGGCATCTGGCTGTGGCATGTGCGTCATTTTTCCTCTGTGGTTTTTGCTTCCTAGGAAGCTTTCCCCACTTGCAGCAGCAACTCTAACTTTTCCTTACTATTTCATGTTGACCATGTGGTGACCAGTCAATGATATCTGGAAGCAATTTTTAGTTTTTTGCATGATATCAAGTAAAATAAAACGCAACGAGTTTTGGAAAATGTTGGTGCCAATATATGTTCCGATTATTTCGTCTCCACTATGGACTCGCGATATTTCGCGATTTCGACTATATGTCACAATCAATTTAAATTATGCTAATAACACACAATTTATCACAAGATATAAATACCTAACTAATAATACATGTAATATAACTAATTGCTAGACGAAATGTTACCCTTGGTTATAGAGTCACATGTTATAAAGAAGATCTCTGAAGCCTTTCATGGTGCATAACTCTTATGGGTGCCCATGAATTGTACTTAAGTCACATGAATCATGCGTACTTGTAGTAATGAGCATGGTACTTATCACTATGAAGGAGACTTCAGATTTGAAGAAAAGAGCTATTGTCTCAAAACTTTTTGATGTAATAGGGTGAATTTTTGTTAAGTTGCCTTGTGAATCCTGATTCCCCTTCTCTCAGCTACGCCATGTATCCCCTGCAACATATTGAATCCAAGTTGGTACTTTAATCTTAGCTCCTAATGTACGCACCTTTTGTCCCAAGTGAACCCTTATTGCCACCTATCATCAATACTACTACAATTGACACCTAGCTCACATGTTGCCAGCTAGGCAATGAAGGCTTCACACGGGACAAAGTATTTGATTCCCTGAAGTCTAATTCAGTTTCATTGTCCAAAAAATCAATGGATAAGTCATGGCATCATTTTAGTATCATACTACATTAAAATTTTAACATAGAAAGTTAGGCAAAGCATTAGCTGTAATACCTTCAAGTACAAGGATTTATCACTCATAATCAAACTGGAGCAAGTTGAGTAAGGATGTAGTGTGTTCTAAATTTGTAGCATCATAAATCGTAGTTGAAAAACTCACCAAAACTTGAAAAAAAGAACTCGACAATTTAAAATTTGTTTTACTTTTGATTAAAAATGCATTTCTTTTGCAAAATTCGAGGAGATACGTACAATGAGTCTATGAATGAGTACATAAAATAAAAAGCCAGAGTCTAGATATATTTAATTGGTTTAAATGTAAATTGGGTACTGTTTTGAAGTTTTGACACCACTACCCCATTGCAAATGACCCTTCTTTTTTGCTCTTGCAGGAGTAGTGATCTTAGACACTTCTAGATGTTTGTAGGTGCTTTTAGATGATAAGAATTTTGAAGTCTCGAAGTCGAGGAAGTGATTTTGAGCAATTGTGGCCTGCTATGAAGTCAAGTCTGTTAGGGATATGTGCAAAAGCTTGGGTAAGCTAGTCAAGTATATGGAGTTATGTTGGTGTAATTAAATATCATTAATTACACTTTACTTAAGTTTATTTAGGATAATGCATTTTTATATTAGTTGTCATGTAGACACATAGGAGTTTGCACTTTATTTGAGCACATGTTTTCTCACACCTCTTTTTGATACACCTTTGTGCTCTTATCCTCTCATTGTTGCGCATACTTTCAAGAAAAATGGAGGATAATTCACCTTTGTAATGTCCCCAATTAGGATGTTAGGGGTTTAATTTCGACTGCTCATATATTTTCCCTTTTTCCTCTGTATGAACTTCATAATCCTCTTATCTGATGATTCTTTTCTATAGGCTATCCTCTCTCTATGCATATTTTTTTATTGTAAGAGTCACGTCTCCTCAATAATTTAATTATATTGATTATATAATTATATTAATTATATCAATTATATATTTATACGTTAATAAGCTTGATCAATTAATATCATTACATTAATAATTATATTAATTATTAAATCATATATTATTTTAATAACATATCAACTATATATTAGAATATATTAATTTTAATATTATATTATATCAACTATAATATATTTTAATATTATATTATAGCATTACTATAATAAATATATCTTTAATCATAATATCTTTATTTATTAGATTCATATTTATATTATATTATAATATGATATTATTATATGATTATAATATAATATAGTATTACTTTATATATAATACTTATTAAATTATATGTTAAAATGGGGATATCACAGTCCTGCCCTCTCGAATTTGCTTGCCCTCAAGCACAACCTTTCATACACAAACTTTGTCATAGACATAAAACATATTTGCATTCAAAGACAAGATAAATTTATGAAATATACATCAAAACACAAAGCATACACAATGTAGACAGATCATGAAAACACGAAGTAGACACGATGCAGACAAATGAAGACATGAAGCAAACACGATGCAAACACATCATACATTATTTTTCACAAATGAAGCAGAGCAAAGGGAATAAATTATAAAATATATTTCTCCACCACGTTTTTTTTATCATAATTCCTGCAACACAAACAATTATTAGCATGTACATGTATATAGTAGCTTCAAGAAATATTAGTCATGATAAATTACTTCTGAACCAATATCCTACCAAGCCCAAGAGCGGAACTTTGGCCCTCTTGGCCTTGATAGCAGCCATTGACATCCATCAAGGTGGTCTACTTGGAAGATTCTCAACTGAATAGAGTTGACATGATATCAAGTCTTAATCAATCTAAGCCCAGGAGCGGAACTTTGGCCCTCCTGGTCTTGATGGCAGCCAGTGACATCAATCAAGGTGTTCTACTTAGATGGTAATCTTATTCTTCCTACTTAAGCCCAAGCGCGGAACTTTGGCCCTCTGGGCCTTGATGGCAGCCTGTGACACCCATCAAGGTGGTCTACTTAGGATGTAATTTTTATTCTTTCAAGAAGGCGCCTTTGTATGATGTACCCTGAGATATCCCGTCACCGAGGCCTTACCCGGTACTCGTAGGCTTTATCCGGTACCTCGAGTGATGTCGCCCCATCCATTACATCGCAGGCCTTATCTCGACTTGGAGATGATGATCTTAGATAATTTAATTTTATTTAACAACGTTCTTTGATTATTATCAGCTTAAAAATCAATGTCACTTCCTTATTTGGTTAGAATTATTGATAGTAAATATTTAAACTATTCAATAACAAAATGTGTTGATAATAACAAACACACTAACAATTATATCATAATATATGAAGAAAACATATAATTTACCTTGTTACCTTTATGGTTGAAGTGGCAATTTAGAATTATGAAGTAATCTTTATATCTACTTGAGGTCTTCTATTCCATCCATTTGATATGAATAGTAGGTCCTCTCCTTTAGACTTCTTCCATATCGATATCTTTGTGGTTATTAGACTCCTAAAGAAGCTCACTTTCTTGACTTGACGTGTCTCATATGCTTGTATTGATCAAGTTTCTTGATAATGTCCTTTATGACTATATCATGCTTACGTTCACATTTCCTTCTAAATTTCAAATTCCTAAATCATGTCAAAAGGATACACAAGCACTATCCATCCAAACGAACATCGAGCACTTAGTTACAGTATATGAATCATCTCAGAATTGCCTTCGTTTGTCACCATATCCATGTGCCTGGAGAAATATAGTCACGGATTTATCACTTTTTGGCATTAGTAGCACGCAAGGAGATTGCTCTCAATTACTTAGCAAATGTTGCACATATTCTGGGACTCGAATCGATTTTCAAGAATTATAAATCATACAACTATTTGATTTGTATTCCATAGGTTCTCCTCGTGTTTCCCTTGGATTGTGATTCCTTTTCTGCACTCGCTAGAAATGCTTAAATCGGACGTTAGTTTTTAAAGTTTCTTTATCAGATATTATGTTGTTTATCTACCACCTTTATTTGCGTATGGGGCCAATCAATGGCAGTAAAGAGGGTAGTGGAAAGCTGACGTGCATCTCTTCTATTAAGGGGGGACGTGCATATGTCAGAACACTTTATGGAGTATTTTCTGAATACCTTTAGCATCAATAATAATAATCATTGCTCGATGACATGAGTTTGACATCTGTATGAATTTTGACTTATAGGAGGGCCGTCTGTCCCATAGATTTTATTTTTATGCTGATACTGCCAAGCACACAATAATTTGTAGATCAAATTATTGCTTTATCAGTTTTGCCTTATACAGCATATGCATTCACGTGTAGTCAGTGCTGGGTGTTCTCTTGAGAATCACTGGGAAGTTGGTCATTACTTCATGCTATCAACTCATGTAATCATTCGTTGCCATCTGTTCCAGCTTGCCTTGTTTATAACTGCAACTCTTCTAACTTCTCATTATGTGAATGTTGTCTTTCATCTGATCGCTTCTAAACCATTGCTTTCTCTTTTCTATTCCTTGCAGTCTGGATTTATTTATTTATCTATTGGGATCTTCCTCGACCACTGTAATGTCCTTGTATTAGTTTATAATTCTGATTCTGCATGTATTTTTTTATATTTTCTTCTGCACTTTCTCTGTCATTCACTGATTTGAATCCCGATTCTTCCTTTTAAGTTCTTCTAAACAAACCTAATTCCTTTAATTTTCCATTACCTAATTCATATCCCTTTTGAGACATTTATTTATTTGCTTCTTATTTCCATAGTCTTTCATAATCATCTCTATGCATATTGTTCCACAGGCTGGCAGGAACAGTGCTCTGGTACCACTTGTAATGTCCCCAATTAGGATGTTAGGGGTTTAATTTCGACTGCTCATATATTTTCCCTTTTTCCTCTGTATGAACTTCATAATCCTCTTATCTGATGATTCTTTTCTATAGGTTATCCTCTCTCTATGTATATTTTTTTATTGTAAGAGTCACGTCTCCTCAATAATTTAATTATATTGATTATATAATTATATTAATTATATCAATTATATATTTATACATTAATAAGCTTGATCAATTAATATCATTATATTAATAATTATATTAATTATTATATCATATGTTATTTTAATAACATATCAACAATATATTATAATATATTAATTTTAATATTATATTATATCAACTATAATATATTTTAATATTATATTATAGCATTGCTATACTAAATATATCTTTAATCATAATATCTTTATTTATTAGATTCATATTTATATTATCATTATAATATGATATTATTATATGATTATAATATAATATAATATTGATAAATATAATATGATTATAATATAATATAGTATTACTTTATATATAATATTTATTAAATTATATGTTAAAATGGGGATATCACATCCTTTGGTGGACGTGTGCTTAGTTGTTATCCTTATCACTTGCATCACTCCTAGTTTTCATGCATTGCCTATATATTGAGACATATCTACATTGTATCTCATTATCTGATTATCTATTCATTTGATCAATATTGAGCTAATCATTTGATCGTATCATTTGTCTCTCATATGCTATCAATTGAACCTCTAGATCTTGGCATTTTTATTCTTTGCCTTTGGCAAATTCTTACATGGCATCAGAGCCATATTCTTACAAGTTAAAACCAAGTGATTTGTGACGAAATGAGTTACAACATTTTGAAAATCCTTGTTCCAACTTGAAATTGATCTTAGAAAATCAAGAAAGGTAATGAGAGGTTAGAGTGCTGAATCTTGAAATTTAGTTAAGTCTGGAATTGTGTGCTGATTCTTGAAATTGAGCTGTATAGAATTTTTTGAAAACTTCCAAAATCTAGAAGCTTTATTATAACTCCTATGAAGCTGAAACCTATCTCAAACATCTTGACAATATTTATGTAACTTAAACTATATGAAAGAAACTTAAACGTTATATTTCATATAAATCCTTCCACCTCCTGAGTTGAGAAAATGACTAACTTTTGAAATGGGGAGTCAAAATTCTTGACTCTAAGTCGAGATCCAATCATGTCCTAGGATTCCAATCATTGTGACCGCTCAAAATTCTGACCCTTTTGAAAGTGAGTTTCAAGTGTAAATTCATGAGAAAATTGAAGGAAAAGGCAAAAATTTCTGTTTTATGGAAATGAATTTGTGAAACCAAAGTAATCCTTAGGAGGTGGCAGAATCTGCCTACCTCCCATGATGCCTAGTCCTTGGAGGGGTGTGATTTACACCCCCTTAGAATGTGATCAAACACAAACCTAGTTCAGTCCTAGTCAAAACAACATCAAACAAAAGGCAAACTTATAAAAGTTTAAGGATTGAAAGAGGTGTGAAATGGCGAGTTTTGAATCAAAACAAAATTTCTTTGGAGGTGGTGGACTCTGTCACCCTCCAAAAATTAAATAATCCTCTAATATCTTTGATTTCGATCCTTATTTTTGTGGTTTAAAATCCTCTCTTCATCCTCAAATCCGCCTATAGTTAAGTTATTGAGGCAATTAGATGGGCAAATGAGATAGTTTTGAGATCAAAATATCAAAGGAAGCTAGCATAGAAAGTGATTTGATGGCATGAAAAGAGATTAGTTTGAAAAATCAATATGAGACCGATTTAGAAATCTATTTGCAAGACGAGATGACGTGGATATGTTTCATGTGGTGAGGTGAAATGAGGATTATATTGAGTGAAAGAGGAATATACTAGGTGTATCTCGAAATCTACTTGCCTCGAAGGATTAAAAAATCCTCATACCAATTTTTTCGCCAAGGAGTCATGGAAACAAACTCAAAACAAAAGCTTTCAATTTCCACAAAAATGGAAGATGGAGTGAGGAGATGAAAGGTTGTTTAAAGAAAAATGAAATGATTTAGAGAAATATGGAAAGAACTAAAAATCCTCAAGCTTCTTCTAAATTCCGCTCTTGGATAAATGATGCTGAATGCTTGCCTTCGGTTGCCAAGTTCACATGGAAGAGAAGAAAATGAAGAAAGAAATGAAATTGAAATCTGGAGAAAACTAAGGAAAACTCCTTAAGGGTGTAATTTGCCATCCCCCAGGAATAAACAATCCTCACATGGCTAAATTCTTCCTAGAGTTGGGAGTAGCTCGATGACATTAGTAAAGGGGCGATTTAATTGATAATTGGTGAGTTTAAACATACAAATAGCAAGTTGAACTATAAGGGATAAAGGTGATGAATTTTAATTGCTTTAATTGGCGAAAAGGCCATGTCGGCCTCTTATAAATACACAACTTAACGAGCACCTCATCATCTATACAAGGAGGAAGGGTGAAATTATTTCGACATCACACAGGCAAATTTTGAGTAATAGTGATTTTCGTCATGTTTTGGACATCAAATTCCCGTAAGGCAGTGAGCTATCTTGTAGAGACAACAATCTCATCAATTTGAAACTTCAAATGACACCAATTTTTGCACATAAAAGAAGATTTCCTTAAAAAGGCAGAGATAAGAAGGGTGAGAAAAATGAAATTTGGGTAGGTTATGCATTGAAAACTCAAGTATATTTCTAGATTTTGGGTAGATTCATGTTAAGTTGTTCGATCAAGATTGTTTTGGATTGCAAGAAGAAAGAGAGATTTAATGTCGAACTTGAGAAATCCATTTTGTTTGATGTTAAGGTGATTTCATTTCATGAAGTTTTTAGATTTCTTTTGTGTTTGCTTATCATTCCACGACCTTAATGTATTTTCCTCTTTTTGTTTTGCAAGGTAAATTGTTCAAGGAGAAGCTAAGGAGGCGAGGAGAAGACAAAGGATGGTGGTAAGCTGAAGCTCAAGGGCTCCAAATGAGAAGAAAGACTCCAATCCCAAAATGCAAATTCAGATCGAGATCAAGATAAGTTCAAGGAAATCAAATACACAAGTGAAAGAAATTTATCACCAACTTGAATTTCTGTGGGAAATCCAAGTTTATTTTGAGGGATCCAAGTGCATAAAGGATTTCATTACTTAAGGAGAATCAAAAGAGACACCAAGTTTACAAGTTCAAGATGCAAGTTCAAGTCATGATAGTGAGAAGATCTCAAAACGAAGATGGAGAGAATTTGCAAAGATGGAGAGAAGTTGAGAAGACGAAGCAATTTTGGTAAATGCCATCACAATTGAAGGCTTGACAATGTTGAGTATCAAGAGATATTTTCTCATCACCAAAAGACTAATCAAGCCTACAATATGAGGATGCTGAGGTGGCTACCAATCAGAAAATTTCAATTAGAAGCACATTCAATCACATCATATCAAGTGTACAATTTTCTCATTAGCTTTCAAAAGCTTTATAATTTCCCTATTGGCCTAGAACACGGTGCCTTCATGTAATTGGTTGATAAGGTGGCAACCCTAATTATATAAATCCTTGCCCTTGATCTTGACCCTTTATTATAATTGAACAACTATAAAAGGCCAACGCCTTCTTAGTTGTAATTCATTAGATTAGAAGAGAAGATCAGATTAGACTAGACTAGCTAAGGGAGGGACTTGTTGAAATTGTTGCCACAATGCTATCGAAGTGATTAATGATTCATTTTTTCGGTCTTCATGGTGAATTGCTTAATGTTCTTTGAACAGTTGCATGGTTTCTTCAATCCTCATTTGGACTAGATTTCATTTTCATGTTGAAGTAGTATAGTTGGAATAGTTGGATAAAACAAATTGTGGATGTTTACTTGCTTGACTTGATTATAAACTAGGCCACTAGCCTCTTGCTTATTGTAAGTGTGCCTTGTGTGGTGATAATTTCAATTGATTTGATGGGATTACAAAAGAGATTGATTTGAAAATCATTAGAGTATACCCTTATAAGCTTATGCTAGGTGGATGGAGTCGTTGACAAGATTGTATCTATTAGAGTCCAAGTTCTTACATGCTTCCTTACCTTCATAGTTAGAAGTAGAGTTGGAACTTGAATTTAAGTTGAAGTTGAGAATTCAAGAATTGGAAAAGCAAAAAGCATGTTTTCGTTACACAATGCGAAGTGCAATATATAAAAGTAAGTTGACATCCATTGATTGAACATCCTAAGTCCCCCAAGTGATTGCCAACATATCACATATTAATTCACCAAGGGAGTATCCACAATTGAAGGAACCTTGAAGTTATTTTATGATCTTACTTTGCAAGCTTACCATAAGAAGTGACCTTATTTAAGAGAGGATTGAATATTTAGTTTTATGTTTTGAAACATTGAGTGTTTGATTCTGTATATTGTAGTGGAAAGGTACAAATGACATCCTCATGTGGAGTGTTGATGGGTGGTAGCTTGGTAGTTTGAAGCAAAATTCAAATAGCAAATTGTTTTTGTAAAAGTGAAAGTAAATACATCATCAAAACGTTTTACATCTTTCTCTTCCCAACTCTAGTAAAAATTAGTGGAGAGGTAGAGCTAGAGGGTTTAGTCCTAGCAGTTCACTATGGTTACGTCTCCTCGATCAACATGATGAGTTGTAGCTCAACCTCCATCCTGGATGTAGATGCTTTTAGTGTTGACAACAATTCCTTATCCTTCTTATCCTCCTCATTGTCATCTATCATGAATCCAAATCCTCCCCCTCCTCCATGGCCCGCCTCCCCAAATCATAAATGTCATCCTCGATAAACAATGGAGGTTTCTCTTGCACTATTCAATCACTGTAAGGACCTATATCATTCAATTCAATTGGACCACCTAATATTTTCTCTACCTTGTGCACAAAGGAAGATTATGTTGCTCAAAGAGTCATCGAGGCATTTATGAGCTAACATATTCCTTTTCTTTGTTTGGATGACCTTGAGAAAGATTTAGTCATACTTATTGTTGGATGAACTACAAACTTTACTCCTTGGCCCAAAATTGTTGCAAATTACCAGGCTGAATGTTGGGAGGGTGTTTCTTGATTTTCATTGGAGGTGTAAAGTTTCTGCTAAATCCTTATCTCTTAATCAGACTTTTAATCTAGTCTTATATGCTGAGAATGATCTTCTAAGTAGTATGAATATTGATGAAATTAGTGCTTATTATAATGCAGATACAATACTGAATATCTAACCTTTTATTGTGATAGAGAATCTCAGATATAAATTGCAGGATATAAAATGCTTATAGGAGCAGACTGCTGTAACTGTGTGTCCTATAATCTGCATTTACAACCTACTTATATATCCTTTCTAAAGGGTATGTCCCTCAAGGGACATAACCCTTCCTAACTTGGCACCTATAGGAGAGATATATATATCATTAAATGCCAACATTAGAGATATATTACTATTAAGAGGAAGTATGGTCTGTACTGTCAGACCTGTAGGTTTATCCTGGTTAATATTCTTAACACTCTCTCTTAACCTGATAATTCTTCAGAGAGATTATATCTAGCAACACCAATACAGATGAATAAGAAAGAATTGATACTCTATCTGTTTGTCTCTTCTTGGTATGTGGTATCACAAAACACATGATACAAAGTCATATTACTAAACCTGTGATATGACAAATCACTGCCACTAGTGATATTATACAGGATAAATCTGAAGAGTAATTTCTTCATTTATCCAAGTTATGATTTCATAGAAACTGGTATTTCCATATCACAACATGATCCTGAGTTTTAAGATCTACCAGAATACAGGATAAATCCAGAGAATACTAAGATTCTTCCTTTATCCAATTTGTGACCCATGAACATAGCAATGTCAACATCGCAATATGATCTTAAACTCCTCTAGATCTTACAGTAGAACTCTATTGTTTAGCACATTATCTAAGAGATCGTCACCTCTCATAATGTTTTATACAAGTGATCATTATTTTCAGAGATTGTCACCTCTTAAAATAATGAATACAAATGGTGGAGCCCATAATAGTCAATAGCCTGACAAAATAAAATTATTTTATTAATAATCAAAAGAGTACAAATGGATTACAACTCAACCATACCAAGTCTCCTTCTGAAGTGTTCTATCTTCACTCTAGATAGAGGTTTGGTGAGTATGCCTGTTGTCTGATCTGCAGTGCAAATGTATTCCAATTTTACAGAATTCTTGTCTACCATATCTCTTACGTAATGGTAAAGAATTTCAATATGCTTGGATCTGTCATAGAAAGCTGGATTCACTGAGAGCTTGATGGAACTTTGATTATCACAATGAATAATCGTGGGATTCATGGCTTGCCCAAATAATCCCACAAGTAACTTCCTTAGCCATACTGCATCTTGGGAGGCCATCGCTGCTGCAATGTATTCGACTTCTCTAGAACTCTGTGCTACTGAAGACTGCTTTCTACATATCCAAGATATCATTGTTGATCCCAAACTAAAACAACATCCTGAACTACTTTTCCTGTCTTTAACACTTCCACCCCAATCTGAATTAGTGAATCCATGTAAGTCTAAAGCAACTTTCTCATATTTGAGTCAGAAATTAAGAGTGCCTTGTAAGTATCTCATAATGTGTTTAACTGTGACTAGGTGAATCTTCTTTGGTTCACACATAAACTGACTTAAGGCATTAACTGCATAGCAAGTATCTGGTCTTGTATTTACTAAGTACATAAGAGACCCAATCATCTATCTGTAGAGAGTAGAATCTATGGATGGTGATTCTACAGTTACTTCTTTAAGTCTATGTAGATTAGTCTCCATTGAAGAAGACATAGGTTTGCAATTCCACATTCCAAATTTATTTAAAATATCTGATGTATACTTCCCTTGATTTAGTATGATATTGTCAAAATTCTATCGTACTTCCAGTCCTAGGAAGTAATGGAGTCCCAAATCTTTCATCTCAAATTCTCTAGTTAGATCTTTCTTGCATTGATCTATGAGATGATCATCACCTGTTATTAATAGATCATCAACATACAGTATCAGAATTACCATATCATCTTTATCTCTTTTATAATATAAATTTGGATCAGCTTCATTCTTGGAGAATCCTAAGCTAGTGAGATACTTATCAACTCTTTCGTACTAGGCCCTGGGAGCCTATTTAAGCCCATAGAGAGCTTTCTTGAGCCTGCAAACAAAAGCGTTAGGATCATGAGTTTCAAATCCTTCAGGTTGTTCCAGATATACTTCTTCTGAAATCTTTCTATTTAGGAATGTTGTTTTCACATCCATCTGATGTACCTTCCATCCCTTTGATGTGGCAATTGCTAAGATTGCTCTTATGGAGGTATATCTGGCAACAGGAGCAAAGGTTTCTTCATAATCAATCCCTTCTTTCTGAGAAAATCCTCTGGCTACAAATCTGGCTTTATACTTCTCAATACTGCCATCAGCAGCATGCTTTATTTTAAATATCCACTTGGAAGAAACAACAAATTTTCCTTTAGGTTTTGGAACAATTTTCCAAACATCATTTTCATGATAGATTGGTATTCTTTTGTCATAGCTTCTTTCCAAGCTGTATGTTTAATAGCATCAGAGGGATTGGTTGGCTATGTTTTGGATAAATCACTTATGTTAGTTGTATAACCAGAGAATCTTTAGGTCTTTTGTTTTCTCTAACTGTTTCGGAAGGTGCAGCAAAGTTTTGAACTGCTTCAACTATTTTAATGGCCCAAAGTGGTCTTTTCTTTGATAAAGAATCTAGAGTTTCTTTGTATCCCGTTGTATGTCTAGAGGATCCACTATCAATTACCCATGCTTTATTTGAAAATTCATTTGATAGAGAGGAATACAAAACACAGTTCTCAAGATCATAAGTATCTTCTCCTCTAATGACATTTGTACAATTTGCCTCCTGTTTGGAATTTTCAGTACAATTAGATCTCTAGTGTCCAAATTTTTCACATTTGAAACACTTTATTTTAGATAGATCTTTCTTGGGCTTTCCATTCTTTTGATTTCCTTTTTTCTTCTTGAAATGCTTCTTCTTGCCTTTTTAGTGCAAGAACCCTGGTTGCCTTGTTTACTTCATAGGCATTTCGTAATGCATTCATCATATCAAAGGCAGTTTGATGTTTTGTAAGCATAGGCTCAATATCATTTTTAACTCCATCCAAGATGATTTGAATAGCTTTTCTATTTCCTCTGCTCCAGATAGATTTGTGAGGTTCAACTGGGGGTTGTTTGGATGCTCCATCAATGAATTGTTTTATGTTGTTCTCTTCAAGAATTGTCATGATTTTGAACTTCCAGGCTTCAAAGTGCTTTTTCCCATCAAACCTGTCCTCGGGTCTGATTGTGTGAACCATGGAAGATAGAAGATTGTTGCTTGATGTGTACAAAGTCTGATTACTGAAATTTAGCAGAGCCTAGGTTCGATTACCAGAGCTCTGATACCATGTAAAGTTTATGCTAAATCCTTATCTCTTAATCAGACTTTTAATCCAGTCTTATATGCGGAGAATGATCTTCTAAGTAGTATGAATATTGATGAAATTAGTGCTTATTATAATGAAAATACAATACTGAATATCTAACCTTTTATTGTGATAGAGAATCTCAGATATAAATTGCAGGATATAAAATGCTTATAGGAGCAGACTGCTGTAACTGTGTGTCCTATAATCTGCATTTACAACCTACTTATATATCCTTTCTAAAGGGTATGTCCCTCAAGGGACATAACCCTTCCTAACTTGGCACCTATAGGATATATATATAATGCCAACATTAGAGATATATTACTATTAAGAGGAAGTACGGTCTGTACTGTCAAATCTGTAGGTTTATCTTGGTTAATATTCTTAACAGGAGGAGCCAAAGAGATCAATCAAAATGAAATTAGAATGAGATTTTGTGCATCTTAGACATTATTCTTTTGTTGCCAAGTTTTTGGCAAAATCTTGACAAGCTTTTGCCAAAACTCGCCAAAAATTTGGTGACTAAAGTGTCTGAATTTTTTGTGGAAATATTCACCAAGAAAAAAAACACGCAAATTTTTAAAAACTCACTGAGTTTTTGGCAAGTTTTGTAACTATGTCAAACATCACCTGAACATTCAATTGCTTTTCATATATCCTCACAACATTTTGACTCATCAATTTCTAGTACACCTTCCTTTGCACACATTCATCTTGGTGGCTTTTCACACTCAAACTTCTAAGACTTGTGTGATTCTTTACAATTTAATGTAGCAAAATCAAGGAAAGACTACTCAATGGCGGCTCAATCTCTGCCCTTTGAGATCAATAAAATTTCTAAGAGTTGTTGGTATTTTCACAATCTAGTGTAGTCAAATCAAGGAAAGATTACTCAATGGTGGCTTAATCCTTGGTTAATGAGGTCCGTAGAAGGCCAACCAGGCACATAGAAAAGTTTATAAATAGAAGCAAGACCTCCTAAAAATCTAGGGGTAAGAATCTTGGAGGATCGAATTTGTACATGCAGAAGAACCGAAGAATCAAGTTCTCCATACAATCAACAATGTAACAAGCGTTGAACTTAGAACAAAAGTAACAACTCATTTTAATATTTTACTAAAAATTTGAAACTAATAAAATGGGAAGGCAAACTACTCTAACATGCTTTTTTGTTTTTTGAATAATTAAATATATCATTGCTACAACATTTCATATGATAACATTCAAGTAAGATCTAAATTTACATTTCTTTACACATCAAAATCAAAGTATAGAGGATGGAGAAAGTCTTACTTCACATCTAGTAATTGACTATTATTGGTGCATCTTTAATTTCTTTCTGCATTAAGGGGGGAAATATATGACCGGGGCATTTATCTACCCAACCATGGATCGTTCTTGATCCTCCCTTGCTCACTTCTTACCAAAGTGGGTCCAGCCCTCTGCAAGGGATGGAATATGGTTATGACAAGTCATATCTGATCTGGTGTAGGACCATACTCTATAGCCACTTCTATCTTGGTTGACTTCTGACTAGGATTGTATCCAGTATCTTAGAACTGGCAAGCTCTAGCTCATCGGTATTACACCTTGGCAAAGGATTCATCTTACATTATAATCACGTTGACCAGTTCTCACCCTTATCCGATTTGCACCCCTAGAGACAATATGTTAATGGTAAGCTCTAGAGTAGAGAGGTTATTCTCTTGTTCTCTATACTATCCAATACACTGGTCTTTTGTATGAATATTGACAATTTATTTCAGTTCTTATGCTAATTGCTATGGATAGATTTGAACTCATATTATGCATGTGATCCATTCAGCATGGAACTGCACAACGCCACCTCTTGATGCACTCCATCAGGGTTGTCATCTGATCCAATGGAACACGTGCTGGGGCTTCTGCTCACATTGTGCTGGTCCATGCCAAATAGATTAAGGAGAAGATCCATTTTCATTAAGTTGAGACTTTCACATCGTTGCAACAAGAATCATTCATTGTGTTCTTTCACCTCATTTTGTAGGTGGTTGCCAGAATTATTAATTTTCAGTTATGATGACCTTTAGTGACTAACAGCTGTAGTCTGTGGTTTATTGAACAGCAGGAGGTTTTGCTTAGTTCCAATCACTCATCTTAATTATTGCCTACTGTTTATCAGAACTTATAACTATATGGACTAGATTGTCCGCTATTATTTCCTTTTAAGATTACAAGTCTGATACTACACTCCAGTTTTTGCAAGAATGGTAATGCCAACTTTTATTCAAGACAAGCTGATTACAGTAACAGATCAGAGTAACGATGGTTCCCATCCTTCCTTGCATATAAGCTCATTCTCCTGTGCAAATCATCCCATGTGAAAGTTTCTGGACAAAAAGATTTACAAAAAGAAATAATGAAAGACCATTTCTGGTTTAGTTTTCTTAAACTGGTTGTCCTGTTAACAATGGACTTTCAACTTAAGGAAGAATCACAGTATAAAAAGTCTTTGTTTCTTTATTTCTTTACTGCATTTAATCATGTAACTGAAAGCTTTTCAGATATACAGTTTTATGCAGCTAAGATTCTTCATTACTTCCTGAAATCAACACCAAGCAATAGATTTATTAATGCTAAAAAAGATTATGTTTTCAAGGTTCGTCATTCCTTAGCAGTAATTAAGAGCTATTTGCTTCTTTATATTTTTATATTGTAACTAAATATACTTCCAGCACAAAGAGAGGAGAATAATTCTGAGTTCTTTCCTAACATGAAAGCTAGAGAAACTCAGTGAACTTAACATGCGTGGAGGTTTTTTTCCACCAACTTGTTTCCTTCTTGTTGAGTGTGCAGTTTTGCCGGCTCAGCAATCCTTCCAACTTCTATTGAGCTTTCTCAGAACATTGAGAACCTTCGGATGTAGATTGTTTATAAATCCTAAAAGAAACAAAAAGGAAAAAAGTCTGTTAGAACTACTGTGAGTGCCAGAATGAAAGGTGGTAACAAGAAAATAAATAACCATTCTTTTGTTGTGATGAGTGGGCTATATTCCTCATTGTGGCTGAAGAAGACGTTTTTCCAAACATATCTGCTCAAGTTTATTTAAATTTCTAAATGTTTTCCTTGCTAGCTAAACACCATTCTAATTTGTTTGAAATCAAAGGTTCCTTATCCCGTGGAAATCCACCTAACAAGACCTATTTATTTCATTGAGTAGCTTGAAATTAAAGTTCACTTCATACTTAATACACCGACCAAAGCATGCAGCGACTACTAATGTGGTCTACTCAATATTTAGAAAAAAATGTTTGAATAGTAATTGCTCATTTTATATTATTATTGTAATTAAGTGTTAAAAGTAACCAACTTTCCCTTTAAACGGGGATGTATATATAGGTTTATATATCTATTCTACATATAATTATACACTTACATATACATAATCACCGTACAAATAATCGTAACATGCCCATTTATTTTACGCATATGTAAATGCATAACCATATGTATTTCCATACCACAAATATGTATATATCCTCATTAGGTAAGATAATAATGAAATATTTTAAAAGGGACGAAGGAACAAAATAATTATCAAAATTACCAGGATAGCCTAGTCGAACAAGGTACAAGTCAGAGACATTGCCATCTGACGTCTCAAGGCTATCCCAATTGAATGAAATACATCAGGGAACACTCCTCTCCATGATCCTAATAGAGACCTAGGCCACCAAAGGTTGTGCTAGTCAGTTCTGGACAATACTTACCAGTTGTTTGTATTCCAGTCAATCATTGACCATAACCATAGTTTTTCCTCCTTTCCTGGTGATATCTCCCCCCCTTCTTTGGAGACCAAATTGCTCTTGCATCCACTTTCCAAAGCAAAAGTAGTCAGTCTGAAACCATGGCATCATAATGTCAATAAATTGCATAATGCCAGATAAACAATTACATCTATTCTAGATACATATGAACTCACCATGAAATTCCATATATAGGCATCATAATAATCTGACGCATCATAAAATGGAAATAAAGAAGTTACTATCTAGGCATCATTTAATTTAAAACCACTTTCTAACATCTGAACCGTCTCAGGCATACAGTAAACAAACCATGGTTAGTATATGCCAGAAAGTTGAAACCATCTAGGGCATAAATTCATAGAATGTTTAAAAGAAACCAGATACCGCTTAGGGCATCAGCATAGCCAACGTATCAAATATGAGTGATCTGGAGGGATGTGACAAACAACAACAATAACAATGAAAAGAGAACTGAAGTGAATATTAGATTCAGCTAATTAGTTTGGAAGAAGATCCAATTACCTCCACTAATGTCGATAACTGAAATAAATTTATTGAAGGTAACTGTACACCTAGAGAGTTAAATATAACCCTTGCCATGGAAAATGCAATGTCTGACTAGTAGAGGCAAGAAATCTCCCTATTCATACCAATGTAGTCCCTAAACTTTTTGCACTTAATTGCAAGCATTTATATTGGTCTCATAGGAGGAAGGATCCCTCGTAGCTTAGTATCCATAGAAAACCTTATCTCGCCTCCCTTGGCTATGGTCTTTCACCTCTAATCTATTCCCATGTTCTGTAGTGACTCAATTGGACCGGTTGGTACCACCACGATTCACATTCTCTGGTGATTCAGGAGTTATACCATCCCGTTCAACATGAATAGCAATATCCGTTAATCTCGCTTGATTGCTGTAGGAGATATCTCAAAGAACGAAAAAAACAAAGAGAGAGACTCTTTTATACTCCATGATACTGAGCTGTCTGTATATGGGTCTGCAGATGGCCCATAATAATATGACACCATCTTGTACTCCTAGCGAAAGGCACCTGACTGTGCTACAAAGGAGGTGCACATACCTTAGCCCCTTTGGATTTGAACTTGTGACCTCTCTTTTAAGAACACAAGTTCTCCACCATAGGTTGGAATTCAAAACCAGGACTAGCTTGTTGAATACAAGTTGAAATGGAATTCAAAACGCATATTTAAGGAGCATTTTTTTCCATGTTTCTTCATGGTGTTAAGAAAGAAACAGAAAAATGGGTGTAACAAATATTTTGGGCTGACAAAATAAGTAAAATTGTGGATCAAAAGGATAATTGTTGGACATGTCAATGACATGCTTATTCTAGATGTTGATCAGAAAACCTTTGTTGCATTCATCATTCGTCAATCCAAATTGATAGATGGAAAGTTTAGGCACAAATGTCCTAGGCTTGAGCAATCCCTAGAGTCTGCTGTGTTATCTCAATGCACTATTAATGCTACTTGCTTGCTGGGGAAAAAATGATTGAAACTATCCTAAAACAGAATAAAACACAAGTTGATTTGCAAGTCAGTTGACCTTTGATCTCTATGATGAAGTAAGATGCACCAAATTTTTATTATATTTTACGAAATCATATAATGAAAAATCATCTCATTGGTGCATAAGGTGTGAAAAATTAGTACTACAAAAGAAGAAGAATTAACCATCCTAGACTGAAGATTGTCTTTTTGTTGGTGTCTATGTCTACAAGCAGGAGCGGGTTGGTATTTTGAATCTTTTATCCACACACAATTCCAGACTAAGATTAGAATGTGACAAGGAGATCTTTCATTATTTGTTTCAATAACGAAACATGATTACATAAAGTCTTGAATGCAAGGAAGTATACAAAATGCAAAAGGAACAAAAATGCTAAACTAGACTTTATGTAGAAGCAAAGAATGAGACAGATTATATTGATGTCCATGAATGGCAAAGAAAATTCAAGGGGATTGGAATGTAAATCAGTTACTATAGCAAAGGACAAGGGCAAAAGTGGCAATCCTAGACGAAAATGAGGTGTTTGGAAAGAAAATATAGACACCGATTAAACTGAACTGGATGACCCTTTAACTAGTACAATTATTAATAGATAAAGGGTTAGGGGAGGTCCCTAAAAGTAGCAAGCACGCAAGGATATAACTAGAGCTCTAAAGGAGCTAGAGAATTCCAAAATATCAAAGATATTCACAAGGGAGCATGGGCACACACATATACAATAGAAAGACAGCAAAATTGTGGTACATGCAATTTCTGAGCTGCATTACTTAGGCACAAAAGAAATGTGTTGAGAGGGGCACTAGGCTTGATAGATGATTTATGAAGATGTTTGGTTGATATCCAGTCTTCTTTTGCTCAAACCCGCTCTGAAAACTTCGACTCCAAGCCATCCTTCATGAATGCTTCAAGGAGTTGAGTGCCTTATCTTGATCAGATGTTAGTGCCTGACATAATTAGATGGATGGCAATGGGCTGCCAAGGGGAGCAATTGTGATTAAAAGGATATTTGAAAGATCTTGGATTGCTTAAGGAGCTGCATGGGAGGGACCATGTGGTGTTGAGTCATTGTGGTGGGCATAGTGGTCAGGATCTTCCTTGAAGTTCTACAATGTTAGATTGTGTCATGTGGGTAGATTGACCGGAGGTATGCAATGTTCAACTTAAGGTCTCTTTGATTTCATGTTGGTGTACTTTGTCTCTCTCCTTTGCATATTTCTTTTAAGGGGTGGGCCCCAGAACATCTTTTAGGAATATTCAGGCAGACTTGTTAATTTTAGTGTTCTGTCAGGTGACAGTTGACAGTGGGGCCAACTTTTGTAGTTTGTAAAAATACATTCTTTATTGAAATCCTAAAAAGGTGCCACATCATTGGGAGACCAGTGCACTTTATTTACTAAGCTCAAGCTGCAACATCTTAAAGAGGCTGTGAGCCATTGGAAGGAGGTGATATATGGTGTGCATATTTGAAGGCGTCAGCAATACCTGCACAAGGAAGAATCTGCTGAGTGAACTTCAAGCTGAACCTTTCAATTTGGCTGGATCTACAGCTTGTAATGAAATGTTTTAGATGGTACATTTCTGGTGACTAATGGTGATTTTTCTTTGAAGAATAAAGAATCTTGGACTTATCATTGGGCATGGAGTCAAAATATTGAATTAAGAATAAGTTGAAGGATAACAATTAAATAATCAATAAACATGGGCTTGATGGCCATATTTGCAGATATTTCGACAATTCATCTCACTTGGTTTGAGTAGGGTGCTTTTTTCTCTATGCTTGGTAGCACGTGGGAAGCTCAATGGTGGTATCATAGGGGAGTTTCTTTACCTTGAATGGTTATGGATTTGAACCTCAAGGTTTGCCAGAGGTCCTGGCAGTCACCCACAAATCGGTGGCCCAATTTTGTAAATAGATTCAATATTCTTCCTCGCCTCTAGGAGCTGGTGGAAGTTCGTAGCTGATAGACATTTTAAAGTCTTCTTCAATTTTCTCCTCTTGTACAAGATGTTTACAAGCTAACTATGAGAGACATGTACTGTAGGAGAAACTTGAATTGGCAAAGCAGACAACGTGTACTCTTTGCAGAGGTTGCTGATACTTCTTGGACAGATAACCTTGTTTATACTTGCTGTAACATGGTTTCTGATTACTTTGAGCCATTTGACTTTTCAGTCTTAAGGTCATCGGAAAAGTCTATCATTAAATTTTTATTTTCTTCCATATCGCTAGAAATTTGTGGAGGATCATGACCTCTGGTAATAATAATAATGTGGGTTCTAGGTGCAATATTCATTGGTGGGGTTAGAGGGTAGTTGGAGAGTTGGAAGGGTTTCAAATTTTACTTTTTTTGGATATATTGGTGTGCATGTCCAGGAGCAAGAGACAATTTCTGCTGGGATGGTTGCATCATATATATAAGGTCATGGTATATTAGGTGCTTCATATACTAGATCATAGTATCTTTCTGGAGGTCAAGAGATTTTAAATAATAAAGAAGATTATATTAGATAAGTTTGTTCTTCTAATGATATTCTATTATTCTCCCATATCTTCAAAATCTGTTGTTGAAGTTAAGATAGAGTCCAGCGAAGCCCTCTTGACAGTGGCAAGATGTTTCCATAGGGATAAGTTGTCTTCCTTTTCTTCGAAAAATTCACAAAGTTGCATTCCTATGGCCCAGCACTGATTGTGTTCCCTTTAAAGATGCAGTGGAAAACCCGTGGGCTACATCTGGAGTTAATAGGATGCACAATGCATGTATTTGCCACAGCTTGGATTTAGTTAATATGGTTGACAGATCCATCTCCTGTTTTAAGCTTTAACCTTGTTAGTGACATCTATTTTCTTTGCACGATCAGAATTGGTGTAGATTTCGTGCTGTAGAAGAGACTGGGAGTGGGCTCTTTGCGCAAGTTTTGGAATATAAGTGATTTTCTTGGTTCTCCTCTTTGGAGATAGTTGTATTAACTTCTAAATGTTCTTTTTAGGGACAAAGCCTAAACAAGTAACGATGAGGTGAAATCTCTATTTGAATTAGAATTTGAAGCTCTCTTGTTAACTAAAAGTTTAAATAGCCCAAAACTGTAAACCTAAATTTCACAAGATGTATAATGTTTGAAATAACATGCCATAACTAATTTTGCTTCTCTTGTACAATCACAAGACTATTTGTTCTCAGTACACATGCAAATATTCTATATTTAATGACCTGCATGGAAATTAATTGAAGACACATACTTCTGGATAAAGGGCGAAAAAACAGAAATAGTATACATAAACAGCTATTTGAATATATAATTATAATACTTGCACAAAATCCCACAAAGTAAATACCTGAATAACAACATGTAAGCAACAACTATTTGAGTTAATAATCACCTCAATACCAAGCCTGTGCTGACTATCAACTTATATCCAATCTGAGATTTACAATTCCACAGATTCCTCTTCCTGATGATGGATCACTGAGTGTGATTAAAAACATACAAAATTTAATCCTTATGCTAGCATTCTAATTATACACAAGACGGCTAATACATGCATTCAAACCAGAGATCCCAGAATTGCCATGATTCAGGTGATTTTACGATTCGTTTCAAGCTTGCCCAGATTTGGTGACTCACAAACTCGGTAACTCGGATCGGTGACTAATCGCCAGCAATCACCAAACTCAGTGATTCAAGCAAAAATTGCCATAAATCACTGCCATGAATCGGGATTCTAAAACTGCATATTACCAAAATCACACCATCTCACACAAGTTGGGATGCAAGATTAAAATTGTGCAGAGAGTATTTTACCATGAATTTGTTACTATATAATCATTAGATGTGAATCAGAACAGTTACTGTTTGCATCCAAGATTTCATACAGTTTAGGTAAATTTAATCACACGACTTGTCAACTGAGATCAACTAATGAACATTAATTTCTACAAAGACAGAGAATGAACAACAATGTGCACAGTTACCAGTGGTTAATAGTTTTTCTCACTGAATCACAGATCTTCACCACCAACAAGTAAAACAAATTTCTTTTACTATTCAGACAGAATACATTAAGAAAATTCGAGGGTAAGATTTTGGGAGAGAACTCGGGAAAATTTCCTCAATCCTCTAAGCATTTTAAACGTGGCATCCCAAAAATCTCCATCTTGATTTAAGTCATGAGAAATAAGTTAATGTTATTTGAAATATTGGATTCACATAAAATGAACTATAATTAAATGACAGCATTGAATGGAGTATGCTAAAAATAAAAAATTGAAGCAACATGAGAATCAGCAGCATATGCAACAAAATTTGGGGCATTCTAAATGACTGCACTTATCATTTTATGTATGTGATGGATTTATCATTTCTGTTCCGTTTTTATGTATGTTAGCTTCTATTTGATGATGTTATAGTGTTTTGAAGTCATATTCAATCTAGGGTGCACGAAATAAGGTTTAAATCGTTAAAATCTCTAAATTTCAAGGGTTTTTTCACTTCGCTGATTTGTAGTTGAGTCATAGCCAATTCAAGAGTTGAGTCGGCCTTGCCGATACCAATCCGACTTTGAGTTTTTTTTCTTTGATTCAAACAATAGTAATTATTATTACATATTACAATTTTGACCATTCAACACACAAGGCTGGACAATAAATTCTGCACCAAACATAGCTAATTTTACAATTAAGTTGCTTGAACACAATGTTTCTATTACTAGTGTTTCCAAGTAGCAGTTTGGAACCATTGCATCTCTTTAAAAATAAGTTTGCTATTAAAATAAATTGGCAAGATAAAGAAAAGAAAAGTTTTATATACAGCTTATCTTTGAGTTGAAAATATGTTCTTGAATACCTAGTAATAAAATCTGTCATAGTCATAGCCGCTGCTATCTGTACAGGAAGTCTGAAATAATCTCGTGAAATCTTTCCTAAAAAAGTTTCTTCGGGAGGGTGGTGATGGCTTCTCTGATGTTGAAGTCTTCTCCTGTCACTCTACTATTTTCTTCCCTGGATGCACCTGATAAATTAGACAGCTGCTTATAAGTCCTGAATTGGATAGATCTATGCTTCTTGTTTTGGCTTCATGCACATTCAAAACCTTTAATTTTCCACTACTAGTTTATCTTACTCGCAGTGTCCCTGTTCCTCAAAATCAATAGACAGCTCCATCACTTGATTTATTTTATCTTCATTGAATGCTCTAGTATTAGCTAGGTCTTCTTCCAATTGTTTTAACTTTTGGGAATTTTTTCCAGTTTTTCTTCCTCAGATTATTTTCTGTATCCATTAATTGACCAGAAATGTTTTTTGAAAAATGAAAAAATTCTAATACTTATTTGTGAAGCTTTTAATTGATTTTTCTTGCAAATATGCATTCCTTTGGTCTTTGGATTCTGCTACAACATTTATTGGTATTGGTATTTTGATCAGATTTGCAAAAATGTTTCAATTGTGGAAAGAGTGTCTTGGTTTCATATGGATAGTTAGTTCACTTTTCAAGTCCGAACAACAAACTACTAGCACAAACTAATTTGAACACTAAAACATCATTAAATGTGTATCTGTGCTCTCCAATCTTCTAGCAATCAATATCATGTTGTTCAAAGCTCAATCTTTTTTTAAGGCGGTTGTGGTTTCTTATTTTGATTTGTGTAAAATAACAAAAGAGAAGGGCATATAAATAAAATAGTAGTAAGATATAAGTGTATCCCTGACATGCTCTGTCTTTCAAAAGCATTTCGTAGGTGTGCTTTTCCTAACAGCAGTTGGCACATGGTGTGTGTTGAAAATGCCAACATAGTACACTGTCAGTGTATGAGAGCATGAGGTAGGCACACAATTGCATGCTTCGCAGTTTCAAGCATAGGAACTAAGCATTTTCCAATTTTATACTACCATATGATGTTTTCTACTGAAAATTCGGGACAACATGTTGGATTGAAAATATGATGGGCCCTATAACTAGTAATCTCACGGCCTTCTTTGCATGACAAATCACTGCATGCAGGTACATGGCAAGTGCATGCCTATCATGGTAGAGTACACAATCGATGTGTGAGAGCATGGGGCAGGCACACAAGTGCATGCTTCACAGTTTCAAGCATAGCAACTAAGCATTTTCCAATCTATACCTCCGTATAATGTTTTTAACTGAAAATTTGAGAGAACATGTTGGATAGAAAATACGATGGGCCCAATAACTAGTAACCTCACTGTCTTGTTTGCATGACAAATCACTGCATACAGGAACATGGCAAGTGCATGCCTATCATGCTATACCATGTGTGAACACATCCATTCAATGAAAGAGGGTATTTTTTATCTAAGGCATTTAACTCATCAAGTATTCACTGTGGGAATGTTTCCATCAGGAACAAAGGGCATGTATAAAGGAGAAACAATCCTTTGGGCAATATGGAGCGCTGACCACACTCATGCTCAAGCAGATAACATTGGTGCCATACTGACAAACAACCAAATACTCTATATTTTTGTTAATGGGTTTCAAAATATAAGTTGAAGCAATTTACACAGATTGGATAGGGTACACTTCATAAATGGAGCATTAATACCGCATTAATATGTTGAGAGATCAAAATGATTCATCTGAATTTTTATATAGCAGGTGCTTGGCTCATATGTGTCTTTTAACTCCGCCCTTAAATAAATCCGAAGTTATAATACACACGCTGATTTGCCCCACATTGTTTGTGCACACGATATTTTGACAATTTGAACTGCATTGTATCTGGTGATTTGGTTGAACGTGAGCAAGGCATCCTTTAGTGTGCACATTTTTCTTCATGCCTATGTGTGTTGTAGGAAATTTTATGAATGAATTAAAGAAATTAGGGAAATATTTGTCCCATAGAAAACATAAACAATTGATCCACACTAATTGTGAAAGAGGGTTCTAGTAGTTTATAAGCCAAGACTTAATATGGTGTTTTTAGAGGAAGGTAGGCTCCCTAAGTATGCACCCATGCAAACATTGTCTGATGTGTGCTTGAGGAGAATGTTGTAAGGGAAAAAGAGTGACAGGTGCATCCACACTCTTTATTGAAACTTTTACTCATTTTATAAAAGTACATGTTGGTGTCCTTTCTATCTATGTCAAAAACACTTGGTAGGCACATTTTTCGTCAAATATCATTTAAACTTATTATATACTTACTATTTCATAGCCATACATTTTATTGTTTCCTTTAGATGCAAACCGTTGTCACCCCCTTTGCACTCTTTTGGGCAATTAGATATACTAACATCTTTTTTCGGATGAGGTCTATCCATACAACATGCACATGCTCCCTCGTCTTCTAGGCAGAGTAGCTAGAAGCTCCTGTATTCTTTTTCGTGTGCTTGTATCCCCATATCCGATTTGGATATGTATCTGATACGATTAGAATACACATCGAATATTGTACCCATGTGTGACCAAAAAACCTTGATTTTCAAACAATGCCAAATGCTATATGATTTGATTTTTAAAAATATGTTGGCATAAATCTTGCCAAATTTAATTTAAAAAGATTTCATTCATGCAATTTTAAACTTTTTTGGGTATAAACAAAACCTACACCAAATGAGATAGACAAATGAAATGTTTTCCTGTTTTAGCAACCCATTTTTTGGTTTACCTTCCATTGCAATTCTACTATTTTTGCATACTCTAAAGTGTTAAACTAATTTATAATTATTAATGTAGAATTCATGCAAAGTTGCACGAAAACTTGGGTAAATAGTAACTTTGGAGATGGTTATTTATGTAGCATTAATGCAAGGTTGTACGGAGACGAGGGTACTTGGGTGTACTTTGGAGATGGTTATGGATATGGCAATGATTTTTTTTTTCAAAATAGGAGCCTTGGGTACTTTGGGTACACTTTTTTTAATATACATAATTTTTTATAAAAAATCTGAGAATATAATGACATTGAGTTTTTAAAACAAGAACAATGATAAAGTTCTGTCAAATATATAGTGACATTGCTGTTAGGGACAGGGGGACGCCGAAATAGGGGGAGAGCATTCAGGTATAGGGACACATAGCCGGTGGGGGGGGGGGGGGGGGGGGTTAAAGGGTTGTATATATTATATTATATACATATGGTACTTAAAATGCTAGTTATAGAAAGATGTATAAAACTATTTAAGTAGTAACATACTAAATAAAGTAGCATGATATCAAAACAAGTACAAAATGTTGTGAAGGGAGGCTTCTAATCATCCCTCGGTAGGTTGGGTCACAGGCAGTGATTGGCGGCACAATTGGGGACTTGGGAACGACGTCCAGAAGTCCTTAAGATGTTTCCTCCTGGAGACACAAGCATTGGTTGGGAGGGGGGGGAGGACATGTCCCCATGGAAGACTGGTCAAACATTACCTTTGAAGATTAAGTATACAAATTGAAATGTCATACAATCATTGTACCAAAGTGTCAAACTGATTAGTGATTACATATTGGCATAAGCTTGATAAATAACAAGCTGATACACAAATAAAAATCAGAAATCTTAATCAAGGTTCTTAGCTATTATTCTACCCATTGAGTACCCGGTACTTGGGTAAATGTACCAGTACAAAGTACATGACCCAGGGGGTATGGGTATGAGTACCCATGCAACATTTGTGTCTATATTGCTTTTGAAGTAATGAAGATCTTCTTTAATAACTTAGGAGGCTGTGTTATATATGTGTATGTGTTTTTTATTAATGTCATAATAACAAGCTGATACACAAAGAAAAATCAGAGATCTTAATCAAGGTTCTTAGCTATTATACTACCCGCTGAGTACCCGGTACTTGGGTGCATAATGTTGTAACAAGCAGCTGATACAGAAAAAAAAATCAGAAATCTTAATCAAGGTTCTTAGCTATTATACTACCCACCGAGTACCCGGTACTTGGGTACATGTACCAGTTGAAGATACATGACCCAGGGGGTATGGGTATGAGCACCCATGCAACATTTTTGTGTCTATATCACTTTTGACGTAATGAATATCTTCTTTAATAACTTAGGAAATTGTGTTATATATGTGTATATTTGTTTTTTATTAATGTCGTATTCAGCTGTATACATATTAGGGGCCTGAAAAAATGACTGTATCTGTATCAATACCGTATCCATATTTGTATCCATATCTGTGTACATGCAGCTTTTCTTCTAGGACCTTTAAATCTGACTTTGCTTTATACATAATTACAATATCTTTACAGATGGTAGTAGTAACATTCAAGAATACTAATCTTTAAATGCCGAGTATTATTGATTGATGAAAGTTAATTTTTTGAGGAGAAGCATCCTCTTCAAAAAGGGAACATTGAATCCCCCTATTTGTTTTGAGCTTCTTCTTTTGGGTGAATGCGTTGGGTTTTATATATATATATATATATATATTGTCTTTTTTGAATTGGCGCTTGCAAGGATGACATGAATACAATCAAAATATTCACGAGTTTTAAACAGCAACTGGTGCATTACAACCTTACTTTGGACACATTTATATAATTCTTCTTGCAAAGATGAAGAAGTTTAATAACTTTACATAGTCAATTTGGTTTTATCAAAATTGCTCAATACGATTGTTTCTCAAAGAAAATGATTCATCTAATGGAATGTTGTTTCTGGACATCAAGGAAATTGATAGTATTCTCACTATAATAAGTACTAGAGATCTGCACAACGATATGCTTCGGATACTTGATTTCTAATAACTATGGGCATGATTAGCATGGGATTGGTTGAAAGGCAGTGGATTACTAGAAAAGGATCTTATACTGAATGGTCATTACTAATTTTCTATGCAGCTGATCTCTACCGGGTAAAACATCCTTTGATCTTGTGCACAGATGATCCAGGTGTCTTCTCTACTACCATTTCTCGAGAATATGCCCTTGCTGCTTCATGTTTTGGTAAGGTTACTGCTTGATGAAAATCACATCATTTCAGTTAAATAATTTTTTAACCATTCTTGCTGTAATTCTCAGATCTTACAAAAACAGAGTTGTTCCAGCTGGCAAAGAATGCAGTAAACTTCATATTTGCTGACAATAAACTGAAGGAGACCCTAAGGCTCATTATGGAGGAAGCAGAGTGTGTTTATGTTGGTACTAAATGAACATATCAAAATCTATATGCTTCCAAACTAGTAACTAGTCCTGTTAATTTGAATGATTACATTGCATGCAGCGGCATATTCCTCCTTTAGGGATGCTGAAACAGCTGGTTCTTACCCTTGGAACACGTAATCTGGTTTGCCACTAACAGCTGCCATCTTTATTTGATGTCATGTATTAGAAAGGAAATTTTTTCCTTTGTTATATCAGGAATTAAATTCCTTTAGTTGGTTCAAGAGACAATTAATCCTCACCAAGTTGAGTCCGCCACTACTTCTAATATTTCTGCATTTTCAATTTAAGAAATTTGTTCAAAGCTCTGTCGGCATGTGATTAGTTTCCTGTACTAATTTTGTGAAATAACTAAAAACTTGTTATCTAACTTCGAAATAAAGCTTGTAACCGTGGGCTAGGTAGAGGAGAATTATTTTTTGTATTGTCTATTCGTCTGTAGCTTTTCTCATGTGCTTGGTTAAATCTAGGCACACTTCTTCATCTCAGTACATCTCTTTAATCTATGCTCGGGAAAAGTATGAAACAATCAGTTATGGTGGTTTAATTCCTTTGTTTCTTTTGGTTCATGTGTTTTCTTCCCTGTTTTGTTTTGTTCTTAATGGGAGACCTTTGGGTATAGGAAGAGCCAAGTTCAGTTCTGGCTTTGTAACCACATTTATGTTGAGTCCCTATGTTGAGGCCAGAATGTCATGTTCCCTGGCCCAGTTTGATTAATTTCAGATGTGGCTCAGCCTATTACTCATTCGGATGGGCTGGAGTGGAATGTTATGGATGAAGTTGTGGAATCCTTTGGAAGCACTATGTCTGACTCATCCTAAAATGGACCCCATGGTGACATGTTCAGAGTATGCTGACTGGATTGCTTAGGGGAAGCAGATGCTTCTAACATGTCAGCAGCCAAGTTGTAATGTGTCTGCCAACCTGCGACCAGCTCCTGCCACGATTTCCCTTAGGAGCTTGCATGCCCATTTCCTTGTAACGAACCTTGGCATCATTTCAGAAAGGAATTTAGGAGGACGGGGGGGAGGGGCGGGGGTGTGAGAGGAGGTATCGAAGTCAGAGAGAAAACATCTTTTGCTTGCACAGGAACAAACTGCTGTTTCTAGCATTGTTGTTGAAGGATGTACCCCCCTTCAAATAACCTTGTCCGCATCTTGGACACACATCTGGTCACTATACTGAAATATTGTTAATGCTAAACGAGTGGTATGGAAGGAAGACCAACCCATTAACAGGAAGCCTAACCGTGAGTATCGTACAGAATGAAGGAAGTTGGCGGCAATAGCTGTGTTTTGATAAAGCTGTGAGTTCATCGTTTGGGATTGCTGGCATTCAGAAGTTAGCAGGACTTGTCTGCAAATGACATTACTACAAATACCAGACATTGCACATGGGCTGGATTAGACAATCATCCCTGTTATACATGGTAGAAAGGGAGTTGTAAGTGAACACTGCAGGACATTATCTTGCCGACCTTTTTCAGGCTCATCCTCAATTGACCCGCGTATCTCTGTGCATAGTTCACTGAGGGTCTTGAAATTGTTGGAACAGCTTCAGTACTCTCTAGGTTCTATCATACTGCTGCAATTAGTACTTGTTTGAGATTGCAAGATCTAGGCTGAGAAACTCTTGTTAGTACTACAGTGATGCCTGTATTGTCAATATTTTTACATTATCTGTCTTGAGACTTCTTTCAAATAGATTGTAACTGTTGCATCTTAATGAATGCAACTTCACATTTCTGATTATTACTGCGTTATTAAATATTGAAGTCTATGGAAGCAAACTCAATACAGCAGTACAGTGGTTGCAGTAATATCCTCTTAGCAAAGTTTTCTCGAGTTGATCAGAGTGCAACTTATTTATCAAAAAATTCGAGCTCCATAACCAGTTGAGGGTATTAGACAGAACATACTCTATATTGCACAAATTATACTTCAGATTGTCACACTTATGAATGGCAGTCACTGCCATTAAATTCTAGTTTTGGCTCCGTTTCAGGCTTCCACTGAGCAGCTTGACCAATTTTTCTACTCTTCTCATAAGGCTGAATGACCCAAATTTTATGAGTCTGCTCGCTGATAGTTGCTTTGAGTATGACTATTAATCATCTGCAGCTCATTGTTTCATCTAATCTCATGTTTTCACAAACTGATTCTGAAATTCGCAGTTTGAAATGTGAAGATTTGTAGGCTTGATTTTTACAGCATGATAAGGAAATTTTCTTTAGCTGGATCATGATGTTCGCTTAATTTAGATCATATTTTTCTGCCTGCTGCAGTGCCTTTACACTTCAGCACATACTTCTTAACTCTGGTCTCTGATCACTGCCTAAGTTCCTTCGCATCTTGTTTATTTTCCTGAGTGCATGCGAGCTCTTTCTAGTGTGTTGAATCATTTCTTGCTTGTAGAATTTTCTTACAGTTCCCTATGCATGCAACATTTTTTCTTTGCCAGCAAGATCTTTTCTTTCAGAATTCAGAATTTCCTTTTTACAACTCTCTAATGACATGCCTGCTGTTGCTCCTGTATTTTTTTTTGATGTTGGCTACTTTTTCATATTTTCCCTCATGCAATTAGCTTTTTGTTTCTCTCGAGCAGCTCCAAGCTTTGACCCTCTTATTGTCATAGTAATATTTTATTGTACAAAGAAAACCAAAATATAAACAAGCTTTGTATTATTTTTTTGGTTATTTTGTTTGTTGCTATTATGATTTTTTTTGAAAATCTCGGTACATCCTTAGAATTCAAGTTTGATTCAAGACCGAGACTTTAGTCTGGGTTGTTGCAGAAGAGCTACACAATTGACAACATAATGATAAAATTAACTCTTATAGCAAATAGCAATCATGTTCAAGAAGAAGCCTACGACTCTTCGTTTCTTTCTAGCATTTTCACAATCTACATTGAAGTTTGGCATCAAGATATCTATTTTCCATTATGATGGCACAACTCTGGAACTAAATTTGATGTTAGATTCAGTTTGGATCTGTACTTTAATTGAGAAGTTACAATAAACTTTAGGTTGTTTGGCAAGCTGTTGGTATGTGGAGGACAAGCCTAAGTCGTATGAAAGATTGATTTCACTTGGCTTTGTGGGGGAGAGGGGTTAATGACTTCTTTTTGTCTAGATTTGTATTTTGAAGACTATTGACACTCATAGAACCACATATTATTTTGCAAGATTCATATGAATTATTAGGTCATCTCTTTGTGGCTATTTCATGTCCAACATTTTGGCATAGCAAAATAATCTACCATTGGTAATCTTCAAAGAGACTAGAAAGTAGCACTTGAATGATTAATCACAAGAGCCATCAGAATACTTGAATTTGTGATATGTTTGTTTTTGTCCCCTAAAAGGTTTAAAGCTCTTATCCATCACTACTATTGAGTGCACCCTATCTTATTCTAAAAGGTAGAAGCCAAGAATGTAAGGGACACACTTGAATCTCAATTATGTTTCGCACTCTCTAACATCATTGGAAAGTTCCAATAGACTAAAAAGAAAACATTTTGTATTCTACGATTAAGTGCAAGAGCCATTGATATGCTTGAATCATTAGTAAGCTTTTCTCCACTTCCCTTAAGGTTTAAATTTTGAAGCTCTTTGTTGGCACTTCCATTATATGTGTTCTCCATCTTGCTTGTATGTGTTCTCCATCTTGCTTGTAAGTGTGGAAGCCAAGGACATGAGGAACACACTTGAAACCCACCAATTCTTTCGTATCTTGGAAACAAAGCTGATATCTTTCTTAAACTTACCAACTCATTTTAAATACTTTCGAGTCCTTGTTGAATAGCTCCACAAAGTATCCCAACTAACATGCCAATCGAAAAAAAAGGTTTGACCAATGTTCTAGTTAAAAACATGGTGTACATCTCTATTGCTTTTATTTCAAATTTACCCACTCAACACATAAAGGGTGTTGAAAACCTTAGTGGTGCTTGTGTAGAGTGGTTAGGGCACTTGTATCCTCTTCCCAACTTAATGACACAAGGCTAAAGTTAAAATAGGGACACTTTCATGATGGCCAGATCGTGTTGAAGCGTTGCCCAACATACTAAGAGATAAACATTTCTTAGAAATAAATAAGGAGATTTTCACATGGAAAGGAGGTTTATGGATTGTATCAACTAGATCTATGGAGACTTCTATTACTTACTGTTTTTGATTAAGAAAAACATGTTTTGAAGGGTGCTTGAAACTTTGTACAATGCTAAAGATATTCAATAAGCACTATCTTAAAAGAAACAACGGACCTAGGTGAAACAGGTTACCAACCTAGTAGAGGGGCAACCTCGGTGATAGAAAAGACAATCACCAACCAACTCAAAACTTTAAAAGGGCTATCACAATAAGGGAACATACAATTTACTCTTTCATTTAGAGCCTCCCTTGCAAGACTTGAGATTCATATCTAGAGGAGGAACAAGGACTTAAGACTTCTATCACTTATTGTTACAGTAGACTTCTATTACTTATTGTTACAATATGTTGTTAGCTAGCCTTCTAAAAACTACTTGTTAGTTATCATTTCAAAATAGTTTTAGTAAAACTTGAATTTTTCAAATATAATTATAGATAAGATGCTTTGCTTATTGCACATTCCATGGTAGCTTTCATATCTTTGTTGATAAGCCTCTTCAAGTGATTATGTTTTTCTACTTTTAACATGGTATTTTCCATATCTTTGTTGATAAACTTTTTTATGTCCTTATGTTTTTAAACTATTTTCAGCCCCAACAAACCTAATGAATAGCTTTCCAATTAGAACGATTTATATAAAAAATAAAATTCATTCTATATTCAATTTACAAATGATGTTGTCAACTAAAATTTACAAGGTCTTATAGATTTTAGATTAAAATGTCGAAATTGCTTTTAGTTTACTTATGGTGAGATGAATATGTTTAGCAATGATATTGTTTAAGGTGGTTATTCTCAAGTAGTGGATGGGAGTTTATTTTGTCCCTTCGTATTTATTGCTATGAAACAACTTAAGTTATTCTATTTCCAGAATTTTGGTATTTTGTAAACAAGTTCCCTTCCAAAGAATTTTCTTGGAATATCTTATTACTATTTTTTAATTTTGGAAAGCTATTCTTTGTGACTTATAAGTGATTTGAGAATACAATCACTCAATAATTGAAGTTGGTCTCATATTATAGGCTCTGTTACCACCTTGATGTTATTTTTGGAAAAGAGGGTAAAAAATTATTGAATTAGAAAAACAATATAGATGTTATGATCCTAGTGGGTGGCCTTCACTAGCACCTTGGGGTTTTGGTGCAATGGTTCGTACCATGTGGTATCATAGCCTCCATCCACCCAGGTTCGAGTCTTAGAGTGAGTGGCAACGCCGGCATTGCAGTGTTTGTCTAGGGCTCATATGGCCAAGGGAGGGCCCACCGTATGGGCGCACATCCAAGCCAAAGTCTAGATTGCGGAGCGTGGTGGGATGTTATGATCCTGATGGATGGCCTTCATTAGCACCTCAGGGTTTCGATCCAATGGTTCGTACCAATAAATAGAAGGGTAATTGACCTACACCACAACAAGACTTACCAACCTAAAGAGGCTCCAACAAGGACCAACACTAATTGACCATGTCACCCATGATCTTAATAAGTATTGTAGCACACATTTAGAGCAATTGACCCCAACCTTCAACATTTCATTCATTAAGGCACACAAAGGCTTATCTAGCCAAACAATTAGTTACCCCACTCCATTCTCACAAAACATACTAGAAGGAAATAGATTCAAAAGAGTCTCTCTACCAAAGGATCTATTCAACAATTGCCACTAGATGTTAATCTACATTGTCAAGCTATTGCTTAGCATATTCATAACTACTTATGAATTTGATTCACAATCTTGCACCAACCCAAGAGAGCACACTCTTTCTAGTGCATAGAGGATAGCGAAAAGATTCTGTATAGTTATTATTTGATACCTCTTATAAACTAGAAAATAGAAAAACAACTTGTCCAACACTACACCTGCCAATGCCTCCAATCTCAACATGACCAAGATTTTCCTTGTAGAACCATCAACACTAATCTTTAGGACTATCAAAGGTTGGCGGACCACTTTGTTGGAATAAAGATAGGGTAATTGAGGGGGGGGGGGGAGGTGGTGAATCAGTTACAAAAATTAATCCGCAAATCCCTTAGATGTCTTAAAGATCTAGTTACTGCTGATACTCGGTAAACAAATGTTGTAACTCGGTAAATTAAACTATTAATTATTTTTCAGGCATTCATGCATGTAACTGAAAACAAAATGAACACAAGAGACACCGGATTTAACGTGGAAACCTAATATGGAAAAAACCACCAAGTAACTAGTCACCAATTTTTCACTCTTCTGAAGTGAGCCCTGTTAGGAGCCAACCTTGTTAAAGGTTACAATACATACTGTTAGGTGTGACCCTGTTAGAGGATTTTAATCATGTTGTTAGGAGTGGCCTTGCTAGAGGTCTTTAGAACAATTCAATTGAACTGTCACCTTGTTAGAGGATTTACAAAATGGCTATTATACCAACTCTGTTAAGAGATTTGAAATCACTGTTATAATGGTTAGAAAGCAACAATGAATTGACCTAAACGAGATGCAACTGAATTTGCTGGTTACAAGTCTCTGTTGAGCATCATTAGATCCTCCTTGATCAAATATGGCTCTCTTGCTCCTCAATGATCTTTGATCATCTTTCAAATTTGCTTCCACAATAATCAATTTTTATTTTACATTAATTCCACTTCCATACTCTTAGAATTCGTGACTTGACCTCTTACTTATACCATTCAGATTTTCAAGTCGGCCCATTTACATGTTACATTTACCAATAAACCATACATCAGTCGGCTACAGATATTACTCTAAACAAATAAACGTTATTTCATAAAATAGTGAAATCCTTTACTGGCCAACCCTGCTCGGTAAATACTGCTTCCAGAAATTACCTGAGTTAACCTTCTTAACTCGGTTAACATTGCAATATCTGTAAAATCCTTTGGCTATCGAGTTTACTTGGTAAAAACTGAATTCCTTCATGAGAGCTCGGAAAGAACTGCTTTTGCCACATTTCTTTTGATGACCGAGTGAGCTCGGTAAGAACTGCTTCAGTCACATCTCCTTTGATGACCGAGTGAGCTCGGTAAGAACTGCTTCAGTCACATTTCCTTTGATGATCGGGTGAGCTCGGTAGATTCTGTCCTTTTGCCTTGCTGACCATATGAGCTCGGTAAGCATTGTCCTTTGCCTTGCTGACCTTTTGAGCTCAGTAGATATTGTCCTTTGCCTTGCTGACCTTTTGAGCTCGGTAGACACCGTCCTTTGCCTTGCTGACCTTCTGAGCTCGATAGACACTGTCCTTTGCCTTGCTGATCTTTTGAGCTCGGTAAACACTATCTGATGACTGATATGACATTTGTGTGACATCAAAGACAACACACAATTTGAACAATTGTATCCAACAATTTCCCTCTTTGGCATTGATGGCAACACAACATGTCATAGTAGAATGAAATTTGAAAACAAGTCTTTTACTGACATAATACTTTACTTTCTTTTTAAATACAACAAACTCCCTCTTTCATAATAATCTCTCCCTTTTATACAAACTCTTATATTTTGTAAATTACAGAAAGATATAATAGTATACTCTCCCTCTTTGACAACACATGCCAAAGACAACTCAAAATAGTTGAATAGCATTGTACCTGATGTACTGATTCATATGCAATGTTTTCATTGGTTTGCTGCATCAACTGATAGATTTTCAATTCTATTCCCATTGATGCATCACTAAAGCTGCATTTTAGTGAGCTTCAGATAGGGGAATGACCCCTAACTTACCTCTTAGATACAAGAATGCATCCTTAGGTAAAGGTTTTGTGAATATGTTAGCAATTTGTTCCTTTGTATGGACATATTTCAATCTTATTTATTTTTCTTGTACCAATTCTCTAACAAAGTGATACTTTATGGCAATATGCTTGGTTTTTGAATGCATCACTGGATTCTTGGAGATATTAATTGCACTTGTGTTATCACAAAACATAACAACAGGTTCTTTGATTTCTTGCTTCATACCTTCCAATAATTGTTTAAACCACACAATATTTGAGCAATTTACTGCTGCTGCAACATATTCAGCTTCTGCTGTGGATTGAGATGTACAATTTTGCTTTTTGCTTGTCCAAGAAACCAACTTTTTTCCAAGAAAGAAAGCTCCTCCACTTGTGCTCTTTCTGTCATCAATATTTCTTGCCCAATTTGCATCAGTGAACACCTTTAAATCCAGATTTCCTTCAAGTTTATACCATAATCCATATTCTTCAGTTCTTTTTAGGTATCTCATGATCTTTTTGATTGCCATCATGTGATTTTCTTTTGGTTTTGTTGAGAATCTTATTACAATTCCTATTGCAAGGGCAATGTCTAGTCTTGTGTGCACTACATATTGCAACTTTCCAATCATAGATCTATACAATGTCTGATCCACTTCCTTTGATTCATCATTCTTGGTCAGTTTTAATCCAGTACACATAGGAGTCCCAACTAGTTTGCAGTCTTCCATGACGAACTTTTTCAGTATCTCCTTGATGTATTTAGATTGAGTGATGTAGATGCCATTCTTATTCTGTTGAATTTGAAGACCAACAAAATTTTTATTTCATCAAACATTGACATTTCAAATTCCTTGTTCATTTGTTCTGAAAATTCTTTGCAAAGATCATCATTTCCTGTGAACAAAGTATCATCTACAAATATTTCTGCCAAAACAATCTTATTATCTGATCCTTCCTTTATGTACAAACTGTTGTTATCATTTGTTCTTTGAAAACCAATCTGAATAAGATAGTTATGCAATCTTTCATACCATGCTCTAGGGGCTTGTTTCAGACCATATAATGCTTTATGCAATTTGTAGACCATGTCCTTGTCTGGATCAACAAAACCTTTAGGCTGTTCAATGTAAACCTCTTCATCTAATATGCCATTGAGAAATGTTGACTTTAACATCCATCTGATAAACTTTGAATTCTTTGAATGAAACATATGCAAGTAAGGTTCTGACACCTTCCAATCTTGCAACAGGAGAAAAAGTTTCTCTATAGTCTACACCTTCTTCTTGAGAGTATCCTTTGCATACTAATCTAGCTTTGTTCTTTGATACCTTACCATTTTCATTTAGTTTGTTTCTAAATACCCACTTTGTTCCAATCACATTTTTGTCTTTGGGTCTTGGCAGAAGAGTCCATGTTTTGTTTTTCTCTATTTGTTCTATCTCTTCATTCATAGCTTCAATCCAACTTTCATGGTCTAGTGCATATTTGACATTTCTAGGTTCAAAATCAGCAAGTAAACAAGTGCCTTTCAACTTACTTCTTGTCATTGTTCCTTCTGATTTATCTCAAATGATCTAATCTGGTGCATAATGCTTTCTGACATACTTGGCTAACACGAGCTCCTTGCCTTTTGAATGACTTGCATTGTTATCCTTCTGTGTCTCAACTTCTGGTTCTGATTTTGGTTGCTCGGGCTCGGTAGATACTAACTTTATAGCTTCTGTCTGCAACTCGGGTTCTTGCAGCTTGGTAGGTATTGACTCGGTTTGAACTTCTTATGACTCGGTTAATGAAGACTTTGGAGCTGAGGATTCCTGATTAATAGGTATACTTGACATTGTATCAGGTTCAATGTAAACAAATCTTCTGTAGTCTTCAGGTTTCTTTTTGCTTTCTTCTTCTGTTCTTTTTGCAAACTCATCAACTTTCACATGTGCACTTTCAATGACTTTGTGAGTAGATAAGTTCAAACATCTATATGCTTTGCTTTTGCAAGAGTATCCCAAAAATATTCCTTCATCACTTTTTACATCAAATTTACCTTTTCTAGATTCTTTCAAAATGTAACATTTGCTTCCAAATATTTTTAGATAACTTACATTGAGTTTGTAGCCATACCACAACTCATAGGGTGTTTTGAATGAGTCCTTTTTCAGTTGTACTCGGTTCAATGTATGAACTGCAGTGCTGTAGCTTCTTTCCAGTATTTGATAGCAATGTCTTTCTCAATCATTAAGGTTCTTGCACAATCCATGATAGATCTGTTCCTTCTTTCCGTTATTCCATTTTGTTCAGGAGTTCCAGGTGTTGAAACTTGTCTTTTGATTCCCCATTCAATGCAAAAGTTATTGAACTCATGTGAAATGAATTCACCACCTTTGTCAGACTTTAAGCATTTCATTCTTTTGCCTGTTTCTTTTTCTACTCTGACCAAATACCATTTGAACTTTTCAAATGCTTCTTATTTGTCTCTTAGGTACATGACAGTCATCATTCTTGAATAATCATCAACAAATAGAATGAAGAATTTTTCACCCGTATAACTTTCAATGCCAATAGGTCCACACAAATCAGTATGCACAATTTTTAAAACTTCTTCAGTATGATAGTTTTTGCTTTAAAACTAGTCTTTCCCATTTTACTAATTTGACAATTCTTGCATAGACCAACCTCAGGTTTCTTTATGTTAGGGATACCTCTTACTTTTATGAATTTATTGATTTTTATTAAGTTGTCAAAGTTTACATGACACAACCTCCTATACCATAACCAACTTTCTTCAATTTGAGTAATGAAACATGAACATTCACCAAGTTCAAGATAAAATAAGTTACCTTTTGTTTGAGTGTCTGATCCAATCAGCTTTCCTTTGCCATCCAACAATCTTGCTTTTCTATGCATAAATTCTACTTTGAATCCATTATTGAGTAGCTGTGCCACACTCATCAAATTATGCTTTAGTCCTTCTACCTAATATGCATTATCACATACAAGTTCCTTGGTTAGTGAGATTCTTGCATAGACCAACCTCAGGTTTCTTTATGTTAGGGATACCTCTTACTTTTATGAATTTATTGATTTTTATTAAGTTGTCAAAGTTTACATGAAACAACCTCCTATACCATAACCAACTTCCTTCAATTTTAGTAATGAAACATGAACATTCACCAAGTTCAAGATAAAATAAGTTACCTTTTGTTTGAGTGTCTGATTCAATCAGCTTTCCTTTGCCATTCAACATTCTTGCTTTTCTATGCATAAATTCTACTTTGAATCCATTATTGAGTAGTTGTGCCACACTCATCAAATTATGCTTTAGTCCTTCTACCTAATATGCATTATCACATACAAGTTCCTTGGTTAGTGAGATTCTTCATTTTCCTCTTATACAACAAGGTTCATTGTTACCAAATCTTACACTGCCACCATCATAGTCTTCAAAGTATTCAAACTTAGTTTTATCACCAGTCATGTGATGAGAACAACCACTATTTATGATCTATGTATCATTTATGCTCATATGAGAAATGAGTGCCATTTCCTCATCATTATTAGACTCATCTTTCACAACAATGTAGACAATTTCATCTTCTTCTTCATCATCAGAATCATTAGAATCTTTAGCCATAAAATATGTTTTCTTACCTTTATCCTTGATTGATTTGAAGTCTTTCTTGCCATTGTACTTGTGATCTTTATTCTCATCCTTGTTCTGCTTATTTGGGCACCTAGCAGCAATATGTCCAATTTATTCACAAGAAAAGTAGATTAGAGGAACTTTACCTTTGTATTTCCCCTTGCCTCTTGAATATTTTCTTGCTAGTAAAGCTTCAACCACTTCAAGATCATTGTCTGAACTTTGTTCTAATTCATCACTGTTTGATTGTCGATCTTTCATCTTTTTCCCTTTTTCTTTGAGTGAAAGCTTGGTTTCAAATGCTGATTCAACGTTCTTGGCAGCTAAAACATAATTGTCATAGTTGTCTAGCTCAAATGCATTCAATCTTCCAACTATGGCCTCTAAATTTATTTTATGATTTGCCTCACATCTCCTTTCTTGAATTGTAGAGACTCTAATTGCATAAATGGAAAGTAGAGTTCTAAGAACTTTACTTATAACTGTCTCCTCCAGATGCTTTGATTGCACTAACACATGCTTCAATCCTTTCAACATACTTTGCAATGTTTTCATCCTCTCTCATCCTCATTTGATCAAATTGTCCTCTCAAGCTTTCTGCTTTGGCTCTTCTCACATTATCATCTCCTCCATAGATTTCTTTCAGCTTGTTCCACATTTCAAAGGTAGTTTTGCAATCCTTGATGTCATCAAACTCTTCATAACTTAGAACAGATGCTATATTTATCAGCATGTTATTGTGAGTCTTTTTCTCAGCAATATCATTGACAGATAATGTACCAGAAGGTTTTTCATATTTTTCATCAAGGTACTTCAGCCCTGTATCACCAATAGAAGCTAGATGAAGCCTCATCAATCCTTGCTATGCTGAGAAGTTGTCCCTGTTAAGTCTTGGAATTTTCCTTTTGTAAGACATCCTGATCTTTTAGCTTAGATCCTTGAAATCTTTTCCTGTAAGCACCAATAGCTTTGATACCAATTGTTGGAATAAAGATAAGGTAACTGAGGGGGGGGGGGGGGGGGGGGGGGGGGGGGGTTGGGGGGGGCGTGGGGCGGGAGGTGGCAGGGTGAATCAGTTACAAAAATTAATCTGCATATCCCTTAGATGTCTTAAATATCTAGTTACTGCTGATACTCGGTAAACAAATGCTGTAACTTGGTAAATTAAACTATTACTTATTTTTTAGGCATTCATGCATGTAACTGAAAACAAAATGAACACAAGAGACACCAGATTTAACGTGAAAACTCAATATGAAAAAAACCACCAAGTAACTAGTCACCAATTTTTCACTCTTCTAAAGTGAGCTCTGTTAGGAGCCAACTTTGTTAAAGGTTACAATACACACTATTAGGTGTGACCCTGTTAGAGGATTATAATCACCTTGTTAGGAGTGGCCTTGCTAGAGGTCTTTAGAACAATTCAATTGAACTGTGACCTTGTTAGAGGATTTACAAAATGGCTGTTAAACCAACTCTGTTAAGATATTTGAAATCACTGCTACAATGGTTAGAAAGCAACAATGAATTGACCTGAATAAGATGCAACTGAATTTGTTGGTTACAAGTCTTTGTTCAGCATCATTAGATCCTTCTTGATCAAATATGGGTCTGCTGCTCCTCAATGATCTCTGATCATCCTTCAAATTCGCTTCCACAATAATCAATCTTCATTTTACATTAATTCCACTTCCATACTCTTAGAATTCGTGACTTGACCTCTTACTTATACCATTCAGATTGTCAAGTCAGACCATTTACATGTTACATTTACCAATAAACCATACATTAGTTGGCTATAGATATTACTCTAAAGAAATTAACGTTATTTCATAAAACAGTGAAATCCTTTACTGGCTGACCCTGCTCGGTAAATACTGCTTCCAGAAATTACCTGAGTTAACCTTCTTGACTTGGTTAACATTGCAATATCTGTAAAATCTTTTGGCTACCGAGTTTACTTGGTAAGAACTGAATTCCTTCATGAGAGCTCAGTAAGAACTGCTTCTGCCACATTTCTTTTGATGACCGAGTGAGCTCGGTAAGAACTGCTTCAGTCACATTTCCTTTGATGACCAAGTGAGCTCGGTAGATACTGTCCTTTGCCTTGCTGACCTTTTGAGCTCGGTAGACACTGTCTTTTGCCTTGCTGACCTTCTGAGCTCGGTAGACACTATATGATGACTGATATGACATTTGTGTGACATCAAAGACAACACACAATTTGAACAATTGTATCCAACACACTTACCATTCTATTGTTCCTTCTTCTTAGCATGTTGACTTCTAAAAAATGGCTCTAATGCTAGCAAAGATTAGCAAGTTTTGGATAACAAGCATGTCATCAGGATTTGCATTTGTTGAAAGATCACTTGCCACCAAAGTTTGTTGGAGCACGCTAACTTTTTGACAAACTTGTTGCACCAACATTTTCTTACCTTGGAAAATCCTCTAATTTCTTTCCAACAATAATTGCCAAATAATAAAAGAAGGCCCAACATCCCACACCACATGAAGAAAACAAGTTTTAGTTGGAAGCCTCCCAAGACTACTCTAGAATACAATTAGAGAATCAACATCAACACAAGCACACTTCCAAGGTCACCAACAATAATGCCAAAATTTCTTGGTGAAAACACATTGAATATACTATTGTTATCATTATGTAGGTTAACAAATTTTGTCTAACAAATTCTTAAAATTTAAATGACTGTATAACCATTACACAAAGAACCAAAATTATTACTAGCTGTTACTTTTTTTGTAGCTTTAGTCAAATCAACCTACAAGTCTAAACTATTGAAAAAATTATATATATATTTAATTAATATCATGTGACATATAAATACATAAATCTATATCTTGAGAGAAATTAATATAATAATAATTATGGAAATTATATATCTATAGTAACATGGAGATGCAACCCCTCCTTTTTTCCCCACATCCTGGAGATGAGGACACACCGGGGACTTGGGGACTTTGTTCCCTCGTCCCCAGAGGTGCCACTAGATTATGCCATTGTCACCGAGGATGGGGGAATATCTTAGCGTTGACTATTTGCTGATTAGACTATTTATGCTTAATGTTCAATGTTCCAATTCAATGCAATGTTCAAGTATTTACTCTTTTACTTCTTTATATCTTATATTCTAATACATCTTTTCATAACTAGCATTTTAGGTACCATATGTATAGTATATACAACTCTCTCGTAGCCCATCACCATCCCCCCCATTTTTCCTGTCATCCCCAAATTAAGATCACCTTGTCCTCTCGTCTTGGAAACTTGTCCCCTTGTTCTGCCGCCCCCTAGGGTGGTGTAACTGTGATATATATATATATATATATATATATATAAACATGTCCCATGAAGGGATGTCTCTTCTTGGCTCATTTTCAGTATAAATACAAGAGATCTTTTCCTTTGGAAAACATATCAATTAAAGATAGTGCTATTACAATTGCAATGATGGTTCAATTTTAACATGGTATCAGAACCAAGTTCCTTCAAATTAGTATTACAAGCTAAAAAGTAGATATGAAGAGCAAAGTTTAGGAGGAAATGGTGAAATACTCTATGGCCGCAACTCCAACTCCAATTGGATTTGCAACCACAACACATTGCGAGATGTGCACTGCTGGTGAAAGGGTCACGTCACCGTTGCTATGCTCTGGGATACTCTCACCAATAATGTTGTTAATAAAAAAAGCACATACATTGCCCAAATATTGCTTTTCAAGTTTAATGTAGTTGCCACCAATTCTCATTGGATATCTCGATGACTAAATATTTAAATGGATTGACATCATACTACCAATATATTATCTTACATGTCTTCAACACAATGTTCCCTTATTGAATGACAATGCTGTAATTAGGGCTTCCCCATTTTAGCTCACTAACAAAGCTTCTCCATAGTTGAGGATGAACAATGACATGAAGGAGAACTAGGCTACATTCATAGTGTGCTACATTCACATAGTATGTTCTCCAAACGTAGATACAATCATACATTGCTAAGGTTTACCAACTAGTCACAAGAGGTCCACCCTTTGTAATAATATAAGACTAGTTACATATTTCTTATATCAGGAATGATAAAAAATGAATGAAAAAGGAGACATATATGACTTAAAAAATGAAGTGAATCACGTGAACCATTGATTCACTCGGTGACATCAATGCTTAAGACATGCACTTGATACATAAAAAAATGAATATCATCATCAAGACAACCAACAAATAAGGACATATGGGATATGGTACACAACTAGGAATCAACACTTAAACAGAAAAATTATAGACCAACTCCACAACCACTACTAGCACATGCATCTGAGAGAGATAGGTTATCCAAAAGCTTCTAGATCATCCAATGATCAACTCCATAACCTTTATGCATTCTAGGTAACAAAAGAGACACCTTCCAATATCCATGCATTAGGAATTATTCCGTCATCAACCAAGATCTCAAGATCAATGCCATTTCAACATGGCCAACTCTATTTTCTCTATCTTCGCCATCCTTCATGAAATGTCTGTTGTCTCCAAAAAAACAAAATCAATTGCAAGACCTCCACTCATCAAAGGACTAATTATTAGCCAATTTCTTCAAAACAAATTCCTTTAAGCTTTGCAAGCTAAGAAATCTTAATAGAAGAAATACCCAAAACCAGAAACAATGTGAATCGTCACATGTAAGCATCATTCGACTCACAAGACTAAGCTTTGATACCAATTGAAGAGAAATGAGAGCATACCAGAAAGTCATATGAGATTAGTACACACATCCTGTATTTAATAATTTCTTGACTAAATTCTAGTAAGCAAATACAATTACATACTACTATTCCATAAAAGCAGAAACAAACATAGTTGATTTCCCACAATCAAAACCTTAAAGGAAAGTGATTACAGTTTATCAATCTAAACATATTTAAACAATATTACAACATACAAATTATTTTTTTACATTCATGAAACTAGAAGAATGAGATAGAATAGAGGACACATATATACATGAGAGAAACCTTTCCAAATAAAAACCTTTCCTTCCAAAACATCAGGCTAATGTATTATTTAGGGACAAGTTACAATAAATTTTCAACCTTCACATGGAGATTTACATCTTGCTCCATTCTAGAGAAAGTCCAACAAAATACTTTTCATCTCTCTCTTACATCTCTTTAGCAACTCATTGTATTTATAGAGTTTTCATACAAAAGGAAACAATTTCTAAAGTGTCTACATTCAATTTATCTACAACTTATTTGGAAACCTCCTTTATGCACAACTCTTGTGTAAAAACAAAGCAAAGAGAATAAAGCTAAGCCTGTCCTTGTGGAAGCTTTGGTCTCATTTAGCATCTTCCAAAAATATATAAATAAAAAATCAATAAAGCATGATAAGGCTGAGTCACCATATCTCAACAATCTCGCACTTGACAAAGACCTTATAGATATCATCACAACCATTCATGAAACCACATTAATCTTAACACATTCTCTCATGCTCCAACTAGACACCTGTCCAAATAGCACAAGCATACGATCACAATGATAAAAAAGGCTACAAAATACTGCCAACACTACACAAATAAAAAACATCAACTTCTTAGCCCAACAAAAACAACTCTTCATCAAAAAAACTTTGTGAGTGCGATTTACGATAATCCGTATCTCTGTGGTGTAGTTGATGAGGATTTCAAAGTGATTTTAGAGAGAATTCATGAGATTTGCAACATTGCACAATATCAACTAGAAGATATAGTCGAAGCAATCAAAGATTAAGGATTAACAATGTCGACTAAAATGAACCATTGAAGTATAGTTGCAAAGTAATAATATACCACTTGTACAAGCAAGAGAATCCTTTATCATTTCTCAAACAATTTCAAAAGTATTTTTCTTTTCTTTTATGATTTGATTATATATGGCTTTCATTGAAGCAACGTGTATCAAGGATACACATATAAGTATTCATTATCCTTGAGTATTACATTTATCTACTCACTAGTATATGTCTTGTAAGAGCTATTTGCCTTGATATTTTCCTTTCTCTCCGATGATATTCTTGTAGTAAAAGGAAGATTGATATCCAGAGGGAGTTTGACACTTCATCAAAGACAACATTGGATGAAGAGCTCAAAAGATTGATATTAAGAGGGAGTCTAAAAATTTATGTATGATTGCATGATTTTAATGGATGACTTTCAAGTGATTATCATTTGTGTTTGTAGAAGTTAGTAAAAGGAGACGATCTTACAATAACTTAATCTTCTATTATGATGGATATCTTATGATGTCTAAGAATGTCATGATAGATTATACTTTGCATGGTGGACTAAGTTCCTTAAATAAATCATAAATGTTCCTATGGTAAGTATCATTGAGGATACATATGCACACACCTTATGAACATTTTTGAGTACTTGGTGAATGTCATGCAACTTGATGATTAGGAGGGCATTACTCAAGAGTACTTGGTGAATATCTCACAACTCAATGTCCAAGAGGCCATTACTCAAAGCACTTGGTGAATATCACATGACTTGATATTCTCCATTGCCCAAAGTACTTGATGAATATCACGTGAGTTGATATTCTGAGGCTAGGACTCTTGATATCATGAGATGAAATCTAATGATATCTTCTGATCAAAGATATTCTTAAACATGGAATCCTTGATATTAAATTGAGGTAATACCAGATTTATGTATTTACCCTACCTAGCTAGTTTTTGGTAAGGTTATTATTTTTGGTAGCTTTAGTTTTTGATTAAGGAAAACAGGTTTTGAAGGGAGCTTGAAACCCTTTAGCAATTTGAAAAAAATTTCAATGAAACCCAAACCAAACAAAACTATAGTCCATAGGTGGAATAGGTTGCCAAAGAACTAGGTGACGATGGTGGCAACAAAGGTAACACAGTATACCTCAGCCACAAAAAATAGGTTTTGACTGGGCACCTAAAACCCCATGGTTAATAAAAGGTAGACAATAATTCCCAAACCATGAACAACTACAAAGTATGGCAGGCCGGAGAAGCCAGGAGCCAAAACGAGACAAGGACTCAAGATTTCCCTTTTAGTCCATTCTTTTGAGAATGCAAGGCCATATCAAAAGTTGGATTGGTGGGCTTGATCTTTTTACCTTTAACAGTTGTCCAACCATCCTCCACCAAACTAGCAGCCTTCTGCCACACAAAGTCATCTACATCACAACCAGCCCCAAAAAACCCTATGGCTTGGGGAGAGTCCTGGGCCGCATCAGAAGTAAGGAGCAACAACAACATCCAGAGGTGGAGCCACAAGAGGGGCTACAATTGAAGGGCTAGTGGCAGAACTCGAAGGGGGAGAGGACACCACCATTGGGGCAACAATCGTACCATCAAAAGTGTCCCAAGGCTAGCCTCTATCCCCATCAGAGGGGGCTTTCTGAACTGTTTAGTGAACACCCAAAGCCCATTTCCACCAAGTAGGTGACTTCTTTGGTCTAGAATTAGAGGAGCATCGAGCAGCTAGGTGTCAAGTCTTGTGAAATTTCCTACAACGGAAGGGGATACCCTCATAGTCAAGAAGTTGAATCCATGAGCCAAGAGTGGTGACCAATATAATCTTATCGAGGAGTCCTTTGGAGACATCAATCTCCACTAGAATGCGAGAATATATTGTCTAAAATACACTTGAAGATGCTGTATCAACCAATAAAAAATCCCCAAGGGCCTCCCCCACTGCCTCCAAGACATAATCCAACCAAAGGTGAAGGGAAAGATTCGATAGTTTAACCCACATTGGAATTTTATTGAAGGATTTCATCGATAGGTTAAAATCCTTATACCAAGGTTTAGCCATCAAAGGGAACTTCTCCCCCCATGAGAAACCACAACACAAAATGATGTTTTTATCTTCAGTGGTAGCAAATTTCACTATGAAAAAACCCCTAGCTACAGGGTAAATTTTGGCTATTTTTGAAATGAGGGGCTCCCACACATGGGAGATCCAGGTGTGTAGATCTGATAGAGGGCCAGAAACGCTTGAAACAAAAAATAACCACCATGGACGAGAAGTCCTCCACATAAGTGGAAATCTCCTCAGCAATTCAAGACCCTAAATCAAGCATAATTGAGTTTCCAATGGCCACAAGCACAACAACATAGAGCCCTAGGCACACAGTCTGACCACCAGAGCCACCACCAATTCGGACCTCATAAGCAGCTACATCGGCGTAAGAAATGGTGGAACAACCTACAACACCACTTCATTGATCAATAATCGTCCCAATAGGAACAACTATAGAGGAACCACCAAGACCAACCCCAAAGGCAAGGGCGAGAGAAGATAGGGAATGAAATCCATCTAGGGCAACACTGCGGGAGGAGCTTGAAGCAAAAGAGGAAAAGGAAACCCCCGAGCCAAACCCTACACCATCCCCATCCAAGGAAAAAGCTCGTAAAGAAGTTGGCTTGACAGAACCAGGCGCAAACTCCCATTTGGACAAGGCATTCAGCTTCGTAGGCATAGACTCCCGCTCATACAAGGCATTTGGCTTTGCAAACAACATTATTGTTGTTGTTTTGCTTTAAAACTTTTTTTTTTGGTAGCTTTAGTTGTGTGTGTGTGTGTGTGTTATACACACACACACACACACACACACACACACACACACACACACACACACACACACACACAGAGAGAGAGAGAGAGAGAGAGAGAGAGAGAGAGAGAGAGAGAGAGAGAGAGAGAGAGAGAGAGAGAGAGAGAGAGAGAGAGAGAGAGTAATTGTAATTATATTGATTACATAATAATGAACATGTCTCTTCTTGACTCATTCTCAATATAAATACCAGAAACTAAAGATGTATTACGTTCACAGTGATCCTCCAACTTTAACACCAATAATTGAGAAATGAAGATTAACCCTCTAAATTCAAAGTTTAGCTCCCTTCAAGATGTTCAATGACTATAAAAAAGAAAAAAAACATTAAAGAAATACTTTTTACCAAAACATAATTTAAAGGGTAAAACATTCATTCTTCACTGTGAACATGTGTAGAGTATACAAGGATTTAGAAAAGCATAAAGACTTTACGGTTTAGAATCAAGATAACAAAAATAGAGTCTGCACTAATAAACCTATCCACACACATGATCAAATAGTTCTGAAATAAATAACTACTAACATGAAAAGAACTTCACTATAAGTTCATTCATCCATTGCTTCTAATACACATATTTGTAGAGACATGAAGTTTGCTTTTCTATCCATCCACATGTACTAAGTTAGAATATTAACGTAAGTTTACCGTAGTGCCAACTATTCAAATATCATAATATATAGCCACTAGGCTCATAGTCTTGAAAATATAGTAAAGCAAATTAACTCTAGATGGAGTGATTTTTTTTTTCTACGTAATCAAAATCACTAACTAAACTTAGATAAATAAAATATGGTAGACTTTGCATCATGATCATATGGATGGGGTGGAGTTGACGTATTCCAAATGTGTCACCGAGAATTTTAGAATCATTTGATAGTGTGGGAGGATGATGTGAACAATATGTTGTTTTCATGCCTCCTTGTCTATTTGAACTAGGGTAACCTTTTCTTTGTGTGTCTCTAGGGGCTCGTTTGGTTTGTGGAATTGTAGAAATTGAGATTTCTACAAATTTGGATTTAGCCAAATCAAGGTTTTGCAAAACTTTTTTTTTAAATTTTTGGGATTTTATTTGAATTGTGTGTTTCACTCGGAAGATGAGTGTGAAGACACATATTTATCCGTAAGCTTGAAGTTGAAGGCAGACTCCAAAAATTAGTCCAATCTATTGTTTTTACACTTCTCATAAAACATAACTAGGTTTTGATTTTCAATTCCTACTTGCTAGTAGGTAGTCATAAAACCCAGTTTTGAGACAAAATTAGAAGTGGTATTCTAATTCCATTTTTCCAATTTTGAAACAAACACAAAAATTTTCAAATCTGAATTTTGAAAAAGCCAATTCCTGTCATCTTCCACAAACCAAATGAACCCTAGATGATCTTGATAGATCATCAACATCGACTCAACTTGTGCCATCTTGGCAAAATCTTCAATAGTGAGGGAATTAGTTTCTCTAACAAATTTTATTTCTTGTTTCCTTAAAGACTTTATCATATCCTCTACCTCTTCTACCATTTTTCCATCTTCCTTCATCAATTGGATGTCAATGCATTTAAGATCATTTTGCAGTGTTTATGTCAGTTCTTTTAACATCTTAATTGACTCCTCATGTCCTTGTTTAATAATTGAGTTCCTTTTTGGGACATACAATACATTATCATTTAGCCTTGCTACAAACTTCTTATCTAAGAATGACATTATTCCAAACTTTTGAACATCATTCATCTGAGTTGTCACTGCAATCTGTTTTACTCTCTCTTTATCCGCGGAAGCCACTTTAATGTCGACCTCTTCGCTCACCTCAATTGGGTTTATGTAGAATTTTCCTAGCTCAAAGATAGGGTCAACGGTGAGGGACATTTGAGACAGTAATTGAGGACTCATATGGACAATGAATCACATTTGCCTCACTGTCTTACGTCAAATCTTATTTGTCCTATTCATCCTTCCAAGTATGAGAGATCATTCTCTTTGTAAAATATGCAAGGCGCTTGAAATCGACTACACTCGACATCACACCTAAACCCACGTTTTCTATTACAAAGTCTTTTGGGGAAGCCTTATTTATATCTTGTTGATTTGGGCCATCGAGTTACTGGTGCTCTCATCAGCCTCAATCATGGCTTCTATTTTGATTTTCTTGCTCTTAGATGCCTTTTCCAAGCACTTGCTTACCATGTCTTTGATAGGAATAGAGATTGGGACTACATAGGTTTCTTCCCAATTGAAGTTTCCTAACCATTTGGGGACACCTGTGGAAAACTTCACTACTGGTGTTTGAGAATCTACTTGGTTTGTAAAGGAAGAAATTAAGCTTGGAATTTAATAAGTCAACTTTGACTATTTAACACTTTTAGCCTAGGAATCAAGCCTTAGTGTGTGATGTTTAAGTCGTTTGGCTTCGTAACAATCATAGTAGTTGAAGGATTTTAATCCATCTTTGTGTTACTCTTTATCCAAATTATGGGCCTCAAATACTTGATTTACCATCCTCTCAAGAACTTCTTCTGTAGTATCAAGATCCACCACAACCTTCTTTCTAAAACCTTTTCTATTTTTATCTATATGTATTAAGCAAGGTACACAAGTAGGGGAAGGACTCGAGGAAGAATTTGTCAACCTTTTCAGTACAATTTCTTCCAATTCAACTACTGAGGGACCTACAATATCAACAAGTTTTTCAATAAGAGGAGGTATACACATGGTAGAATCATGATGAACATCATTAGGAATTTGAGGATTATGCATAGATGCTCTCTTAACCATTTCTCTATTCTCCTTATGACATTGAAGAATTTCACCTAGATACTCTCTTCCTCTTTTTGCTCCAAATTAATTTATGGTAAGGGTTGTCCTTGAACCCTCATGCTCTAGATTGGACACACTTTCTCCTTCTTTTTTACTAATTCCTTTAATATCCATCTTTAAATTCATACCGATGATTTAGTTCAATGTGAACCTCTACCATAATTTCTTTCTCACTTAAAACTTGTCACAACAATTCTCCTAATAATCTTTGAGTTGCAGAATGTGCTAAAAATATCCTCCTACAATAAAATGAGCTAGAGCATAACCTCAACTATCAAACTTCCTTTGGGATATATACAATTGGGGATTCAACTTTTTTAGTTCCAATTCTAAAGTGAGATCATCTGATATGGATTTACAACTATAATGCCCTGGTACAATTGGAAAAATAACCCTTGAAGTCCCCTTATTTCCTAGTTCTTTGTCAACATGAGCAAGTTGTCTACAAATCTCTACCAACAACTATCAAATTTATACATGGGGGGTTTAAATTGTTCTCCCTAAAAGCCTCTTGTTTTGATATATGCGAACCTTATAAATTGAATGAAATAACTCCCATAAATATTGATGAGCTCATTGGCTTCATCTAACATTTGTTTGTTCAAGTTCCATTGTAATTCAAAGAGAAGTATTCATAGGAAGACATTGTTTACCCTCATAAAATTATCATACTACTTCTGCTATTGTAGGTAATGCTATTATAAATAGGATGACATTTAAAAACTCTTCATACCCCAAAAAATTTCCAAGTCTTCATGAAGTCTATGAGTAATTACATGGGCATAGTGTAGATATCTTCCTCCACTAATAAACACTTGAATAAAAAAGTACATCCATTCTTGCCAGTAAAAAGCATGAGGGTTTCCCTTAAGGTGGTTAAGTAGAATCAAAACATCCTTACTTATGTTATTAGCTACTCTCTTGTTAGGGGTCTCAACAGTCTTGAACGTCTCTTTTCATTATTCTATAACCAATTTTTGGCGATAATATTTTTCTTTATATAAAAAGTGGAATATGTTGTGCCTATAGACAAGTCCTCATATGTTTCCTTATCTAGGATTCTCATAGCAACTATAAAAAATTCTTTGTTAATTTTCTCATAGCAACTATAAAAAATTCTTTGTTAATTTCCACCATACCAACATTTTTGATGTATCAAATATTGACATAATACTTGTTCATATATTCTACCACTAGTTTAGGACATGACACATCTATGGGAAAGACTACAACTTCAATCAAGGCACTTTTCACAATATTGTTCATCATTGAATTTAAAACTAGATTTTTAGCTCTTTCAAGAAATTCTTCCAAGTTAGCTTGAGCTAGGGAAGTATTCCCAACTCTAAGAGGGTTCTTATCAAACATGAGGGGCATTCCAACTTTGTAAGAACATGCCTCGTGATAATCCTTTCCCAAAAAATCAATAAATACTTTTAAAACACAAGGGATTCATATTTGTAAACAACAAATATAACTTTTTTTTTTTCTATAGCAAGGACTAAAATACAAAGAAAGTAATTGAAAATCATGTGCTACTCATCAATTCTTGCTACTTTGATGAGAAAAAATGGATTTAAATTCACCACTCCACCTTTGTAGTACGTTATCCCATAATGGAAATTACTTTTCAACAAATGTGTAATAAGGCAAAAAATCCCAATAAGTCAATTCACATGCTCTAAATAGCTCACTCAATCATGGGAAGTGTTTTTTGATTTGATGAAGTTCTAACAAATATATTAATTACAAATCACCTACACACAATGAACTTAAGTCCTCATGATTACTTCCATTTTATAACAAATTAAATCTTGGCTCCTTAGAATATTCCCTTTTCACGTGTTTGATCCTCTACTTTTTATTAATGCCTCCACCTTCTTTATAACAAAATCTTAAAAAATTGAACCTTGAACCTTGTTGAAACATTGTTCAAAGGGTCAACTTCAATGTTAATGTTAGACTTACATAGACATGCTTAGATATTTAAAGACAACGTATGAAATGTAACGACCCACAAAAATTAAATATTGAAACCTAGAAACTATTGAATCACGAACTTTGTGTTAGAGAGAGAAGTCCACCCACACAACTAGGAGTGGGGCAGGGAGGGTGGAGTGGTGCGGTGGGGTTGGTGAATTAGTTTTTGATGTAGGAGCATCTTGGGGCTTGGAGCTATCTTGCATCAACGAATTTTTTTCTATAACAATCTAATGTTCGCAAAGTAGCTGTTGCAACTTTTGGTTTCGTGTTATGAGAAGTTAACATCATGAAGGTGACCTATTCTAGCTCCTCATCCTAAGTGTGTGAGCCTTGATTTTTCATACTTCTTGAGTTTTGTGTCATTCTTTACAATCCTTATTTCATGCAATTTTTTATTTTAAGAGGCCTACTATTTCATTTGTCACAGTTTCTTACGCTCATGTGGCATGTTGCATAATTAGGAGCAGACTCCTAACACACATGTGAAACCCCCTCTAAGGACATGTTGTTTCTTGTTGACAACTATTTATGTTTTGATTCACCCTTTCGAGGATGGACCTATAATGTAATTAAATGCTTGACTAGCTAAATTTTGGCTTAGCTGACTATATAAGAAATTTGGTGAGATGTAGGAGAGAGATAGCAAGGAAGATAAACAAAGACAGTAAGAAGATTAGAAAGGATTAGAAGATAAAGAAAATAGAAGATGGAAAACAAGGCTTTGATTTTGTATATTTCTTGTTTTGTTTAAGGATGGAACCTAGAAGGCCTCACAACTAGTCATGTTATGGTGGTTCTTTATGCAAAGCTAAATAATCACACCTAAAATGTGTTGCATTTGGCCTCGTGTTCTTTGTAGATTCATTTGGTTTATGTATAGCTTACATGTGTAACTCTTAGCAAGTATAGAAGGTTGTAGTTGACTTTATTCTACATGTTGTAGTTTCTCTCTTCTTGCACCCTCCTTACGTTAGGTGGTATAAGAGAAGAATTATTTCTTGTGGATTGTATCGTGGAGAACATTAGTGGATTGGTTATAGGGTGGCAGATCTAAAATCTGATCTATAACTCACAAAAGGTTATAATCTTGTAGGAACTACTGTCAAGATTGTTCATGGTAGATGAAATGTAGACAATGCTATAATGAACATGTTGAGGTAGATTGCAACTAGTCTTGAAGTTGTGGAGACAACCTACAGAAGAGGTGTATATTTTGAATATGTTAATGATGAAGAAGAGGCAACACCTAATCCTAATCCTTAACCTGAAGTTGAACAAGATGAATAAAGGCTCTTAAGAGTTTTGTCTAGGGTGAATGTTAGACTTGATGTTGAAGTTGCTTGTTATTATGGAAGACTTGAAACTGATGTATTATGGATTGGATCTCTGAGATGGAAAAATGCTTTGAGTATGAAGGTACTCCTGATAATAAAAAGGTTAAGATAGCAACCAAAAAGTTGAAAGGTCATGCTTCTCTTCGGTGGGATCATTTAAAAATTGAAAGACATAAGAGAGGAAAAGAAAAGATCAAAATGTGGATGAAGATGCTTGGAAAAATGAAGAAGTTTCATCTAGTGGACTACCAAGTTAGTTTGTTGAGGAAGATGAAAAATTTAAGGAAAAAGACATGAGTGTGAATGAATAAACTTAGGTAAGAAAGATCATTTGTCTCTTCTAGTTCTTTGTATTGAGCATATAGATCTTGAAACTCTTTAGTGGCATAGAGGATATCATGATCATCCAAACTCATTTGAGTTTTGGTAGAACAAGGTCTAGAGCCCATAGCGGTACATACAAAATAAAGCATGAAGGAGACTGGAGGAAGCTAATAAGGTGACACAAGATAAGTTAATGTCCAAACTAGAGAGGTAGAGTGTTCACTTGTCAAATAGAGGTAGCAATGAACAAGTGACTTATCAAGCAAAGTGTCCAAGAAGAGAAATTAGCATCTCAAGTCAAGAACTAGGAAAGAAGCCAAAATAACCAAGTAGATAGATAAGAAAAAACAAGTGAACAAAAATTCCAATCAAGGAGATGAGTCGATAGATCAAGGTAACGTTTAGAAAAAGAGGGTCCTAGAAAGAGGACATAGATGAAGAAGGTGGGAAAGACCAAAATCCACTTTAAGCATGTTCAAGCACTAGAGACATAGAAAATCAAAGTCAAATGATGAAACTCTGCTAGTTACAATGTATGTGCTAAAATTCTTTATACACACACTTCAACAGTCATTGTTTTGTGAGGTTCATCCAAGAATGAAAATTAGGTTTTTCATCTTGAACGTTTGTGCAATTTGACTTGTTGCCTCCTATCTAGATAGGGTTCTTTAATTGCTCTTAGAATCAAGAGTTTAGTAAACCATAAACCATTACTAGAGTGAAGGATCTAGGAGAATGAATGCATCTATATTTTTGCATTTTCAATGCAAGAAAGTATGAATTAATCTAGAATAATATGGAAAGAAACTATTAATCTAGATAAGTAAATAGAATTCTAGTTTAGTCTGAATGCAACTAAAAGCTAGAATGAAAAGCTATTAACAATCTAAGAAATCTAATGCACAATAATCTAGCATGAATTTGGCATAATTTAATTACTCAAATTACCCCCTTTTTTGAATGAGAGGTAGAAAACCTCCTTTTATAGAAATCCAAATAAATCAATGCTCAAGATTGATTTGGATGAAAGGTTGAGAGTGGTTCAAAGTTGAATTCAAATAGAAAGTTTCTATCAAAGAGGGAGCTCTTGAGAGATTTTAGGAAATAAGATTCAGTTGAGAGTTAGTTGACTGATTTATTTCGCTTTCTTATTAAGTTAACTCAAAGTTTAAATTTTTTGAACTCAAGATGAGATCTTTGGAAGATATTTGGAGATTTAATTAAATATTACCTCATATTTGATGATTTTCTCAATTAATGAATTATTTAAATTCAATAATTGAAATGAGGAGATATTATTTAATTAAATGTATTTAATTTCTATTGTGTATTAGCTAAAATGGGTGAATTTGATTTAATTAAAGTAGTTGGACTTATAATTAAATTGATTCAATTAAAAGGTTAATTTAACCAATTTAAGTTGATGTTTAGGAATTAAATAAGATTTTTGATTAATACCGATTAGGGTTTCCTATATTTTACACTTAGGTCAATTAAAGACAAGTTGTTAGAATTGCCTAGTGCAATAGGACTTTATGATTAAGAGACTGATGTTGAGAATAATGCAACAAAATTGGTTCAGAATGGCAAGTTGTCAATTTTGGGGTATTACATTTTCCCCTCTTTAAATTGATGTGCAAGTAGCATATTGATTCAAAGAATAATCAAAAGTATGAACCATAGAATGAGAATTGAGATTGTCTCTATGGCCAATGATACATAAACCTATTGATGAGATTTTTAAGGTTATCTCCAGAATGAAGCTTAACTTTCTGGAGTCTAGATAGAACACTTAGATACTTGTCTAAAAGAACAAACATTGTCATGATTCATAGGATCATTTCCAGGATGAGACTCAATCCTTAGGAATTAGGGTTAGAATGCCCCAATACTTGTCTGTTAAAAGATGATAGTAAAACTTGTCATTAACTGTAGGAATATACCCAAAATGAGGCTTAGTCCCAAGAGTCTAAGTAGAACACTTTGATACCTGTCCATCAAAGTATGGAAAGATTAATCACAATTTAAAGGATTGTCCCCAAAATGAGGCTTAATTCTCAAGAGTCAGGGTTAGAATGCCCCGATACTTGTCCATTAAATAGTGATTGAAAGAAAGCTTAGAATTATCTCTAGAATGAAGCTTAATCCTCCATAGTCCAAATAGAAAACCTGAATACTCGTCCATAAAAATATAATAAGACCTAATCATGAGTCGTAGTATTATCCCTAGAATGAGGCTTAATCCTCAGGAGTCCAGATAGAACACCTGGATACCTATCCATTGAACTATGATATGAACTATTATAAGTGTGATCACCTTATCAAAAGATGAGATAGATGACAAAGATTTCCAAATAAAGGGAACAAAGATGCCCCAAGTGATGAGATTTCCCTAGCAATTAGGACATTATGTTCAGATTCAGTTGAAACTAGTTTTGAAAGATTCAATGATGTAATCATCCTGCCCCCTCGGGAGCTAAACTAAAAGATAACACACCAGAATATTGATGCAGAGTAGTAGATTCAAAGATACTAAAGTGATCATAAATTTAGAAGAATGTAGAATAGATCAGAAGGACATGAAAATTTTGAGTTGATTTAGAGTGATTTTGAGGTTCATTTGACCAAGTTTGACCTCAATTGACCAAGTTGAATTTTGATGAAAAAGTTGAGAATTTTGAGAAAATGTTGATATGATAAGATGTTGAGATGCATATTGCATCAGAAAGATGGACTGCATAAGCGTTTGATTGCATTGGTCCTAAAATTTAAAAATGTAATATTTTGATATCGATCCCAAAAATGAGTTCAAAGTAGTCAAAGTAGCTAAGAGGGTGATTAATTGATCATTTTTGTAGTTAAGATGAAAATATGGCACATATCAGAAGTCTTTTGCCTCTCAAGTCAAGAAATGCAATCAAACAAGTTACCAAAATTATGCCATAATGCAAGTCTAATATGAAATGTAGTCCTATGCTAGATGCAATCCCTAGGACTTGGTTACTGAACCCATAAGATAGTGTATCATCATAGAGCATATAGTTAGACTCGCAAATGTCATACAATTTGCACTAACATTGCAATCGTGAGAATATGAATATGATATTGTCTTAGTTTTGCTGAGAATAAGTGTAAGAATTAAGGTACCAGAAGCCAAAATGACCAAAAAAATTGTCACTTTAAATGTTGCAAGCAAACATAAGCATCAAAGCATGAACATTAGGATTACCAAAATGTTTTTGGCATGAGAAAACACCAAAAACGTGAGAGATCCTTCTCATGCTAAGTAATCAGTAAGTATTATGTCTAGAACGACCCTTGCATTCGTAACTTAAGACATAAGTGCACTAAGTATACCCGTAGTGACCCATACATTCACTTAATAGGACGAGTATCACAATTATACTATAGCATAGAGAATACACTCTAATAGTCAAGGAGTAGAACCAACCTCACTAAAGTATCCAGATAAAATGAGTCAAGGTACACACAACCATCCAATACAAGATAGAGGCTCTTATAGTGGATAACCCTTTTATATGTATGCTTCAGATCATTAGAACTAAACTAGCAAGTAGAAATAAAAGAAAAGATCATGCCCCTAGTCCTTACTTCTCTAGTCAAAAGAGACATCCTCGAGTTTCTCAAATGAAAGTGATAAAGAGAAAGTGAAAAAAAACAAAGAAAAGCTCAACCTAACTCAAATAGTGTCAATGTTTCCCTCTCAATGTTAGTGTTATAGTATTGATGTCAAGTGTCGATGTTCAAAACATGTGTAAGAAATCTCTTTAGTAGGAGGACAACAGTAGACACACTTAGTTAGGACAACTAGTGATTGACATTAGAGAGAAATCTTCATTGAGAAGAATCTTAGTAGGAACTTAAGTAATAGTAGAAAAACACAGTTAGAACAACTATTGACTGACGTGAAAGAGATTTTCTTTGAAAGGAATCTCAATAGTAAAGTAAGCGACAATAGACATACATAGCTATAACAACTAGTAACTAATGCTTAAGAGATCTTCTTTGAGAGGAATCTCAATAGTAAAGTAAGAGACAATAGATAGACATAGCTAAAACAACTAGTGACTAATGCTTAAGAAATTATGAAACTGTAAGGTGTTTCCCCTAAAACTATGAAATAAGAGGCACCTATTTACTGGGTTTTCACCTTCTTGGCAGAGATTATATTTTTGCTACCATGATGCCTATTTGCCAATTTTTCATCAATGGCACTGTTTCCTTTTTTTTTTTTCTTTTTTGTATTTATTTGGTATTACCAAGGTGCCTATCGCTAGGTTTTCACCAAGAAAATAGATTTTTTTCAGGACTTTTTGCAAATTTTAGACTTTTTTAGAGATTACTAGATTTAAAGTATGATCATATCTTTTTGTTCCAGTGTCTAGTGAGGTGTAGGATAGGATGTAGTAGCAAGTTGGTGGATAAGCAAAGATGAACAGGAAAGGCGTATGAAGCAAGTAAAAGTGATCCTCAAGAACTAGCTCTCTAAGAGTACCCAAGCTAGGGAAAATGAAAGATAGCCATATGAAGTGGGTTTTGGATAATCAATGAAAGTTAACTAGTGAGATAGGATAATGTCATGAAAGCAAGTAATCCAAAAGAGTGGACCTATCAAGAGGCCTCTCTAAGAACCATATTTTTCTTCTTTATTCTTTTGATCAAGACCTAGGGGTCAAGTAGATAGGATAGTGATAGGATAACCTGATTATAATTAAGGATAATGGAGGCTATGAGTGAGTGACTCGGGATAAGGAGGATCATGACAGGTGGCTTGGTGGATTAGATAACCCATGCTCACAAATAACTCAAAAGTGTCAAGATCAAAGAGAAAAGATGGAATGGATGGATTATGGAAGAATTACGCATGATGCCAGTTTGCCAAGTTTTTTCATCATGGTACTTGTCCAAGGTGCCACAAGAGGACGAATTTATTTATCTTTAATTTTTCTACCAAGGCACATGTTTCCAGGTTTTCACCAAGGCACACTTTTTTTTTTTGAATTTTTAGATTTTTTGGAAAGAATTCAAGCCTTTTGTCAATTTGAATAGTACTCCTATTGGAAGGAGAAGTTCTGATAAGCCAAGACCATAGAAAGGTATGCTCAAAGATGTTGATAGGGTAATGGAAGGGAGATAGTAGAAAATATATATGGAGGATAAGGTTTTAGGCTATGGATGAGATAAATGGGATGGAAGGATAAAAGGAGGAAGGGCAAGTAATAGGGTATTGAAAGGGATGTGCAAGTGTAGAAGAAAAAATGGGTAAGATCCATTGACACACACTGTGAAGGGTAGTGGACTAATAAAGGAAATATGGACAAAATAGTTTGAGGTTTTGATGTATCAAGTAGTAGAGTAGTTTTAGAGGAAGATGGAGTGGAAGGTTTTGAAAGCTTTTGTGGAAGTTGTTTAGAAGTAGATGGAATGGAGGCTTTTGGAAGCTTGAATATTAACCTTGAAGTATTTTCAATATTGCAGTATTTCAAAAGAGACTTGGGGATCCATATGAATTTATAATTTTCTTTTCCTTTGGATTCTCTAGAGCATAGTTCTTCAATGATGGATTTAGGAACCCATATTTTCTTTGATTTTTTTGTTTTGCTAGTGGACCTTTGTGGTCTCTCGAATATTTATTTTTCCTTTGTAGTCACATGTCAATTAGAGAAGACATTGTGATCTTCACTTGTAAATGGATTCTTGAGTTTATTCTTAAGTTGATCATCCAAATTGCTATCGAAAAACTTGGGACTTGTGGATGAATAAGGCTAATATGACTGGGCTAGATGGAAAGGTGGACATGAAAGGTTCACACAGATGAGTGTCTTTTTTGATCTTGAGGTATGATAGTAAAAGTGGGTGATAAGATATGAGTGGAAGTAGGAGATGGAGGAGCATAAGTTCCTAATATGGAAGGAAGGTTTGAAGGTTTTAACTTAGATGGATAAGGACCAAGGATAGACTTACAAGATGCAAAGGGATAGTGGATAGGTATATTAACATATTTAGAGTGAAAACATGACCAAGACCATTAATAGACTCATGAGAAAATTTGATAGGAGTAAAATCTTTAGTAGGAGTATTTGAAGCTTGAACATATTTTTGAAGTGAGTATGGAGAAGTAAAACAAGAGGGGATATTTTGATCTTGACAAGGATTTTTGGATAGTATATGAAAAGTATTTTTCTCTTGATATTTAGTAATCTCATTAGAGATAATGGAAGAAATATCTTGATCTTTCTTAGAAGGATAAGGTATGGGAGATGGAGGGCTATGTGGTTCTTGAGATGGAGGGATATGTTCTTGAAGGAGATGAGAGGGTTCTTGATCTTGATCTTTACCTTTTTCAAAATCCTCTTGACATGGATCCACTTCTATGGACAAGGTAGAATGTGGAGTTTGCATGGTAGGATCTTGAAAATATGATGAAGGGCTGGTTGGAGTGGGTCTAGTTGGCATAACATTGCATGAAGGTTGAAGATGTGTAGTCTTAGTGGTGTTGAAGTGGTTTGTAGCCAAGTCAAGATCAGCTTGGGTTTCTTTTAGAGGCATCCCTTGAGGGTACACATAGTCAATAGAAAAAGCATTAGGTGATTTATTTGGTGGAGGTGTGTTGGAAAGCTTAGACACTTTAGAAGGTGATGACATGTTGGAAGAAGTAGAAGTTGTATTTGAACCATTACTAGACATGGTTTCATGATGTTGATCAAGCTTAAGAGTAGCAACTTTGATAGATAAGTTCTTAAGTTTTTGAATTATGCCAACATCAAATAGATCTTGGATTTTATTTTTGATCTGATTAGGATCTAGGACTATTACAGAGGAATTCTTAACATTATTACATAAAGTAAAATTTCAAAGCGTTAATTAGAAAATTAACACAACTTAAATGCTTAAATGAACAAAGCATAAAAAGGTAATGACTGAAAGAAAGAGAGTAGAGAGACATAAGACAAAACACAATTGATAACAGAGTTCATCCGGGAAGGACTACATCTCCGGGTCCAGCTCCAATAGGGGGACTGATCCGATTTGCTCCAAAATCAATTACAAGTGTTCAAGATCTTCCCTTCAAGCACAATTGCAGCATTACTCTCCAATGTGCAGGAATAATCATCAAGTCTCCAAGATCATAATCTCCTTCTCATCACCTGGATCCTTTCCAAAGCCTATTACCCCCATTTTATACATCAAATTTAGCCAAAAATGGGCTAAAACAATTAACCAACATAATCCCCCATTTTGGTTACATATTTCGAATTTACCCCTTTTACCATTATTTTGTTATGATCTCACACCAAAATTAAGGGTTTGTTTTCAACAAATACCCTTATTTAGATAAGATTGGGCGGATTTGTTATGGATAGATAACAACTCTTCCCTTAATATTCTATATGCCATAAATAGCCCATTGGTTGGCCTTAATTTTAGGAGGCCAATGGTGAGGAGTTCAACTCCCATTATCTCATTCCTTTAATTCGAATTAAATAGCTATTTTAATTTTAATTTGAATGTTTTCCCTCTCTTTATGATTTCGTGATGTCATGCTGATGTCATCAAAATCCATACTTTTACTGGAATTTGAAACCATTATAACTTTTGTATTTGATCTTCGTTCTTGATGAAACGAATGCCATTGGAAAGCTTTTGACGAGCTCTTTCATTTGGAATCCATTGTCAAATAATTTTGAGATGATTACTTTTTCACCCTTTTATGACCTCTGGTCCTAGTTTGACCAAATTTTGACCAGTCATAATTTTTGCACTTGAACTCCAATTTTGCTCGTTTGAGTTATGTTGGAGTCAAAATTGTGAACACTTTGTAATGATGTTGATTCTTGGAGCATTGGGGACATTTTACTTTTCAGTAATTTTTATCCCCTGGATCAAGCCTCCCCACTGAAGAGCTTTCGGACCTCTGAAAGTTTGGATTACTCAGAAAGAAGGTGAGGGTATAGTTCCCTCACTTTACCAATCTCCATCCATCTTGCCTTGCTTGGATGCATCCCCTTCAATCCCACTCGAAGGTATTCAACTAGTCCTCTTTGTGAAGTTCTGACATTCCTGTCAAGGATGACATCTTGTGGCAATTCTGACATGTACTATGGTGAAAGGTCATCAACTGATGGAACTTGAACACTAACGTCTTCATCCAAGATCATTGGAGGCTCATACAACTTTAGATTCTCAACATTGACAACTGAGTAAATTTGCATGTATGGAGGAAGATTAAGGCGAAAAGCATTGGTATCAATCTTTTCCAAGATCTCAAAAGGACCATACCTGATAGGCTTGAAGGAAGATTAAGGCGAAAAGCATTGGTATCAATCTTTTCCAAGATCTCAAAAGGACCATACCTGATAGACTTGAGCTTCCTTCCTTCACCTTGCATTCTTTCCTTGCTGATATGTAACCAAGCTCTGTCACCAACTTGGAATTGGTGATCAATGCGATGCTTATCATGGCGAGCCTTGTATTTTGCTTGGCTATGCTCCAAGTGTGCTTCTACTGCCTGATGGATTGCTTGGACCTTCTGGATGAACTTTAAAGCCTTTTCTGCATCATGGCGTCCATCTAAAATGTCATCCTTCCCAAAAGAAAAATCCATTGGTGTCTTAGGCAAGCAACCGAAGCAAGTCTCAAAAGGAGACCTCTTTGTAGAAGAGTGGGTCGCATGTGTGTAAGCATGTTGCACATAGTGAATACTTTCATCCCATAACTTAGGATGCTTGCTGCAGTAACCTCTAAGTAGATGCACAACTGTCCTGTTCACTACCTCTGTCTTTCCGTCGGTCTGCGGATGGAAGGCTGTACTCTTCTTCAGCTTGGTGTCCATGACTCCCCACAAAGATGACCAAAATTCCCCTAGCAATCAAGAATCTCGATCCGATACAATAGAAGTGGGTGACCCAAAATGAACTGTCAGTTCAGCAGTGACCTGCTTTTTACAAGGCATTAAAATACACATTTTGCTGAACCGATCAACCACTACATACAAATAATCATGACCCTTCCTAGATATAGGTAAACCTCCCACAAATTCCATAGACACACTTTCCCATGGACGGGATGGTATAGGTAATGGTGTGTATAAACCCAATTTCCTATTACTTGGTTTGCTTATTGCACACATTACACATCCTTTTATATACTTAGTGACAGTTCCTTGCATATGAGGCCAGTAACAATACTTTTGCAATTGAGCTAATGTCTTACTTACCCCAAAATGCCCTGCAATCAAAGAGGTGTGTGCTTCATGGATTACATGTGCATGTTCATCTTTAGGAATGCATAGTTTTCCCAAGTGGTACAACAAATTATCATGCACATAGTAATCTTTCTCTTCCACATGTTTACCTTGGATTAAAGCTGCATAGATATCCTTAAAGTTCTCATCATTAGCATATTGTTCCTGAAAACTTCCATGAACCATAGAACTATTCTGAAGGATTATCAAAGCATTTTGAACAGGAGGTCTAGAGAGCATATCTACTACTTTGTTATGGGAACCCTTCTTATACTTAATTACCAAATGAAACTGTTGTAGAAAACCCATCCACCTAAAGTGCCTACTTTGTTGCAACTTAGATTGTGAGTGCAAATATTGCAGTGGCTAGTGATCAGTGTGGATTATAGTTTCCTTTCCCATTAAGTAGTGCTTCCATTTTTTAACACTCTGAACTAAAGCATAAAGTTCTTTATCATACATAGGATAGTTACTTATTGCTCCTGAAAAAGTTTTAGAGTGATAGCAGATTGGTTTACCTCCTTGCATGAGTACAGTTCCCATGGCAAACCCACTCGCATTTGTCTCAATCTCAAATGGTTGATGCAAATTAGGTAGAGCTAACATTGGTGCAGTACTCAACTTTTCCTTCAAAGTATCAAAAGCCTTTTGTTGCGGACCCCCCCACTGAAAAGTTGCCTTGGTATTGGTTAATGCATGCAATGGTGATGCAATGAAAGAGAAGTTTGCAATGAACTTCCTCTAGTACTGAACTGCACCTAAGAAACTCTTGACTTCTATAACTATACTTGGCTTAGGCCATTTTACAATACATTCGACCTTCGCAGGTTCTACTTTCAATTGACCATTCCCTACGACATAGCCTAAGTACACTAAGGATGTCTTTGCAAATTCACATTTTGACATCTTTACATAGAGTTTTTCTTTTCTCATTACATCAAGTACTTTCTTTACATGAATTACATGATCATCCCAAGACTTACTGAATACAAGAATATCATCTAAATAGACTATGAAAAAATCATCAATAAAGGGACGAAAGACATCATTCATGACTCTCATGAATGTAGCTGGTGCATTACAAAGCATGAATGGCATAACCAACCACTCATAAAGTCCCTGTTTTGTCTTAAAAGCAATTTTCCAAATATCACTTTCTGCAATTCTTATCTGATGATATCCACTACGTAAGTCTAACTTAGTGAAATAAATTGCATGTTTCAATTGATCAAGTAAATCATCAATTCTAGGAAGAGGGTACCTGTTCTTTACTATTATCTTGTTGAAAGCCTTGTAGTCAATGCACATTCTCCAAGTCCCATCTTTCTTTGGAACTAACACAATAGGAGAACCACAAGGAGAAGTACTAGGACGGATAACTCCTTTCTCGACTAGCTCTTGAACTTGCTTCTTGATTTATTCATTCTGCAACACTGATAAGCGGTACATGCCAATATTAGGAAGTGGTGCATCTTGCTGCAACTGAATCTCATGTTGGATCTCTCTCTTAGGAGGCAATCCTTTCGGTTCCTGAAACAAGTCATCATAGGCAGAAACAACTTTGACTATTTCAGATTTATGTTTTGGATCACATCCCTTAAATGCCTCAGATGTTTCATCTTCTTTGGCTTTTACAATCATCAATACAAAATTCTTACTAGAGTTGACTAACCTTTTCATCTGACCAGCATTAACTAGTGCCAGATTAGTCTTAACCTTATGTGCCCGTACAATGTATTCAATTTTATCTTTAAACAGATGATACTTATTTTCCCCCCTATAGAAGATAGCCTGTCGATCATACAAATAGGGACTCCCAAGTACAAGACCACAAATATCTAAAGGGACTACATCAGCTTCTACCTCATCCACAAAGTTTGCAGTGATAACAAATCTTAACTTGCATTGTTTAGTTACTTGTAACTGTGCATCATCGCAAACCCATCCAAGAGGGTATGGTTTTGAATGAGGCGTTGTAGTCAAATTAAGCTTTTTAACAACTTCTTCAGATATCAAATCAACTTGAGAACCCGTGTCAAATAGTGTATCAACCTTAGTATGCTTAATAACAACTCGGATGTGAAATAATTCATTCCTTAGCTTATCATCCTTAGGAGAAGATTCTTTACTTGTACTTGCACTTATGCTAGAAGAATTTATAGTTGATGAGAGAGATAGACCTTTTCCTTTACCTTGGATCCCGGTAGCAACAATTTTTGTCTCATCTCCGGAGTCAGATCCAAGATCTTGTTGAGTTATAGTAGCAGTCTTTTTTTTGCCTTTGTTTCCACCAAATCGCTTCGGCCTCTTTTCAGGATGCAGCTTCCAACACTTAGAATCATCATGCCCTTCTTTCTTGCAATGTGAGCATGTGGGTTTCTCACCCTCTTTCTTTACTATTGCTGTCTTTTTACCCTTTCCTTTTCCTTTGGAATTTTCCTCAGACTTAGATGGTTTTTTATCAAACTTATCAATGAAAGTACCCTTACCCCTTGAATCTAAATGTGTTGCCTGGACACATACTTCATCCAAATTACAAGGATTCAGAACGAGAATAGAATGCCTTAGGTAAGAATGAAGACCACCTATATACTTGAGTAAAGTGTCCTGGGTATATAATGGGACATTTAATGAAATAGCCTTTTTACAAAATTCGTGGGTGTAATCCTAGACAGACTGACCTTTCCCTTGCCTAAAATGTTGCCAGTTCATCATTAACTGCTGCATATGGCCTAGGGGATAGAATTGCTTCTCTAAAGCAGTAACAAATTCTGACCAAGACAAATTAAACTTACCATGTTGTGAAGTTTCATCCTGAGACCTAATTTCCCACCAAGTTAGAGCTACACCACCTAAATGAAGAGTGGCTAATTGAATTTTGTCAACATCATCTACAAGGTTTTGAACTCTACAGTAGACTTCTACTCGCTGAATCCAGTCATCTAGTTTCTTGGCATTTAACTCCCCACAATATTTTGGCAAGTCAAACTTTACATCCAACTTGATTTGAGGCTTATGTCCACCCTTAAAAATATTAGAAGACTCAGAATGGGTAGAAGAAGGAGAAGAGGGGGGAGAAGGAGATGAGGGAGAAGAAGGAGAAGATGGAGGTGTCTTTGGCAGATCACGATCATCGCCTTTCTTTTTCCCTTTGTCCTTTCGAGCTGCACATCTTCGCATCTTCTCTTCTCTTTCTTGTACCAAAACTTCTACCATTGTCTGCAAATTCTGAAGAGTCTTCTGAATACTCTTATCTTGAAAAGCTTGTCCACCTTCGTCTGCCATTTGTGATGATGGTTTAGTCCTTCGTTTTCTAATCTCAGGATTGTATTCCTCAAGCTTTCCTTCGCCTTTCTCAATCTTGGATCTTGTTAGCATTCAAATCTGCAATACTAGTCCAACAAAAGCTCTAATACCAAATTTGATCTGATTAGGATCTAGGACTATTACAGAGGAATTCTTAACATTATTACATACAGTAAAATTTCAAAGCATTAATTAAAAAATTAACACAACTTAAATGCTTAAATGAACAAAGCATAAAAAGGTAATGACTGAAAGAAAGAGAGTAGAGAGACATAAGACAAAACACGATTGATAACAGAGTTCATCCGGAAAGGACTATGTCTCCGGGTCTAGCTCCAATAAGGGGACCGATCCGATTTGCTCCAAAATCAATTACAAGTGTTCAAGATCTTCCCTTCAAGCACAATTGCGACATTGCTCTCCAATGTGCAGGAATAATCATCAAGTCTCCAAGATCATAATCTCCTTCTCATCACCTGGATTACCCCTTTTACCATTATTTTGTTATGATCTCACACCAAAATTAAGGGTTTGTTTTCAACAAATACCCTTATTTAGATAAGATTGGGCGGATTTTTTATGGATAGATAACAACTCTTCCCTTAATATTCTATATGCCATAAATAGCCCATTGGTTGGCCTTAATTTTAGGAGGCCAATGGTTAGGAGTTCAACTCCCATTATCTCATTTCTTTAATTCGAATTAAATAGCTATTTTAATTTTAATTTGAATGTTTTCCCTCTCTTTATGATTTTGTGATGTCATGCTGACATCATCAAAATCCATACTTTTATTGGAATTTGAAACCATCATAACTTTTGTATTTGATCTCCGTTCTTGATGAAACGAACGCCATTGGAAAGCTTTTGACGAGCTCTTTCATTTGGAATCCATTGTCAAATACTTTTGAGATGATTACTTTTTCACCCTTTTATGACCTCTGGTCCCAGTTTGACCAAATTTTGACCAGTCATAATTTTTGCACTTGAACTCCAATTTTGCTTGTTCGAGTTATGTTGGAGTCAAAATTATGAACACTTTGTAATGATGTTGATTCTTGGAGCATTGGGGACATTTTACTTTTCAGTAATTTTTATCCCCTGGATCAATTTTTCAACTCCATGCAATGTGAAGTTTCATGTACATTATGTCTATGATAGGCACAATAATTACTCATAAATAAGACTCCAGTCAAAGTGACTTTATGCAAAACAATAAGTTTCTTTTGAAGTAGTTCTTCCAAAGTTGATTCGTAAGATTTTCCCAAAGGGGTGAAATCACGTTTTGGTTTAGGTTCTTGGATATCTTGGATTCAAGATTACTAGAATTTGATTTTTTGTTGTCATAGGAAGAAGGGAAAATTTCTCTCAAGAATTTGTTCATTGATGTATCATGTTCTTCCTTTGATCTTTGAAGTTGAGTGCTCATTGATTGGATTTATTTCTTTATGTTTGCAACAAGTATCTCTTCTTCCTCACTAGGAATATTGCATTTAGTGCATTTGTTGTTAGCATTTGTGATGTCCTAGGTTTATGTGAACAATCAAACATAAAAGGTTTGATAGGTTTAGACTAATACCATACATAAAATGTCTTGTCAAAGTAGGTGTAAGCTACAACAAGGGTGATGTTTCCAAGATATTAATAGTCAAAAGAGTGGCTAGAACAATCGAGAGATTGACTACCATGACAACAATGGATAACAAAATAGTAGCACAAGTAGAATAGTGGAGCAAAAAGACTAGTTAAGATGTGGGTCACACAAGTGTTCAACTAAGATAGTTTAATTTTAGATAGTTGCAAATAGATTTGTCTAAGGAGTCATAGACTAGTGAAGGTTCAAGATAGTGTTGTCATCATTTTCAAGCAGTTTCTCATTAACTCATCATTTCACTAATTTTGACTTGTTTGATGTTTATGTAGATTTTGGACTTGAATATTCAAGCACACTAAATACATCAACAATCCTATCAAGGCTTTCAACTAGGATATGCAAAAATCAACTATAGGGTGTCCTCGATATACACAAGGTATGTGAGGCCCAAATCTGTAGATGAAAGAAAATAATGCCACACATTTGGGAGGAAATGATAACCTGAATATCCACCTTCACTTTCCAAAGGTATAAAGTTATTTGGGGCTTAGACAAGAGTGACAAGATTATACTTCCAAGAGTGGTGTCTTTCAATTCACCTCCTGATATTTATAGTCCACTAGAACATGGGAGTTGAGGTCATCCCAAGCGGTGATGAAATCCTAAAGCAGGTTTCCTAAAAATAAAACAAGTCCACTTATTTCTTTTGCACTTAAGATCACCCAAAGGCGTAAGAGGAGTGAATACGTAAGTGGCCTTGGGGTTTAAAAGGTACTTTTTCTTTCTCAATGAATCTTTAGATTTTTTAATCTATTCTTGAAGATACTCGTGTTTAGCATGCAAACTTCTTTCCAACTTACAACATCGTCAACATAAGAAAATGAGAGTTTGTCAACATAAGAAAAAGTGAGAGTTCATCAACATAAGTAAATTGAGCATCGTAAACATAAGAAATTAATAGGGAAAAGAGCCAATTCCTTTATCCATTCAAAGATTGAATGAGTGTTCTTTTTAAGCACCAAACTTGAGTGTTAAAGATTCATTCCAATGAAAGTATGTAAATTTCCTTTAAGTATTCAAGATTGTGTTTTAGCATGCATTCCAATAAAAACTTTAAATTTTAGTTCATGGCATTCAAAATTTCTTTAACAAACATTAATTCAATGAAAGATTTGTCAATTTATTAAGACACTCAATATTGAATTTAATTGTTTTAAGTGTGAAGGCATTCAAGAGTGTGTTTGAATTTTGAATTTAATTGCAACATTCATTCAAAGACAAATGATTAATCATTCAAGTTCATTCCTTCCTAATTTAAAAGTCCTCCCATGTTTGCTTCCTTGCCGCTCTCCAAAAACTTGCAATAATTTTTTTTGATTAAAAATATTTGCATCATGAATTTTTTTTTTGAAAATACATTAAAAATTTATTTAAAATAGAATTTGGAACAAAAAAATCTGAATTTTTTACTGTAAGCTCCTGATATTATCCCAAACCTACAATAAAATTTTCAACTTAAAATTATGGGATTTGTGTCATAAATTAATTTTTTTATTTATGAAAAATCATTAAAAAATGATTAAAAATAGATGTTTGATTAGAAAAATCTTAAAATTTTACTGGAAGCTCCTGAAAGCATCCCAAATCTGCAATAACATTTCTAGATCAAAATTCCATGATTTGCATGATAAATAAAATTTTAATGAAAAATCATAATTTTTTTATTATTAAAAATAGAATCTAGATCAGAAAAATATGAAATTGTTTCCGTAAGCTGCACATATCCATATCAACTAAAAAAAATATTTCATTGTCTAATTCAATGATTTGTGCCCAAAAATAATTTTTTATAAAAAATAACATTAAAATTTAAAAAAATTGAAAATCAACCCAAAAAATCTGATTTTTTTCCAGCTGTGAGTGTGTATATAAATCTACAAAAAAAATCATTTTCCAATTTTGTGATATGAGTCCAAAATGATTTTTAATATTAAAAATCATAAAAATATAAAAATTATCAAAAATCAATCCAAAAAAATCTAATTTTGTTTTTTTGCAACCTAAAAACATCAAGATAAACCTGCAAAACAAATTTCATTAATAATTTCCATGTCTTTTAGGAGATATAAAAAAATCTAAAAAAATCTTGTAGGCATAATTAATCAACATTCGAAAAGTGAGAATTTGAGGCTAAATATTAGGTTCAGCCCCACGACGGGCACTAGAAATGTATGTGCAAAATTGGTTAGACACACACTTCAACATAGTCATTGTTTATGAGGTTCATCCAAGAATGAAAATTAGATTATTCATCCTGAACGTCTACACAATTTGACCTATTACTTCCTATCTAGATGGGGTTCTTTAATTGTGCTCAGAATCAAGAGTTTAGTAAACCATGGGACCATTACTAGAATGAATGCATCTATATTTTTGTATTTTCAATGCAAGCAAGTATGAATTAATCTACAATGATATGGAAAGAAACTATTAATCTAGATAAGTTAATAGAATTCTAGTTTAACATGAATGCAACTAAAAGCTAGAATGAAAAGCTATTAACAATCTAAGAAATCTACTGCACAATAATTTGGCATGAATTTAGCATGATTTAATTACTCAAATTGCTCCCCCTTTTTTTGAATGAGAGGTAGAAAGCCTCCTTTTATAGAAATCGAAATAAATCAATAGTTAAGATTGATCTGAATGAAAGGTTGAGATTGATTCAAAGTTGAGTTCAAATAGAAAGTTTCTATCAAAGAGGGAGCTTTTGAGAGATTTTAGGAAATAAGATTCAGCTCAGAGTTAGTTGATTGATTTATTTCCCTTTCTTTTTAATTAAACTCAAAGATTCCATTTTTTGAACTCAAGATAGAAGATATTTGAAGATTTAATTAAATATTACCTCATATTTGATGATTTTCTCAATTAATGAATTATTTAAATTCAATAATTGAAATGAGGAGATATTATTTAATTAAATGTATTTATTTCCTATTGTGTATTAGCTAAAATGGGTGAATTTGATTTAATTAAAGTACTTGGACTTATAATTAAATTAATTCAATTAAAAGGTTAATTTAACCAATTTAAGTCAATGTTTAGGAATTAAATAAGATTTTTTATTAATACAAATTAAGGGTTTCCTATATTTGACACTTAGGTCAATTAAAGACAAGTTGTCAAAAATGCCTAGTGCAATAGGACTTTATGATGTTCAGAATAATGCAACAAAATTGGTTTAGAATGGAAAAGTGCCAATTTTGGGGTATTACAAGAAACACAAGAAAATGTTTAGACTTGGTCAACAAAGTTGATAGCATATCAAGTTTAATTTTCAAAGAAAGATGTGACACATGGAGTAGTTTTAAAAAAATCAAGCAATGGACAAGGAAACCTTGCATGATACAAGCATATGTGAGGTCACAAAAGAAAGCCCTAGAACTATCGTGATGTGTATGCTCAAAATATTTTCATAGGTCTTTTCACATTTGAGAACACATCAAGCAATATCTACCTAAAGGACATGATTTGATACTCAATACCTTGGCCCACAACTTGATGCTCCCTTTCCTCGCACAAAGTGTTTGCCCACAATAGATATTGGCTTTGTCATAGATGGGTTACCTACATTTAAAGGAACACGTGTGGTGAGTCGAATCTTGGGGTGATCCAAGTAGTCCACTAGGATCGATCCTTGCACCAAGATATTGAGCGAAAAAGAGGGTAGCTTCTAATCCTATGGTGTTTAGAAAGGGCTTATGTTCATAACACTCCTCTTGCTCCCTATATGAGACACCTTACCTTGTAGAAAGTAATGGACCTCGCGGCAACAAGAGTACCTTAAGCATTCTTGCCTAACATTTTTCGTGTGGTCTCAATCCCACAAGTACTCATACAAAGAGAATACAATCTCTATGTCTACCAAGGTTTTGTGTCATTGATAGCCTTGAGTTTATAGTGGCTTAGAAGAGCTAGGTTCAATTTTTTCCACTTCGGTCATTCCTCTTGATTTCTCAAGAGCAATCCCTCTAAAGGAATGTGTATACAAAAAGTGTCACATTTCTATAAACCATTATTCTTGAGAATACCCATGAAAGAGGGCATCTTAAGAGGCAACTTATAGATCTCTATCTATGACATGCAAAGGCTATGAGATGGTGACTCTCAAATGAACCAAACCATGAAACACTTGCAAGGTGCACCATAGAATGAGAGATTCAAAGATGGGAGTGACAATGCTAGCATCCAAGAATCTAGAATGAATGTAATGCAAATGAAAGCTAAATGAGAGAAAATAGAATGTAACATAAACTAGAAAATAGGTATTACAACCTCCATTTATACTAGATCATTTAAGTTATAAGCATGGAGAGAAACTAGAATGAATGAGAAGCATGAATAATGAAGAAAAGAAGATAGAAGAAGAGGAGCTCCACAATTATGAGATCTTCAATCCTGCAGTGTAACGTTAGTAAAAGAGTGGAGTTTTTGAAGTGAGGAGAGATCTATCTCTTTTAAAGATAAATGGATGATAGAGATTATGAGGCAAGATGCATGTGATCAAGGGTGGAATTTGAAAGTGGGAGTGATCCATGTGCACAAGCATTTCTACCAATTGTGATGAAGAGTTGCAAAATATGCAACAATGTACAATTGGATTAAAGTTGTTAAAGGAAGTCCAAAGGTAATGGGTGGTATTTGTAAGGTATAAAATGACCAAAAAACTATAACATTAATTTTAAGGTCAAACCAAGGAAGGATGGGAAGAAAAGTCAATAGTTAAGATATTTTGGAGCACTTTGTGCTTGTTATGTTGATTGGTTTTTCTAGTTCCTTTTTTGTTTCTAGGCTTTGTACACTCATGTAAAACCTAGAAATGGTGTAGTTTTGATATGGTAGAGTATAAAAATGAATAATTCTTCCATTTCTTTTGGTTTGAGCTAATTTCATGCAAATTTGAGAAAGTTATGAGCATTCTATGGATGATTTTTTTTTAGATTTTCAAATTATAGTAATATTAAAGTAATGTGTATGACTATTTAATTGATGTTTTAAGGGATGAAACTTATATTTATAGATATGGGATTAATCTTTCCAATGCAATTGGTTTGGTAAATTTTTGTTAAATTTTTATAAAATTTATGACAATTTAAGTGAAAATGGGTTTTTAACTCTCTCCAATGGAGTCATAGGAAAATGGGTCTTAGTGTAAAGACCGTAACTTTGTATTATACTGTTGGATGGTTTCTGAATTTTGGATATTTTCTTTGGGACCACATTGCAAATAAATTGGATGGTTATATTGAAGAAATAAGATTCGGTTAAAGTTGTATATCTCTATGTGAAGGTCTATCTAGAATGACATAATTCAAGACTATGTTTTCAAGATCGATTTGTTATTTGATAATTGATTATTTGATTGATTATTTTATTGGAAGACATGCATTAATGCCTCTAGAATACTGAAGACATTATGTTTATTATTGGAACTCCATGACTAATTTTGGGGTTCTTGATGGGTTATGAAAATGCTTTGTATCATGGATTTAACAACCCTTGATCCATCCATGGAGTGCACAAACATAACCAATCCTCATGCATACAATTGACCTTGATCCATTCAATAAGGTGTGCACACACATGTAAATACAAAATAAGTCATAGTAGGTGCAATTTTTTGAAAGGATTGACTAGCATGATGTACAAAAATATATTATAATTATTAAATCTATCATTTATGTGGTTCACAATAAGATATTTAATTGTACTAGGCAAGGTGATCTCTCTCTCTCTCTCTCTCTCTCTCTCTCTCTCTCTCTCTCTCTCTCTCTCTCTCTCTCTCTCTCTCTCTCCCTCTCTCTATAGTAGGCTTGATCATGTAGTGGGTATCATCATTGGTGATGCTTGTTTCCTTCCAATGTGATCATTTATGATCTTGGAATAAATTTCCGACATGATATTAATGTGCTAGACCTTTTCAATCAAGGTCTATTTCATTAGGAGATTTTAAGTTTTGTTCAAGTACTAGCCCCTTAATTATTTTTCATGTCTTTTCTCTTTGCTTTTTCTTTTTTCTTTTTGCTTTCTTTCTATTCCCTTGTGCATGATTGTGGATTTAGGATCCTTAGTTTAGGGGCTTATGTCCCTAGACATAGCAACATCTTAACTCTTTACAATTCATTGAAATAATATTTCTCTCTTTCCTCTATCTCTACTATACCATAAGTATGAGCTTGCCTCATACTCCTGCTAAATTTGGGGATAAATGAATCATCTAAAAAAGTAAGCACTTACTTTTGTACTCTTTCTAAAACTATTTAAGCTCTCTTTTGTGTCTTCCTTATGATAGGATCTCTCATTGCACCTAATTGCATCATGATTTAGATCAAGGTCAACTTTTTTCCTCCAATCTTGTTCAATACTATAATTTGGCTCTAATTTATATGCACCATTTCCCATTTCACATTATCCTTTCATTTCTCCTTGAGCCACTTACACATTTGAGATTTGTGAGATTTCCCTGTTAACTAGACCCCCTTAGGTATATGTCCCACAAGTGAGAGATATAGCTAGATATAGGTTGAGGTTGACCTATGCATGATTTTTTTTAATTTATAAGTTTTTTGGACCCATTTTAGGGGTTTTTACTTTTTCTAGCTCAATGTTGTTGACCCTCTTGATATTGGCCCAAAATATCTATAAAAAGGAGGCCTTATCCCTTCATTTGAACATCCATCAATTAAAAGTAATACATCTCATCTTAAATATTTTTCTCTCAAGAAATCAAGGGTAGGCATTCAAGATATTTTGGCGATTTCAAGCAAGCATCCATTGACTACATCCATCCATCACTCATCAAGTATTAATGCATGTCCTTCCATAAATCTAGCTTCTTTCTTCATTGGATAAAAAAGAGTTGGCCATAAAAGGAGGAGATATATATCATTCAAGTCTTCATATTCTTATTCAACCCTTTATTAATGTGAATTTCAAGCATATGCTTCATGAGGTTTTTGTTACATTATTTCCTTTTGGTTTTTGTGTTAAGGTTGTTGCATCAACATACTTGATTACACACTAAGTAAAATTTCATCTAAATGGTATTGATGCATTTCATTGTTAGATTTAATATTTACTACATGATAGCATTTCTTTTATTTAAATTAAAGGATAATTCCTAAATAGGGGCTTGGCTGAAGAAAGCCCCTCCCTACACAAATTTCCCCTTTTTTTCTTATATCCAACTATAGATCAAAAAGTTTTAGATTCAAATTTTGTAGGTTTGAAGTTATATTTTTTACTATAGATAAGATATTGTCATTTTTAGTCTCTAGGATATAGGTCAAAGTTAACCTAAATGCCAAGTTGGCTTATTCCTCTAGTTTTTTAAAATTTACAAATTTTGCCTCCTAGGTTCTAGACTCAACTCTATTTCATGTTTTTTTAAAGATATGAACCTGCAAACTATACTAGCCTTCAACATGAGTACATTTTCCTCTTTTTAATTAAATATCACTTACTTTCATAGATTAGATTCTTTTCTTACATATCATTTATGACTCATCTTAGGGAAATGAAGACAAACATCCAAGACCCTACATTATAAAATCACGAATTGGAATCTTACCTTATAATGATCATCAAGTTTCCTTCATTGTAAGGTCTTGGATCTTCCTAAATATAACATATACTTTGGTGAGTAATATATCCTAGAATTGTTCACCATTTGGTATGCTATAATAGGTTCCATATTTTTACCAAAAAATCTAATAATTTGATGTTGTATATATGAAGACTCATAATACTTACCCATTTATATATGATTTCTCTTTTAGCATTAAATTCATTAAGACTAGTCACTATATGAATTCTTTACTATGGAACCGTATGATAAAAAGCATATTATTCAAAGAAAATGCAAGGTGACACAAAGATGACATGCCATGTAATGCCCCGCCAAGGGATCCAAAGAATTAACCTAGAATTTCACTAAGTTTTGGTAGCATTTTTTTTTTCTTACATGAAAGTAAATACCACATATAACTTATGCACCATACGGAAGCAATAGCAATGTCCATCTAAAATTAAACATAGCATACATAATATATTTCATTCTTTAAGATCCCTTAACATTGAATTACATCTAGAATCCATCTAGTACAACAACCACATGAAATAATAATGATAAGTCCAATGATCATACATTATATTTCAAATGCTTAATCATCCACTGTACATGTCACAGGGTATGATAAGCTCAAAAGAATATACATACGTGAAATAAGATACATCATCCTATTCTAATCCATGATATATCAAAGTAAAGATAATCACATGATACAACATCATAGAAGATATACATCCATCATAAAGATCAAACATAATAAACTAAGTGCATGATTCCTCTCAACCGTTAATAGCATCATTAGACCATCATGGATCTTAGCCATCCCTCCGTGCATAACATTCCAAATCATCGAAGAGATCATCGGTACTAACATAGTAGGAATGTCACTCCTAACATATACAACATCATATGTAGAAAGTAATCTAACATGCAAATAAAAGCATAAGATAACATCATCTAACATATGCCAATCATCAATGAAAGGATACATATCCATCATCATGAAGGACGCATCAGCCACAATGTCTTAATGAATCTCAAATGATAAGAGTGGAAAATACACTACCACTCGACTGCGTGGTACCTAAGTGGTCCACTCCCACCGTGCTGAGGAGATAATCTCAAGTCCCAAACAGGCTAACAAAATCACATAGCACAAATCTCTATAAGTCCAAGAATCCTAAAAGTATACTAACTCAAGGGTTCCAGACACAATATCGACATCTAATCCCCAGAGGCACACAATGACATGTAGGAACCTACTATGCAAGCGAAAAAGTGTCATCGCAATTATCACATACAAGTTACCCTTGCAATTAGCTAAACTCCACGGATCCATACTGATCTCATGCGGCCACTAGTATCCTCTCATACTGACGAGGCATACTACGGAATGCAAGGTCGCAACCATGCATTCTCACTACTGCCATCCTAGCCTGTACAAGCACTCAAGGCATGGGCGAGAACAAAACATTTATCTTTTTAGGTTCATTCAGTTAGTATTAGGTGTGAATGTTATCACTTATTAATCCAACTTACAATGAGTTACCCTGGCAGCCTCTTAGGGCCCCGACCCCTATTGCAAGCCACTTCCCATCACTACATGTAGATATTGTTAGGATAAACCATAGACATAAATAAAAACTACATGCAAATATAACCAATAACAGAAAATAATAGAACACACAGAAATGAACACAAGGCACCAAGATTTAACATGGTTCATCCAATTCCTGGGCTACGTCCACCAAACAGCAAGTCTGATCTTATTACAATCCAGTGATTACAACCTGATTACAAACCGTAATCCCTTACAGCTCAATACCGCTGCAAGAACCAATTTCGTATCACAACATTATGAAAAATACCCAACCCTAAGCCCTTTTATACAAGTACTAAACCGCTTTAGGGTTATAACATGTCGGCCATATGTCGGCCATAATATGTCGGCTACCATGTTGGCTACTGCCCAAATTTTTTTTTCTCGGGGCGACGAACCCCACTATTTATGAAGTATGTATAGTACTTTCCTGATCAGTCACCACAATCTAACATATATCCTACCCTAAGCTCATGGAATCATAAATCTCAAAATCACAAAAGATAATCCATAATAAAATCATCAAATATGCATAAAAGCATCAAATCTCCATGAGCAAACATCCATAGAAAATCATGAACACAATAGCTCTCTATTGGCAACTGAAGTATCACTGATAATCAAAGTATCTAATGGTTCTCAATAACCAAAATATATCTCAATCATACTAATCGAAGACTCCAAAAATGGTTGAGTCAAACACGTCACAACATGACATCATCAAAAATAAATTCACATTTCAGTCCCATCATGGTGACTAGAAAATAACCAAGGATAACTGATCGATGACCAAAAATAATGGTTAAGTCAAGTGTCTCATACATAAGAATCTCAACTATAACAATTAGTAAACACATCCAATACATAGAGCATTCCATCACATAACCATGGTTGGGTTTATAAAGATCGAGATTAAAACATCATCATATCATCACAATCACATAATCCCCAAGCCTCTGGTAGACGTCCTATAACTGGTCAACACTAGTCAACCCAAAACCCAAAACAATAGCATAAAGAATACACAATGCAAACACATGTTTTGGTTTTGCTAAATTTACAACTTAAATTGAAATGCAAAAGTCTCGGTTTACATTTCCAAGTTTAGAGAAAGAATTGGAGGAACAAATATTCTTTAAAATCCATCTTTCAATTATAAAATTCGATTCAAAACGTCCCCCACCAAAACTAACAATTAAATTTCATATACTTAATAGAACAATTAATTTAAACCATGAACCTTTGATATAAATCATTTATCAATTATACAACAAATTATTAATAATCATATTTACATATTATATACATACTTATATATATATATATATACATATATATATATATATATATATGTATATATATATATATATGTATATATATATATACATATATGAATATATAAATTATTTTAACATTAAACAAAATTGAATTAACAAATTCGATTAATACCATTTAACATTAATGATAATTGCAAATGTTATAAACATTCATATAACATAATAGTCCGCCGGTACGCAGGACCTTGCGGTCGCAGGGCCTGCTACGTCAGTGGTACTGCGTACCACTACCGTTACAGTACCTGCGACAGTGGTACACTGCAACCGCAGCGGGGGCGCGAGTCTCGTCCCCCTCTGACTTAATGCATAATATGTATATAATTTTTTTAAAATCGCTTATGCGATTCCCATTCGAGTTTTGCGATTTGGTTTTAAACGTTTCTTAAAACGTTTTCACCTATGCGATTATGTTACAAGTGTGATAATGCAAACTAGGTAACATAATTCTAAAATTTTCTCCCTAAGTCATTCAATACAGGAAAAAGAGGGGCTTCCAAGCATAAATCTCAATAAGATAAAAGTTCCAAACCCAACTGTTATGAAGGGGTGTCAATGCTAAACATTAGGTTTTATTAAGGAAATATGCAAGAAAGGTCTTTTTCATCCAATGTCACTTGATTAAATATATCTAATGTGAAAGCAATTATAAACTAAATAAGATGAGCAAGATAATTTAAGACACTATATGTATGCAAACAATCCAATCTTAATATTATATAAAATATATATTGAAAAGGAAAATGAATGATGAAGGACTGGCCTTGAAATTCACAAGGGAAAGTGTCTTTTTACTCCAAAAATAGTAGAATTTGGATATATTACTAAAAATCTGATCGCATATCTCTGAATAAAATAGAAAACCAAAAAAAACACAAAAATTTATTTTTTTGTTAAGGTCTAAGGAATAGGTTGAGCTAGAAGACATGTATCCATATGTTATTCTACGAAGTCACCATGCTCCGGGAGCACTATAACTAGGTCAACCTAACTTTTTCAGAAAGGTCCTCCAAATTGATATACTACAATTTTGTTATAGATTTGGTTTGTATGGGTGGCTGAAAAGGGGTTTTTCTTAGTCAACCCCTCACTTTAGTGATTTCCACATCTACAAATAGTCATTAGATATTCTATTGCATGTGTAAATTTAGTACTTGTGTATCCTAGATTGTAGATCTAGAATGTAAAAGAGATAAAATGCTAAGAATATACTCTATGAGTGAAATCCTAGCATGTAAATGTGTGTGTGCATGTAACTGTATGCAAGATGTGAAGATACAAAAATTAGATATGAATATAGTGTAGAAATCATACCAATCCCCTAAGGATAAAGTACTCTAACCATCTTTATGATCCCCTTGCATTTTCATTGTTGTGTGTAGTGATTTGAATGCTTGAGTGTCTATGTGATTCGAATTAGAACAAGAAATCAACCATTTGTTTCTAACTTACAAATAGTGTCTATGTGTACTTTCCTTGTCCTCATATCATGTGCAAATGAGGGGTTTTATGTCCTTTTATAGTGAAATAATGAGATTAACCCCATAATACTCAATTGCAATGAACGAGAATTAACTAGAAATTTTAAATAGGTCAAGACCAAAGCTCATTGGGCCCTTTCAAAATAGGTCAACCTAGATGACGTATTATGGAAAAAGTCAACCTAATCAACCTATCTAGAATTAATTGACCTAAGGTCAACCTATTCCCTAAGATGCCAGTATTCTGGATTTTTTCTAGCATTAGGGATTGCAAAGTTTCAGGTTAATTTGCATCAAGGTTTGATAAACTAGAGTTATATCCAAGAAATAAGGTGTAGGAAGAGGAAATTTCTTAGACATTAGATCCTACCTCAGAGCATGTGTGAGAAAAAGGGAGATCAAGGAGGACCTATTAGATCCTACCTTAATTTTGCGTAATAAAGAGGGAGAGAAAAGAGGGAAAGTGTGTACTCCAAATGAAATCATGAAATGAAAATACACTACTGAGGAGATAAAATGTCATAAATTGAAGTGATTCCAATTTGATATGGTGCATTTATCCCCATTTTAGTGGTTTAATACCCACCCATAGTTCTCTTTGAACTCTTTTAGGCCTATTTCACACATGTGTTAGTTTCAAAGATATATGGTATGATTTTATTTTATGACTTCAAAATATCATTTATGATTACATAGTTGATTATATTTCATGTGTTATCTAATGATTATGATTACTTACATGTTAATGTTGCTTTAATGATTCCTATTTAGTAAATGTGATTGCTTTCTTAATGATGTCAAATAATAGGTGTTTAATGATGATTGTTTTACATTTATAGTAATGCATTATTATATCTAAGAATTTTATGAGTTGACTTGTGATTCATTATGGTACTTACCCCATACTTTCATGTGTATGGTGTGTGTGTCTATTTTACTTTTATGTTTGATGTGGTTAAGGGAGTGAGTCATAGTCACCTGCTAATCAGGATCTACACGATGTACCACTCCCTACTATTGCCTATCTTGTTTAGTTGTATATATGCATATATACATGCTCATCTTTTATGTATCTTGTAGGTACCAGACATTGAATTCCTTGAATTGTCAAGATAATCGTGCCCCATTACAATAACTCAATCGTAAGAATAGAAAGATAATGATCAGGTCCAATCCTAGCCATAGCCTAAACATTTATCTTGCAAGGAGGACTTGTATCTGACTCTCTACCCCTTTTTAAACACTTGAATTTATCTTTACGTGTATTGTTTGAGTTTGGGTTTTGAATGGTTTTGCTTATGTGGATTTGATTATGTTATTTATTTGGTAAAAGGTTTAATTATGATAATTAGATCAATTGCATAATATTAGAATGATTAAATATTATTTAAATAAAATGAAGAATTATAATATCAACATATTTAATTAATTGATAAATTTAATTAATTTAATAATTATTTTTTATTTAAAAGACTTGATTTTAAAAGTCTAAATATGAAAGTTGGAAAAATGATAGATTAAAATATTAAAGACTAAATATTGATTTATCATGAATATTTGATCAATGATTATAAAATTAGAGTTGCACATAATTTGTGGGCTTTAATTATCATTAATAATTAAACTAATTGTATGTAATGTTTTTTGCTTTTGGATTTGATTATATTTTTTTGACATCAATGTTTCGGATCACACTTCATGAGGATGAAAGAAGGATGTAAGATACATAATCAAATCTAGAAGCAAAAAAATTATTAGAAATGGATTATAAAAAGATGATATTATTAATAATATGTAATTTAATTGCACATTAATTAATAAAATTAAAATAACATTTTTGAGTGGGGAATAAGTTATTTAATTTAAAAGAAGAGATATTTATTTAATTTATTCTAAAAAGATAAATCTATTTGTGAAAAGAAAGTAAATAAATAAAGAATATTTATTTATTTAATATTAAAAGAAAGCATAAAAAAAGTAAAGTGATTTTATTTATTTTTTAAATATAAGAAAACAAAGAAAAACTATCATTTTATTTTAGTTGAGTTACCTTCTATTGTAAGTTTACTCATTTTAGAAACTTTCGTTTTATTTATTTATTTTTCTTTATTAAGAGATCATTCTAGTCATTTTGAGAGATAAGATTTTTGGAAAAAATAAGATAATTTAGAATAGAGATTTTAGAAGACAAGTTATAGGTTAAGCATTCAGATTTTGAAGTAAGAGATTTTTTTTTTCAAAGCTTGGGAGTAAAGTCTACAATTGGGTTTTCTTCTTCTTAACAAATCAACTTGGTGTTTGAAGGTAGGGGTTTTCATATCTCTTTGTAATTTCCATTGGAAAAATTGTATTCTTTGAATTTTCTTGATTATGGATTTAGCTTCGAATTTGAATGAGGACCTTCAATTTTTTGACAAATGGAGATTAGTAGAATTTTATTAAAAATTGTGTTTATGCCATAATTGTTATTTTGAGAAAGTTTGTTTGAAAACCTTAGGAGAGAAGATTTAAAATAAATTATGGTGCTGGTATTTATAATTATTATTTAATTATTTTATTTAAATTTAATTAAAATATATAGTTATATTCTTGATTATGAATAGATTTGTTTGCAGTTACTTGTGTGTCCGTTTAAGGGTTTAAAACATGTGATTTTTCTATAACTTTTATTTATATTTTATGGAAAATGTAAAGATATTTTTAGACACCCATTTTGGTTTTATTTAACATAAAAAAATCATGTCATTTTTTTGTATATATATGATCCAATATTGACTATCATGCTAAAACTAGGCCTATTTGAGCTTGATTCTTGGATTAGAGACACATAACTATCACTTATAACTTTTGCAAAACATATAGTTAGAAAATATCTTCTTTGTGATTGTAAATAAGTCTATTATGAATACTTCTCTTAGTTTTCATGAAGATCCAACATTTCAAACAAAAGTCATGCTCTTTTCTTCTAAACTGGTAACCTTCAAATCTAAATAATGTTGCTAGGAAGATTCATATTTTACACCATTCAGATGAACTTTTCTTTAGGATTGGTAATAGTGAAAGATATATAAAATTGAATTATCTTTCCATCGATATAGATTTCAAATCCCTACCAGTCCACATGAGATTATAACATTATATTAACAACTGGTTTACAAAGAGAAAATGTATACAAACTCACTCTTATGAAGTTTGAAAATGTTTTATCTTTATTGTTAAATATTATTGATTTAACATATAATAATTGATTCTAGACTTATTATATAATTAACATACTAAATTTATCTTTACTTTTATAACCTTTATATAATCAAACAAAACTTTTGAAAATAATCTAATCCAAATCATTTGATGGAACCTTGTATTATTTGATGTGTGTTTATTTGAATTTTTGTGGTATTTGTTTTGTGATGGGCTTTGGAAAATTTAGTGTGATGTTTTATTTTGTGATGGCTTTTCTGTGAATTATTTAGTTGGCCAAACTAGGATGTGCACCAAAGGTGTCTTTTAAGATTTCTTTTATGATGGTTATTTGACTAGATGTTAGGATGTACTTTATAATTCAAAATTGAGCCTTATGTTTATGAGATCTACTTGATGAGCATATATGATGACCTGAATTTTGAGAACCAAATTATTTTGGGTTTCTTATTAAGGAACCGAGTTCTATCATTATGGGTGTTGTGGTATGGGACAACATTATAGTTTATGTGCTTAGGGGAAGTTGTTTAGGCACATATCTTTTAGAGTGGCTTACAATAGGGGTTTGAGACCCAATGTGGTCAGTACCAAGGTAACCTATTGTAAGCTGTGTAATAAATGATAACATAGTAATTAAAATATTTATGCCTAGCCCTTTGCTTGAGACACATTAAAAAGATAAGTTAGACATGCTTTCCTTGCCCATGCCTTGAGTGCTTGTATAGGCTAAGGATGGGAATGGGATGATACTTAGTGAGAGGTATGGCTAGTTTTCCTAATCTTTGAGAGGATATTCTGGTTTTGCATGTGCCACGTTGAATGACCAGTCTAGCGTAACAAAATGTTTGAGGGTCTGGGGTCTAATGAGAGACTAGCCCAAGGTAACTCGAGTAGTTTGACCATATGATGACACTCCTGAGTATCTAACCTAAGTATCCTCCATAGATTTTGTATTTACCTCTAGTGGTGTAGTTATTGGTGTTAGTGTTGTGAGGTCAAGAATGACCAGTCTAGCATAACACAATGCTTGAGGGTTTGGGGTCTAATGACAAACCAGCCTAGGGTAACTCGAGTAGCTTGACCATATGATGACACTCCCTAGTATGTAGCCTGAGTATCCTCCATAGATTTTATATTTACCTCTAGTGGTGTAGTTATTCGTGTTGTGCTTGGTGTTGATGTTTACTTTCATTCATGGTGATTGTATTTTTGACATGTGTCTTTCGACTTGAGGTGGATATCTTCTATGCACTTTATCTCAAGATTTTGGTACTTGATATATCTTTGGTATATGTATGTTGACTTGGTATGTGGTAATGGTGTTGGATGAGTGTTCTTTAAACTTTGGTTAAATTTTCTTCTTGAGTAGTTTGTGTTACCCTTGAGGTAGATTTTGATAATATGATTCCTTGTCTAATAATTTTTTATAGTTTGATTAGTTATATGTGGATCATTCATCATCTTTGTTGCACTGTGGGAGTGAAATCCTAACTAGGTAACCACACAGTTGGGAGGTAGTGACTTCTTACTATTTGGGTCCCCCCTCAAATTTACAGATGTTGGAAGGTCAATGATGCAATTGTACCTTTATTATTCTTATCCCTATCTTGGAGACTTATATTCAAGTTGATATATTTATATGTTATCATGTATCTTCTATTTTGATGTACTTGTATCTCTTTTCTCATACTCTGTGACATGTGTAGTGGATGCTATCCATTAGATGTATTTCAGTGTATCAATTGTATTCATGCATTTTCTTATTAGATTAATATGTTATATTTTATGATTATGGGAATTGTAATTAAGACTTAAAAAGTTAATAAAAAAATCTTAAATGTGACTCAACTTGAAGGAACCCATGAGGAATGAAAACTATATTGTAATTTCATGTGTATATGTTGTGTTTGTGTATATTTCTTTTGCATTTTTACTTTGATATTGTTTAAACTTTTTAAACAATTGTTCAGTAATTTTTTTAACATATTAGGTTTATTTTTGTTGGGTTCCCAAGAGGGGTGTTACAAGTGGTACATCATACTATGTGCATATGAAAGTTAAAGTAAGAAAATCATAAGTATAATTGAAAAAGGGTATATCCAAGTCCATGTGCACAATACTTGCAAGAATAAATTAAAAATTAGACCCTGTAAAACCTCAAGTTAGAGATAATCAAAATTACCTAAGACTTACTAGAAAATGATGATGAATTTAGTTGGTAGCTATATGTCCCCCCTATTTAAGCTTGCTTAGTTAGAAAAGGTGAAACAAGGAATCATGTTTACCATAAGAAATTGAATATAGGATGTGATGGCAAGTAGCCTTGAAAAGCATTTGAGATAAAATAAAAATATTTTTAATGGTACTCGGATAGTAAGGTAACTAAATCATGATTCCAATACTTGTAATGACATGCAAATCAAAGCTAGCAATATCAATATATGGTGAAAAGAGTGACATAAGGGATCAACAACTAGCTAACTTTTAGAAATATATTTAAAAGTAACCTAATTAAAGAGCTTATATAAATTGAAGTTACCTTTTTGAAATTCATTTTATAATTTTGATTGAACGTGAAAAAGAAGAAGGAGAAAGATGCCAAGGAAGGAGGAACTTTTACTGATATGAATGGAGGTACTTCGATAAGTGATTACAAATAGCATCAAGCTCAAAGAGGTAGGTCTCAATTCCCATTCTTTTTTCCTTTCATTTTCCTTTTGAATTTTTATTTCTTGTATATTTAGAGAGAATTTTTTATGTCATATATAAGTTATTTTGATAACTAGGTCAATAGGTCGACCTATTCCTACTAAGTTGACCTATTCCTAGGGCAAGTCAACCTAATTGAGGAGTTAGATTTGCACTCCAAGAGTAATTTGATCTATTCTTAGGGAATTTGACCTAATCCTAAGGAGGTTTTCATGTTCCTAAGATAGGAAAAAATGTAGAAATATAAAGTGTTTATTGATGTTTTGATATCAAGTACTAATTAAGCTCCATCATTTTCATTTGCGGGAACTATCAAACATGCAAGATCACTATACTTCAAATGTTATGGTTACATTTTAAAATATATAGGTGAGCTTGGAATAGTGGAGGCTTGGATTATGAGAGATATTTATCTCTACTAGGTACCTCATTTTCCTCACATGATATTTTTCCATGCTATGCTTCTAGATCTGATGGAGAGATGGGATGAGGATTCATGCTCATTCCATCTACCAACAAGCGAGATGAGTATGACATTGGAGGACATCTACCAGATCCTACACTTTCCAAATTATGCATTAATGATTAGACCACAGATCAATCGGTCACCAAATGAGATTAAGACATATTTTGAGTATTGTATGGGGATGTCATACATAAATAAGGAGAGACTCAATCAAGTTGGCTTGATGGGAATCTTACTAGGATGGATTTCTCTACTTAGGATGAACATACTTTGGATTGTTTCCATAGTGGTGATGCCTCCTACAATTGAGGATGTAGAAGTGTTGAGGAACTACTTGCAATATACCACTAGTGTACAGGGTTTGAGAACATTATTCCTAGATGACTATTCTACTAGAGATCTAGGTCCACATTTCAGAGTATAGTTGGTTGATAGATGAGGAAATAAATGAGGAGGAAGAGGATCTAGCACTGGATGTAGATGATATGGAGGAAGAGGCTAGGGAGGATGTGCCATTAGTGAGTGGGATAAAAGATGAGGCACCATGATTTCTAGTACTAGATAGGCCACAATGATCTCGAGCAAGACAAGCCCATACTAAGATGCTCCCACTACATACCACACAAATAGAGTGAGGATATTCTAGTCACCCACCATCTACAACACACCCCCAAGGTAGAAATTTTGGGTTTCACGAGGGAGGTCCAAGTAGGAGAATACTTCAAGTTAAAGTTAATTAATATCGAAGTTATAAATATAGTACATAATATATGTAATAAATGCCACATGCAACTAGCATAGAGGAGTGAAGATCCTTTATGAGGCATGTCTTGACCTACCACTTCTTAGGTCTTCTATGAGAATACATGAGATCTTGGAAGACATTGGAATATCTTCATGCTCATAGTAGCGGAACTACAATTGATAAGAGAGAGGCTAAAGTAGAAAGAGTACGATCTATGAGAGTATCAACATAGGTCGTACAATCAATCAAAGAGAAGCACCTCTAGGAGTCATTCCTATACATCGACTACCCATAGAGAAGCTCCATCATCCCACCCCATATCAGAGATATTTGTCTCTCACCATCCTATGGATGATTCATGATCTACCAATTGTATGTTGTACACATTATAGTGCCTTCTTTGTATACCAAAATAATTTTATGATGCTACACAAACACACACACACACACACACACACACACACACACACACACACACACACACACACACACACACACACATATATAGTATGTATGTATGTATATGTGTGTGTGTGTGTGTGTGTGTGTGTGTGTGTGTGTGTGTGTGTGTGTGAATAAGTATGTATATATGTATGTATGTATATATGTGTGTGTACATATAAATAAATACATATGTATATATGTATATGTATATATAGATACATATGTGTGTGTGTCTACATATATGTGTGTGTATGTATGTATATGTATATGTATTATATATGTATATATATACATATATATACACACATATATAATATATATAATATATGTGTGTGTGTGTGTGTGTGTGTGTGTGTACATGTTTCTAATCTCTTTCTATGTTTAATTTTATTGCATGATTAATGATACAAAAATTTAAAGGAAGAAACATGAATTCATTTGGAAATTGGCCAAATTAATATCTTTAGATACAAAGATATAAGAAATAGTCACATAAATAACAACTCATAAAATGGGGTAAAATTAATGGGGGAAAAGGCATAATTAAGGGAGTAAAAGCTAGTCTAGGCTAGTATGCTGGATCAAAAAATGGTAGCTCAGTTACTAGAGCTTGAGATTCTCTCTGAACAAAGATGGAGGGAAGGTATTGTGCATAGATAAGGGGAGGAACCCATTTGAAATAGGATGACTATTGGTTACTCTAAATTTTTTGGTAACAATAGGAGGTCTCTCTCATCCCAAAGTTGATGGGCCATAGTAACAAAAATAATGAAGGAAATATTATAAAAAATGGTGCTTAAACAAAGACTGGTCAAACTTCTAGTATATGGAATATTAAATTGTCAAATCTGGGTGAGAGTCATGGTAAGTGGTCTTCCCTCTTTGTAATTAACCATCTAGTAGATCAATATTTATGGACATTAACAATATATCAGAATTTTCAAAGTGGGTTTTTTCTATTTCTATCACATACTTTCTCATTGATCACTTAGTTTTGGGGATGGTTTTAACCCTGGTTGGAAAAATTTCTAGATCTTGACCAAACATTGATGCAATAAGAAGTTTCAATAAAAGAAAATGGTATCTATAGGGTCAAGTTGAACTAGCACTAATGGTGAAAGGTTTCTTTTCTTATGAGTTTTCTAATGACGAGAACCATTATAATTTTATGTTTAAAGGACCTTGGATGATGGGAAAAGTAGCCCAAGCATTGCAAAAATGGTTGACTAACATGGATATGAATGAATCATTTTTATATTTTATTCCTTTATGGGTTATATTACTTGGGAACCTCCCACTAGAATATTAGAACAAAGATGTTAAGGGTTTGGCCTTTTCTTTGGAGAACTTCTTTCTATTGATACAATAATTGCAACAAGAACGAGGCTAGTGCTTTCTATAATATGTGTTAACATTAAGCATGTCATTGACCTACCTTAGACAATATACCTCCACTCCAAAATAGGGAAATGACATCAAGAATAGAATATGAATCATTACAAATTTAATTCTTTTATTGTAAAAATCCTAGGCATTGGGAAAATCAATGCCTTCTAAAATTTGCAAAGGAAAAAAAAAAATGATCTAATATAGGAGCATCTTGGGTGTAAGAGCAATCTCACATCACCCAAAAATATTTTGTTTTAGTTATTTGAATAAGGGTTGTCTTAATGCAAAGTTGTTGTTTCTAGAGGCTTGCTACTTAGTAAGTTAGTCATATGAGCTTAGAATGTCCTAATTTGAGAGATGGATGTTCATCTTGGATATATCATCCTACTAGTTAAGGTTAGTACCATATCATGAGTATTCATGGATTTATTCCAAATTTTTAGTGTGCACTTTTGGTGTAAAAACTTCAAGCTCACCATTGAAGGCCTAAACTTGCCCGAATGAGGCCCAAAATCTTGATAGATAAGTGCTTGCATAGATCCAAGCTTGTAGATCATAAGTTTAGGATTTTGAAAAGTGGTTATAATAGCCAATTAGAGAAATAGTTTGAAAGTTATGGCCTTCCAAAGTTGAGCCACCCGAAATCCTAAAAGAAATGTCAAAAATATATTTGGCCAAAACTATATGTATTGTTAGAGTCTGTCGAACCTAGGTATTAATTTGAGTGTTCAGAACCTTTCTGAGTGACATAAAATTGCCTATTTAAGAAATGCTCATACATTTTCTAGGGCAGCTCTAGGTGATAGTTCATTTCTTTATCTTGCAAATTACTATAATGAAGGCACCCATGTGGGTTAGCATATTGTAATTTTGAATTTTGTAATTTCAAATTTGTGTCAATAATAAGAAGCCCATATTTTGTTATCACAAATTGTTGTTATTTCTTTGCTTATGTTATGTGTTTGTGATGTTAAGGAGAGTACACTTCACCAAGTGGTATTAGAGCTGGAGTCCATAAGTGTGTGGACAAATCATTGACTATAAGGTAATTTGCATTAGGATTGTGGTTTGGGCTAAGCATGTAGACCGATCACCAATTGTGAGGTAGTTTGCAGTAGGGTTTTAGTAGAGAAAATGCCTCCATGAAGAGACCATGGTGGAAGAGTCGTAGGTGTTACACTTGAGGGTTTTAAAGCCCTCTAGAGGAAAATGCAAGTATTACAAGAACAAATGTGTAGAGGAGTGAATATTGTTGTAGGAGATGATGAAAGTGAGGATGAAAGAGAAGAAGAAGGAAACATTGATCAAGTGGTAGTAGAGGAAGCTCTTAACCTTGAGGAGGAAAATATTTTTAAGGCTATTTCCAAGATTGGAAAAAGACCTAAGTTTGATGTTCCCATACTTTTGGGGAATCTTAACTCAGAGGAATTGATCAATTGGATCAATGAATTGGCAGAGTACTTTGAATATGAAGATATTGAATATTTCGATAGGGTCAAGTTTTTGAAGGCCAAACTAAAAGGTCACACAAAGATCCAGTGGTAGAAGATTGAGTTAGACTGAAATAGACAGACAAAATCATCATATGGGATCGAATGATAGCTAAAATGAAGTAATAATTCATTATGCTAGATTATGTGCTTGATCTATTGAAGATAATGTAAGGGTTGAAGCAAGCATAAAGACCTATTCAAGGGTATACCAAAGAGTTCTACCGAGTTCCCATTGGAACCAACCATGCAGAATCTAATAAGGAGAAAGTTATCCATTATCTTAATGGGTTAAGGCCAAGCATTCAAGAGGAGGTGATTCAGGTTTGAATGACCAATATTGAGGAGGGATATTTATTTTCCAAAGAGTTGAGAAGAAACTAAGCAAAAAATTTAATAACAAGAATAGTGGAAGAAGTCAAGGTGGAAGATATGGAGGATGGTCTTTACAAAGATCGAAATGATGATAAGAAGAACGAGGATGAGGCTAGTAGTAGCAGTAAAAAATTGTTTCCATGATCAAAATAATAGAGATTAGAGAGGAAGAGTCAAAGGAAAATGATCTAGAAGAGGAGGTTTTCGTGGGAAATGCTTTCACTGTGGAGAAGCAGGGCATAGAGAATTTGAATTTTCCCAGCACTAAGGAAGGATAGGTTAGAGAGTAGAAGGTCAACCCAAAGTTTCTCATGTTGGTAAAGACTAGTAATCATCCCATTCTAAAGATTTTGAAAGAGGACAAGTCCTAGTTAATAGGAGAATCTTTTTGAATGGAGAGAATGAACTCAATCAAAGGAGGAGTTTGTTTCACACTAGGTGCAAATGTGGAGATAAGTGTTGTGATGTAATCATTGATGGTAGAAGTACTAAAAATTTGGTGTAAAATAAAACATGGTCACAAAGTTGAATCTAAAGAGGTAGAAGCACCCTCATCCATACCATATTGCCTAGGTGCAAGATGACCACAAGGTCATGGTCAATGAGAAATGCTCAGTAAAGTTCAAGATTGGAAGCTACCAAGATGAGGTATTGTGTGATATCATACCTATGCACATATGTCATATGTTTTTGGGTAGGTGATGGCAGTTTGGAAGGCATGTTGTACATGATGGGCATGCAAATACCTATACTCTAACATAGGATGGGGTGAAACATAAGTTGAAGCGATTGAAGGAGAAAGAAGAAAATGTGTTTAGTGTTACTAGAATATGCTTTGTTCATGGAAAGGAGTTTCTCAAAGGTATGAAGCATAAGAATATGTGTTTTTTTGTAATCCCAAAAGATGGTAAAGAAGAAATAGATAATTTTCTCAAAAGATAAGTGTTGTGATGTGATCATTGATGGTGGAAGTACTGACAATCTAGTGTTAGAAAAGGTGGTCACAAAGTTGAATCTAAAGAAGCAGAAGCACTTGCATCCATACCATGTTGCCTAGGTGAAAGATTACCACAAGGTCATGGTCAGTGAGCAATGCTCAGTGAAGCTCAAGATTGGAAGCTACCAAGATGAGGTGTTGTGTGATATCATACCTATGCACATATGTCATATGTTGTTGGGTAGGTCATGGCAATCTGGTAGGCATGTTGTACATGATGGGCATGCAAATACCTACATTCTAACATGGGATGGGGTGAAACATAAGTTGAAGCCATTGAAGGAGAAAGAAGAAAAGGTATGTAGTGTTTCTAGAATATGTTTTTTTGATGGAAAGGAGTTTCTTAAAGGTATGAAACATGAGCATATGTGTTTTATTGTAATCCCAAAAGATGATAAAGAAGTAGAGGAGGTACCTATAGGAGTTACATATTTATTGGGAGAATTTCTTGATATTGTGATAGATAATGTACCTAATGGATTAATCCCAGTGAGGAAGGTTAGTCACCAAATGGATTTGGTTCCAAGAGCAAGTTTTCCAAACAAGATAGTGCACAGAATGACACTAGTAGAAAGTGAAGAGTTGAGTAGACAAGTTCATGAGTTGGTGTAGAAGGGGTTGATTCAAGAGAGTCTGAGTCCATGTATTGTACCAGTGGTATTAGCATCTAAAAATAATGGAGAATGGAGGAACATTTAGGCCTTTAAAAATATTGTGCATAGATACTTACACTATCAACAAGCTCACATCAAGTATAGATTTCCATTGCCAAGGATGGATGATATTATGGACTATTTGAGTGGAGTTGTGTGTTTTGCAAAGATAGATCTAAAGAGTGGATACCATCAGAGAAGGCAATGAGTGGAAGACTAATTTCAAGTTAAGGGTAGGACTAGATGAGTGGGTAGTCATGCCTTTTGGGCTAATGAATGTACCAAGCACTTTCATGTGGCTCATGAATGCGGTACTAAAGGAGTTTTTGGGTAAGTTTTTCATTGTTTACCTTGATGATATTTTGATCTTTAGTAAGATGTTGGAGGAGCATTTGATGCATATTTGAAAGGTGTTTGATAAGTTGAGGGAAGAAAAGCTACTGATAAACCTAAAGAAATGTGGTTTTGTGAAGGAGTTGGTCTACCTAGGATTTTTAGTTTTAGTAGTGTTACCATACCCTTTTCATTGATGTTCAAAGTTTTCACCCAGTGTTATTTTGTAATTTGAAGTTGACGTTGAAGCCTAATTTATCTTTAAGTTCAAAGTTCAACTTCATCTTTCTTTTTCATTTTAGAAAAGTGTCCTCCTGTCGACCTAGGTCCACTTTTGAAAGTTGAAGTTGAAGTCAAAGTTGATTTAAACTTCAACTTCAACTTTGACTTCACTTTTTTTTTCTAACGTGCATTTATTTATTTGCAGAAAGTGGATAGCGAGATTATCAATGCATTTTTATGAGCCAAATGAATGGGTCCCACCCTATGGTGATGCTAAAAATGCAGAAAGCAATAGTTGTGGCAATAATGAGAAATCGTGCTAAGTATGGTTACTTTTAGGAAAAGGAGGCACACAAGTTTTTGTGACATCATGAAAGATTGAGCTGCATTCAGATGTGATGGGTATTAACTGCAAATAAGCCTTGTAAGTCTTGTTAGGGTACAGATGGCACATTTGTAATTAATCCTTTTTGCCTGCTCAAATATTTTCTTGGATATCCTCTATAATAACCTTCTATCGTTCATAACATCTCATTTCATCAATTTGAGTTCTTGACACCATCTGGTAAGCAAGGATAGTGGATGTTTGAACTCTACAGAAAAATTGTAAGTGCATTATCTTTCACTCTGTCATTTTCATGCTTGGTTTTCCCTTTGTAGTGTTTTGGTTTAATTCTAAATCTATAGCTTTCAAGTTAAACCATGATTTTTTTCAACCCAAAATGTTGAAGCTTGAAAAACCTTTCCTATCGAGTTCCCTTCTTGAAATATGGGATACTTTCATGGTGAATAAAAACCTAGGGGATATAACTGAGCAGACAAGGGATGTTCAGTCTAGTCCCATACATAAAAAATTGGCTAGTAGTGGTTTATTAGAAGCCATTGCCTTCCCATCAACTATTGACTGTCCAGAACTAATTGTGGAATGCGCAAACCACTACAACCCCAATACCAGATGTGTAAGGAAAACTTTAGGGGAAGTATTAGTAAGAATATGTAGGACAAGTGTTGGCGTAGCCTTGAGACTCTCGCATAAGGAACCCTATGAACCATGGAATTTTGAGGAGTTTGAGCGTCTATATCATGACAAAAAGAAGAACTATGGCAACATCATAGCTCAAACTTGGCTTTTGAAACCAGTAGAAGGGGGTTTTAGATTGCCTCAACTATTAACAATTGAGTACTTCATCAAAGAAATAACAGACATTGTGCTACTTTTGAATAGGATTAAAGGCAATGATCATGCATTTCATTGGGAAAATTGGATGTATCTTTTTATTCTGAAGATCATTGAGGGTGAAAAAATTATTGACTAGGCAGAATTAATAGCTAAGAATTTGCATAAAGGCCTCATAGCAGTAGGTAGTTTCAACCCATTCTTTCTATATTCCTATTCGATCTATATCTTAGCAGCATCCAGAGAATGGGAAGGACTTGCACATACACCTTGGACAAAAGACATGACTATTTACGAATGTTATAAAGACTTTCATGCTACTAGATCTTGCAAGGGATTTAGAAGAGTGATGTTTTTCTTGGAAGGTTAGTTTTTCAATTACAAGGTCACAAAAATCAAAGTTGTCAGAGGAATCTATGTAGGTTATTAAATTTTATGGTTACTTTTATATCCAATTCCCTTAATTTACATATCTCGGGATTGGATGGTTTCTCAATGAGCCACTAAAATTGCCACATTACTGTTTGGATAGTATTGTCCTATCAAAAATATGTAGACAACTCATTTCTATATTTGACTTCTCAAAAAGCATGAAGAAGTCACTTGCATGCTTGTTCCCTATTGAAATTGGCTACTACAAGTGTTCAAATTACAAATAGGCTAAGTTAGCACAACCTACATTGTCAAGACTATGCCTCAAACCCTATATTGCTTGAAAAGAGTTTGATTACATGGGGTTAGCTAAAAATAATTTTGGGAATGCATCTTCATTAACTCATTTTCCTCATTTGGAAGATTACCAGGAAGATTATATTGATGAATTTGAAGTCAAAAAGAGGTTGTGGTCCAGACTAATAATTAATCAGGTCAATGTGTTTAAAGTGAACCTCAATACTCATGGGATTAAAGAAGATGAAGCCGAAGATGTAATCAACCCATTCTATGTTGAACAAGCTGAATACATACCCATCCCTAAGCTCAACTAGAGTAACAAGGAAGAAGATGACCTAATGTCCCATACTTTAAAAGCTTTCAAAATAATCGAGAAGTGGTTAAAATTGAAGAATATTGAATCAACCACTCTTGAAGTCCCAGAAAAACACTCAAAAGTTAAGCATAAGAAAGCACAATGCATACCTAAGGAAATTTCCAACCTTGATATTTTTGACTCTCTTGCAGGTTTTCCTAAATCTGAAGTTGAAGTTGAAGTTGAGGTAACCCCAAAGTCACTTAAACTTCAAGTTCAAGAAGACGTACCAAAATTTAGAAGGATATCCCATTCCAACACTAAAAAGGTAGAGTCAAGTAAAGAGAAAAGGAGAGTCACAGTTGACCTAGACCCCACTGAAGTAGAGGCAAGTTTGAAGAAATCCCATACCTTAATCATGGCTAACAATACCCCAGACCCACAAAAATATCTTGATAATATTGGTTCTCAATCCAATACCTTGGCCATAGCAAAAGTTTCTCCTCTGGTAGGTAAAGAAACTACTACCCCAAAATGGTTAGAAACCTCCATTGAAAAGAAAAGAAGTCTGGTACCCATATCCATGCCCATTGAGGATCTTGTCAGCAAATGTTTGGGAAAGCCCTTAAAGACTAAAAGGGCCAAAACTAAGTCTAGGTTGAACTTTGATAAGAATTTGGGACACTGGATAGCTAAGATAGCTGAGCCATTGAAAGACATGCCCCCTGAGAAACTCTGTCCTCGAGACTATTAAATAACAAGGGTTGATCTTAGAAAAGGGAATCGTGTAGTAGACATGAAGATTTTTGAAGCCTGAAATAAGAAGATAGTAGATAGAGTTTGGAAGGATGCCCAAGACAAGCAGGAAATGAAAAAGGCAATAAAAGACATGGTTCAATATATTAATGCCATTTTGCATCTGGAGCCAAAATTGTTGAATGAGATGTCAACATTGGTAGATGTGTCATCTTTAGCCAATCAACAATTTTTGGATAATCTAAAAAAGTGCAAGGTTGTTGCTAAAACATCCAAGGAATGGCTACAATACATACTAAAGAAAATTGAGGAACAAGTTAGGCTCCTGGAAAAAGCTTCAAAGGAAATTGTCATCATTGCTAAAAAGGTAGAGTCCAACAATAAGAGTTTTGAAAAAGGGAGGAGTAATTGGGTGAAGGTTGTGCTTTGGATCAAATAAATTGAGGGATTTAGTTTATGAAAATTTTAGGCTCAATGCCCTATTGCTGGTTTTGATGCAAAAACCTTGTTTGTGATAAAGGATTCCATTGAATGTAGAAATGAGGTGTTAGCCCAAGTAATCAGTGAGATCAAAGAAATCTTGGATAACCTCAAGCTTGTGGATGAGATTATTCAAAGTGATTTGAAATGGTTTGGTAAACATTTTTCAAGAAAAGAGAACAACTTTTTTGACCCTATGGAAGAACTGGTCAGTGAAATTTAGAGAAAATTCCATGAGGTCCAAGACAAAAAGGCATAATGCAGAAAGGATTTCTCCAACATTGCTCATACTGAGGCTATGCTGATAATCAATCAGAAGCATTTGGAGATGCACGTCGACAAAATGGTAGACTTAAAAAGAGAAAAAGAAATTTGGAAATAGAGGATGGTGTATGTCGGCTTACCTCATCAATCCATTATCTCTATATTCACGACCACATATGAGTCATGGAAAGTTGCAAGGATTACAGTTGGAGTAGACGGTTCCTCCCGACATGGTGAAAGATCAATGGGCAGTTGTTTTTATTTTCCTATTTATTTCTTTCTACATTTTCAGTTGATACGATTTTATTAACTAAAGACTATTTACTCTTGGCAGGGTAATTTTGGAAATGAATCCAACCCTATGCCTATATATATGTAATAGTTAATATTTGAAAGGGTTAATATCTCTACATACATAAGAAAGACTATTTTTTTTAGATACTCTGTGCTTTTGGATTTTGAAATAGAATACTTCAAATTTGTAGAAATTTGAGTAAAGTTCTAAAGCTTCTTAGAGAAAATACTATTGTTTGCTTTATGGTGATATGCATTCTTGAGAACATGTGTTACATTTGGAGTTAAGTTGTGATTGCTGCATTCTTTTGAAGTTTCTATTTTGAATCTTGAAATATTGTGGGAGGTTAAATTTTTGTTATTTTAAATACCTTTCTCGGATCTTAGCATTCAATCATGTACATGATCTTACTCATTAAGATTAAATGGTTTTTTAGTATTAGTATTTATCTTGTATTTGTAAGATGATTTTGAACTTTTGAGTATTTTTAGCAAAATACTCTTTGAAAAGATTTTCCCTTGATTGAGGAAGAACAATTATCTTTTCATAATAGGTTCGTTGCACCTAATTCAATATTGAATAAATCTTTAAAGCAGAGAATTCCTAATCGAGATGTAGGAATTCAGTTAGTTAGTTTGCATTTTCTCCCTTGTTCAAGTTTGGCAAAGATTTTGGGAAAAATTGTTAACTAACAGTTTTTGGTAACTCCACTGGGGAACACAGGAAGATATAGTTATCCTTAGACTTTGGAAACTTCTAATGGTATTATGAAATGGTACTGCCTAATCACAATCAGTTGCCTATTCTACAACCTAACCTAGGATTTCAAGATACACAAGAGGATATTCTGGGTTAACAAAACCAATAACCAAGAATACCTCCAAGTGCAATTGGTACTAGAAAGAGAAGAAAAAATAGCTGAGAGGATTAGGGGTTTGCTAGTCATTCAAGAAGAATCTATGGTAGAGAGAGTTGCCCATGTAAATCAGTGATTCTTAAACATCACCCTAACAACAAAAAGATATACACAGAATAATAGATTCTCTAGCTTGGTAGACGAAGATTTTTGAAGCTCTAGCTAAGATCGACTTCAAACCTGACCTTTCTTTGAAAAGAAACAAACATAAAACTACTAGTAGACCATCATCACCCCCTAAAAGTGGTAGCCTCATCACTTCTTTGCAATCTTTAATTATTCTTGGAACTTTGATTCCTTTTGCTATCACAATCCTCCCTATCAGCTATAGACTACTAGTAATGGCTCACAACCAACCATGGGGTGTTGCGATAGGACCTCTACAACTAGAAGGAAATTTGGGTAGATTGCCATGGGGATGGGAAGAAGTCACCTAAGGAGCATTTGAATGCCTTTAATACAACATGTAGTGTCTTGGTTGTAGAAATGGAAGATGTTTCCATAAGGCTATTTATTCAAACTTTGATAGATTTAGTTGTAGATTGGTTCCATCACCTACCTAATGGGTCCATTACCTCTTGGGATACTATGAAAGATGCCTTTGAAGCCAAATTTAAATTCGCCAAAGATGCAAATTATTTGCTCATGCAATTGAGTTAGATGAAGAAGGAGATACATGTACCCATGAGGGAGTTTGTGGCTCAAGTCAACAAAGCATTACATGAGATACCTACGGCAAGTGTACCAAGCGATCAAAACCAAAAAGGGTTCTTTTTAAATGCTATACCTCCACATATTACTTTTCCTTTGAAAAGAGCAAACCCTCCCACGCTTGTAGCCTCACAAACCATTTCCATAGAATTAGAGGATGATCTTATTATATTAGGAAAATGGAAGAAAGAGGTCCAAATCCCTAATTCTCAAGCCTCTACATCATATTTAAATGATTTCATTGTTCAAAAGTTGGCCAATGATCTTATAGCAATAAAGAAGCAACTTCCCAAGGCCACTTTTCCTTATCAAGATATCTCGAGAAAGTATCCAAGCCATAATGCCACTTCTCAAGGAAAATAATTCACTTTACCCCCAAGTCAAAAAAGATTGTAGATTAAACCTCCTCCTAGAAAGAACAACATGTGTGTCTTCCACCTTACCTATGATCATAAAGGAACCAAAACATTAGACATCAGCAGCTTGAAGCAGAAAGGTCAATGCTAGCAAACATTGCAATAGAGGAAGCACCTTTGAAGAACTTGAAAACTCCATAAATGGTTATCTTGAGTATGAACTTTACTCTGATAGAGTTAATGACATCATTTTAACTTTGGAAGAAGCTTCATGTTTAGTACTCACTAGAGGATAGAGGATCAGGAAAGCTAACTCACAACCCAAAAATGCTACAAGCTCAGCCCATGAAAAGGATTTAAAAGCAAGAGAAAAAACACAAGACTAAGACATCTCAGTCACAACCTCATATTCCTCACATCATGAAGAGGTTTGATCCCAACTCTACATTTGATATAGTTGAATTTTGTAAATCATCTAGAATTCAAATATCTCCTACTGAGTATTTAAGGATGAACCTTAATGAGCTCAATAAGCTAATTGAATATGTTTACCAACCTCCACTTGATATATTTGCCAAACAAGCTAATAAAGTTACTTGCAATCAAGAAACCAAAACTTCAAAGCTTGGTGGTCATAAAGACTTAGTCCAACCTGATAAAGTCACTCTAGAATTGAGTTGCCAAGAAAAGCTGGATCCATTTTATGTATCTCTTTACCTTCATGGTTTTAAGCTAAGCAATTGTATAATAGACTTTGGTGCTTCAGATAACATAATACCAGCAATTGTGGTGAAAGCCCTTGATCTTCCTTTAAATAAAACCTTTGGAAAATGTTATTCAATGGATTCTAAATAGGTACCTTTGGTAGGCCAGATCAAGGATGCTCAAGTTTCCTTAGTAGCTTTCCCTGAAAAAAGAATAAAGCTTACCATCTTAGTAGCTGATATCCCCACTAGCTATGGTATGCTCCTTAACTGAGCTTTCTAGCAAGATTTAGGAGGAGAAGTCAAAATCAAGCCATTATACCCATTGGGAAAGAAAAAGTAACTTTGCTCCCTGAAGCCAAGTTTAAATACACAATTTTCCTGTTTGATGATCCAAAGTCCCAAATTCTATATCAAGAAATTGATTTTGCTAACTATTTGATTATGCCTAAAAATGAAGAAACAATAATCCAGTCAGAGGTGGTGGATTCATCCTAGATGTTGGAGTTTGATGAAAATTGTTGCTCAAATGGGTCTGGAGTTGGTGTTGTCTTGATATTTGCTATAGGTCAAAATTTTCCTTCTTCTTACAAGTTAGCCTTTGAAAACACAAATAATACAAAAAAATATGAGGCTTTACTTTTGGGAATGGAAGAGGCCAAGAAGAAACATGTTAAATTACTAAAAGCTAAAGGTGATGCAGAGCTAATTATAAAATAGGTTAGAAATATGTTTTTTATGAAAAATGAAAGATTGAGAAATTATAGGAATCATGTATGGGATGAAATCAAAGATTTTGAAGCTTTTTCTATTGAATCAGTTCTTAGGGAGCTAAATTCCAGAGCAGATTCCTTAGCAGTGTTAGCCTCTCTTCTTATCCCTCATCCTAATTTTACAACTGATAAGTATTCTGTAGAGATCATCCATAGGCCAAGTGTCCCAGATAACAATAATTATTGGCAAGTATTCAAAGATGATGCACATATAAATGCTTTCTTGCAAAGTATGGAAAAGTTTTCTACTAATTATTTTGAAGGCTTTGAGTCTTAGTCTAGAAGATTTTGTCCTGATTGGGTAGGATGAAAAATAGAAGATACAATACAATTGAAAGGAAATGTGATCCCTAAAGGCCTAGTTGAACTTGAGAGACTTTTTGACAGGCGAGATGTCTTTCTTGCTAAAAACACAATTCCCAAAGAAGTTGAGAGTGGTGAATATGAGAAGGTCAACCTAGGGGATAATCATAACCCTAAAATTATAAACATAGGAAGCTGCGACCAGATAGAGGAAAAAAAAAGATTCATAAAATTATTGACTGAGTATATTGATTTTTTTTCCTGGTCATATGAGGATTTGAAAACATTCAGGAAAGGACAGTTCAAACATCATATCACTTTAAAGCCCAATGTATCTCCCTTCAGGTAGAAGCTAAGAACCTATAACCATAAGGTTTCAGATGCAATATTCAAGGAGATTAATAAGATGCTTAAGGCTCATATAATATTTCCCATACATCACTCCACATGGGTGGCAAACATAGTACCCGTAAGAAAGAGGAATGGAGAAATAAGAATTTGTGTAGACTTTAGGAACTTGAATCGGGCAAGCCTAAAAGATAATTTTTCTTTGCCCATTATGGATCAAATACTCCAAATAGTAGCAAGTTTAGAAATGATGTCATTCCTTGATTGTTTCTTAGGCTATAATCAGATAGAGGTAGCTGAAGAAGACCAACACAAAACAACATTCTCAACTCCTTGGGGCACTTTTGCTTATAAATGAATGCCTTTTGGTTTGATAAATGTAGGTGCTACTTTCCAATGTGCTACGAGTTCAACTTTTGGACATCTTTTAGATAAGTGTATTACAATTTATCTTGATGATATGACTATATTTTCAAAAAGGAGAAAGAAACACTTAAAATATTTGAGGAAGGTCCTCGAGAAGTGTAGGGAGCATGGCATCTCATTAAATCCTAAGAAATCAATCTTCGCTGTAACTGAAGGAAAGTTATTGGGACATATAGTGTCCAAGGAGGGGATTACTATTGACCTTGAAAGAGTAAAGGCTATTCAGTAGCTCTACTTGCCAGTTAACCGTAATGGTGTAAGGTCTTTCTTTGGCCAAATTAATTTTCTTAGAAAGTTTGTTCCTAAATTTGCTAAAATGATACAACCCATGGCAAAACTCCTAAGTGAAAAGAAATTTTTTAGGTGGGATAACTCAGCCATTAAGGCATTTGAAGAAGTAAAGAAAGCTATTGTTGAGGCACCGACTCCTTTTCATCCTAATTTTAAGAGAGATTTCATAATGTATTGCTATGCATCGGATCACACTATGTCAGGCATACTGCTTCAGAAAAATGAGAAAGGTGATGAGGTATCTATTTCTTTTATGAGTGTTACCCTTAAGAAGCATGAACTACAATATTCCCTAGCTAAAAAATAGGCATTCATTTTTTTCAAGGTTGTAAAATATTTTCGGTATTACATTTCACATTCATGTTCTCTAGTATATGTACCATCTATAGTAGTTAAAAGTATTCTTACACAACAAGATGTGGTAGTTAATAATAGAGTAATCTAAGTGTCAAAGGTACAAGAGATGGATCTAGATATCAAACCAACCAAAATGGTTCATGGACAAGGCCTTTCCAAACTTATATCAAAAAGCAAAGAGGAAGAGGTTGATCCTAATTGCTTGCTAGTGGGCTTGAAAGACAAATAGGATTCTGATATAGCATATTTCCTAACATATGGGGAATGCCCTAACCATGTAAAAGGAAAAGATAGAATAAGTCTCCAACTTAGAGCAACTAAGTTTGTGATTATTGATGATATCATGTATAAAAGAGGTTTGGTGGCATGTTTCTAAGATGTGTTGATTCTGCTCAATAGGAAAAATTACTGAAAACTTTTCATAATGAAGCCTGTGCCACAGTGACTACCTTTAAGATACTAAGAAGTGGATATTATTGGCCAGGTATGTTTAAGTTTGCTTATAAATAGGTCAGTAATTGTGAAAAGTGTAAATTATTTACAGGTAAACCATAATTGGCTACATCATCTTTGAAACTAGTAATAATAGACGAGCCTTTTCAACAATGGGGACTTGACTTTATTGACCCAATTAATCCTAACTCAAGTGTTGGTCACACCCATATTCTTATTGCCACTGATTATTTTACCAAGTGGGTTGAAGTGGTGCTTGAAATCTACAACATCTGAGGTAGTCTGTAAATTCTTGATAGAAAATATTTTGACACGTTTTGGAGTTCCAAGCAAAAGAGTAACTGATAATGCTCAAAAAATTTCATCCCAAGAAATTTAGTTGTTCTGTTATGATCACGGTGTCAAATTATCACATGCCTCTAATTATTTTCCTCAAGACAATGGGCAGGCTGAATCAACTAATAAAAATCTAATAAATATCATAAAGAAGTTGGTTGATGAAAAGGGCAGGGATTGGCATAAACACTTCTATGAAGCAGTACAAGTAGATAGAACTTCTCCAAAAAGAGTTATTGGTATGACCCCTTTTGAATTAGTTTATGGAATTGAAGCATAGTTTTCTTGGCCCCTAGAACTCGCTACTCTAAATCTATAGAAAGCCATTGAAGATGGGTTGTTCTCTAGTGCTATTGAGAAATAGGTACTACATCTCTAGAAGATTGAAGAAGAAAGGAGGGAGATGGTGGATCACATAACTAATCATTAGGTAAGGATTAAAAAGATTTTTGATCAGAAAGCTAGGCCTCAAAAGTTCATGATAGGAGATTAGGTGTTGTTATGAGACAAGAGAAGAGAACCAAAAGGAGCTCATGCAAAATTTGAAAGCCTCTGGAAAGGACCTTTTGTTATATTAGCCGAGTTGGGTTCCAATGCATTCAAACTCAAATATCTCAATGGCGATGATCTTCCCCTGTCATATATTGGATAGGATCTTAAACTTTTTAAGTGTTAAGTCTACTTTTTGGTTGCCCTCATTGTAATTACCCATTTTCCCCTACTTTGTCTCCTTTTGGTCATTCTCTCCTATTTTCCTTCTTCTATGTGTCTTTAGTTTAGGTTTGTTCTTTTAGTCCATCGAATCAGAGATTCTAAGCTCATCCATGATACCTTCCAGTCTCACTCCCCAGTCGGAGCCAGTTGTTACCATACCTTTTCATTGATGTTCAAAGTTTTCAACCAGTGTTATTTTGTAATTTGAAGTTGAAGTTGAAGCCTGGATTTTCTTTAAGTTCAAATTTCAACTTCATCTTTCTTTTTCATTTTGACAAGTGTCCTCCTATCGACCTAGGTCCACTTTTGAAAGTTAAAGTTGATTTAAACTTCAACTTCAACTTCAACTTCACATTTTTTTCTAACATGTGTTTGTTTCTTTGTAGAAAGTAGACAGTGAGATTATCTATGCATTTTTATGAGCCAAAGGAATGGGTCCCACCCTATGGTGATGCTAAAAATGTAGAAAGCAATAATTGTGGCAATAATGAGAAATCGTGCTAAGTATGATTACTTATAGGAAAAGGAGGCACATAGATTTTTGTGACATCATGAAAGATCAAGCTACATTTGGATGTGATGGGTATTAATTACAAATAAGCCTTGTAAGTCTTGTCAAGGTATAGATGGCATGTTTATAATTAATCCTTTCTACCTACTCAAATCTTTTCTCAGACATCCTCTATAATAACCTTCTACACTACATAAACATCTCATTTCATCATTCTGAGTTCTGAACGCCATCTGGTAAGCAAGGAAAGTGGATGTCTAGACTCTACTAAAAAATTGTAAGTGCATTATCTTTCATTCTGTCATTTTCGTGCCTAGTTTTCCCTTTGTAGTGTTTTGGTTTAATTCTAAATCTGTATCTTTTAAGTTAAACCATGATGCTTTTTCACCCCAAAATGTTGAAGCTTGAAAAACCTTTCCTATCGAGTTCCCTTCCCAAAATTTTGGATACTTTAAAGCATGGTGAATAAAAACCTAGGGGACATAACTGAGTGGGCAAGGGATGTTCAATCTAGTCCCATACCTCAAAAATTGGCTAGTAGTGGTTTATTAGAAGCCACTACCTTCCCATCAACTATTGAATGCTTAGAACTAATTATGGAATGCGCAAACCTCTATGACCCCAATACCAGATGTGTAAGGAAAACTTCGAGGGAAGTATTAGTAAGAATATGTAGGACAAGTGTTAGCACAACCCTGAGAATCTTGCATAAGGAACCCTATGAACCATGGACTTTTGAGGAGTCTAAGCATCTATATCATGACAAAAAGAAGAACTATGACAACATCATAGCTCAAACTTAGCTTCTGAGACTAGCAAAAGGGGGTTCTAGATTGCCTAAGCCATTAACAATTGAGCACTTCATCAAAGAAGTAACAGACATTGTGCTACTTCTGAATAGGATTAAAGGAAATGATCATGCATTTCATTGGGAAAATTGGATGTATCTTTTTATTCTAAAGATCATTAAGGGTGAAAATTTTATTGACTGGGCAGACTTAATAGTTGAGAATTTGCATAAAGGCCTCATAGCAGTAGGTACTTTCAACCCATTCTTTCTATATTCCTATCTGGTCTATGTCTTAGTAGAATCCAAAGAATGGGAAGGACTTCTGCATACACCTTGGATAGAAGACATGACTAATTACCAATATTATAAAGACCTTCATGCTATTGGATCTTGCAAAGGGTTTAGAAGAGTTAATGATGTTTTTCCTGGAAGGTTAGTTTTTGAATTACAAGGTCACAAAAATTATAGGTTGTCAGAGGAATCTATGTAGGGTATTAAACTTTATGGCTACTTTTATATCCAATTCCCTAAATTTACATATCTTAGGATTGGAGGGTTTCCCAGTGAGCCATTAAAATTGCCAAGTTACTGTTTGGACAATATTGTTCTATCAGAGATATATAGACAACTCATTTATGTATTTGACTCCTCAAAAAGCATGAAGAAGTCACTTGCATGCTTGTTCCCTATTGAATTTGTCTACTACAGGTGTTCAAACTAAAAACAGGCTAAGTTAGCACAACCTGCATTATCAAGACTATGCCTCAAACCCTATATTGCTAGAAAAGAGTTTGATATGCAGGGTTTGCTAAAAATAATTTTGGGCATGCATCTTCATTAACTCATGTTCTTCATTTGGGAGATTACTTGGCAGATAGTATTGATGAGTTTGAAGTCAGAAAGAGGTTGTGGTCTAGACTGACAATTAATCAAATCAATGTGTTTAAAGTGAACCTCAATACTCATGGGATAAAGGAAGATGAAGTTGAAGATGTAATCGACCCATTCTATGTTGAACAAGTTGAATACATACCCATCCCTAAGCTCAACCAGAGTAAGAAGGAAGAAGATGACCTAATGTCTCGTACTTTAGAATTTTTCAAAAGAATTGAGAAGTGGTTAAAATCGAAGAATATTGAATCAACCACTCTTGAAGTTCCAAAAAAACACTCAAAAGTTAAGCATAAGAAAGCATAGTGCATACCTAAGGCAATTTCTAACCTTGATATTTCTGACTCTATTGCAAGTTTTCCTAAAGCTGAAGTTGAAGTTAAAGTCGAGGTAATCCCAAAGTCACTTCAACTTCAAGTTCAAGAAGAGGTACCAAAATTTAGAAGGATAGCCCGTTCCAACACTAAAAAGGTAGAGTCAAGTAAAGAGAAAAGGAGAGTCACAGTCAACCTAGACCCCACTAAAGCAGAGGCAAGTTTGAAACAATCACCTACCTCAATCATGGCTAACAATACCCTAGACCCACAAAAATCCCCTGATAATATTGGTTCTTAATCCAATATCTTGCCCATAGCAAAAGTTTCTCCTCTAGCAGGTAAAGAAACCACTATGCCAAAATGGCTAGAAACCTCCATTGAAAAGAAAAGAAGTTTGGTACCCATATCCATACCCATTGATGATCTTATCAGCAAATGTCTGGGAAAGCCCTCAAACACTAGAAGGGCCAAAACTAAGTCTAGGCTAAACTTTGATAAGAATTTGGGACATTAGATAGCTGAGATAGCTGAGCCATTGAAAGACATGCCCCTTGAGAAAATCTCTCCTCAAGACTATTAAATAACAAGGGCACCCAATAAGAAGACGATAGCAGATAGAGTTTGGAAGGACACCCAAGACAAGCAGGAAATGAAAGAGGCAATCAAAAACATGGCTCAATATATTAATGCCATCCTACATCTGGAGCCAAATCTACTGAATCAGATGTCAGCGTTGGTAGATGTGTTGTCTTCAACCAATCAACAATTTTTGGATAATCTACTAAAGTGCAAGGTTGTTGCTAAAACATTCAAGGAATGGCTGCAATATATACTAAAGAAAATTGAGGAACAGATTAGGCTCTTGGAAAAAGCCACAAAGGAAACTATCATCATTCCTAAAAAGGTAGAGTCTAGCAATGAGAGTTTTGAAAAAGAGAGGAGTAATTGTGTGAAGGTAGTGCTTTGGATCAAAGAAATTTAGGGATTCAGTTTACAAAATTTTTAGGCTGAATGCCCTATTGCTGGTCTTGATGAAAAAACCTTGTTTGTGATAAAGGATTGCATTGAATGGAGAAATGAGGCATTAGCCCAAGCAATTAGTAAGATCAAAGAAATCTTAGATAACCTCAGGCTCATGGATGAGATTATTCGAAGTGATTTGAAATGGTTTGGTAAACATTTTGCAGGAATAGAGAATGACTCTGTTGCCCCTGTGGAAGAACTGGTCAATGAAATTTAGATAAAATTGCATAGGTCCAAAACAAAAAGGTACAATGCAGAGAGAATTTCTCCAACATTGCTCATACTGAGGCTATGCTGATAATCAATCAGAATCATTTGGAGATGCACGTCAAGAAAATAGAAGACCTAAAAAGAGAAAAAGAAATATGGAAATAGAGGATGGCATATGTCAGCTTACCTCATCAATCCATTATCTCTACATTCATGACTGCATATGAGTCATGGAAAGTTGTGAGGATTATAGTTGGAGTAGACAGTTCCTCCTGATGTGGCAAAAGATCAATGGGCAGTTGTTTTTATTTTCATATTTATTTCTTTCTACATTTTCAGTTGATATGGTTATATTAACTAAATACTATTTACTCCTGGTAGGGTAATTTTGGAAATGAATCAAACCCTATGTCTATATACGTAATAGTTAATATTTGAAAAGGTTAATCTCTCTACAAACATAAGAAAAACTATTTTTGTTTAGATACTCTATGCTTTTGGATTTTGAAATAGAATACTTTGAATTTTCAGCAATTTGAGTAGAGTTCTTTAATTGTATTCTACTGAAGCTTCTTAGAGAAAATACTATTGTTTTCTTTATGGTGATATTCATTCTTGAGAACATTTGTTACATTTGGAGTTAAGTTGTGATTGCTGCATTCTTTTGAAGTTTTTGTTTTGAATCTTGAAAGATTGTGGGAGGTTAAATTTTTGTTATTTTAAATACCTTTCTCTAATCTTAGCATTCAATAATGTACATGATCTTAATCATTAAGATTAAATTGTTTTTTAGTGTTAGTATTTATCTTGTATTTTTAAGATGATTTTGAACTTTTGAGTATTTTTAGCAAAATACTCTTTGAAAAGATTTTCCCTCGATTGAGGAAGAATGATTATCTTTTCATAATAGGTTCATTGCACCTAATTCAATATTGAATAAATCTTTAAAGTAGAGAATTTGTAATCAAGACATAGGAATTTAGTTAGTTAGTTTGCATTTTCTCCCTTGTTCAAGTTTGTCAAAGATTTTGGGAAAAACTATTAACTAACAGTTTTTGGTGACTCCACTGTGCAATACAGGAAGATAGAGTTATCCTTAGACTCTGGCAACTTCTCATGGTATTATGAAATGGTACTACCTAATCACAATCAATTGCCTATCCTATAGCCCAACCTAGGATTTCAAGATACACAAGAGGATATTATCTCTGACCTTAATGCCTATTCTTAGGTTACAAAACCAATAACCAAGAATACCTCCAAGTGCAATTGGTACTAGAAAGAGAAGAAAAAATAGTTGAGAGGATTAGGCGTTTGCCAATAATTCAAGAAGAATCTATGGTAGAGAGAGGTTCCTATGTAAATCAATGATTCTAAAACATCACCCTAGCTGCAAAAAGATATACACAAACTAATAGATTCTTTGTCTTGGTAGATGAAGATTTTTGAAGCTCTAGCTAAGGTTGACTTCAAACCTAACCTTTCTTTGAAGAGAAACAAAGCTAAAACTACTAGTAGACCATCATCACCCTTTAAAAGTGGTAGCCTCATCACTTCTTTTCAATCTTTAATTATTCTTGGAACTTTGATTCCTTTTGCTATCACAATCCTCCCTATCAACTATAGACTACCAGTAATGGCTCACAACCAACCATGGTAGAGCTGAAAAGAGAAAAAGAAATTTGGAAATAGAGGATGACATATGTTAACTTACCTCATCAATACATTATCTCTGCATTCATGACCACATGTGAGTCATGGAAAGTCATGAGGATTACAGCTGAAGTAGACGGTTCCTCCTGATGTGGCAAAAGATCAATGGGCAGCTATTTTTATTTGCTTTTTTATTTCTTTCTACATTTTCAGTTGATACGGTTGTATTAACTAAAGACTATTTACTCCTAGTGGGGTAATTTTGGAAATGAATCCAAACCTATGCCTATATATATGTAATAGTTAATATTTGAAAGGATTAATCTCTCTGCAGACATAAGAAAAACTATTTTTGTTTAGATACTTTTGCTTTTGGATTTTGAAATAGAATACTTCAAATTTGCAGCAATTTGAGTAAAGTTCTATAATTTTATTCTTTTGAAGCTTCTTGGAGCAAATACTATTGTTTTCTTTATGGTGATATGCATTCTTCAGAATGTGTGTTACATTTGGAGTTAAGTTGTGATTGCTGCATTCTTTGGAAGTTTCTATTTTGAATCTTGAATAGATTGTAGGAGGTTAAATTTCTGTTATTTTAAATACCTTTCTCTGATCTTAGCATTCAATCATGTACATGATCTTAATCATTAAAATTAAATGGTTTTTCAGTGTCAATATTTATCTTGTATTGTAAGATGATTTTGAAATTTTGAGTATTTTTAGCAAAATACTCTTTGAAAACATTTTCCCTCGATTGAGGAAGAACAACTATCTTTTCATAATAGGTTCGTTGTACCTAATTCAATATTGAATAAATCTTTAAAGTAGAGAATTCCTAATCTAGACGTAGGAATTTAATTGGTTAGTTTGCATTTTCTCCCTTGTTCAAGTTTGTCAAAGATTTTGGGAAAAACTGTTAACTAACAAGTAGAAGGTTTGAAAATGGACCCAGAGAAAGTGAAGGCTTACCTTGAATGGCCTAGTCCAAAGAATGCTATAGAGGTAAGATCTTTTCATGGATTGGCTAGCTTTTATTGAAAGTTCATAAGAGGTTTTAGTAGTATTTTTGGACCCTTGACTGAAATAATGAGAGAGCATAGGAAAGAATTTAAGTGAACTATAAGAGTAGATAAGAGTTTTAATCTATTGAATCAAAAAGTTATAGAACATCTTATTTTAGCACTTCTAGATTTTAACAAGGTGTTCCAATTAGATTGCGATGCTACTAGTGTAGTAATAGGAGCTATTTTAAGCCAAGAAGGTATACCTATTACTTATTGTAGTGAGAAGTTGAATGATGCAAAAAAAAAATATTATTTTTATGATCAAGAATTTTGTGCTATAGTCTAGGCATTGAAGAAGTGAAGACACTATGTTCTTCCTAAGAAGTTTTTTTGTATACTAATCATCAAGCTTTGCAATATTTAAATAGTCAAGAAAAATTAAACCAAAGGCATTTGAAGTGGGTTGAGTTTTTGTAGAATTATACATTTGTTTTGAAATGAAAGAGTATGAAGTCTACTAGAGTTGCATATGTTCTTAATAGAAGATGACTTTTGCTAATAGGAATTTAGATTGAGGTGGTTGGTTTCAAGGAACTCAATAATTTGTAGCTAAATGATCCTAATTTTGGTGAATCATGAAAGGATTTTACAGAACCTATTAAACTTGATAGTATGAAGTGGTTGGATTTCATAATCCAAGATGGTATGTTGTTCAAAGGAAGCCAATTGTGCATTCCAAGAAGCTCAATAAGTTAGAATCTCATTAAGGGGAAGCATAGTTGAGGATTGGCTAGACACTTTGGTAGAGATAAAACCATTTCTTTAGTTGATGAGTATTATTATTGGTCATAGTTGTAGCAAGATGTGAAGAAGTTTGTATAGAGTTGTAGAGTATGTTATATGGAGAAAGTAGTGAAGTCGAATATGGGGATGTCGTATCAACCATTACCTATAGCAGAGAAGTCATGGGAGGAAGTTAGCATGGATTTTGTTCTTGGATTACCAAGGACTCAGTGAGGGCATGATTCTATTTTTGTTGTGGTAGATAGGTTTTCAAAGATGGCACATTTCATTCCTTGCAAGAAGACTAATGGTTTTGTTCATGTGGCAAAGCTATTTTTCAGAGAAGTGCTAAGACTATAGGGTCTGCCAAAGAGTATAGTTTCAGATCAATATACCAAATTTTTTGGATATTTCTAGTGTATATTATGGAGGAAATTGAAGACAAATTTGAAGTTTAGTTCATCACATCATCCAGAGACTGATGGACAAAGAGAAGTTGTGAATTACACTTTGGAAAATTTGTTGAGATGTTTGGTTGGAAGATAGATCATAAGGATGGGATCTAATTTTACAACAAGTAGAATTTGTGTACAAAAATTCTATCAATAGGAGTACTGGTAAATCACCATTCCAGATTGAGGCAAGAGCCTAAAACACAATGGTAACTTGTGAGCCTCTCATGTGGGATATCTTGGGTTTGAATTTTCTTAACACATAAATAATTAATTACAAAAAATAACAATAATTAATATAGACTTTGGTTTTTTACCGATAAAAAAAATCCCCATTTCAAATTGTATATGGGAGTAGACCCATAAATGCTTTTGAATTGAGACAGTTGGATAAAGGAGAAATAAGAAGTGCTAAAGCAATAGAATTTATTGAACATTTGAAGAACATCTGTGAGGAGGTGAGAAAGCACATTACTAAGATATTCACATAGTCCAAAGCTAAGGAAATTGTGAAAAAGAGATATAAAAAACTTCATATTAGAGATGAAGTCATTGTTCATTTGAGAAAGGAGCATTTTCCAGTGGGTACATATAATAAGCTTAAAATGAAGAGGTTTGGACTGTACAAGATATTGAAAAGGTATGTTTCTAGAAATTCTTATGAAGTGCATTTTCCTGCTAAATTGAATATTTCACTAGTATTTAATAGTTCAAATTTGACAGAGTATTGTGAAGGACATGATGGAGATGAAGTTGTGGTGTAGTGGAGTATTCTAGCAGCTAGTTCGGTTACAAATGAGATCAAGGAGAGATACAAGATAGTTGTGTTGGAAAAAGTACAAGGAACAAAAGTTATGAAGAATACCTAGTCAAATGGAAAGGGACGATAGTAGAATATTCATCATGGTTAGTGAGAGAGGAGGTTGACCATCTTGGTTTTTCTCTAAATACTTGAGACATGATGGGGTCACTTCTTGAATTACCCCGGGTGTCTGATGTAGGAGCATCCTAGATGTAAGAGCAATCTTGTATAACCCAAAATTATTTCATTTTTGTTTTTTAAATAAGGGTTTTCTTAATGCAAAGCTATTGTTTTTAGAGGCTTTCTACTTAGTAAGTCATTCATACAAGCTCAAAATATCCTAATTTCAGAGGTGGATGTTCATCTTGGATACATTAGCCTACCAGTTGAGGCTCAATGTCATATCATGAGTATTCATGGATTTATTCTAGATTTTTGGTGTACAATTAAAAACTTTAGGCTCAACATTGAAGGCCAAAATTTTCATGAATGAGGCCCAAAAACTCTATGGATGGGCACTTGCATGGATCTAATCTTGTAGATCAGAAGCTAAGGACTTCAAAAAGTTGTTATAATAGCCCATTAGAGAACTGATTCAAAAGTTATGGCCTTCTAAAGTTGGGTCAACCAAAACTTCTACAATAAATGTAAAAAATGTATTTGGTTGATCCTATATGTATTATTATGGTCTTTCGGCCCTAGGTATTAAATTTGAGTGTCTAGAACCTTCTCGGGTGACATAAAATTGCATGTTTAAGAAATGCTCATACATTGTCTAGGGCAACTCTAGCTGATAGTTTACAACTTTGTCTTGTAGATTATTGTAAATAAGGTGCCCATGTGGGTTAGCATATTATAATTATGATTTTTGTAATTTAGCATTTGTGGTGATAATAAGAAGCCCATATTTTGTTATCGCAAATTGATGTTATTTCTTTGTTTCTATTATGTGTTTGTGGTATTAAGGGGAGTACCCTTCACCATGATCAAGCAAGGAAGCACGAAAAAAGTTTAGAAAGATAATACTTAAATAGAAGGAAAAATAATTCCTTGTTCAAAAAATGAAGTCAATATCAAAAGAAAGGAAGACCTTCAACACTAGGAGAAAGATAGATCTAAGTTAAAACAAAGTACTTCATCAATTTTTTATAAGGATAAAGATGAATGCAATAGAAAGGGGTATCAAAATATCATAGAAGAAGGAGAAATAATAGATCCAAAAGAGGAGACACTAAATGATAACAATGTTGAGGATGAAAAGTTAAAAATGATGGTTATCAGTCCTTTGCTAGAGGAGGTAATCAATAAAGAAGATTAACCAGAATGAGGAAGATGAAGACGTGCTTAGAGTTCAAAAAATCAATACAAAATCTCAACTAGTGGTTTAATTAGAGGAAGACAAAAAACCCTAAGGATCTAGAAGAAGAACAATGGATACCAATAAAAAAAAAGAAAAAAAGAGCATCTAAGATGGCTAGAAAAAAGGGAGATACTCAAGAATCTCCTCTATCTCTGGGAGGAATCACTACAAAATTGCAGGTTCTCAAAAATTGGGAGCAGGAAGATTTTCAGCTAGAATAAAATGGGTACTAGAAAGAAAGAAAAAATATTGCATATAGGAAACAAATAACCATCTAGGAGGCATGTTTAGCCAATAAAAGATGACAATAATATCATGGAACATAAAAAGATTAAATAGTCCTAAAAAACAAGATGTTATGAGGAACTTGGTGAATGGCCACAAAATTGATGTAGTGATGATTCAAGAAATAAAAATGTCTAAAGAGGAAGTTGAAAAAATTAAACTCTTTAAAAATCATAGGGTTGAAGGGAGTGACTCTGAAGGAGCTTCTAGATGTATTGTTATTTTCTTGAACCTCAACCATATAGAAGGTAAGCCTATCTTTATTAGTAACAATATTATATCCATTAGGTTCTATCATATTAGGGATAAATTTGAATGGGTATCCACTAATATTTATGCCCCCAATTCCAAGAATGGTAGAAAAGTCTTTGTTCCTTAATGAGTGATGATTGGCAATGAGGGATTTCAATACCCCTTTAAAAGACTCTAAGAAAAATAGATGTTTTGCCCCTAATATTGATAGCAGGTTGGATCTAATTGATTTCATTAACAGCTTAGCTCTCTTTGATGTGCACCTCCAAGGACCTCAATATACCTAGTCCAATAGGAGACTTGGGAAGGATCAAATACAAGTTAAGTTAGATAGAGCTCCCTTATCCCTAGAATGAATATCCTCTAACTCTTTTAACATTTATTCTTTCCACAAAACTGAATCAGATCATTCTACCCTTTCTTTCAATGTTGATCCCCTATCTAGTAAATTAACCACCCCTTCCATTTTGAAAGAATGTGGTTAGCTTACCTAGAGTTGGGAACTAGAATCAAGGAATGGTGGAATATTCATGTGGAAGGTTGATAAGAAATGTATACCATTACTAAAAATTTGGGAAATGTAAAATTTAATAATAAGAAATAAAATAAAGTAAGTTTTTGAGGACATCTTTAAAGATAAGTTTGAAACCATTGTCAAACTTCAAAATGTCCAAGATCATATTCAAGAAATTGGTTTCTCCGAGCAGTTAAGGAAATCTAAAAGTGAGATATTGGTTAACTATCATTACACTATATCTAAAGAGGAAATTTTCTAGAGGCAAGATCAAGAGATTTGTGGTTGGAAGATGGGGACATAAATACTGAATTCTTTCATATGACAACTCTTTAAAAAAAGGCGACCAATAGGATTAACTCTTTAAAGATGTTATCAAATGAAGTGGGAAAGGATGAAGGCAATTAAAAGGAGATGGTGGGCTATTTCTCTAACTTACTGAAGGAGGACTTGAACCTTAATGTTCTTTATTAGAAATACTTAGTTTATCTTATTCTGAAAAGGATCTCAAAATCTCATAATAAAATACTAAGTGCAATACCTTCTTAGAAATAGATCAATGAGGCTACTTTTTCTTTTGAAGGGGAAAAATCACATGGTCCTGATTGTTTTCCCATTTTGTTTTCTCAACTTTTTTGGCACATTATTTTGTATGATGCTACTAATGTAGTGAAAGAATTATTTGGATCCCAATCTTTACTTAAAGAGATCAATCCTACTTGTATAGATCTAATTCCTAGGTCTCTAGGAGCTGATTCCATGGATGGGATAAGATCAACTAGTCTTTGTAGCTCTCTTAAAAAAATTATTTCAAAGGATCTTACCTCTAGATTGTTTTCTATTCTTCTAAATATTTTTTTATCGATAAGAGGTTGAAGCCAAGATTAATTATTATGTATTGTGATTAATTTTTTTTTATTAAGCACGAGCATATTCGAACCCAAGGCCTCTTCATAAGAGGCTCACAATTTACCATTGGTTTGTAGGATCTTTCCTCTATTCTTCTAAGTATTATACCTAAACAAAAAATGGATTCTTTCTTGATAAATAAATCCTTCATTAAATTATAATTGTCCATGAAAACATTTATTCTCTGGAAGTTTTCAAAATAGAAGGATTTATCATGAAATTAGACCTATCTAAAGCCTATGATAGAGTTGATTGGACATTTTTTTGCAATATTTTTAACTCTTTTGGTTTGAATAGTAGAGTTTTTAATCTCATTAGGAAACTTATTTCTACCTCTACAACTACAATTCTGGTAAATGGGGTCTCATCTAACTTATTCAAACCTACAAGAGGGCTCAAAAAAGAAGACCCTACTTCATCTATCTTGTTTTCTATTATGGAAAAATATCCATTGAGGATTATAGGTCTTTATGTTCAAAAAGGAAAAATCAAGGGGCTTTAATCTTCTTCTAGAAGCAAACCTATTTCCATGACCAATTTGTGGACAATATGATTATGATGGGGAGCTTTACTATTTGTGAAGCTAGAATTTTTAAGGAAGTTGTTACTAATTATATTGAAGCAATTGAACAATTTATTAATTGGACTAAAAGCTCAATATTCTTCATAAATAGGCCTAATTAAAGAAAAAATATAATGTCTAGAATTATAGAGTGTAGGATTGAATTGTTCCCAACAACTCATCTTGGGCTTCCTCTAGGTCCTAAATTGGATGATTCTTTTTGGAAAAAGCTCATTGACAGGTTTAATTCTAAACTTGTAGAATGGAAAGGAGCCTTCCTCAGTCAAGCAAGTAAGATTCAACTTCTCAAGGCTACTCTTTAGAATATGCCCATCTATGCCCTCGATTTGTTTTTATTCTTCCTAAGTATGATGATGCTATAGAGAAAATTTAGGGAATTTTCTTGTGGCCTAGAGTGGAGGTGAAGAGTCATTTTCCTTGGGTTTGATGGGAAAATATTTGCAAACCAAAGAAAAAAGGTGGCATTGGGATAAGATTGATTAGATTGACTGATAAGGCTCTCTTGGCCAAACAAATTTGGAGGATCTTTAAGGAGGAAAAAGAGTAGAATGCTATTATCAAAGAGAAACATCTTTCCAATTTTTTGAACATTGATTCCTTCCTTGATTCAAAATATAATTATAAATGGATCACAAATATGGAACACCATACATAAATCAAATTCCATTACAAGATTGGCTACAAGTGTATTCTTGGGAATGGTAGTAAGATTAAATTTTGGGAGAATAATTAGTTTATGGAAAAACCTCTAAAGGAGTATCCGCTCATCAAATGGATAGATGCATCAATCTCATTGGTATGAAAGATAGAAACTATTAGAGGCATAATAAATGGATAAATCTAAATTTGATTAATATTGCATTATTTCCAATAAACCTAAATCTCAACCTATAGTTTATAAGACCAAAAATTGAGGACAAAATGATTTGAAAACTAAACCCAATGGAAGGTTTTTAGTAGCTTTGATGTTCTCAGAGGTGTTCATATATTTGATAAAACCTTATTGGGCTAATGCATGGCTTAAATTTTTTATCCCTAAAATCAATATGTTCTATTGGTTGTTCCTTCAAAATAAGATCTTAACTACTGAAAATCTTGCAAAGAAGGGCTTCTTTATTACAAACAAGTGCTATTTGTGTGAAAGCGAAGCTAAAAATGCTAGTCACCTTTTGCTTAATTGTGCTTACACTAAAGAGATCTGGTTGATTCTTTTTACAAGTCTAAAACTTCATTGGGTGATGCCTAATTTTATACATGACTTTTTTGAACAATGGAAAAGTCCTATACATTATAAGGGAATTGAGACTTTCTAGAAATTCATTTCTTCTCATATGATTCAGAATATGTCGAAAGAACCCAATAATAGGGTTTTTTGAAACTAGAGGATGCATCTGAAAGTGATCGATGAAAGGATAATTTTTAAAATTAACAAAAATATTCAAATGGATGAGGCATTTTTCAAATATCAGAACAAGGAAGATATGTAAAACATAAAAAGATGGGAGATTTTGAAGATCAAGAGAGACTAAAATCATAAAAGAAGGAACCTAATTTGGACTTCTCCTCCTCCAAGTTGGGTCAAAGCCAATTTTGAAAGTGTTGCAAAGGGATACCTAGGTAAAGTTAGATTGGTTAGGATTATTAGAAATGAAGTGGGAAATTGTATTTGTGTGATAGCAATCCCTCTAGGCATTCAAACTTGTCATGTTGTGGAAGCCATGGCTTCTTTACACACCATTCAAATTACTTAAAGGGTAGGATGCAAAAAAGTCTAGATGGTTGGTGATTCCAAAAATGTAGTAAATTGCATAAAAGGTGATATTGTAGGATATTAAGCATATTATTGATAAAATAAAAGTTGTGGCACCAAGTTTTAGCAACTTTCATATATCCCATGATTATCAAGAACTAACTCTGCTACCAATAAACTAGCCAATATAGGAACAATTAGTAATAAAATTATCACATGACATGGTTCTATCATCTTGGGGACTAAATTGTTAGAAATGCTTTAGAATAACTAAGAGGGGGTGTGAATTAGTTATTCAAGGTCCAAATGTCCTATTAAAACTTTTCACTAAGTATAGTGAGCACATTCAACCATTTATTCATCCAAGCTTTAACTTTTCTAATTAGCAAGTTGCTATAAACCAGCATGCAAGCATAACACATAAGAAATCAACACATAACATAGTGATTTACATGGAAACCTAGTTTGGTAAAAACCACTAGTAACATGCTATTCAATTACCACTCTTTTGAAGTGATGCCTTGTGAAAGGCCTGCCCTGTTAAAGGTTTAAAACATACTATTAAATGTGACTTTGTTAGAGGATTTAACCACCCTGTTAGAAGTGAGCCTAGTTAGAGGACTTTAGAACATTCACTTGGAATGTCACCCTATTAAAGGATTTACAAATAGCTATTAAACCAACCTAAGTCCATAGGATTTTCATATCTAATACAATTACTAGAGAGCATTAGAAAATCTTTGACCTGACTATGACATACAACTTAACTTGCAGATCTTAGATCACTTCTCAGCTCATACCATTGCCTGACCTTCAATCTCTGCAACTCTAATAGCTTGGCCTCCTTTCAAGCTTAGTCTCCTTGAGTCTCCATGCTCAATGTACCAATGCAATCATATCTACTTGACCACTTGTAGAAGTAGAGCCTCTGTGCTCTTCCTTCTTCTAGATGTCTTCTCCTTGACACCCTTCTAACTACTTCACAATTTGGCTCTTTGGCAGCAGCAACATCAGCAACATTTGCTTCTGGGTCTATGACTCCTTAAATAGAAGTCTTGGAGTTCTTTTTCCCACCCAATTCTTCCTTCCTTTTGATTTCAATTCATATGGATTAGGTAGGATTCATTGTATGTAACCCATATTTTGTTTCCTCTAGAAACTTCTTGAATAATCCTCTTGAATTCACCTAAAAATGATTTACATAGAATTATGTGCCACCAGCTCATCATCCTTATCTTCCAACTAGTTCAAAAAATTTAAGGTAACTTCTTTGTCAGCTCAGATTTGGTGAATCTTTTTTATTTAAAATAATGTAGCAGCTCGACATTATTGAAATACTAGTGCTCAGCACATACTGTGTTACTCGGCATCAACTGTATTTTTCCTGATGCTTAGCACTTGAAGATCACTCGACACCAACTAAGATTTTCCGATGCTTGACACTTGAACTTCACTTGAAACCTAAAGATCACTCGGCACACGGTAGAATTTCCTGTTACTTAGCTCCAACTGAGAATTTTCTTGGCTTCAACTAACTTGCTCAGCACCTACTAATGATCTTAGTTTAGGCTTTGCAGTTAACCTTGTTGCAACCTATTCCTTCAATGTTTCTAAGTGTGACCACCCTCTGTATCCTTGAGTATGTTATCAATACATTATTTAACCATTGTAACTAATCCTTGCACTTCATTACAACATCGTAACTCAACCTTTCCCTTAGATACTCTTGTTACATCTTGTTGATCAAATCCTCTTCATCAATCAACTAAGTGATAGTACTTGGATCTTATAAGAAAATTCCATTCCTACAAATAGTAGGATTGTCATCAATGAATAAACAATGATTAAAAACAACAATCTTCCTACTTTGCAACAATCTCCCTCTTTGATCTTCAACAATGAGTTTTTTCAATTAGATTTCCAACATAAATTAATTAAGATTATTGATGAGGAAAAGATAAATTGTAAGACCTCTCTTCTTATGTACTTATTTAATTATGAATATCTTTATTAAATCTTTTATAGGAAATTTGAATGGATGTATAAACATGACAAAAAAATGGTATGGGAAATGTTATTTTTGCTAGAAACCATGTAGAGGGAATTATGATAAATTTTGGATGTCTTATGTATAATGATTTGATGATTATTGGAATTAGATAATTTAATACTTACCTTCTTATGAATCATTAGAAATTTGAAGAAAAAGTTTATCAACTCACTAGAAATGCCCTTAAGTAGCTTAAATTTAAATATTTTAAGTACATTACGATGTGTTAAGGTTGTTAGGGTATCATGTACAAGAGGTTATACTTCTATATTAGGATGAATTATTTGGTTACTCAAAATTATGATTTAAATCATAAGCATTGTGTGTGTTTTATAGGATACATTTGCATAACTAGGTGATAGGAAGTTATTGACTTATATGATTATGATGATGGATATAAATTAAGGTTTTATGGTTTAGATGTCCTAATGGAAATTGAGATCAGTTGATATGTTCATGTTTTGATACCCTATGATTTGAGACTTACTACATTGTTTGACTATTTAAACATTGATTTTTATTAATGATGTTATGATGTGTTTCACCTTATGACACCTTGATGATTAGGTTATATGTATTTAGATAGCTCAGTATTCTCTATTGATGATGTTTATGATGTTTAGGTATATACATGCATATTGATGATTGTTTTAGTATTTTAATTTGAATTGATGAATATGTTATGTTATTTCAATTATGTAATTAATTGTATGTATCAAGTGGAGAAATAGAAAAGTTTATTAAAATGAGAATGTAGAATGTTTAGTCAATTGATTATGCAATTTTATTTATATATAAATGTGATTTTATTGAGCTATTGATGTTCAAATTGAGTGTGCAGGTAATTACCATGGAAATTTTTGGAGAATCAATAACCAACCATATGTGCAAACTATGAAACCAAGGCTGAATCTAATGAAGAGATTTGAATCTCAATATTATGTGACTTATTTCATAATCATAAATTGTATGTATGTATTAGGTGATTTCATTGTTTAATTAGTGGCATTTCAATGTTGTATAATGTTATTTTATAGTGTTACTTGACACTTGTTGTGTGTATATGTAATGACTTGTCTACTAAGGTTGGCAATGTAAGACTAAACCTAATGGATCTATTAAGAACATAATTAAACCCCTTTGATTTGGAGATACTTGTAAAGTCCCACCGATTAGGTTATTTGAACTCAAATTTTTCTAGTCATTTCTAGAGGCCAAAAAGTGATCCTAGGGGCCAATTTTAGCAAAATACAAGTACCTAAGTGTTAGGGGTATGTGTTAGGAACATTTCTAACACTACTAGAATCCCCTAGTGGCTTTGGTGACCCTTTTAAAATCTCATTTACCACATGTTGTGAAAATTGAGTGGACTCTTGACCTTTATCCAAACCCACACTCCTTTCCAATCTTACATCTATGATAGGGGACAAGAGAAAGTAAAAGGACACAATGCTCAATTCTAAATTTTTTGTTGGTGGGTGGGTAGGATTTGGAGGCCTTTATAGAGGTCCTTTGAGGAGTTAGAGGGTGTTCAACCACTCTCTACTTTTAGAGACATTAGCATTTTGGATTGAAGGAAGCAAAAGGGATTGGGCTCTCTTCTCAAGCATCATTATACCATAACACTTATGAAGGTTGGTAACATCCATTGCCATGGAGTTCTTGTTCTTGATTGCAAATAGATTAGTATGTTATTTCATTCTCTTGCATATGTGCTCAATGTATTTAAATTCATTTAATGTAAGGGGATGAGATTTTTCTTTTTATTTCATACTTATTGTGTTCATCTTTTGATTTGAATAAGGGAGTTTAATGAAGGGTGTGATGGCATTACTCATCCTTGGGTAAGGGAAGAAGTAGTCAAGTATGGCATTACATAATAAAATAAAAATAATACAATATAACAATATTATGCAATGTGTGCAACACCCATTATCTCAATAGTAGAGTCTCTTCTCATCGTGAGAAGAGGGAAGAAACACATGGTATATGGGCCCTTGCATGCCAATGCAATTGATCTTTCTTTGGAGGAGATAAGGAGAAGAAATTATGGAAATTGTATGTGAGTTCTATCCTTCGAGAGGCATATTTATTTGTATGTTTTTACATTTGACAATCTCCTACATGGTAGTCCACCTTCACCCCTTTGTTATGGGTTCAAGGTCAATCCATTTGCGCAAGCCTTGGATGGGTTTTTTTTGTTGTGCTTTTTGTTGTGAGATTTGAATTGGTTGTCACTCATTGGTTACTAGTTTTCCTAGCTTGATGGGATGGGAGGGGAGCTCTCCATGGTTAGTTCTATGCGTGTTTTTAGATTTTGGATAGGTCCTTATGATGGACCAAACTTGGATTAGAGCATTGATGATGTTTTTGAGTCATTGTGTTGGAGACTTCTCCATTGTAATACCATCTATTATATTTTGTGTTCATGTTTGAAGATGGATTTGTAACTTGATGAAAATCTAAGAAATAGATCATATGACAAAAATTTCATAATTTTCTAATGGAAATGAAGTTGTATTATGAATAAGATGTATACTATGTGACAATATTTCATTTGATTTCAATTAATTTCTTACCTTAAATTGCATGGATTTAGCATAGTTAGTAAAGGTTAGTATTCCATAAATTATCACTTGTAATCTTGAATTTCAATAATGAAAGTAATAAGGATTCACATTAATAGAATTATAGTATTTCATGAGAAATTGAAATTGAGTTGGTATACTTTTCCTATAAGTTCTTGCTAAAGATTCAATATTCAAATTTACACATTCAACTATAATACACTTTACTTGGCCTAGCAAATTCAATGGTCTAACAATAGACTATAGTGCAAGATTAGACATAAGTAAAACCACATTAAATCATTCCTCTCAACTATAAGAAAATATAAAATTACCATGTAAATAAACCCCTAAGAAAACATAAATGCTAGGGAGAAAAAAACAATGTTGAAAAAAGACCCAATAAGCACCTACAAGATGTTGGAAAATGTACAAGGATGTAATTAAACCTTTCCACCAAGTGCAGAGAATATTTCCTTAACATTCTCTCCAATATATTAAAAATGCTAAGATCTATTTTTTTATGAATAATTAAACAAAACTATGTCACTAATAGGGTCCTTGTAAAATAAACATTAAATCACCTCATCATCACATTTAAAAGTGAAGGGGAAAGTCAAACAAAAATAATAATAGTGATTTAACATTTGTATACAAGTTGAAAGGGGGATGGGACACCCCATGGGCCCCACCCACTCTTTACATGTCCCTTACCCAAACTTGGACGTTAAAAAAATTAAATTTAAAACTCATGCAAACTTGACCTTACCTCCTTCCATCATAAGCCTACCTAACTTGTACTTTTATATTCCACCCAAGCTCATGCACATCCCCACATATTGCTATTCAACCATGAAAGAGCTTGGAGTAGCATGCTCTAGCCTAGGGGAGCACTCCAAGAGCCTTGGGTAATAGGGAGACAAGTGGCAAGTGGTTTGGGGAGTAGGATAAGGGTTTTAGGATGTGATATGATGTCGATAGGTATTAGTGTTTAATAAGTATGTGTTAGTTGCATATAGAGTTGCCATTTTCCAAAGGTTTTTCCTTCAAATGTTTTTCTATTCGGTTATTGAAGTCCTTTACTTGTTGCCCATGTCTTCACCATCCCCCAAAGTGAATAGTTGAAGTAACTAGTGCCCGCAGTCACTGTCCCTTTCCTTGAACCACTTTGAACTACTTCAAACCTTAGTTTGACATAGTTCAAAGCAGTTCAACCAAAGGTTTTATACTAACAATCTTTTTGGTAGTTGATGCACATCTTCTCGATGGAGCTTTCTTTTGAATCACTTTGAACCTTGGTTCGAAGTAGTTCAAAGTGGTTCAACAATGGAGGTGTTTGGCCATTTCAAATCCTAAAGTATGCATAGCCTACCATCATCTCGTGAGACAGTTAATGATCTTGTTAGAAGATAATGATAAAAAGGACATTTCTATTTCCAAGAAGGTTAGTCATCATTATTGAGAAAGTGGGAAATCTTCAGCCGATAAAGTGATTGGATATTGCATTAAGAAATCATTATTGATACATCCACAAAAGAAATCATTAAATAGAAATTCATGCAACAAGGTTTTCGAACGTGAGAAGGTTAACAAGAGGTGATGTGTCATAAATGCCTAATAATCATCCTATACTTCTGCACGTAAGCACTTTCTTTTAAGAAAAACTCATCCAGTTTCCTTTTTAATTATCATGCAAAGAATTGAAAGTGTGGAGCAGTTGCTAAGGGAGATAGAGAAAATTGTTGATTTCTCAGAGAAATACAAGCGAGAATTTAGCAATCTTTTTTTTTTTATGCAAATCTCTATATTTTCCAATGCTTGTCTATTCAAAGCCTTGTTGTTTGGTTGAGAATGAGGTCAGTTTTGTATTTCTTCAGTAATGTCTCGAGCCTAGAATGTAGAAAACCTGATTGAAGCTGTCGCTTTCCCCTTAGCCTTTGTGAGTCCTAAACACCTAAAAATATATATTGATCACTATGATGTTAAAAGGAAGGGTATTATAAGTAAAAATGGTAATGTGATACTCACAATCTGAAAAGACACAATCGCCTCTGTGTTGCATTTTCCAGAGAGTGCCTTCACTACATTCTCCCCTATTCAAGCTCAAGTCGAATACCAAGAAATCCCATATCAATTTCATAATACCATGGCCAGGAAATGGACCAAAACCATGTACAATAAAGGATCCAAGCTACCCAAGGTCATCACCAAAGATCATCTAAAGCCCCATATCCCTGACCTAGTGTTATTATTGCATAGGGTAAAAGGTTCAGTTGATGTACTTCTTTTTGAAGAATGGATGTATAGGTATGTAGAAATCATTTTGAAAGGTGAACAATAGATGGATTAGGAAAAGATAATTTCCAGTTCAATGAGATCTCAACTTAGACATGTTAAGGAATTTCCAGAGGATTTTTATATGGCCTCTTATTTAACTTACTGTATTGCATGTACCTGTGATCTTACTCCTCTTCCCCATGGATTATGGAGTGTGAAAATGACAATTTTTTAGTACTGTCCCTTGCTACAGAAGGATAAGGTCTTAGAGGATTTTAGAAGGGTTCACGACTTGCTAATGGAAAAGGTCTATATGTCTTTGAAGGAAGTGCCCATGCCTAGACTATCCCCTAAAGCTCAAAGGTTGATTCAGAAATATGGAAGCTACTTTATACAGTTCCCCAAGTTCATGTATTTGAGAATTGGTGGGTTTGAAGATGAACCTACGAAGTTGCCTCGGTATGCCTTAGATTGTATTATTTTGGAAAAAATATGTAGACAACTCTTCTCTATTGTAAAGGATAATCTACTGCAGGAAGATTGGGAAACAACCTTTCCTATTAAGTTGGGCTCATTGATTTGTAATATCATGGATAACACTTCCATTATCAGGAGTAATTTACTTCGGTTCAATCTTGGCTTCTACCATAGTAGAAGGAACTTTGATAGTAAAGGGTATGCAGCCCAAATCCTTGGCCTTGAAGTCAACCCATCAATCACTCCATGGTTGGAAGACCTTTGGTGTGATTGTAAGGATGAAGGAGAAGTTCTAAGGAAGGATCATTCAAGACTAACCCTACAAAAAATTGACTCCTTCAAGTTGAAGTTCAAAACAAAGGGAGTAGTTGATGATGGCTCAGATATAGTTGAACTTGGTAGGGAGGAACCTAATGAACTAAAGTCCCTACCAGTTAACTGGAGTAAGGATGAAGAGGATGATATCAACCTCAGTGCTAGGCTCATACTGACATTCACAGATGATTGGTTACAGAGAAAGAACACAAAAACCATCAATGAACCTTCTACAGAGGTGATTTCTTTCCTTGAATCACTTCCATCTAACATCCCACTTTCTCCTATTACAGGTAACATATTAGGTCAAGATAAACAAAAGAAGTAACCTCCTCAGTTGCAAACTATGGTTCCAAGAACAAGATCTCAATCCAAATCTAAAGCCTTGAAGTAGCATAAAGTTCAGAAAGAGAGAATGTCTACTCAGGGGCAAGATTCAGGTGATGGCCTCAATTTCTCTGACAGTGTAGATGGTAATGTTCAATTCATTGAAGTTCCCAAGATAGATAAGCCTAGGTTTCTCACTCCTACTAGGGATGCCCAGGCGATGTCTGTGAGCCCTGTTGTTCGTTATTGGCTAACTAACACAATCAGCAAGAAGAGAAATTTTCAACCAGTGTCTACACTAGTGAAAGATATTGTCATTAAATATGCAACAAGAGGTTTGAAGACAAAGAAGCTAAAAAAATATGCCCACCTCACTATCAATAGAAGCACCAGCAATCATTTCTTCAAATTCTCTGTTGATCATATGCTCATGCAATCTGAAAAAGATAGTAAAGAGAAGAAACAATTGAAGGGCATGGTAATGACAATGGTTGCATACATTGATTCCTTAATGAACCTTGGAGCTTCACCAATTGTTCAAGTTCCCCAGCTATTTGACCCCCATTTGGTAGGAAGTCAACAATTGATGAAGCAAACTCAAAAGGGGAAATTGTTAGCCAATGCTGTGAGGAACTGGGTAGACATCATAATAAAGGAAGGTAGTTAGTTCATCTTCGAGTTTACTAGCATTTACATTGAGGGAGAGACATTGCTGGGAGAAATTCAGACCTTGATTCCAATTTGGGAAACAGAACTAGGTCAATGTTAAGCAATCATTTTTTTAGGTACTAGAGGATGAACGGTTCAGAGTACTCAAGTTCTAAAATGAGAATGTGATGAAAAATGTGGATCCTTATATGTTATTTATTCTAAAGAAAAATATGGGCTGGAAAGAAGTAATCTACAAGGAAACCATCAAGGAAGTGTAAGGTATTGAAGGTAAGATCACAGAGATGCACGAGGAGCTCTTAAAGGATATGAAGATTGTGAACCCCACAAGAATCTTGCTATTTGATGAAGGGAACATGGACACTGAGATGCTAATCAAGAGCTTCAATGAAGCTATGAAATGAATTAGGGATAGTGAATCACCAAGTGCTGATGACTTCACTACGTTGGCAAGTGTTGAATCAATGTTGCATCTCAATAAGAACTTGATGCCACATCAAAGTTTGAAAGTAAAGGAATACAGGTGGCAGAAAGATGCATGTAGGGTCTGGTTTATGAGCCTAAAGAATCCTCACTCCCAACTGAAACAAGAGTTTATGAGTGCATTCTAAAGCTAGAATCTGGTATGTTAGACCATTGGTGAGGGGGAGAAAAATGGCGAAGATGCCTAAATAGAACCATTGCTTTAGTTACTTTTTGGCGCTTCTTTTAGATAACTACTTTTCATTTCATAACTATTTCTTGTATCATCTGAAATGGTTGGGTTTTGATGGAAGCCTTTTAGATTTGGAAAAACTATAAATGTTGGGGCATTGAATTGGTTTAAGTGTAGCATAGATAGCTAGAAGGTAGATAGTATTAGAAAAACTCTATTAAAGTAGATAGTTTAAAGCAGTAATCAAGGATGATATATGGATTTTTGGCTTTCAAATGACTATGTGGATGGAAAAGTTTAATTTACATATATAAATCACCTCAGAGTCTACTTTGGAACTTGGTGTTCAGGGTGTTCAATCATCATTACTTTGTGAATGTTGATTTGATGATTCGAGATCTTGGTTGCTGTTCACTCTATAAGTTTATTTCAGTTCTGATGTTTGAATGATTTATGTCAATTTGTGGTATAATTAATTATTTGAAGTAGGTTTTCTATATGAGTAAGTTCAAATGGATGTTTCTTTGAGAAAGTTGTATTAATATTCACCTCACTACCTAAGAGTAGTCGAGAGATCCTTATGCACTTTTCGATAAAAGTGTAAAGATAATCTTAAATTCATTGCAAATCTGATAAGGGAGCTGTACCTTTAGAAATTTAGAGAGAAAGTTAAATAACATGAGATTTTCTCAATTGTTGTGAGCATTTCTTGTACTTTCATAATTTTGGGCATAAAGGAAACTTGGTAAATTAGTTGAAAGGACAATCTATTCACCAACAAAGATTTTTGGCAACTCTACTGGGGAGTCCCTTTGAAAAAGAACCTAGGTTTTGGAAAAACAATATATAAAAATGGTTCTTCCATGTAATGAGTCCTTCCATGTACTACAACCTAACCTTTGATTTGAAGATACTCAAGAAGACATAATCTCAGACCTAGTATCAATTGCTTGGGCGTTGCATAGAAGTAATCAACAATATCAACAAGTGTTAATTGTTTTAGAAAGAGAAGAAGAAAGGGCAAAATTGTTGAGAGGGATAACAGAAGTTCAAGAAGAAGCAGTTGTAAATAGACCTTCCAAGGCTCCTGCAAGACCTTGAATTTGTAATAAAAATTAGAACTAGCTACCTGTAGATACACAAGAGGTGAAAGAGAAAAGGGGATTCTTGATGAAAACTTTGAGCCGTTGAAAAATTTTAAGTTCTTGCTAGATTTTAATAATCCTAAGAAGAAGAGTATTAAATCCAAAAGTAGACCCAGTTCACCACCAAAACAATCTCCGTTTTCACCTTTAGTGAAATCTCTACTCCCTTTGAATAATCTTATCCTTGTTGTTATAAACGTCCAACCCTTGCAAGTTATACCACCAAACATGGTTGTAAATCAACCATGGGGACAAAACATAGGGCCATTAAACTTAGGTGTAAACCCATAACCATTACCTAAAGGATCCACTGAAATTTTACCCAAATTTAGCAGGGATGGCAAGGTTTCAATGGAGGAACACTTAAATTCCTTTCATTCAGCCTGTGTTATAATAAGTTTTCCCACATAGGAAGTTTTTGTAAGATTGTTTGTGCAAACATTAACTGATGCTGCCACAGATTGGTTTAATCATCTACATCATCACTCTATCACCAGTTGGAATGATATAAAAAATGCTTTTGAAGATAGATTCAAGACTCCCAAAAATGAAAGTTCTATATTTTCCAAATTTACTTAGATGAAGAAAGAGATGCATGAACCTATGAGGGAATTTGTAGCTAATTTTAATAGGCTCATTCAAAGAATCCCTACTGCATCTAAGCCTAATGCAGAGAACCAAAAATCTTTCTTCATTAATGCTATTCATCCAGACATAAGTTTTCATCTTATAAAAGATGCATGCATTGATTTGGCTGCTACCCAGAGACTGGCTATTTAGTTAGAGGATGCATTTATTAATGAGAGTAAATGGAAGTGAGAGGTTCAAACTTTGGGAACACCTTCATCTTCAAACTCTACTAATCTTGTTTTGCAAAAACTAATGAACGATGTAGCAATGATGAAGAGGAACCAAAACAAAATCCATGGCTCTTACCAAACTCCTTACCAAGATATTCATAGATGACAACAATTCCAAAACTTTGGTAAGAACCCCACATTGACCCCTCCTCCAACTAGATTGCAAATTGAAGAAGCTCCCAAAGAGGCAATGTGTTCGTTCCATATGACTTCTGATCATGATGAATTGGATTCTCCTAAATGGCTTAGTTGTATTCAATTAGTAAAGAATGCCCTTACTACAAAGCAAACACCTGAAAGTCAAAATGTGGAAAATGAAAATTTGGGTGCTTATTTCTTGAATATGAATCTGATTCAGAAAGAGGAGGTATTGTGTTCACAACTCTCCAAGACCTTTCTTGTATAGTGATGACTAGAGGATAGAGAAATGAAAAACCTCATACGAGAACAAGTTCAAATGTGCCCACCTCCAAAGGTAAAGAACATATACACACTAATTCAACAACAACCAGTGAACCAAAGATCTTGTCCAAAATAGAAACAATGGCTAGTACTTCAGCTTTTGATATTGTTGAATTTTGCAAATCCTCTTCCATATCCATCTCTCCAGCTGAGTACCTAAGGCTTAATCCTAAAGATTTGGATAAACTAGTTCAATATGTAAAAGGAAGTTCTACTAATAATGCACAATTTGTGAGTGGCACATCTGAAAGTTCTAAAGCTCGGGATGAACCTATTTTTGTTTCTAAAAGAAGTAGAGTAGATGTTCCTTATGGTGAGGCAGTTGCTAATTCTATTGAAAAGGAGGTAGAAGTGAAGAAGCCTAATCCCTTCTATATTTCACTATTGCTAAATGGTCAAAAACTCAGTAATTGCATTATTGATTTCAGGGCATTAGATAACATCATGCCTAAGGTTGTTGCATAAGCCCTTGGCCTAGAGCTTACCAAAAAAATTCGGTGTTGCTATTCTATGGATGGAAAAAAAAGTACCTTTGGTCGGTCAAGTAAAGGATGTACAAGCTATCCTCTATGCTTGCCCTAAGAAGAGAGTGAAGCTCACAATTCTTGTGGTTGATATACCAGCTAGTTATAGAATGTTACTCAATAGGACTTTTTGTAAAGATATGGGTGAAGAGATCAAATTGGACTAGTCTGAAGCATATATCCTAGAGGAAAGAAGTGGGTAAAGTTGGAACCTGAACCAAAGAACACGTATACAATGGTTCCTTCAGACAACCCTAAAATGAAAATATTGTTTGAAGAATGTCAATTCGATAATTATGTAATATTACCTAAAGAGCAATGTAAAAAGGATAAAGTAATAAGCTATGAAGAAGCCCTCTAGACTCTTGAATTCGATGGAAGTTGTTCAAATTCAAGTTCAAGTGCTAGTGTTGTTCTTATTTCACCCTCAAGAGAAGTTTTCCCTTTCTCTTTCAAATTGGATTTCCATAATACAAATAATACTGCCAAGTATAAAGCATTGCTTCTGGGACTGCAGGAAGCTGAGGCAAAGGGAGTGAAATAGTTGAGAGTACGGGGTGATGCTGAGCTTATCATAAAATAGGTAAGAAAATAATTTTTAGTTAAAAATGATAGACTGAAGCATTATAGAAATTTAATCTGGGATGAAATTGAGTCATTTGAAGCATTTTCTATTGAATTCATTCCTCACTCTCAAAATACCAAGGTTGATTCTTTAGCTATTTCAGCATCATTATTATTGCCTCATCTAGAATTCAAAAATGATACTTATAGGATGGAGATGATCTATAGACCTAGGGTTCTAGATAATGTTCATCATTGGCAGGTTTTTAATGATGATGCACAATTGAAAGAATTCATAGAATGTGCTGGAAACTTTGCTAAAACCTTCTTTAAAGGATCTAAACATGATGGTAAATCAATTGGAGAAGATTTGACTGAATCCGAAGAGATTATTCAACTCAAAGGAAATCAGATTCCTAAAGGGTTGGTTTCTTTGGAGCATTTGTTTGGTAGAAAAGATGATAGTGCCTTGAAGAGAGATGTTGGTTCTAAAGAAAAGATAGAAGAACATGACAAAATCAACATCAGAACTGAGGAAAATCCTAAATTGATTTCTATAGGAAATACTTGTTTTGAAAGAGAAAAGGAGAAATATTCTAAACTTTTCATTCAATATCAAGATGCCTTTGCCTGGGGTTATGAGGATCTAAAGAACTTTAGGAATGGTTAATTTGTACATCACATACCACTAAAATTAGAGGCAACTCCTTCCAGAAAAAAAAACTTAGGAATTACAATCCTAAGGTTTTTGAGACCATTTTTAGAGAAGTAGAGAAGATATTGAAGGCTTGTATAATATATCCCATACACCATTCAACATGGGTGGCCAACATTGTTTATATGAGGAAGAAGAATGGGGAAATAAGGATTTGTGTTGACTTCAGGAACTTAAACTAGACAAGTCTTAAAGATAACTATGCACTCCCCACTATAGATCACATCTTGCAGACAGTAGTTGGATTTGAAGTAATGTCTATGCTTGATGGTTATTTAGGATACAATCAAATTAGTGTCACACCAGAAGATCAACACAAAACTACCTTTATCACTCCTTGGGGCACCTTTGCTTATAGTCGAATGCCATTTGGTTTGATTAATGCTGGAGTGACCTTTCGGTAGGCTATGAACTCATCTTTCAAGGATCTGCAGAATAGGATAATTGTGATATATATTGATGATCTGACTACCTACTCTAAAAGAAGAAAACATCACTTGAGGGATTTGGAAAAGGTGCTAAGTAGATGCAGACAACACGAAATATCCTTGAATCCTAAAAAGTTTATGTTCTTTGTGGAAAAGGGAAGATTGCTTGGGCACATCATCTCTAAAGACGGTATAAAAATTGATGTAGAGAGGGTGAAAGAGATACAAAAGCTAACTCTACCCACCAATAGAAGCAATTTGAAATCCTTCTTTGGTCAAATTAATTTCCTAAGGAGCCTTATCCTTGAATTCTTTGAAAAGGCGAGATACATGTTGGATATGATGAGCGAAAAACATCCTTTTAGGTGGCAAGAGGAAGGTAAAAAGACTTTCGAAGATATTAAAAAAACCATTGCAAATGAACCAATGTTGATAAGCCCAAATTTTGAAAAGGAATTCATTATCTATTGCTATGCTTTTGCACATTCTCTATCCAGTATTTTAACTCAGCAAGATGATGAAGGTAATGAGGCTCCAATTACCTTTTATGAGCATTCCATTAAAGAAACATGAGTTAAATTATACTCCAATAGAAAAGCATACATTTTTTGTAGTGAAGGCATTGAAATAATTCAAATATTATATACTGCACTCCCATTCTATTGTGTATGTACTTGAAACAACAGTTAAGAGTATTTTAACTCAACAGGAAGTAGGAATGAATAAAAGAGCAGTGTGGGTGGCTAAAGTTCAAGAATATGACTTGACTATTAAACCTACTTCTTTGGTGAAAGGACGTTGTTTGTGTAAAATGATGGAAAGAAACAAAGATGTGTCCCTTGATGAACTTGATGAAGCCCTTGTTGTCTTATTGGTCAGCCTTACAAATCCTTGGTTCTCAAATATTGCATACTTTCTGACATACGGTGAGTGTCCACCAACCATGAGCCATAAGGAAAAGAAAAAACTCACATTTAAAGCTATGAAGTATGTAATTTCAAATGGTGTTGTATATAAAAGAGGAATTAATAGAACCTTTTTAAGATGTGTAGATGCAAAACAACAAGAAAATTTTTTAAAAGCATATCATTCAGAGGCTTGTGGAGGGCATTTCTCATCCACGGTTACTGCCTAAAAATTCTTAGGAATTGATTCTATTGGCTAGGCATGTTTAAAGATGCTTATAAATATGTGAAGAACTATGAGAAATGCTAGCTTTTTATTGGACGTCCTCAATTAGCAGCATTACCCCATAGGCATGTTGTTATTGATGAGCCACTTCAACAATGGGGTATTGATTTCATTGGACCCTTAAGTCCTCCATCTAGTGCTAGACATACATACATATTAACAACAACAGATTATTTCACTAAATGGGTGGAGGCAGTTCCAACCAAAAAGGCTAACTCTCAGGTGGTATGTGATTTCCTGATGGAGCATATTTTTGTCAGATTTGGGGTGCCTCAGAAGATAGTTTCAAACAATGCCACTTACTTTTCATCAGAGGAAATTTGTTTGTTTTGTTATGAGCATGGCATATCACTAGCCCATTCATCAGATTATTTTCCACAAGGGAATGGGCAAGTAGAATCCAGCAATAAAAACTTGGTGGCCTTAATTAAAAAGTTGGTGTCTTATAATTCTCAGGACTAGCATAAAAAACTTTATGAAGCATTGTGGGCAGATCGAATTACATCGAAAAGAGCTATTGGTATGGCTTTGTTTAAACTAGTATATGGAAATGGAGCCCAAGTATCATTGGCTTTGGAGTTATTCGCTGCAAAATTGCAATTAGTTATTGAGGATCAATTCTTTAAGGATTCATTGGAGAAGAGAATAATGTACCTTCATAAGCTAGAAGATGAAAGGAACAAGTTGGTTGATCATATTATCGAGCATCAAATGAGGGTGAAACAAATTTTTGATAAGAGAGCTAGGCCACATAGTTTCCTCAAAAATGATGAAGTACTTTTCTGGGATAAGAGGAGGGAACTGAAGGGTGCACATGAAAAATTTGAGTCTCTCTAGAAAGGCCCATTCATTATTTTAGAAGTTGTTTCTCCAAATGCCTTTTATTTGAAGTACCCAGATGGAACAGTTCTACCCTTTACTTATAATGGGCAGGACTTGAAGTTGATCAAATTCTGATTTTAGAAGTCCCCTATTTGTACATAGCCTTTTTTTTGTGTTGTGTTTCCCTTTCTTGTCATTTCCTTTGTGTTAGTTTAGGTCTTTTGTGCTTCTTATTTTCTAAGTTCTCTGTGTATTTCACATACATAGTCCCCAGTCAGAACCCCTATTAGTTGCATATAGAGTTGCCATTTTCCAAAGGTTTTTCCTTTAAATGTTTTCACATTCGGTTATTGAAGTCCTTTACTTGTTTCCCATGTATTTAGCATCCCTTGAAGTGAATAGTTGAAGTAAATAGTGCCTGCAGTCATGGTCCCTTCCCTTGAACCACTTTGAACCACTTTGAACCACTTTGAACCTCGCTTCAAATTAGTTCAAAGCAATTCAACCAAAGGTTTTATACTAATGATCTTTTTGGTAGGTGATGCACATCTTCCTGATGGAGCTTTCTTTTGAATCACTTTGAATCACTTTGAACCTCAGTTCAAAGTAGTTCAAAGTGGTTCAATAGTGGAGGTGTTTGGCTATTTCAAATCTTGAAGTACGACGTGTCATCATCCCATGAGACAGTTAATGATCTTGTCAGAAGATAATGATAAAAAGGTCATTTCTATTTCCAAGAAGGGTAGTCATCATTATTGAGAAAGTGGGAAATCTTCAGCCGATAAAGTGATTGGATGTCGCATTAAGCAATCATTATTGATACATCCACAAAAGAAATCATTAAATAGAAATTCATGCAACAAGGTTAACAAGAGGTGATGTGTCATAAATGCCTAATAATCATCCTATACTTCTGCATGTAAGAACTTTCTTTTAAGAAAAACTTGTTTAGTTTCCTTTTTAATTATCATGCAAAGAATTGAAAGTGTGGAGGAGCTATTAAGGGAGATAGATAAAATTGTTGATTTCTCAGTAGAATACAGGTGAGAATTTAGCAATCTTTGTTTTGTTCTACAAATCTCTATATTTTCCAAGCTTTGTCTGTTTGAAGCCTTGATGTTTGGTTGACAATGAGGTTAGTTTTGCATTTCTTCGGTAATGTCTCAAGACTAGAATGTAGAAAACTAGTCATCTATGATAAAAAATTGCATGGGGTGAAATTGGAGAATTTACAAACAAATTTTCTTGAATATGCCAATGAAGTGAATGGATGTATGGAAGTCTTAACTAGTGGGTTGATTGAAGCTGCCACTTTCCCCTTAGCCTTTATGAGTCTTGAACTCCTACAAATTTGTATTGATCACTATGATGTTAAAATGAAGGGTATTATAAGTAAAAATGGTAATGTGATACTCACAATCTCAAGAGACACAATTGCCTCTGTGTTGTGTTTTCCAGAGAATGCCTTTGTTGCATTCTCCCCTATTCAAGCTCAGGCCGAATACCAAGAAACCCCAAATCAATTCCACAATACCATGGCCATGAAATGGACCAAAATCATGTATGGCGAAGGTTCCAGGCTACCCAAGGTCATCACCAAAGATCATCTAAAGCCCCATATCTATGACCTAGTGGTATTATTGCATAGGGTAAAAGGTTCAGTTGATGTACTTCTTTTTGAAGAATGGATGTATAGGTATCTAGAAATCATTCTGAAAGGTGAACAATGGATGGATTAGGCAAAGATAATTGCTAGTTCAATGAGGTCTCAACTTAGACGTGCTAAGGAATTTCCAAAGGATTTTTATATGGCCTCTTATTTAACTTACTGTATTGCATGTACCTATGATCTTACTCCTCTTCCCCATGGAATATGGAGTATGAAAATGATAGTTTTTTAGTATTGTCCCCTGCTATAGAAGGATAAGGTCTTAGAGGATTTTAGAAAGGTTCACGACTTGCTAATGACAAAGGTTTATATGTCTTTGGCCTAAAGCTCAAAGGTTGATTCAGCAATATGAAAGATAGTTTATATAGTTCCCTAGGTTTACGTATTTGAGAATTGGTGGGTTCGAAGATGAACCTACGAAGTTGCCTCGGTATGTCTTAGATTATTTTGTATTGGCCAAAATATGCAGACAACTCTTCTCTATTGTAAAGGATAATCTATCGCAAGAAGATTGGGAAACAACCTTCCCTATTAAGTTGGGCTCATTGATTTGCAATAACATGGATAGCGCTTCCATTATCGAAAATAATTTACTTGGGTTCAATCTTGGCTTCTACCATAGCAGGAGGAACTTTGATAGTAAAGGGTATGCGGCCCAAATCCTTGGCCTTGAAGTCAACCAATCAGCCACTCCATGGTTGGAAGACCTATTGTATGATTGTAGGGATGAAGGAGAAGTTTTGAGGAAGGATCATTCAAGAGTAATCCTACAAAAAATCAACTCCTTCAAGTTGAAGTTCAAAATAGAGGGAGTAGTTGATGATGGCTCAGATATAGTAGAACCTGGTTGGGAGGAACCTAATGAACTGAAGTCCATAGTAGTTAACTAGAGTAAGGATGAAGAGGATGACATCAACCTAAGTGCTAGGCTCATACTGACATTCAAAGATGACTGGTTATAGAGAAAGAACAAAAAAACCATCAACAAATCTTCTACAGAGGTGATTTCTTTCCCTGAATCACTACCATTTGACATCCCACTTTCTCCTGTTATAGTTAGGTCAAGATAAATAGAAGAAGTCACCTCCTCAATTGAAAACTACAACTTCAAGAACAAGATCTCAATCCAAATCTAAATCCTTGAAGCATCATAAAGTTCAAAAAGAGAGAATGTCTACTAAGGGGCAAGATTTGGGTGATGGCCTTAATTTCTCTAACAGTGCAGATGGTAATGTTCAATTCATTGAAGTTCCCAAGATAGATTAGCCTAGGTTTCTCACTCCTACCAAGGATGCCCAGGTAATGTTTGTGAGCCCTATTGTTCCTTCTTGGCTAACTAACACAATCATCAAGAAGAGAAATTTGCAACTGTCTACACTAATGAAAGACATCATCACTAAATATGCAACAAGAGGTTCAAAGACAAGGAAGTTGAAAACAAATGCCCACCTCACTAAGGACCTGACAATAGGAAAAATCATTTCCAGAATAGCTACCTACAAGTAGAAGGAGTCTGAGGATATGGATGATGAAGGGTTTAAGGTAACCTCGATTGAACTGGGAACTATCAATAGAAACACTAACAATCATTTCTTCAAATTCTCTATTGATCATATGCTCACACAATCTAAAAAAGATAGTAAAGAGAAGAAATAATTGAAGGACATGGTAATGACAATGGCTACATACATTGATTCCTTAATGAACCTTGGAGCTTTACCAATTGTTCAGGTTTCGCAGCCATTTGACCCCCATTCGGCAAGACGTCAACAATTGATGAAGCAAGTGCAGAAGGAGAAATTGTTGGCTAATGCCATGAGGAATTGGGTAGACATCATAATAAAGGAAGGTAGTAAGTTCATCTCTGAGTTTACTAGCATTTACGCTAAGGGAGAGACATTGGTGGGAGAAATTTAGACCTTGATTCTATTTTGGGAAACATTACTAGGTCGATGTCAAGCAATCATTTTTCACATAATGGAGGTTGAACAGTTCGGGGTCCTCGAGTTCTAAAATGAGAATCTAATGAAAAATGTGGATCCTTGTATGTTATTTATTATGAAGAACAATATGGGCTGGAAAGAAGTAGTCTACAAGGAAACCATCAAGGAAGTGCAAGGTAAGATCACAAAGATGCACGAGGAGCTCTTAAACGATATGAAGAATGTGAACCCCATAGGAATCTTGCTATTTGATGAAGGGAAAATGGACACTGAGATGCTAATCAAGAGCTTCAATAAAGCTATGGAATGAATTAGGGATAGTGAATCACCAAGTGCTGACGACTTCACTGCATTGGCATTTGTTGAATAAATGTTGCGTCTCAATAAGAACTTGATGCCACGTCAAAGTTTGAAAGTAAAGGAATACAGGTGGAAAAAAGATGCATGTAAGACCTAGTTTTCAAGCCTAAAGAACCCTCACTCCCAAGTGATGCAAGAGTTTATGAGCGCATTTTGAAGCTAGAAGCTGGTACGTCAGACCGTTGGTGAGGAGGAGAAAACTAGCTAAGATGCCTAAATAGAACCATTGCTTTAGTTACTTTTTGGTGCTTCTTTTAGATAACTACTTTTCATTTCATAACTATTTCTTATATCATCTGAAATGACTGGGTTTTGATGGAGGCCTTTCAGATTTGGAAAAACAATAAATGTTGGGGCATTGAACTGGTATTTTGATAATTTTGGGCATAGAGGAAACTTGGTAAATTAGTTTAAAGGACAATCTATTCACCAACAATATGTTTAGTATTAATGATTATATTAGCATAAAGGTGCTTCATTTAAATTTGAATATTTAGTTAGTAAGGATAATGGATGTTTTGTGTTGAATTGTATTTCTTTAGTTTGAAAACACTAGGTTAATAGGATTTAGTGTGGTTATGTTAGTGTTATTTTGCTAGTATTATTGGGTAGGAGATAGTACTTTAAAAATATATAATCTTATGTTTAGAATTTCTCTTTACATTATATTGGGAATGAAAACTATTATGGTTAGTGGATAAATTTTATGGGTGTAAGTTATGAGAAAGGTCATGAATTAGTAGGTAATTAGGACTCAGGAGATAGATTAGTATTAGTTTTCTTTTGTCATCATTGTTTAAGTGGAGTAATGTAATGATTTGATCAGATATTGGAATTGTATTAATTTACATTGTAATTATAATTTATTAATTTAAATAAGAGTAATAAATATTTGTTGGGTAATAGTTTTTAGGTGAAGTAATTGAGATAAATAGTACTAAGAGTTAGAAGTTATGTTAGGAAGGGTTATGGCTTAGCTTTATTTTAATGTTAGAATGTTATGTGAAATTACATTATTGTATTAAGGAAAGTATTTTAATAATGTTTTATAATAATTTTATGGTTTTAATCATGGGTTCAATTAATTCAAATAGCTAATGTTAAAGGTTTGAAAGGTTATTGAAGGGGTCTTGTATAGACAACTCGATAGTGGTATAGGATTATGTTTGAAAGATAAAATGTATGTTGTAAGAGATTTAAAGATGAATATTTAATGTTTTAATTAGTTTTAATAGGTTTTATTAGTAACTAATATTAAGTATTAAGGTGATAGATCAACTCCTTAAAAGTGCAGAATTAGTTCCCCTTGTGGATTGAACTATTATAGATATGAGTGTTAGGTGTTGAACCAACCTGATATAGCTTACGTACTTAATCAAATAAAATGTTTTGAAGATCAATATAGATAATTAAGGTTGAATTAACCATCAATCATGGTTAAAACCCAAATATGACAATGAAGAGGTATGCATTCACCCTCATGACAGAAAATAAAACTTGTGATCCTAACACTCCTAAACTTAACCTATCCAACCCGAATTCAACTTAAGAACTTGGAAACCCTAAATTCTTCTCGAACATGATGTGATACTTTAACTAATCAACCAAAACTAGGGGCTCTTGTAGTACTAGATTTATGGTTTTACAACCAATGTAGTTTGTTGGATACCAACTCTGCATCCTTATGAAATGTAATCGAAATATCAATTGTTACCTAAACCTTGTGACTTGAACTCACTTTATCTTGTCATCATCTTTCTACAATGTATTCAATGTTAATATGTGTTTAACATACTTGTTATTAACCTTTTCATAAAATAGAAATTTTTTATGTATTTACACCCTAGTTATGGCCATGACATAAACCTTAGAGCAATGATCATTATTAATATTGATGAAGATGAAAACTTATTGTGAAAGATGATTATTAGTACTGACATGATAAAAAATTATCTCCCCATGAATATTGGGATTATTTACCATATTTTTGGGTTCATGCTTTTGTGAACTTGCATTTCTCTTTTGTAAAAAGTGACGATCTTAGTATCCTTGTGAATATGGACAGAGATTTGAATTATGCTGAGCTGTGATCATGCAAGTAGAAAAAGAAGAAGAGTGTGGAAAATCCTTCAAAATGGTGGCATATCAAATTTTCTTGAGTAAATTAAAGGTACTGATCAGGAAATTACTCAAAATTTTGTTAACAACTAGAACAATGGGAAAGTCATTTTGCATAACAAGAAGGTGAAGCTTATTGTGGACTTGATTGCAAGGATTACTAGAATTCTAAACATGGGTAAGAAAATTTTCAAAGACATCAAGTATTATAAAGATATAGTTAAAAATTTTCCTAAAAGAAACAAATAAAGAGCTAAATTGGTAAAGAAAAATGTAAGTTTCTTTGAAATTACCTAGATAAAGGAAAAATGGAGGAATGTGTTGAAAGCTATTATGGAATATATTATATCAGATGGTAGATTCACTAGAGTTCATAATTTGAACTTCATGTTATTAAATCATTTTAGAGATGAAAATAAAATTTAAATTCCTTCATATATGTGTAGTTCTTTGGTTAATAGTATGTGTAAGCACTGTAAGGCTCCATCAAACCCCATTCTTCATGAGGATTTGATGAAGATAATATCAAAAAACTATGGCAAGCATAAGGTGGGGATGATTATGGGTCCAAAAGACTAGGATAAAGAGATTGGAACCCTTCAAAAGAAGAGAAAATATGACCAAAGTGAGAGGAATGAAGTAGACAAGAATGATAAAAATAAGGAAGAGACTGAGGAGACTAAAATTGATGAAACTTTAGAGAGTGATAATAATTGTAATAGTGATAAGACACAAAGTTCAGAAGAGGAGGGGGAAACAAATAAAGGGGAGAATACTTAAGAAGAGAAATCCAAGGATGAGGAGGAAGTCAAGGAAGAGGAGGAAATAGAGGAAGATAATGAAGATATGGAGGAGAAGGAAGCTGAAGAAGATAGAAATTAGGAGAATAATAACCACATTAAAATGAACCAAGATGAGATGGTTACAAATATCTTGCATGAAATAGGTGAAAATAGGGTTTATGTGGGAACCAAAGGAAATGAGGAAACTAAGAAAGAGTGTTGGAATCATAATGAGTGTAGAAGTGACAAGGACCATACTCCTTTAAATGTGAAGGACCCCTTGGCTCCCCCCTATTATGGGAAGGAGGATGACTCTTCCATTGTTCAAAATGTTATTACATGGGAAAAAGTGAACAATGAAACTACTATCAATAAGAACCTAGAAGATTTGAATGTCAATTGGGAAAGCCTAATGGGTATCCTTCAAGTTTTCAAGGTCAGGTACATGTACTCCTATAAGTTTGATAAATGGAAGGTTGAGGAGATCAAGAAGCTAAATAATGGCCTACATGAGTCTCACAAGAAAATAAAAGATTTCCAAAAGGGATCTAACATCAAGGAGTCTGCCGATGTGGGAAATAGTGATTTCAATGCTATTATGGAGATTTGTATACATTAGATGAATGAATATTGGAAAAATAAATTAAAAAAATCTAAGGAATATCCTTCATAATCATGAAGGTCTCAGAGCCTTGAGAACTAACCTCAAAGGCCTACATGATCTGTTGGAAATCCAAAAGGAAAAAGAAATAATCAATGTGGAAAAGGAAGAGGGTACTTATATGGGTGTTGGTCTTGGTCTTGGTAACAGAATCAATGCAAGCACGAAAAAGAAGACTAAGACTAAGAAAAAGGAAAATCCTAAAGTATACATAGATATCATTGACTTGCTACAAAGGCTAGAGAGTTTGGAAAAGGAGACTAAAACCCTCTATATATATGGTCTAGCGTGTTCTTCTTGGTCTTGTTTTATTGTTTTTTGTTATGTTTTGGTTCTTTTTTTGTCCTTGATGTTTCTATTGTTAGTGTTTTGGTTTTCTTAGTCTGCATTACCTACTCTTGGGATAACTGATGTATCTTGTGAAATGCTTGAATATCTATTATAAAGGTTTTGTTAAAATATTTAGAATAACTGAGAGTTGGGGGGGGGGGGGGGGGGATCACTTACCCAAGGTCCAAATGTACCAATTGAAAAAACAATCACTTAAACAACTTTAGATCTTATCATTTCATTTCTTGGTCTCTACTATAGACTTTTAGTAACATTAGCTAGTTGTTTACTATTCTAAAATAATAGACTTGAAAAATGTAAATATTAATTAGTAAAACATCATAATAACATCCACACAAGTTTGAAACTAGGATTTGAAGGGGAAACCCAATTTGGGAAAAAACACTAGCAACATGTCCCCAATTTTCACTCTTCTCAAGTAAGCCCTATTAGGAGCCAACCCTATTAAAGTTTACAATACACATTGTTAAATGTGACCTTGTTAAAGTATTTAATCACCCTGTTAGGAGTGGCCTTGTTAGAGGACTTTAGAACATTCCATTAGAATGCCACCTAGTTAAAGGATTTACATGGATTATTAAGTCCTTTTGATTGTTAGGTTAACCTTGATTAAAGGATTTCAAATATTGCTCACAAGGTTATGATCTATTAAGTATAGCTCACTTTGTAAGTACAAATCTCTATTCAACTCTGATGTACTAATTCACTATATGGCCTCCATTGTCATCTCATTTGTTGATTCTCTTGGCAACCCTTTCAACAATCACCCTTCACTTTGTCTCGCCTCAATTAAGCCTTCTTCTTAGATTTTCAAGATAGTAACATTAGTAATAGATCCAATTCTTTGGAACTCTTTCACATGTGCATAACCTTACTACATTCTACAGATAGTTTTCCCTTGTACCTCCTTAAATAGGTTATTCTGATCTCCTGCCACTTAAACACCATAGTAGATCTTAGGGTTCATGATTTGATCCACCAAATACATTTTATCTAATCACCATTTTGTTTATCTCTTCTTTTCTAGAAACTTCTCTTAAAATTTATCTCTTAGGTCATTCTCCTCTCCTAGAATTAAATGATCCAACTAATTGATCCTTATCTTTAATGCACTTTCCATATCCCAAAAAATTAACTAATGTTAGGACAAATCTTTCTCCTTAACCCTATCTTCTCATAGGGACTCCTCTAGGCCACTTCTCTAGCCTATTAGGGTTCTTACACTAAACCTATCTTAGAAGGGTTGCATTCCCAATTCTCCCTTCTTTAATCTTGTCCACACCAATAGAGCATTCAACTCCAGCCAATGAACACTCCTCAGATGCCTTGCTAGATCATCCACACCAAATAACCACACATGATCACAACCTACCTAAAATGGAGAGATAGGATTGTTCCTAGGGAATTAGGTCCATTCCAATGCCTATCAACCAAAAATTCATAGAGATCTCTATCAATATCAAGAAGCCTAAAATCAAGGGTTTCCCAATATGTTGACACAATTCACGAGGGTTTGTTCAAATACTTATTAAACATGTCAAAAATACTTCTCCACCTTCATATACTTCTCTCCATCCACTTGGATTGAAGCAACCAATGTTCTCAATCCCATCAAATGTTGTTTTAATCACTATGATCCCTAACCATGCTCATTTGGCTTTCCTAGGGCATCACTATAAGGCCAAACTTATTTTCCAAGGGATGTGCACTTTCATGCCTATATTAAAAGTAGTCACCTCACACATTCCAAGAGACCATACAACTACCATAGTGGAAAGGTGAGTTATTACCCCATCTTCAAAAACTATCGGGTTTTGACTAGCAATGGTGCAAAAACCAAAATATTTACTAAAATACAAGGAAATGGAATCAAAAACCTATCTAATTACACACATAATTAAGTAATTACATCTAAAAAATTATAAATGGGTTATAGTACAAAGTTCAATCCATTAAATATCCTAATGAAGAAAAAAGGCTCTTACTAAGGTAAAACAACTTAGCAAAATACTTGTTCATTAACCAAGATTTCTTCAAAATATCATATAACCCCTATTACAGGATGAGGGTGGCCTTATATAGTTCTAAAACACCTATTCCAACCACTTATTAGTGGTTATTTCACCTAGTGCTCAAAAATACACATTTTACAATAAAAATTGTCATGACAACTTTTACAATTTTGCAAAGTTGTAATGCAACTTGACAATTTTTTGCTTAGTTAATCCAGACTTGGTCAAAACCCTATGAAACTCTCTATCAAGTTCTTAGATATGTCATTTAATACATGAAACCATCATTCCACCCCTCACTTGTCCAATCTAGCCCTCTAAATGCACATTTTCCACCTTTAACAATAATGATAATTATTTGCACATCACCTAGAAACTTTGGACAAACAAGTAGCATTCAAGACCTATTTAGACATCCTAATGGCTACATCATACTCTAGGACTCATTAGACCCTTTATTACACTAGTCGCTTGTCTAAGGCCACTACAAGCCAAAACTAGACTAGGAACCCTAGGTTGTCAATCAGCCTTACCTAAGTGCCCTTGCACCATCAACTTAGTCAGTTGGAAATTACAGTTTCGTGAAAATAGTTAAAATGTTGTTCCACAACCAATATTGTGTTCTGACACTCAACCATCACTGAATTACTCACTCTCTTATAAAACTTCTTGTTCAACACATACATTATCACTTGATCAATATTGATGCTCGCTTAACACTAACTTTGCTCGACACTTATTGTGGCTCAGTTGACACTAGCATCACTCAACATATACAAAACAAAAAAAAATAGTATTTTACTATGTTACTTGGTCAAGCCTATACATTTGATCTATCTTTGATCATACTTTCAAGACTTGTATATTACTATCTTCTCCTTTTCTAATATGATTTAAACAATCACTTTATCTTTTCAAAGTCCAACTAATCAACTATCCTTTTGTTGTTTCCTTTTCATAGCTCAACCTTTCCTCTAGGTGCTTTTGTTATAAGAAGCTTCTCAAATCCTCTTCATCAATCAAATAGATATGACACCTAGATCACACAGCAACCTATCTGATCAATAGGTTTAACATCAATAACAACATAACAGTTATTCAAATTGTAGTGTTCAACAAATTTTTGGATCTCTTCAAAACCTATTTTACCATTAATCAAAAACATGAATTTATTGGACTAAGTACTTAACATCTTTACATCATTTTTAAGAAAACATAATACCTATAAAGGAAAAATGAAAGGAGTACATGTGATAAAGGATGAACAAATGATTAAACATAACAATGATGTAAATGATTAATAGTTATAGGTTCCTTTAGAGGCACACTATTCAAATCAAAAATTTTATATGCACTAGATCCATATGCTTCTATAATAATATAAGGACTTAGCTATGTTAGGACTAAATTTCCCATTTCACCAAGTAAGGCATTCAAGTTCCTCTAATTTTCATAAAGAGTTAAATCACCTATCAAAAAGGAATATTTAATCACTTTATCATTGTGACTATTATTGAGAATTTGTGATAAGTCGTGACATGTTCCAAAGCATTAATTCATTTCTTATCCAACAATTCAAGCTCTTATAATCGTTTTCCTCTAAAAGTATCATTATTAATTATACCCTTGAAAGAAACTCTCAAAGAAGAAATTTCTAATTCTAAAGGCATAACTGCATCGACCCCATAAACCAAGTGATAGGGAGATATTCCATTTGCAATTCAAACACTAATTATAGAGGCCTAAAAATCATAGGTTAATTCTATATATCAATCCTTAGCATATTTATCAACCATCTTCTAAAGGTTTTTTTGGATAACCTTATTAAAAGCTTGAGTTTGAGCATTAGATTGAGGAAAGTAAGGGGTAGAAAAATGTTGATGAATATGATATTTTCCAAAAATGATTTTACTTCCTTATTTTTAAATTGGGTTCCATTATAAAAAATTGTTTCCATTGGAAAGTAAATTGAGTGATGATGTTTTGAAGAATGAAATCACAAATAACATCCATAGTAGTTGAGTGAAGAGGGAAAACTTCAACCCACTTGGAAAATTAGTTGTTAGTCATAAGGATGTGTGTGTGTCCTTGAGAGGAGGGGGGATAAATCCTACCAATAAGATCAAGACCCCACACACTAAAGGGCCACACTGGAACTTGTGAATGTAACACATAAGCAAGAGTGCAAATGAGATTGTTATGATGCTCACACTATAGGTTTTTTTTATTTACAAAAGAAAATTAATCCTAATCCATAGTTTGCCAATGGTACCTCATGTAAAGGAGTTTGTTAACCAATGAGTTCCCACCAAAATTCCCCCTGCATAATCCTACATGAGCTTCTTGCAAAGCCATAGGAATTTCATTTTTACTAAGGCATCTAAGCAAAAAACTATCATAAGAATGTTTGTACATAACATCTACAAAGATGATATAGCAAGATGTGAGCTTTCAAATTCTATTTCTACAATTCTAGTACCTGACTCATGAAATTAACTATTCTTTAGATAATGATAAATATGTGAGTACCACTCATCAAGATGCATGTTGAGACAAATGCCATCTAATGAAGTATTCCTCGAGATTGCAAGATCTAACAAAGTTTGTATAGTGATTGAAAGTTCAGCACATCATCATCTAAATAAATAAGCAATATCACGTTAGCCATAGCATCCACATGTTGATTATATTTCTGAGGTAACATACAAATAGAGAAAGAATAAAATTACCAAAAAAAAACTTATAGAAGGATCCCAATACTTGGTCAATGTATCATTCTTTATTTGATATATGTCACTAATTTGTTGCAAAATTAAATGAGAATCACAAAGATTTGTATATGTTTGATTTTTAGAGACAAAGTCACCTTCAATCATGTGATGAGGGCTTCATACTCATCCATCTTATTGGTGCAATAAAATTTAAGCTTATATGATATAGGGATAGATTTCTTAGAAGGGGATATCAATATGACACCTATACCAGATCTAGTTTGACATCTAGAGCCATCAAAGCATAATTGTCATGTGTCATCTATCTCAGTATGAAATATAAATTCATTAGGGAATTCAATCGATTATGATGTAGAGAGAAGAAGGGCCCTCAACTAGATGGCAATTTAAGATCAACCCTTTATATTTATGAAGGATAAAATTCAAGTCAAACTATGTTAGGATAATGAACCATTTAACAAGGTGTCTCAACAAGTAGATTTTCAAAAAGAGATGTTTCAATGGATCAAACTTCCCATAAACATTAACTTTTTCCTTGTGAATATAACTTTTGAGTTTCTAAGAAGAAAAAACTAGAGCAAGACATTTCCTTTCAACTATGGGGTATTGTGTCTCATAATTAATTAATGTGTGATTGGTATAATACACAGGACACTCATTTCCATCTCAATCATGCTGAACCAAAACAAGATTCAACACCTTAGAAGAAGTGGAGGTGTAGATGAATAATGACTTATTAGGTTGAGCTAGTTGTAAAATAGAAGCATTAGCAAGATAGGCCTTTAATTGTTCAAATGAAATCTTACAATCTTCATTCTAGGAGAAAGTAGTATCTTTCTTGAGCAAGGAAGTAAAATAGGTGGTGCAATCTGCTAGATGAGAAACAAATATATGGATAACTTTTATCTTCCCTTGTAAGCCATCAAGTTGCAAAGATATTTTGAGGAGGCATATTAACAAAAGTGCCAATCTTCTTAGTTTCTACCTTAGTACCTCTATTAGATATGATGAACCCCAAGAATTTTCATTATCAATCTCAAAGGCACACTTTCATAGATCCAAACACATCTTATGTTTCTATATTATTTCAAAGCTTCATCTAAGTGTAGGGATGTATTCACTTCAATAGATAGATATATGGGATTTTAACATCCATGAGGCTCATATTAATAGCCTATGGAACACCTTTCCCAATACACCAACTTGGTTAATTTGGTTTGGTTCCTATGTAGTTTGATGACGAGCCCACCAAACTTCTCAATGTTCTCCTTGTTGAATAAGTTGTACAAAGAGTTGTCGAATAGGATATCTATAAATTTGACCATGTTTTCTTTGTATGCTTCACATTCTAAAATAAAGTTTTATTTGGTTTCCACCTTCTTGGAATTACAAAACATGCAGATTCTCTCTTTCTGGAGCTCTTTTGGTCTCTTCCATAGTTTGATCTCAAATTAGAGTTAATGAGAGTTGGTCTTTAGTTGTGCAATAAGATTCTTATCTCTCCGCTGTATGTTGGCCTCTATATACTCCTTTTGGAATTGATCACATGTGGGGTTGAATTTGTTGATTTAGTAAGTCTTTTTCCTACCAAGCTCCTTTCTCCAATTTCTCTTATGGAATTTCTCTGTAACAAATACTTTTATTTCTTTATTATATGTGGGACACATGTTGAAATGGATATCCTATTTTCTCATCCACTTGATTTTTTTTTGTATCCAAGTATTTTTATATTTACACAAAATATCATCAAAGACCACTTTAGTCCATCTACTTGCATCCATCTCATGGTCAATAGTTGAATATTCTGGCCTAAAACCTACTTGACCTTTTGTACGTTTGTGGTTCTCCTCAACCCATTTGTTGATTCTATTTTCTAACATGCTGCCAAGAAGTTTTACAAATAAAGGGTTGATCATTATGGTCATATAATTAGAGGGATTATTAACCTCACCACTCTTATAAAGGGGTATAATAAGGTTTATCATCCAATCTCTAGGAAACTCATGTTGGCTGATATTGTTGAAGATTCTTGTAATGAGAGGTGGCAGAGTTTTCATACCCCATTTGAGACACTCCACTACATCATTTGTCTTATTGGTGCCTAGCTTCTTAATACCCCTCTCAACCTCTTGTATGGTAAAAATATCATCCATAATTTTTACCAAAGTGTTGGAAATACAATAGGGAAAGTAAACACATCTATCTCACAATTTGCATGTAAACTGAAATAGTTAGCTAAACATATTCATCAATAGCATGAAAGAAAATAACATTCAACATATATGGCACAAGATATTTGGCTACCCAAAAATTCTCCAATGAGAAGGTAAAACTAGGGTAGGGATGACACACACAAATCCCATTACTGCAGTAATAAAGTGTATCCAATGAAGGCTACAATGTTTGATCATAAAATATGATCTACCTTGTGAAAGGTCTTCCCTGTTAAAGGCTTACAAGATTGTTAGACCTTACCCTATTAAAAGATTTCAACACCTTGTTAGAAGTGTGCTTGATTAAAGGTCTTAAACCTCACAATGAAGTAAGCACCCTATTAAAGGATTTACAATAGCCTGTTAGGACTACTTTGTTTAGAGATTTAACTAATTCACTTGCTAGAATGTATCAACAATGATCATGTGGTTAGCACTCTATTGCTTGATAACAGATCACCTCTTCTTGATGTGTACTTGATCCTTACTAATTGGATGTATCACTTATGTCCTCTAACTCATTTCCTTTGTTCTCTTCTAACTAATTTTATAATGTATCTCAGTTCACAATGCCTTAGCCACCATGAATACTCTATTTGTGCATGCAAACTTCTCTCTTCGCTCCTTCCACACATATACAATTTTTAGGGTTTTTCCTCCTTAAAAAGACCTAGGTGACTTAGGGTTAGTATGAATCAACAATTGTGATTCACCTATTTTACCGCTTAAAGCATCCCTTCAACTAATTGGTTGCATGTACTACATAGGAATCCTCAATATAAATTAGTCCTTGTCATCTAGAATCGCAAAAAAATCCTTAAGTCAGCTCTTAAATGGTTCACATAAAATTTTGTGTCATTACAAACAACTATTTACTCAGCACCTGAAGTGTTTGATGCTCGGCATCTATTATCTCTTCAATGTTGTAACTTAGCCTCTAAATGACTTGGCAACTACTTTCTATTTGGTATTTGAGTGACTTAGCACTTACTAGTTACTTGGCATATACTATATATCTCTTTTCTCAGCATATATTATTTAACAACTTACGCTCAACATCCATTACTTGTCTGGCATGAACTAAGCAAGTGACTTAAGTATATTGTCACTCATATGTCAAAACCAACTAAGATTAACAATCTCCCCCTTTGAAATGAGTGGAAAAAATACTTGTTCATGCATGAATAACCTTAGCTTATGAGCATAACTTAGATAATATCCATTAAGTACTTGGCTTACATATAAAATTTCAAAATAATCTTTAAAATTGCATAAATTTTTTGACTCATCTATCATATCACAAAATTCTATAACTCCCCCTGAGTTGATTGTTCTATTCTGAATCTATTATGAAACTGAATACTCCTATTGAGTACATCTATTGTGCTAACTCTATCTTCGTAGTCTTTGTTTGGTCTCCCACAAAACTTAACTCTCCTTTCATGCATTCTCTCCCGCTTTCTTCATTCCCCCTTTTGACACTTATTTCATGGGTTGTACATGAATTGTGTGTTTGTCTAAGAAATATTTATGAAATTCCATTATAATTTTTAGTAATGCATCCCAATTGTCACATGCTACCTCTGGAGATTTAATCTGTATGTCTAACTCAGCAACAAGGGTGACTAAACATTTGACATGTGTAGAAAGATGGGGATCTTTCTTTAACAATGTCTCTACATAGGCTAATTCCTTGTGTAACACCTCCATGTAAGGGGTTAACATGGATTGAATGTTGATCAATGTAGCCCTAATATTTGCATCTTGAGCTTGTAATGCTGCTAACTGACCATGTGTTGATAATAAATTTCTAAAATGAGATTGACCTTGGCCAGGAAATTGTTGTAGAATGTTACTTATTTTCTTCAGATCTCCCTCCAGATGGTCAATATGTCTCTACACTTCTTGTGTGAATAGGGGAACATCACACAACTTGGTGTAAAGAGAGAAAATGTGCTCCAACATCTTCTTCACACCCTCAATCTTGGTTGATAACTCAACTTGGTGTAGTGCAATGACACTAGATATCTATTCATCCACCTTGGTTTGAAATTTCTTCTCAGATCATTCCAATAATTTGACATTGGTATCTAGGTCTTCATCATTGATTTTCTCTACACTATTTTCCAACTACTCAATGATTGGCTTGGCTTCATTAGGTGCAAGTAGGCTGAATGCATCAAGAAATGTATCCTTGATGTCATGAAGTGCTTGTTTCTTCCTATGCTCCCTTCTAAGTAGTTCTTGCCATTTCTTCCTTGTTAGAGCATCCTACAATATGCTCATTTTCTCTATTGTGATTGATGTAAGATCATACTTTGGTAACTCAATCACCTCATCTAAGTTGATGTCACCATAGGATGTTACCTCATCAACCTTAGATGTGTTAGGACTTGGCCTTGATGCTTGCAATGGTGTAGCTTCAATACTTGGCCTATGAAGTGCTTGACTAGGAGTGGGAGTAGTAGTGTCTTGTATGGTAACTAGTGTTTGTATTATTGTCACTTCCTCTTATTTCATAGTCAAGATTGAATCTTTAGCCCTATCCTTCCTTTTCTTTATTTTTTCTCCACCTTGTGCTTGTGATGTAGGTATAGGACTGGCTTCCTAACCTATTTGTACTAGTGTCCCTTCTTTCTTAATTATTATAATTGTTGGTACTGAAACATTTTGTACCTTAGTGTTGATATGTGAAGGCATTGTGTCCTTCCTTTGATATACCACCATATGCATGGTAGGTTGTACCTCTATAGATTGAGAGTGGGCAATGGATAATACTTGTGTTTTCTTCCCTGCAAATGCCAATTATGCCTTCTCAATCTCATCCACACTTACCAAAATAAGATGACTGCATAGTTGTGCTCTGATGGTGGACTCGGTTAATATTTTTTCCATATCCTCCTTTGTTAGGGGATTGATGTTTAGAATGGTGCTATTAGACACATCCTTAACCTTTACTATATCTACTTGTAGAGTGGCACTTGGCATCTATCCTTCTGGTACATTCTGGTCTTGTTATTGCTCTTCCTCAATTGTTTCCTCTATAGTGTCTTCCCCATGTACTTCCATCACATATTCATCATTTATTACTTCAACTACCTCTTTCTCTTCTTTGTCTTCACCTACTTCATTAGGTGCTTTCTCAATAGTCTTTTGAGTTGTTAGCCAGATTACCTTCCATACATGTGTGCACTACTGAAAAACCCTTCAATTTTGTTCTGTAGAATATTAAAGGTTCGATATTTTGGAGAAAATCTTCCCTTATACTTGTTGAAAGCCTTTGTCATTTCAAATTTGTCCAACTCTGGTATCACTCTTGCAACTGTAGTCTCTCTAATATTTCTCTCAGTTGTGAGACTATATTGCCATCTTTGCTCAACTCTATCTTGTAGGCTCTTGGGTAAAGAGTTGACAATCTCAATTGGAGTCTTGTTAAAAGTTTCAATGATGGCATACATAGATTCTTCTACTTTATTCATATCTATCTTCCCAAGTGTATCAAAATCAACATGTGTGAATCCACTTAAATCAACATTTTTCTTGATATTTTCACACAAGTTGTCCAAATTAGAAGAGGGACTATGACTTACCACTTTGAATTGGTTGTTGTCATGTGATTTAGTCCTCTATTCATCTAATTCAGCTAGGGCAATATACTTCCTTCATTATTTCTTCTCAGGTTCATCTTCTTTTGTAGTTGTACTAGCTCTCTTGCCTTTAGGCTTCTAAACCTCCCGAGTCTTCTTGGAATTAGCTCTTGTGCTAGTCCTAGTAATAGAAATTGTAGGCTTTTGTTGTAAAGGTTTCACAACTTTTTTAGGTTTTCTTATTTCCTGCATCTTTTATTTTTCTCTTCTTTTCTTTTGTGGCAATAGGTGCTTCATTGGCTTTTTCTCCCTAGGCACCTTCATCATATTATACTTCTTCTTCTACTTGGTCCTCACTATAAGAATTTTCCTTAGGGAAAAATTTACCCAAGATCAAGGAACTCAAACACAAGCACAATAGTAGACCAAAAGTGTCTGATCAAAATAACGATATGATATTCAATTCAATGTGTGATATTGAATTGATACATAAGTACACAAGAGATTCCTATATATAAAGGCCTTTAAGATGCATCTAGAATGTCTAGGAGTTAGCAACATGATAAGTCTTACAACCAGGCACATGTCCACTAGGTGTGGGTTATCCTCCATTAAGCATAGGAGTTAGTGCAATGATGAAAGGATAAGCCTAAAAAGGTGTAGCAAGCACAATTATGTTGTAGACACCATGTGAGAACAAGTAGTGCTTAGGCAGGTGCATCTTCGTCATCTTCATCTTCTTCTTCATATCCTTCTACCCCTCACCAAATTTTTCTTTGAGTTTCTTTACAAGTTTATTCTTATTCCTCATCATAGAAATTTTCTTTAATTCCATTGTGATCTTTGGCTTTGTTACATCATAGTTTCTAGAAGTAGTAGCATTCTTATCCACTTCTTCTGCTAGTAAAGCAGTGATGATTATAGATGCCTTATCAACATTAATCTCATAAGGAAATGGTTTGAGCCATCTCACCCTTGGAATAGTAGCTTGTACATATGTGAAATCAACATCAACTAGAAAACAAACATCATTGAAATGCTTGTCAATTGGTGACACTGGAATCCTCAATCTTTGTTTCATTGACTTCTTAAAGTCTTCAAAATAGCTAGTCATCACAGTCTCAAAATTATTTCCCAGTTTCTCTATAAATTCACTATTCTACACTACAACTAATCTATTAGTCTTCCAAGCTACCTTCCCAAATGAGGGAAAAGTGTTCTACACATAGAAAAATATACAAACAAGTATTGAACCAAATTTGTATTGTGCACTTTTAGTCTTTCTTATGGCTCCTAAGTTTTCTGATAACTATTGGAGTTGTAACTCGACAATGTCATAAGAATGGTCTTTCTTTACTATCTTGTAACCCAAATCCATAGCCATACATGGTACACTATTTAACCTTCTAGATTGAAAGAACTTATATGCAATAATTCTCACTAAAAATACAATTAGGGGATCAGTAATTATGTCTATGGTCATCCCTCTCTTGTTCCATAGTGCCCCTATATTCTTATCAATTGCCTCTTTTGCATCACTCCTCATTGTCTTAGGTCTATCTAGGGTTGGATACCATTTTACTCTATGAATAATCCTCTTTTTAATTTTTATAGGGCCATCCTCCAACCATAAATAATTGTCATGAATTCTATTAAGCACAATCTTAATCCATTCTGTCTTGAACATGTTTGGAAAATCTAGGGCACGAGTTAACCCTTTTCTCTCTATAACCTTGTGTTCTTCTTTAAATACTCCATTCTCACACAATTTTCCATATAAGTATCTTATCTTCATGTCTCCAATACTTCCAACCTTACAAGTGTAGCAGCACCTTACATCTTGTATCATCAAAACTTGTGGTGGTATCATAGATAACGCACTAGACGGGTCTCCCTTATATGTAACGTCAAGAATTACCCAGAAATGTGGTTTTTTTATCTCATTTCTTATCAATTAAACATTCAAAATGTCCTTTACTACCTTAACCACAACAAAAAAAGAGCTAGACACCATAACAACTAACTAGGGTTTGCAAAAATTCAAGCAGTGTAGCTCACCATACGATAAATACTTTAAAAAGTCTAATTTTTGATGTTGAGTAGCAGTTGAATTAAATATGAAAATGCTTGAATCAATTTCTCCAATTTTCCTTTAGCTCTTTGTGCTTTCTTCAATCTCGAATAATTGCAAATGAGTCAAAAATTGACCATATAGCTCTTACAACTTTGCAATAAATGCTCCAATAAGAATTCTCACTCACTTGGCTTCCATGTAATTTCTTCCATGCTCAACAACCACAGCAAGCTTGGCCAACACTATCACCTCCGATAGCTCAGCATCGACTAAACTTTCACTTGGCAACCACAGTGAAACTTTTCATGCTCGGCAATAACATGAAAACTCATAGATTTCTTCTAAGTTCTAAGTAATACTTTGCATCTTTCTTAATGCATACATGATATTTTCAAAACTGACTCCTTGGAACTTATGTATAATTGAACTTTGAAATATCAATCCCATACATACTTCTTAATTGCCTAGTTGGGGATGGTGTGATCACCTAATCCATTAGATGAAGTGATCCAATCTAAGCTTGATGTACTATAATTTTCCTTTTTCTTCCATGACTTTTTCATTTGTACTTTGACTTCTTCAACATCAACCTTTCCTTTGCCTTTATTCAAATCACTGCCAGGTCCTTTTGAACTTGTTGGACTATTTATGCTTATGTGACCAGTCTTTAAATAGCTAAAACATGTAGTTTGACTCAACCATCTTTTGTAGTCACTTATAAAATGTGTTCTAATGCAATTTTCAGCAAAATTTCCATACTCTTGACAATAGTGACAACTATACCTTGTATTTTAATCCTAATTGTAGGATCTGCCAATATGGTTTACCTTAACTTGTTTATTTGATGACTAGTTAGGCTTTGATCTACACTTATATGCTCTATGTCCATACTTCTTACAGTTGTAGTAGTAACTTTCAAATATTTGTGTGCTTGATGTCTTGGTCTTACATTTATGTGCCTGATGTCCTTGATTGTTGCACTTGTGATAGTTATCCATGAATTTCTTCTTAGGGTTCTAATTTGCATTGTTGCTCCTGCAAACATTTGTTTTATGACCTATCTTACCACAATTATGACAAGTAGGTTTGTAGTTCTTACCATTGTTTCTCCTTTATTCACCACTTTTAGATGATTCTCCTTCTTTATTACTAGTATAACCCAATCTAGTAGTATCACTATTTGATCTAGGAAATTTCATCAATTGTTCAAAGTACTTGATGACTTCACTAGGTCTCTTGAAACTTCTAACAAATTCTTTTTCTCTTTTCAGATCATTTCTCATTTGTTCATTCTACAACTTCAATATTGTAATCTCAATATCTTTTCCATTCAATTAATGATTGGAAATCATCATTTGATTCAATGTTTTTGGTTGCATGTGAGAAATTCTATTCACCTCTGATGTCTTCTCTTCTAGTCTATTGGTCAGTATCATTTTGTCATCTTCAATCATGGCTTTTTCTTCTTCAACTTTATTTTTCTGCTTGCTCACCTCACATAGCAATACTGATTGGACTTCTTGTTCTATTATAATATTTCTAACCTCTTCAGTTATGGCTTCATTCTTTTCCATTAGATATGTAATTGCTACATTGAATTTTCTTGAGTTTTTATCTGCAAACAATTTAGTAGTGTCTTTCTCTTGGTATTGTGTATCATTATCTTCAATAGCTATCTCTTTCCTTCTCTTCAATGAGCACTTCAAATCATCTCTTCCTTCATTTAGCTAATGTAGTAGGGAAAGATGGATTTCAATATTCTAACTCTCAATAGTCTTTCCCAACTTGTAGACTTCCATCTTCAAGATCTTTCCTCAAAGCTATAAAGCTTTCCTTTCCAGAGAACCAATTCTCTGATACCCATTGTTGGAAATAAAATAGGGAATGTAAACTCTGAGAGAGGGAGGGTGAATCAGTCCTTCAAAATTTTAACCATAAAATCATTCACCACACATCCATCTCACAATTTGCATGTAAACTGAAATAGTTAGCTAACATATTCATCCATAGCATGAAAGCAAATAACATTCAACAAATATATGACACAAGATATTTGGTTACCTAGAAACCCTCCAATGAGAAGGTAAAACTAGGGTAGGGATGACACCCACAAATCTCCACTACTATAGTAATAAAGTGTGTCCAATGAAGGCTACAATGTTTGATCATAAACTATGATCTACCCTATGAAAGGTTCATCCTATTAAAGGCTTACAAGATTGTTAGATCTTACCTTGTTAAAGGATTTCAGCACCCTATTAAAAGTGTGCCTAATTAAAGGAATTAAAACTCATAATGAAGAAAGAACCCTATTAAAGGATTTGCAATAGCCTGTTAAGACTACTCTATTCAAATATTTAACTAATTCACCTACTAAAATGTATCAACAACGATCTTGCAGTTAGCACTTTGTTGTTAGATAAGAGATCACCTCTATCCTAATGTGTAATTGATCCTTACTAATCAACTATATCACTTATATCCTCTAACTCATTTCCTCTATTCTCTTCTAACTAATTCTACAATGCATCTCAATTCAAAACTTCTTAGCCACCATGAACACTTTGTTTGCACATGAAAACTTCTCTCTTTACTCCTTCCACACACATATAATGTTTAGGGTTTGTCCTCCTTAAGAATACCTAGGTGACTTAGGGTTAGGTATGAATCAAGGATTGTGATTCACCCATTTTTTCACTTAAAAAATATCTTCAACTGATTGGTTGCATTTAGTGCATAGGGGTCCTCAATATAGATTTTCCCTTATCATCTAGAATAGAAAAAAAATCTTTAAGTTGGTTCAAAAATGGTTCGCATAGAAATTTGTGCCATTACAAACAACTATGTCCAAAATTGTTTACTTGACACTTGAAGTGTATGATGCTCGGCATCCACTATCTCTTCAATATTATAACTCAGCCTCTGAATGACTCGGCATCTACTATATGTTCAGCAGTTGAGTGACTCAGTACTTACTAGTTACTCGACATATACTCTATATCTCTTTGCTCGACATATACTATCTTAAAACTTATGCTTGGCATCCATTACTTGTTCGACATGAACTAAGTAAATGACTTAAGTATATTGTCGCTCATACATCAAAACCAATCTAAGATTAACACAAGGGTGGAGAGTCCACAACATCATCCTTTTCATAAATTTTCTTGGTATACTCAAACGATTGAGTGGTTGTAATAGTATTTTTAGAGTGTTTTTTTCTTAATTGAAGTTCTCTCCAAAAAAAAATTGGGATTATTTTTACTAAAAAAGATTAACTCTTCTCTCCTTGTGATCATAAAATCAATTTTTTTCTTCTTTAGAATATTCTTTTAGACTGTACTTTAAAGGCTAGTTTTATTAGACTCTCTCTTAGCTTTCTCCTGCCCACTTTGCATTCCTGATCAAACCAAGCATTGGCTAGAAAATAGTTTATTTCACTTTTTCTATGCTTTGATCTTTTTCACTTGGAAAGAACCATGTGAATGAGATTTGATAATGTTTTGCTATTGATGTCATGTACATGCTTGCCCTCATCCTTGTACAATCTCTCAAACATAGTCTTAAAGATGTTCCTTTTTTCAAGAGTCAACAAAATTTCACCATGTCAACATATTTAGCTAGAATATTACCCACATAATCTCCAAGAATCCTATGAATGTGTTCATGAATTATCAATTTCATAGCTTGTTGATAAGTAGCATCTACATTCCTTAACCCAAAAGACATAACTATTGGAGTTAGTAGGCATTTGTATGGAGATTGTTAACTAAAGGTTTTCCATTGATGCCAAAATGTCTAAGGTTAAGATAATCATACTTATTATTGGTATCCATAAGTATAAGTTACTAGTGACATAGAAGGATTACTATCAATGTATATAGGATACTATCAGAGACATATTTTCATAAGGATGTGAGAGAAGTTTTGACATGGTGTTAACCCTAAGATCTATGGTCAAGATTATGTTGAGGATTATTACACATGCAATAATAAAGGGGACTTAGACACACACACACACACACACATAGAGAGAAAGAGAGAGAGAGTATAAAAAAAGGAGAATGGTGACCTAGAGCATCACAATGAAAGGATAGAGGAACATGTGGGTCTGATAAGATTAAGTGAGAAGAACTGAATAGGTCAAGTTATCTTGTCGGAAAACTTAATCAATTTTATACAAGATTTGAAAAGTCTTTCACAAGAAAAGTAAATTTGTTTATGAAATTTTATTAAATTCTCTAACAAGGTGAATGCCTAGACTGGCAAGATTAAATCTCTTGAGTAGCCTTAATAGGATATAGGTAAAATTATCATGATATGACTCACTCTATAAATGGTGAAGTTTCTTAGAAGGAAACACTATTGTATGCCTAATCGATTTTCTTTTTCTTTTTATGATGAAAAAGTTGTGTGTTCTATCCTCAAGGAAGTTTTTCCCTTTGACCAAGGGTTTTTTGCAATACCAAATCTATGTGCTATGTTTGTGCTGATTACTTTCATGAATTATCATTTATTTTCATGCATATGAATAGTTAATATTTAATGATGTAGAGATAAAAAGAACAATCTCAAATCTATATATTCAACTATATTTTATTTTTGTATTCTCTCATTCTGATGATGGATCATAGAGTGTAATCCAAAATATTGATGCTAAAAATCACATACACAATTGAATCTAGAAAAAAATCATGTATTTCAAAATGGATTATAGAAACCTAATAAAATTCATATATTACTATCATCAAATTAACAGAATGGAGGCAATAGATATTCACGTATTCTCCCATATGAAACTCATATTATACTCATCACTAAAACTCTTTCTCAAATTAAAATTCCAATCTCATTCAAAGAACATCCAACCTTGAATCATTTAAAATCTGCTACAAAATTCAGATTTTTCTACTTCAAAATGTCTAATACAAATCATCTTAACCATGGCTAAATCTGTAAATTGGAAATCCATGTGATTGAATAAGGATAGATTCCAAATCTCTCAAAAGCCTCAACTTTTGCAAACCAAATCTTCTCTATGAAAACCGATTCCATGTAAATATTAAAATCTGATTTCTTTACCTAGGAAAAATCTGCATTTTGTATATAACCCAAACCATGAAGTGATGAATAAAGAATCCATTATTTGGAATAATTAAAGGTTATATGCAAATCTAATTTTCAAATCCAAATTATCTCTGAAAGAATCGATACATGAGCTATTCAAATAAGTTTTTTTTTATTGTTTTGAAAAAAAACTCTATTCTAGTTCAAAATAGTACTAAACACCCTCTTACTTTTCATTCCCAAGAGTTTTGAACAAAATCTAAAATGTTTAGGGTTTTGCAGCAGCATTAAAACTTATCTAATACAAATAGATGCCTTTCGAAGACATCTTAAAACTAGAATCTATTTGATTCAAAAAAAACCAAATCAAACTTTTATATAACCGATTGTTAGAAATGTTAATTTCTACTCTTAAAACTTATTTAATCATATCTATCATTAGATGTTTCTATAATTTTAGGTTTAGGTTTAGGTTTAGGTTGTGTTGGCTGTAGTAGTTTCCAGAACTCTATAGATAACTACCTTGTTGGAAAATGTTAGATATTTCTAGAGTATTGTAAACTTGCATATAAAAGGGAGTGTTATGTATCCATTTAGACAATAAAGAAAAAGTAATCAAATGCAATTAATTTTCATTGCACCGTAGCACATTGCGTTAATATTTTATTTTTGTGTGCCTTTTCCCACCCATCAAAGTGGTATCAGAGTTTGGTATTAGAAGCAGAGTTTGAAGGATCATGCATAAGGAGGATTGCAATAGAAAAGGGAATAGAAAGTCCTATAAATGTCTTTATTGTGAGGGTGTTGTTGAGATCCGTAAGTATCTTGTTACCTTATTTAAGGTTTGGTAGATCTGTGTATTTCTTTTTAAATTTATATAAGAATGACTTATGCAAGTTTTCAACCTTCAATTACAATGTTATCTAGAAAGAATTATGATGATTAGGATTTTAGAATGAAGCTTATATTTGATTCTTATGAGTTATCATATGTAATTTTAAATGGTTATATTGAGCCTGTAGATGAGTCTGCTTTAACTGCTAATCAAAAGAAAAAGTTAGATGAAAATAGGCAAAAGAATAAAAAGGCTTTGCAACTTATTGGACAAGCATTAGATGACTCAGTTCTTGGAAAAATTAAGCCAACTATTACAACCAAGCAAGCTTGGGATATTCTTGAGACTACATATCAAGGTACAAGTAAGGTAAAGATTGTGAAATTGCAAGCACTTAGAAGAGAATTTGAGAATTTACAAATGAAGGATTCTGATTCTGTAGAGCAGTTTTTAAATTGTGTCATGAATGTTGTTAATCAAATAAGGATAAATGGTGATGAACTTACTAATCAATAGGTTATAGAGAATATTTTAAGAAGTCTACCTATTAAATTTGATAATCTTGTGGTTGCAATTGAGGAATTTAAGGATTTAACAACATTATCTATAGATGAGCTATTTGGATCTTTATATAATCATGAAGACAGGTTGAACAAGCATAATAACTCTTCACTAGAGAATGTATTTAAAACACAAATACATTTGGCAAAGGTAGAGGTAGAGGAAATGTTGGATTTAGAGGAAGAGGAAGAGGCAAAAATAATTTCCAAAAAGAAGAAATGAGTCCAGATTCAGGAGGAAGAAGAAATCAATACTCCTATTCAAGGGAAAGCTATAACAACTAGACACCATAAAGGTATGATAAATCAAATATCCAATGTTAATACTGCAAGAAGTTTGGACATTTTGCAAATGAGTGTCGAAAAAAAAAAGCTGATATGAGTAAGCAAAATGTAAATTTTTCTGAGACTAACTCTGAGACATTGTTTATTACTTGCAATGTCGCTCAAAAGAGCACAAATGATTTTTGGTTTTTAGATAGTGGTTGCAGCAATCATATGATAGGTAATAAAGATTTTTTTGAAAGTTTGGATAGATCAATTAAATCAGAAGTGAAGTTGGGAAATAATGAGATAGTGGAAGTGGGTGGAAAAGGCACAATCAATGTTATGACAAAGCATGGTAAGAAATCTATTTCTGATATATACTTTGTGCCTAGTTTGAAACATAATCTTATAAGTGTGGGGCAGCTTAATCAAAAAGGTTATAGAGTTATTTTTGAGAAAAAATTGTGCACTATATTTGATATGCCTCCTAGTAACATGGTGATTACAAGGGTAGAAATGACAAATAGCATAATGTTTCCACTTTGGATGAAGAGCAATGTGACTGATGAAGTTACAACAAGTTCCAAGGCAGCAAGTCAAGATCAAACATGAATATGGCACTTGAGGTATGGTCATCTAAATCTCAAAGGATTATCTTTACTACAAAGAAATGACATTGTAAGAGGCTTACCCCCAATTGAAGCATCATTAAGTCCATGCGAAAGTTGTATTTTGGCCAAACATCATAGAGAGAGTTTTCCATAAGGGATGTCATATAGAGAAAGGATACTTTTAGAAATTGTGCATTTAGATATATGTAGTTTGATGAAAATGCCATCGTTAGGGGGGGTGCATTTATTCCTTAACATTTATTAATGACATTAGTAGAAAGAAATGGGTTTACTTTCTTAAATACAAATCTAAAAATTTTGGCAAATTAAAAGAATTCAGGGCTTGTGTTGAGAAACAAAGTGGTTTACCTATCAAGGTATTGAGATCTGATAGAGGAGGAGAGTATAAGTCAAATGAATTTTTAGATTATTGTAGGGATCATGGAATCAAAAAAAAATTTACTACCAAGTACACACCACAACAAAATGGTGTTGTAGAGAGAAAGAACATGAAAATAATGGAGATGGCAAGGAGTATGTTGAAAGGTAAGAATCTTCCTAATGGATATTGGGTTGAGGCAGTTTCTTGTGTTGTTTATATCTTGAATAGGAGTCCAACAAAGATTGTGAGGGACATGGTTCCACAACAAGCATGGAGTGGCAAGATTCATAATGTTTCTCATCTCAAAGTATTTGGTTGTATTGTATATGCACATGTTCCTAAAAAAACTAGAAGTAAGTTAGATGATAAGAGTGAGAAATGCATTTTTGTTGGCTATCATGAGCAATCGAAGGCATATAGGTTGCTTAACCCTATCACTAGAAAAGTCATTATGAGTAGGGATGTTGTATTTAAAGAGGATGAATCTTGGGATGAAAATATAGATACAAATGTTATAGGTGCTGCAATAATACCATATGATGAGAAGGATAAAAGGATCATGAAGATCAAGAGGATCAACCAAGTGACCAAGAAGGAACTCCACCACGAAGTCCACAAGGAGATCACTTAGAAAATGAAGTTGAGCATGGAGAATCTTTGAATTCACAAGTAAGTAATAATTCAAACCCTATACTTGCATAGTTGATATCAAGGATTACAAGCAAGAAAACTAGAAGCTTGAATGAGATTTATAATCAAGGAAGTAAAATACATTTGCAATCAATTTTTTCTTTATTTTTTCAAGATCCTATATATTTTGAAGATGCAATTAAGAAAGAACATTGGATTAATGCAATGAATGATGAAATATAATCAATTGAGAGAAATGATACATGGGAATTAGTTGATTTTCCAAGAACAAAGATTGCATTGATCTAGAATGGGTTTATAAGACTAAGTTTAAAGCTAATGGAGATGTAGACAAATATAAGGCAAGGTTAGTTGCCAAGGTATTTTCACAAGAATATGGGGTTGACTATAATGAGACATTTACACCTGTAGCAAGACTTAATACTGTTAGAATAGTATTAGCTATTGTAGCTCAAAACAAATGGATGGTTCACCAAATGGATGTCAAATCAGCATTTTTGAATGGATATTTGGAAGAAGTCTATGTGCAGCAACCACTAGGATATTAAATAAGAGGACATGAAGAAAAAGTTTATAATTTGAAGAAGGTGCTCTATGGATCGAAGCAAGCTCCAAGAGCCTGGTACAATAGAATAGATTCATACATGATGGAGAATGGGTTCAAGAGAAGTAGTAGTGAACCTACATTATATACCAAGATCAATCAATAAGGTCAGATTTTGATTGTTTCTTTATATGTTGATAATTTGATCTTCATACATAATTTATCTATTGACATGTTTAAATCAGCAATGAAAAGGGAATTTGAAATGACAGATCTAGGATTGATGAAATATTTTCTTGGCATTGGAGTTACTCAAAATGATAAAGTAATTTTCATTTGCTAAAGTAAATATGCAAAAGATATTTTGAAAAGATATAGATTGATAAATTAGAATCCAATTTATACACCTGTGGTAGTAGGCACCAAACTAAACAAAGAAGATGCTAAGAAAGGTTTTGACTTGACTATATTAAAAAGATTGGTTGGTAGTTTGTTGTATCTCACTACTACTAGACCAGATATTATGTATGGAGTGAGTTTAATCTCTAGATTCATGGAATCACCTAAGAACTCACATTGGCAGGTAGGAAAAAAGATTTTGAGATATATTGCAGGAACTATGAATCATAGCATTTTGTATTCTACTTCAGATAATTTTCAATTAGTTGGATATGAAAATAGTGATTTTGTAAGGAATACTAAGGATAGAAGGAGCACATCTGGATATGCATTTCATCTTGGGCAGGTGTTGTAGCTTGGGCATTAAAGAAGAAAGTTGTAGTAACTCTCTCATCAGCTGAAGCAGAGTATGTAGCAGGAACAATAGTAGCATGTCAAGTTGTATGGATGCAAATGATTTTGAAAGACTTAATGCAAGCTCAAGATAGACCTACTACAATCTATTGTGATAACAAGTCTGGTATTGCACTTTCAAAGAACCATGTGTTTCACAAGAGGACAAAGCACATTGACACAAGGTATCACTTCATTAGAGAGCTAGTTAATAATAGAGAAATTAATCTATAGCATTATAGATCTGAAGAGCAACCTGCAAATATCTTCACCAAGGATTTAACACAAGAACAATTTGAGATTTTGAGGGAAGCATTGGGAATTGTAAATATTCATGATGTAGATAGTAGAAATTAGGGGGAGTGTTAGAAATATTAATTTCTACTCCTAAAACTTATTTAATCATATTCATCATTAGATGTTTCTAGCATTTTAGGTTTAGGTTTAGGTTGTGTCGGCTGTAGTAGTTTTCAAAACTCTATAGATAATTGTCTTGTCAGCAAATGTTAGATATCTATAGAGTATTGTAAACTTGCCTATAAAAGGGAGTGTTATGTATCCATTTAGACAATTAAAAAAAAGTAATCAAATGCAATTAATTTTTATTGTGTTGTAGCACATTGCATTCATATTTTATTTTTGTGTGCCTCTGTCCACCCATCACTGATTATGAATCAATCCACTTGCTTTATAACAAACACATAATCAACTTGAAACTTCTCCTCTTCGATTCACAACTAATATGAATTCATAAACTTTCCTATATGAATCGAATCCAATATTAAGCACTAAATCAATTCTTTATGAAACCAATATCGTTCAAGATGCAATTCAATCTTATGTCATTCATTTTAAGAATGCATTCAATCTTTGCATATATAACTACGTGCAACTAACTTAGAACTGTAATCAATATCCAAATAAAGCCAATACAATACCAAGTTAGTTTCCTAATAAAATAAAATTGATCAGAAAGAAAATATTGAGACTATAATCAAATTGAACAAAAGGAATCGATATCAAATTAAAACTGACATGAATTTTGTTGGAACGTGTAATTTCCCCCTCAAATGAATTGTAAAAGAATAATAGAGGATTCTAGAAATTCCAAGAGGATTATTGAATAGGGTTAGGTCAAATTAATATTTAGGTTTGTAAAATTCTAGAAGTCATTTCTGTTTAGATATTTCTAGAAAAGTCTATTTGTTCTATGTCAGTTAATTTAAAATAGAGGCTTCGTGTAATGTTATTGATATGGACAAAATGGTTAATGAAATATATTAGTGCTATGACACATTAAGTATTTTTCCATTTTAGTTTATTTTGTCCATCCACTTTTCACAAGGTGTATGAGAGTTGTGGGTTTCTACAAGTAGGATTAGAACTAGGGTAAGAAAATTGTGTTACCATTTGTGATAGATGAATCAGAGTCAAATTAATTGGGAGAATTTTGTCACCATTTTTTACAGAAGCAACTAATCAAGGGATAGTTGAAGAAGGAAGGAATTTGTTTGTCACCATTTGTGACAGATGAAGTTAATTTAAATTTCTAGTGAATCCTATCACCATTAATGATAGATGTCATTATGAGGCTATCAAGGGTTAGCTGAAAGAAGACATGAATTTGATCAAGGTTATTATTGAATCCTGTCATTGACATTTATGATAGATGAGGCAAGATTATCAGTGGATCCTATGAAAAGAGGAAATCATTGGCATCCAATTACTAACAAAATATTTCTTTAAATTAAAGGTCACAACCTTGGCAGACACTATTCATGAAGAAATTAACAGATATAAATATTATTGAAAAATAGCATTTTGGTATTAAGCAATAGAAATTATTTAGATTCGTATGCAAAAAAATTTGAGGTTGAAATTAGGTGGGAGTGTTGGAATGTGTAATTTCCCCCTCAAATGAATTGTAGAAGAATTATAGAGGATTAATGAATAGAGTTAGGTCAAATTAATATTTAGGTTTGTAAAGTTCTAGAAGTCATTTTTTTATAGATATTTTTAGAAAAGTATATTTGTTCTATGTTGGTTAATTTACATGTTTTTGGAAACAATCAAAGACCTCTATAAATAGAGGCATCTTGTAATGTTATTGATATGGAAAAAATGGTTAATGAAATATAATAGTGCCATAGTACTTTGAATATTTTTGCATTTTAGTTTATTTTGTTCATCCACCTTTCACAAGGTGTATGAGAGTTGTCGTGGGTCTCTACAAATTTCTACATTGATATAACTGGTGATAGCCAAAGTGTTGGAATATTCAAATAGGAAGAATGCTTCTGAGAGGGGGGGGTGAATCAGAAGTACTGTATTTTGACCATTAAAACTTTTTAACTGAAAGTAGATTGCATGCATATAAAATATCAAAAAATTATGAGAAACACATAAGCATCACCACATAACACTTGAGATTTTGGTAACCCAGAAACCCTCCAGAAATAAGAAGGTAAAATTGGGGTGGGGATGATACCCACAAAATCATTGCAGTAATAATGTTTGACCACTTCTGATGATCTGTCCTGTTAAAGGCTTTACACTGTATCAATAATGACCTGGTTAAAGGATTTACAAACACTTTACATGAAGTGTCACCCTATTAAAGGATTTAATCACCTATTTAAAGGATCTACAAAATAGTTGTTAAGGTAACCTATCACCATAGGGTTTTCATTCTAATACAATTGCTAGAGAGTATTAGGTACAATAAACCTGATAGCTTACAATCCTTCATTTGCTGAATACAGGCACTTGATCTGCTTTCTCTGATCTTGATCCTCTGAGATCTGATACTCTTTACTCTGAAATAGTTTTCCTTTCACACCCTTGTACATCCACTTCTTTTTCTAATGAGATTTCATCTTCCTTATAAAGACATTCGAAGACTTAGGGTTAGGTATGGATCTACGATCCATATTGAATCTTTGCTTCCCGCTCATTCCTTGCACTTTTCTTATTGGTTGCATGCATGCTCCATTTTTCTTATTGGCTACATGTAGATTTCATAGGAAATACAAAATATTTGATCTTATCATTTAATCCTTTGAGATTCATCATATGTCGGCCATGAAAATGGTTTACATATGAATGAATGAAGTTACAAACTCATATGTACATTCTGTGTTACTTGGCACTTGCTAATTACAGATGCTTGACATTAATAACAAACTAGCTTACTCGGCTCCTGTTGCATTTGTGTATTGCTCGAAATCATCTGTGACTCGGCACTTAAATATCACTCGGCACTTGTATCATGCTCGGCACCTAAAGTCATTCGGCACTTGAACTTCACTCGGCACCTGATCTTCACTCGGCACCTAAAGACTACTCGGCACCTGAAGATCACTTGGCACCTGAAGTCTTTCTTGACTCGGCTCATGTTGTGGCTCAGCATACATGGTGTACTTGGCTCCAATATAGAAAGTGGTTAAGTGTATTGGAACTCAAGTGTCAAAAACCATTATGAGGTTAACACAAAGGGCTGAAAACTTTCTCAAATTTCTACTCTCCCTCTAAATTGTGTCCTTTATGAGGTTGCTTGCACTATTTTTGAAATGCAAAGAACTTTGATGTTTGAAGACATTTTCATAGGAGCACCTACAATATGCAAATTTCTTGTAAGTTTCTAGCACATTTATGAAATATATTTAGTCATATATAAATATTTTCATGGTATTATTTTTAGGAATGAATAAATCTTTCATGCAGAAATTGCTTAAAGATCTTTTAGTTATAAGTCTTTAAATCATTATTTGAATTTTTTTTAATTTTTTTATTTATTTCAATCATAAGTTTCTTCTAAATCTTCTTTTGAATTAATTCTAAATATATTGCCTAACTGTCTACAACTTTTATTCTAACATTTTATTTACAAATTTTTATCCTAAATTATTCATTATTCCCTAAACATAATTTAGTTGAAAGTCATCAGTTTTTTGAAACATTTAAAAACTATCATTTCAAACTTGTTTATGTACCAGTGGAGAAGAGAAAGATGATGTAGGGACATTTGAGATAGTAGGTTTGAGGATTATTTCATGTTGGATACATCTAAGCAACCAAGGTTTAATCAACATTTTCCTTAAGAACTATTAAAGGCATACCATTTTGAGGACAATGCTTAAGAGTGATAAGAGGTTTTCGAGGAGGACATCCTTTGAGAGTTATAAGAGGCTCAAAATATAGGATTGGTCTAATAGATTCAATATTGCAAAGATTTTCACTTAGAGGAAGCCTTGATAAAAACCTATGGTAAAGGTTCATGTGGAGAGATATGAAGCAAGATGTTGGAGGAATGGATTCAATTAAGATCTCATTCATTTCATCCAACTCTTTGTTACTAAATACCTTATGAGGTTTACTAATGAATACATCATCAAAGTTCTCATGAAATAAATTATACACCTTGAAATTAAAACAAGCTATTCACAATGAAATGAAATGCAAACTTCTTTTTTTTGTATTTTCAAGTTTTAAGGGAAAAAGAAATGCAAACAAAGTTTTTTTTGGGGCATTTTTATGTTTATGAATGCAATGCATGTAAAATAAAGATGTAACTACCAAGATTAAACAAGGAGGGTTCATGTTAGGTTCACTAAAATGTTCAGGGGGAAAATGACTTCAATGAGTGTGATAATGCAAACTACGTGTAACAAGTCTAACACTTTCTCCCTAAGACATTCAATGCAAGAGAAAAAGGGGCTTCCAAGCATAACTATAAATAAGACTAAGGTTAGATTAGCCAAACCCAAGTGTGATGAAGGGATGCCAATTGTGAACTAGCACAAGTAAGGCCTCTTTCATAAAATATTATTTGATTAACTATAGATAATGTGAAAGAAAATATGAACTAAATAAGATATGCAAGATAATTTAAGACACCATATTTATGCAAATAATCCAATCTAAATATGATAACATATATATATATAGAAAAGTAAAATGAATGATGCATGAATCACCTTGAAATTATAAGGAATATGTCTATTTTCTCTTAAAATAACATATCTGGATCTTGTACTAAAAGTTTGATTGCAGATCCCTAAATAAAACAAAAAAACCTAGAAAACCCCAAAAACTAATTTTTCTATCAAAGTCGTACGAATAGGTTGACTCGGAGGAAATGGATTTTATTCTATGAAGTCATCATGTTCCCAAGGCACTATAACTAGGTCTGCCTCTCTTTTTCATAAAGGTCCCAAGATGTAAATTCTAGATCTAAAGCCTCTAAATCAATATCTATGAATCTGCTACATATTTGGTGTGTGTGGATGGTTACAAAGGGGTTTATCTTAGTTGACACCCCCTTTTTTCATTTCCACCACCACAAATATTTATTAATGATTTTTTTTTTTTGTGTAGTGCTCACATATCCTACATTATAGCTCTAAAATGTAAAAGAGCTAAAAATATGATAAAAATCTACTCTATGAGTACAAGCCTAGCATGTAAATGTGCTTGTGTGTGTAATTGTATGCAAGATGTGAAGATACAAAGATTAGATCTAAAGATAGTGTAAAGATCATAGCAATCCCCCAAGAATAAAGTAGCATAACCATCTTCATGATCCCCTTGCATCTCAATGGTGATGTGTAATAATTTGAATGCTTGATTGTGAATCAAGACCTCACTTTGCAATGAAAGAACAAGAAATTAACCCTTTGGTTCTACTTTTTGATTATTCTATGACAGACTGGGATGTCCATGTGTGCTTTCCTTGTCCTTCTCTCATGTGAAAATGAGGTGTTTGATTTCTTTTTATAGTAAAATTCTAATATTACCCCTATAAGAGCCGATTGCAGTGAGCATAAATTAATTAGAAATTCTACATAAGTCAGAACCCAAAGTCATTGGGCCCTCTAAGAATAGGTTGACTTAGTTTACAACAGGTCAACCTTTCCTAGAATAGGTTGACCTATTCCCCAAGAGGTCAATTTTTTGAGTTTTTATTCCAATGTCAAGGACTACAAAAGTTCTAAGTGTAATGTGCATCAAGGTTTGATAGTTTGAGGTTAGATTTGAAAAATAAGACCTAGGAAGAAGTCTTGCTTAGAAATCAGACACTACCTTAGTCCATGTGCAAGAAAAGAGATATCAATGAGGACCTATTAGGTCCTACCTTAATTTATCCTAGGAGAGAGACAAATAAAGAGGGAAAGTGTATACTCCAAGTGCAATCATGAAATGCAAACACACTAAAGAGGAGCTAAAAGGTCATAAATTGAAGTGTTTCTAATCTAAGAAGATACAACACTAATATGTGTGTGTGTGTGGGCATTCACACGTATTCTATACATTATGGGATTAAGTTTATAGTGTACCCCTTTTAAAGAATTTTGTATATGGAAATATGATCACATTATCATTCATAATTTTAGGAACATTATTTAGATAGGTCACACAAATCAGGTTAAATTTGCATACTATATTACTAAGGGGTTTCGGTTGGCCTTGTAATAAAAACTACTTTATTGTTGGACAATGTGGCCACTGGGGTTTGTTTAACTACTCTGAATACAAATGGAATTAAGCAATTGTAGAACACCCCCTTACAAAAATGTATCCATTGACTATAAACATGTAGATAAATGATCATGTTATGCCATCATGTTTTAGATTAATGAAAAAATAGGTTTTGAAGGGACCTAAAACCCTTTACAAAAGATAAAGAAAAATAGGAAGCATCGCTAGGTTTTACAAGGACTTAAAACCTAAAGTTCACCACAAAACATAAAAAAACTAGGTTTTGCAGGGACCTAAAACCACTATAAAACCACTACACTAAACAAATAGAAGCAAACCCATCTTTTGCAAGGACCTGGAACCTAGAGTTTAATACAAAAAGATGGAAACAAAACAAAAATAGAACTAGCAAACCATCACAAACCAGAAACCAAAACTCCAGCAAACCCAACTAGCAACTAAAGAATATCTTTGATGACCTTCACTAACTCCTTGCCTCACTCCACAATGCTCTGGATGATGTCTTCCATTGTAGACCTAGGAACCTCAGAAGCCTCAACAACTTTTTTCTTCATACTCTGCCTTATTCTCTTACTTGGACCTCTTAGACTCTTAGTCCCCATAATATTTTGAGACATAATCTCCTCATTACTTTTCTTTCCTAAACTGGTTGCAGTAGCACATAAGATGGAAGTAACAAGCTTCATCTTCTACCCACTATCCTTGATCAATTGTCGGAGTTCCAATTTATACTCCTTAAGTTTCTTAGGAATATTACCAACTTGGCTTTCTAGATGGGCTCTCAAAATTCTTTCATGATCCAACTTTTTCTATATATCCCCAACTTTTTTCTTTAGCACCATAATCTCATTATAGAGCCATGAGTCTCCTTGAAGAGATGCATCAACTTTAAGCTTGGCTCTATGAAGGAAAGACAAGTTCACATTATGAGAATCATCCCTAAGCCCTTCAGTAGACTTATTCCCAAAGTCATTAGTAGATTCCTAGTTTTTGTTGATATTGACCTAGTTCTCGATGTTTAAGTCTTGTTTCTCCTTAAGCTCCTCTATATTCTCCTTACTCAGGATGTGCTCTTTCATGATAAGGGCTTTTTAGTTTCCATATCCATTTTAACCTCTATAGAATCCATTTTTGTGGGTGTAGAGTGAGCATTTTAGTTCCTCTCATTATGCCCCAAAGCTTTAGAACCAGCATTAGACTTTGATTTCCTTTCTTTACTACTATCCAAATTATCCTTACTAGTTGATATACCTCTGCTACTAGAGTAACCATCCAGGTTAGAATTGAGGTCCCCCATTTCCATTTTATTGTCATCTTCAATAGTATTATCAAACTTTGTAACTTCCTCCATGTTTTTCTTCTTTTTCTCCCTTTTGTTACCCTTCTTAACACCCTTACTATCACTAAATCCCTCCTCAGTTTTAACCTTAATTTTCTTTGCATGAGGGTCACTACCAAGTAATTTATGCTACTTCTCTACAATAGGAGAGGATTTAGCATTTTTTTTTTTACAATAATTTTCAATTAGTAAAATTAGGCCCTCATGGAGCACTGGTCTAGACTCCTTCTTCCTATGGGCCTGGAGACTATGAAGCAAAGAAAACTTCAAATAATATAGAAAAGAAATCTTATCTCTATATTGAAAGTGATTTAAAAACACAAAATGAAATTTGTGTACCCTCTTAGTGTTGGAAATCTAATTGAAAAGATCATTGTTGAAGAATGAAGAAGATTGATTGCAAAGAGGGAGATTATTGTTAAAGAATGTTTTCAATCATTGTTTTGTCACTGATGTCAAACCTACTATTTATAGGAATGAAAATTGCTTATAAGATCCAAGTACTATCACTTAGTTGATTGATGAAGAGGATTTAATCAACAAGATGTAACAAAAGCACCTAAGGGAAAGGTTGAGTTATGGTTTTGTAAAGAAGTGTAAGGATCAGTTAAGCCAATGGTAAAATGATGTATTGATGAGATACTTAAAGATACAAAGGTTTTCCACACCTAGAAACTTTAGAATTATAAGTTGTAACAAGGTTGTTTGTAAAGTTTAACTAAGTTCATTAGTGAGCGTCGAGCAAGCTAGTTTGAGCTGAGCAGATTTTCAGTTAGTGTCGAGCAAATAAAAAATCTAGTGTGTGCTAAGTGATACAAACAGATCCAAGCATGTTTAGGTGTTGAACATCAAAGAAAATTAGTGGATGTCGAGTGAATCCATAGTAGGTGTCAAGCATCAGTAAAATGTAGTTGGTGTCGAGTAACATAGTATGTGTGAAGCACCAGAATTTCAATAGTGTCAAGCTATTGCATTATGTGAAAAGTCAATGATTTGCTAGATCTGAGCTAACAAGTTTGTTACCTTGAATTTTTTGAACCAGACGGAGGATAAGGATGATGAGTTGGTGGCACAAAATTTTTGATAAACTATTTTTAGAAAAATTCAAGAGGATTATTCGTGATGTTTCTAGAAGGAACAAGATGTGAATTAGATTCATTGAATCCTACCTAATCCATTCAAACTAAAATTAAAGGAGGGAAGAATCAAGCAAGAAAAAGAAATTCCAAACTTCTATTTAAGGATTCATAGGGAAATAAATTAGAGTGGTTGGGGTGCCACAATGCGAAGTTGTTAAAGGATGTCAAGGAGAAGGTGAAGGAAGAATAGAGCACAGAGACTCTACTTTGATAAGTGGTTATATAGGAGATTGCACTAGTATATAGAGCATCAAGACTCAAGGAGATGAAGCTTGAAAGGAGGATAAGTTGTTAGAGTCACAGAGACTGAAAGCCAGACAATGTTATGAGCTGAACTGTGATTTGAAATCTGCAAGTTAAGTTGTGAGTTGTATTAGGTCAAAAGCCCTTGTTGGTACTCTAACAATTGTGTCAACTTGGGTAAAATCCTATGGACTTAGGTTGGTTTAACAGTCATTTGTAAATCCTTTAATAGGGTGGAATTCCAAGTGAATGTTCTAAAGTCCTCTAACTAGGCCCACTTCTAACAGGGTGGTTAAATACTTTAACCAAGTCACATTTAATAGTGTGTTGTAGCCTTTAATAGGGCATGCCTTTCATAGGGCATCACTTCAGAAGAGTGAGAATTGAGTAGCATGTTACTAGTGGTTTTTCTCAAATTGGGTTTCCATGTAAATCACTATGTTATGTGTTGATCTTTTGTGTTATGCTTACATGTTGATTTATAGTAACTTGCTTAGTAGGAAAAATTTAAGCTTGGATGCATGAACAGTTTAATAGGCTCACTTTACTTGATGAAAAAGTTTAATTGGACATTTGGACTTTGAATAACTCATTTAGCCCCCCTCTCTGTTATTCTAAAGAATTTCTAACAATTGGTATCAGAGCGATCTGCTAATTTAGTTCAAAAGTACTAGAAGTAGGAAGATCAAGATGTCCAAGAGAGAAGTTTCCAAGCTTAAAAAAGACAACTTCATTGCATGGAAAAGGTTGATGAAGCTACATTTGGGATCAATAAGCGATCATGCACAAACCTCAATTGAACTAGAACATGTTGATCCAGCTATACCTACTACATAAGATATGAAGAAAAAGAAGGAGCACAATCATGCAATGCTAGAGATTGCCTCTGCCCTCAACTATGTTGAATTTGATGACATAAAGGAATGTAACTCTACATTCAAGATGTGGAAAGCCTTGACTAATATCTATGGAGGAGATCAGATTTTCAGAGAGCAAAAAGAGAAAGCCTCAGAGGAAAATTTGATGACACGAAAATGGAGGAAGGTGAGAATGCTACTCAATATGCCTCTAGAATGAAAGAAGTGGTAAGTGCAATAAGGATTTTAGGTGGTCATTTGGAAGATGATACTATCAATAGCAAATACTTAAGATCCTTTCTCACCATCTATGCTATTAGAGTTTTGACCATCAAAGAGCTAAGGTGTGTCCTGGGAAATTAGTTAACTTTTGAAGGAATAGTAGGAAGACTCACTGCATTTGAATTGTCCAATTTTGATAACTACAGACCTAAGAATCTTGAATCTACCTTCAAGGCCAAGCTATTATTGAAAGATACTAAGGAGGTGAAACCAAAGAAGAAGAAGAAAAAGGTAAAATATGCATCTAGTGATAGTAGCATAGATGAAGAAGATGTGGAACAATTGGAGGCATTGTTGGCTAGAAGATTCCATAGAGGCAAAGGTAAATTCAAAGGTAAGCTTCCTATCATTTGTTTTAATTGTGATGAAGTAGGACATATCGTTGCAAGATGCACACAAAAGAAGAACTATAGAGAAGGCAACAAGAACAAAAACAAAAGAGAAGATGATGGCAGAGATTACAAAAATAAAAGTAAAAAGTGCTACATTATTGATGAAGAAGATTCTGATGAAAATGATGATGAGGTAGTCTATGTAGCCATGAAGGATGAGTCAGATGAAGATGAGGCAACAACACTGGTAACTTATGTGAACAAAAATGACAAGTGGATCATAGACAGTGGATGCTCACATCACATGATAGGAGACAAAAGTAAGTTTATTACCTTTACTTAGTATGATGAAAATAGTGTTAGATTTGGAAATGATGCTCCATGTCAAATCAAAAGAAAAGGTACTATTAAAATTATAGAGAAAATATCATGTTATAATGCATACTATGTTGAAGGATTGAACTACAATTTGTTGAGAGTATCACAGTTAGGCAATGTAGGTTGTAAAGTAGAGTTTGAAAATAAAATTGCCAAAATCTATAACGCTGATGGAAATCTAATAGGAAAAGGAGAACAAACTAGGAGTAATTTGTTTTATCTAGATATGGAAGATGCAACCTGTCTTATTGTTAGACTTGATAATGTTTGGTTATGGCATAAAAGGTTGTGTCATGTTAACTTTGACAATCTAATTAGCATCAGTAAAAAAAAGCCTAAAAATACAATGTTCAAACAATGTCAACTAGGAAAGATGACCAAGTCAAGTTTCCAAAGAAAAGTCTACACTTCCAAAGAAGTACTAGAGTTGGTGCATACTGACTTATGTGGCTCAATAGAAGTGCAAAGCTACCAAGGAGACATCTAGATACATAATGTTTTTTGTGGATGACTACTCTAGGATGATGAGTGACATGTTCTTAAAGAAAAAATCTTATGCTTTTCAAAATTTTAAGTGGTATTTGGCTAGTGTTGAGAAGGAAACAAGAAAGAGTTTTAGTGCTTGAGATCAGACAGAGGAGGAGAGTTTACATCAAAATAATTTGAGACATTTTTCAATGACAAAGTAATCAACAGACAAACATCAGTGCCAAGAACTCCCCTACAAAATGGCATTGCAGAAAGAAGGAATAGATTAGTAATAGATTGTGCAAGAACCTAGATGATGGAGAAAAATGTTGCTCTGAACTACTAGAGGGAAATTGTAAGTACTTCTATCTACACCTTGAATCGAGTACAAGTCAAGAAAGATACAAATGCAACACCTTTTGAATTATGGTATGGTCACTCACCCAATGTAAAACATTTCAAAGTATTTGATTATAAATGCTATATTCTTAAAGATACTAGAAATGGCAAGTTTGATGCAAAGGGTGATGAAGGAGTATTCTTTGGATACTCCACTAGAAGCAAAGCATATAAGTGTTTGAATACTAACACTAACAAGATTGTGGAAAGTGCAAATGTAAATTTTGATGAGCATGTAGAAGTCCAAGTTGATGAATCCAAGAAACTAGAAGATTATAGACCCTTCATGTACTTCTATGAAGGAATGTTTATTGAAGATGATGCTACCAATCAAGTTGGGAATTAGCAACAAGTCTCAGTATCAGCTAAGTCACAGCCAGTAAATGTCAAGCTACATTCAGAAGCTGAGTTGTAGAAAAAAAATACACATTCTAATTCTAAAATTATTACACATGGAAGAGATAATTAAATACTAGATAGTGATGTGCAAAGTGACTCTAAAGCTAAAGGACCAAACATGGAAAGAAGGATAGAACTAAGACTATCCAAGTATGTGATAAAACATCACCCTGTAGAGAAAATCATTGGTGACAAGGAAGCTAGACCAATGACAAGGAATAGACTAAGGAATGATTCATGTCTATTGAGAAACATTGAGCCCAAAATAGTGAAAGATGCACTACAAGATGATAATTGGCATAAAGTTATGGAAGAAGAGATAGACCAGATTGAGAAGAACAAAACTTGGACTCTAGTTCCTAGACTAGCTGATAAGAATGCAATTGGTACCAAATGGGTCTTTAGAAACAAGATTGATGAGAATGGTGAGATAACAAGAAACAAAGCCAAACTAGTCTGGAAAGGCTATGCACAAGAAGAAGAAGTGGACTATGGGGAAACATTTTCCCCTATTGAAATAATGGAAAGAGTGAGAACACTACTTACATATGCTACTTATAAAGGTTTTAAAGTCTACCAAATGGATGTAAAGTCTGCTTTTCTAAATGGTATACTGGAAGAGGAAGTCTACATAGAAAAACCAAAGGGATTTGTTGATGACAACAATAAGGATATGGTTTGCAAACTGAATAAAGCACTATGTGGTTTGAAGCAAGCACCTAGAGCATGGCATGAGAGACTGCACAAATATATTGTGAAGATAGGATTTGAGAGAATATATGACAACAACAACCTATACATCAAGGCAGAAAAAGGTAAAGACATTTTGATATCTGAAATCTTTGTTGATGATATAATATTTGGAGGAAAAGATGCCCTATGCAAAGATTTTGCTGATCAAATGAAACATGAGTTTGAGATGTCAATGTTTGGAAAAATCAAATTCTTTGTTTGCTTGCAAGTACATCAACTAAAGAATGGCATATTTGTGACCCAATAAAAATATATCAAGGAGATACTCAAGACATTTGGATTAGAAGACTCAAAACTAGTCAGTACACCAATGGTAGTAGGACATAAGTTATCTAAGAATGATGAGTCAGTTGAAGCAAATCAGACAATGTATAGATTAATGATTGGAAAGTTGCAGTATGTTGTACATAGTAGACTAGATATTGCATTAGTTGTTGGAATAGTGACAAGATTTTTTGCTAATCTAAGAGAAAATCATCTGATGGCAGTAAAAAGAATATTGAGGTACCTAAAAGGAACTAATGACTTTGGCTTATACTACAAGAGGACTGAAAAGTTTGAGTTGAAAGCTTACACTGATGCAGATTGGGGGGGTAATATTGATAACAAAAAGAGCACCAGTGGAGGAGCACTTTTCTTAGGCAAAAGATTGGTCACTTGGACCAACAAAAAGCAAAGTTGTACCTCACAGTCCACAGTAGAACTTGAATATGTTGTTGCTACTAACAACTACACCAATATTGTATGGATCAAATATTTGCTACAAGGTATGAAGGAAGAAGGAGCTAAACCTATGATACTCTATTGTGATAACACAAGTTCCATTAACATATCAAAGAATCTCGTGATGCATGCCAAACCAAAGCATATTGCAATTAAGTATCACTATGTAAGAGAATTGGTGGAAGACAAGCAAGTAAGGATGGAATATGTCAGCTCAAAGGAATAGATTGCTGACATCTTTATAAAAGCACTACCTAAAGATGCTTTTGAGTACCTTAGAGGTAAGTTAGGGGAGATACCCCTAGCCAAGGCTACTTGAGAAAAAGCAAGACTCCCCTGCATCAAATGAGTTGATTGTTGGCATGTTAGAAATTGATGTAGAGGATACTTACTTTAGGAATTTTCCTAAAGTAATCAAAGTATTGCAATTCCAAATAAGTCACAAGCAAGGTGATAGAGGGAGAAATTAGAGTACCTGCAAATGCTATACTTGCATGTTAAGATGTTGAGATAATGTATCTTTGGCATTGTTGTTAAAGAGGGAGAAATAAAAAAAATTGATCAAATCTACAGAATCAAATGGACAGAGGGAGAAGTAGTTGATACCAAAATAGCAGAAAATGATCAATGCATGCAAAGGGAGAAATAATGTAAGAGGGAGTTAGGATTAGTACAAGAACAAAAAAAGAATGTTTAGATATGTAAAAGGAAATAGTAACTCAAAGGGAGAAAATAGTACAAACAAGAATCAATCAAAGGAATAGTAGAACAAAAAGGGAGAAGACAGTTTATTAGTAAAAGAATTCAGAGGGAGTCATAAGATAGTTATGTTGCTGATGAAATGAATAGTTTAGAATAAATTTTTCTTTTTGGCATTTGATTTACTATTTTAACCTAGTTAGTATTTTGATAACTTGGTTGATCAGCTTGGTTTGCCATAAATTCCAAAGAGGGAGATTGGTGGAAATCTAATTTAAAAAATCATTATTGAAGAATGAAAAAGATTGATTACAAAAAGGGAGATTATTGTTAAAGAATGTTTTCAATCACTATTTTGTTACTGATGTCAAACCTATTATTTCCAAGAATGAAAATTCCTTATAAGATCTGTTAGTGCTTATAATTTTCTCGCGCCCTAGTATGTTTCAGTCCCATAATTTCTTTTCCTGAAGTTGAAGTTGAAGTTTTAGTTTACTTCAACATCAAGTTCAGGTCTGCGCCAGTCTTCATGTGCCAAGTTTGATCTTTTTCCTTGAGATAGCCTTGTTTAATTCAAACTTGAAGTTGAAACTCGCTCACACAAACCTTCAACTTCAACTTCGGTGTTGATGTTGCAAACTAACAAAAGTTGTATCCAGGTTTCAAATCTTCAAACCAAATCAAGGTGGGTCCCAGTATAGAATTTCCCAAGACATGCAAAGTCATGAATGGAAGGATTTAAGGTAGTACATGTTTGGCTATGGCAAGATTTGATTGAGGTTTAAAATTTTCATGTCATGATCACTTAGCATAACAACATACATGCGGATTTGATGGAGTATTTAAAATAAAGCACACACTACATCTTTTCCAATACATGCCACATGAATGAGTAATTATTGCACTTACTTGCCAAATCTATCCTACGATCTCCTGCGCAAATCATTCCTTAAATGCATTCATTTTAGCCCTTTCCCACTCATTCCACTTTCTCTAAAGAAATTCCAGCATTATCAGGTAAGAAGGGTGAGTTGCAGGCTTTGTCTCTATCAAACTATAAGTGCATCTCCATAACCCTTTGCATTTAAAATTGTGTTTGCTTTGTTTTGAGATATTTCAAGCCATATCTTGTAAATCTATCTTTATTAGTAATCATGACGCTTTTCTGCCCAAAATTACCCAAGCCAAAGAAACCATCTTTTCTCAGTTCACTACCTAAAATTCATGACACATTCCTGGTAAATAAAAATTTATCTAAGGTAATTGAACGAGCCAAGAACACCCAGTCAAGCCCTATTTACCAGAGGCTACTCGATAGTGGATTACTAGAAGCTGTCGCTTTTCTCGCTGCTATCACATACCCAAAACTTGTCCTTGAACGTACAAGCCATTATGACCCTATTTTCGAGTGTATTAAGAAAGCCTCAGGGGAAGTGATTGTTAGAATCAATAGAACCAGTGTCCATTCGGCCTTCAGGATTCCTCACAAGGAACTCTACGAGAAATGGACGTTTGAAGAAGCTGAGCCCCTGTACGCCAAAAAAAAATAGCTATGATAACAAGATAGCTCAGTCTTGGCTTTTGAAACTAGCAAAGGGAGGTTCTAGAATGCTTAAGCCATTGACTATTGAGCATTTTATAAAAGAAATTCTAGACATCGTTCTTCTACTGAATAGGATCAAGGGAAATGAGCATGCATTCCACTAGGAGTCATGGATGTACTTTTTCATACAGAAGATCGTTGAAGGGGTTAAATTCATTGATTGGTCTGACCTAATAGCAGAAAACCTGCATAGGGGTTTAATAGCTATTAACAATTGTGGTCCATTTTTCTTGTCTTCTTATCTAATTTACATCCTAGCGGCATCTAAAGAATGGGACTATCTTCCGCATGCACTTCAGGTTGACGACATGCCCATTTACCAATATTACAGCAATCTTCAAGAAACTACATTATGCAAGGAGTTTAAAAGGGTAAATGATGTCTTTCTAGGGAAATTGGTATTTGAACTCCAAGGTCGGGAGAATGATAGGATGTGAGAAGAAGCTATGCAGGTTGTACAAATCTATGGTTGCTATTACATTCAATTCCCCAAATTTACATATATCAGAGTGGGTGGTTTTTCTGATGAACCTTTAAAGCTACCATGTTATTGTTCAGATTCTGTAGTGTTATCTGAGATGTGTAGGAAATTTGTTTCTGTGGTTGAATCTTTTTAGATTTCAAAAAGATCTTCTTCAGTATTCTTCCCAATTGAGATTGGACACTATAGATGCCCTAGTCTGAAAGAAGCCATGTTGTCAGCAAAATCATTAACCTGCTTATGCTTTAAGCCTTTCATTTCTTGATTAGATTTTTAATATGTTGGCTTTGTCAAAAACAATGTTAAGAGTGCAGTATCCCTGGTCCATTCCCCACAATTAGAAGATTTTTGGGCAAACTGCCAGCTTAATGAATTTGAGGTAAGGAAAAGATTGTGGTTATGCTTAACCATTAAATAGGTCACTATGTTTAATGTGGAGCTGGATACTTATGGATTAAAAGAAGATGATTCTGAAGAAGTGCTTGATCAGTTTTATATTGACCAGATTGAATGCATAGCCCATTCCTAAAATTGACTGGGAAAAAAGGGAAGAAAATGATGTCTATGCCCGTACTAAAGATGTAATAGCTAGAACTGCCAAGTGGATAAAATTAAAGGCAGTGGCTACCCCAGACCTTTCTAGGAGGTTTCCAAAAAGCAAAGATAAAAAGACTGCCAAAAAGCAAACTAATCGAGGTGTTCCTGATTCTATTGCAGGTCCAGTTGAAGTTGAAGTTGAAGCAATTCCTGAATCACTTTAACTTCAAGTTCAAGAGGCAACTCCAAAGGGCAAGAGAATAACCCGTTCAAGCAAAAAGAAGGCATCAATCGTCAGAAGTAAGAACAACCTAACTATGGACCTGGAGGTACCAGAAGACCTACCTATGGTGGACAATGTACCTAAATCCCAGAATTTTCCAGTGACTAACGAAGGATAGGAGAGTAATCTCACCTTGGTCAAATGCTCCCCTACTACCACAAAAGATCAGGATATGCCTAAATGGCTAGAGACATCAATGGAGAAGAAAAGGAGCATAGTCCTAATATCCATGCATGTTGATGATTTGGTTAGTAAGTGTCTTGGTAAGACACCTAAAGTAAAGAAAACAAGAATTAAGGCAAGGACCAATTTTGATAAGAATTCAGGACGATGGGCAGCAGAGATAGCTACACCACCAGATGGAAGCTCACATGATTTTGTGGTTCCTCAAGACTACCAGATAACAAAGATTGACCTGGGAAAAGGAAATTGCAAAGTAGACATGGAATTCTTTGAAGTATCTAATAAAAAGATTGCACACAGAGTATGGAAAGATGGACAGGATAAGCAAGAAATGAAGGAGACAATAAAAAACATGATGCAATATATCAATGCTATCCTTCACCCTGAAGCAAAGCCAATCCGTGAGATGTCAGCCATCATTGATGTGTCCTCTATGACCAATCAGAAATCATTAGAGAATCTGTATAAATGCAAAGTGGTAGCAAAATTGGCTGGTGAAAGGGTTCAGGATGTTCTACATGATACCGTAAAACACATAGGTCACTTGGATCATGCCTCAAAGGAAATATCGAACATTACTAAAAAGGTGGAGTGAAGCAATGAAGGATATGAAAAAGAGAAGAATAATTGGGAAAATTTGGTGATGTGGTTAGAAGATGTGCAAGAACTTGGCCTATAGAAATTCTAGGCTGAATGCCATGTAGCTGGTCTAGATGAAAAGGCCATGTATGTCATCAAAGATTACATCAAATGGCGAAATGAAGCACTAACACAAGGAGTAACTGAAATTAAAGAAGCGTTGCAAGAGCTTAAGGTTATACATTAGATTATTCAAAATGACCTTAAATGGTTTGCCAAACAGTTCATGGAAAAAGAAGATGACTTCGTTGCCCAATCGGATGAAATAATCAAAGAAGTCCAAAAGAAATTTTAGGAATGGCAAGACAAGAAGGAACCAGCTAAACAAGACTTATCTAATGTGGTGCATACTGAGGCTATGTTAATCATCAATCTAAAGCACTTGGAAATGCATGAAGAAAAGATTGTTGAACTGAAGAAGATGAAAGAAATCTACAAGCAAAGGTTTGCCTACATTGGTTTACCACATCAATCTGTTATCTCGGCCTTTTTGATTTCCTATGAAACATGGAAAATGGTGAAAGGCGTAGCTAGTGGAGATAGTGCTACCTGGTCAAGACAAGTGGTTACACTTAATCGCTTGGTTATATTTTACTTTGCCATTTTTTTTTCTTGCATTTTCAGTTGGCAGCTTTACCCAAAGACAATTAACTCCTGGCAGGGTAATTTTGGCAGTAGTCCAGCCCCATGCCTATATATATGTAATAATTAGTATGGTAGAGGGGTGAATTCTCCAGCAGATCGATAGACAAAACTATTTTTGTTTGTTGTTTGATTCCAAGTTAGAAGTAGCATTTCAGAATTTCAACAGATACAATGAAACTCTACAGTTTGATTTATGGTTAAAAGCTTTGTAAGTGGATACTATTGTCTGCCTATTTAAATCAGTATTTCTGAAGATACTATTTAAGCTTTTAGTTGTGTCTGTTATTTGTTTTGAAATTGTCAATTTAGAACTTGGGATGCTATGAGAAGTTAGTTTTATCGAATTTTCCTACTCAATGGTTTAATTTTCAACTATGTGGATCATCTTGATAATTAAAATCGAGTGGTTCTTTTGCATTTAAATTTGTTTTGTATTGATGAGATAAAATAAGTTGATTCAACATTTTCAGCAAATTGTTTTCCTAAAAAGGTCATTCTGTTGAGTTTATTAGATCAAAAAATTCTCATTATAATAAAGGTAGTTGCGCCTATTTTTAGTGAAGAAACATTAAGCAGAGAATTCCTAAGTCTCTTCTATAGGAATTCATTTGTTAGTTTACATTCTTTTCTCTATTTTTACATGTGAACATTTATGAGAAAAATTGTTTACTAATAGTTTTTGGCAACTCCGCTGGGGAAACAATAAAATGGTTTTGCCTCATTTTGAAGCTTTCCCGATACTTCAACCAAGCTTAGGGTTTGATAATACACAAGAAGATATCATTTTTGACTAAAGTGCACAAGCCTGGAAACTCATAACAAGCCTAGAACAATTTACACAAGTTAACCTAGTGCTTGAAAGAGAAGAAGAAATAGCCAAACTCATTAGAGGCATACCTATTGCTAATGAAGAAGCAATAGTTGATAGACTAATCCCAAGGCCTCTCTGAGTGTTGAATGTTAGTCTATATAGTGATAAATTGGCTAGTAGAAAGTATACTCAAAGTGAAGAAAGAAAGGGGTTCATTGATGAGTCTTATGAATTTGTAAAAAACCTCAATTTTGCCCCTGATCTCTCCAAGAAAAGGAAGAAGCCTGTCAAGAGTAAAAGTAGGCCAACTTCCCCTAAGAAATCCACCCCAATAGCTGTGAACCTTCAAGCCTTAATACTACCAAGGACATTAATACCTTCTCATTTAAACATCCAACCTTTGAGTTTTGTTTTCCCTAGGATGGTTGCTAACCCATGGGGTGCACAAGTAGGTCCCTTGGCTCTTGGAGGTAATCTTAATTCACTTCCTAAAGGTGCTAGAGAAGTTTTGCCCAAATTTTATGGGGATGGAAAGAAATCAACTGATGAGCATCTTAATGCCTTTAATACTGCATGTGTCGTCCTTACTGTAGCACATGAAGATGTAGCTCTGAGGTTATTTTCGCAAACTTTGATTGATGATGCAGTAGACTAGTTTCATCATCTTCCTCAAGGATCCATTACTGACTAGAATCATATGTGTACTACTTTTGAAGATAGATTTATGTCCTCTAAAGATGAACATACCTTGCTACTTCAGTTAACTCAATTGAAAAAGGAAGTACATGAACCCATGAGAGATTTTGTAGCAAAGTTCAATAAGATAATTCATAAAATTCTTGCTACCAAGAGACCTAATGATGAAAATCGTAAAGGATTTTTCGTTAATGCAATGCCTCCAAACATCAATTTTCACTTAATAAGAAATAGAGTAGCAGATGTTGAAGTTGCCCAAAGACTAGCAATTGAACTAGAAGATGACCTTTTGGCTGCAGGAAAATGGAAGAAAGAGATGTAGAGTTCTAAAACTCAACCAGCTTCATCCAAAAAATCAAACCCATTGGTTCATAAACTGATTAATGATGTGATGACTATTATGAAACAACTCCCTAAAATTAACACTCATTATCAAGATATTCCAAGGAAATATCTAGGCCAAAGTAGTTTTTAGGGAAAACAACTTACATTACCCTCAAGTCAGCAAAGATTACAAATTGAAGCTCCACCTAGAAAAAACAACATGTGTGTTTTTCATCTTACAAATGATCATGAGGGAACTTCTTGTCCTGAGAATATTAGATATCAATAGCTTGAAGTAGAAAAAGTGGCTTCCACTAATGTAATAATAGAAGAAGAATCTTCTGAGAAACCTGGTGACTCCGTAAATTATTACCATAGTATGAATATGATTCTAACAGGGGTAATGACATCTTATTAACCTTAGAAGAGGCTTCATGTTCGATCTTAACCCAAGGGCAAAGAACTGAGGCAGCTGATAGTCATGATAAAAGTTATTCAACTCCTACTCAGGCCAAGGAACAAAGGGTAAAAGGAGAAAGTGAAGGTAAGTCATCACCTGTTTTAACAACTACCCCTCAAATCTTAAAGAAAGTGGCTGATTCTAATTCTACATTTGACATTGTTGAGTTTTGTAAGACATTAAGAATACAAATTTCTCCTACAAAATATTTGAGAATGAATCCCAGTGAACTTAATAAGTTGATTGAATATGTTAATCAATCATCTCCTGACAAAGTAGCCAAATAGATCAATGAAGTCAAGTTTTTGGGAGGCAATGAAACAGTTTCTCAATAGAAGAAAGAATTTTCCAAGGGCAAGAAATCAGAGACACAAAAATCCCATAGTCAGGAAGAGGTTATTCAACCAGACCAAATTAGTCCTGAGCCTTCTTATAACCAAAAGCCTGATCCATTTTACGTCTCCCTCTTTTTACATGGCTTTAAGTTGAATAACTGCATCATAGATTTAGGGGCTTCAAATAATATAATGCTAGCAATAGTAGCAAAAGCTTTGGATCTTCCTTTAACCAAAACATTTGGAAAATGTTACTCCATGGATTCAAAACAAGTACCCTTAGTGGGTCAAATAAAAGATGCCCAAGTATCATTAGTTGTTTATCGTTAGAAAAGGATTAAACTCACCATCCTAGTAGCAGATATCCCCACAAGCTATGGCATGCTTCTCAGTCGGACTTTCTGTCGAGATCTAGGAGGGGAAGTTAAGATGGATTGGTCTCAAGCTGTAATACCTATTGGAAAGGAGAAGGTAACCTTATTACCTAAAACAAAATCCAAATATACAGTCTTTCCATCTGATGACCTCAAATCTCAAATTCTTTATCAAGAAACTTATTTTACTAATTATTTGATTCTCTCTGAAGATGAGAAGACAGGTGAGAAATCATTAGAAGAAGACCTGCTATGGACTCTCGAGTTTGATGGGAGCTATTGTTTGAATGGATCTGGAGCCGGTGTAGTTCTCATATCACCTAATGATCAAAAATTCCCCTTTTCTTATAAGCTTGCCTTTGAAAATACTAACAATACAATTGAATATGAGGCCCTACTCCTAGGCATAAAAGAAGCCAAAAGAAGGAACATCAAGCTATTAAAAGCAAGAGGAGATGCTGAGTTAATAGTGAAACAAGTTAAAGGCATGTTTTCAGTTAAAAACCAGAGACTAAAGCATTACAAAAACTGCGTATGGGATGAAATTGAAGGTTTTGATTCCTTCACAATTAAAGCAATCCCTCAAGAACTAAATGACAAGGCCGACTCCTTGGCAGTATCAACGTCTTTGTTAATTCCTCATTCTAATTTCATAAACAAGAAGTATTCAGTAGAAATCATTCACAAACCAAGTCTCCCTAATAATAATAATTCTTGGCAAGTATTTAAAGACGATGCTCATATCAATTCTTTCTTGCAAAATGTTGAGAAGTTCTCTATGAACTACTTTGAAGGCTCAAATGTGGAATGTAGGGAATTTTGTCCCAATTCACCTGATGAGAGTGATGTGTTACAATTAAAAGGGAATATAATACCTAAAGGCTTGGTCGAGTTTGAAAAACTTTTTGATAGGCAAGATACCTTCCTAGCTTAAGATGCAACATCTAAAGAGGATCCAAATGTTGATTATGAAAAGCTGAATCTGGGAGATAAACATAATCCCAAAATTATCAATTTGGGAACTTGTTGTGATGAAGGTGAGAAAGCTAGATTCACTGAGCTCCTATCAGAATATATAGATGTCTTTGCTTGGTCTTATGATGATTTGAAGACTTTAAGAAATGGTAAATTCAAACACCATATTACTTTGAAACCAGGTACTTCCCCTTTTAGGCAAAAATTGAGGACATATAATCCAAAAAAATTTGATGAAATATTCAGAGAAATAGATAAGATGCTAAAAGCTCGCATTATTTTTCCAATTCATCATTCCATGTGGGTGGAAAACATAGTGCTAGTTAGGAAAAAGAATAGAGAGATAAGAATTTGTGTTGATTTTAGAAATCTTAATCAAGCAAGTTTGAAAGATAACTTCGCTTTACCAATAATGGACCAAATTCTTCAAACAGTTACAGGATCAGAAATGATGTCTTTCCTAGATGGTTTCTTAGGTTATAACTAGATAGAAGTTGTTGAAGATGATCAACACAATATAGCATTCACAACACCATGGGGAACCTTTGCCTACAAAAGAATGCCTTTTGGCTTAATAAATTCTAGTACCACCTTCTAGCGAGCTATGAATTCAACCTTTGGTAACTTATTGGACAGATGCATCATAGTGTACCTCGATGATATGACAGTGTTTTCTAAAAGTCGGAAGAAACACCTAAAGGATTTGAGAAAAGTACTCCAAAAATGTAGAGATCACAGAATTTCATTAAATCCCAAGAAATTAATTTTTTTTGTGACTGAAGGAAAGTTACTTGGACACATGGTCTCAAAAGAAGGTATCAAAATTGACCCAGAAAGAGTGAAATCCATCCACCAATTATGTCTTCCTGTCAATCGAAATGGCATTAAATTCTTCTTTGGACAAATCAATTTCCTAAGGAAATTCATACCTGATTTTGTAGAAACTGTTAAACCTATGGCCAAGCTACTTAGTGAGAAACAGAATTTCAAGTGGGATGAGCCAGTGTCAAAAGTATTCCAAGATGTCAAAGAAGCTATTGCTAAAGCCCCAACACTTTTTCATCCTGATTTTAAAAAAGATTTCATAATGTATTGTTAAGCGTCTGAGCATACCATGTCAGGCATATTGCTCCAAAAGAATGACAAAGAGGAAGAGATGCCTATCTCTTTTATGAGCGTACCTTTGAAGAAACATGAGCTTAACTACTCTCTATCTAAGAAACAAGCTTTCACTATTGTAAAGAAATAAAATACTTTAGATAATATATTCTACACTCTCATTCCGTAGTTTATGTGCCATCCATCGCGGTCAAGAGCATTCTCACATAGCGGGATATAGTGGTCAACAATCGGGTGACATGGGTAGCAAAAGTCCAAGAATTTGATTTGGATATCCATCCAACTAAATTGGTTTGAGGAAAAGGCTTGTGTAAACTTATTGCAGAAGGTGAAAAAGAGGAAGCATATCCCACCTACTTGTTTGTAAGTCTCAAAGATGAATGGTATTCAGATAGTGGTTATTTCCTCACATACAGAAGCTGCCCTAATCATCTGAAAGGAAAGGACCGTCGAACCCTTCAACTCAGAGTAGCCAAGTTTGTTATAATTGATGATATCTTATATAAAAGAGGTTTAGATGGTATGTTTTTAAGATGTGTTGATACTGACCAATAGGATAATTTATTGAGAACCTTCCATGATGGAGCCTGTGGAAATCACTTTTCATCAACAATAACAGCATTCAAGATCCTAAGAAGTGGGTACTATTGGCCAAGAATGTTTAAAGTTGCCTACCATTGGGTTAGGAATTGTGAAAAGTGTCAACTATTTACCGAGAAATCACAATTAGTTGCTCTACCCCTAAAACTATTGATCATAGAAGAACCATTTCAACAATGGGGATTGGATTTTATAGGGCCGATTAATCCAATTTCAAGTGCAGGACATTCACACATCCTTATTGCTACTGATTATTTTACTAAATGGGTAGAGGCAGTTCCTGTTAAAGCAACAACCTCATAGGTGGTGTGCAAATTTTTGACAGAAAATATTTTGACTCGTTTTGCTACCCCTAGTAAAATAGTGACAAATAATGCAAAAAAAATTTCATCCAAGGAAATTCAATTGTATTGTTATGATCATGGTGTCCATTTGTCTCATTCTTCGAATTACTTCCCTCAAGGCAATGGACAAGCAAAGTCCACAAATTAAAACCTGGTTAACATTATGAAAAAATTGGTGGATGAAAAGGGAAGAGATTGGCACAAGGAGTTATATGAAGCAGTTTGGGTTGACAGTACTTCTCCCAAAAGAGCCATAAGTATGACACCTTTTGAACTGGTGTACAAAGTTGAGGCACAATTGTCCTTACCTTTAGAGATAGCTACATTGAATTTGCAGAAAGCAATTGAAGACGAAATGTTCCAGTCTTCCATTGAGAAGAGGATACTGTATCTCCAAAAAATAGAAGAAGAAAGAAGGGAACTAGTCGATCACATCACAAATCATCAGGCAAGAGTGAAGAGGATCTTTGATCAAAAGGTGAGACCATGAAAATTCATGAAAGGAGACCAAGTGCTATTATGGGATAAAAAAAGAGAACCTAAAGGAGCTCATTCTAAGTTTGAAAGCTTATGGAAAGATTCGTTTGTAATATCTGAAGAACTAGGTTCAAATGCCTTCAAACTACAGTACCCTAATGGAGATGAACTTCCCCTATCCTACAACAGGCAAGATCTCAAATTGTACCATCTTTAAGTCTGTTTTGTGTCTCATTGTAAATACCATCTTTTGGTTTTTCTTTCCTTTCTTGTTTCATTCTTTTTGTTGTGTCGTCATCTTTTGAGTCGGTCTACAAAGCCTAAGACCCTAGGTTCATTCATGATCCTTTTAGTCTCATTCCCCAACAGGAGTCGATTGTTAGTGCTTATAATTTTCTCACGCCCTAATATGTTTCGGTCCCAAGTTTTCTTTTCCTGAAGTTGAACTTGAAGTTTTAGTTCACTTCAACTTCAAGTTTAGGTCTATGTCAGTCTTCATGTGCCAAGTCTGATCTTTTTCCTCAAGATAGCCTTGTTTAAGTCAAAGTTGAAGTTGAAACCCACTCACCCAAACCTTCAACTTCAACTTCAATGTTGATGTTGCACACTAACAAAAGTTGTATGTAGGTTTCAAATCTTCAAAACAAATCAAGGTGGGTCCCAGTATAGCATTTCCCAAGACATGCAAAGTCATGAATGGAAGGATTTAAGGTAGTACATGTTTGGCTACGGAAAGATTTGATTGAGGTTTAAAATTGTCATGACATGATCACTTAGCATAACAGCATGCGTGCAGATTTGATGGAGTATTTAAAACAAAGCATACGTGGCATCTTTTCCAATACATGCCACATGAATGAGTAATTATTGCACTTACTTGCCAAATCTTTCCTACGATCTCCTACACAAATCATTCCTTAAATGCATTCATTTTAGCCCTTTCCCACTCATTCCACTTTCTCTGAAGAAATTCCAGCATTATCGAGTAAGAAGGATGGGTTGTAGGCTTTGTCTCTGTCAAACTGTAAGTGCATCTCCATAACCCATTGCATTTTAAATTTTGTTTTCTTTGTTTTGAGATATTTCAAGCCATATCTTGTAAACCTGTCTCTATTAGCAATCATGACACTTTTCCGCCCAAAATTGCCCAAGCCAGAGAAACCATCTTTGCTCAATTCACTGCCTAAAATTCGTGACACATCCCTGGTAAATAAAAATTTATCTGAGGTAATTGAACGAGCCAAGAACACCCAGTCAAGCCCTATTTACTAGAGGCTATTCAATAGTGGATTACTAGAAGCCACCGCTTTTCTCGCTGCTATCACATACCCAGATTTTATCCTTGAATTTGCAAGCCATTATGACCCTATTTTTAGGTGTATTAAGAAAGCCTCAGGGGAAGTGATTGTTAGAATCAATAGAACCAATGTTCATTTGGCCTTCAAGATTCCTCACAAGGAACCCTACAAGCCATGGATATTTGAAGAAGCTGAGCGCATGTATGCCAAAAACAAAACCAACTATGATAACAAGATAGCTTAGTCCTGGCTTTTGAAACTAGCAAAGGGAAGTTCTAGACTGCCTAAGCCATTGACTATTGAGCATTTTATAAAAGAAATCCCAGACATCATTCTTCTGCTGAATAGGATCAAGGGAAATGAGCATGCATTCCACTAGGAGTCATGGATGTACTTTTTCATACAGAAGATCGTTGAAGGGGTTAAATTCATTGATTGGTCTGACCTAATAGCAGAAAACCTGCATAGGGGTTTAATAGCTATTAACAATTGTGGTCCATTTTTCTTGTCTTCTTATCTAATTTACATCCTAGCGGCATGTAAAGAATGGGACTATCTTCCACATGCACCTCGGGTTGACGACATGCCCATTTACCAATATTACAACAATCTTCAAGAAACTACATTATGCAAGGAGTTTAAAAGGGTAAATGATGTCTTTCTAGGGAATTTGGTATTTGAACTCCAAGGTCGGGAGAATGATAGGATGTGAGAAGAAGCTATGCAAGTTGTACAAATCTATGGTTGCTATTACATTCAATTCCCCAAATTTACATATATCAGAGTGGGTGGTTTTTCTGATGAACCTTTAAAGCTACCACATTATTGTTCAGATTTTGTAGTGTTATCTGAGATGTGTAGGAAATTTTTTTCTATGGTTGAATCTTTTTAGATTTCAAAAAGATCTTCTTCAGTATTCTTCCCAATTGAGATTAGACACTATAGATGCCATAGTCTGAAAGAAGCCATATTTCAGCAAAATCATTAACCCACTTATGCTTTAAGCCTTTCATTTCTCAGTTAGATTTTGACTATGTTGGCTTTGTCAGAAACAATGTTAAGAGTGCAGTATCCCTAGTCCATTCCCCATAATTAGAAGATTTTTGGGCAAACTGCCTTAATGAATTTGAGGTAAGGAAAAGATTGTGGTTACGCTTAACCATTTAACAGGTCACTATGTTTAATGTGGATTTGGATACTTATGCATTAAAAGAAGATGATTCTGAAGAAGTGCTTGATTAGTTTTATATTGACCAGATTGAATGCATGGCCATTCCTGAAATTGACTAGAAAAAGAGGGAAAAAATTGACGTATATGCCCATACTAAAGATGTAACAGCTAGAACTGCCAAGTGGATAAAATTAAAGGCAGTGGCTACCCCAGACCTTTCTAGGAGGTTTCCAAAAAGCAAAGATAAAAAGACTACCAAAAAGAAAACTAATTGAGGTGTTCCTGATTCTGTTGTAGGTCCAGTTGAAGTTGAAGTTGAAGCAATTCATGAATCACTTCAACTTCAACTTCAAGAGGAAACTCCAAAGGGCAAGAGGATAACCCTTTCAAGCAAAAAGAAGGCATCAATCATTAGAAGTAAGAACACCATAACTATGGACTTGGAGGTAGCAGAAGACCCACCTATGGCAGATAATGTACCTGAATCCCAGAATTTTCCAGTGACTAACGAAGGCCAGGCAAGTAATCTCCCCTTGGTCAAATGCTCCCCTACTACCACAAAAGATCAGGCTATGCCTAAATGGCTGGAGACATCAATGGAGAAGAAAAGGAGCATAGTCCCAATATCCATGCCTATTAATGATTTGGTTAGTAAGTTTCTTGGTAAGAAACCTAAAGTAAAGAAAGCAAGAACTGAGGTGAGGATCAATTTTGATAAGAATTCAGGATGATGGCCAGTAGAGATGGCTACACCACCAGATGGAAGCTCACATGATTATGTGGTTCCTCAAGACTACCAAATAACAAAGGTTGACTTGGAAAAAGGAAATTGTGAAGTAGACATGGAATTCTTTGAAGTATCTAATAAAAAGATCGCACATAGAGTATGGAAAGATGGACATGATAAGCAAGAAATGAAGGAGACAATAAAAAACATGGTGCAATATATCAATGCTATCCTTCAGCGTGAAGCAAAGCCAATCCATGAGATGTCAGCCATCATTGATGTGTCCTCTGTGACCAATCAGCAATCATTAGAGAATCTGCATTAATGCAAAGCAGTAGCAAAAGTGGTTGGTGAATGGGTTCAAGATGTTCTACATGATACCGTAAAACACATAGGTCACTTGGATCATGCCTCAAAGGAAATATTGAACATTACTAAAAAGGTGGAGTGAAGCAATGAAGGAAATGTAAAAGAGAAGAATAACTAGGCAAAGGTGGTGATGTGGTTGGAAGATGTGCAAGAACTTGGCCTACAAAAATTCCAAGTTGAATGCCCTATAACTAGTCTAGATGAAAAGGCCATGTATGTCATCAAAGATTGCATCGAATGGAAAAATGAAGCACTAACACAAGGAGTAACTGAAATTAAAGAAGCAGTTCAAGAGCTTAAGGTTATACATCAGATTATTCAAAATGACCTTAAATGGTTTGTAAAACAGTTCATGGAAAAAGAAGATGACTTCGTTGCCCAATCGGATGAAATAATCAAAGAAGTCCAAAAGAAATTTTAGGAATGGCAAGACAAGAAGGCACCAGCTAAACAAGACTTTTCTAACGTGGTGCATATTGAGGCTATGTTAATCATCAATCTAAAGCACTTGGAAATGCATGAAGAAAAGATTGTTGAACTGAAGAAGATGAAAGAATTTTGGAAGCAAAGGTTTTCCTATATTGGTTTACCACATCAATCTGTTATCTCGGCCTTTTTGATTGCCTATGAAACATGGAAAATGGTGAAAGGTGTGGCCAGTGGAGATAGTGCTGCCTGATTAAGACAAGTGGTTACACTTAATTGCTTAGTTATATTTTACTTTGCTGTTTATTTTTCTTGCATTTTTAGTTGGCAGTTACTTTACCCAAAGACAATTAACTCCTGGTGGGGTAATTTTGGCAGTACTACAGCCCCATGCCTATATATATATATATATATATATATATATATATATATATATGTAATAATCAGTATGGTAGAGGGGTTAGAATTCTCCAGCAGATCGATAGACAAAACTATTTTTGTTTGTTGTTTTATTCCAAGTTAGAAGTAGCATTTCAGAATTTTGGAAAATACAATGAAACTCTATAGTTTGATTTATGGTTAAAAGCTTTGTAAGTGGATACTATTGTCTGCCCATTTAAATCAATATTTCTGAAGATACCATTTAAGCTTTTAGCTGTGTCTATTATTTGTTTTGAAATTGTCACTTCAGAACTTGGGATGCTATGAGAAGTTAGTTTTATCGAATTTTCCTACTCGATGGTTTAATTTTCAACTATGTGGATCATCTTGATAATTAAAATTGAATGGTTCTTTTGCATTTAAGTTTGTTTTGTATTGATGAGATAAAATAAGTTGATTCAACATTTTCAACAAATTGTTTTCCTAAAAAGGTCATTCTGTTGAGTTTATTAGATCAAAAAATTCTCATTATAATAAAGGTAGTTGCACCTATTTTTAGTGAAGAAACATTAAGCCGAGAATTCCTAAGTCTCTTCTATAGGAATTCATTTGTTAGTTTACATTCTTTTCTCTGATTTTACATATGAACATTTATGAGAAAAACTATTTACTAACAATTTTTGGTGACTCTGCTGGGGAAACAATAAAATGCTTTTGCCTCATTATGAAGCTTTCTCGGTACTTCAACCAAGCTTAGGGTTTGATAATACACAAGAAGATATCATTTCTGACTTGAATCCACAAGCCTAGAAACTAAGAACAAGCCAAGAACAAAATACACAAGTTAACCTAGTGCTTGAAAGAGAAGAAGAAAGAGCCAAACTCATTAGAGGCGTACCTATTGCTAACGAAGAAGAAATAGTTGATAGACTAATCCCAAGGCCTCTCTGAGTGTTGAATGTTAGTCTATATAGTGATAAATTGGCTAGTAGAAAGTATACTCAAAGTGAAGAAAGAAAGGGTTTCATTGATGAGTCTTATGAATTTGTAAAAAACCTCAATTTTGCCCCCGATCTCTCCATGAAAAGGAAGAAGCCTGTCAAGAGTAAAAGTAGGCCAACTTCCCCTAAGAAATCCACCTCAATAGTTGTGAACCTTCAAGCCTTAATACTACCAGGGACATTAATACCTTCTCATTTAAACATCCAACCTTTGAGTTTTGTTTTCCCTAGGATGGCTGCTAACCCATGAGGTGCACAAGTAGGTCCCTTGGCTCTTGGAGGTAATCTAAATCCACTTCCTAAAGGTGCTAGAGAAGTTTTGTCCAAATTTTATGGGGATGGAAAGAAATCAACTAATAAGCATCTTAATGCCTTTAATACTGCACGTGTCATCTTTGTTGTAGCACATGAAGATGTAGCTGTGAGTTTATTTTTCCAGACTTTGATTGATGATGCAGCAGACTAGTTTCATCATCATCCTCAAGGGTCCATTACTGACTAGAATCATATGTGTACTACTTTAGAAGATAGATTTAAGTCCTCTGAAGATGAACATATCTTGCGACTTCAGCTAACTCAATTGGAAAAGGAAGTACATGAACCCATGAGAGAATTTGTAGCAAAATTCAATAAGATAATTCATAAAATTCCTGTTACAAGGAGACCTAATGATGAAAACTGTAAAGGATTCTTCGTTAATGCAATGTCTCTAGACATCAATTCACACTTAAGAAGAAAAAAAGTAGCAGATGTTGAAGCTTCCCAGAGACTGGTAATTGAACTAGAAGATGACCTTTTGGCTACGGGAAAATGAAAGAAAGAGATGCAGATTTCTAAAACTCAACCACCTTCATCCGAAAAATAAGACCCATTGGTTCAGAAACTCATTAATGATGTGATGACTATTAAGAAACAACTCCCTAAAATGAACAATTATTATCAAGATATTCCAAGGAAATATCCAGGCCAAAGTAGTTTTCAGGGAAAACAACTTACATTACCCTCAAGTCAGCAAAGATTACAAATTGGAGTACCACCTAGCAAAAACAACATGTGTGTTTTTCATCTTACAAATGATCATGAGGGAACTTCTTTTCCTGAGAATATTAGATATCAGTAGCTTGAAGTAGAAAAAGTGGCTTCCACTAATGTAATAATAGAAGAAGAATCTTCTGAGGAACCTGGTGACTCCATAAATTATTACCTTAGTATGAATATGATTCTGACAAGGGTAATGACATCTAAGTAACCTTAGAAGAGGCTTCATGTTCGTTCTTAACCCGAGGGCAAAGAACTGAGGGAGCTGATAGTCATGATAAAAGTAATTCAACTCCTACTCAGGCCAAGGAACAAAGGGAAAAAGGAGAAAGTGAAGGTAAGTCATCACCTATTTTAACAGCTACCCCTCAAATCTTAAAGAAAGTGGTTGATTCTAATTCTACATTTGACATTGTTGAGTTTTGTTAGACATCAAGAATACAAATTTCTCCTGCAAAACATTTGAGAATGAATCCTAGTGAACTTAATAAGTTGAGTGAATATGTTAATTTATCATCTCTGACAAAGCAGCCAAATAGATCAATGAAGTCAAGGTTTCGGGAGGCAATGAAACAGTTGCTCAATAGAAGAAAGAATTTTCCAAGGGCAAGAAATAAGAGACACAAAAATCCCATAGTCAGGAAGAGGTTATTCAACCAGACGAAATTAGTCATGAGCCTTCTTATATCCAAAAGCCTGATCCATTTTATGTCTCCCTCTTTTTACATGGCTTTAAGCTAAATAACTGCAACTCGAAAGGGCAAGAGGATAACCCGTTCAAGCACAAAGAAGGCATCAATTGTCAAAAGTAAGAACACCATAACTGTGGACCTGGAGGTAGCATAAGACCCACCTATCACAGATAATGTACCTAGATCCCAGAATTTGCCAGTGACTAATGAAGGCCAGGAGAGTAATCTCCCCTTGGTCAAATGCTCCCCTACTACCACAAAAGATTAGGCTATGCTTAAATGGCTAGAGACATAAATGTAGAAGAAAAGGTGCATAGTCCCAATATCCATGCCTATTGATGATTTGGTTAGTAAGTTTCTTGGTAAGACACCTAAAGTAAACAAAGCAAGAATCGAGGCAAGGATCGATTTTTATAAGAATTGAGGATGATGGGTAGAAGAGATAGCTACACCACCAGATGGAAGCTCACGTGATTCTGTGGTTCCTCAAGACTACTAGATAACAAAGGTTGACCTGGGAAAAGGAAATCGTGAAGTAGACATGGAATTCTTTGAAGTATCTAAGAAAAAGATCGTGCACAGAGTATGGAAAGATGGATAGGATAAGCAGGAAATGAAGGAGACAATAAAAAACATGGTGCAATATATCAATGCTATCCTTCACCCTGAAGCAAAGCTAATCTATGAGATGTCAGCCATCATTCATGTGTCCTCTACGACTAATCAACAATCATTGGAGAATCTGCATAAATGCAAAGCAATAGCAAAAGTGGCCGATGATTGGGTTCAGGATGTTCTACATGATACCGTAAAACACATAGGTCACTTGGATCATGGCTCAAAGGAAATATTGAACATGACTAAAAAGGTGGAGTGAAGCAATGAAGGATATGAAAATGAGAAGAATAACTGGGCAAAGGTGGTGATGTGGTTGGAAGATGTGCAAGAACTTGGCTTATAGAAATTCTAGGTTGAATGCCCTGTAGTTGGTCTAGACGAAAAGGCCATATATGTCATCAAAGATTGCATCGAATGGCAGAATGAAGCACTGACACAAGGAGTAACTGAAATTAAAGAAGCATTGCAAGAGCTTAAGGTTATACATTAGATTATTCAAAATGACCCTAAATGGTTTGGCAAACAGTTCATGGAAAAAGAAGATGACTCTGTTGCCCAATCGGATGAAATAATCAAAGAAGTCCAAAAGAAATTTCAAGAATGGCAAGACAAGAAGGCACCAGCTAAACAAGACTTTTCTAACGTGGCTCATACTGAGGCTATGTTAATCATCAATCTAAAGCACTTGGAAATGCATGAAGAAAATATTTTTGAACTGAAGAAGATGAAAGAAATCTGGAAGCAATGGTTCACCTATATTGGTTTGCCACATCAATCCATTATCTCAACCTTTTTGACTGCCTATGAAATGTGGAAAATGGTGAAAGGCGTGGCTAGTGGAGATAGTGCTACCTGATCAAGACAAGCGGTTACACTTAATCGCTTAGTTATATTTTATTTTTCCATTTGTTTTTCTTGCATTTTCAGTTGACAATTACTTTACCCAAAGACATTTAACTCCTGGCAGGGTAATTTTGGCAGTAGTCCAGCCCCATACCTATATATATGTAATAATTAGTATGGTAGAGGGGTTAGAATTCTCCAACAGATCGATAGACAAAACAATTTTTGTTTGTTGTTTTATTCCAAGTTAGAAGTAGCATTTCAGAATTTCAGTAGATACAATGAAACTCTATAGTTTGATTTATGGTTAAAAGCTTTGTAAGTGGATACTATTGTCTGCCTATTTAAATCAGTATTTCTGAAGATACTATTTAAGCTTTTAGCTATGTTTGTTATTTGTTTTGAAATTGTCAATTCAGAACTTGGGATGCTGTGAGAAGTTAGTTTTATCGAATTTTCCTACTTGATGGTTTAATTTTCAACTATGTGGATCATCTTGATAATTAAAATCAAGTGGTTCTTTTGCATTAAAGTTTGTTTTGTATTGATGAGATAAAATAAGTTGATTCAACATTTTCAGCAGATTGTTTTCCTAAAAAGGTCATTCTGTTGAGTTTATTAGATCAAAAAATTCTCATTATAATAAAGGTAGTTGTGCCTATTTTTAGTGAAGAAACATTAAGCAGAGAATTCTTGAGTCTCTTCTATAGGAATTCATTTGTTAGTTTACATTCTTTTCTCTATTTTTACATATGAACATTTATGAGAAAAACTATTTACTAACAAGATCCAACTAATGTCATTTAGTTGATTGATGAAGAGGATTTAATCAACAAGATGTAACAAAAGAACCTAAGGGAAAGGTTGAGTTATGGTTTTGTAAAGAAGTGCAAGGATTAGTTAAGACAATGGTAAAATGATGTATTGAGAAGAGACTTGAAGATATAAAGGTTGGCCACACTTAGAAACTTTAGAAGTATAAGTTATAACAAGGTTGTTTCCAAGGCTTAACTAAGTTCATTAGTGAGTGCCGAGCAAGCTAGTTCGAGCCGAGAAGATCTTCAGTTAGTGTTGAGCAAATGAAAAATCTAGTGTGTGCCGAGTAATACAAAAGGAGCCAAGTGTGTTTAGGTGCCAAGCATCAAAAAAAATTAGTGGATGTTGAGTGAATCCATAGTAGGTGTCGAGCATCAGTAAAATGTAGTTGGTGCCGAGTAATACAGTATGTGCCAAGCACTAGAATTTCAATAGTGTTGAGCTGTCACATTATGTGAAAAGTTAGAGATTCGCCAGATCTGAGCTGACAAGTTTATTACCTTGAATTTTGTGAATTAGATGGAGAATAAGGATGATGAGTTGGTGGCACAAAATTTTAGATAAATCATTTTAAAGAAAATTCAAGAGGATTCTTCATGATGTTTCTAGAAGGAACAAGATGTGGGTTAGATTCGTTAAATCCTACCTAATCCATTCAAACTGGAATTAAAGGAGGGAACAATTGAGCAGGAAAAAGCAATTCCAGACTTCTATTTAAGGAGTCATAGGGAAAGAAGTTAGAGTGGATGGGGTACCACAATGTGAAGTTGTTGAAGGATGTCAAGGAGAAGGTGAAGGAAGAATAGAGCAAAAAGGCTCTGCTTCGATAAGTGGTTATATAGGAGGTTGCACTAGTATATCAAGCATGAAGACTCAAGGAGACAAAGCTTGAAAGGAGGACAAGTTGTCAGAGTTGTAGAGATTGAAAGTCAGGCAATGTTATGAGCTGAACTGTGACTTGAAATATGCAAGTTAAGTTGTGAGTTGTATCAAGTCAAAATCCCTTGTTGTTACTATCTAACAATTGTGTCAGCTAGGGTAAAATCCTATGGACTTAGGTTGGTTTAATAGCCACTTGTAAATCCTTTAATAGGGTGGCATTCCAAGTGAATGTTCTAAAGTCCTCTAACCGGGCCCACTTCTAACAAGGTGGTTAAATCCTTTCACTAGGTCACATTTAACAGTGTGTTGTAGCCTTTAACAGGGCAGGCCTTTTACAGGGCATCACTTCAGAAGAGTTGAGTAACATGTTATTAGTGATTTTTTCCAAATTGGGTTTCCACGTAAATCACTATATTATGTGTTGATCTTTTATGTGTTATGCTTGCATGTTGATTTAAAGTAACTTGCTAAGTAGGAACATTTAAGATTGGATGCATGAACAATTTAATAGGCTCACTTTACTTGATGAAAAAGTTTAATTGGACATTTGGACCTTGAATAAATGATTCACCCCCCACCCCCAATTATTCTAAAGCATTTCTAACACTTAGATCTTCCATTCAGGATTTCAAATTCTCACAAATGTAGGATAAAACATCCCTCCATATAACCTTATTTTGGCCTAGGTCATAGAAGTTGCCACTCTTCTCAAGCCTTTTCTCCTCTTCATCACTTTTCTAAAATTTCTTGAAGGTAACGTTTGAAATGTTGGTCTCCTTACTAAATTTTAGGCTCTCCATAGGAAGTCTCATGATCTCAACAAGAAATTCCTCAGACAATTTCACAGTAACCCCATGCTATCATGCTATCATGTTATCTCTTCAACATGATGGGTTCTTCTAGTATTCTCACAAATTATATAAATAAAATACAGAAAGTGTAGCCTTATTGTTTGTTTTTATGAGAGAAGAAAAATATTATTTTTCCCTTTACATCAAATAGACAACTGTTGAGTAAAAATATGTATGGAAGAATATCATTCAATGAAGGTCTTTGTTTTTATTAATCACTCAAAATTTTAATAAAATAAATAATAATAATATAGTTTAGAACATAATGGGGTAGTAAATATTATAAAACAATCTCTCTGTTATATTAATCAAAATCCTTGCATGCATGTATAAAAGAATTTCGCAGTGAACACTTATATTCCTTTCTAGCTTCACCTGTAGTTTTTTTGTCCACCAATTTTATAGGAAATGTAGACTCGACCTACCATTTCCCTCAGTGGTATTATACCCTAGAAAAGTGTGGCAGAATGGTACACATAGCTCATGTTTAGCCACTGCAAAATTATTAAAATACGATTGGTCTGTATAATGAAATTGATAAACACAACATAGTCTCATTGTGGAAACTAATTTTTGAACAATACATTGTACACGTAGGCATACCTTTAGCTCAAACCAAAAAACCTCTAGAGAATTGGAAAAGAGGTGAAGATATAATAGGAAACCATTTTCAAAAACTTAATCTTCTCCACACCCACACATAGTCCCATGCATCTTTTGTGTAAACTATTGTAATGCTTCAAATAAAAGAATAATCATCATTTAATTTTCCCACAATGTTTTGGATAAGCTTAACTAGGAAATAATAACCCATTAAACTAGATAAATGATTGAATTTTGATACCAAGGAAAGAATAAAGTTTATGAGATTTCTGAATTGACCAAACAAACACTACATGTGATTTTGATAGACAGTGTTAAAAAACATATGGAAATTGAAATGGAACTTGAGTTAAAATAAATAAGGAGAAAGGTCTACTTAAATGGTCCATGCTGACCAACCGCCTAAGTAGTCACTACTTTGAGTGTGCTAGTTAAGCCCAATCCTTAAGAAATGTGTAATACATGGGATTAGATGGTTTGGATAGATTGATGGGGCACAAATAAGTTGCATCATAACCAATGAAAAATGTCTATATAGAAAATAAAGTGCACCATTAATTTAAAATTTTAATTAATTAAAACTTTAAAATAATTAATTTTTAATTTTCAATACTTTTGAGTAAAAATGTAGAAATATTATATGATTTTAAAAATATAACTATAAATACTTCTAATTAATTGACAGATTATTATAAGGAGGAATAAATAGATGAAATCCAGTTTCCCACACTAAAAATGGGGGAAAATAGAGGTTATCAAAGATTTCCAACTAAAACACTCCAACTTGGTTATTTCATCCTTGTTTTTAGCCTTGGGCCTCATGGTGGTGAATTCAAAGCATGAATTCTTGTATGTGGTCAAAGTGGCTTCGGAGTTGAAATGGAGTGGTGGCATGCATGACATTATCCACTGCACTATGCTAGGAATCAACTTGCACATGGGGAACAACTCATGGTATCTCATTGGTGATAGACTTGGCACTCTCCAACCCCTACTAATTTGGTTGTTCAATGCACCCCTAGAGGTCCATCTCCCTATTACATGATGGGGTTGGTGCAAGCTTTTTGAGTGTGCATGGTATGCCAATTGGGTGAGGGTATTGGTTAGTGAAAGGGTGGTGAGGTGCCAAAAAGTTACTCTGGGAAATTTTTGGTTTGTGTGATAAGGATGGTCATCCTCTAATTTGAAGGCAATTGCCTGTAAGACACTAAATGTAGGAGATTATGGAAGGCATAGTGGGTTTGTATGGTGGTACTAACACCGAGACAGTGGCTTTTGGGTCTCATAAAGCATGGAACATTGAAGGGACTTTAGAACCTAGTTCTTCTTCTAGAGTTGGTCTTGGGCAAGATCCTCTATCTTGGATAGACATCTCGCTTCTCCCCAAGCGTTCTCTAGGAATAGGAAGGAAGAAGGATCGAGGCACGGGTATGGATAGTCAAGTTACTAAAGCTTTTCCTATCCTCTTCAAATATGAAATGTTGAATTGATTCAGGGGTTGAGTCTGGTCTCAATTATCTTTTGTTGTATCTAGTTGGTGGAATCTTTCAATTGGAATTCTCATAGTTTTATGTCATTATAAAAGTTGGATGAACTTTGTAGGTTGATGGTTGTATTTTTTGTTAGAAAGTATGCGGATCTTGGATCCATGATCCTTTCTTCAAATGTAACTCTTTTTTGATGATATTAATAAAATAGACTTTATAGTAAATAAAAATAAAAATAAAAGATTTTCGACGAAACAACTTTTTTCCAAAAGGTTGTTAGGCAACACATGAACACCAGACTAAAATGTGTATGTTATTATCAAGGGGGATAATTTTTCTTTTAATCGTCTTTATATACATTGGGGGTTGAAGGTCAAGGCAATGATGATGAGATATTCAATTCTCTATGCCTTTTCTAGTGTGGCCTCATCCATGTCATTTAGGAGTAAGTGTGAGGCACTTGTCTTGTCCCCCAACCTAATGCATAGGAATACCTTCCATTGTAGTTGTTGAGACACCACTTGGAAGCAATTTATTGGACGACTTAAAAAAATTAAACCCACCATTGTTCTAGTAAATATCAATTATTTGTGTTATTAGCTTGAGTGTAAAAAATGCCCATAAAAGACTTTGGGAAAAAATCTCTTATACAATTTTCTATGTGTAGGGACCAAATATGATAGAATTATTTTACTTCAATTTTTATTCTCTTTACGAGGTTTACTTTAACAATAGCCTTAATTGTAAAGAAAGCCCATTGTATAATTATTCCCTCTCACATTCAATATTGTCAAAGACAATAGAGAGACTATCCATCATTGTCCAAAGAGTTCATGGATTCTAAAAGCATATTAATTTAATTTATTAATTTGATATATATTTAATATATTTAAAATCTAAAATTAGTAATTTATAAAATTAATTATTAGTACTTGTCATAAGACAATACTATTGTATTAAATTAAGTAATTAATTAATGAATCTCCACTAATAAAAATAGTTTATTATTTATCTATTGTAAAATAGACTACCTATTTATGATTCTTTTTTTTTTATTTTGAATTTTTTATTTATCTCTAATTTCATTGGTTGTAACGAGTGTGTCTTATAGGACCACTTTTTACGAATAGAAAGTTTTATTTTTTATAAATTTATCAAACTTTGTATTTTTTACATAAACTTCCATCAAAATTTCAATTTTTTATAGAAACTTGCAAAGTTTTGTTTTGTTTTTTTAATAGAAATTTTTTAATTTCTAACTTTTATGAGGTTGCTTGTGCTATGCAAAACGCTTTGATGTTTGAAGACATTTTTAGAGGAGCACCTATGTAATGCAAATTTCTTGTAAGTTGCACATTTAGGAAATACATCTAGCCATATATAAATCTTCTCATGGTATTATTTTTAAGAGTGAATAAATCTTTCGTGCAGAAATTGCTTAAAGACTTTTAGTTTCAAGTCTTTAAATCGTTCTCTGAATTATTTTTATTTTTTCTATTTCTTTCAATCAAAAGTTTCTTCTAAATCTTCCTGTAAATTATTTCTAAATATACTGTGTACTATCTATAAGTTTTATTCTAACATTTTATTTACAACTTTTTGTTTTTGAATCATTTACAAACTGTCATTTCAAACTTTTTTCTATAAAACTATGGTCATGAGATTGATTTCTATGGCACTTATTATTAGAGGAAGTTTCAAGAACATTAACATTTTTCACATAGTTTTATAACATGCATTTTGAACTTCATATGAAAGATAAAATTGATTATATTTCAAAATTTGATAATTGGTTTGGTGTTGTATGTCACTAAAAAGTAGCTTCTTCTTTGTTATAGATTTGGAGTTGGGTGATTAATTTTAGAATCAAGATTATACTTTTTTACCACTCCTCTATTGTATGAGGTTGATATTTTATATTTCTACTTATTTTCAAATTGAAATTTAAAATTATTATAAACAAATTATCTCCTATTTCACTTTTGATCCATTCACCTTTATAGTAAATTATTTCAATTTTAACATTTTGATTTAGAATGTACACTCAAATAATTGAAAAATATTTAAATGTATATAGATTTAAGGTAGATTTGACTTAGATTTGATAATGAAAACAGATTTAATTATAGAATTTAGACACATTTATAATCAAGATATTTTTAAAATTTTCTCATCATTATTTTTTATATAATTTATTATATAGTATACTAAATAAATCAAATTTATACAATCTTCTAATTATATTTTAAGTTCCTTGAACTTAAGAAAGAAAGAAATTTTAAATTAAAAACACTAAATTGAAATTGAAAAATCAAAACTCAATGCTTTTCCCTTGAATCACACACTTTCCTCTTTTATTAATTGGTGCTTATACTAATTTGATTTTTCTCTTCATAAAAGACCTTATTTTGTCTTATTTTTCTATATCTCATCCATACATGTTCATACATAAATTTATGTTTAGTATTGACTTAAATTTATGTTATTCGTCTTTGACTGCATGTTCCACTAGAAACATAGCCTATATTTATTTCAAGTTTATGCACTTGAAACACGGAAATGAATAAAAATAAAGGCAGATTAGTCTCATACATAATAAAAAGTCTTCCACACAACACAGTTGCAAATAAAAATTTATTTCATGCTTTACCTTTCTCATTCATGGAAGGATTCTTCAATACTTTCCAAAAAAAAATACACTTCCCACTTGTCGTAATCAATCTGAAATTGTTTTATTAACTTTTACAATTGAATTTGTGGAATCACAACAGTGGCAAGGGAACGTGGAAACTTTAAGAGTCTAAGAAGATGATTGTGAGTGAGGATTTTAAACATCAAGTCTTATCTTCTAAAATCATGAAGGCAGGAGACTATAGCTTTCAATAGCTTTCTAAACATTACTTTACTCCTTGAAAATCATGCTACATACAAAAATCTTGCCAAGTTTTCTGGAAATTTATGAATTAAGTTGATGTTACTTTTTTCCAGTAGTCCTCTTCTTTGAAAAAAAATGTCAAACACTCCACCTGGCATCTGGTGTAGGTTGTGCTTTGACAGTTGGATGTCTTTGTTGTCTATTTCTTGAGATTTCTATGCTGACACAATGTAGCTAGCAACGTTGCTTTTGAGTTGATGAAGCCATTCATTAGCCACCCATGGTGATGTGATTGTGACACCCAGACATGCACGTTATTGAAAATATTGAATATAGAGAGAAATACATAGAGAGAAGACAGAATAAAACTAAGAAAGCAAGACAAATTTTATTGATCTGTAAACTCTTTATATAATCGATCCATTGTGGTTAAGCCTCTATATATAGAGCACATTCACCAGTCATATCAATAACAAGTTTCCAGAACTATCTCCTAAGTGGGCAAAGTCAAGTGTGCGTGGAAGGAGGAGTGTTACAGCACTGATAGTTTATTTATTTGTTGATTACGCAAGCACTACAGACTAGCATTAGACTGAAAGATCTGTTGTAACTTATTGATGACAGACTGGCAGTAGACTGAATGTTCTATCATAGCTATTTGATGATAGGTGTTTGACTACTTCTAACACCTTCCCTTAATTTCTACCACTAAAGATAATGTGTGGAAGAAATTACAATAAGAAATTTAGATATGATAGGTCCCGGCATTGAGCCTTGTTAGGTACCCATTTACAATATTAAAAAAAAATTGGCTCCTCTTTTCACTATCAATTTGTTCCCTGTGCCATTATGATGTGGGTTTTTAACTGGTTGACCCATAACCATTTGGGTTTTGGTCCAACTAATGAAATTGATTTTACTTTTGGATTTCTCACCCAAACAAGTGGTTTTGGCTTACCACAAACCTTTTTTAAAAAAAAAAAAAAAACACTTAGGTTTTGCATCCAAACAAGTGGTTTTAGCTTACCACAAACTCTTCAAAAAAAATGCTTTAGGATCCTAAACAAGTGATTTCAGATTACCACAAACCTTTCAAACAAATTTCTCAACTAAACAAATGGTTTCGGATTACCACAAACCCTTCAAGCACTTAAAAAAATGTCACTTTTCATGGATGACTTGCTAGATGATGATTTTGATTTGCAAGAACCATTTATTGAGAGTTGACACTTTGATAGGTTTTGATTATTCTTCACACTCGAACATTTGTATTTAAACAAACTTTTTATCATACCTGTGATATTTTTCCAACTTGATCCATAACTCCATCCAACATCCATTTTAAAACATTTCTCCATAGAATTATTTTTACATTCTCTGTTACAACATGTCTTTTCACAATGACTTTTTAATCCACAAAAATTGCATGGATGTAGATCCCAACACTTGTCTTTTGTATGCCCTTTCCTATTACAATTTGAACATTGCATATATTGTTTACAATGAACAAATTTGATTGAATCCATAAAATCATTTCTTTCATCTCTCATATATCCTAGTCCTTCATACTTTGGTCTCATTATTGGCTCAATAGGCTCTATGATTCCTTGTTGATGTTTTCCCAATCCTTTACCTTTGTAACCCATTTTCTTCATTATATTCCATCCAACATTCTTATTATCACAACTGATAGTATTTGATGCCACATTTTCATATTCTTTACCACAAACAACCTCAATGAAGTCACACTTTTCTAGTGGTGAATTCAAATCATCTGTACCACATGAAACATCACATACTGATTTTTCTTTGACACATGCATTTCTTTCAATGACAAATTGATTTAGTTCATCCTTTAACAAGTCATTTTCTTCTTTTACTTTCTTCATTTTCTCCTCTAATTCATCCTTTAACAAGTAATTTTCTTCTTTTACTTCCATCATTTCCTCTTCTAATTCATCATTTCTTTTCTTAACATTGTCCAACAACTTTAATTTTTTCTCTAGCTTTCTATTTGCATCTATATAGTCATTAATCTGATTTAAAAAATTGCATCTTTCTAGATTCATTTCATTTCTTAACTGTCTAAGTTCTTCTTGCAAACAATTCTTCTCACAAACTAAATTTCCATTTTCTTTCTTCACATTTATTAATTCTTCTTCTAAAATGTCTATCTCAGAAATTAAATTTGCATTTGCCTTCAACACTCTTTTACCTTGCTTCCCCATTGCTATTAATCCACAAATAACACTTTCTTTGAATTAACTTGGCATTTTATTAGATTTCACAATCATAGTGACAACTTCAAATTTCTTCATCTATGCCCTTAAGAATTGAAATGAAAGATTATTGAACATGATCACTATCTCAACAATATCACACCAAATTCTTATGACTTTTTCTCTACATTGATAAAATATATAATTTTACCTCCAACAATCTCATTCTTCTCGACAAAATGCAAGCAGCCCTTCTCTTGAGTAATCTTTTATCGTACATTTTTATTCTCCTTTAGGCAGCAACTTCAACAAACAAAACAAATTATTCTACTCCTCATCTTCGCTTTCCAAACATCCAAAGATCTAATTGATGTTGCTCAATTAGATTATAACCTGCAATAGAAAAATACACACATACCAAAAATCTGCCACAGCCCAAGTGTCAATAATGCTCTGATACCATATTGAAAATATTGAATATAGAGAGAAATACATAGAGAGAAGACAGAATAAAACTAAGAAAGCAAGACAAATTTTATTGATCTGTAAACTCTTTATATAATCGATCCATTGTGGTTAAGCCTCTATATATAGAGCACATTCACCAGTCATATCAATAACAAGTTTCCAGAACTATCTCCTAAGTGGGCAAAGTCAAGTGTGCATGGAAGGAGGAGTGTTACAGCACTGATAGTTTATTTATTTGTTGATTAGGCAAGCACTATAGACTACCATTAGACTGAAAGATCTGTTGTAACTTATTGATGACAGACTGGCAGTAGACTGAATGTTCTATCATAGCTATTTGATGACAGGTGTTTGACTACTTCTAACACACATATTCATGATCGTACGATGGGAGTTGAAATTGAGCCCTCCCAAATGCTCATGTCTTTGTTAGTGCATGCTCCTGATGAATTACAACACCAGATTAAAGATTGAATTTTTACAGTTTCTATTTCTTTTATTTTTGAATATTTTTCCCTCTTACTTATATTTTATAATCTATTTTTCTTAATAGATGACAGAAGAGTTATGTTAGATCAATTATACTTTTTCATTTTAATAATAGTATTTAAACAAAATTAAGATTTAGATTTAAAGTTTTTGAATTCATCCATTTCAATAGGATACTCAAAAAGATTACAACGATCATATTTTACAATAAGAAATAGATTTCAAACAAAATTAAGAAAATCTGTTGGAAGCTTTTTATATTTAACAAATGTAGAAATTTCTAATATCAATATATCTATTTTGATACAATGACATGAAAAAAGTGACAACTGATATATATTGTAATAAAGAGTAGATTTATACAAAATTAGAATTAGATTTGATGCATTTGGATACAAACATGTGGAAATTTTAAACATCAACTGATATGTCTTGTGTTAGCTATTAAAACAAGGCTGGAGCTAAGGCAACGAGCAAATAATATATATATATATGAGAGTACAGGACAGGGCAGCTAGCCATGGGTGGTAGGTGACTGGCTGTGTACAACCAACCATGGGTGACACACCTTCTACAACTATCATATAATATTGTCATGACAGGCCAAGAGGCGCCACAATAGTCTGCCTCAATACATTGTTATTATTAGCATAGAATGCAACCAACCATTCATAAATCTTTGTGACTTGTTTTGTTGAGAGGATGTAGTGTGTATTATCTGACTTTTATTTATATTGTCATAGTTAACATCGATTTTAAGAACAAATATATGATATCAACTTATTAATAATGACAATAAGAAAAACAAAATATCAGACGTGAATGGTGACACAAAGACACACAATCTCTTTGGCAAATTTCTTTAAAATGATACGATGTCATAGAGTGTTATGGTTAGATATGCACAAAATGGGATTTTTGAAAAGGCTTTTGGAGTTTTTTTGGTAAACAAATTTGTTGCTATGAAAAGTATGATTTTGCCCAATGGAAATGTGTGCAGCAAATCTGCTCCTCCAACAGTTGGATAGGTCTTTGATATCTAACCTTCCTCTGCATTTAACAGTTGGATAGGCCCTTGATATCCAACCTTCCTCTACATTTAGAGGGGTACTAACCTCGTAAGATATAATTTTTTGATTTTCAAATAAAGATGATTTTAACTTAGAAGATAGAAAGGAAACTATTGATGACGAATGCACCACATGACTTCAATGCTTCCCTAAAATTGGTGTAAACTACTAATGAAAATAAACACGAACTATGCTTGAAAGCTATCATTGACACAATGTTAATTCAATGATTCATGAATATTTACACCATAACATGAAAATATTCATTACAAAAAATCAACACTTCAACAATTCAGATTTTATAGAAAAGAGGACGTAAAATGTACTTTCTTTTATTTCTTAACACCAAGAACATAAGAAAATTGTTGATTACAAGAACAAGAATTGTATGCACTTTCCAAAAATTGTCTTGCTATCAAAACATAAGTGTCCTTTGTCTCTAAATCCAAAAGATCCCCTATTACAATGAGATTCAGACATTTATATTCTATTCTAGCATAACCACCTCCTCGGGTTCGTAACTACTCAAAAAGCTAGGGTTTGAACTATTATGAAGAAGGTTTGTAACCAACTCTAACTTTTACAACTCCAACTTTTGATGCCTAATCATAACTAAGGAAAGTTAAGACATTGACCAAAACAAGGTTATAATTAAAGTTGACTTTTTTACGAAATATACAAACAAAAATCTGAGACAACTTTAGACACGTCTACTTCTAACTTTCAATTGTGGTCATTGATATCTCATGTGCTTGCTCTTTGATCTATAGGTGTTATGAGTAGCTAAGTCAGGTTTTCCTTATATGATCTGAATGATTTGATGACCTATGCCAACTTGTTTTTTATGATGATCAAGCTCTTTATTTTCAGCTTGCATAGATCGTGACTCTTTCTAAGTTCTTCATCCAGCTCTAGGACGTAACCTAGTAACTTTTGAATACAAGAGTCTAATGCCATTGAGAGAGTGCTCAATCTCATCATAATGTTGGCATCTAAGCTTTGTTTACCACCAAGTTTGGTGTTGATCTTTAACTCTATGCATTCCAAACTAGAAAATATGTTTGGATCCTGAGTGTGTTTGCTAATAGAAATACCTTCCACAATCATTGGTATATTCCCTAAGCCCTTCCTTTTCAATAGTTTGCAAGTGTTTAGGAACTATTCTCCTTCATCCAATTTCTAATCCATGATATCATTGTTCCATCTAATATTTTCCAGCCACATGTCAATTCGCTCTTCTTCTCCATTGGTAACTAACTTCAATGATTTGACTATATCGTTGTCCATTCCTTTAATCTCTACTAAATTAGCATCAATTTCTCTCTAGAATGTTTGGGTTTCCTTGAGAGTTGTTAAATCATTTTGAATGTTTCACTATATGTGATTTGTCATACTATATATACCCTTCACCTCCTAAAATAAGCTTAAGGCTTGCTCCTTCATGTGTTTCACCCATGCTTTTACCATCTTGTCATATGTCTGACATTCTCCTATGTTTTGAATGACAACTTCATCAAACATCTTCTTGGGATCTCCTATTATTTTTGTATATGAACTAGGATCTGGAAATGAATCACCGACCATTGATTGGATGCATGAAGAAAGGGCTCAAACTTGATACTTGAGTTGATTCCTAGCTTGCTTATTTCTCCTTGACTATTCCATTAGGACAACATATGACACTTGGAAATTATTATCTCTACCTTCATGAGTAGTCTAGACTAGATGTACTTTAGTTATGCTAAAATCAGCTACATCTGCCTCGTTTATGTTCTTCTCTGTGACTAGTTGTGTAATCTCAACAAATAGGTTTCCTAAGTTAGGATTCATCGCTAGTTTATAATCTACTCTAGTTTTATTTACCTTCATACCTTTGTGCACTAGATCAACTATGACATCCAGATTCGGTGCTTCTAATTTGATCACCCTTTTCTTCTCTCTCTAAAATTTGTTGTAACCAAGATGTTGAGAGATTGGTAGATGAGTCAATTATTGAAGGAACTTGTAGGATCATAGATGATAAATCTATGTTATTTGCATTATCCACGACTAGCACCTCTTGAATTGCTTCCACACTTTTAGGAGACAAAGAGCACATAAGAGATGTTATGGATTGAATCATCTCATCTACAAATAATGATGGTAAAGTGTTCATCTCTAGAGCTTCATCTATCATTTTCTGGATTGGATTTAAAGTCTTCTCTTTGGGTTTTGATCTTTTCTTCCTAGTGACTACATTGAGCTCACATACTGAAACTAGATAAATTCCTTTATTTGGATCTTCACCATCATCTCCACCTTGTGTGCTATATAAAGAACTAAAACATGTAGGTATAGAAGATGGAATGGCTCAAATAGATGTGCCTTCCTGCAGACTATTATTTTTCTTTGCACTTCCTCTCCCTATTGATTTAGTAGTTGTGGACTCTCTGACTTTACTCCTCAACATGATGGAGCCCAAAAATTTGTGCCTCCATTCTGAAAGTAATGTTAGAAAATCTTTGCTAAGACTTATGATTGGATTGACATATTACTTCAAGAGGAATTAAGCATCAATATAGTAAGTGATTGCAGTATCGATTTCAGAATGATCAAGCAAAATACAGTATTGGTTCCTTCCAGCCATCACCTTCAGTTCAGATTATTGGTTTATGGATAATCAAGTGTTTTTCAATTCTCATGTGTTCATCTTAGTTCCATGTTATTGAAAACAAATGGGAACTGTGGAGTTATTGATAAAGTATGATTTGGACATCCATTATATCTACATCGGTAAAAACCTATTGTTGACAACCAATTCTTGCAATGTTTATGAAGGCAATTCGAATAGCCTAGTCTGCAGAAGAGCTTGATGAGAATAAGACATTCTACATGTAATAGATGCACATCAACTAAAAAATGTGATATATCATCAAGACATCACCATGGGTTCCTGGACATGTTATCAAGGCTAGCACATAGTCCATCCTTTGGAGCAACATCATTGTCCTATACTTGACAAGGATAATTTATATCTTTTGACAATAGTCATTGCGCATGGATAACTAGACATTGGAAACCACTATAAGTGATGTTGACTATGCAAATAAGAAGCATGAGTGCATGAACAAGGAGGCCCTGATTGTAGAAGATTAATTTTGTGTCGCATGAAACATATGTCAGACCTTGCCTTCATTGAAGAGTTCCACATCCTACACATTTCTTGTTGCCTCACACTATGATTAAAATCTTAGAGGAAATACTCTCCAAAATTGCATGAACAATGGATGTGTCTTATTCATTATTAATCTTATGTTATGTGTGTTTTGTTGCAGGTTTTGAGCATGTAAGGGAAGGACTTTATAAATTGTGTTGAATTCCTAATGAGCTCGCGCATCACCAATTTTGAAGAACATCAACCCAAACATTAGGGGTACACAGGACACTCACAACATAATTTGGATGTTTTAATTTGTACCTGTGGATCAATGAAAAACTAGTTAAGTTCATGATTATATGCCTAAGAAGATTGTGATGATTTTTCTAGATGTCAATGACTCCAAATCACATTCTATATTTGATTTGAGTATCGTGTCATGGAAAACAAACTAGAATGCACAGCTCAAACATAACTAGAGATCATAGTTTGTAGAAGGAAGTCGTTCCATGGATGAAGTATTGCATAGAGAGGTATCCATGGGAAAAGGAAAGAATTGGCATCAAGAAATATAAAGGAGGAATGATTTAAAATGCCGGTTACATTTGGGTGTAATTAAATTATGTTTAATGTTTAAGATTGGTTAGTTTTTATTATGAAAAGGTGTAAGGTTTGGGAAGGCAACTGGCACCCATCAGCCCTTTATAAATATATGATAAAAAATCAAATAGACTACCATTCATTCATTCCAAAAAATTCTCTGCACTCCTGAAGCATAAATGTTATTATAATTCCTTTTCAGGAAGAGATTGAAGTTGAACTAAGATCTTGGATAGCAAAATTATTGGGCATGTATTTTGATATTGTGTGATATGAAATTGTGTTGAGTGGAGCATCTACATTTGAGTGTCCTCAACACGAACTTCTCCACAGTATAATCAGTAAGATTTTTATTTTCTTTAGAGTTAAATTATTATATGGTTCGTCCTTTGTGATCATTTTAATTTTCTATCAACAATCTATTATTAGGATAAGTGGATCAAATTATTCGTTGTTGTTTCAATTTAACAAATACAAATATTGTGGAATATTGTAATTGTTTCCTTATTTCTATTTATTTTGTCCCTTTAAAGGTTAAAAAATTATAGACTAATTTAAATATGCATAAAAATAAAATAATTTGACATATCCTGATAATTGAATTTTTTATAGATTAATATACATAATATCATAAAGTTTTATGTGAAAACATATAATTTTGACTCTATTGCCCTTTTAAATTTTAGCACTGATCATTAAATCACTCATATTTCTCAATCTATATGCTGGAAATATTCTAATCTTTTTCTTTGAAGGGTTTGATATCTATTTATTTTAGTAATTCACTTTAAATCTTATTTCAGTATTCACAAGTCTATAGAAGTAATCGTATTTCAAAGATTAATACTTACTGTTATCAATTCGGAAGTTTCCTTAAAATCTTGCCATTTCGTGAAATTGTCTTTGCATTGAATCTTTCTGCTATAAATATCTTGGATCCAAGTTTGTTGTCCAGGATTAGGTATACCCACCCTTGTTTTGTAGAGCCAGAAGTGCAAGGGATTTGGATCGCATTGATCAATCCCATCAAGTTGGCCTTAACCAGTTGGATATCCCAATGTCGGGCAAGCAAGGCTCGTAGGATTCCAATCTATGGTTTTAGGAACCAACAGATTGGTGACTCTACTAGGGAAAAAGGTTGCAAGTAAGCTTTGCATACTTACTCCATCAGAACAGTGTAGAGACTCATTAAAACACAATTTTTTGGTAAGATTCAGATTTTGTTTTTTAAACATTTGCCAAGATTGTGAATAAGTTATTAAGTTTAATTTCAATATTTACCATTTTCTATTTTCAAATTTTCAAATTTTTTTAATCAGTTTTCTTATTAGCATTTAACCATAAAATACATAAAGTTCTTCCTAAGGTTGAAATTTATGATTGTGTTCAAAGCTCTGATTCTTGTTTAATCTGAAGTTTTTATTCCATCTCACATAATTTTTGAAAGTGATTGAATCTAAAGTTTTATTGATATTTTTAGAAAGTCACTTTTCAAGTTGTTATTGGCATTTACTCTACTGGGAAAGGATCTAGACATTTCTTTCTTTCTTTTTAAAAAGAAAGTGGCAACTCTATTGTGTATCATTAACATATTTTATTGAAGGATTAATATTTGCTTTTGAGGTGTATGTGGGGAAGAAAGCCAGTGAATCCCAGACCTAAAAGGCTTGAGCAACTAACTTTTGAGAAAAAACCAAGAGAGAAGAAAGGTAAAAATCAAAAATCAAAAATGTTTTACACAGGACACAATTTTTTAGGAAAGGACCAATAAACAAACTAAGAGAGACAATTCAAGTCATAATAGTCTTGAAAAAGAGGAAGAGAACTGTAATCCATTTTTCCATATTCTTAGGGTAGATGAAGTGTCAGATTATGAGATAACTCATATTGAGGATGATGAAGAGCATGAAAATGGTTGAAACAACAAATGGTAGCAGTGCAATCTTAGCGAAAACATTAAAATGCAGCTAGATCATATCCTTGAAAAAATAGGGATATCAAAGGATATTATTGTTTCCCCACTTATAAAAACTTGCAATGAAGAAAAGTGAGATAGGTGGAGAGAACAAAGGTCTGATAAAATGCAAAATGAAGTAAATACATCATCAAAGTACAATCCACCTCATAGAAAGAATTTGGAATCGCAATTCGCCACTAGCCATGTTAATCCACTATATGAGAACAAAAAGGATAAGAATCAAAATAATAATTTTAATAGGCATTTCAACAATAATCAATAGGCTTGGAATGTTGGAAAACACACCAAAGGAGTTCCACAAAATAGTGGGAACATTAGAAAACCTTATGGTATGAACCAAAATAATAAAAATCAAAATACCCAAGGTTATATGGTACAAAGTCCCCTAGGAATCAAGCAATAATGCAGCCAATGACAATTGAAAGATATAAATAGCTTGATTTTGGTGGGATCAGAGGATATCCAAATCCAATCTCTAATGATTTAAGGAATGCTATTCCAAAAATTTTAGGAAATGGGACAAAATATGTTGAGCAGCATGTGAGTAATTTGAAAAATGTAATCAAAGAATTTGAGGAGGCTTATGAGGATGTATTCATGAAATTCTTCATGCAATCATTAACTGAAGATGCTATAGAATGGTATAGAAGTTTTCTAGATGGATCTATTTTTGGATGGTGCAATTTTGCTGATCAATTTATTGAGAAATTTGGTGATCACAATGACACATATTTTGCATCACATGAATTAACAATTATTAAGAAGAATACAAATGAATCAATGTCATAATTTAATAAAAGATTTAACAAGGTTTAAACAAGATCCCTAGAGAGACTAGACCAATGGATTCTTTTATGATTGATTTCTACTTAAGTGAATTTGATAGTAAAACTCATTATGAGATAAGATCTCAAAGATCCTCTTCATTGCTACAAGCTTTCAAAGTTGCTATGACGATTGAAAATGATAAAGAAAGCAGCAAGCAAAATCAACAAAAGGGAGGATCCAAAATTATATAATCCTAAAAATCCTAAGAAGGATGAATTAAAAGAGATCATGGGCATGCTCAAAGATATGAACGTTAAACAAAATAGAAATGAAAGGCCATTATTCCACAGAAATGACAGAGTGAGACTTCAAGACATGTCATACACTACAAATTGGAAGGATGAAAAACTAGAAAAACTAAATCATGAATCAAGGATACCCCTGATCCTTTAAAGAAGATCAAAATTGCTGATGATGGGCCATGGTGTGATGTATGTAGGTTTCCCCATGATCCTAAGTATTGCATTGTTGCACAATCTATTTTTGAGGAGGAAGACTAGGAAGGTGAAGAAAAACTTGTTGTTAACGCTATATCATCAAAACCATTATGGGGTAGAGATGAGGATGATTCTACAGAGGAAGACCAAAAATTTGATTATCACTACAAGATCTTTAATTAGCAACATTGTACCTAGTAGGTGATTTCAGATGAGGAAGATATACCTATTTTACAGAAATTGATAGCTGAGGAAAGGAAGGCTTATACTATTGCAGTTGTAGAACATGCTAAAGGCACCTATCAAAGGAGAAATAAAGACAAAACTACTGATCAAGGTAATCCTATTTGTATATTTACGAAAATTCAACAATAGGTAGAAACATCTAAAAAAATTGGTAATCAAGCTTAGGCTAAGCAAAAAGAAAGTAACCAGTCTCCTCAGCTAACCAAACAACTGGTCAAGCACAATAGTGGTAAGCAAATATCTAATTGTCATAATTTTATTAATCATGCATTGTCTCAATTGAAAATTACTAGTCCTCTAATGAAAATGATGAAATTTTCTAATTATAGGGAGGAAACTTTGAAGATATTATCTAGTATAGAGGATATTAATAATAAAAATAATGCAAGAAATAATGAAGAATCTCTTGTTCTGTATCTAGGGATAGCATTGAATGAAAATCTAAATCAAGTAAATCCATTTTGTTTAACATTGCTAATAAATAAAAAATTGGTAAAGAATTGTATGATTAATTCTAGCGCAATAGTTAATATCATGTATGTTGATGTAATGAAAGAAATAGGTCTCAAAGTAGATACTCCTTATGGAAAATGCTATGCTATGGATAATAGATATATCCCTGTAGTTGGTATTATTAAAAATGTTGAATTTTGTTTTCCATCATTTCCACATATATCATATAGGACTAACATCATTGTAGTTGAGATTTTAGTGAGCTATGGCATGTTGTTATCTAGATAGTGGTCAAATTTGGTTAGTGGTCATGTACAATTGGATTTTTCCTATGCTACCATACTAGTAGGGGGAAAAGAAATCAAAATTGAGAGGGAACCCCAATCATATTACCTGGTTGAGGATTACATTCAAGATCCTAAAGTTAACTTTAGCCATTCTGACATGGATAATTTCTAGGTAAGTATAACTAAACCTACTTCTGAAGTTATTAACCCAATTTCAATACATGCAAAAGAAGATTGTGATAACATTTGGTAGATGTTCTTTGATGATGCTTGTAGTAAGGAAGGAAATGGGGTGGGTATTATATTTATTTCATCGTCAGGTAAAAATTTTAAATTTTCTTTTCTATTAAATTTGAGTGTACTAACAATATTGTTGAATATGAGTCTTTGATTATTGGTCTTGATATTGCTAAGATTAATGGGATTAAATTACTCATTGTTTTAGGGAACTCAAATTTGATTGTTTCCCAAATTAGGCATAAGTTTTCAACTAGGAAGCCAAGATTGAAACAATATCATAATTATGTATGGGATTTGTTAAAAAAAATTGATGTTTTTTCTATAAAATGGATTGATATGTCAGCTAAATACTTGGCTGGTATAATGGCCAACCTTGCTATTAAACAAATTAATCTTACATTTGATGAGGTTATTCATGTAGAAATGAAAAATAGACCTTCAATACCAGATAACATACAAAACTAGCAAGTCTTTGAAAATGACAAAGATCTCATTAGGTTTTTAACTTGTGAGGAGGATTATGAAAACTAGTTCATTGATTGCAACAGATGTGTGGAAGAAGAGGATGGCAAGGAAATCTTATTTGGAAAAGAAATGGTTCAATTAAAGATATACAAAATACCTAAGGGTCTTTTGGCCTTAGAAAGAATCTTTGATGAAAGAGAAAGTGAAAAACCTAGCAAATCCACTAAAATCCAAAACAATATTGAGAAGATAAACTTGTGAAGTGAAAATTCTCCTAAAAATGTTTATATAGGGAAGAAATTATCATTTAAGATTAGGGCTGAATTGATATCTTTGTTGAGGAAATATAAACAAGTTTTTGCTTGGAGTTATGATGAACTCAAAACTTATAGGGAAGACTTATTTCAACATGTAATACCATTAAAACCTGATGCTAAACATTTTAGATAGAGTCAACGCCTAATCAATTTGACTCTAGCCCCAAAAATGAAAGATGAATTAATTAAGCTAAGAGATGTTAGAATCATTAAACCTTTTAGGCACTCTACATGGGTTTCAAATTTAGTGCTAGTTAGAAAAAGAATGGCAATATTTGATTGTGTAGGAACTTGAACATGTCTTCTCTAAAAGATAATTATGCATTGCCTAATACGGAGATCTTACTGCAAAAGGTGACTGGAAATGAATTGTTATCTATGATGGATGGATTTTTGAGCTATAATCAAGTTAAATTTAAAGAATCTAAACAATATAAGCCTGCTTTCACAACTTCTTGGGGTACTTACGTATATGCTAGGATGCCTTTCGGGTTAACAAATGTGAGAGCTACTTTTCAAAGGGCAATGGATGTCACCTTCGATGGACTAATTGATCTAATTATGATAGTTTATTAGGATCAACTCATTTCTTATTCCAAGAGAGCTGAAGATCATTGTAAACATTTAGAGAAAATTTTCATAAGAGCTCTTGAATTCAGAGTTTTCTTAAATCCTAAAAAGTGTCATTTTGAAGTTACTAAAGGGAAACTATTAGGTCACATTGTGTTTAAAGAGGGGGTAAGGATAGATCTAGAAAGAGTAGCAGCCATCGATAATATTTAGATGGCTAAAAAAACTAAGGGTATCCAGTCATTCTTTGGGAAAATTAATTTCGTGAGAAGATTTGTTTCCAATTTTGTTGATATTATTAAACCTATCACTAAAATTCTTTAAAAGGGAGCAAAGATAGCATGGGATAATGAAGCCATAGAAGCATTTGCTAAGATAAAGAAAGCAACAAAAGAAGCTCTAGTTCTTAAATCTCTTGACTTTAAGAAACCTTTTCAAATATTCTCGTTCACTTCTTACCATACTATAGCCATTGTTATGTTGCAAACGAACAATGAAGGACATGAGCAGTCGATTGCATTCTTTAGTAAGAGTTTACAAGTTGTTGAACTTAATTACAATATAAATGAAAAGCAGGCTTATGCCCTTGTTAAAGCAGTTAAGTCTTTTTTACCCTACTTGTTTGGAGTCGAGGTCATTGTTTATGTGCCTAATGTTGCCTTTAAAGATATATTCATGCAGTCTAAAACTACCAAAAAATGATGTCATTGGATAAATGAAATCCAGGAATTTAATATAGATGTTCAAGTTAGAAAATTAGTCAAAGGGCAAGGATTGGCTAAACTTATGGCAGAATTAAATTTTGAAGTTGTGCAAGTCAATTAGATTACTGATGATCATACTAAGGTTTTTATTGAAAGATGACCTTGGTATATTGATATAGTTTACTATTTATAGCATACAAGATGTAGAGATAATCTGAGTGATAATCAAAAAAGAACTATTAAATTACAGGTAGCTAAGTATGTCCTAATTCAGGGAGATCTATATTGGAAAAACCAAGATGGAATTTTACTTTTCTATTTAGATATTGTTTAGTCTGTGGTTATTCTTAGAGAAATGCATGGAGTGTGTGGTAGTCATTTTTCAGCATGGACACAGTGCATAAAATATTGCAAGTAGGTTACTACTAGCCCTAGTTTTTTAAAGATTGTCATTCTTATGTGCAAAAGTGCAAGGCTTGTTAGAAATTATCAAGTTAAACTATGATGGTGCCCTCCCACTAACAACATTACAAGTAGAAGAGCCATTCCAAATGTGGGGAATTGATTTCATTGGGGAAACTAGTGATAAATTGAGTGGAGGACATAGCTGGATTCTAGTAGCTATTGTTACTTTACCAAGCAGGTAGAGGCTATACCCACTTGACAGTCTATGAGTAAAGTAGTAATTAAGTTTCTTACTAAGAATATACTAACTAGATTTGGAGTCCCTAAAAAGATCATAGCAGATAATGTTATGTGTTTTGGATCTAACGAGTTTGCTAATTTTTGTAGGAAATATAGAATAACTGTATCAACTCATCTTCGTATCATCTCCAAGGAAATGGACAAGTTGAGTCTAGTAACATAAGCATCCTAAATATTATTAGAAGGATACTGGATAATAACAAGCATGCTTGGGATTCAAAGTTGTATTTAGCATTGTGGGCAGATAGAATTGTGATGAAAAAGTCTACTAGTTTTTCTCCTTTTAACTTGGTTTATGGAAAAGAAGCAAAGCTTCCTAAACAATTTGTTGCTTATTTATAAATTTTTTACTGAGGAGCAATTAGAGGATACCAATTTCATGGAAAATAAATTGAACACGCTAGTTGAGATAGATGAAGTAAGAAGGCTTGCGCAAGAACACAATATTAATCAACAACAACAAGTTAAATTTCTTCATGACAAGAAAATTTTAAACCGATCTTTCAAGATAAGTGATTGGGTCCTGAAATGGAATGTAAAAGATCAAGACAAAGGGAAACATGGTAAGTTTGAGGCTTTATGATTAGGACCATTTATCATCTTTGAAAAGGCTAGGGAACACTCTTATTTTTTGCAGGATACAGATGGTCACATGTAGGATTTTCTAGTTCATGGATAGTACCTTAAGCCATTCTTTCAATAAGCGTATAAAGGGAGTTCTATTTCCTTTCCCTTTTTTGTTGTTTTCTTATTTTTTAGATTTTTATATGTATTATTTCATGAACTGATTAATCCCTATGTTTTGGCAGGTCTACTCCTCTAGAGATAGTTGAGATGCTCACTATGTAAGAGTTATGAGTGGATTGACATATTACTTCAAGAGGAATCAAGCATTAGTATTGTAGGTGATTGCACTATCAATTTTAGAATGATCAAGAAAAATGCAGTATTGGTTCCTTCTAGCCATCACCTTTAGTTTGGATTATTTGTTTATGGATAATCAAGTGTTTTTCAATTCTCACATGTTCATCTTAGTTCCTTGTTATTGACAAAAAATGGGAACTATGGAGTTATTGAAAAAGAATGATTTGGACATCCATTATATCTACACTGGCAAAAGCCTATTGTTGATAGCCAATTCCTACAATGCTTCTTGCAATGTTTATGAAGGCAATACAAATAGCACAGTCTTCAAAAGAGCTTGATGAGAATAAGACATTGTGCATTGATATTAACAAATGTGATAAATATCATCAAGAGGTCATTGTGGGTTCCTGGATATGTTATCAAGGCAAGCACATAATCCATCCTTTGGAGCAACACCATTGTCCTATACTTGACAAGGACAATTTATATCTTCTAACAATGGTCATTGCATATGAATAACCAGACACAAGAAATCGCTATAAGTGATGGCATCTATGCAAATAAGAGGCATGAGTGCATGAACGAGGAGGTCCTGATGGTAGAAGATTAATTTTGTGTCGCATGAAATATATGTTGAACTTTGCCTCCATTGAAGAGTTCCACATCCTACATATTTCTTGTTTCCTAACGCTATGATTAAAATCTTAGAGGAAATACTCTCCAGAATCGCATGAACAATGGATGTGTCTTATTCATTATTAATCTTATGTTATGTGTTTTTTGTCATAGGTTTTGAGCATGTACAGGAAGGACTTTATAAATTGCATTAATTCTTTATGAGTTCATGCATCACCAATTTGGAAGCACATCAACCTGAACATCAGGGGTACACAAGACACTCATGACATAATTTGGATGTTTTAATCTATACCTATGGATCAATGAAAAACCATCTGAGTTCATGATTGTATGCCTAAGAAGATTGTGATGATTTTTCTAGACATCATCGACTCCAAATCACATTCTATATTTGATTTGAGTATCGTGTGGAAAAAAATTTGGAATGCATAGTCTCAAACATAACTGGAGATCACAGTTTGTAGAAGGAAGTCGTTCGATGGATGAAGGCTTGTGCAGAGAGGTATCCATGGGAAAAGGAAAGAAATGGCATCCAAAAATATGAAGGAGGAATGATTTGAAATGTTGATTACATTTGGGTGTAATTAAATTATGTTTAATGTTTAACAGTGGTTAGTTTTTGTTATGAAAGGGTACAAGGTTTGGGAAGGCAACTGGCACCCATCAGCCCTTTATAAATATATGATAAAAAATCAAACAGATTACCATTCATTCATTCCAAAAAATTCTCTACATTCCTAAAGCATACATGTTATTATCATTCCTTTTTTGGAAGAGATTGAATTTGAACTAAGATCTTGGATAGTGAAATTACTGGGCATGTATTTTGATATTGTGTGATATGAAATTGTGTTGAGTGGAGCATCTACATTTGAGTGTCCTCAACATGAACTTCTCCACAGTATAATCAGTAAGATTTTTATTTGCTTTAGTGTTAAATTATTATATGGTTCGTTCTTTTTGATCATTTTAATTTTCTATCAATAATATATTATTAGGATAAGTGGATCAAATTATTTGTTTCTGTTTAAACCTGACAAATACAAATATTATGGAATATTGTAATTGTTTCCTTATTTGTATATATTTTGTTCCTTTAAAGGTTAAACATTATAGACTGATTTAAAGACACATAAAAATGAAATAATTTGACGCATCCTGATAATTGAATTTTTTATAGATTTAATATACATAATATCATAAAGTTGTATGTAAAAACATATAGTTTTGACTTTATCGCCCTTTTAAATTTCAGCACTGATCATTAAATCGCTCATATTTCTTAATCTATATGCTGGCAATATTCTAATGCTTTTCTTTGAAGGGTTTGGTATCTATTTGTTTTAGTAATTCACTTTAAATCTTATTTCAGCATTCACAATTCTAGAGGAATAATCATATTTTGAAGATTAATACTCATTGTTATCAATCTAGAAGTTTCCTTAAAATCCTGTCATTTCGAGAAATTTTCTTTGCATTGAATCTATCTACTATAAACGTCTTGGATCCAAGTTTTTTGTCCAAGATTAGGTATACCTGCCTTGGTTTTGCAGAGCTAGAAGTATATGGGATTTGGATTGCATCAATCAATCCCATCAAGTTGGCCTTAACAAGTTGGATATCCTAGTATCAAGCAAGGAAGGCTCATAGGATTCCAATCTATAGTTTTGGGAATCGATGCAACCAATTTTTAGTTCATTGTATTACAAAGAAGGTTCTTTCCTTGAGGTCTTCCAATTCTAGCAGAGACTAATTAATGTATAGCAATTCTAACAACTATATTTGTTCAAAGAAGAAAGGATCAATTAGGTTTGATCCATCTTGTTTTATGTTTGTCACATCTGACCCCATCTTGTACTCAATGATTTTCTACACTGTGAATCTCATCTAGTCCCTTCTTCTCACTTTAAAGTCATTTTCATAGTTTGCCTAATAATCTTCCATTATAGAAAAATGGAGATAGCCAGGTCTCAGGGTCAAGTTGTTTTTAACATACCTGCTGCCATCAAATGGGAAACAACTTTGAAAAGAGTACAAAGTCATATTTACCATGGATCTTTCAATATTTTAAGCATCTGAAGAAGAAAGAAAACTATAGTTTCCAATACTAATTGGGAAAGGAATTGATCTTTTGTTCCTACACTTCTTGTTTACCTAACCAATCTGCCTACAAACTTCTGAAAGCACTAACCTATCATCTACAAAGCAAGGCAACATAAGAGGACAATCTTGAAAACCTCCAATGTGGATTTCAGTGAACCAAAGGTATTGCACAAAAAATCTAGCACAAATACTGATCAGATTGGCTACTTTAGGATAATTTGGGAGCCCTATATCTCCATGTAGCTCTCTAGTTGTAAGCGTAGAAAAAGCATCGTTCACCCTACGGAAGTGTGTGTTGCTTTGTTTTAATTGCAACTGGCGGTAATAATTATAGATTTGTGTGGTCAATTTATACTCCCCATAAGGATTAAGACTAGACCATGACTTCATACTAGAAATTGCATACATCAAGTATGAGGACATTTAAAATCCCCATTTCGTATTGAATTTAGTTAACTGATGATGAAGGGCATCATTAATCATTTCTCCCCATTCTATAAATTGTTTTCTAGTGGTGATGGTACTGATGTATAAAAACATCCAATCCTGAAAGTCTTCAGTAGTCTAATTTCCCACTATCCTACTAAGGAGAATGATCATATCAGAAATGTCTTCATTAAAAATATTTCTACCTTTTTTTGCAAGTGTGACTTTTTTTTTTTAAAGTGTGTGAATTTATTTTTTATACTATAATAAGTGCTACATACTAGGTAGTAATTTTATTTTGAATATTAAATTACATTGTTGATATTAGACCAAGTGTTATAAGCAATTTGTTTGGAACCCAAAATAATAGCTATGTCATCTAGAAACTGGAATAATGTCCATAAGTGTGTCATCTTATATATTTAAGTAACAATGTATTGTCTAAGTAAAACTAAATAAGTAGTGGTACAATTACCCAATTAGAATCTAAGAAATAATAGTAAAATAACATATCTAAAGAGGAGGCGAAAAAACACTTGATAGTGGGGAGCATTAAGTAGTTCATATAAAGACAAATAATAATAATAGCCATAAGTAGTTCATCTAAAGATAAACAATAAGTATAAACAATTAAATCACATATTAAAATAATGAGGGTTTTTTTTATTATAGGTAATTTCCTTTTTGATTGGTGAAAGGCTGAAGCCATATAGGTTATATTGATAAAATAAAAGTTACAAAAACTTCGTTGAAACAGGCACTGGTAGGAAAGAACAAAGAAAAAAATCTCCAATCTAGTCCGAGACAAAACTCCTATACAAGAGTATAGAGATTAAAGGGGCGTAGCCCAATTTTTAATTTTTTATGAAGGATATATCCTTATTTACATTTAAATCCATTATAAGCTTCTTTCCATCACATATCCTCTCTATTTATGGGTTTAAATACAAATGCCCTTATCATAATTGGTCTAATGAAGGCATTCCTTCCTTTGCATCTTTGTCTTTGCAATTTGAAAGTTTTCCTAAAAAGGGATTTGTCGAGAGGATTATTTAAACTCTGTAGTGTCTTCATAATCTTAAAGAGATTTTTTATGTGTCACTTTTTAATTTCGGCCTTTGCATCTTTAGGAAAAGCTTCATACTCTCATGTAAACATTAGTCTTTAAAAAGAAACATATTCAAGAATCTAGGAATCTTACCTTCTTTATCTTCATTGCTTTTAAGAGTAGGCTTATTTCATTTCCTTTGTTTTTGATTAAGTAAATCAGGTTTTAACGAGTGCCTAAAACTCCTCAATTAACAAAATAATATTGAATAAGGTTTAGAACATAAAGCAAAACTACATTAAACAATAGGCCATGGAAGGCCACAAACCAGTCCTAACACAGAACAACCTCTAAAGCAATAAACAAATCCACCTAATCGAAAACAACTAGGGGGAAAAAACAAAAAAGTGAGGATAACAAATCAAGGCATCGTATCTTTGACTAGTTCAACTATCATCAGCTCCAGCTTTTCTATGATCTCAGCTACTTCAGTCATCAGCTGATTTTTATTTGGAGTATCCTCCATATCCCTCTTCCACTTGTGCAATCTCGCTTTATAGCTTGGGCTTTCATCCAAGGGGTTGGCATCTACTTTAGGAGCCTTGCTTTCCTTGTTGACTATGTTAACTTTCCTATCTATACCAACCTCCATCATCTCCTACATTTTAATGATATTATCATTTAATCCTTTAATAATACTAAGGCTTTGGTTAGCCAAACTATGAAGAGTGCTCTCCATCCTATCCAATCCCTTATCTAACTCAGTAACCCTATTTTCAAAAATGCCAATTCTATCAGACCCATCATCTCCTTCCTTCCCTTCCAGCCCCATAACCTTATTCTTTAGCTATTCTATTTCATGGAAAATCCACTTAATTGACCTAAAGTTATCCACCATGCTAATGCAGGCATTGTTGAGGACATTCATCTCCACCTCCCTAGCATTGTCGATGAGAACCACCATTGTCGGATCAATCAATTCCTCCAAATGGATTTTTCCATCATCTCCTTCTAAGACCTTAAGTTGAATAGTCTCTCTAACAATGCCCATCTTCATTTCCTTTGTTAAATAGTCTATTATTTTAATGATTTAATCTTTTATTTAGTATAATTGTTAACCATTTGGTTTAGAAATAATTTCTTTTATTTAAATTTTTAATTTTATATTTCATGTGGTTTAAAATGAGGTTTGGTTTATTCTGGAATTTCTTTGCTTAATCCAAATTTTACTTTATTACTGAGTTTATGATTTAAGCGATTTATTTAAATAAAGTTACTACTAATGTTGAAAATGTTTTAAGGGATCATAAAATTTTCTTAGAAGACTTAAACTGAGCTCTGGGGAAGGTGAAAATGATTTAATAAAAGAAATCCATATTAATTAGATTTACAGGTTTAAGAAAGGATTAAACTATGAGATTCCTAGCTTAAATTTGATAGAATTAGGGAATGTTCTTCTAAACATTCTACACAATTTGTGCTTAAAATTAAAATTTAGGGAAGATTTTTTTTGCATAGAGCCTTTTTGGATACAAATATCCTACTTTATTTTAAAACATAAAATTGTATTCCTTGAAACAAGAGTTTTTTGAGATAAGAAGAGTTGAAAGTCTCTATATTATGCTAATGAATAAGATGAAAAGCTATTACTCTCTTGGGGTTGGGATAAAAATTAACTTGAGTTTTAGTATTCTCTTTTAAGAAGATATATTCATATTAAAATAATCAAGTTTATTAATTAAAGTCAAAAATGATTGCAATTGTTTAGAATTCAAATCTTTATAATTAGAGAGTATCTTATATAATTTGAAGAGCCTAGACCCTTCTTACTTTGTCAAAAGGGAAAATTTATTCAGATTTGAAGAACTAAGTTTGAATGTGATCATCTACCTATCCACTAAAATATATTGCAAAACATAGTTATAAAAAAAAATCAGCTTCTACTATGACAATGGTGGTTAAGTAGTCTTTATAAACCGATAGAATTATATCAATCTGTCATACCAACAAAGGAGGAGGATTAATGAAACATATTAATAGAACTTCATGTCTATGAGATTTGTTAAGATAACTGACTTAGTCACTATAGTTGTACCAAGTTGACATGTTGGTTATACCAACTTATTAGTTTTGTTATTTTAAATGTTTGGACATCATCTTGGGTATGGATTGGTGAGCTTTGTATCAAGCATGTATTAATTTTTGATGTAATTTGGTACAATGTTTCAATGACACATGTGGGAAAGTTGAGCTTGTAAGGGTCTAGCAATCAATCTCACTTCAAATGATCTCAACTAAGTAGTTGAAACAAAGTGTGTATGGATGTCATACTTGCTCCTTCGAGATTGTTATGATCTTTGTTTTAAAATCTTGGATTATTGATTTTAAGCTTGGGTCACTATTTTTTTTAATGGGTTGAAATTGTTACTATTCCCTTTGATTGTTGTTGCTTGTAGAAAGTCTTCCCTTTAGTTTGGATATATGATAGATCAAAATGTATATTCATTTATTTAGGTGTTATGACAATCAAATTAGTGTGAGGGAATTTGAGGGGAGTCTATAAATGACCAAAGAAATGTGGTAGGGTTAAGACCCATGTTTGATATGTTTAACATAGATTCTGATAGTTATCTTACCATATTATTTTATTTTAGCTTAAATGAATTCATTTTAATAGAGTTTAAAAATAAAAATCTATGAAAGATTTTGGAGTTTCCTAGGAAAAGGGAGGTATGTAGAATTACTAGAATTAGGGGTGAAATTTGGGCTGCCATAATATGCTATCTAGGTTTCCATTGCCTTCTACCTAGAACTAGAATAGGGCTACCATGTTTCTCTAAATGGAAACTACTACCTTCAAGTTTAGATTAACTTGTATTTGTCTATACTCTAATTGCAGACAAATGATTGTTTAAATGCTAATTTCTAATTCGATCAAGATTTTTTGCCAGATTGCTAATTGTTTATTGCTTAAGATTTGAGTCATTGTTGAGTAATATCCATTATATTTCAAGTATGAGAGGATATATAGATAAGAATTAATATTTTAATGGTATAGGGTTGTAAGAAGGTTGGCTAGTATAGAAATAAGAGACTAAATAAAATACAAACTAGAGATCTAATTATGAAAGGGACAAAAGGTGAAGAGGGGAGAGCACAAGAAAGAAAGGCGAGATATGTCAGAATCATAAAAGAAACCCCCAAAGGGAAGCATACAACCAAAGATGCAATAGGTAAGAAACTAGCCTAAACATGCCTAAGGCGACAAATAAGGAAACTTCAGCGGGGTCCCTATTATAGTAGGGGGAAGATAAAGGGACCTAGGTTCATAGAAACAAAACCTTGATAAAGGTCAATAATGGTAAAGTGTTCAGCTCTGGAGCTTCATCAATCATTTTCTAGATTGGATCTAAAGTCTTCTCTTTGGGTTGCGATCTTTTCTTCTTAGTGACTACATTGAGCTCACATGCTAAAACTAGATCAATTGTTTTATCCAGTTCGTCACCATCATCTTCACCTTGTGCACTATGTAAAGAACTGGAAGATGTAGGTATAGAAGATGGAATGGGTGAAATAGACTTGCCTTCCTATGGACTATTATTTTTCTTTGCATTTCCTCTTCTTGTTGATCTAGTAGTCATTGCCTCTCTGACTTTACTCTTCAACCAATTTTCAGTTCATTAAATCACAAAGAAGGTTCTTTCCTTGAGGTCTTTCAATTCTGGAAGAGACTAATTAATGTATGGCAATTCTAAAAATTGTATTCATTCAAAGAAGAAAGGATTAATTAGGTTTGATCCATGTTCTTTTATGCCTATCACATCCCTCCCCATCTTATAATCAATGATTTCTTACACTGCTAATCTCATCCAACCCCTTCTTCTCACTTTGAATTCATTTTCACAGATCGCCCAATAATATTCCATCGTAGGGAAATGGAGATAGCCAGGACCTAATGTCAAGTTTTTTTTAACATACTCACTACCATCAAATGGAAAACGAGTCTGAAAAGAGTATAAAGTCATCTTCACCATGGATCTTTCAATATTTTGAGCATTTGAAGAAGAAAGACAACTGTAGTGTCTAATACCAATTGGGAAAGGAATTGATCTTTTGTTCCTACACTTCTTGTTTACCTGACCAATATACCTGCAAACTTTTGAAAACACTATCTTGTCATGTACAAAGCGAGGCAACATAAGAGGACAATCTTGAAAACCTCCAATGTAGATGTAAGTAAACTAGGGGTATTGTATGCAAAAGATACCATAAGTACTGATGAAAGATTTTGTTTTAGGAGAAATTCAAATCCCTATATCTCCATCTAGCTCTCTAGCTATAAGCATAGAAAAAGCATTGTTCACCCTGCAAAAGTGTGTGTTGCTTAGTTTCAATTGTAATAGGGGGTAGTAATTAAAGATTTGTATGGTCAAGTTATACTCCCCATAAGGATTAAGACCAAGTAATGACTTCATACTAGAATTTGCATACATCAAATATGAGGACATGTAAAACCTTTTATTTGTATTGAATTCATTTCTCCCCTATTTATAAATTGTTTTCCAATGGTGATGGTATCGATGTATAAAAACATCTAATCCTAAAAGTCTTCAACTATCTAATTTCTCACTATCTTACTGAGGAGAATTATCATATTAGAAATGTCTTCATTAAATATATTTCTACTTAATGCTCTTAGTAACTGTGACTCTCCTCTTCTAGGTTAATCCACCCAACTCTTAGAAATAACATTCAAATGTGCCTTCTTACTCTGATGGAAGTACCCTTGAGAACCTTCTTTAGAGATTTATGTGAATTATTCTCTTACTAGTAGTATTAATGTGATGGAGATAGACACCAGATCCAGCCTCACCATGATATTACCTCCTGAGGTCTTAATGTCTCTAGAATTCTGGTCATACGCCTTGATACATTCCAAAACTAGTTTTGCACATTGAACTGCAAGTGGATGTCTTTCTATGTGAGCCATACCACTGTCCAATGTTCACTATGCTAAAGGTGATCTACCTTCTCTGCTCATCATTTGACAAAAGTCTATAATCTCCATGTGTCTCGTCTTTGTATATGAATCTTAAGAAGCATGCTTATTAATATCATAGGAGGCTCTTTATGTTGGAATTTGTATCTCATCATATTGCTTACCAATTTCCTTATCTTGGTGAGATATTTAATGCAAATTCAATGTTCTCTTGACTTTGTACTTGTGTTGACTAGCAATCTATGTGAAGTTTTCCTCCTATCTTTCATTTTTGTGGAATTCGCTACAAATAATTGGTACTAATTTTTCACTAGCATGCACTATGTAAGTCGTGAAGCAATGAATGGGCATGGGTAATTGTGTATAGGCCTCTCAGACTTCAAACTCTCTATCCATTATCACCTATAAGATGACATTATTTTAAATGATTTACAAGCACCTGCCACTTACATTTTCTTGAAAGTTTTTATCAAACAGTTCACGTGCCTTATCTGTGTCATGTCTATATTTCCCAATTGCATGCGATCACTAAGAAGCATTGTCAAATAAGTAGCTCCATACAAATGTTCATCCTCCTCAACTGTAACATCTCAAACCTTTACCATATCAACATTCATGTTAGCATCACATGGTGGAAAAAGGAATATGAACGAGTCTTTGGGCAACACGATGTCATCTACACATGGGTTGGAGTGAAACATGACTCATTGTGTTTATTCTAAGACTTTGAACCCCCACCAATTACTTTGAGACTTTTCCTCCATGTGCTAGCATTATGTAAAACAAATGTGTAATGTTGCCCGCCATTGATGTTAGCATTGAAACACTCTTTCCTCCCATGGAAGGTCTAAGTCACTATAGACAAATGTGTTATGGGTTGGGTGTATGCATGTGATATTGCTTACTTTCTCAAAAAATTAGAGATCCCCACCATGATGTGTTTTGATTTCTTTCACTAACTCACTATTTAATATACTATGGGTTGGAGATATTGGAGCATTATGTCAAATTGTTGACATGCCTCTATCAATATTTTAAGTTGTCTTTAAACATTTGGATTGGTAAAACACTTCAATTATGGATAATGTTCCCACCCACCTAAGATCTTTGATCCTGGCATGACTCTCTGAGACCACAATTCTTCTACTTTATATGTCATCAATTGCATTAAAGCATTATGACAAACAGTTTGCACACAATCCTCACCAATTCTTTTTTTGTACTTGGATTAGTTCCCTTGGAAAGTTATTGGCTCAAAAAAATTCAGTGGAGCTTCTCATACTCCGTTACTAAACTTCTGATATATCTTCCCAAACTTTCATAGAACATATTCTTGGCTTCTGAACCACTATCACAGATTAGCTTCAAATCATCTCTTTCAACTTTACACTAGTAGTTATTTGGAAAGATGGAGTTCAAGTTCAAAAGTTTAGGTTAGGATTAGGGAAAAAATCTAAGGTTAGGGTACACATTTGAACCAAATTGAAATTCAAACTCCAACTTCTTTCTAAATGTTAAAGATGATGGAGAGAGAAAATTTGGAGTACGTGGAGAGAGAAAAGTTGGAATACATAGAGAGAGAAAAGTTGGAGTATGTAGTGAGAGAGGGGTTTGAGTACATAGTGAGGAGAGGGGTTTGAGTATGTAGAGAGAGAATTTTCCCATCTCAAACTTTGTTCTCACTTAGAGATTAAAGCTTTGTTTTAAACCCCCTAGGTAATTATCAAGGTAACAATTGGCTCTAATTGAGGACAAGGACTGTGCAGATTGAATGAACCCAAACTTAAACAAGAGTAGTGCTTTATCACAAGGGCTAAGAGTTAGCTAGAAAAGGAGATAAGTACATGAAAAGGGACTAAGCACACCAAAATGGAGAACACAACCAAATAGAAGGGAAAGAAAAGCACAACAAAAACTCCTAACTAAGATATGTACAAGGTAGTCGATCATATACGTTATTGATGATATCACTTCAAATATTGTCCATTGTAAGGAAAGGGTAAATGAGTACCACTTAGGTATGATAAGATGAAGGAGTTTTGTCCACATACCTCTTTAATCTAGACTGATCCTCTCCATAAGGAGTCAAACTTTCCATGTAAACCCTTTGGCTCTTTGCACTTGTCCCAAAGTAGGACAAGATCACCTTCTTGGAACACCCTTTATTTAGCTTTCTTATCAAACAACTTCTTTACTTTGGATTGATGTCCTTATATCCTATCTACAACCACATCTCTCTCCTCTTCCAGTTTAGTCAAATATAATATTCTCTTTTCAGCGCATCCTTGAATGCATTATTCTCAATATCATTCTTCAACTTCAAAGTAGATAACTTGAGAGGGAGAGGGAAGATTGCTTTAGTACCATATAGGATCTCAAGGGGAGATAGCTTTGTTACCCTCTTCTTAGTGGTATGATCTACCCATAGTGCATAATGCAAGTGTTTATGCCAAGACCTTTGATTGACATTTATCAATTTCCACATGATGGATATAATATTTTTATTGCTTGATTATGCTTGACCATTTCCTTGTGTGAAATAATATAATGAATGAGAGAGTATGATTCCATATTTATTGTAGAAGACTGACATTTCTAGGGATGAGAATTTTGTAGCATTATCAGCAATAATCTTGTCGGGAACCCCAAACCTAACCAAAATATTTTGCTTGATGAAATTACACACCACTTCTAATGTTTTTTGCTTGACTAGAATGGCTTCCACCCACTTGGTGAAATAATTAGTCATCATCAAAATATGAATGTTTCCAATGGTAGATTGAAGATGGCTAGGACCAATAAATTCCAAACCCCACTATTGAAAGGATTCTTCAATCACAATTGGTTTCAATGGGAGTGCTTCCAATTGAACCCTTCCTTTGAAGTACTAACAAGATTCACATTTCTTCACCCATTCTTTGACATCTGTGAAAATTTTAGGCCAGTAAAAATAGTTTCTCAAAGTTTTATAGGTCATTATTGATGTCAAATAATGGCCTCCACATGCTTCATTGTGAAATAATTGAAGCAACTGCTTTCTTTGATCAAAATCCACACATCTCAAGAAGATACCATTTATTCCCTTCTTGTACAACATATCACCCCAGATAATGTACTTTGTGGATTTAAATTTTAGGGTCCTCTTTCTTTGGGTGATATATGAGATAGGCATTCTCCATGTCTCAGAAAATAAGCAATATTAGAAAACCAATTATCAACATTACTAGCAAATAGAACTAATGGTATTTATTTCTCTCTTTCTTCTTCATTTCTGGGGGATCCTTCCATGATAGCTTTACACAAACCCTTTCCTCTAATGAGATTTGTAGGTTTGATAGATCATATTCTTGTACTTTAGCTATATAATAATTTCTTTTGTTTACACTGATCTCCTGCTATGTTAGGATAGTCTTCACCACTGAATCAGGAACAAACACCTTGGAATGAGAGTTTAGGATGTAAAACCTAAATTGTTTCACTAATTTGATGAAAGCATATGCATTCTTTTTTATCAAAGAATATTTCAATTCATGTTTCTTAAGAGGGACACAAATGAATGCTATCAAGGCCTCAACATTATCTTTGTCAGGTTGAGTTAGTATAGCCGATAAAGTATTTTCAAATGCATAACAATACAAATGATTTTTTTAAGAAAAATATGGATAAGAAAGGGTAGGAGCATTAGCAATCATAGCTTTAATTTGTTCAAAATCAACATTGCCTTCTTTTGTCTATTTAAAATTTATGTTTCCTTTTATCATATCCACAATCAACTTTGTAATTTTGGAGAAATCTGGCATGAATCTCCTTATGAAATTTGCCTACCCAAAGAAAGACCCAACCCCTGGTTTACTCATTGGAAGTGATAACTGTTGGATAGCTTTCACCCTCTTAGGATCTATTTGAATACCCTCTTTGGAGACAATGTGTCCAATTAGTTTGCCTTTTGTCACTCCAAAGATAGACTTGTTAGGATTTAGTGAGATTCCCTAAGTTTAACATCAATGTATGACAGACTCCAAATAATGCACATGATCTCTTCTCTATTTAGAAAATACTGTAAGATCATCAAGGTACATGACGATGATCTTATTCATGAGATCTACAAATGAGTGATCCATTGCTTGTTGAAAGGTGGCTTTGACATTTATCAAACCAAAAGGTATACAATTATAGGAAATTGTACCCCATGGAGTGGTAAAGATTGTTCTATGTTGGTCCTCTAGTGCCACACTGATCTAATAATAACTATAGAAATTGTCTAACATTGACATGAGTTCAGAACCAGATACCAATTGCAAAATATGATCCATGATAGAGAGCCCATAATTATCCTTAAGTGATGCCTAATTCAAATTTTAAAAGTCAATGCATATCCTTATCTCACCATTATACTTCCTAACTAGGACAATGTTGGCTACCCATGTTGAATGGTGGATAGGGTAGATAATCTTTGCTTTAAGCATTTTATCAACTTCATTGAATATAGCATCAATGACCTTTGGATTGAATTGCCTCTATTTTTGTCAGAAGGGGGTAGAACCAGGTTTCAAAGGAATCTGATGTTTGAATTTTCCATTCATGAATTCCTTTAAATATGCATAACCTCAAGTGAAAACATCATGGTAAACCTTCAACAAATTCATGAATTCCTATTTTTCTTCTGATGACAAATATTTCCCTATTAGGACCATCTTTGGAATTTCTTCAGAACCAATGTTTACCTTCTCATGACCCAATAAATTAGAAGATTTTGTATCTTTAACTTTCTCTTTCCTTTTATCTTCTTTGTCAAAAAGGCTTTCAAGGGTGACTAATCCCCCTAGAATAACATTACCTTGCAATTGAATAATTTTGGGATTATCCCCTCATCTCTCATTTGGGTTCTTTATCAACATTATCTAATCCTTCAAAGTTCATATCAAAAAATAGAGGTTGTCCCTCAAGAAAATGAAATTATTTTCCCATCATCATCAAAGACATGCTAATGTTGATCATTATCCAGCACACTGGGCCTATGAATCATCTCCACCGTGTAAATGTCTTTGTTAAACTCAAGGTTAGGAATAAGGAGAGAGGCATAGACTATGAGACAATCTGCTTTGGAATTTTGTTCATGGGGAATAGCTGATAAAGAAAAAGCATCAAAATGCTCAATCTCATCCCACACCCTATTTCTATAGGCCTTCAATCTTGTATTCTTTGTTTGATATCACCTTCGAACCTTATTGAACACTAATTTTGTGTCTCCCAATACCTTGATTTGTTTGATCCCTTTTTCTCTAGCATATTCAAGGTTGAGGAGAAGAACTTCATATTCCACAATATTCTTGGTGGTTTCAAAAGCCAACTTATAAGCTTTTGGGAACTTTTTTCCTTTAGGTGACATGAAAGATATCCTAGCACCAGAACCAGAAGAAGAAGAACTTTCAACAAATTGCATTGACCATAATTCATTAGTTATGTCAGGCATAAGAGGTTCAATTATATCCTCTTCAGTAGATCTCATCAAATATGTTCCATGTCCAGTATCAATATATAATATTTCAACCCTCGGGTCATCAGATTATAAGACTGTATATTTAGCTTTAGGCTTGAGATTGAGTTTAACTTTTTTATCTCCAATTGGGATGAGGGAATGAGACATGTCAATCTTGATTTCACCTCTAAGATCTCTACAAATTATTTTGCTCAACATCATACCATAACTGGCTGAGATATCAGAAACCAAAATATTCAATTTTAACTTCTTTTGTGTGCCACAAGAGTTACTTGAGCATCTTTCAACTAAACAATCAGTTGAACTTGTTTTGCCTCCATGGAATACACTCTTTCTGATGATTTATTTAGAGAGAGACCTAGGGCATGGGCCATCTTTGAAGGCATAACATTATCAGATGCACCAGAATTAATATTGTAATTGCTTAACTTGCAACTAACTATATAGAGGGAAACATAGAATGGATCAGGTTTATCTGATAAAGAAGTTGCAACAAAAGATTCTTCCTCAGTCATAAGACCTTCTATATTTTCTTCTTCTAGGGTAGCACTTGATTCATGGTTGATAGTAATCCTAGGTGCACTTTTACCTTTTCTGATGTATTGAGTTAGCCTATCTAACTAATGTGGATTGGATTTCAAGTATTCCAATTGAGAAATATGCAATTTGGTCTTCTTACAATGATCAATAAAATTAAAATAATATTCAACAATTGGGGAAGACTTAGCCTTATCTGTCTCCTTCATTTACAAAGGGTCTTCTAGAGTGTGTTTGTGTGACAAAATGCACTTAGAAATTTCATCTATAGTTTTATCCTTGCTTCTTTACCCCACTTCTCTTCTATTTCTACCTCCAATTTGGTGTAGACGCATTATAAGAATGCTTATTAATATCTTCGGCCTTTTCCCCATCTAATTCATATTCTAGAAAATTTATTGAAGTTCCAAAGGTTGGTTTAGTTGTATCTTCAAGGGCCACATACTTTTCAATTTTCTCTCCTATCAAATGCATTTGCATGAATCTAGGCATCTCGAGACAATTTGCACCATCATGATCTATTATCAGGTGGAAAGCACACATAGCGGCTTGATTATTGGTGATGCAAGATGTTCAATGGCCAACCTTTGTGTTGGTGGGGGTAGCCATTTAGATTGCTTGTTTAGTTGATAGTGTTGACAATTAGCTAATGAAGATATATAATTTTTGTTATTTATGGCAACACATGATGTACATGCTTGTAGGAAACCTCAAAAATAAAGATACTTAGCTTTTGGTACCAAAAAAATTGTCTAAGTATGAAATTGGTTTATAGCAGTGTATTGTTTTGTATGTAACTTGTTACTGACATCATATTATGATTAGCAAAATTAGATGGAGATAGTATACATGTTGATGATGATGTGTATAACCTTTAAAATGAGTATGGGTTGTATGGAAAAGAGATATTCATGTTTTACCAGTGAAACATAATAGTGGAATTAAAGGTAAAGGAATTGTTTTGTTTACAAAATAATTAATTGACCAATTAGGACTGACATCCTAGATGTTTACTCTAAGTTGGAAAATTATATTATGGTTTTAGCCAACATAGTAGCAACTTGTGAAAAGGCATGGTATTTATGCAAAGGACATCTTGTGAATTCAAGTATGTTGTGTTGAGCAATCCTATTGTGATAAATGATATGCAAACTTTTGTGAAGCAATATATGCGAAGTTTTGAGAAGCTATTTTTGTGATCCGAGATTGAGCTAAAGATCAAAGATTATTTAAGAAAGAAGTTACAACACCTATATACTAGAGAACTAATTACTTGTTTGGACAGTGAGCTCTTCTTGTAATTAGAAGTGCATATTTGGGCAGTGAGCTCTTTTTGCATCTACTGTACTACAACTCCTAATAGGATTGGAATCTCCTAATAGGGATTCAAAGTTTCCTAATAGGGACTCTCCATACTAAATTTTCTCATTGACTCCTAACAATGTCCATCCTCTAACAAGGAACATATATATCAGTATATTATCTAGTTGGTATCATCCCCACCAAGGTTTTCCCTTGGCTAGGGTTTCCCTAGTTAACAAAATATGGTGTTGAGTTATCTTTGTGCACGGTTACTATTACTATTCAATATTACTTGTTTACTTTCTTATGTATGGTTCAAAGAAATAAATAATATCCAGTTGGCAAATAAAGTTTGTAGATTACTGATTCACCCCCCCCCCCCCCCCCCCCCAAGTAATTCTTATTTCTAACAATTGGCATCAAAGCACAGTTACCTAGAAAAGGCTTAATAGCTTGGGTAAGATCCTTATGGATATGGAATAGTTGATAAAGAACCTTGAAGAGGCACTTGAACAAATTGATATCCTTACTAAAGAAAGGGATAAGCTGAAAGATAGATATGAAGACTCCAAAGTATATATTGGAGTTGAAGGACAAGATTGAACATCTCAAATCCAAGCCTGAATCTATTGAATCTAAAACTATTGATGATGATTATTCTAAACTGAAGATAGAGTACAAGATCTTGAAGCATGTATTGAATATTTTCAATCTAAAGTTGACCTTGAAGAATGATCCTAGCAAAGTTGAATATGATTTGAAGACTGAAATGTATCTTAGAGAAAGTCTGGTGAAGAAGACATCTGAATTTGAAACATTGAAAGAAGATCATGAAGAACTTCATAAGTACAATACTATTGTGAAAGGTGAACTAACTCAGTGCAAGCAACAACTTGAAAATATTTATTCTAGAAGTGAAAAGATTGATGATTCAATGTCAATATAGAGACCTACCTATGATAAGACTAGTCTTGGTTATCTATTTAACATGTCTACAAATAAACTTGAAAGCAAATCAAATCCAAAAGAGAAAGATAAATCTAATGATAAGATTGAATCCAGTCAATCTTTTGAAAAACCTAAAAAAGTTGGACAAGACGAGGAAACTATGAAATTCGATGAACCTAAGCAAGTGGAATCTCCTAAGGAAACCTAGTATGAATTTAGAGGTAAGTGTTTTTTATGTAGTGAAATAGGTCATATAAAAAGAAATTGTACAAATAAGTCATTTAATCATGTTACATATTTTTATTGTCATGATTTTCATGGTATGGGTCATAGAGAAATCGATTATAGGAGACCTAAATATGATAATGATAGGAGAAATAGTAGAATGTCTAGAAATACTAACCCTACAGATAGAAGAAGATGTAATGAGAGGACATCAAGAGAAGCAAGACCTTATGAAGAAAGAAGGCATATCATGTGTTATAAGTGTAACAACTTTGGACACATAGCCTAGAATTGTCATGCACCTATTGATCAATAGAATCCTAGAATCAAAACCCTAGTATGTCAGTTATGCAACAACTTCAGACATACAACAAAGTATTGTAGAATGGACAGAAATTTTGAAGATATAAGGAACAATAGAAGAAACTTTGAAAATAGAAGGAATAATGGAAGAAACATTGGAAATGACAGAAGGAATCATGAAAGGAACTCCAAAACTAAGAAAGAGAATGAGGAAAAAATGAATGTAGTCAGTGAACTTTGAGAAGAACTTAATGAGGCATTTGAAGGGATTGAATATTTTTGAAGAAAAGTTAGATGATGCAGAGACAGCAAAATCGAAGTCAATAATTGAGTTTGATTCAATTAAGTTGAATTAAGCTTGTTCACAGTACCTATTTGAAACTTCATTTAGAGATTGAATGATGGGTAGTGAAGTTGGAAAAAGGTGTATCGAGATAAGTTTAGACTGTAGCTAAGCTCTCTTGCAATTTGGAGCTTATCAGAACTAGTTATGAAGGAATCAAGAATTACTATTATTACAGAGAAAGTTAAATCTATAGTAGAAGATGAAAACTATGTTTTTATAAATAAATTCATGGAGTGAAGATTCTTGGAGCATTTTTAAGATGGAAGGAAGCTATGGTGAACTTTGGGTAGCATTTGAAGATTGAACAAAGATTTTGAGCAGATATTTGATTTCAAAATGTAATTGATAGCTTTTTTGTGTTTGTAAAGTACACAATTAATGAAAGTTTGAATTAAATGAAAAAAATGGAGTACACACTTGATTACCACTTCATTTCGATCACATCAAAAGCATAGAGCACTCAAAAGTGATTTGACAAGGTGAATTCAAACTAAACCCTATGTCAGAGAGAGCTATTTTATCATTTCTTTGTAGAATTTCTTCGGTAAAGTTTATATTTGATAAAATCATGGATATGTTAGTAGTTCATAATGTTGAGAATGAGGAGAGACCAAAATTGAAGATTATTTTCATGAAACCCATAGAAGGAAACCCTAATTCAATATAATCCATTACTCTGAAAAATGTAGTGTATTTGGAAGATGTAGGAAGTTATCTTAATAGAAAGTTTGAAACTATTGGGAGCGAGTATATGAACAAAGATATGGAAGTTTTCTTTAACCATTAAATGTTAGTAAAGCCCATATTTCAACATTTGAAAGAACTAGACCTTTTCAAATATCATTTCTACCAAGAATTGGATACTAAAGAGTGGACACATATTATACTAAGTAGAATTCATGATGGAAAATTGTGGATGGAAGACAATGTAATTGACATTTCAGCTAACATTATTCATGAGGTAACTAGTCTTAGTAAACAAGGCAGTGTACCTATAAGTGAGAAACTAGTTAAGAAGAAGGTTGAGAGCTACACTAAAGTAGTTTATAATGGGAAGGCCAGGGCGATCAGTACTATTAAACAAGATGATGTAAGATTCCTAAGTAGAATCATTACCTATTCTATTTGTGCAAGTTCTAAGATTGATGAATTATTAGCAGGATTCATCTATGCAACTTATAAGATTTGTGTTGAGAAAGAACAAGTTGACTTTAGTGAAATTCTAAGAGTACAACTCCTTGAGAACTTAGAAAAGATCAAGAGGACAGAAAATGGTGTATTTAGATTTCAATCATTAATCAATCATATATTATTTCATGTACTTAAGAGATTTCCATACTTATCAATTACAAAGATTATGAGTAGTGAGAGATGTACCATGGAAAAGATTACAGATGTAGGTAGCAGACAAAATCTTGGATAGCAGAAATTTGATCATGAAGACATTTCAGAATGGGATGAAACAAAGATTCAAAATTGCACCTATAATTGTAGAAAGATTCAAAGATGATATGTGTTATGGTTAATAGAGATTTAACTCATATTCAAGTAGTAGAACCTTGGGAAACATTCCTTGATTCCTTAGGTTATGAGTTAAGTGATGATGTAGCAATTGGATATATTGATCTATTGTTGAATTTTGAAAAGGACTGAGATGAGTACAGATTTGGGACATATGAAGAGATTACCCAGTTAGCTCATCAAGCATCTTTAGAGAAAACATCCAACAAAAAGATTGAGACAATAATGAAGAAAACTCTAACTGAGGCTGACATGACAGAAAGTAAGTCACAAGTAGTTAGACAAATAATGAAACAAGGAATAATGTATGTGCAACCACTATCAGTTGGACAACCATCTAGTGTGTCTATTGCAAAAATACCTTTAGAATAGAGCATTCCATATGCTACAACATCAGCTGAACAACCAAGTGAGCTAAAGAGAAAATCAGAAAGATTAGTGGAAGTTGTGACTACAAAGACAAAAAGAGTCAAGCAGTAGGCTACTGGACTGGGAAAAAGACAAAAAGTCATTGTTGACAATTGTGGAATCCAATGAAGAAGAAGAACAACAACAATAATTTAAATAGATAGAGAAAGTTATTATTTCTAAACAATCAGTGGGTAAGGTAAGGCAACCTTGGAAGTTGAAGATCAAGAAGATCAACTCAGCCATTGCAAAAGAAGGGAACTTTTTTCAAATGAACAAATTTTATGATCTATATGATGATATTGAGAGATATCAGATTGATATCTCTACTGTGAGATATATAATTGCTAACAATCTAAAACTTAAGGATATTCAAAGCATAGTAAATCAGAAACTATATGACAGACTTATAGAGAAGAAAGCACCAACTCGAGAAGAGGATATAGAAGTTTGGAAGTCTATGATAAGGACAATATGCAAAATAAATGATGAGGAAGAAGTCAAGAAATTGTTGAACAATCTGGCACCTTACTTGAGAAATAAGGTGGGACCATTTCTATTTATGGTGGGTGAGAAGGATAAAATAAGGAGTGAAACCACTATAGCTATCAGTTAGATGATGACAAAACCAAAGGAAACACCTACTCCTGCACCTAAAACTTTAGAAGTGTTAGTAAGTGGTGACACCGTGCAAATTGACCAGACCAATATTACTATCAACATTGATAACACTAACCCTTTTGAGAGTTTCAAATAGCCTAAATCTCAAGCCGAGGTTATTCAAGATCAATTGAAACTAACTGAAGAAGAGAAGAGGCAATTAGAGGCAGAAAAGAGAAAAATCAAAGAAGCCAAGTAGAAATTTCTTGAAGAAGAAATGAAAAGAAGAGTTGAGGAAGACAAGAAAAAGAGTTGAGGAAGAAAAGAAAAGGAGAGTAGAGGAGGAAAAGAAGAAAATAATAGAGGAGGAAGAAAAGAAATAGAAGGAAAGAAAAGAAAAGGAAGAAAAAGAGAAAGAAGAGAAAAGAGCAAAGGAGGTAGTAGAGAAGAAGTAAAGGGAAGATGAAACTAAACCATCTAGTTCATCTACTCCACTTTTTCTTGCTAGCCTAACAAGTGATGATGATGATCAAACTAACTTGATCTCATCTCTGACAAAACTCATTGAGAAGAACAGAAAGGTAAAGATCTCACAAAGAACCTTAATAGAGGTAACTGACAGATTACATAGTACTCTAGTAGTCAAGCATATAGAGGCAAATCCCGAACAAAGGGCACAAGTAGTGTTAAAATCTTTTGATGAAGAATTTACAAATTTGTTGAATGTTGCAGAATCTGAGACCCAAATTTCACATGATGTTAATCTATTTAGCACCATTTGTCAGAACATCAAGAATGATTTGCTAAGTCTTGAAACTTGTATCAAGGAACTTTAGAGATGTCAACAAGATGGAAAGGTAGTGTACATTAAGTGTACTTTATCTCATCAGTTGACCAAGGATTTTGACAGTAAGATTGAAGTAAAGTTGAGTAAGCTAGAAGCTTTATCAAGCTAGATACAACAACCTTCTAACAAAGTTGACGATTTTGAAGGACAAGTGGCCAATGTTCACAGTGATATTAGGAAACTAGAGTTTTAGAAAGAACAAATTTTGAAGAGATTTTCAAAATTAAAAGAGTCTATTGCTCTAAGGATAACAACTATTGAGAGACAATTAGAGGAATGTGTCAAAGCCAAGGACACTTATTCAAATTTATTATACTCCAATCTAAATGTAGTTGAGATTACATCATATTCCCTATGTACAATTCTCACTTCTACTGAAATAACCAAGGATACATGGGTAAAATGTTTAAATAGTCTCAAGGCAAGTTTTAACAATTGCATGATGATGTTATCAGATTAAGGCAAATGAACAGAGTTTTTGATAGCAGATGAACAGTTTTTGACAAATTTTTGACATTTCGACCTTTGTCATTAATGTCAAAAGAGGAGAAGATGCATACAAAAATTGTAAATAAGGTAAGGTACAAAATCATATTGAAAGGGGGAACATGTGTAATATGGATAAGTTGTAAAAGATAATTAATATATTGATACTATAATGTTTTGGACAAATTTTTTATACTTAGCCAATTTTCCCTAGTTTGTTGCCATCAATGCCAAAGGGGGAGATTGTTGACAATTGGCTAATGAAGATATGAAATTTTTGTCATTTATGGAAACACATGATGTACATGCTTGTAGGAAACTTCAAAAATAAGGATACTTAGCTTTTGGTACCCAGAAAATTGTCTAAGTATGAAACTGGTTTATAGCAGTGTATTGTTTTGTATGTAACTTGTTATTGACATCATATTATGATTAGAAAAGTTAGGTGGAGATATTATACATGTTGATGATGATGTGTATAACCTAAAAAATTAGTATGGACTGGACGGAAAAGAGATATTTTTGTTTTACTAGTGAAATAGAACAGCGAAATTAAAGTGAAAGGAATTATTTTGTTTTAAAAAAATTACTTAACCAATTAGGGCTAACATCCTAGATGTTTAGTCTAAGTTGGAAAAGTATATTATGGTTGTAGTTGACCTAGCAACAACTTGTGAAAAGGCATGGTATTTATGCAAAGGACATCTTGCAAATTCAAGTGTGTTGTGTTGAGCAATTGTATTGTGATAAATGATATGCGAACTTTTGTGAAGTGATATATGCGAAGTTGTGAGAAGTTATTTTTGTGATTCAAGATCGAGTTGAAGATCAGAGATCAGTCAAGAAAGAAGTTATAGCACCATATACCAAAGGACTAATTACTCATTTGGGCAGTAAGCTCTTCTTGTAATTGGAAGTGCATGTTTGGGCAATGAGCTCTTCTTGCATCTATTGTACTACAACTCCTAATAGGAACTCTCTATACTAAATTTTCTCATTAACTCCTAATAGGGTCCATCCTCTAACAAGGAACATATATATCAGTATATTATCTAGTGGTTATCATCCCCATCGAGGTTTTCCCTTGGCCAAGGTTTCCCTAGTTAACAAAATATGGTGTTATGAGTTATCTTTGTGCATGGTTATTGTTATTGTTCAACATTACTTGTTTATTTTCTTATGTATGGGTAAAAGTAATAAATAATATCTAGTAACACATCATTGGCCATTTTTTTAAATAGAAGGTTAGTGGTAGTGACAGGAGCATGTTGACATTTCCCATTTGTAGATTGTGACTCCATTTACTTGAACTAAGTAAGTCATCCTCCACTTCAATAGCTAAAAGTTGCATTGTTGCTAAATTGGGAACTCTTTCTCTTAGTATTTGGAAGCTTATATAGGAAGATTGAGTGTTGATGAAAAAAGTCATTTGATTCTCTTTAGTGGGTCTTTTATTAACAAGAATCCAATTCACCATATTGTTAAAATAAGCAATGAGTTCTCTCATTGGCTCATGGATCTCTTTCTTCATTTGAGTTAACTGGGAGAGAAGAAAATGTTCATCTTCCATGGTCTTGAACCTTCTCTCAAAAGCTTGCATCAAAGTTTCCTAGGTAGTGATTGATCCAACCAACAATTCACCAAACCACTAAGCTACGATGTCAATAAATATTTCCACGAAGAGGAAAACTAAAAAATCTTCATATTAAATCCCTAAAATGCCACTTTCTATAAAGAAATCATGAATGTGTTGATCAATGGTGTCTTTTCAATGTCAGTAAAACTTAGGAAGATTTTTTTGAGATCCGGTATGCATATCATGTAATTGATTCCCTAATTATAAAGGACCAATAGCGACTCCCCATGGAACTGGTGGTTATGATGTTTGATGTACCATGGCTCAGAGAATGATGTTTAAAAGTCATAAGTTGATGGCCATGGGAACAAGGCTACCTAGTAGGATCAAAGCCTGAAAAGCCATAGCACACACAGTAACCTTTGGTGGCCTACTAGCTGACTTAGTCTTCCTCTTCCTCTTAGGAGTAACTGGCTTGAAGTCTAACTTTTAAAGAGCTTTGAAATCTTTTTCTAGTAGACCTTTATTCCTGTCCACTTAGGTGTATGGTTTTTTAGTCAACTTATTGGTTATTGTTCACCTGACATTGTTCTGGAATAGGATTTGGTTCATACCTTCTTGGGACTTGTGCAATTCTTTCAACAATAGGTGCTTCTTGTCTAATGAGTATTCCTCTTAATAATTCATCAAACTCTTCTTCTTGTTCAAAGACTCAGCTTACTTGTTGATATTGTTGAACATTTCTTCTACACCTCCAGAAAAGTGTGTTCAAATTTAAAATAATGTCTTCCTGGGTGTCTTGGAAGCCAAGGTTTGGTTGGAGAACCAGAAATAAGTTCTCATGTGGTAGCACCATCTTCCTTCATCATAGACAATTTTTAATCTTTCTTGTTTAGCCTCCCTAATAGAGTTGCCAAAAATATGTTGGTAAGCAAATTTGTCGCTATGAAAAGTAAGATTTTGTCCAATGGATATGTGCACAAAAAATTGGCTCCTCCAACTGTTGGATAAGCCCTTGATATCTGGCCTTCCTTTGTGTTTAGAGGGGTAACTCCCTCATAATATATAATTTTTAGATTTTCAAATAAAGATGATTTCAACTTAGAAGATAGAAAAGAAACTATTGATGACAAAAGAACTACATGACTTCAATGCTTCCCTAAAATTGGTGTAAACTACTAATGAAAACAAACAAGAACTATGCTTGAAAGCTATCATTAACACAATTACAATTCAATGATTCATGAATATTTACACCATACCATGAAAATATTCATTACGAAGATGTTATCAATTCAGCCTACCTCCTAAATTGCTATATTAAACTTGCTTATATATTGTGCTATGTGTATTAAGTTGTTGATCACACATATTACTCAATGGTTTGGGTACAGAATGTGAAGTGCAAAACTCAATAAACAAGAAAAATTGATTATTTTTATTCAAATTACATACAAGTACCAAAATAGTACACTTTTACTAAAACATGTTTCAAAACTATTTTATAAGGTACAAAATGTCCAAATTTTAGACAGTACTTGATACAATGCATTCAGATACCACACAAGTCTTTGATGTCCCTTTTGATATTCCTTTTCATACCTCATATAGCTTCTCATGTAGATTTTTTGGCTCAGTTAGTTTATTCCACATAGTTGCCTCTATAATCATGATACTTTTAGTTCTACAATTTTGTTTAAACCAAAAGGTTTCATGCCTCAAAGTATTGTCCCTTTGATGTTTAACTCATCTGATCTATATATGTATATAAAAGCAAAAGGTTTCATGTAGAGAAAATCATGTCCCTTTAATAATTATGTCTTCAATTGTCCTCAACAACTTCATGATTTGTTTGAAAGGTTTTATACTTGTAATTGATATACATCCCTTTAACAATCTCCTCAAATCTTCAATCAACTACTTTGGTCCAACTAGAAGGTCCCGTACTTGTAATATATGTATGCCCCCTCAATGGTCTCCCCAAGGTCTTCACCCCTACATGACTCAGTTGAAAGGCTTCATGCATGTATCTAATGCATGGTCCTACCTCAAACTTCATACCTATATTTGCACATGAAACAAACCTCTTAGTATAAAAATCATTTTTTTCCTTCTCACACTTTTCTTGCCTTCACATCTTTTAATGTATTTATCTGAATAATTATGTTGTCAGAACACTAAGTAGTGCAAAGATATTTGTAATGGTTTTCATTGCTTAGTTTGTATGAATTAACCCCCTCTTTTTACATTTTGTTGGCCTATTCAAAGATGGAGATGTAGGTGCAAATCTTCTTCAAAATTCATATCAATGATCCTTCCATTCAGGCAATGGAGGCTTTTTCCCTTATATCTCCAGTACTTTTCTATTTATGCAATGTGTTTATTCAAATAGTGTATTAGGAGCTGCATCTCCTAAGTTATGGTTTGAAGAAGATTTGAGCCTGCATCTCCATCTTTGAATAGACCTATAAAATGTAAAAAGGGGGGCCAGTTCATATGAACTAAGCAATGGAAACTATTCCAAAATATCTTTGCACTGCTTAGTGTTCTTATAACATAATTATTCAGATAAATGCATTAAAAGATGCAAAGGCAAGAAAAGTGTGAGAAGGTAAAAAATAGTTTTTATACTAATAGGTTTGTTTTATGTGCAGATACAGTTATGAAGTTTGAGGTTGTGGAAGGATCATGCATAAGATACACGTAGGATGAGTCATGTAGGGGCAAAGACCTTGGGGGGACCATTGAGGGGGCATATATATGTTACAAGTATGGGACCTTTTGGTTGAACCAAATTAGGTGATTTAAGATTTGAGGAGATTGTTAAAGGGATGTACATTAATTAAGATTATAAAACCTTTTAAATGAATCATGAAGCTATTAAGGACAATTAAAGACAGAAGTATTAAAGGGACATGATTTTCTTACATGAAACCTTTTGCTTTTATATACATATATAGATCAAATGAGTTAAATATTAAAGGGACAAAACTTTGAGGCTTGAAACCTTTTGTTTTAAGAAAACTTGTAGAATTGAAAGTATCTGACTATAGAGGCAGCTATGTGGAATGACTATAGAGGCAGCTATGTGGAATCAACTAATTGAGAAACATAAGCTACATGAGATATGAAAAGGAATATCAAAAGGGACATCAAAGAGATGCATTCAACCATGACATTAGCAATCAACACATAGTCATTATGAAACAGTTTTAATGGCAAGGGATGTTACATCATCAATCAAATGATAGCAACAACCACAAGGAGTATCAACACTTAATTTTAGGTTCCTTACCATAATAATGATCAATTATTGATGTTATGTTCTTTTATCACAAAAAATAGTAATGAGTACCAACTTCAAGTATATTACCAATGTGCAATTATTCATAGAGAACGCAAGATTCAACAATAGGGATATATTATCATGATAGATGGAGAAAAGTTTTAGATATATCACTGATTATAGAAAATGCTTGCTAACTGAGAGGTAAATAACCTTGACTATTGTGTTTGTGCACCACTCAAGTAGCAATCACAATATATTGTATACTTCTTATTACTCATAATCAGAGCTAACAATGTAGCTGATAAGAAGTGCAAATATATCAAATTTAAGTATATTTTCAAATTTTCAAAGATGTTATGCAAGATGTTGTCATCAGTACTACAAGAAATTTTTATACTTTTAAGCACATCTAGCAAAAAGAAAGCAACCTCTTCAATAACTTGAAAATGGAACACATTGGAGCAGTCATTTTGCGAGCTAGTTTTTGCAAAACTAAAATAGAATCATGGAAAACTCTTTCTAGGTTTCATCCAGAGCATGGTACGTTAAGTAGCAGCACAGGAAGAATTATAAAAATGCCAAGATGTTAGGAGTTAATAGTGATTTTTTGAAGGTGACTTCAGAAAAGTGTGAATTGAATTAATAAAAATCATTGTTGGAATAGACAAGTGTAGTCACAACATGCAAGGAGAAATAGTTACAACAAATGTCCAAGCAACAATCACAACACTAGCAATAATGACATCCAAAAGTATAGAAAAACAAGTAATATAAAAGACTAAATACCAACTTTATGTCAACCGGAATCTCCAGCCATAGCATGAGAAGTTGAAACAAGCAACTCCAGTAGTCATGACTTCATGGAGGCTCGGCCAAGTACAAGTGACAAAGACAACCAATAGTTTCAAAAATTCATGGAAATAGAGCCAAGTAGAAATGAATAACCTAGCCAAAATCATCCATAGTGCAAACAACAGTCACACCCAACAAGTCGTAGTTGGTCATGATTTTAAATATAAAAACCAAATCTAAAGAACAACGGCTCATGGCTACAAGTTGAATTGAAGAAACCATGAAATCATCAACACTCATGGCACCATAGAGCACTCATGAAATGGATTAATCAACACTCATAAGATGGAAACCTAACAATAGCTACAAAATGAAATAACACTAGGATAACCCTAATCCATAGCCAAATCAAACAACTGAAAATAGGTCATGTACACCAGGTAGAAGGAGCTCAAAATCATCATACTCAACAAAGCTATAGACATAATGGCATTACAAGCACAACAGAGAAGAAAAATGCAAGAGGGGTGAATAAATATACCAATAGTCATATCTTTAAAACCTAGCAAGCTATAGCTAATGGTGGTTGAATATCAATGATTTACCAATAGAAAGAGTCATGGTATGCAATAAAAAAACCCATAAGGAGAAACTAGAGCCAAGACATGGACAAGAAGAAGCCATGAGTCATGGAAATGAAGCAACATCTAGCTACAATAGACAAACAGCTTGAAGCACTCATAGAAAACGTCCAACTACACCATGGAATTTGCAACAACAAAGACAAAAACCTAGATCATAACCAACACTCCCATCAAATCTAGTAGAGGATGATTCATGGCATCATGAAAGGCCATTAAAAATTGCCCAAAAAGACTAGAGCAACATACGGCTAGGGTGTCTCAAAAAACCTTCTCCAGTGATCAAAGCATTTGGAATGAGCAAATATCTTTTGGTTTTACCTTTTAATAATTCCTTTACTATGTTTTATAAAATTATGAGTCCGACTATTCTAAATTTAAAACAAGATAATAATCAATTTATTGATATAAATTATATGACTTTACTATTAAGAACTATATAAATAGATTATTATTTTGTTTTAAATTTAGAATATGAAGTTATTATTATATTAATTGATGCTTAAAAAATCAATTAATTAAAAATAATTTTAATTCAAAAGAAATAATTAATTTATAATAAAATTGTAATTAATTTGAATAAGTTGATGAAATATAAATAAACTTTTTAGTTTTAAGTTGAATGCAATAAATAATGGTAAAGGCAAAGTTAAATTTGACTAACTATTGTCAAGAGGGAATTACATTCTTAAAAGCCTAAATTTGAGGGTAAGGTTTCAATTTTTATTTTTAGACTCACAAATCAGACTCGTGACTTTGGAGTCAATTATGGAGCAATTTTTAGCATTTTTAGAGTCTTCTTGGACTTGTCTACATGCGTATTGGTCAAGGCACAATTTGGAGTGCATGTGGCATGTTTTTGGAGTAGCTATGGCTAGTTTCAGTTTTAGTTTACTTTGGGAGCCTCTTTTATGCATATTTTGCATATTTTTGAGTAGTTTGACATGCTATATTTTTGGGTTTATTTTGAGATCTGACCTAGGGTTTCATGCCTTATTTTGGGGAGATAGAGGCAATTTTTTAGTTGGCTATCAGTTGGATAGGTGTTTGAAGGCAGATTTGATAGGTTTCTTCACATATTGGAGCAGCTTTGAGGCATTTTTTCCATGCATATTTATGATATCTGAGTTAGGGCTTTGAGCTCTATTTATTGTACATTCACTTCATTATGAGGTCTCTTCTTTCTCACTCAAATTTTTTGCACATTGCAATTTTTTGAGTTGATTGTGGGAGCACTTTGTAGCAGAGATTTTTTCAGCATTGATTATACAGATTTAGTGGTTCCTTCTCATTGATTCTTATTTGTAATATTGTGGGTTATTTGTTGTTATGTTGTGTTCATCCTTCATTCAAAGCTATATTCCTTATTGCATGTTAGAATCTCGATACTTGTAATTGTAGGTATTTATTTGTGTCCTTATTCTTTTTGCAATAAATGGTAAAGCTTAGGTTTTCCTTTCAAAAAAATATATTTTGGGTCCTTGCATAGAACTACCTTTGTAATTGCACGCTTGTCTAGGTATTGTGAATCATTCATATTATGGGTAATTTGTGTTGTTTCAATCAAAGTTGCATGCAAATCATTGTTTTACCCCCTCATTTAGGTTTAGTATTCATTATTCTCATTCACTTCTCATCCCTTTTCCCACATACAACTAAGTTTTTAGGTGATCACTATTTAGGAACCGGTTGGATCCAGAGATTCATCTCTCATTTTAGGACAACCCACCACCCAAGAGAGTTTTGATGTTTCAACAGGATAGCTAGATATTTCATCTTGCTAAAGGAACAATCCTTATTGACAACAGAAGAATCAACACTTCAAAAATTTAATTTTTTTAGAAAAGAGGACGCAAAATGTGTTGGAAATATAGGATAGGCTAGGTTACTAAGAGGGGAAGGGTGAACCAGGAACCAATAAAACTTATTCTTATTTCACCAATTAATCCTTCATATATATTATGATCTAATTGCATGCATGAAAAACTAAAAGCATTAAAACATTCATAACACTTTGACTCAAGATATGGTGACCCAGAAACCTTCCAAATAGAAAGTAAAACTCAGGTGGAGAACATATCCAAAAGCTTTAGTACTGCAGTATAAAGTTGGTCAGTTAAGGCTTACAATTGATTATTTCTAATGATCTATTCTATTAGGAGCAATAAGGATTGCTAGATCCACCTTGCTAAAGGATTTACAAAACATACAACAAAGTATGCACTTAGTAAAGCAATTTGCAAAAGACGGTTAAGTCTACTTTGTGAGAGGATTTAACTGTTCCACCTGTTAGGATGAACCAATGGCTGATCTCTGATTTGCAACATTGATTTTCTGGTTGAGATTCCTTTGAAGTGTAATGATCACCTTGTTGTGATAGATAAATCTTTTATGTTCCTCGTACTGCTTGTAGCCCTCTTAATTTGCACTTCTACTCTTATTATATTTGCATCATATATTCTTCTATCTCACTTTTGGATGTGATACATTACATTACAAATATACCAATCCAAATCATAATTCATCAAAGTCGGCTACAATACAAGATTCACCAAAATACACAAAGTCAGCCCAACTGTTGGTACTCAGGTTCTGAAGAAAAACTCGATGAGATTTTGATACTTGGAAACTATTGTCAACACTCGACATCATCATGATCTTGGTAGACGTAGAAGCTTAGTTCATACTAATCACTTACAAGTAGTCTAAACTCAGTCAGCACTAGTGACTTGGTGAACACTGCAAAACTTGGCATATAAACTGAATCACTTGGTTGATGCTGCAAGACTCGGTCAACATTAGCATTGCGAACTTGGTATAAACTGAATCACTTGGTTGACACTTCCTAGCTTGGTCAACACTTGATTCATATCACTGATTCTGCAAACTTGGTAAACATTGGAGACCAGAGTTTGCATTGTGCAACTTGGTAAATACTATGAAGCTTGATTTGCACTGATACTCATCAACTCAATAGATGTTGTGTGGTGTAAACTAAATACGGATTCTAGAACTCGGTAGTAACTGTAGAACTTGGTAGAACTTGAATTACTCAGTTAACACTATAAACTATAAGATAAGTTTGGTAGTTGCTAACCATTTGACTAAGTGTGATTCACTAGTAAAAAAACTTGACCATAATGTCAACAATCTCCCCCTTTGGCATTAGTGACAAAAAAAAACAGTTATCAATCAAAAACTAAATTCTCAAAATTTCAAGTTCAAAACATTCTTTAGTCTCCATCTTGTGTCTTCAACTTGGTAACATACTCTTTTTTTGAGATTTTTCAAATTTTCTTTTTCCCTCCAAACTTTGTAGATGAGCATAATGCCCTAAAACAAACTACAAAAAGCCACAATTTTTTATGAGACAAATTGAAAAAAAACATATATGATTTTTGAGGTGAAAATCAATCAAAACCAAAGACTTTTGTAAGAGATATTTTCTAATTGATTGTACATGAATATTATGCTACTCCCCATACATATATCACATATTATACTTTACTTACTAAATATGTATATCTCATATCTTTATATCACATCTCCCACTTTTTATCTTATCTCATCTTCTCCCCCTTTTTGACATAAATTTCGAAGGTGTATGCTACATGGTAATGCCAAAATGTGAAGAAGTCAAAATGTACCTTCAAAATCAATTTCATTGTCTTGTCCCAATTCTCTTATAACACCTTGCTTGCATGTAATGTAATATGTACTTCTATTGATAACTCCATGTGATCAGCTATGGAGAAGTTATTATCATGGATGAGAGTTTTGGCATATGCAATGTGTTTCTACAATGCATCCATATTTGGGAGAATCGTGCCTTGGATATCTACAAGTGTGGCCCTAATCCTAGCTTCTTTCCTTAATAATTCTTCTTGCATATTAGTCAGAAATCTAATCTTTGAGTAGTGAGCAGAATTGTAGCTTGGGTCAAGTGACAACTGGTGTGCACTTGCCTTCAAGTCTTCATCTATCTTAGATAGTTTATCTTTGATTTTGTGAGTGAAGATAGATGTATCACATAACTTTCTAAATAATGAAGTTACATTATTTGTAGAGGTTTCCAATGAGCTGAGAATAGTAGATAGTTCTACTTGATATAGTCCAATTTTTTGTGCAACTTGCTCCAATACTTGTTCTTAAATTTCCTCTCTGCTCTTTGTAACAACTTTTCTTTCCCATTCAAATCTTCATTGAAGTTCTAAACAACTTCTGCTAACTAAACCAAAATAGGTCATGTACTATCAACCTTAGTACTTAGTGCATTCACAAGTATGTTCTTCACATCTTCAAGAACTTGGCTTTCTCTACTTTTCCCTTCTCTAAGCTTCTATTGCTTAGCTTTCTTCTACAATAGTTCATCTATGATGTTTATTTGATTAGGATTCAAAGTAGAGATATCCCGATTTGGGATAACTATATCCTCATCAAGATCAATGTCTTCTTCTTTACCTTTGTCTTTGCTTGAAACTTTAGTACTTGGTTGAGGCTTGCTCTCAACTCTCTTTGTACTTACTATTTGCATTTTGGAAATTGTAATAATAGTGGAAAGAGAAGGGATAGCAACAAAAGTAGATATTGCACTAATAGTAGAAATACCTAATTGCTCTAAAGCCAAATTTGATGATGGAGGAAGCACTAGTTGCTCGGTAGATGAAGTGATGATCACTTTAGTCAATATAGTACTCAGTTGAACAAATGCAGAGATTGGTTGGGTGCATGGTGTTGTAGTGGTTGCCACAACCAACTTGGCAGAAGCTTTCTTTGAGCTTGATGGCATTAAAGCTTTACTCAGAGAGTGAGGACATGAGGCCATAATTATTTCTGCAATCTTCTTTGGGTCAATTTCCTCAATACTCTAAATCTCAAGGAGATTCTCCTTAGTAGCTTCCTGTTCTTGCTCCTCATCATCCATATTTACATCATCTTTTTCTATATCTTCTTCATCGTTATTGTCATTTTCTTCATTTTTCATCTTCATCATCTATGTCACTAATATCAACAACAAATCACTCTATTGATGAAGTTTGTAGATATCCTTCCATGTAGTTGCAGTTGTTTTCACCACTTGTTCAATGTCATTAACCAATATCATGCAAGTGTTGAATTTCAAAGTGAGTTTTTTCTTCATGGATTATTTTACTTCTTTATCGCTAACACTTGGCATGACTTGCCTCAGAGTTTGTTCAAATATATCATTTGCAATTTTCTTAGCATTTTTGCATCTAGGCTTGATTATTTCCATAAGCTCATTGGGAATTTGTTGTGCAAGTTGATCAGGTGAGTATTTCCATTTACCTAGTTTTGACATTATCATATCTACATTCCTAGTCTCATATCTAAGAGATTTGAAGTTTTCCATCCTAGCTCCTACATCAATTTCTTTTAATTTTTCCTAAAATATAGGTGGAGGTCTTTTAAAAATAAATTCCTCTACATCTTCCTCACCTAATTTCAATTTATTTCTTGATCCGGATGCTTTTCTTATGAATACTATAGTAGATGACTTGGTAGGTCTAGTTATGATAACCTTACCCTTCTTCCTGATTGGCTCTTCTTCTTTAGATTTTGTTTCTTTTGCTTTATCTTATGCATTATCTTATTCCACATCATCTCCTTTTCCTTCTATCAATAGGAGAGTAGAACTTTTCTACCTCAATTTTGCTATCCTCTTCTTCCCTTTACTGACTGCTTGAGGAAGCTTAATTTCAAGTTCTATTCTAGCTTTGGCTTCATCAAAAGTACCAAAATATGTGGTCTTGGGATCTGCAAGTTCATTCAATGGTGCCTTAATGATATCCTTGATGTCATCAATGTTAATCTCATAGCTTAGAGGCTTAACCCACACCACTCTAGGTTTGATTGCTTGAATGTACACTTTATCATAGTCTACCATGAATCAAATATCATCCTTGTAATCTTCTACAAGCTTCTTAGGGATTTTGGATCTATTATTCATCTTTTCCTTGAATGAATCAAATTAATTATCTATGATACTGACAAATTTCTCACCCATATTTGTTATATATATTCATTAATTTGATTTAGTACTAGTACATCTTTTCTCCATATGACCAAACCTTTTGAAGGGAAAAAATTTTGCACAAAGAAGAATAAACAAGTCAAGAGTGAACCAAACTTACACGAGTTTTTCTTTGAAATCATGATGCTCTCTATGTTCTTTTTGAATTAATTTAGCATTAGCTCGACAAGGTCAAAGGACATGTTGTTCTTGACCACCTTGAGAGCCAGATCAATTGCCTCACATGACACGTTGTTGTGATGATTGGAGCTATAGATCTTATGAGCTATCACATCAATTCCAAATTTCAGCTCCATGCCAGTCACATTGTTGATCTTCATGCCTCTTCCATCCCACTTGGCAAGAGTTTTTCTTTCCATTTCTACCCAACTTAAGGTTTTGGTAGTCTTTACTTTGCTCAACATTGGGAGCCTTGTCATTTGATGAATTATTTCCTTTGTTATTTGAATAGGTTGCTCCAACCATAGATGCTCATTATGTACATAGCTAAGGATAAAACTTATCCATTTTATCTAAAAGTCTCGGGCCATATGCAGAATGTGTGTTAAACCCTTGGTCCCCAAATGTTGATGCTCAGGTTTCAACGCACCATTCACACATAGTTTTTCCAGAGCCTCATCCATCTCTGCGTTCTAATATCTTATATTGAACAATAAAAATGTGAACAAATATCATTAACAAGTAATACCTTTGATGGAATCTATGACCAAGCTCCAATTTGATCAAGTGCTTCTACAATTTTTGGACTCAACTTGAAGTCTGGTGCCTTCCAACCCACTCCTCAAATCAACATCTCAGATCTTTTCCTATTTTTGCTGCTTGAGGACACCATGCTTGATAAGGTTTATGAAAAGATGAAAATCTTCAACAACAAATGTACAGATTTCTTGAAAGTACAAAAATCGCTCTTTACAAATAGCTCTTTGAAAATTCATAGTGATAAATGAATTTGATTTCATTCCTTCTAAAAAAATTCACTTTTCATTTTCCATATATGCTTGGTATGATTGGTCATTTAGCAACAAATTTTCTTCCACTCGGTTTGACCTTAGTGCTCAATAGATTCATTTATAACTCAGTGTCCACATAATGTTTTAGTGTATCCCGACCTTATTCGGCAAGGTCTTGCAACCTGACCTGGCTTGGTAAGGTCTAGATTTTCCTTAGTCACTCAGTGATCCCTTTGCATCTTCAATGTTGATATGGATCTTTTCTTCTAACTGGTTGAAACTAATGTAAGATGTCTACTTTAGAGTCATAGTTCTAGTCATGCCTGTGGGAGATCAAGTTGAAATGCTTGAGTCACCCAATTCTTGAGTGACATGTGCTTCATGGCTCGGATTTACATTCTCAAGAGATTTTGAAATCCATTGTTGCCTCCTCTACTTTCTAATATTGTTAGCTTTGGCTTTCCTTTCATCTTCAATCCTTCCAGCGTTCATATAGTTCTTGGCAAGATGTCCAAGTTTTATACAAATAAAACATCTTATAATGGTGTCTCTTGTCCTCATGTGATGTTTCACACAATTTGCTCGAATGTGTCTAAATTCTCTATAGTAGTGACATCTACACCAAGTGTTGTAATCCTGACCAAATATAGCTTTCACAATCTATTATGTTGGGTTCAATATCTTGGTTTTGCATTTAGAAGATTTGTTCCCATGCTTCTTGCATTTGTGACATTTACCATCAAATGTAGGTTTCTCTTTGCATTCATTAGCTCTATGACCATGGTTATTGCAATTGTAACACTTTCCATTGAATTTTTCTTTACCATTACTCCAACATCTATTTGATGTATGACCTAACTTACCACAATGATTTCAAGTAGGCCTTTTATTCTTTTGAGCTCCTTACTTGGATGATTCACCTTCTTTTATGTATCCTATTCCTACTTTGCCTTTCTATCTGTATTGACTTTTCTCATTCAATTGATTCATGTCTACTTAAGATTTCATCATCCTCTCATTGGTTTTCTTTTTAGTGTTGAGATCATTTTGTAATCTTTATTTCTCTTATCTTAGATTCATGATTTCTTCATTTACATTAGTAAGTTGATCAATGAAGTCTTCTTGTTGAAGGGATAGATGTTGAATTTCATTGTTCTTCTCTTCTTTGGCTTTGTCTTTTTCTTCCATGACTTCACACAATCTTACTGACTGAATTTCTTGTTCTTTTTTCAGTTTTCTAACTTCATCTTGAAGATAACAATTCTTTTCTAATAGGTCTCTGATTGCTTCATTAGCTTCATCTGAATTTATATCTTAATAGATATCTTCAATTCTTTCTTTAGTGTAGATTTTGTCATTCATTTGTACTGCAAGATATTTTCTTCTTTTTAAGGATTGAGAGAGTTGCTCCTTTTCTTTCTTAAGTTGCCCAATAACCAATTCCAAATCTAGCTTTTTATTATCAATAGCCTTGTCTAGCCTGTATACCTCTATTGCTTCACATCTTTTCTCAAGCTGTTAAACTTCTTCTCTAAGAATCACAATGCTCTGATACCAATTGTTGGAAATATAGGATAGGCTAGGTTACTAAGAGGGGAGGGGTGAATCAAGAACCAATAAAACTTATTCTTATTTCACCAATTAATCCTTCATATATATTATGATCTAATTGCATGCATGAAAAATTGAAAGCATTAAAAAATTCATAACACTTTGACACAAGATATGGTGACCCAGAAGCCTTCCAAATAGAAATTAAAACTAGGGTGGGGATGATACACACAAACTTTAGTACTGCAGTATAAAGTTGGTTGGTTAAGGCTTACAATTGATCACTTCTAATGAATTTTCCCTATCAAGAGCAATAAGGACTGCTACGTCCACCTTCATAAGGATTTAAAAAACATAAAATGAAGTATGCACTCGATAAAGAGATTTGCAAAAGACTATTAAATCTACCTTGTGAGAGGATTTAACTATTCCACCTATTAGGATGAATCAGTGGTTGATCTCTGACCTGCAACTCTGATTTACTGGTTGAGATTACTTTGGAGTGTAATGATCACCTTGTTGTAATAGATAAACCTTTTATGTTCCTTATACTACTTGTAGCCCTCTTAATTTGCACTTTATCTCTTATTATATTCACATAATATATTCTTCTATCTCACTTTTGGATGTGATACAATACATTACATATATACCAACCCAAATCATAATTCATCAAAGTCGGCTACAATACAAGTTTCACCAAAATACACAAAGTCGGCCCAACTACTAGTACTTGGGTTCTGAAGACAAACTTAGTGAGGTTCTAATACTTGACAACCATTGTCAACACTCAGCATCATCATACTCTTGATAGATGTAGAAGCTCAATTCATACTAAGCACTTTCAAGTAGTCTGAACTCGATTAGCATTAGTGACTTGGTGAACACTGTAAAACTAGACATATAAACTAAATCACTTGGTTGATGTTGCAAGACTTGATCAACACTAACACTGTAAGCTTGGTATAAATTGAATTGCATGGTTGACACTTCTTGGCTTGATCAACACTTGATTCATATCATCGATTCTACAAACATGGTAAACATTGGAGATCATGGTTTGTACTGTGCAACTCAAAAAATACTATGAAGCTCAGTTTACACGAATACTCATCAACTCAATAGATACTACTCAGTCTGAACTAAATACTGAATCTAGAACTCGATGTCAATTGTAGAACTCAGTAGAACCTAAGTTACTCGGTTAACACTGTAAACTACAAGATAAGCTTGATAGCTACTAACCATTTGACTCAGTGTGAGTTACTAATAAACAAACTTGACCATAATGTCAGCAAAGTGTAGTTTATTTTATTTCTTTCCTCCAACAAGAATTGTACACACTTTCCAAAAATTGCCTTGCTATCAAAACATAAGTGTTCCTTATCTCTAAATCCAAAAAGCCCCCTATTACAATGAGATTCAGAAATTTATATTCTATTCTAGCATAACAACCTTCTCAAGTTCATAACTACTCAAAAAGTTAGAATTTGAACTATTATGAAGAAGGTTTGTAACCAACTCTAACTTTTACAACTCCAACTTTTGATCCTAACCATAACTAAGGAAAGTTAAGACATTGACCAAAACAAGGTTAAAATTAAAGTTGACCTCTTTATGAAGTATACAAACAAAAATCTAAGACAACTTTAGACACATCTACTTCTAACTTTCAACTATGATCATTGATATCTCTTACACTTGCTCTTTGATTTATAGGTGTTGCAAATAGCCAAGTCAAGTTTTCCTTGTATGATCTAAATTATTTGATGACCTGTGCCAAAGCCTTTTTTTTATGATGATCAAGCTCTTTATTTTCAGCTTGCATAGATCGTGACTCTTTCTAACTTCATCCAACTCTAGGATGTAACCTCATCAGTTTTGAATACTAGAATCTAATTCCACCAAGAGAGTGCTCGATCTCATCATAATGTCAACATCTAAACTTTATTTACCACCAAGTTTGGTGTTGATCTTTAACTCTATTCATTCCAAAATGAAAGACATGTCTACATCCTCAATGTGTTCACTAATAGGAATATCTTCTGCAATTATTGGTATATTCCCAAAGGCCTTCTTTTTCAATAGTTTGCAAGCATTTAAGAGCTATTCTCCTTCATCCAATTGCTGATTCATGCTATCATTCTTCCATCTAATGATTTCCAACAATATGTTAATTTTCTCTTCTTCTCTATTGGTGACTAACTTTAATGATTTTCCTATATTGTTGTCCATTCCTTTAATCTCTACTAAATTAGCATCAATTTCTCTAAATAATGTTTGTTGTTCCTGGAGAGTTGTTAACTCTTTTTTAATGTTCCACTGTATGTGGTCTTCCTTATCATATGTAATCTTCAGCTCCTAAAATAGGCTTGAGGCTTGCTCCTTCATGTGTTTCACCCATGCTTTTACTATCTTGTCATACATATGACATTCTCCTATATTTTGAATGACTTCTTCATCAAACATCTTCTTGGGATCTCTTATTATTTCTGTAGACAAACTATGATTAGGAAATGAATCACCAGCCATTGATCAGATGCATGAAGAAAGGGCTCAAACTTGATACTTGAGTTGATTCTTAACTTTCTTATCTCTCCTTGACTATTCCATCAAGACAACAACTGACACTTGGAAATTATGCTCTCTACCTTCATGAGTAGTCCAACCTAGATCTTCTTTAGTTATGCTAAAATCATCTTCATCTACCTCATTTATGTTGTTGATTGTGACTAGTTGTGCAATCTCAACAAATAGGTTTTCTGAGGTAGCATTCATTGCCAATCTAGAATCTATTCTAGTTTTCTTTACCTTCATATCTTTGTACACTGGATCAACTATGACATCAAGATTTGGTGCTTCCAATTGGATCACCCTTTCCTTCTTTCTCTATAAAGTTTGTTGTAACCAAGATTTTGAGATATTGGTAGATGAGTCAATTACTGAAGGAACTTGTAGGACTGTAGATGATCAATCTAGGTTATTTTCATTCTCTGTGACTGACACCTCTTGATTGGTTCTACTCTTTTAGCAGATGAAGAGCATGTAGGAGATGTTATAGATTGAATCATCTCATCTACAAATGACGGGAGAGAGAAGAAACAAAGAGATGAGAGGGGACAACTCTCTTAACGAAAAAAACTTAATAAATAGAGTCCAGGGTAAAAAAAAAAAAACTAAAAGGAAAGAAAGAGTAAACACTCAGGGAAGCCTAAAAGCTAATTAAGACAATGTTTAGAATAAAACATATTAGTTTTAAGGATTGTACCTTCTAGTTAGCATGTTTTAGGTTAGGTTATGGTTTAAAATATGAGTTTATAACATAGAGTTCCTCACTGTCTACTCTCCAGTTCACAAGATTGTCTATGTCTTTTTTACTCTCTTAGTAAATTTGTTGAATCCTTGTTTCCTCAAATATATCTAATAGTGTTAATGCGTATTCTAGTTTGGTATTTAATTTCTAGTTAGGAGTACTTCTCTTTCTAATTGCTTTTAAAATAATCTGTGAATCCCCTTTAGTAACGACCTTTTTGATGCCCAAATTTAAACTAAGGTTTAAACCTTCCCTAAAGTTATTTGAAATTTATCTAAGTGGTCTAGCTAATTTGGACAACCATTCTCCTTTATAAAAATGTATTATGCATCCATCCTCATTGGGATTTCCTCAAGATGCTCCATCAAAGTTCAGTTTTGCTCATCTTGATGCGGGTGGTTCCCACTTACATTCTGCTTCAGCATGTTTGTTTGATTTAGGGTATGTTAATGGAAGGTTTATGAGGTTTGGTTGGTTTTTCCACATCCTTGCATCCCAATCTGAAAAAGACACCTTCAACTTTGACTGAGTTCCTTAGATAATTATTCATTACTTCAATCATGTTAGCTTCTATTTTGTTGAGGAGGGATGTTATAGTCATTTAGATTCATTCATAAATATTCTCCTATTTATTTATTTCCATATTTCTCATAAAAGCACATTGGGTGAAATTTTCCATAGGTTAGAGTATACTTTGGGATAACCAAGTTTGGGCCAATTTTTAAGGTGATCCCTTAGATTTTCTGGAAGGGCTAATTTCCAATTGACTTTCTAGCATAGCCAATGCCAGTAAAATTTGGCAAAGGAGCAGAGGCATAGAAAATGTTCTATTGTCTCAATTTTTTCCTTACATAAAGGGCATCTTGAGGGTACCTCAAACCCTAGCTTAATGAACCTATCTACTTTAAGGATTCTTTTTTGGATTGCATCCCAAAGGAATACACCTACTTTAGGGAGGCAAGCTCGGTCCGAACATAAGTTGAGAGGAATTTTGAGTTTATCGCATCTTTGTAAGTTAGTTATTAGGTTGTATCTTCTCTTTACACTATAATTTCCATTTTAGCAACCCCCATATTAGTTTATTTTTTCTTTCTTTAAAGTTTTCTTGTCTTTGATAAAGAAATTATTTGAATAGAGTTTTTTCTTGATCAGTCAAATTTGTGTCATTTGTATCTTTCCATTTCCATTTTTTCAGTTCTATCTTCATTTATTGTTTGCATTTTGTTACTAACATGTTTTCCCCAGATGTTAGTCAAGGTGTTCTTAATGTTTATGGGGAGATTAAAGTTATCTAAGCATGGAAGACCATCCTAGGAATCCTCCCAGGATAGAGCCTCATCACATTTTCTTATATCCCAAGTTAGGTTGTTATTGATAATAGGTTTGTATTGCATCATGAAATTATAGGTCCTTGACCCTTTTGATGGGTTCTTAGTACAAAATAAAGATAAAGGGTCTGAGTTGTTTAGTTATTTTTGATATAAAAGTTTTGCCCATTTACTTTCATGTTCTTGATACATTCTCCAAACTAATTTAGTTCCTAAAGCATCATTTTGCCAACTTAGCTTTTTGATTCCTAGCCCTCTAAGTTCTTTTGGCCTACAAATGTTGTCCCATTTTATCATGGCAAGTTTTTTTTTGTCATCCATACCATTCCAAAAAAGTTCCTCAGTTTACTATCTAATTTTTTTTTGGTTTCATTGGGTACAAGTAAATAAGATGTTTGGTAAGTAGGGATGGATGATAGAACAACTTTTATTTTAGTTGTACATCCCACCTTAGTAAGCCATTTTCCTTTCTATCTTTCTATTTTTTCGATTATAGGATTCCAACATTTACCATCTTTCATATTTTTTTCCAATTGTGTTCCTACATATTTACATGGGAATATGCCTTTTTTGTATCTCACGAAGTTTCATATTCTTCTTTCTATATCCGATTTTGTATTTAAGAAGAATATCTTTGATTTTTCAGCATTTACAATTTTTCCTGTGACTTTTGTGTAAATTTTAATATTTTCTTAAAAATTTCTAGCTTCTTCCATAGAGCTTTCTCATGGTAGCATTGTGTCATCTGCGAATTGTTGATGTGTAATGTTTGGTAATCCTTCTGTTACTATGACTCCCTTTATATCTCCTTCAAATTGGGCCTTGTTGATTGCTCTTCTAAAGACTTCTACCATTATTATAAAGAGGAATGGTGACCTGTCATCTCCTTGTCTTATTTCTCTAGAAATGTTGAAGAATCCTTTTGGAGAAAAATTAATTAGAAGAGATATTTTTAGGGTAACCAAATAGTTTAAGATTCAATTAATCCATTGCTAGGAAAAACCAAATGCCTCTAGGGTTTTGCACAAGAATCTCCAATCTACTTTATCATAGGATTTTTGTATGCCTAATTTCATTTAAATGCAATTTTCTTTGTTAAGTTGTGTATAATGTATTATCTCTTGTATGATGATCATTCCATCAAGGATTGATCTTACAGGGATAAATTTTGTTTGGTCTTCTAATATTGTTTTTAGAAACACCCTTTTGAGTCTATTAGATATTGTTTTAGATAATATTTCCAAATTGTGTTACATAGTGTTGTTGGTCTAAAGTCCCTAGGCTCTTCATATTTGTCTCTCTTAGATATAAGTGTTAGAAATGTGTTGTTGATTTCTGTTAATTTCATGTTGCTTTAATGGCTTTCCAAAGGTTGATTCCTCAGGTATCCCAACATTTTTGGAAGAAGAATTCTTGGAAGCCATCTGGGCCCAAGGATTTGTTTGAGTTCATACTAAAAAATGTTGCTTTGATTTCTTTAAATAATTTTTAAAAAATTATTTATTTATTGTCATCTTTAGTGACCAGTTTCAGGATGGTTCTATTCATAAGGTTTTGGGTTGATAAATTTGATCTTTCAAAGCTGTTGAGGATGTTTGTAAAAAAAATTGATGAATGTGTTTGTCATCTATCTTGGTTTTTCTATCGTGATACCTATGTTATTTTTTATTTTAGTTATTCTATTTATGTTTATATTATTGATTGTGTCGTTACGAAAAAAATAGTATTGTGGTCTTCTTCTGTGAGCCTTTTTTCCTGTGATTTTTATTTCCAGAATATTTCTTCTTTGGCTAGAATAATTTCTTGTTTTGCTAAAAGTTTTCTTTCTTTGATAAGTTATTCATTATCCATTCCATTTTTTATTACTTCTTTGTTGATTATTTTTATTTCTTCTTCTTTATCCAATTTTTCTTTGAAAATGTTGTTAATGTGGGTTTTGATTCATTTTAATGTTTTTTTCTTTTAAAAATTTGAGCTTAGAGATGAGACAAAATATTTTTGACCCTTCGTAATTTCCTTCATTCCACCATTGTTTGATACTTTCCATGGAATTGTCATCTAGGAACCACATTTTCTCACATTTGGAAGGATCTCTCGATGGTTTATTTTGTTCTTCTATCTCTAATCTCAATGAAAAAAGGTCTAAACTAGCATTAGGAAGGATTGAAGAGTGTATCGTATAATTAAAGTTACTCAAATCTCCCTAAAAAATGAATCTGTCCAACTTCTTTACTATGTGATTGAATCCTAACCTTCTATTATTCCAAGTGTATAATCTATTGGTTAATGGTATATCAATCAAATTTTCATTATTAAACCAATCTCTACAGTCAGTCATTGTTTGAGATATTATTTGTGATCCTCTAAATTTTTCTTCTAAATTTAGAAGGGCATTAAAATCCCCTCCTAAGCATATGTACATTGTTTGACAATTTGCCATGAATGCGTTGATTTCATCTTATAAAGTTTTCTTTTCTATTGTGGGAATTGGTCTGTAGACATTTATAAGAATAAGTTGGATGTCATTTCTAAAACTTTGAACTCTTCCACTCATCCAATTAGTTGATGATTTCAGCTTGCAATATTCTATCCTTTAGGGGTCCTTAAGGATCCCTATACCTCTTGATACTCCTATTGATTCTATAAATCTGATTTGTACAACCCAAGTTTCTTGCCAAACTTATCTCATTCTTCTTTATTTAATTTAGTTTCCTATATTAGAATTATTTTTGAGTCAAAGAGTGTTAGGTTGCGCTTGAACACACTCTTCTTGTTAGTGGTGTTTAGTCCCCTAACATTCCATGTGATCATCCTCATTGGTATGTGGGAAGGATCTTCCACTTCCCAACTTTAAGGATATCTCTGATTTTCTTTTGGTTTCCTTTTGTACCTATTGCAACTCTGAGTTTTGCTAGAGATTTTCCTCATTTTTTAAATTGTTTGCCACATCTTGATGCTACTATACCACCAATGATAGCCTCTATGTCTAATTTATCCTTTTTTTTTTTGCACTTTGTAGGTTGTAGGCTACTGATTCATCTACAATGTTCTTTTCATCTTCCTTGAGTTCTTTAATTTCTAATCACTTAAATAATTTGTATTGTGCTCATAATCTATGTCTAATTCTATTCGTTCTACTTTTCTATTTGAGTCTCATTTTCCTTGTCTTGTAGCTCTTGTATACCAAATTCTTCCCATATTAGCCTATTATTTTTATCCTACTTTCCTTTATTGTTAGATTTCTCATTATTTTCTAGTTCCTTTTGGTTGGCATCATTGAGTTTACTCAGGAAGGTTTCCACTTTTATCGGGATTAGATTTTTATTATGTTTTTCCATAACTTCATCCAATATAAGGTTCTATTGTGTTTCCAAAGGATCCTTCCCATTAGGCGGAGTTTGCCAAAATTTGTATGATTTCTATTTAGATTCTTTTTCTCTTTTCTTGATGGTGACATGCTCCCACCAATCTATTGTAGATGGGGGTAACTCACTCCATTCTTCCTTGCTGCTTACCTTCTTAGAAAATGGTGTGGCTTCAATTCTTTCCTTTTGTTTGAATTTCAGACTTCCTTCATTATATTGGTCTTCATCTAATGCAAAATTTATGTGTTCTTTATTGGTTTTTTTCAACTTTTTTTTAATCTCTGATTGGGGAGGCTCTTTGTTAAGGATATAGCGTATTTGGGATTTGTTGAGCTACCATTTTACACGATGCTAAATGGTAGGAATTCTTGCAAACTCCTCTCTTGAAAAGTTGATCTTGTAAATCGACTCCAAGGTTCCAGATGATCTTGGAACCCACTCAGTTGAAGATAAATGTGAATGTTCATGAGGAGGCCTTTGCTAGTTCATTTTAATTTCAGATGGAATGTAGAATCTGCACACTGTTTCAAAGATAACACTAAAAAGAACTATGTTTTTGTATTTTATATTTTTTTATGAATGTAATCTAACCGTGCAGCTAGTATGAAATCCTATTCTAACAAGGGTGTTAATAAATAAAAATAAAAAGAACTTAAAGCAAATACCATGAAATTCAAAGCAAATAACATGAAATTGAAATCTTAACGAACATAAACTACAGAAAATAATATGTCTGCTAGTTAAGCTTTTGAAGAAATCGGTGGGTAACCAATGAAAGTAGGAGCACTGGTTCCTCAATTCCACTAATGTAATCGTCGATGGGAAATTTCAATAACCAAATGATGTTTCACTCTTCATCAAATTGTAAGGCCACAGAAGATGTGCTCATGCGAGACAAAGAGTTATGTAGGGACAATTTGGTGATTTCTTCTCAAGCTCGATACATCAGCAAAATTCGTAAATCTGTAGCAAACACTAGAACTAAAAGATCACACAACCAGAAACAATGCACTAAACCTATGGCTCAATCACAATTCCATGAATAAAATTCACAAAAAAATATGACACATTCAGGCAAGAATTACTACACTCCAAATGCAAGCACCAAAAGCATAATTTTATTGCATAATAATGGCGGCCCTGATTACATATTACAATAGGGTATTTATAAAAAATTGTCTCCTCAATTTGTGTTGAGAGTGAGAGATATTCTTCATGCAATAAAATGCTTTTAATCAATAAAACAAACTAATTATATACAATCTAACAATTAATCTAGTGCTTAGTAGGACTCCATCCATATTTTATTCATTAATTGGATGCATGAGCCTTTACATGTCAAAAACAAAGAAATTATGAGAGAAGAAAGAGGAGGAAGCCTTCAGTCAAAGTAGGAGTGTCTAGAGGTGCCAAAAGTGGAAGCTAGTCCTTCACTAGGCATGTGTTGAAGTTAAACTATCATTAGAATGCATTCCCGATGCATGGAAAGCACTATTTTTGGAACAAGCAGTTAACTGTCGGTGCACCTCTAAATTGTGGACCTGCGTACCTATGCACTTGTAGAGCTGTGGAGCTATGGAGCTATAGACCTCAATAGGGTCAAAATCTCAAAATTTTACTGTGTCAAAATTGAAATTCTGGCATCTGGGTTTTGTTCTTCTTCATCCCAAAGCTATGTTTAGATGTTTGCCCTTGAATTTCTCTATAATCTCAATAATTTTAGCTGCATCTGGTAGATCTAAAGCCTCATATTTGTCTTTGACCTTCTGTCTATAATTGTCTACCTCAATTTGGGTGTCAGCAAAATCCCTGAGTTTGGTATCCAATTCTAACAATGCTTCTTCAGTTCTAAAGGCTTGTCAGATATCTTCATCAGTGGATGCTTCCTCAAAAGTCTTCTTAAAATTTTCTACCATAACCTCACTAGGCAATAAATTTTCTCATTCATAATCTTCAAAAATATCCAAGCACGCATCATTGTAGTGTCTCTCTACTTCAAAAATTTACTCTTGGGCTATGTCCTTGAGCCAATGGATCTCCTCATGTAATGTTTCCATTACTTTATTGTTATCTGCTATCTTCTCTATCCAGTCATCAATCATATCTAATTCTTCTCCTATATATACATCAATCAAAACCCAGTACCTTTGCCCCTTTATGGCTTGTAGAGTTTGTAAATCCTTACTCCAAGTCTGTACTTCATCCATAATCTTGAAGTCTTGCTTCAAAATTGCTATGATCTTACTTACATTCTCTTGTGTAGCATGTAATAACTTCAAACTCCCTGTAATAATCAAAACTCCTTTCTCCTCAAAACTTTCTTGCCATTGTTGATAGGCTCTCAAAAATGGATCCAGTTGTACACCTCCCCCCACTCTAAGTATGGTGTTCAAATTTTGCTCGGGGTGCTCAGGATCCAGAGGATCAACTACTTCAGCTAGATATCCCTTTAGGATCTCGACCTACCTTCAAAGTGTTTTGAGTTCAACCTCATCTTGTTCCATGTGTTTGAGGACCTCTTTGATTCCTATGGTCATCATTAATTGGGTTGAATCTTGTGTAAGCCTCCCCAACATAACATCCTTTAGTTTGTAATCCTTGAGACCAAGGCTTTCCATATCTATGTCTTTAGGAGGGATAGCCACTTTTGCAAAAAAATCCTAGTTCCATTTGCTAGTGACAAATGCCAACAGCATTGCCTCATGTGATGGAGACTCAAGTTTATTCAAAATCTCTGCAATGTCACAAATGTCTTTCTCTAAAGCACAGAATTGATGCTTAGTACTCCTAATTATTTCCTTCCAAATCCATCTAGGGATATGTTCTGCTGAAGACCTGGCTCTTGATGACGAAGGGGTATGTTCTACAACTTCCTTCCCTTTGTCTCTCTTGCTTGGAGTTGTCTCCTATTGAGAGGGCTCCCCTTTTGTAGCCTCAATTTCCATGGAGCTTGCAACTTGCACCTTAGTGTCTTGGGAAGGTGGTTGTGAATATTCCACTATTTGTCCCTCCTTCAATACTTCATCGATCGCCATTTGTTCCGGTCCCTCCTCCTGTGATGGTTCCTTCTGAACTTGCTCTTCTTCTAAACTCTGAAGTGGAGGAGTAACCAAGCTCTTATCTACCACTGTAATTTGTGGTGGAGATGGGGGAGTAAGATCAGGACCCTGTGTATCTAGTGACATCTGCATCTAGTCTTCCTATTGAGGTTCACCTATAGGGGTGTCCCTGATCTTATCCCCAATCAACTCTATACCCACAGGCATAAAATCAAAATCTAACATTGTAAAAACATCATCGCCCTCATCACTCTTCTCATCCACCCACTATTGTACTTCATCTTCCAAAGAAGAGAGTTCTAAAGGCTCTACTTAAGTGGATGGTGAGGTATCATGGCACTCTTTCTCCTTTATAGCTCAGTGGCTCTTGCTAGCTGAGTTCTTCCCTGTAGGAGCACTTGTTCCTCTTCCTCTTCTGGCTCTTCTTCCTCCTCCTCTTCATCTCCCTCTAGAATAGTTTCGGGAATAGATGGAGAAGGCACCAATCTTCTATTGATCCTTTGCCTCTTTTTCATCCAGATCTTAATCCTCTTCTTTTGTTTCTTGGAGGCAAAAGGAGAAGTTGGCTCTTCTTGCATAGGAGGAATGGAGACTTTTGCAATCTCTCCCTCTTCTGGTTGGATGGGCACAATGGGAGGCAATTGAGGTTCATCCTGGACTTGAGTAGCTCTAGGATCTTTGGACCCTTGTGCACTCTCTTCTTGCTACTGGGGAGGCGCCTGTTCTTCAACCTGTTCTATTTGAATTATTTGAGGGGAGGTCCTCTTTCTTTTGTTCTTTCCTTTCCTTTCTAGAGGGTGATAGTATCGAACCAGGTGATCAAGCTGGTATACTGTCTCAGGCCTAATAGGAGACTAGGCCACAACAGTAGGAATTATTACTTTCTTCCCTCTACCTCTTTCTAGGTGGGCATGTGCATGAAAGATTACTGTATCAGGTATTGGATCAAGTGGAAAAGGTTTCTTGATCCAATCCTTTGTCATTCTAACAACATGCCTTTCCTGATGATTAATATCCTCAGCCTCCTCCCTATCAACCTCAGTATTCATAATGGGTCTTTCTCCTATTTTATCTAAGTTGAATAGGGGGTCCGATGGCTCCTTCGAATCTTGTTGCCTTATCTCCTCTAGGATGTTCAACTGGAGAGCCTTCTCTACTAAATACAAAGTCATCCTACAATAGTCCCTTGTGCAGACATCATAATTGTTTGTGGCATTCATCCAATGATCTTCAATAGCATCCTCATGGTGGAATTCATTTCTTGCCAGACTCTCCACTCTCCTGATATTATCAAAATAGGGTCGGGGAGAGCTATATTCTTTGAGAGGATAATTCTCTCATTCCCACTCAAAGGACAAAATATCTTGTTTCCATTTCACCTAGTATGGTCCAATAACCAAAGGCCATGCCCAGCAAGGTCTCTGTTGTCTCTTTATCTTCTCATATGCTGACTCAATTTGCCTGGCAATCTCCAATAGCACCAATTTGTCACTTGGATATCTTGGGAGCTTCTTAGGATTGATGGAGGCACTAACTACCCTCAGATATGTGAACATTTTGAACTGGATGAAGTAGGCTCTAAGAACTATAGTCTGTGCTTTGGCTTCATCAGATAACCTCTTCCTATAATCTCCCTCAATGAATTAGATTATTACAAAAATGAATGCATCATTCATGATTCTATACTCCTTGCCCTATGCTGAGAGCTTCTTCTTTACCAGCTGAGGGTAGACTATGTATGGCCAAGCATTAGGATCCTGCATACTGCCTCTCTTATACAAACTGAGATAGTTTGTCGCCCTTACTGCAAGTAGGTATAACATTTAAGAAGTAATATAAAATTTCTTCCTGTCCTTTACTATCCTTAATTTCTCACACAAGTTTTCACTTAGTGTGGTGGCCCAGTCCAATGGTATCTTTACTACTTTGATGGTCTTAATGAAGTTGACCATAAAAGTGCTGAGGTGGCCTGTTGTGGGTAGTCCCATGACTCTGCTCAAAAGAATAATGGAATAACTAATATCCTCCTTCATATATCCCAAAGTCATATCAACTTTGCCTATTATCCTTCCCCTAGGAGGCCTTTCAATGAGGTAAGAGGATTGTATGATGTCTATCGCCTCCTGTTGGTGCTCCCTGTACCATCTCTCAACTACTTCATATGAGAGTCTAATGAACTGATCTGCTCTTGGGAGATGGAATACCCTCTCAATGTTATTAGGTTAGAGGTCCAACACAACTTCTCCTATGACACTCTTGACCACTCTCTCTTCAACAACAAAATGTTGCGCCAGTGTCATGATTAGTTCTGCTGACTGCACCGATACGGGATGCAAAGCTGCACTCACCAACCTAGAACGAATCAGTGAAGATACTAGAGCTAATCTCTTGGTGGGCTTATTGTAAATTCTAAGGAATTCTCCTAACTTAGTATGTCCCAAATCTATATCTCTGATTTCTGCGTGATCATCATGAAATCTTGATTTTGAGGGTATGCCTTGAAACTTGAACACGACGGGCTTGGGTGCCATTCTGAATGTGGATGCCATTTTAATCTCTGCATGACACAAAAAAAAAATGCTCATTAGGTCCATGATAAAACTTGGAAATCAAAACACAAATGCCTTCAATTTCACTAACAAAAGATAAGAAAATAAAAATAAAGAACAAAACGAAACTCCCAATTTGGGTGCTTTTATTTATTTTTTAAATCCATTTATTCTTTTTTTTAAATTTAATTTTTTAATTTTTTTAGTTTTTTAGGTTTTTTGGTGAGATGAAGAAATGTGTGGGTGGAAGTGCAAGTGTATGCATGAGCGGGCACGACATGCATGCGAGTGGTGCACAGTGCATGCCCGTGGCTAGTAGTGGGCGGTTAGGGTTTTATGCAAAGCATGAGCTGCGGAGGGAGGCACGTGTTAGGTGGAGTTTTTCCACCATGGGCACAGAGCACGTGCGGTGGCATTTTGGCATCACGGGTGCAAACTGCACGTAAAGTGGAGTGTTGGCATGATGGGTGCAAAGCACGCAGCACACGCTATGGCTTGTTTTGGCACCGTGGGTGCAAAGCATGCAGGCAAAGCTTGTGTTGGTGTCGTGAGTGCAAAGTGCACATGCGATGGAGTGTTGGTGCCATGGGCAATGGGCAGTTATGCCAAAAGGCGCATAGCGCCAAAGGAAGGGAGCAAGGTGGTGCCAATATTGTGTTTACCTTAGTGCACTCGGTGAAGCCCAAAAAAATGAGAATGAAAAATGATAAGTGTTGAGGCAGGGAGGTGGGGGGTTTTATAACCCCTTGCCCACCTGCAGCCCTGCGCGGGTGCATGGTGCGCACCTCCCGTGCACTTGCGCATGAAAAATTATTTTTATTATTATTTTTTTTGAATTTTATATTTTTATATCTTTTTCTATTTTTCAATTTTTTGTCTTTTTCATTTTTTTGATCTTTTATATTTTTTTTCTAATTTTTTGGGTTTTTCAATTTTTGACTCTAACACTTTCTTGAATCTCGAATTGTGAGTTCAGGAGTTCAAAAAAATTAGGGGATTCCCATTCCAGAGTAGGGAATGGGGTGTGTGTTTTGGAACCACAAAAAATAGCCTCGAAAAAAAAAGGAAAAAATGACCAAGGCATTTCTTCATTAGCAAACATTCGTCCAACGTGTGTCAAACACCAACTGAACTTTGAACACCTCGAGCATATTTCAGATGACTTTACAATCAAAAATCTAGAATTAAAAACCTTCAAGCTCTATGTGTGATTCGTGTATTTATTCCCTTTGACATCTCAGGATGCAGTCTTTCAAAGTTTTCTGACAACTCAAAAATGATCTTCCACCCCTCTTGACCCATCCATCTAGAATCTTCATGAAGGTTGTTTATTAATCACTGTTTGACCAGATGAGAGAATCAGTTTGAGGGCTCTTAGTGGGGTGCCATGTTCTTTTTTATCTTCTTGGCCAATTTGAATAATCACTCCATGAAGTTTTGATGAACTCATTTTTAGGATGCAAGATACTTTGTTTTGAAAACATACCTTTTGCCAATTCGGATCTTTAGAATCCTTCAGTCTTAACAGTGTACTTTTCTCTCTTTTTTTCCTTTTTTTTTTGTGTATCTTGACTATGCTTAGACTATGTAGTCAAGACATTAGTGTTGTTTCTCAAATTTGATCTTTCGTGAACATCCCTTGCATTCCCCTTTTAGAAATTTTTAGAAACTCTCACACCAAACAATGATCTTAGAAACCTTTCGAGAAGACCCCTCTTGTTTGAACCATTTGGGGCTTGGATCATTCTTCATCATCTTTGACTTCAATTTAACAACACCTAAAAAAATCAACTTTTAGATTTAAAAAGTGTTGAGAACTTATTGGTCTAGACTTCTAATTCCTAAACTGAAAATCCCCTATTTTTTGCAAGGAATATTCATTGCTCGATTGGTATAAGACACACAATCATCCAAATGTCTTGACAAAGAAATACCTCTTCTTGAAATTGGAATCAAAGAGTGGTTAGTAAAATCTTGAGAGAAAATCTCAAGTACACCTTACCCCCCAGGGCTGACACAACTTTGAAAAGTAACACATGACTGAAAGCAAAAACACAATATGAAAGCAAAACACACTTGCAAAAAATAAACACACTTGCAGGAATAAAAATCCAAGCTAAATGCAAAAATAAAATCTAACTAATTTTTTATTTTTTTGTCTTTTAGGCCTCAAAATAATGCTTCAAAAACTGCCCATTAACAAGAAAAGGAAGAAATCCCCCTTGTAAGGAATTGAGCCTAAAAGTGTTTTCTCCGAGAATTTTTGTGAGCAGATAAGGGCATGTCCACAAATGTTGAAACTTGTTATGGTTTCCTCGATTTTCTTTCACCTTATCCTAGAGTAGAACAAGGTTAGAAATTCTGAATGATTTAATTGTGGCTCTCTTATCAAACCATCTTTTCATAATAGCTTAATGTTTAGCCATGTGCTCCAATGCGATTGTCTATTTCTCATCCATCTCTAAAAGATTTAGCAATCTGATTTGTACTTTGTCAGCATCTTCAACATACCCACTCATGAATTTCAAAACAAGAATCCTTAGGTTAAGTGGGAACACTAGTTCTTGTCCATAGACAAGCAAATATGGAGAAGTCCCCAAGGCATTTTTTAATCTCACTCAATCTGTCCATAGGGCATATTTGAGTTGCATATGCCAATCCCTAGGATTTTCCTTCAATAGTCATCTTATTACTATGATCAAGTTCTTGTTTCTAGATTTTGCTACCCCATTTCCTTACAGGTGTAATTTGAAGAGAACTTGATAATGACTTGATTTTCAAATGCCCATTGGGTCAAAAATGCAAATGCGAAAGTAGACCCATTATCACATACAAGGGCGAAAGGCATTCTAAATCTAGTAACAATGTGTTCTTCCAAGAAGTTTGTTACCACCTTAGCAGAGCCATGTCCAAATGTTTCTGCTTCTGTCCATCGTGTGCAATAATTTGTAGCTGTGAGAATAAATGCATGTCCAGTTGATGATGGTGGGTTGACCAAACCAATGAAATTCAGCCCCCACTTTGCGAAGGGATGTGTCTTGTACATAGGTTGTAAGGGCATTGTCAAATTCCTTTCTCTATTGGCACTGGTTTGACAAATATGACAAGAGCGTATATGCTCGAAAGTGTCTTTGAATATCGAGGGCCAAAAATAACCCGATCTTAGATCATGTGAGTCATTGCTTCTGCTAAACCATGTCCTGTACCATACTTGTCATGAAAGTGTTCCAAGACTTCCTTTGCTTCCATGGCCTAAACATTTTAGATAAATCCCTTCATAGTTTCTCTTACACAACTTGTTGTCACATAGCATGTAGGATTCACACTTCATTTTAAGTCCCCTACATTGTGAACTATTCATCCAACTAGGACATTGGTCCTATAGAAGATAATAAACAATGTCTTGATACCAAACATCTATCACCACACCTTGACCAATACCAACTTGAGATACAATCCTCTTATCCTGATCATCTTCATTTGTTTCACTAAAAAACTTGAACTCCTTTTCATTCCCATCCTGGTTATCAACTATCATTCTTGACAACCCTTGACCTCTTACTAATCTCATAGGCTGAATTTTGAGATCAAATTCTTGAAGTATGGCCATCCATTTACCTCTCCTTTCACCAAGTTTATTCTGCATCAAAAGTGTCTTTATTGTTGGATCAGGTACAATTGCATACACCTTACTTCTTAGTATGTAATGATGGAACTTCTTCACAGCCTTGATTAATGCAAAGGATTGTTTATCAAGGTTTGAATAATTCAACTCGGCATTCTTTATAGGGCAACTCATAAAAGCAATTGGTCTTTCATCTTCCTTTTCTTTATTTTGTGTCAGAATTCTAGCACAAGAGTGTTTTAAAGCAAAAGAATATATCTTAAAAGGTAACTTGTAATCAGGACTTACTAAGATTAGAGCCATCAAAATGGACACTTTGATATCTTTGAATGATTTCTTTATCTCTAGAACCCATTCCATTTTAGCCCCCTTTTTGAGTAAATCATTAAGGGGACAAATTATTTTTGCAAATCTGCTTATGAATTTCCAAACAAAATTTATCTTCCCAAAGAAAGACTTGAGTTCTTTTTGACTACGGGGAGGTGACAACTTTAGAATAGCTTCAATTCTATCAGGATCGACGGAGATCCTAGCCTCAAAAATGATATGACCTAGGAGCTTTCCTTTAGTAACCCCAAATGAATATTTCTTGGGATTAAGGGATATGCCATATCTGTGGCATCTATTGAATACCCGCCTTAAATCAGCAATGTGAGTGCTTTGATCTTTTGAAAAGATGATTAAATCATCCATGTAGATGACTATACACTTATTTACCAATCCCTTAAAAGCCTCATCCATGGCTCGTTGAAACATAGCTCTTGCGTTAATCAGTCTGAAAGGCATTCTCCTGTAGGCAAAAGTTCCCCATTTAGTTGTGAAAGTTGTCTTTAGTCGATCTTCTTCTTCAGCCATCACTCATTATATCTTGAATATCTGTCTAAAAAAGACATCATTTTTGAACCATTTACAATTTGCAAAACCTCATCAAGTTAGAGCAGAGGATAATTGTCCTTTTGAGATGCCAGGTTCAAGCTATGAAAATCAACACAAAGGCGAACCTCTCTAGTCTTCTTCCGCATAGGAACCAAGTTAGCCACCCATGTAGAATGGCGAACGGGAAATATGATCTTTGCATCCAGCAATTTCTTGACTTCCTTTAGTATTAGGGACTCAAGGATGGGATTGATAGGTCTTTGCCTTTGTCAAAAAGGCTTGCCATCTAGTTTCAATGGGATATCATGAGTTATAATCTCGAGGTCGTATGTCTTTATCTCTTCATAGCTCCAAGCAATTACATCCTTATACTTTGTAAGAAACTTAAGCATTTCTTTCCTTTCTTATGTATTACATGGTTTCCCTATTCTGACCATCCTCGGATCTTCTTTAGTTCCTAAGTTGTATTCATCACACTCCTCGATACCCTTTTCTTGGATCGTCCTTTTATTAAGTGTTGATTCATCACGATAAAAAATGCATTCTAACTCAACCATCCCCTTGGGAATAATGTTAGTCTTTAAATTCAGGATCCCATTTTCATCTTCAAGTTCATCATCCTCAGGTTTGTCATCTAGATTGTCATCAATTTCTTGCCCTTTAAAGTGACTATTGTACATGATAAATTCAAGTATGTGTTGATCGTCCTGAAAGACTTGAAAGTTGGTAATATTGTCTAGAATAGATGGGGCAGCAACCAACTCTACTGAAAATCTTTTCAACTTTGTTCTTTTGACTGATTGTAATGTGCTTGTTGAAATAGTGAGAGCATCCGCTACCATATTCTTCCTCCTTGGAATGCACCTTATGTTTAAAGCTTTAAAAATTATCCAGTAAATCCCATACTCTCTTCCTGTAAGAAAGGTTATTGTTGCAAGAGTATAATGATTTTACTTGATGAATAACCAATTGAGAATCTCCTTCAATTATAAGAGTCATGACTCCTTTCTTGAGTGCAAAGATAAGTCCTCGGATCAACGATTTGTATTCTGCAGCATTGTTAGTACATCTAAACTATAATCGATATGCTATGTAAAAGGACTTACCTTTTGGATTAACCAATTTTATACCTGCTCCAGCACCTAATTTGAAATTGGAACCATTGAAATGAAGTGTCTAGATTGGATCTTCCTTGGGCTTCTTAACCTTGTGTTTGTTCATTCTTAACTTTTCTTTCATTTAAGAGTTAAAAGATTGTCTCTTGGGAATCTATTGCAACTTCTCACAAGGTGGACTTGATGATTCCCCATTGTAACATGTTGATAGAGGAAATGCATGTTTTTCTTGTTTTTCTTGAATTTCTTCTATAAATTCCTCAATTTCATCTGTTTTGGGTTTAGGATGAATGACAATCAAAGTCCACCCCTTTCCCTTCACGTACCATCTTCTTCTCTGAATCTTGATCATTTCTGAGGGAGGAGAAGACAAACCTCCACCATTAGAAGAGGTATCACTATATGATAAATTTATTAGATCTTCAATTTCCTCTTCGATCTTTGTTGACTGAGTTGAGTTTATATGACTTTGATCTCCCACCAGTCTCTCTTCCAGAATTTGATTATCCTTGCCTTGCATCCTATGTGTTAACACTTTTGCGACCGCTTCTTGGCATGATGAGCATTCAAATTCAAAGTGGCTAACTTTATGTAATCGACAAAATCATAGGAGGAGTGAGATGCTAGGATCAGCTCCTTCTCCCAAGCATTGTAAATTAATCACCATATTATCTATGAATTGTTTCATGATCTCATCCCTTGGGATTGGTATCTTGAGTTCCTTATCCTGATCTTGGGATGCTTGGATTGGAATAGTCTCGAATGCCATCACCTTGTATGAGCCCAAATCTAATTGTAAGAATGCTATCTCATTCTGGGCATTGTAGTCTGTAATCATCATTTTCAATTTGGGTTCTGCATCTATCTTGATTTGATTGTTCAATCCTTTCCATGGTAACCATAACTAAGTGAAATTCGTAGAAAACCATCCTCTTAGGCATTTCATCCATTCTCTACTTAGGAGCAATCCATACATCTCTAGAATATCCACCACATGTATATCAATGACATCTTGAATATGGGGATTGACTGTCAACTGTATTCGAATGTCTTTCAACACGTCAATGACTTTTACCTCCATTTTGTCCAACTGTATCACTATCCTATTGGAAGGTTGAAGACTTACTGCTAACCTTTGCGCTATTGATGGTGCCATGACATTACATGAGGCTCCTAAATCAATCAAACAATTGTGGAGATTCTTTCCATATATCCTGATGCTGAACAAAAACAGGGGTACTTCCACCTTGTCTATAAACATAGTGGGCATCGCTTCTGCTGCATTGACTTGTTGAGACACTATCTTTTAAGGGATAGTATTTGTATTGTGGTATACCTTTGTATCATCCAGAGTCTTCATGAGTGCTTCTCGCTGTTGTGGACAATTTTGCAACATGGAAAACATGGACATATTGGCTTTGGTTCATTTCAAGTCTTCAACGACGTTATACTTTTTAGTAGACCAAGCACGATTCTTCAATATTTTTGATACATTTGCTTGATTCTAATTCTGTTGTCCTCCGTATGGTGGCCTAACTAGTGCCAGATTGTTACTTGCTCTCGTATCGGGAGGAGTTGGTTGTAAAGCTAGAGGAATCCCATCTGTCAAAGGTTCATTTCTATTTCTCAGATTATATGTATTTCAATTGTAATTGCAAAAATAAAACATCTTATCATGTTGAAGATCAAGTTCTTGACTGAATGGAAAAGAGAACTCTTCGCTAGCGGGTTGTTCTACCTGTACATTCTATGTAGAATCATAGGATTCTAGTAACATAGTGTTAAATTGCATAGGCAAAGCATTATCATTCACTTGAGAGTTTTGAGTCATTTCTTGATTCCCATTGTAATGTGAACCATATTTGTTGGGTGCATTATGACCATCATCATACTGATTGATATTTGCATACTGAACATTGTTATTGTTGTTGTCGACTAGAATGCTTCCATTATTTGGTCAAGTGTTCCATTGTTGGTTCTATCTTTGGAAGCCATTATTATGATCAAGAGGATTGGATTTGTTCCCCTCATTGTTGTTTCCTGCATTATTTTCATTGTTCCCATTGAAGTTCCTGTTATAATTTTGGCCATAATTGTTATTGTAGGTACTAGCATTGTTCCTTGGAAAGTTTTTGTTCTATCCTTGCGATAACCTTAGATGAGTCAGTTCATTATTCATTTGGGACATAGTCTTTTTCATCTAACCAAACTCGAAAACAAAACCATTGTCTGCTTCAGCGGGTGCTACTGGCTTTTGCTTAAAGAAGGTAGCTTTTGGAGGTTCAAACCCCAGATATGTTAGAGTGGGATTTTGCAAAGTGGGTTCTTTTTGTAATGGAACTAGATTCATAGGTATGAACTGACTAGGCATCATGGGTACTCTAACAAGGTATGTTGGCATCATTGTGATAGCTAGAGCTGGAAGCATTAACCCTCCTCCATTAGGATTAGCTTTCTTAGTGAAGGTAATTGCCTCTATGAAGACTTTATCCAATGTGTTGATATTTGTTGTAGGAAGTCTTCTTAGAAAAATTGTAGTAAGATGGTCTATAGCATTTAGATAAATTTGAATAGCGGCTTCAACTGGTATAGTGTATGGCATCTCTAGTTTGTGATATGTCATATGAAAGCGATGGTTGAAGCAAGAAAATGTCTCAACTAGGTCTCTTTTGATTGATATGAATTGTTGATGTATCACAGTTGGGTTGATGAATGTTTTAAATTGTTCTACGAACAATTTTTCAAAAGTATCCCAATCTCCAATGCATCCAGGTGGTAGATTAATGTACCAATTGAAGGTAATTTCCCCCAAGGAGTGGGAGAATAAATGAAGAACCACACCCTCGTTAGCAATCTGCTTGCGGTTGCAAATTTCCTTGAATATCTTGATGTGATATTCGACAGTTCGTGTCTCACCATAGATGAATCTTGGGCAAAACTTCTCATGATTCTTAGGAAGGTCATGGAGTGCACCTCTCAAGTTTATTGGTGAGTCTACGGCGTTCATGAAAAAGGCCATTGGAGGGTTTGGTAGACCTAAAGGTGGTTGTTGAGGAGTAGCTATTGGAATATGTGGTGGTCCACCAGGTGGTTGGAGTAGAGGTGGAGTTGAAGAAGATGATGAAATTTTGAATGGAAGTGGTTGAATTCGAGGTATTCCCTTGTCATTACGTGGTTTGCAAAAGTGGGTAAGCTCAAGAAACTCATGTGCACTTGGTGTAGATCTTAACACTCAGTGAAATAGAGATTTCAGATCAATATCCTCCAGTTTGCACCAATTCTAGAAAAAGTGCACCTCTATAGAAGTACACTTCCTCACCTCTCTAAATTTTATGCACCATAGAGTTTTGTGCTCCTACGGACCTGTGAAGTTGGAGATCTGCAAACCTACATACCCACGGATCTATAAACTTGTGTACCTACGAAGCTGCAAACCTGCAGACTTGAATTTCTCAAAAACTCAAAAAAAATTCTAAACTTGTGGGAAGCGCAATTTTTTTTTTAAAAAAGTGTAGAATTTAGAAACTTTGGAAAATTTTCCACTTTTCTCCAAGATCTAAAAGTGCGGCCATCCTTTTAGCACCACTTTTGTTGAGCTATCATTCTACATGATGCTAAATGGTAGGAATTCTTGCGAACTCCTCTCTTGAAAAGCTAATCTTGTGAATCGACTCCAAGGTTCTAGGTGATCTTGCAACCTACTGGAACCCACTCAGTTGAAGATAAATGTGAATGTTCATGAGGAGGCCTTTGCTGGTTCATTTTAATTTTGGATAGAATGTAGAATCTGCACATTGTTTCAAAAATAAAATTGAAAAGAACTTTGTTTTTGTATTTTACGGTTTTTTATGAATGCAATCTAACCGTGTAGCTAGTATGAAATCCTATTCTGACAAGGGGGTTAATAAAGAAAAATAACAAGAACTTAAAGAAAATAACATGAAATTCAAAGCAAATAACATGAAATTGAAATCCTAATGGACATAAACTACAAAAAACAACACATCTGCCAGTTAAGCTTTTGAATAAATCGATGGATAACCAATGAAAGTAGGAAAAATGCTTCCTCAATTCCACTGATGCAATCATCGATGGGAAATTTCAATAACCGAATGATGTTTCACTCTTCATCAAATAGCAAGGCCACGAAAAGTGTGCTCATGTGAGAGAAAGAGTTATGCAGGCACAATTTGGTGATTTCTTCTCAAGCTCAATACATCAGCAAAATTCATAAATTTGTAGCAAACACTAGAACTAAAAGATTGTACAACCAGAAATGATGCAATAAACCTTTGGCTCAATCACAATTCCATGAATAAAGTTCAAAAAAAAAATGACACATTCAGGCAAGAATTACTACACTCCAAATGCAAGCACCAAAAGCATAATTTTATTGCATAATAAGGCGGCCCTAATTACATATTACAATAGGGTATTTATAAGAAATCGTCTCCTCAATTTGTGTTGAGAGTGAGAGATATTCTTCATGCAATAAAATGTTTTTAATCAATAAAACAAACTAATTGTATACAATCTAACAATTAATCTGGTGCTTAGTAGGACTCCATCCATATTTTATTCATTAATTGGATGCATGAACCTTTACATGTCAAAAAAAAAGAAATTATAAGAGAAGAAAGAGGAGGAAGCCTTCAATCAAAGTAGGAGTGTTTGGAGGTGCCAAAATTGGAAGCTGGTCCTTCACTAGGCATGTGTTGAAGTTAAACTGTCATAAAAATGCATTCCCGATGCATGGAAAGCGCTATTTTTGGAACAAGTAGTTAACTATCAGTGTACCTCTAAATTATGGAGCTATGGACCTATGTACCTATGGACTTGGGCACCTACAAAGCTACGAAGCTTTGGAGCCGTGGACCTCAACAGGGTCAAAATGTCAAAATTTTACTAAGTGTCAAAATTGAAATTCTGGCATCTGGGTTTTGTTCTTCTTCATTTCAAAGCTATGTTTGGATGTTTACCCTTGAATTTCTCTATAATATCAATAATTTTAGCCACATCTGGTAGATCTAAAGCCTCATATTTTTCTTTGACCTTCTATCTATAATTATCTACCTCAATTCAAGTGTCAACAAAATCCCCAAGTTTGGTATCCAATTCTAACAATGCTTCTTCAATTTTGAAGGCTTGTTGGATATCTTCATCACTGGATGCTTCCTCAAAAGTCTTCTTAAAATTTTCTACCACAACCTCAATAAGCAATAACTTTTCTCGTTCATCTTCAAAAATATCCAAGCACTCATCACTGTAGTGTCTCTTTGCTTCCAAAATTTGCTCTTGGGCTTGGTCCTTGAGCCGATGGATCTCCTCATGTAATGTTTCCATTATTTTATTGCTATCCGCTATCTTCTCTATCCAGTCATCAATCATATCTAATTCTTCTCTCATATATCATCAATCAAAACCTGGTACCTTTGCACTTTTATGGCTTGTAGAGTTTGAAAATCCTTACTCCAAGCCTGTACTTCATCCACAATCCCAAAGTCCTACTTCAAAATTGCTATGATCTTACTTACGTTCTCTTGCATAGCATGAAGTAACTTCAAATTCCCTATAATAATCAAAACTCCTTTCTCCTCAAAAATTTCCCGCCATTGATGATAGGCTCTCAAAAATCAATTCAATTGTACACCTCCCCCCTCTCTAAATATGGTGTTCAAAGTCTGATCGGGGTGCTCAGGATCCAAAGGACCAACTACTTCTATTAGATATCCCTTTAGGATCTCCACCTACCTTCGAAGTGTTTAGAGTTTGGCCTCATCCTTTTTCATGTGTTTGAGGACCTCTTTGACTCCCATGGTCATCATTAATCAAGCTGAATCCCATGTAGGCCTCCCCAACATAACATCCTTTAGTTTGTAATCCTTGAGACCAAGGCTTTCCGCATCTGTGTCTTTAGGAGGGACAGCCACTTGTGTAAATAATTCCTGGTTCTGTGTGCTAGTGACAAATGCCAACGTTGTTGCCTCGTAGGTTTATTCAAAATCTCTGAAATGTCACAAATGTCTTCCTCTAAAGCACGGAATTGAGGCTTAGTACTCCTCATTATTTCCTTTTGGATCCATCTAGGGATGCATTTTGCTAAAGAATTGGCTCTTGATGATGAAGGGGTATGTTCTACAACTTCCTTCCCTTTGTTGCTCCTACTTGGAGTTGTCTCCTGTTGGGAGGGCTCCCCTTCTGTAGCCTCAATTTTTGTGGATCTTGCAGCTTGCACCTTAGTGTCTTGGGAAGGTGGTTGTGAATATTCCACTATTTGTCCCTCCTTCAATACTTCATCGGTCACCATTTTTTATGGTCCCTCCTCTTGTGATGGTTCCTTTTGAACCTACTCTTCTTCTAAATTCTATGGTGGAAGAGTAACTGAGCCCTTATCTACCACCATAATTTGTGATGGAGTAAGATCAGGAACTTGTGTATTTGGTGGCATCTACGTCCAGTCTTCCTATTGACGTTCACCTCTAGGGGTGTCCCTAATCTTATCCCCAATCAACTCTGTACCCATGGGCGTAAAATCATAATATAACATTGTGAAAATGTCATTGCAATCATCACTCTGCTCATCCACCCACTATTGTACTTCATCTTTCAAAGAAGAGAGTTCTAAAGGTTCTACTTGGGTGGATGGCAAGGTACCCATGGCACTCTTTCTCCTTTGTAGCTCAGTGGCGCTTGCTAGCTAACTCCATCCCTGTAGGGGCACTTGTCCCTCTTCCTCTTATGACTCTTCTTCCTCCTCCTCTTTGTCTCCCTCTAGAATAGTTTCAAGAATAGATGGAGAAGGCACCAATCTTTTGTTGATCATTTGCCTCTTTCTCATCTAAATCTTAATCCTCTTCTTTTGTTTCTTGGAGGCAGAAGGAGAAGTTGGCTCTTCTTGCATAGGAGGAATGGATAGTTGTGAAATCTCTCCCTCTTCTAGTTGGATGGGCACAATGGGAGGCAATTGAGGTTCATCCTGGACTTGAGTAGCTCCAGGATCTTCAGACCCTTATGCACTCTCTTCTTGCTGCTAGGGAGGCACCTGTTCTTCAACCTATTCTATTTGAATTCTTTGAGGGGAGGTCCTCTTTCTTTTGTTCTTTCCCTTCATTTTTGGAGGGTGATAGCATCCAACTTGGCAATCAAGTTGGTATACTATCTCGGGCCTGATAGGAGACTAGGCCGCAAAGGTAGGAATTGTTACTTTCTTCCCTCTACCTCTTTCTGGGCAGGCATGCGCATAAAATATTACTGTATCAGGTTTTGGATCAAGTGGAACAGGTTTCTTGATCCAATCGTTCATCATTCCGATGACATGCCTCACTTGATGATTAATATCATCAGCCTCCTCCCTGTCAACCTCAACATTCATAATGGGCCTTTCTCCTATTTTATCTGAGTTGAACAGGGGGTCTAGTAGCTCCTTCAAATCTTGTTGCCTTATCTCCTTCAAGATGTTCAACTAGAGAGCCTTTTCTGCTAAATACAAAGTCATCCTACAATAGTCCCTTATGTGGACATCATAATTATTTGTGGCATTCATCTAGTAATCTTCAACAACATCCTCATGGTGAAATTCCTTTACTGCCAGACTATTCACTCTCTTGATTTTATCAAAATAGGGTTGGGGAGAGTTGTATACTTTGAGAGGATAATTCTCTCATTCCCACTCAAAGGACAAAATATCTTGTTTTTGTTTCACCTGGTATGGTCCAATGACCAAAGGCCATGCCCAGCAAGGTCTTTGTTGTCTCTTTATCTTCTCATATGCTGACTCAATTTGCCAAGCAATCTCCAATAGCACCAGTTTGTCACTTGGATATCTTGGGAGCTTCTTAGAATTGATGGAGGCACCAACTACCTTCATATATGTGAACATTTTGAACTGGATGAAGTAGGCTCTAAGGACTATAATCTATGCTTTGGCTTCATCAGATAACCTCTTCCCATAATCTCCCTCAATGAATCGAATGATCGCAAAAATGAATGCATCATTCATGATTCTATACTCCTTGCTCTATGCTGAGAGCTTCTTCTTTACCAGCTGAGGGTAGACTATGTATGGCCAGGCATTAGGATCCTGCATACTCCCTCTCCTATACAAAATAAGATAGTTTGTCACCCTTGCTACAAGAAGGTATACCATGTAAGAAGTCATATAAAACTTCTTCTTGTCCTTTACTGTCCTCAATTGCTCACACAAGTTTTCACTTAGTGTGGTGGCCCAGTCCAATGGTATCTTTGCTGCTTTGATGGTCTCAATAAAGTTGACCATAAAAGTGCTGAGGTGGCCTACTATGGGTAGTCCCATGACTCTGCTCAAAAAAATAATGGAATAACCAATATCCTCCTTCATATATCCCCGAGTCATGTCAACTTTGCCTATTATCCTTCCCTTAGGAGGCTTCTCAATGAGGTAAGAGGATTGTATGATGTCTATCACCTCCTATTGGTGCTCCCTATACCATCTCTCAACTGCTTCATATGAGAGTCTAATGAGCTGATATGCTCTTGGGAGATGGAAGACCCTCTCAATGTTATCAGGTTGGAGGTCCAACACAACTTCTACTATGACACTCTTGACCACTCTCTCTTCAACAACAAAATGTTTCACCAGTGTCATGATTAGTTCTGCTAACTGCACTGATATGGGATGTGAAGTTGCACTCACCAGCCTGGAACGAATCGGTGAAGATACTAGAGTTGATCTCTCGGTGGGCTTATTGCAAATTCTTAGGAATTCTCCTAAGTCAGTATGTCCCAAATCTATATCTCTGATTTCTGCGTGATCATCATGAAAACTTGATTTCAAGGGTGTATGCCTTGAAACTTGAACATGACGGGCTTGGGTGCCATTCTGGATGTGGATGCCATTTTAATCTCTACGCGACATATAAAAAAATGCTCATTAGGTCCTTGATAAAACTTGGAAATCAAAACAAAAACTCCTTTAATTTCACTAACAAAAGATAAGAAAATAAAAATTAAAATAAAGAACAAAACGAAATGCCCAATTTGGGTGCTTTTATTTATTTTTTAAATCTTTTTTTTCTTTTTTTAAATTTTTTTTTAGCTTTTAGGTTTTTTGGTGATTTTCACTCTTCTAAAGTGAGCCCTGGTAGGAACCAACCTGTTTAAAGGTTTCAAAACACACTGTTAGGAGTGACCTTGTTAGAGAATTTAATCACCCTATTAGGAGTGGCCTTGCAAGAGATCTTTAGAACAATTCAATCGAACCGTCACCTTGTTAGAGGATTTACAAATGGTTGTTAGACCAACTCTATTAAGAGATTTAGGAATCACTACTACAATGGTGAGAAAGTATCAATGAAATGACCTAAATGAGATGCAACTAAATTGCTTATTACAAATCTATGTTCTGCTTCACTAGATCCTTCCTAATCAAATAAAATTTTGCTGCTCCTCAAAGATATGTAACCATCCTTCAAAGTTTGCTCACACTTTCCTCTTCAATCAATACACTTGCATACTTTCTCATGCACTTTGAATTCTCAACTTGATCTTTCATATATAGACCTTACAGATTAGCAAGTCGGCCCAATTATAAGTTACAATCACCAATAATCATTACCTTAGTTGGCTAGAATCATTACTTGAAATAATTAAACTTTATTTCCCAAAACAACAAAATCCTTCATTGGCTAACCCTGCTCGATAAACATTGTTCTTGAAAAGATTTCTTGTGTTGACCAACAAAAGCTTGGTTAACACAACGATCTTGTGAAATCCTTTGGTGATCAAGTGAACTTGGTAAACACTAACTCCCCTTCATTAACCATGAGAGCTCAATTAATACTACTTGCTGCCACATTTTCCTTCGACACCCAAGTGAGCTCGGTAGACACTGTCTACGCAGAGTAATTTCCAAGAATGCTCGGTAGACACAGAAATTTGCTTTGCTGACCAATTGAACTCAATAGATACTTACTGCCAACTTATATGAAATTTGTGTAACATCAAAGACAACACACAATTAGACAATTGTATCCAATAATCTCCCTCTTTGGCATTGATGGTAACACAACATGTCATAGCACATTGAAATTTGAAAACAAGACTTTCTCTGATAGAAATTTTCTCCCTCTTAGATTTTATGCCACAAACTTCTTTAATGTAGTAATCTCCCTCTGTGAAGGAATTACATAGCTTATTCTCCAAAACAGAAAACTCTCCCACAAACAAATTTTAGAAAGATATGACAGTAAACTCTCCCTCTTTAACAACACATGCCAAAGATGACACATACCAAATGAGTATCAATGTACCTCGAGTATTGATTCATATGCAATATTCCCTTAACTATGCTACATTAATTGATAGATCTTCAACTTGGTTCCTATTGATGCATCACTAAAACTTTATTTTAGTGAGCTTTAGATAGAGGAATGACCCCTAACTTACCTCTTAGATACAAGAATGCATCCTTAGGTAATGGCTTGGTGAATATGTCCGCAATCTATTCTTTTGTATGGATATATTCCAATTTGATTTCTTTGTCCTGCACCAATTCTCTGACAAAGTGGTACTTTCTAGCAATGTGCTTAGTTTTGGAATGCATCACTGGATTCTTTGATATGTTAATTTCACTTGTGTTATCACAAAACTTAACAACTGGTTCTTTGATCTCAACCTTCATGTCTTCCAACAACTATTTAAACCAAACAATATTAGAATAGTTCACTGCTACTGCAACATACTTTGCTTTTGTTGTAGATTGAGATGTGAAATTTTTCTTTTTACTTGTCCAAAATATCAACCTTTTTCCAAGAAAGAATGCTCCACCACCTGTACTATTTCTGTTATCAATGTTTCCTGCCCAATCAGCATTAGTAAACACTTTTAAGTACAAATTTCTCCAAATTTATACCATAAGCCATAATCTCCAGTGCCTTTCAAGTATCTCAAGATCCTTTTGATTGTCATAATATGATTTTCTCTGGGTTTTGCTGAAAATTTTGCCACTATACCAACTGCAAGAGCAATATCAGGCCTTGTATGAACTACATACTGCAATTTTCCAATCATTGATTTATATAAGGTTTGATCTACCTCTTTTGAATCATCATCTTTGGTAAGCTTTAGTCCAGTACACATGGGGGTTCCAACTAGTTTTGAATCTTCCATACCAAACTTCTTGAGTATCTCCTTGATAGACTTAGACTAAGTGATGTAGATACCATTCTTGCTCTATTGAATTTGAAGACCAACAAAGAACTTAATCTCACCAAATATAGACATTTCAAATTCTTTGTTCATTTTCTCTAAAAATTCTTTGCATAGATCATCATTCCATGTAAACAAAGTGTCATCCACAAATATTTCTACCAAAACAATCTTGTTGTTTGGTCCTTCCTTAATGTACAAGCTAATGTTATCATTAGTTCTCTGGGAACCAATCTGAATAAGGTAGTTATGCAATATTTCATACCATGTTCTAGGGGCTTGTTTCAAACCATATAATGCTTTGTATAATTTGTAGAACATGTCCTTTTTGTTTGGATCAATAAAACCTTCAGGTTGTTCAATGTAGACTTCGTCATCTAGAATACCATTAAGAAATGTTGATTTAACATCCATCTGATATACCTTAAATCCTTTATATGCAGCATATGCAAGTAAGGTCCTGATACCTTCCAATCTTGCAACAAAAGAAAAAGCCTCACTATAATTGATTCCTTCTTCTTGAGATTACCCTTTACATACCAATCTAGCTTTGTTTCTTGATACCTTACCATCTTCATTCAACTTATTCCTGAATACCCATTTTGTTCCAATCACATTTTTATCTTTAGGCCTAAGTACAAGAGTCCAGGTTTTGTTTTTCTCTATTTGCTCTATCTCTTTATTCATAGCCTCAATCCAATTTTCATTTTCCAATGCATCTTTGACATTTCTAGGTTCAAAATTAGCAAGTAAAAAAGTATCTTGTAGCTTACTTCTTGTCATAGTACCTTCTGATTTGTCTCTAATAATCTGATCTGGGGCATGATGCCTTCTGACATACTTGGCCAATATAGGTTCCTTGCCTCTTGAATGAATTGCATTATCATCTTCTTGAACTTCAACTTTAGGTTTTGGTTGCTCTAACTTGGTAGGCATTGGCTCGATAGCTTCAGAATGTGACTCGGGTTCCTGTGACTCAGTTTGAACTTCTTGCAACTCGGTGACTAAGGAAGACTTGGGAGTAGAAGTCTCCTGATTGACAGATGTGTCTAGCAATGTATCAAGTTCAATGAAAACAAATATCTAGTAATCTTCTGGTTCCTTTTTACTTTCTTCTTCAGTCCTTTCTACAAACTCACCAACTTTCACATGTGCACTTTCTATGATTTTGTGAATAGACAAATTCAAACATCTATATGCCTTACTCTTGCAATAATATCCCAAAAATATACCTTTATCACCTTTCACATCAAATTTGCCTTTTTTAGATTCTTTCAAAATGTAACATTTACTTCCAGATACTTTTAGGTAACTTACATTAGGCTTATAGCCATACCATAACTCATAGGGGGTTTTGAATGAGTCCTTCTTCAACTGTACTCAGTTCAGGGTATGAATTGCAGTGTTAATAGCTTCCTTCTAGTATTTGGTAGCAATGTTCTTTTCAATCATTAGAGTCCTTATAGAATCCATGATAGATATGTTCCTTCTTTTAGCTATTCCATTCTGCTCGGGAGTTCCAGGGGCTGATACTTGTCTTTTAATTCCTCTTTCAATGAAAAAGTTATTGAATTCATTGAAGATGAATTCACCACCTCTATCTGATCTCAAATATTTTAGTCTTTTCCCTGTTTCCTTTTCTACTTTGGCCAAATACCACTTGAATTTCTCAAATGCTTTTGACATCTCTCTTAGATACATAATAGTCATCATTCTAGAGTAGTCATCAACAAAAAGAACGAAGAACTTTTCTCCAGTATAGCTCTTAATTCCAATAGGTCCACACAAATCAGTATGCACAATTTCCAAAATATCTTCAAACTGATAGTTTTTACTTTTAAAGCTAGTATTTCCCATCTTACCAATCAGACAATTCTTGCATAGACCAACATTAGGTTTCTTCAAACTAGGAATGCCTCTTACTTTCCTGAATTTGCTTATCTTTACCATGTTATCAAAATTCACATGACATAACCTTCTATGCCATAGCCAACTTTCTTCAACTTGAGCAATAAAACATGAGCACTCACCTAGATCAAGATAAAACAAGTTACTTTTTGTTTGTTTTCCTGATCCAATCAACTTTCCTTTGTCATCTAGCAATCTTGCCTTTCCATGCATGAATTCCACCTTGAATCCAATATTGATTAGTTGTACCACACTCAACAGATTATGTTTTATTCCTTTAATCCAATAGGCATTATCACATACAAGTTATTTGGTTAATGAGATTTGGCCTCTTCCTTTGATGCAACAAGGTTCATTGTTTCCAAACCTTACACTGCCACCATCATGGTCTTCAAAATGTTCAAACTTAGTTTTGTCACCAGTCATATGATGTGAACATCCATTGTCTATAATCCATGTATCATTTTTGCTCACATGAGAGATAAGTGCCATCTTATGTTCTTCATCATCAGATTCATCTTTCACAACAATGTAAACAATTTCATCTTCACTATTATCAGAATCCTTAGAGTCCTTAGCCATAAAACATGTTTTCTTACCTTTGTCCTTGAATGATTTGAAATATTTCTTGCCATTGCAATTGTGACCTTTCTTCTCATCCTTGCTTTGCTTGTTTGGGCACCTGGCTGCAATATGACCAATTTCCTCACATGAAAAATAGATTAGGGGAACTTTACCTTTGTATTTTCTTTTGCCTCTAGAATATTTCCTTGCAAGTAGAGCTTCAACAACTTCAAGATCACTGTTAGAACTTTCCTTTGATTCTTCTTCACTTTCTGACTAAGAGTCCTTTATTTTCCTACCTTTTTCCTTAAGTGAAAGCTTGGGTTCAAATGCAGATTCAATATTCTTAGAAGCTAGAACATAATTGTCATAGTTATCTAGCTCAAAGGTTGTCAATCTTCCTACTATGGCATCCAAATTTATCTTATGATTTGCTTCACATCTTCTTTCTTGAATTGCAGATACTCTAATTACATAAATGGGAATCAATGTTCTAAGAACTTTACTTACAACTATTTCTTCCTTGATATCTCGTCTAGAATCTTTGATTGCACTGACACTTGCTTTGATCATTTCAACATAATTGGCAATGTTTACATCTTCTCTCATCCTCATCTGATCAAATTGTCCTCTAAGACTTTCTACTTTGGCTCTCCTTATATTTTCATCACCTTCATAGATATCTTTCAACTTGTTCCACATAGCAAAGGTAGTTTTGCAATCCTTGATATCATCAAATTCTTCACAGCTTAGAGCAGATGCAATGTCTATCATCATGGTGTTATGAGCCTTCTTCTCAGCAATGTCATTAACAGATAATGTTCCAGAAGGAGTTGTGTATTCTTCATCAAGGTATTTCAATCTTGTATCTCCAATGGAAGCCAAATGAAGTTTCATGATGTCCTATCATGCGGAAAAGTTATCCCTGTTAAGCCTTGGAATTTCTCTCTTGTAAGACATCCTGATCTTTAGCTTAGGTCCTTAAAACCCTTCCTACAAGCACCAAAAGCTCTGATACCAATTGTTGTAAATATAGATGAAGTAACTGAGAGGGGGGGTGAATCAGTTACCACAAAAACAAATCCACAGATCCCTTAGATGTCTAATAAAACTAGTTACTACTATTATTCGGTAAACATACAGAAAATGTTGTAACTTGGTAGATGTAGTGTATGTTAACTTTAATAGATCTTAAAAATTCATAGTGATTAATATGCAAGCATAAAAAAAATAACATGAACACATGAGAGACCAGATTTAACATGGAAACCCAATATGGGAAAAACCACCAAGTAACTAGCTACTAATTTTCACTCTTTTGAAGTGAGCCCTATTAGGAGCCAACCTGGTTAAAGGTTTCAAAACACACTATTAGGTGTGACCTTGTTAGAGAATTTAATCACCCTATTAGGAGTGGTCTTGCAAAAGGTCTTTAGAACAATTTAATGGAACTGTCACCTTGTTATAGGATTTACAAATGGCTATTAGACCAACTATGTTAAGAGATTTAGGAATCACTGCTACAATGGTGAGAAAGTAACAATGAAATGACTTGAATGAGATGCAACTAAATTGTTGATTATAGATCTTTGTTCTACTTCACTAGATCCTTCCTGATCAAATAAAACTTTGATGCTCCTCAAGGATATCTAACCATCCTTCAAAGCTCACTCACACTTTCTTCTTCAATCAATACACTTGCATACTCACTCATGCATTTTGAATTCTCAACTTGACCTTTCATATATATACCTTACAGATTAGCAAGTCGGCCCAATTACAAGTTACAATTACTAATAATCATTACCTCAGTCGGATAGAATCATTACTTCAAATAATTAAACTTCATTTCCCAAAACAACAAAATCCTTCATTGGTCGACCTTGCTCGGTAAACACTGTTCTTGAAAAGATTTCCTATGTTGACCAACAGAAACTCAGTTAACACAGCGATCTTGCGAAATCTTTTGGTGACCGAGTGAACTAGGTAAACACTAAGTTCCCTTCATTAACCATGAGAGCTCGATTAAAACTACTTGCTGCCACATTTTCCTTCGACGCCTGAGTCAGCTCGATAGACACTGTCTACGTAGAGTAATTTCCAAGAATGCTTGATAGATATAGAAATTTGCTTTGCTGACCAATTGAGCTCAGTAGATACTAACTGCCAACTGATATGACATTTGTGTAACATCAAAGACAACACACAATTAGACAATTGTATCCAACAGTACATATATGTATTTAGCTAACTATTTTTTGAATAATTAAAATTTAAATATAATAATATTGATTCAATATGAAATATATTTTATGTTAATTTATTGATTGATAAATTAATGTTTATATACAATATACAAATATTAAATATCTCATTATTAATAACTTATTTCAATTTGATAGAGACAAATCTAATTTTAAAATTAGAACTATTATAATTTATAAATATCAAAATATTTAATGAAAAACCCTTAAATTAAAAAGTAATATTTCAAACAAACCCTCATAATAACATTCTATTGTTATGAATTGCAATCATAAGTACTCAGTAAGTTTGTTGTGTGGATATGTTACATGACATAACTCAGACATGACGAGGCATAATTTGATGTCAATAAAAAGGGCTTGTATTTTTGGGGGACATTAGATTAGATATGTATGCTAGTGAAACAGATAAAAGACTGGAAGATAGAAAGTAGGGAAAGCGAATGCATAGTTGGCTGGCAAGTTTCTTGTGAAACCCATTTTTTTGGTGCATTGCAATTATTGAAGTCCACAAAACTAGGTCTCTTTTAGACATTTGATTAGACAATGTATTTGCCTCTTCTATGCTTCCATGTTTTTCATACATATCTAACGAATCATTTGCAACTACAGTCAATGAAATGTCATATTTAGTTATGGTTTGATGGAACACCTTCCTCTAAAGATTACATATTTACACAAACTAGGACAATACTGCCAAAGATTGTATAGTTTGGATTTACACCTGCAAATGGTATTGGATTTAAAACTTGTTACCTTGATAATTACCTAGGGGGTTTAAAACAAAGTTTTAATCTCTAAGTAAGAACAAAGTTTGAGATGGGAATATTCTGCCTCTACATACTCAAACCCCTCTCGCACTATGTACTCAGAACCCTTTCTCACTACATACTCCAACTACTCTCTCTATGTACTCCAACTTTTCTCTCTCTATGTACTCCATCTTTTCTCTCTCCATCAACCTTAGCCTTTAGAAAGATGTTGGAGTTTGAATTTCAACTTGGTTCATATGCGTACCCTAGCCCTAACTTTTTTCCTAATCCTAACCTAAACTTGTGAACCTAAACTCCAACTTTCCAAATAACTATTGGTATAAAGTTGAAAGAGATGATTTGAAGCTGATCTATGATAGTGTTTCAGAAGCCAAGAATATGTTCTATGAAATTTTATGAAGATATCTCAGAAGTTTAGTAAAGGAGCATGAGAAGCTTCATTGAAAATTTTGGAGCTAATGACTTTCCAAGGGGGCTCACCTCCCTTTGCATTGCCTACCATTTATATAGGCATACTCACTGAACTTTGCATCAGAGTTTCTATCCACAAGTATTTACCCTTGCAATCACCTGGGCCCTTGCCACCAAGACCACATGACTGATCATGAGGCGATAGAATGTGGTTCAAGCTCCTAAACATTCCGCTCAGTATTGTAGGGGCTAATCCAAGTACAAAAGAAAAATAATTGGTGAGGATTGTGTGTGAACTATTTTTCATAATGCCTCAATGTCATTGATGGTAGATAAAGTATAAGAATTGTAGTCTTAGAGAGTCATGCTAAGATCCAAGCTTTACCTCAGGTCGGTAGGAAGATTATCCATACTTGTAGTGCGTCACCAATCCAATGTTTAAAGATAGCTTAAAGTGTTAATAGAGGTATGGGAACAGTTTGATATAATGATCCAATATCTCCAACCCATGGTACATTGAACAATGACTTAGTGAAAGAAATCAAAGCATGTTGTGGTGGGGAGCTCCAATTTTTTGAGAAAGTAAGCAGTATCCCACACATATACCCAACCCGTAGCACATTTAACTACAATGACTTAGACCTTCCATGGGAGGAAAGAGTGTTTCCATGCTAACATCAATAGGGGGCAACATTACACATTTGTTTTACACAATGCTAGCACATGGAGGAAAAGTTTCAAAAGTAATTGATGGGGGTTCAAAGTCTTAGAATAAACACAATGAGCCATGTTTCACTCCAACCCATGCGTAGATGACATCGTGTTGCCTGAAGACTCATTCATATTCCTTTTTCCACCATGTGATGCTAACATAAATGTTGATATGGTAAAGGTTTGAGATGTTACACTTGAGGAGGATGAACATTTGTATGGAGCCACTTATTTGACAATGCTTCTTAGGGATCACATGCAATTGGGAAATATAGACATGACACAAATAAGGCATGTGAACTGTTTCACAAAAACTTTCAAGAAAATGTAAGTGATAGGTGCTTGTAAATTATTTAAAATAATGTCATCTTATAGGTGATAATGGATAGAGAGTTTGAAGTTTGAGATGCCTATACACAATTACCCATGCCCATTCATTGGTTCAGGACATACATAGTGTGAGCTGGTGAAAAATTAGTACCAATTATTTGTAGTGAATTCCACAAAAAGAAAAGATAGGAGGAAAACTTCACATAGATTGCTAGTCAACACAAGTACAAAGTCAAGGGAACATTGAATTCGCATTCAATATCTCACCATGATAAGGAAATTGGTAAGCAATACGATGAGGTAAAAATTACAACGTAAAGAGCCTCCTATGATATTAATAAGCATGCTTTTCGAGATTCATATACAAAGACAAGACACATGGAGATTATAGACTTTTGTTAAATGATGAGCAAAGAAGGTAGATCACCTTTAGCATAGTGAACATTGGACAGTGGTATGGCTCATGCAAAAGGACATCCACTTGCAGTTCAATGTGCAAAACTTGTTTTGGAATGTATCAAGGCGTATGACCAGAATTCTAGAGACATTAAGACCACAGGAGGTAATATCATGGTGAGGTTGGATCTGGTGTCTATCTCCATCACATTCAAACTGCTAGTAAAAGAAGAATTCACATAAAGCTCTAAAGAAGGTGCTCAAGGGTACTTCCATCAAAGTAAGAAGGCACATTTGAATGTTATTTCTAAGATTTGGGTGGATCAACCTAGAAGAGGAGAGTCTCAGTTACTAAGAGCATCATGTAGAAATCTTTTTAATGAAGACATTTCTAATATGATCATTCTCCTCAATAGGATAGTGGGAAATCAAACAGTTGAAGACTTTTAGGATTAGATGTTTAAATACATCAATACCATCACCGCTGGAAAATAATTTATAAATAGGGGAGAAATGAATTCAATACAAATAAGAGGTTTTACATGTCCTCGTATCTAATGTACACAAATTCTATAATGAAGTCATTGCCTGGTCTTAATCCTTATGGGGAGTATAACTTGACCGTACAAATCTTTAATTACTACCCCTTGTTGCAATTGAAACTAAGCAACACACACTTTTATAGGGTGAATGATGTTTTTTCTATGCTTATAGCTAGAGAGCTAGATGGAGATATAGGGATATGAATTTCTCCTAAAACAACATGTTTCATCAGTACTTATGGTATCTTTTGCATACAATACCCATAGTTCACTTACATCTGCATTGGAGGTTTTCAAGATTGTCCTCTTATGTTGCCTCGCTTTGTACATGATAGGATAGTGTTTTCAAAAGTTTGCAGGTAGATTAGTTAGGTAAATAAGAAGTGTAGGAACAAAAGATCAATTCCTTTCCCAATTGGTATTAGACACTATAACTATCTTTCTTCTTCAGATGATCAAAATATTAAAAGATCCATGGTGAAGATGACTTTATACTCTTTTCAGAGTCGTTTTCCATTTGATAGCAGTGTGTATGTTAAAAACAACTTGACATTAGGACCTAGCTATCTCCATTTCCCTATGACAGAATATTATTGAACGAACTGTGAAAATGACTTCAAAATGAGAAGGAGTTGGATGAGATTCACATTGCAAGAAATCATTGATTATAAGATGGGGAGGGATGTGACAGGCATAAAAGAACAATTAATCCTTTCTTCTTTGAACAAATACAATTATTTAGAATTGCCATACATTAATTAGTCTCTTCTAGAATTGAAAGATCTCAAGGAAAGAACCTTCTTTGTGATTCAATGAACTGAAAATTTGTTGAAGAGTAAAGTTAGAGAGGCCATGACTACTAGATCAATAGGAAGAGGAAGTGCAAAGAAAAATAATAGTATGCAAGAAGGCAAGTCTATTTCAGCCATTCCATCTTCTATACGTACATCTTCTAGTTCTTTACATAGTGCACAAGGTGGAGATGATGGTGAAGATCTGGATAAAACAGTTGATCTAGTTTTAGCATGTGAGCTCAATGCAGTCACTAGGAAGAAAAGATCGCAACCCAAAGAGAAGACTTTAGATCCAATCTAGAAAATGATAGATGAAGCTCTAGAGCTGAACATTTTACCATTATTAACCTTCATCAAGGTTTTGTTTCTATGAACCTAGGTTCCTTTATCTTCCCCCTACTATAATAGGGACCCTGCTGAAGTTTCCTTGTTTGTCGCCTTAGGCATGTTTAGGCTAGTTTCTTACCTATTGCATCTTTGGTTGTATGTTTCTCTTTGGGGGTTCCTTTTAGATTCTCACATATCTCACCTTTCTTTCTTGTGCTTTCCCCTCTTCACCTTTCGTCCCTTTCATAATCAGATCTCTAGTTTGTATTTTATTTAGTCTCTTATTTCGATACTAGCCAACCTTCTTACAACCCTATACCCTTAAAACATTAATTCTTATCTATATATCCTCTCATACTTGAAATATAATGGATATTACTCAACAATGACTCAAATCTTAATCAATGAACAATTAGCAATTTGGCAAAAAATCCTGATCAAATTAGAAATTAGCATTCAAACAACCAATTTTCTGCAATTAGAGTATAGATAATTACAAGTAAATCTAAACTTGAAGGTAGTGGTTTCCATTTAGAGAAACATGGTAGCCCTATTGTAGTTCTAGGTAGAAGGCAACGAAAAGCTAGATAGCATATTATGGTAGCCCAATTTTCACCCCTAGTTCTAGTAATTCTACATACCTCCCCTTTCTTGTGAAACTCCAAAATCTGTCATAGATTTTCATTTTTAAACTCTATTAAAACGAATCCATTTAAGCTAAAATAAAATAATATGGTAAGATAATTATCAGAATCTATGTCAAACATATCAAACATGGGTCTTAACCCTACCATATTTCTTTGTTCATTTATAGACTCCCCTCAAATTCTCTCACACTAATTCGATTGTCATAACACCTAAATAAAGGAATATACATTTTGACCTCTCATATATCCAAACTAAAGGGAAGACTGTCTACAACAAGCAACAATCAAAGGGAATAGCAACAATTTCAACCCATTAAAAAAAATAGTGACCCAAGCTTAAAATTAGTAATCCAAGATTTTAAAACAAAGATGACAACAATCTCAAAGGAGCAAGTATGACATCCATACACACTTTGTTTCAGCTACTTAGCTAAGATCATTTGAAGTGAGATTGATCACTAGACCCTTACAAGCTCAACTTTCCCACATGTGTCATTGAAACATTGTACCAAATTACATCAAAAATCAATACATGCTTGATACGAAGCTCACCAATAGCCAAGATGATGTCCAAGCATTTAGAATAACAAAACTAATAAGTTGGTATAACCAACATATCAAATTGATACAACTATAGTAACTAAGTCAGTTATCTTAACAAATCTCATAGACATGAAGTTCTATTAATATGTTTCGTTAATCCTCCTCCTTTGTTGGTATGACAGATTGATATAATTATATCAGTTTATAAAGACTACTTAAGCACCATTGTCATAGTAGAGGCCAAAAAAATTTTATAACTATGTTTTGGAATATATTTTAGTGGATAGGTAGATGATCACATTCAAACTTAGTTCTTCAAATCTGAATAAATTTTCCCTTTTGACAAAGTAAGAAGGGTCTAGGCTCTTCAAATTATATAAGATACTCTCTAATTATAAAGATTTGAATTCTAAACAATTGCAATCATTTCTGACTTTAATTAATAAACTTGATTATTTTAATATGAATATATCTTCTTGAAAGAGAATACTAAAACTCAAGTTAATTTTTATCCCAACCCCAAGAGAGTAATAACTTTTCATCTTATTCATTAGCATAATATAGAGACTTTCAACTCTTCTTATCTCAAAAAACTCTTGTTTCAAGGAATACAATTTTATGTTTTTAAAGTAGGATATTTGTATCCAAAAAGGGTCTATGCGAAACAATCTTCCTCAACTTTTAATTTTAATCACAAATTTTGTAGAATGTTTAGAGAACCACTCTCCCTAATTCTATCAAATTTAAGCTAGGAAACTCATAGTTTAATCCTTTCTTAAACTTGTAAATCTAATTAATATGGATTTCTTTTATTAAATAATTTTCACCTTCCCCAGAGCTCAGTTTAAGTTTTCTAAGAAAATTTTAAGATCCCTTAAAGCATTTTCAACATTAGTAGTAACTTTATTTAAATAAATCGCTTAAATCATAAACTCAGTAATAAAGTAAAATTTAGATTAAGAAAAGAAATTCCAGAATAAACCAAACCTCATTTTAAACCACATGAAATATAAGATTAAAACTTTAAATAAAAGCAATTATTTTTAAACCAAATGGTTAACAATTATACTAGATAAAAGATTAAATCATTAAAATAATAGACTATTTAACAAAGGAAATGAAGATGGGCATTGTTAGAGAGACTATTCAACTTAAGGTCTTAGAAGGAGATGATGGCAAAATATGTTTAGAGGAACTGATTGATCCAACAATGGTGGTTCTTAGCGACAATGCTAGGGAGGTGGAGATGAATCTCCTCAACAACACCTACACCAGCATGGTGGATAACTTCATGTCAATCAACTGGATTTTCCATGAAACAAAAGAGCTAAAGAATAGGGTTATGGGGCTGGAAGGGAAGGAAGGAGATGATGGGTCTGACAGAATTGGCATTTTGGAAACCAGGGTTACTGAATTAGATAAGAGATTGGACAGGATGGAGAGCTCTCTTCATAGTTCGGCTAACCAGAGCCTTAGTATTATCAAAGGATTAAATGATAATATCATTAAAATGTAGGAGATGATGGAGGTTGGTACAGATGGGAAAGTTGACATAGTCAACGAGGAAAGTAGGGCTCCTAAAGCATATGCCAACCCCCTAGATGAAAGCCTAAGCTATAAAGCGAAATTGCACAAGTGGAAGAGGGATATGGAGGATACTCTAGATAAAAATCAGCTGATGACTGAAGTAGCAGAGATCACAAAAAAGTTGGAGCTCATGACAGTTGAACTGGTCAAAGATACGGTGCCCTCATTTGTTATCCTTGCTTTTTTTGTTTTTTCCCCCTGGTTGTTTTCGCTTAGATGGGTTTGTTTGTTGCTTTAGAGGTTGTTTTGTGTTAGGATTGGTTGGTGGCCTTCCATGGCCTATTGTTTAATGTTGTTCTACTTTATGTTCTAAAAATTTTTTGATATTATTTTGTTAATTGAGGAGTTTTAGGCACCCGTTAAAACCTCTTTTACTTAATCAAAAACAAAGGAAATGAAATAAGCCTACTCTTAAAAGTAATGGAGATAAAGAAGGTAAGATTCCTAGATTCTAGAATATGTTTCTTTTTAAAGACTAATGTTTACATGAGAGTATGAAGCTTTTCCTGAAGATGCAAAGGCCAAAATTAAAAAGTGACGCATAAAAAATCTCTTTAAGATTATGAAGACACTACAGAGTTTAAATAATCCTCTCAAAAAATCCCTTTTTAGTAAAACTTTCAAATTGCCAAAACAAAGATGCAAAGGAAGGAATGCCTTCATTAGACTCTAATTGTGATAAGGGCATTTGTATTTAAACCCATAAATAGAGAGGATATATGATGGAAAGAAGCTTATAATGGATTTAAATGTAAATAAGGATATATCCTTCATAAAAAATTGAAAATTGGGGTACGCTCCTTTAATCTCTGTACTCTTGTATAGGAGTTTTGTCTCAGACTAGATTGGAGATTTTCTTTCTTTGTTCTTTCCTAATAGTGCCCGTTTGAACGAAATTTTTGTAACTTTTATTTTATCAATATAACCTATATGGCTTCAGCCTTTCACCACTTAAAAAGGAAATTACCAATAAATAAATAAAACCCTCATTATTTTAATATGTGATTTAATTGTTTATACTTATTGTTTATCTTTAGATGAACTACTTATGGCTATTATTATTATTTTTCTTTATATGAACTACTTAATGCTCCCCACTATCAAGTATTTTGTCGCCTCCTCTTTAGATAGGTTATTTTACTATTATTTCTTAGATTGTAATTGGGTAATTGTACCACTACTTATTCAGTTTTACTTAGACAATACATTGTTACTTAAATATATAAGATGAAAGACTTATGGACATTATTCCAGTTTCTAGATGACATAGCTATTATTTTGGGTTCCAAACAAATTGCTTACAACACTTGGTCTAATATCAACAATGTAATTTAATATTCAAAATAAAATTACTAGCCAGTATGTAGCACTTATTATAGTATAAAAAATAAATTCACACACTTTAAAAAAAAAGTCACACTTGCAAAAAAAGGTAGAAGTGTAAAAGTGTACGCAAATTTAAACTTTTGTCTTTATTTGTCTAGAACTAATTTGCTTGTTTCTTTTATATTAATATATTTGGTTTTTTTTAAACTAGATGACAATTTTTTAAGTTTATAAATTTTCTATATTAATTTTCTATGTTTTAATTGGTTGATTGAATTGGATTCTTATATGCCAATTTTTGAATCTTCACATATAATTTTTATTAATATATTATTTTACCATTGTTATTTATAGAACTTATTTTGTAATTCCTGATTTCAAGCATTAACATGGCCATATTGTACGATAGCATGATTTCATTAAATTTTAAGTTTTGCAAATAGTATAATATTAAGAATATAATTATTCTTGTTTTCAGAAAATAAAAAGCCCATGAAATGAGTTTGAGGTGATTTGCAAGGCTCTGAAACCATATTATCTACTTTAATTCAAATATGATATATATTATATAATTTTAATAACATTTACTTCTAGATTTGCTAAGAAAATATTTTAATTTATTGCTATTATATTATATATTATATAAAAAAAATTTACAAATAATTGTTCTAAGTCTTGATACATAATAAATACATATATACATATGTAGATAATCCACTTTTAGGCCCAAGTTACATTTTCCTACCTTTCTTCTAGGTCGTTCCTTGTCCTTCTTCTTTTGTCTTCAATCAAGATCTATATCATCTAAGCTCTGCATCTGTGCACTTATGTTAAGGATAAAGCTCTAAAAAGTTAAGAAACATTAGTACATAAAGGACATAGAAATGAGATGTGGAGTGATAAAAGCATTTTCTTAAACAAAAAATAAAATATACATCTAAATCATTAAAAATGCATCTAATAGAGTGAATTAGTCATCCCTCATCTAAGAAAATATATCTTAAGCAACATGATCATCATTTAGTTACATTGGAGGGCATTGTGTCAACTTTGTTGTATTAAAATACAACAATGATAAACCTTTGTTACTCTATTGGCTCAAAAAGGGAGGAAGGATGTTCCCTTACATTTTGAATCTCCATTGAGTCTAAACTAGATGGTTCCAAAGCCTCCCAAATCATCTCAAACCCATTTCCTAGGCTCCAAACCATCCTCAACAGATCTGTTTGTCCAATTGTATTATCTTGGGATGCAAGATGCATGTAGCTAGGAAAAGCTAAAGAAAGACCCCTTAATCTTTCGCATGATAGTGAGATATAAAATATGGCTACAATTCTAAAAAATCTAAACCATCCCTAATTCAGAAGGAGACCCTATAATGAAAATTTGACTTGTTATGTTTGACATTCTTCTATACTTATATTAGCTAATTTATCTGCTCTTTAATTGCCCTCTTGGTATATTTGATTGATTGTGATCCCTTCAAAGCTCTAACATAGTGAGAGGGCTTTAGAAATAAGAGGGTCTAGTCTCCAATTAATGAGGGATCCTTTCCTTATAACATTTATTATAATTGTCTTCAATCTCTACATTCTTGCAACCTAGAGTTTCAAATAGTTTTAGTCCTTCAACTAAAGCCATTAAGTCCGCCGAATATTAGTTTTTGTTCATATATATCTCACTAACTTTGCTATTTACATACCTACTAAGTTATGGATATTGCTTCTAATGCCTGCTTTGCTCGAATTTCCTCTTGAAACATTACATACTTAATTTATATTAAAATTCTACTTAAAATATTACCTAAAACACATATAATATTAAAATTATAAAAATTACCTACCTCAAGAATATATGTAAGTTTCACTCTTTCTCATTATTGCAATTTTAACTTGAATCTCCTACAATGTTGGCTCTTCAAAAGGCTTTCACACCTAGAGTTTCCTGTGATCTGCGAGTGAACCCTTGTGACCTTCTTCCTTGGTGGTGTGGGCTCAAAATATAGTCCTTTGATGAAAATTAGATCTTAGCCCAAGGAAATAGATCCTTTTTTGATGTTGCTTAGAAGTCTTACACTCCTTCAAGAAAACTCATCTTGCCTAGGGCACACCATGGGATTTCCATAGTTTTAGAATATGATTTATTTCTTCCCTAATCTGAGTCCGAGGGCCATATTATCAATCCAATGTTGGTGAGGTATTTGTCTAGGTCTGGGAAGATAATATTTAGAGAGTTGTATAAAGAGGGTAAGTTTCCCATCAAACCATTGAGCAAAGAGATTAAGCTTGAGGTATCAAAGAATGAAAATTTATTTCTCGAGCATGGTCTTATTGATAGACTTAAGGGTTATTAGCCAAGTCCTTCTTGTAATGCCCTACCCAGAGATCCTTGGAACAAGGATACAATTCAAGCCAAGATTTTTTTTTAAAAGTATGAATGCACATGACAACATCAAACAGGGATCACAAAGATCACAACAAAAGACTTCACTACAAATCCTGGCAACCAACAAATCTTTGAATGTCACTAACAAACTAACACCCACAAATAGAGGCCAAAAATGACCACGCACATGATGAGGGCTCAAATTAATAACCACTCATCAACAAAACACCAAGCTAGGGTATAAATGTAGGACCCTAAAATTTGGCTAAGTCTGAAATCCTGAAGCCTTGAAATTTGGCTAAGACTGAATTTTTAAAGCCTTGAAATTTCCTAGAATCTTTATCTTATCTCAAAGAGGTCTAAAACCTATCTCAAAAGATTCGTCGCATATATTAAAATACATCTTAAGTATAAGGAATTGAATATATGTCAACTTATACTTAAAATATATATTTTAAACCCCATAGAAAGATTGTTTTGAACTAGAAAGGTTGAAATTGATTAGGGTGTCCAAAACCAACATCCAAAAATTCCTCAACCAAGCCTAATTGTCTCCTATCTCTCGTGCGAGGAAGTGCATTGGTCTCAAGTTTCGCTTGAGACTTTGCATCACTGTGTGCGAGAAAGTACATGGCTCCGTGCGAGGATTTGATGCACATTGCGCGAGGACTTACACCCTATGTGAGGAAATACATTCTCGTGAGAGGAAGTACATTCTCGCATGAGGAAGTACATTCTCACGCAAGGAACTACCTTTCCACGCGAGAAAACACATCAGAGCGATAACAGAGCAATAATAAATAACACAAAAACATGAAAACCTCCACACTGGGGAGTACTAGATCCATGTAAATCGAGGAATGAACTCTTGAGTGCTAAAATCACAAGGAAGAGGAACATCTATCCATCTAAACCATAGCAGTAAAGTACATCTCGAATGCAACATCACAGTGAACAGAAGTAACATCGCAATGTATAGAAATGACATCGCAATGTACAGAAATAACATCACAATAATTGAACAACCAAACTAAATATGTGATTCCTCCCAACTGTTAATAACATCATAAGACCATCATGGATTCTAGCCATCCCCCATGCATAGCATCCCAAGCCACCAGTTAGATCGTTGGTACTATTGTAATAGGGACGTCACTACTAAAACATGCTACAATATAAGTATAAGGAAATCTAACATGCTAGTAGTAAAGCATAAGATAATCCTACAAGGTAGATAACATCACCTATCACATGCTAATCATTAGAACAAGGAAATCTAACATGTTAAACCAATAAGCAATAGATAAACCAATACAACAATTCACATCATCTAGTCATATGCTAAAGATCATAATATAGGAATGCATCAAATAAACTAACATCATCTAAACATGATATCCAAGCATTCCAATGAAAGTATAAATCACAAGAAAGCATACCCCAGAACCTGAAGTACTAAGTGAAAACATCCAACAACAGTCGCAATAGGACAAAAGACTATCTTTTACACTGGTCCCTAACAGTGGTGAAGGTAGCTATGCCTTCCAACCACGTGGCACCCATAGTTCCACACCCATCATGCTAATGGAGATAATGATCCAACCAAAAACACACAAAAACAATATCCATGGCTAACACTCACGCTAGATAGTATGATGGCTGTAACCAAGAACCTAAGACAACGTAAGGAGTATAGGTCCTGGTAAGACACACAATAGGCTACTAAGTAGGGGCTGACATCCTGGAGAGTCACTTGGCATCAACGAGCCCAACCTTAGATCATGCAAATACAACATCCCTCAACGGAAAGGCTCGACACATACATTTTATTATCTTAAGTTTTATTAACACTCACACATTTTAATTTAGTTATCACTTACTTAAAACTTCCTATCATCTGTCAACCTTCGACGCCATGATTGTCGAGCTACAAGATAGAAGCCCCCTCCAAATGCTACCCTACCCTACCCATGCTCATCCTACGACAAGTGCCCATGGGCATGCATACTCCCATCCCAACCCCAATGATCATAACTTCCAGAAGTACCATGGAAGATCGAGACTCACAAGTCCTCCGACAAATGTACACACACGTACTTGTGTGTGGCACACCACCATCACAAAGATCATAACACAAGGACTGGATGATAAAATAATGCAAAAATATCACCCAACCAAAAAAAACTTGGGAGGACAGATTCTACACGAATCCCAAAGCCAATAAAACCATACATCATGAAATCACTCAACCAACCTCAATTTGAAAGTATGGATTCTACATGAATCTAAATGATGCAACAAGACCAAACATCATGAACTCACTCAACCGACCTCAATCTAGGAGCATGGATTCTACACGAATCCTAATGCCCACGAAACAATAACAAGGTCTAAAAGAAATAATAACACCAGGTATAAAATCACTCAATCGAACACAACACCAGGAGTACCGATGCGACAAGCATCCCAATGCAAACACAAAAGTGCAACAAAGGTCTGGCTGATATCCAAATAAATAATTCAGGTCTACGACCCAACTCATGCCAAGAAAACATGAGAAAACAAGGCGGCATGCAAAATGAGGTTAAAACCCCAAATTTTGGAAAACTTTAAAATTAAAACCCATTTGGCCTTTGGGTACAAAAATCTAAAAATAATTAAGTTTGGACACTGTATGCACAAACGGCCAGCATAACATTGCAAAACCCCAAACCCTCATCCCAAAAAATAGGAAATGCTCATACCCGACCAACCGAGTAGAACCAACAAATAGAAATGGAGGGGAACACTAGTTCTCAGCCTCCTAACAAATGACTACCAAAAAAAGAAGAGAAACAGAGCATAAACAATAAAACGGGAAAGCCCTACCTCATAGCCAAAAGGGAAAAATGAGAATTTGAACCATAAAATAAATAGCCCACAAAAGTAGTTGAAAATCGTGGCAATCCAAGGTTTCCCCATGCTGGATCCAACGAGCTCAACCTCGCGACAATCCCACGCCCGTAGCTCTCACAACAAACAAAATAATAAATCCTCATGAAGAGGATTTTGGGTTTTACTCTTAAACTTTCTAATTCAAAAGTGAGAAGTGAGGAAATAAATTCTTTTTTGGATACTTATTCACTTTTTGAGTGAATAATTGATTAGGGCAAATAACCAGCCAACTTAGTTAAACCCCAAATCGACCCAAATGAAAATAAGCTATTCTTATAAATAGGAATTCATCTATGGAAAAGCTGCCAAAAATTAAAATAAATCAATTAAAAAGCCTAAAAACCCAAAAACACATAAATTTTCTTAATAGCTTTCGCGACAATGTGAAACTCTAAATGCACAGACATGTTCACTAGTCTAATGACATAATGCAAATGAATTCGGATTTAATAATCACCAAAAGGTTTAATTTAAACATTTAATTAAGGATACGTTGATCATACATGGATGACATTGGTAAAATATGAATAGTTGAATCACTAACTCCATGTGCCACTGCCAAGGATATAAATCCTACACACTAAACAATATGATCAAGTGCAATTACATATAATAACATAGTTGAAGCAATAAATGCATTAAATCACCTAATTTAACCATTTACTTAATTATATCAAGATAATCTATTTACATCACTCACGTTCGCACAAATCATAACAACGTAGGAATGAAGTAAATACCCATGACATTAAATCCATCACATAACATAATCAGAGATATGTCCAAATACTAGATAACCTTATATCATCATAAAACACACTATCATCTCAAAACAACATCATCATGCAATATGATTAACTAAACAACATAGTAGTCTAACATCTATGATACTAAAATCAAGGTATAACATTTGACCCTTGGGTCATCTCAAATGTAAAACATAACATAAGTAGATATTTGCAGCACATAACCAATGAATCCAACATGGACAATCTATTTCTAATTATTTAAGCATTTAATAATAGTTGTTTAAACAACAAGAAAAGGCACTTAAAACACATAAGCAAACACAGTCATAAACATGACTAACCATTGCTACAAGAACCTAGTCCAATGTAGCATGGTAATAGTACATAGTGCAATCTTTGCACACATCTTAGGGTAATCACGGAACCACATCATGATACCACATTGGTCCTGGTAACCACTAGCACAGACCTCAGTGAACCAAAAATCACATCATAATCTCATTAATAAGTCATAAGCATAATCAAAGCAACTGATACAGAAACACAAATCCAATCACCTCAACGGTGTAGACCACTCATGGTCACAATCATGATCCCTCACAACAAAAGATCAACAAGGTTGCATCCATCAGGATGATTTACAGAAGTCAAATGGGAGAGGCACTATATCACCACCCCCCCCCCCCCCCTCAAAGACTAGGCTTACTCTTGTAAGCCTGCAATCCAAGAATAGAAACCGAAACCAAAATACACCAAGAACAAAAAAATAAAAACCGAGCAATAGGAATGACTCAACAAACTCTCCACAAGGTTGCAAATAATTCAATAGTGGACACAACCATGTAGTATCTGTATAGCAACTCATAAGATGGTAACATGTGTCCAATGATACCATGTCCCTCCAGCACCATGCCGGGAATGCTACACCCAACCTACTACTAAACTCAATCTCCATCCTCAAGTCAATGGACAATGAGAAAACTTGACTGAGACAATCCTCTTGAAGAAACAAGCTTAGGGAGAAAGAACTACAGAGTATTAGGACTATGAGGGAGTCTCTCTCAACCTCTACGCTAAATCAGCCCAAGGTGCATTAGGAAACTCACAATTCCACCAACCATCAACATACTCGTCTAAAAACACTAACTAAGCTAGTGGCATAACCACACTACCTTACTCTCTCAAGATAGAAAAGAATATAGAGATGCGCCAAAGTCAACATCCAAAAAGGAGAATCTAGACTCGTCAAAGAACTAAGTCACTCCCAAATGACAAGGCAACATCAACCTTGAGCAAGGTACACTTACAAGCTACACTTCACCTCATGAAGGTGGATTGGTGCAATAGGAACACACAAACCCAAGCATGAACCCCAAAAAGTACCTAGTAGATTATGAAGACAAGATAATTCTTCCATTAAGAATAACATGAAGAGATAAACTTCTCCAATGGCCATAAATATGATATGTCATGGTTGAATTGGCCTCTACTCTATAAAGGGTACTCAGAATATCGATCTACTCCTTCAGAAGTGTGAACAAGTTGCACATTATTCCCTAGGCAAAATCTTGCATTAGCACAGTCTCACGTGAAGTTTCTCACCAAACCAGGTGAGAAAGTGCAATGAACCAAGTGAGAAAGTGCATGACCACCAGTTTCTCACACAAAATTTCAAATCAACACAAAAACTACCTTCACTTCAGAGGCCATAACTATCATATTTGGACTCGGATTGACTCCATTTGAAAAGTGTCAGAAAGGTAACGATGAGGCCTACAACAAGATAGAGCTTAGAGTCTCCTAATATGTAAGAGTTTTAATCACCACTCAAGATAAATAGCATAGGCAAAAACAATAGTCTTGGTTACCAAGACAAGCAACAGACAAAATGTCCAAAACCATTCAAGAACACACATGCCCAAAACAACATAAGACATGGAATGAAAGGTAGTTCACACACTAAAAACCATCATTACTTATCTTTCATAATTTCATTAATTAAACATAACATAAGCACTAATGCACAATGAAACTAAAAGGTTTTCAAAGCAAGGGTTCAAGAGTCACCATAAAGCAAGTACATACCTTTCAATTTCTTTCAAGAATAACATTAGGTTTACTCACCTTTTAAACCATCCAATTACATAAACAACTTTAAATCTATCAAAGACACACTAGCATGTTCTCCATGATACTATCCCTTATACGTACTACTAGAGGTTCGAGATGAATGTGGTAGAATTACAACACACAACTGGGCAACAACTAAAACACATTCACAATAGTCATCAAGAACCAAAACAAAAGTCCAAATGGGTAATGTCAATTCTAATAGTAAATCAAAAAATAGCTCATTTCAACAATAAGTCAAATGTGACAATTGTCATGAAGAGAGCAATAGAGAAAATTTGATGAGTACTCCAAGAGAGGAAAAATACTAAAAACCAATGCTAGCCCAACAACATAAGGAAAGTACCTTCAGCCAAATAAAATAAGGCATCAATCAAATCACATTACATGTGATGGCTAAGGATAGTCACACAAGAGGGATAAATCACCACATAATGCTAAGGAATACATCCTCCTAGCAGTGTTAGAAAACACACTCACACACATCAAGCAATATACCGTCAGTAATCTCATGCATATGCAAACAACAATAATTTCCTAAATTATTTTTCCATGCAATGCAATATTTTAATATTCATCAATTTAATGCGAATTTCCATAAGCTTATGAAGTAATCAAATTGGAGACTTAAGTCATTAACCCAAGGATATAATGCAAACCTACTTCTTTGCAATGATTCACAATAACACTCATTTCTCAATGAAAGGAACCATTTCATTACTATAATGATAAAACACAAAATCACAAATAAGATTCATTTATTTACTTACAATTAGGAGAAAATAGGGAAACAATGCACCTTTCTCCACAGGGAGAAACAAAAGAGGCACTCAAAGCCAACACATGGGCACCAATTAATGGTTCCATCCAAAAAGGTCACACACACAACCAACACAACCAACCAAACAAGGCACATCGATTCCATCTACAAAACAAGGGAAGACTCACTTCCTTCTCCTCACATAGATCTAGTTGCATCTACTAGACAAGCAAGTCCATCCCAAGTAGACATTGAAGCAATAGAAGATCACGAGCTCTTCACCAAGACACTCAAACTCAACCAACGCAACAACAACCACAAGGGCAACATAAACACAAAGATCCCAATGTTTGAACATGGGCTCTGATACCAGATGTAATGCCCCACCTAGAGATCCTTGGAACAAGGATACAATTCAAGCCAAGATTTTATTTTATTTAGAAGTATTAATGCACATGACAACATCATACAAGGATGACAAACATCATAATGGAAGACTTCACTGCAAATCTCGGCAACCAACAAATCTCCAAATGTCGCTAACAAACTGACATGCACAAACAGAGGCTAACAATGACCACACACGTGATGAGGGCTCAAAGAAATGACTACTCATCAACAAAACACCAAGCTAGGGTATAAATGTAGGACCTTGAAATTTGGCTAAGTCTGAAATCTTGAAGCCCTGAAATTTGGCTAAGACTGAATTTTTGAAGCCTTGAAATTTCCTAGAATCTTTATCTTATCTCAAAGAGGTCTGAAACCTATCTCAAAAGATTCGTCGCATATATTAAAATATATCTTAAGTATTAAATATATGTCAACTTATACTTAAATGATGTATTTAAAACCCCATAGAAATATTGTTTTGAATTGGAAAGGTGTGAAATCCATTAAGGTGTCCAAAACCATCATCGAAAACTTCCTCGGCCAAGCCTAACTACCCCTGTCTCTTGTGTGAAGAAGTACACTAGTCTCAAGTTTTGTGCAAGACTTTGCATCACTGCGCACGAGAAAGTGCATGGCTCCACATGAGCATTCGCTACACACTACACGAGGACTTGCATCCCTGTGTGAGGAAATACATTCTCCCATGAGGAAGTACATTCTTGTGCGAGGAACTGCCTTTCCACGTGAGAAAACACATCAGCACGATAACAGAGCAAGAATAAATAGCATAAAAACATGAAAACCTGCACATCGAGGAGTACCAAATCCATGTAAATTGAGGAATGAACACTCAAGTGCTAAAATCACAAGGAAGAGGAACATCTATCCATCTAAACCATAGCAGTAAAGTACATCTTGAATGCAACATCGCAATGAACAGAAGTAACATTGCAATGTATAGAAATGACATCACAATGTACAAAAATAACATCACAATAATTGAACAACCAAACTAAGTAGGCAGTTCCTCCCAACCGTCAATAGCATCATAAGACCATCATGGATCCTAGCCATCCCCCATGCATAGCATCCCAAGCCACCAATCAGATCGTCGGTACTATTGTAATAGGGACGTCACTACTAAAACATGCTACAATATAAGCATAATGAAATCTAACATGCTAGTAGTAAACTATAAGATAATCCTACAAGGTAGATAAAATCACCTATCACATGCTAATCATCAGAACAAAGAAATCTAACATGCTAAACCAATAAGCAATAGACAAACCAATACAACAATTCACATCATCTAGTGATATGCTAAACATCATAATATAGGAATGTGTCAAATAAACTAACATCATCTAAACATGATATCCAAGCATTCCAATGAAAGCATAAATCACAAGAAAGCATACTCCAGAACCCGAAGTACCAAGTGAAAACATCCAACAACAGTCGATCTAGGACAAAAGATTGTCTCTGTACACCAGTCCCTAACAGTGGTGAAGGTAGCTATGCCTCCCAACCACATGGCACCCGTAGGTCCACACCTATCATTCTGATGGAGATAATGATCCAACCAAAAACACACAAAAACAACATCCATGGCTAACACTCATGCTAGACAGTATGATGGTTGTAACCAAGAACCTAAGACAATGCAAGGAGTACAGGTCCTGGTCAGACACTCAATAGGCTACTAAGTAGGGGTTGACATCTTGGAGAGTTGCTTGGTATCGACAAGCCCAAGCTCAGATTGTGTAGATACAACACCCCTCAACAGAAAGGCTCGACACATACATTTTATTTTCTTAAGTTTTATTAACACTCGCACATTTTAATTTAGTTATCACTTACTTAAAACTTCCTATCCTCCATCAATCTCCGGCGCCATGATCACCAAGCTGCGAGATAGAAGCCCCCTCCAGATGCTACCCTACCCTACCCATGCTCATCCTATGACAAGTGCCCATGGGCATGCATACTCCCATCCCAACCCCAATGATCATAACTTTTGGAAGTACCACAGAAGATCGAGACCCACAAGTCCTCCAAAAAATGTATGTGCACGTACTTGTGTGTGGCACATCACCATCATGAAGATCATAACACAAGGACTAGATGAGAACACAATGCACAAATATCACCCAACTGAAAACAACTTGGGAGGACAGATTCTACACAAATCCCAAAGCCAATAAAACCATACATCATGAAATCACTCAATCGGCCGCAATCCGGGAGTATGGATTCTACATGAATCCCAATGATGCAACAAGACCAAACATCATGAACTGACTCAACCGACCTCAATCTAGGAGCATGAATTCTACACGAATCTTAGTGTCCACAAAACAATAACAATGTCTAAAAGAAATAATAACACTAGGTATAAAATCACTCAATCGAACACAACATTGAGAGTACATATGTGACACGCATCCCAATGCAAACACAAAAGTACAACAAAAGTTTGACTGATATCCAAATGAATAATCCAAGTCCACGACCTAACTCATGCTAAGAAAACTTGAGAAAACAGAGCAACACGTAAAACGAGGTAAAAACTCCAAATTTTGGAAAATTTCAAAATTAAAACCCATTTGGCCTTTGGATACAAAAACCCCAAAAATCCAAAAATAATTAAGTTTAGACACCGTATGCAAAAACGGCTAGCATAACAATGCAAAACCCCAAACCATCATCTCGAAAAATAGGGAAATGCTCATACCCGACCAACCGGGCAAAACCAACAAACAGAAATGGAGGGGAACACTAGTTCTCAGCCTCCTAACAAACGACTACCAAAAACAAAAACAGAAACAATAAAACGGGAGAACCCTACCTCACAGTGAAAAGGGCAAAATGGGAATTTGAACCATAAAATAAATAGCCCGCATAAGTAGTTGAAAATTGCAGCAATCCAAGGTTTTCCCGAGCTGGATCCAATGAGATCAACCTCGTGATGATCCCACGCCCATAGCTCCCACAACGAACAAAATAGTAAATCCTCATGAAGAGGATTTTGGGTTTTACTCTCAAACTTTCTAATTCAAAAGTGAGAAGTGAGGAAATAAATTCCTTTTTGGATACTTATTCACTTTTCGAGTGAATAATCGATTAGGGCAAATAACCAACCAACCTAGTTAACCCCAAATCGACCCAAACGAAAATAGGCTATTCCTATAAATAATAATTCATCTATGGCAAAGCTGCTAGAAATTAAAATAAATCAATTAAAAAGCTCGAAAACCCAAAAATACATAAATTTCCTTAATAGCTTTTGTGACAATGCGAAACTCTAAATGCACAGACACGCTCACTGGTCTAATCACATAATGCAAATGAATTCGGATTTAATAATCACCGAAAGGTTTAATTTAAACATTTAATTAAGGATATGTCGACCATACAGGGATGATATTGGTAAAATATGAATAGCCGAATCACTAACTCCATGTGCCACTGCTAGGGATATAAATCCTGCACACTAAACAATACAATCAAGTGCAATTGCATATAATAACATAGTTGAAGCAATAAATGCATTAAATCACTTAATTTAACCATTCATTTAATTATATCAAGATAATCTATTTACATCACTCACATTCGCACAAAGCATAACAACGCAAGAATGAAGTAAATACCCATAACATTAAATCTATCACATAACATAATTAGAGATATGTCCAAATACTAGATAACCTTATATCATCATAAAACACATCATCATCTCAAAACAACATCATCGTGCAATATGATCAACTAAACAACATAGTAGTCTAACATTTATGATACTAAAATCAAGGTCTAACATTTGACCCTTGGGTCATCTCATATGTAAAACATAACATAAGTAGATTTCCACAACACATAACCAATGAATCCAACATGGACAATCCATTTCTAATTATTTAAGCATTTAATAGTAGTTTTTTAAATAATAAGAAAAGGCGCTTAAAACACATAATCAAACATAGTCATAAACATGACTAACCACTGCTACAAGAACCTAGTCCAATGTAGCATGGTAATAGTACACAGTGCAATCTCTACACACATCTCAGGGTAATCACAAAACAACATCATGATACCACATCGATCCTGGTAACCACTGGCACAGACCTCAGCAAACCAAAAATCACATCATAAAATCATAAATCAGTGATAAGCATAATCAAAGCAACTGATACAGAAACACAAATCCAATCACCTCAATGGTGTAGACCACTCATGGTCACAATCATGATCCCTCACAACAAAAGATCAACAAGGTTGCATCCATTAGGATGACTTATATAAGTCAAATGGGAGAGACACTACATCTCTCAACTCCATCAATGAACTTTGTAACTTGAAAGCCCATCTTGAAGGATGATGTTCAAACTCACACTTGTGCAAGAGGGATCATTGTGGTGGTTTTTTGTGAAATGTAGGATAGGCAAGCTATTCTTTGCAACTACCAATGAGATTTGAATAAGCACCTCCTGATGATGAAACCCTTACACTCATCCTTTGACCCTAATGCAAAGTCTTTTCCTACAATTCTAATATAAGTTAGACTCCCAAATTTGTCGCTCTATTTTTGATTTGATTCTTGTTTGGAGACAATTATCAACTCTCTTGGAAGGTTTTAGGGGGTTGATGAGGGGTCTTTAATATTTTTCCACACAACTTTTTCTTGAGTGTTCAATGAAATATATATCATCAAAGATCTACCTACTAAACTCTCACTCCAATCTTCTAGTAATTGTTGGAACCATATAATTGATTATGAAGGTATTCCCTTCCACTACCATATATGTTACAATGTCGGTCACATTGTTGCTCAGTGATACAATTAATGGAATTTTTTTTTGGTTCTTTCTTCTTGGTGGAGGGATGTCTCTCCTTAACACTATCTTTTGTTAAAGGGGGTATTTGGCCAAGAGAAGAATGACATGGCTCGAGATAATATGCCCCATTTTTATTAGCCAAAGGATGGGATTGACACATATGATTCCTCAGGATGCAAGGATGGCCCCTTAAGTTTATTGATGATTCCCACCATTAGAACCATTTTTGGGACTCCTCTCGCAAGTAATAGCCTCAAGGATGTTTTTACCCCCTCTCAACTTGGGCAATTGAGTGACCTACTATTGTGCCCACTAGGGTCCCCAAACCTTCACAAGACATGCTTAGGGATAATGGGAATGAAAAACATAAGAAGAAGAAAAAAGAGAGCCCATTCAATATGCTTCTTTGTTCTCGCTAAAAAAGTAGAGCTAAATGTGTGAAAATAGATCTAAACCTAGTTAATGGGGTCTCTCTTATAATATGTCCTGCAATTGATAGGTTTAATTGGCATTTTTTGGCATATGTAGGATGATGGACAATATTTGGTTGATTTAATTTTGCCATCACCTATTTATGGGTGTTTGTTACTTTGTAGTGCTCTTGATCTTTTGAGGGTTTGTCTACAACATTTATAGTTGGTGATATAATTAATTTGTTTGATATTAACACAATGGGAGCTGGTCCAATCCATCTATTTGATTACCCTAAAAAATGCAATTTAAACCTATATTCAAGCTATTCCTTGATAAATAGAAATTGAAAATAGAAAAAATGACTACAAATTTGTAAAGCATACCAAAAGTAATGTATGTGTCGTATAGAGGAAACAAATGCATACAAAGATTTAACAAATTTAGAAATCTAGACCTGCCAAAATCAAAATACACTAATACAACAATAAAAAAGTAGAAAGAACATCTAAAGAGAAGTATTGCTATGATAACAAGAAAATCTGCAAACCCAAAAAATGAAACCCAACCCTAATAGTTGTTGAAAAGAGATTGTTTTGAAGTGAAGAACATATAATGGAACAATCATTATCTTGTTAATGATGTCAAACCTACTACTTGTTGTTGAGACAATTTTGGTCTGAAAGCTATCATCTAGTTGATTGATGAGGAGGATTTGAAAAGAGGAGATAACAAGAGAACCTAAAGAAAGGTTGAGTTATTTAGTGTATAAAAGAGCACTTAGACCAAGTAAGACATTGATACTATAGTTGATTGTTTATCTACTTTAAATTTGAAATGAAAGATTACTCAAGTTAAGACTGGAAGAAGATCAAGTAAGAAAAGTGTTTGTCAAGCCTTGTTGAGTAGTTAGTGCAAGTCGATAAAAAATTAGTAGAAGTCGAGTAAAAATCAATATGTACCGAGCAAAGAAGAAAAATAGTGCAAGTCGAGTGAATGTCAGTATATGCTGAGTAAAGTTTAGTTGGTGCCGAGCATCAATAAACTTTAGTGTTTGCCAAGTGAATAGTGTTGGTCGAGTGACAACAAACAATGTTAAATCAAAGATTTGATGAATCTTAGCCGACTAATTTGATTGCTTGAATTGTGTGAAACATGTGGAAGATAAACTATGATGAGTCGGTGGCACATAATTCAAGGTAAACTATTTTGAGGCAAATTCAAAGAAGATTGTAGAGGAACCAAATGGAAAAGTGGGTAGATTCATTGAATCCTACCTAACCCTAAAATGGATGATTGTGGTTAAGCAAAAAAAGATCTAAGTTCTTAATTTATAGAGATAGCTGGTCAGAAGTAAAGGTTTTCATGTGCAAGAACCTAAGGAAGATAAGGAGTCTAGGGTATTGCTTCATCTAGTAGCTGAACATAAGAGAGTGCAATTGACATACAAAGTAAGAAGGCTTAAGGGGATGAATGCTTGAAGGATGAACAAGCTATTATAGCTAAAGAGTATGAATGCCAAGCAAAATGGAGGACTAAAACAAGATCTATAATCTGCAAGTGAGTTGTAAGTTTTTATCAGATCAAGTCCTACTGTTACTTTCTAATAGCTATACTAGTGTGGATAAAATCCTTTGGATTAAGGTTGACCTAAAAGTCATTTGTAAATCCTTTTAAGTGGTTGAAATTCTAATGGAATGGTCTAAATTCCTCTAACAAGGCTCACACCTAATAGGGTGATTGAAATCCTTTAACCAGGTTACATTTAACAATGTATATTGTAACCTTTAACATGGTTGGCCTTTCACAGGGCATCACTTCAGAAGACTGAGAATTAGTAACATGTTATTGGTAGTATTTTCCAAATTGGGTTTCCACATAAAATCCTTGTGTCAAATTGTGTGAATGTTCTTATGATATTTCATGTTTACATTTCTGCAAAGTTATTTTGACCTAGGGCAGTAACCTACAAAGTTTAAGTGTTGTATTAATGGATGCATGCATGTTAAGGTTTTATGGATGTGGATCTAATTACCATTGAAATTTTTTATTTTTACATCTGGACCTTAGATAACTGATTCACCCCCTCTCTCAGTTATTCTAATGAATTCCAACAATAGCATATTGAAAATTCATATAAAAGAATGTGGTAGAATGTGATATAGGAGCACAATAATTATATCACGTGCTTTAAAAAAAGCTCCCTATCATTTCTAATAAACCTTTCACATTTTTAAATGTTTAGCAAACTAGATAATCATAGAAAAATACCATTCACACAGCTATGAAGAGATAATAATCTAAAGGATCACAAAATGCAAAGAGGGAGCAAGCTTACAAAAAATGTTGGAAGAAAATAATTTATGGCATATTGAGAACAATAGATACAACCTAAATCTAATGCAACTGCAAGCACACCTACATTAAACATCCTATAGTAGTAGAAATAATAATCCTCATTAAAACATAGAAATTATGAAAAATACCACAAACATTTTATTGGACACAAAAAAGACTAAATAAATCTACATATCCTTGAAATTAATAGTGCACATAAATTGTAAATACATTTCATATGATGGAAAAGTTAAATTTGTCCAACATAAATATTGAAATTAAATTCTTCACGTATTCATTTTCAATCTTCTTTTCACTCACTTTTATTATAAGAAACAAGAGACACAAAGCATCATAGTTCCTGTCATATGTGTCATGATTATAGTATTGTAGAGTGTGGCACTAAAGGGTTGAGATGGAGGAATACACTTTTTAATTTGAAAGAATGCAAAATGTATTAGAACAACATTCTCTATATCCTTTGATGTTTTAAAGGTTGAACTATCTTTAAACCATATTAAAATTTATTGTAATTGTACATAGAACTTAACAACTAAAGATAGTGGAGAAACATAGACAATTGCATTTTGCATAAATGTTTGTAGTTGAATGCGAGTAGATAAGTTATAACTCTTACCAAGTGCAAAATTTCTTATTTGTGTCATTAGAATTTTAACATCAACGTCTTTACAAAAAATGTTACAAGAAACTCTAAAATTGGTTAAGAGGACTAGCTAATAAATGATATTGTATGGCGTGCTCAACATAATACAAGGTTTACTTTTCATATTGTAATGAATTTGGTGTTAGGAATGCTTTTGTAGAATATCTAAACAACAAAAATATTGTTTTTTTATTATACAACAAGAAAAATAGGTCATACTTTTGGTCTACTTTGAAATTTATCACAATCAATTGTGGTTTCTTAAAATAAGCTACTATACTCTATACATATACGAGAGAAGAAATTTAGAGCATTATAAAAATCCAATGACACGATTTAATTAATAAAAAAGAGTAAATCTAAACTCTATCATAGAAAACTCAAAAGTGTATAAGAATTTTAGAACAAAATGGAATTCTTTAACTTCAAAAGTTTTGAGACTGGAAAGTGTCTTCATAAGCCCTCAAGAAATGTTGTTCAATTTCACTAGAAAAATCATGCATACATTACAAGGCAACACATTTTTTGCATTATTGGTTTTTCTATGAGAAGTCTTGAGATAATAAATAAAATTTCTACAATATTAGTTTGAATGCAATTATAAAGTTGTCATAAATGTCTTGTAATGTGTTGTGAACAAATGGATCATTGAGATCTTGTGCAAGGTTAAACAATACCAACCAAAACCCTAACAAAAACATAAGCATGTTATTCTACATATAGAAAATATATCCACAATTTAAATTGCTTATTCTTTGTGTCTTGGAGTCTGTAATACAATAAATTTTATTTTATTTTTAGCATGTTTACAATGTAAGAAATTAGAAACCAATTGTTTATCCTAAAAGAACAAATTATATGATTAAAAAACTAAAGAAATTGAAAATTACGAAACAAAAATAAAATTTTAACAAATATTTAACAACAAATAATTCTTTATTTAAAAAAACTACAATTAATTGTCATCTTTATACACTATTTTTATTTATTAAAAAATATTTAATCAACAACTTGACACTCAAAAATGGTATAAGATATTTCAAATTTTAAATACATAAAATATAGTTATACGTAGAATAACTATCATTTTAAAATTCTTTGTAATATTATTTAGTTTCTAGTTTTTAAAATTCTCTGGTACATTATTTAGTTTTTATTAGTTTTAATTCTTTTAAAAGATAATATTTTTAAGGACAAAATAAATCAAAATTTAATGAGTTAGTATATTATATTATTATTAATTTGACTAATGGTAAAGTAAAGTGTGGTGTAACATATCTTTTATAATAATTATATTAATTGCACAATTAATACAAAAAGTTAGAATTTTAAATTTTCATTGATTTTTAGTTTTAAAAATTTAATTTCTCCAGTAGTAGGACCTAATAAGATTTCAATTAAATATTATTCTTGTGTTTCAAAAATAAAAATAAAAATGTTTAAACTTTATAAAAAATTTAAATTGTGAAATATTTGAAATGATAAAGTAAATGTAGTATCACATCATTTTTATGATAGTTTCAATCGTATTAATTGCACAATTAATGGTAAAAATTAGAGTCTTAAATTTTTCTTGATTTTTTGATTTGAAAAATTAATTTTATCCCTTACTATTATTAGTATTATTAGTGAGAAATCAGTTAAATGATTTTTTTCCATTAAAAAAGTTCAAACTTAAAAAAATACTTGAATCTTATTAATTAAACTATTATAGTTTATAGTTTTTAATTGCATATGCAATAGAATAATGTTCAGACTAATAACCTAGCAGCAAGTTTCATTCCATTCTCCTATCCTCGGACATATTGGATAAGTATATTTCAATATCAGCCTAAACTATTGCACCTAGTGCAAGTAGTAGCTTTAATTTTTTAATTAAAAAAGAGCTCTGATTGAGCTTTAGTCCCTGCCTTCTGTGCCGAGGGTGAAGGAGGGTTACACTGTGCATAATCCGTGGTTCTGTAGTTGTATGTGAAAATTAGTTTTTTTTATTGCTGAATTATAGTACAATTAGCATTTGACCATGTATTTTGAGAAGACTTTATATGTAAAACTATAATTTTTTATTTTGAAAGGAGCAGATCATATAGTCACTGATTCTATGTAGAATATATAACCATTGATGGAGCTGCCCCTAGCACCCCCACAGAAGCTAAAAGACTCCTGTGAACTCTGCATATCGGGGAAAAAGTCGGATTCTAGCAAATTTTCATTTCAAATATGTCACACATGACGACCTGCACAATAAGAAAAACTATAGTAGCCCCCCCAATGGGACGTCGGCGTAATTTGAACAAAATCTTAGCATTGGGATACCTATGTTTAACAGCTAGCAAATTACTCATACCACACAGATAACAACCACACTTTAGAAATAATAGCTGAGATTTGTGTACAGTTGTGAACAAAGCAACATTATTTTTATCTTCCCACTGAATCTAGAAAACACAAGGCTTATAAATGACGACAAGAATGGTGATCCTTAATAAAATTAAAAAAGTTTCTTCCTTACTCAAAAAGGTTCAAAAACTATCTTAAGAGTCAAACATGCGCTGCTGTTTTTAATCCACTAGTAGATGGTAGACAAGGATTACCAGCAAACAAACAACAGTGAGAACATAGAAGCCTATTCAAGAGTAACAATGAACGACAGCTCTGTTTTAATGGCTTCGCTCAAGCTCAATGATAGCGGAGACGTTGGAGATGTTTCCAGAACAACGTGACATCATTTTTTAGTAATTTTCTGAGTAAAAAATTAATTTTAACCCCTGGAAAAATGGGCAGCGACCAATACCAATTTAATATTTATTGTACAAAAATATATTTTAAAAATAATCATTCGAAACTTTAGATTAACGATAGCTGTTTGTGAAAAAAATTAATAGGTGCGGCCACCAGGAACATTAGTTCGATAGCTGTTTGTGAAAAAAATAAATAGGTGCGGCCACGGGGAATAATGTTCCCCTGCCTATAGATAGGCAGGGACTAATAAATATATTATTCACTAGTACATTCTGGAATCCATTTGCCAGCTGCTGCCCCGCCTGCTTATTAGCCACGTCCCCTCGTAGATATAATTTAATATTTCGTTCGGTGGGATATTTGTTTTGATCGCCAGTTGCCAATGGCGTCGGAGAACAGAGGCATGGAATCGGGGCAAGGAAAAGGGAAAGAAGCAGTGAAGCAAGCCTCGAATTTTCTTTCTAAACTTGCACGAGCACGAGCTGGGAAAGATGCGGAAGAGATTGGCACTAAAGAAGACCTCGATCTCTGCTTGGAGCTTGCCCACAACTTGCATCAAAACGTTAATCTTACCGGCACGGAATTCAATGTTTCTGAATGTGCGGCTGTGAAAGGCATTATCGAACTGATTGTGCGATGGGGGATCCGGCCCTACCTCCTTTATTCACCCTTATCCCCACCTTCCCCTTCCCCTTCCCCTTTATCCTCATCCTCACAGGATGTTTTGCTTACTTCCTGCAATACTCTTGCATCATTTTCTCTTGATAATCTTCACCACAAAGGCTTTTGCGTCTCGGTAGTGGTGCGGAGCTATTATCTATCCGACGTTATGGCAGGCTTTCTACAACTTGCTTTTGCCCCTCATCAAAAACATGAAAAGAGGCGGAGCATGGCGGTGACTAAACTAGAGGAGGCAGTGGCAGCACTGGAAGTTGGAGATATGGTGGAAACGTTTTTAGTGTTGGTAGGGCAGAGAGATGGCCGCTCTCCTCCGCCATGGCTGAAACATGAAGCAGGGAAGATTCTTTCCAGACTTGTCATCAAGGATGGGGGAGTGCTCGCCGTAATGCACAGATTACTTGGCGCTGGGGTGAAGGTAATAGTTGCTACTCATGTTCCACTTACTGCATGGCTTGATAAAACTATTTGCTTATTGTTTTCAGGCTCAGGCGGTCTATGCGCAGTGTACAATTTGAATCTTTTCTTAAAATACTGGAGAAACTATTGTCTAGATTTGACAGTCAGCTGTAGATGGAAAGCAAGCCGAAGTAAGCAGCCAATGTTAACCAAATTTGCCTCAAGGATACACATCTTTTATTCTCTTCCTTTGAAAAAAAAAAAAAAACACTTGGGACAAAAATCTAGCAATTACCCAAAAAGTATAATTTAATTGTTCCTCAAAAATAAATAGGACAAAAAATAAGAGGACCAATGGCCTCAGAAAAAAATCTCTTGAAAACTTTGAGCGGTGTATGCATTGATGCCCTTTTTTTAAAAGCTAAGTGGTTCTGCGAGACTCTGTTAGTCAAATACAAATTCATCACAAGAAGTAGGCTATAATTAGTAATATTATCTACTTGGTTGAGATCCCACAATATGTTAGGAAATCATAATCCACAAAATAGATCTTCCTTATGAGAGAGATTAAAAACATAGATAATTTCAACCAGGGTTGGCAACATTAAATGAAGTCCAACTATAGGAGAGACATGATAAAAGGCGTATTAGGGTGCCTTAATAAATCATCTACCCACAGCCCAAGAGCTGATTATTACCCCTCTTCGTGTAATGCTCTTTCCCTGATTAGCCATGGATTCGCCCTAAATCACAATTGCAGAAGGGGCTTACTGTACATAGGGTTTCTTTAATTCAGGTGCTTGCAATTATTAGGAATTAATAGTAATAGTTGATATTCCATCATCATATTACACCTCTCTTGGGGATGTGATCACTATTCCATACTTATCATCGTTACCCTTCATAAGACGATTATATGCGGCTTCCATGCCCTCTCAAATGCTACTACATTGTTGTTGTTGTCTTAAGAGATGATATTGATTATCCTTGCTAGTCATTGACTAGTCTAGTCAAATCATGAAAGAGATATTATTGTAATCCATATTGCAATTGATATTATTGCAATTCACTACTCTTAGTGTTAATATAGATGTTACTTGTTATTGTTGTCTACAAGTTAGAGGAGGCACTCGGTGATTTCTTTGTTTAATGTCTCTTATTTCTCTCTATCCAGCCATAATTATAACCTGTTCATGATTGCTCTATTTCCTGTCACGTGAAGTATATAGATGACAAAATTGATTTGTGATTGTTATCTCACAACCCTGATAACTTTCTTGACATTATAGATAATGACTCGATAGCCAACAATTCAAAGTATTGCTCTAGGCTTATGGTCTTAATGATCATTATCGATCTCTATCAGACATGGGTGAATACATTATCACCATTCATTAAATCTTCTTATATGGTCTAGGGTTTACATTAATAATTGATGTGGCCAATGATCAATGTAATATTATTAATATTATCTTGCTATCGATGCTTGGTGATTATATTTATCTTTTTAATAGTCTTACTCCCATATTATTAAAGTTACTGATTTATTACTTCTTCAAGTTCCTTAGGTAGTAAGAGTACATGTGTATCCGGATATCTCATATATACTATGCTGCATGAAGTTTCAGAGACGGGGGTGTTTTAGGGGAAAGGGACATGTTTCTCGTACGAGTACAGTTCAGGGCTAATGTATAGGGGACGACAAAGGATGGCTATTAAAAAATAGGGGAATTTTTATATATAGTGAGAGATTTCAAATATAAATATCATAACATTGATAAACCATTCATCATAGACATTTTATAAGCTCAATACATCTCAAATTAACAAAATTCAAATACTTTCAAATGGCTTACGTTTAGCAAAAATGCCTAAAGCCTCCAAGTTTCATGCATGAAATGACATAAAGAAGAGTCCAATTAAAATACTAAACAATACATAATAACATAGAAGTCCAACTCCATAATCAGCTGTCAATAATAATCAAAATCAATAATGTGTCTCCAAATATATGGCCTGTCCATAAACAACGCATGGTTGCTCTAGGAATTTAAATACAAATCATCATCTGAGTTAGCCTTTGAGTAATTGGTAAGTTGACGGTCTTCCCTATCCAGTGGAACCTCAATCAATCTTGAAGGTGTGTCATCCTTCACTTGTGTAGCATCCTTAGGATTGGCTTCCGAACATAAGGGCTGAATCTAACGAAACTCAATCTTCTACTGATCCTATAACCACAGTGCAATGCGAATAACCACTAACTTCTCTGATCGTGTATAGGTAAGATTGTTCCTCTTGACTGATTGGATGATGCTTAATGTGGACCAATTTCTCTTTGCAGCAAAGGAACTAATAACCTATGAAAGAAGACGAACAACCATTTTTTTCAGCTCATGTGTATGTTTACCATCCAATAGGGTCAGTTTGAGCTAATGTAGCTCTAACCGTTCTTGCCTATGGTCTACAAAAGGTTGGACCATGAAGATTTATAAATTCAAGCCATTAACCCCAAAGTTTAGTAGCATCATTTGCATTGTACATTTTAGAAAGGGCCTTAAGGAAGCCCTCCTTAACCTGCTTTGAACACAAAATAATGTATTAAATAATGTTAAATCAAAATGAAGAGATAATCATAAGAGGTCTACTTTGCTATCTGAAATTTAAATTGAAAACTTGAGATTTCAGATTTGAGAGTCACCTTCGCATCAGAGGAAGGCTCTCTTCTAGGTCTTGGTGCATGCCATTTTGGATTGAGATCATAGGCTGCCATGTGAAGTGGGGTGTTCATAATGTTCCACCGTTGGCCTAAGGTGCTCTTTTTAAAATGTCGAAGTAGGGTCTTTGCCATGAATATTTTGCTTGACCTGCCCAAGTGTGCTATCAAAGGTCTCATAAATCTCTCAAAGGTTAGGAGAGTAAGTATCAACCTATCTTTTGACCTACACAATGGGCCCACCAAAGGAGCAAATTGTGTCTGCAAGTGTAAGGAAGTTGTAAGTTTTTTTGTTTTGATAGATAAACGGCCTAAGCCTTGATACATCATAAAGTACATAAACATCCAAGTAATCAACTTTTAGTCCCAAGTTACATTTTTCCGCCTTCCTTCTAGGTTATTCCTCTTCCTTCCCTCCTCCTTCTGCCTTCTATCAGGATCTGGATATAATCTAAGCACTACATCTTGCACTTATGTTAAGGATAAAGCTTTGAAAAGTCATGAAACATGAATACAAAAAGAGCATAGAAATGAAATGTAAAATGATACGAGTGTTTTCTTAAACAAAATATAATATACATCTAAATCATCAGAATTTTCACCCGAGAAAACATATCTAAAGCGGTCCGATTATCAGTTTGTTACATCAAAGGGTCTTTTGTTGGCTTAGTTACATAAAAATACAATAGTAATAAACCTCTGTTACTCTACTAGCATAAAATGGGGGAAAGAAGCTCCCTGCCATTTTGAATGTCCATCGAGTCCAAATTGGATGATTCTAGAACCTCCAAATACACATCAAACTCATTTTCCCAGGCTCCAACACCATCTTCCACAACGAATCTGTCTATCCAATCATATTGTCTTGGGATGCAAGATGTAGGTAGTGGGTAAAAGCTGAAGAAAGACCCCTGAATCTTCCCTGGGATAATGAGATGTAAACTATGGTTGAAATTCTAAAAAATCTAAACCATCCCTAATTCAGATGGAGTCCCTACATTGAAATTTTGACTTCTTATAGCTGATCTTCTATACCTATATTAGCTAAGTCATCCGCTCTTTGATTGCCCTCCTTGTATATATGATTGATCGTGAGCTTGTGAAAGGTTTGACATAGTGAGAGGGCTCTAGATAAAATTGAGTCCACTCTCCAATTAATGAGGGATCCTTTCCTTATAACATTTATCATAATTGTCAAATCTCCTTCAATCTCTACATTCTTGCAACCGAAAGTTCTACACATTTCTAGTCCTTCAACTAAAGCCGTTAATCTGACCCAATTATTAGTTTCCATTTGTATATATCTTGCTAACTTTGCTATCTCCATGCCTTCTGAGTTATGCAATTCCTTCTTGTAAAATGTCTTAACAACGTGAGAGACTTTGATGGTTGCAAATAAACATTTGCACATCACTAGCATCAAACACCATTGCCTTTATCCAATCGATTTTCCCAATGTCCTTCAAGGTGTTGTTCAATGCATGTACACTGTTAAAGGTGATAGCATCAGTCGAACTGAATCATCCATAGATCATATTGTATATGTATTCTTTATAAGTTAAGGATATATATATATATATATATATATATATATATATATATATATATATATATATATATATATATATATATATATATATATATATTGTGCAAAGACACACACACACATATGTATATAATCACATTTACAAATAAATTAAACGCAATATGACATGATCGGGCTTCCTTATTATACCCAATAGTCAGTATGAATGAAACTATTAATAACAGGCAACTCTTACGAATGGTTATAGACCATTGTAAATTAAGATTAGTCATGCCACGTAGGGACTTGACCCTATGTGGCAATGGCCACATAGAGTCATGTCTCTACATGACATGACTGTTGCCCACATATATATTATCGCTGCTGATGGGAAGTGGATCAATAACCACGGCAATCCTAAGTACCTTCTGCAGCGGTCAATACCTTCATTCAACATTGATCAGTAATTCATAATTCTCTTCTATATAGGGTTTGTTACATATAATAGATTTGGTCAAGTATTATACTGCAACAAGTTACATAAATATATATTAACCAGTTCAGTTCTATTCTAGAACTACTGTGAATTATTGTCAGAAATTTGTGAAACTATTCTATTAGAGATCCTGTACACTTTTACATGGTATTAGAGCCAGGTTGATAGAGAATTTATACTCAGTGATCATCAAAGCTTCAGATTAAAATTATGGTGAACCATGTAAGACTGGAAGATAAGTTCTATTCTACATCAGAACTACTGTGAATTACTATCAGAAATTTGTGAAACTACTCTATTAGAGATCCTGTATACTTTTACATGGTATTAGAGCCAGGTTGATAGAGAATTTATACTCAGTGATCATCAAATATAGATTAAAATTATGGTGAACCACGTAAGACTGGAAGATAAGTTCTATTCTATATCAGAACTATTGTGAATTACTGTCAGAAATTTGTGAAACTACTCTATTAGAGATCCTGTACACTTTTACATGGTGTTACAGCCAGATTGATAGAGAACTTATACTCAGTGATCATCAAAGCTTCATATTAAAATTATGATGAACCACGTAAGACTGGAAGATAGACTTGAAGGTGCTTCAAATTTTGTTTCATGAAAAATTCTAATGATGATTATTTTATGAGAACTTGAATTAGAAGGGTATGTGGAAGAAGATAAGAAAATGCCTGAAAATGATCCAGACAAATCAACTTGGAAAAGGCATAATAATAAAGCCATGAAGATTACCATAGATTCTGTTTAAGATTACATACTACCATCCATATGAAATTAAAAACACATTTGAAATCAGTAAGACTGGCAGATTACTCACCTTGAAACAAGAACTAATTTATATCAAAATGAACAATGGAGAGACTATTATGTCTTATTTCCTAAGAATTGCTGAATTAAAAGACCAACTTGCAACCATTGGAAATCAGGTGGACGACAAGTAACTATCTTCAGTAGCCCTTAAAGGGTTATCTATGTCCTGTGAAACCTTTATCCGTGGAATGAGCTATAGACCCGAATTGCCGAAATTCGATCAACTTAAGAATGATTGTACACAAGAGAGTCAAGACTGATTTCAAGAGGAATTAGTTTAAATCGAGAGGGAGAAATTCAAGCCCTCCAAACAAATACAAATAACAAAGGGAAGAAGGGTCAATTCAAAAGGAAAAGAGGAAAAGGAAATCAAACATACAAGAAAAAGGATTGGTCTAAACTACAGTGTTTTAAATGTGACAAATTTGGTCACACTCACAAAGTCTGCCCTAAAAGGAAGAAAATTCAAGCTGCTCTAGCAGAAGTAAAGGATGAAAATTTAACATTTTATTTAGCTCTATCAGTGAACTAAACACTAACAAAAATACATGGATAATAGTCAGTGGAGCATCTCGTCATATAATGGGATTCAAAGACAAACTTGAAACTTTTGAAGGTTACTCCACCGAAAAAGTAAAAATAGGGGATAACTCTACATATCCAGTAAAGGGAATTGGAACATGTTTAATACAACTGAAAACAGGAGTCACTCTTTAGTTAAAGAATGTAATATTTGTACCTGGCATCAAAATAAATTTGGTTTCAACCTCTGGCCTTGTAGATCAAGGGTATTGTATCACATTTCAAGAAGATAAAGTTCTATCCTAGCCCAAGAACTCCAATATCAAGAACACAGTCACTATTGGTTTCGGAGATGGAAGCTTATACAAACTTTGTAACCATCAGAGCTTAGCCGTAAATAATGAAGTTTCAAATTCAAATGAAATCTGGCATAGAAGACTTGGCCATCTTCATTTTTCATGCTCTGCCATCTATAGAAAAGATTGGAACATGTAAGGGATGTGCATTGGGAAAAAATACCAAAGGATCGTTTCCCAAAAGTGAACATAAATCCAAAATCGTACTTGAACTTATTCACACCGACCAGTGTGGTCCTATGTCAATCCCTTCATTAAATGGGTGCCTATTTTATGTAATTTTTATAGATGATTTCTCTAGTAAAACCTTGATTTACTTTCTAAAACTTAAGGAATCAAATGAAGTGTTATCCAAATTCAAAGAGTTTAAGGCACTAGTTGAAAACCAATCTGGTAAGAAAATCGAAACACTAAGATTTGACAATGGGGGTGAATACATTTCTGAAAACTTAAGTTGCCGATTCGGGTTTGGGGGCGGATTCGGGTTCGTAGGTTTGAGCAATTTTTTTTTCCCCATTTGGGTTCGTGGGTGGGTTCGCGAGTATATATATATATATATATATATATATAGATATATATGCAAAAAAAAAAAAAAAAGACACATAGTTGTAAAAGTAAAACTAAGTTATTCCATAGTATGAATATATCAATGTTACTTGATTATTGATCAATGTCAAATGTCAAAGATAAACATTAAATACTCACTCATTAACCTATGCTAATGTTGTAAATAAAATCATACATTGAATTACTAAAATGCAAAATGGAATTTCAAAACATAGACTACTTCATCAGATTGATAGATAATAAATTATGACTTAATAAAGTTTGAAACATGGTGATAAATCATAAATGACTCAATGAATCAATGACAAATGTTTAAACATAGTTTATCAAAGATGCAAATGCCCTTCAAGGGTCAAATGGGTCATCAAAATATGAGGGATCAATGGCTTCATCATCATCTATATCATTGGCATTTTCCTCATCATTGGAATCCAAACTGGTTCCACTAGCCCCAGATACAGCCACATCCTCCTCCTCGTCCTCCTCAACATCTAGCAAGGCAATTCTAGATATATCTTGGACAGTCATATCCAAGTTGAAGTCTCAAGTAGTACATCCCACAACTTCTCTGGTCCCTTGTTTTATTCTGGATCCTTGCGTGATAGGAGGCGTGAGTTGTTGTGAATAAATACCAAGTCCTCTGCTTTCTTCGAACCCAACCGGTTACGCTTCACTGAGTGGATAAAGGAGTATGTACTCCGCTCAGTAGCAGAAGAGCTCGCAACCTAGAGAGACAACCAACAAATTTAAAAAAATTAGCTAAGTAATTTTACAATACAATAAGAATTTAAGAATGCTAATTTGACAAGCTAAGTGGTCATAAGAAAAGGAAAAAAACTTCAATACATACTTGTGACAAGATCTTAATGGCAAGAGGTTGGAGGTACATGTAACTTTCTCCATGTAAGTACCACCATCCAATGGCATCCAATCTACTTTGGTCATTGATTGCATCAGGTTCTGCATTTTTGCCTGAGACAAAATCAACAAACTTTCTCCTAACATTTGATGCCACATCAGGATCACTAAAGAGCCTGTTAAGTGCCTTGTTATACCCAATAGCAACTTCAGGATCTCTATATGGTGCCACTCTACCAGGAATAGCAAGTATCTCACTGCTATAATATCTAGGAGAAAGTGCATATGCCAGGAGGTGTAAGGTGTAGTCATCTTGTTCCAACGATGTAGAACAATTTTCTCCACCTTACTGTACAAGGTATCAGGATCTTGTTCTCTCTGAATGACTTGGGATGTCAAATGATGTACATGTATGTTATCTTGATGTAGTGTTAATAACTTAATTAAAATAAAAAATAAAAATCTCTCAATAAACAAGGATAAAGTATTGTATTAAAATTTAAACTTACTGATTTCATTCTTTCTAGCATGGAGTCCATGACATCATATATGTTCCCCAAACAAGGCTCATCCGTGTTGGCATACCGAAGCATAGACATGATGGGCTCGGTGAGTTCTAATGCATATTCCACCCTATTCCAAAAATCATCACTCAAGATCAAATCCTTTACAGTTTTGGCCTTTTTTGTATCAGTTTGCTTCCATCCACCCCATTTGTTGCTAATAACCATTTGACACAATGCCTCTTTCACCCTCACAAGTCGTCTAAGGACGATTGTGTGTGGAGCAAACCTTGTTTTAGCAACCTATTACCATGTTAATTTAAATTGTAAGTTAATATGATAAGTTGATAACACAAAAATTTAAGAATATGTATTAAATTTTGTAAAGTATGACACAAAAATAAAAATGATAAATGAAGCTAAATAAAGTTTAAAATTTACCTTCAATAATTCCAAGCGGGAGAAAGTTCTGAAAATTGCTTGTGACATATGGTGGTTTGTCACAAACATTTGGATCTGCTCACCCTCCTCATACACATTTTTCATCCATTCAATTTGGTTGCCCATTGTTTTCATCACCAAGTTCAAGGTGTGGACAGTGCATGGTGTCCAAAAGATATCCTCATATTGTGCTTCTACCAAAGCACAACCTTACAAACTTTAGCATTGTCCGTTATTACTTGGACAACATTGTCAGCTCCCACGGACTCTATGGATTCAATGAGAAGTTGGGCAATAAAATTTGCATCCTTTACTTGCCCTTCACAATCAACCGCCTTCAAAAACATTGCCCCCTTGGGGCAAACAACAATCACATGTATTAATGGATGGTTTTTGCAATCTTTCCATCCATTAGAGATAATGCTCACCCCTGTTTGGATCCAAGAATCTCTTATTGGTTTGAGGAGGTTTTCTACATTCTTTCTCTCCTTATGCAATATGGTGGTTCTCAACTTTTCATATCTAGGGGATTGGTAACCATGAGGTGCATCATTTATTGCTTTCACTATTTCTCTCCAATAAGGGGATCTCACTAGATTGAATGAAACACCATTTGTAATGAGGCAATGCCCAGTCTTTATGTCAACAATTTCTCTCTTGTCATTTTCAAATGCTGTATCTAATGCGCCTCTCTTGCAGGATGGGGGTGTTTCTATTTCGTCTTCATCTACAGATGGGGTAGGTAGGAAGGGATGTGGTCTACTAATTGTTTGAGAGGGTGGTGTTGGTGGTTTTTGCTTTGACTTATTTTTTTTTGCTTTGACACTAACCTATCAGCCTCTTGTTGTTCTTTTAACATGCCTGCTATTTGAGGAGTTGGCAACCCTTTTTTACCTCCCTTGGGGGGCCCCTCACACATGGAAATCCCTTGACCTGGTGGACCTATCAAATGATGTTTAACCTGGTAATAGGAGCTTCTATATTGGTTTTGGCAAAAATTGCATTTCCATATATACCCTCCCTGTCCAACACATTGCTCAATTCTTGTTGTATACTTCCACAAAGGAGAGCCTTTATCAATTTTAAATCTTTGGGATCCCATCCCACCCACTGAACCTTGACTACTCATTCTTGGATTTTTGCAATCTATTAAAACAAATTTAATTTTTTTTTCAAAACTTATACAAAATTTGATAAAAATTTAGAACAATAAGAAAAAAAAAACTAAAAACAAACTATGAAAGAAGCAAAAGGAAGGATCAAATGCATACTTGGAACACTTAGCACTGATTATTTGAAGGATTTGAGACTCCACAAACAATCTCTACAACCTTCTCTTCAAACTTACAAAATGGCCACACCAAAATGAGAGAGCAAAATGACAAAGCAAATGAGACATTAGATGAGTGAAATGCATCTAATAGGCCTTACTTTAGGGTTTGGCAAAAAAATAAAATAAAAAAACATATTTTTAATGCTTTTTGGGCCACTTTTTGGCCCCACCTGCCGTGGGTCCGTCTGGATTCACCTGGGTCCGCGACGGGTTCAGGCAGGGTCCGTGTTTTGCCCTGCGGGTCCCCCCGGGTCCGTTTTTGCCCTGCCCGGACTCGGGTTCGAATCCGGACCCGGACTCGCACTTGAGCTCCAGGGTCCAAATCTGGCAACTTAGCTGAAAACTTTAAGGAATTCTGTAACTTTGTTGGGATTAACAGGGAGTTTTTAGTACCTTATAATCCTAAACAAAATGGAGTACAGAAAGGAAAAACAATCACATCATAGAATCTGCCAAAGCCATGATGCATGACCAAAATCTTCACATCTCATGCTGGGCTGAAGCCTCTGATATTGCAGTTTACATTTAAAATAGATATCCTCATTCAATCTTTAGAGAACATAACCCCTGAAGAATTATTTACCGAAAATAAGCCAAAATTAAGTCACCTCAGAATTTTGGGATGTCTTGTATATATTCATATTCCAAAATAAAAGAGAACCAAACTAGAACCATCTGGGAAGAAAGGCAAATTTATAGGGTATAGTGAATCCTCCAAAGGTTAGAGGGTTTACGTTCCCAGAAATAGATCTATTGAAATCAGCAGGATGTAAAATTTGAAGAAGACACTGCTTATAACTTTTCTTAGAACATTGACGAATCAAACATAGAATCAATTATTGAATTAGATGAGAATCCCATAGCTGAGAATTAGAAGTAGAGTGGTTTAGAAGATCATGAACATTCTTATTCTACTACAGGAAATGCTGAAAACCCTGACAGTAAGAAGAGGCCACTTTGGGAAAGAAAGATGATAGAAGAAAATCAAGTAGAACTGGATGAAGTATTCAGAGAAAGCAAGAGAACGAGAAGACACTCATGCTATGTTGCCCTAGTATCCGAACTAATCAAATCAAAACCATCAAATGTTGAAGAAGCATTATCATGTCAACCCTAGAAAGATGCAATGATTGAAGAATATCAATCTATATTGAAAAATGATGTATGGGACGCCGTACCTAGACCTAAGGATAAATTTGTTGTCTCCTCCAAATGGTTATTCAAAATAAAACATGTTCCGAATGGTAGTATTGGAAAATACAAAGCCAGATTTGTAGCTCGAGAATTTTCTCAGAAAGCTGGAATTGATTATGAAGAGACATTTGCTCTAGTTGCTCGATACACCTTTGTCATAACTATCATAGCCATTGCAACATCTAAAAGATGGAAGATACATCAAATGGATGTTAAGACTATTTTTCTAAATGGTGTTATCGAAGAAGAAGTGTATATAGAACAACTCGAAGGATTTGTTACTCACGACAAAAATAATTGTGTGCACAAATTAAAGAAGGCAACTATGGTCTTAAACAAGCCCCCAAGGCATGGTACGAAAGGATAGATAGTTATCTCTCTAAATTAGGATACTCCGAAAATGAGCTGATCCTAATATATATTTCAAAGCATCTAATGGTGATATGATTATTCTCGTATTATATGTTGATGACTTTTGATAGTAAAATGCAAACAAGATTTGGTAGTTGAATTCGACATGAAAGATCTTGGACTCCTTCACTACTTCTTGGGTCTAGAAGTATGGCAAAAGGAGAACTACAGTTTCCTAAATCAAGGAAAATACACTGTTGACATCTTGACCAAATTCGGAATGATTGACTGCATGCCTTTGGCTACACCAATGGAAACAAATCTTCACAAGGTTAAAAATGACGGATTTGAATCAGAACCTACTGATCCCACTTACTATAGACAGAGAATCGGATCACTAATGTACTTGATGAATACTCGTCTTGATATATGTTACACAACTAGTATCTTAAGTCAATTCATGTGCGAACCTAAGAAGATTCATCTCATGACAGCCAAGCACATCTTACGATATGTGCGCGATACGATTGGACTTGCTCTTAAATATGATCAAGTTGAGATCCAACTTCATAGGTACTCTGATTCTGATTGGGCTGGTAGCTCCACTGACTGTAAAAGCACTACAAGATGTTGCTTGAGTCTTGGTTCAGCCATGATATCTTGGTTTAGTTAGCTCCACTGAAGTAGAATATTTAGCTGCTTCTATGGGAGCTAGAGAATCAATATGGTTAAGGAAATTGCTAGTTGGATTATTCGGGAAGCCTTTAAAGCCTATAGTTATGCATAGTGACAATCAAAGCTGCATCAAGTTGTTAGTAAAACCATTTTTTCACAACAGATTAAGGCATATTGAAATTCCTTACCATTACATCAGAGACATGGTGAACATAGATGTTCTCAAGCTAGAATATATCAGTTTTAATGATCAAACTGACGATGTACTCACTAAACCTCTATCCAAGCCTAAATTGGAGTAGTTCAGAGGTAAACTTGGGATGGTTCAAATGTGATTGTAACTACTGAAATTAAATCTCAGTTTTTGTAATATATATGTACATTCATATAAATACTTGATGATAAAGTTACTATCTTATATTTGTATGTAATATGTCATGACAAGTGACAATCTTTCATTTATATGTAAACAAAAGGTAACTATTGTAACATGGCGATCTTATCAATAGTGGACTTGTTGTCATGACATACTTCATTAAATTGTTGTCTTGGAATGTCGAAAGTGATGATAACGAATGTATTATGATCATACTTCACTGAGTTGTTCCAGAGTGCCGGAGATCATAATACTTGTCATGATAGAGTTCATGACATTGTGAATTCTTGTTATCTGATAGACTAGATTAAGTTGCTGTCCCTGTTGGAAATCAGATAACCTATTCTTGTGATAGGCATCAATGAGGTTGATGCCAGTGCACATATGAAGAGAATATGAGCTTTTTTGGATGACTCACTTGTCCCTCGCTAAGAGGGAGTGTTAAAGGTTATCGATAGCATCAGTCGAGCCGAATCATCCATAGATCATATTGTATATGTATTCTTTCTAAGTTAAAGAACACGCACACACACACACACACACACACATAGTGCAAAGACACACACACACACACATAATTACATATACAAAGAAGTTAAACACAATATCGGTCTTCCTTATTATGCCCGATAGTAGGGATGAATGGAACTATTAATAACAGGCAACTCTTAGGAATGGTTATTAGACCATTGTAAATTAAAGATTAGTCATGCCACGTAGGGACATGACCCTACGTGGCAATAGCCACACAGGGTCATGTGTCTACGTGACATGACTGTTGCCCACATAGATATTATCGCTGCCGATGGTCTACGTGACATGACTGTTGCCTACATAGATATTATCGCTGCCGATGGGAAGTGGATCAATAACCATGACAATCCTAAGTACCTTCTGCAGCTGTCAATAACTTCATTCAACATTGATCAGTAATTTAAAATTCTCTTCTATATGGGGTCTGCTATAACAGATTTGGTCAAGTTATTTGTTGCAACAACTTACATAAATATATATTAACCAGTTCAGTTCTATTCTACATCATAATTACTGTGAATTATTGTCAGAAATTTGTGAAACTACTTTATCAGAGATCCTGTCCACTTTTACATACATGAGGTATAAAAAATATGCATATAAGCTGAAATTATTAAAGATGAGATGTTTAATTGTATTAGCAATGCACATTTAAATAGAGTTTTGTAGACGCTTATAATAGTGTGAACCAGAAAGCAAAGTTGTTTAAGTAAAGACAATATCTAAAAGTAGAGCTGAAATAAGCAAACTAAAAAGAAAGCCTAAATGGCCATTAACTAGGGTTCTAGAAGAATAAGCTAAATATAGCAAGAATATAAGATGCTGAAAATATTAAAAATGTTCTAACTTCTAATACCCTTCCTTAATGGTCATTCTATCAACTAACCAAGTTGCCCTCTAAACTTGACAAAGTCTTCTAGACCGAAGGACTTGGTGAGGATCTTTGCAGTATTGTCCTCAGTCTGCAACATTACAGATCCATTTTCGATAAGCTGGCAAACGTAGTGAGAATGAAGATCTACATTCTTTGTCTGTTCATGGAAGGTTAGACTTTTGGCTAACTTCAGTACTCCTTGATTATCACAGAAAAAGGGAGTAGTACTTGCTTGAGACGTGCAAATTGACAAACATTTGTCAAAGCCAATCTGCCTTACAAGTCACCTTGACTGTTCCTCTGTATTTAGCTTTGGTAAAGGAGAGTGATATTGCTTGCTGCTTCTTGCTGGTCCATGTGACTGTACTTGTGCCTAAACTGAAAACATACCCAGAAGTAGACTTCTAATCATCAATAAAACCTTGCCAATTTGAGTCTTTATAACAAATGAGCTAAGGATCTTAATTTCTGCCATGGAGAATGCCAAAATCAAGAGTGTCCTTCACATATCACAACACACTCTTTATTGTAACCCAATTTCCAACTTTAGGGGTTGTCATGAAAGGAGAAGTGTAACTCATACGATAGCTAGTGTCAGGTGTTCCTTCCTGTCGGGATGGTGTCTTGAGTACTTTGCTCGACAACTTCTCCTTCTCCCTCTAGTTTTCCCTTTGCTTGGCTAGAGCTTTGTTCATGTGTAGATCGATGCTCTCTTTGTGCAGGGGTCTCCGTGTCTTTTCACCCTTCCTTCCCCGTCCTTTTGAGATTGCCAAGTTGGCTTTACCCTTTATTGTGTTTTCAATTAAATTCTCTTCTATTTGGTTTGGACTCAGGGATTGGTTAACAAGTTTTCTTAGATGGTGATGTCTTTCTTCCTGCTTCCTATTCTGTAGGATCCTCCGTAGGGCACTTTCCCCCTTGGTTTCTTCTTCTTGTACTTGTCTTGAGTCCTTATTTGGAATCAGGGGCATGAATCATTTTATTGCCCAATTGTCCTCCTTGAGTTTTGCTGCTCCTAAAGTTCCTGTGTACTCTCGGCGAATTGTTGTAGTACTTGTTGTCTTCTCTGCTCTCTTTGTACTTCGGCTCTTTCTTCCTCCACATGTACCAAATATTTCGCTAGTAACTGAGGTATTTGTCCTAGAAGGTCATACACTGTTGCTGGAACCGAAAGTGCATCCCATACCGTGCTCTATGGAACAGCTTTCTCTCGGGCTTCCCTTTGCACGAATTGGTCGACAAAAACTTCCTAGGGTACCACCTGATCCTCCCTTGTGATTTCTTCCTCTTCCTAGTCATTGTTTGTGACTTGTACTAGTGGTATTACTCCATCATGTCTAATATATGACCTCCAGGTTCAAACTTAGGCAACAACACCAAAATGTGGAATGGTTACCAAGACAAATAGTGAAAGCATGAATTCAATTGTACCAATATTAATATAAACATTTATTACCAATAACAAGCATACCAATGTTGGTGAGGGAAATCAGTATTCTTTCTTGATTACCAAAAACAAGTACATCATTCATGTTCCAAAGTTTTTAAATAATGGTCAGTTGATTAGGAAGACCAACCGATACATCCCCTCTCTACTTAACTACCCAAACCCATACTAACTATTTTTAATTACATCATTGATTTATTACGCACTACATCAGGTCTAGTGACAGTGAGATAGATAAGGCTGCCCACTAGTTGCCTGAGTGCTGACTCATTCTCCATTGGTGAATCTGATTTAGCTGAAAGTTCATCCCTTTTCTCCATGGTTGTAGATGTGGGTTTGCAATTCTAAGTCCAAAATTTGTGTAACAAACTTTTGGCAGACTTTGACCTAGGTATGAAAATAAAAATATTTGTCTACCAAACTTCTACACCAAGACAATAATGAAGAAGTCCCAAATCTGTCATGTCAAATGTCTGGCACAAATTTTGTCTGGCCTGATCAACTAAATGTGTTGGACTATCAACAATGATCAGATCACCAACATAGATGACAAGATTAAGAATCTCACCAGTAGCATGCATAAAATAGAATCTGAAGGACTGTGCTGAAACTCTTGATCAATCAAATAATTATCAATCTTGGTGTACTATGCACGAGGTGCCTGTTCTTTACCAATTTGCAGACTTGATGTTCTTTACTTGAAACTTGAAACCTCAGAGGCTATGTCATGTATACTTGATGTTCTTTACCAATTTGCAGACTTGATGTTCTTTACCTGAAACTTGAAAACTTGAAGGCTATGTCATGTCATCTTGATTTTCTTTACCAATTTTCAGACGTGATGTTCTCTACCTGAAAACTCAGAGGTTGTGTAAATGTAAACCTCTTCTTGCAGATCACCATTGAGAAAAGAACTCTTGACATCCATTTGATGGATGTGCCAACCAAATTGAGCTGAAAGGGTAATGACAAGATGTATGGTACTCATTTTGGTAGTGGGAACAAAAAAGTCTTCTCTTAGTCAATGCCCTGCTTTTGTGAGAACCCTTCAGCAACTAACTATGCCTTGTATTTATCAAGTGAACCATCAACCTTATACTCGACCTTATAGACCCATTTGTAGCCAATGGGTTTCTTCCCTAGTGGAAGTTGGACAACACCCAAGTGTTGTTTTTCATGAGACTTTGATGTTCATTTGCCATAGTTTGTTCCCACTTTAATATACCAGCCTCTAAAGATGTCAGGGGCTCAAAAATACTATGAATATTGGCCGTAATTTCCCATAAGAGCAAAATTGACTGTGGTATGTTGTTTGCTCTTATTGTGGGCAGATCTACCCTCAATTAACTCATCATCATGAAGATCACCCAAGGTCTTTGCCTACCACTTAGGTAAGAGAGTAGAAGAACCGACATCCACTATAGGAGGAATGACATGACTTGGAATTACAGGATGTGGAGCCTGAATAACCTGCAAAGGGGCTGGTGGCACAATGTCAATTGAATCTCTCCCATCAAGAGAATTGAACACAAGGCAAACATCCATTTGTGTAGGTGGTGGAGGCTGATCCTTAGGGGTTGAAATTGGAGAAGGCTGAAATGGGTCTCGGTCTTCATCAAACACCACAGCTTGCCTAAATATGAGACAATCAATTTCAACATCTATCAACTGATAAGCCTTATGTGTATCATTGTATCATTTGGACATCAATTTCTAAGTCTTGGAATCTAGTTTGGTGTACTTGGCATGTGGAATCCAAACATATGCTGTAGAGCCAAAAACCTTCACTTGACTGATTTTGTGCTTTTGTCCAGACCAAACTTCCTTTGTAATCATCTTCTTAACATGTATGGGGACCAATTCAAAAGATAAACAACTGTAAAAGCTGCCTCTACCCAACACTTCTTGGGAACATTGTGATGCTTCAACATTGATCGAGTCAGCCAGGTGATTGTACGATTCCTACGCTCATCAACATCATTCTGCTGTAGGGTGTAAGGTGTAGTAAGCTTATTTTTGATCCCATGTGATGATGTACAGAAGTCAGAGAGCTCAGATGAACAAAATTGTCCACCATTGTCAGACCTAAGAGTGGCAATTTGATAACCAAACTCTTTTTCCACTAAGGCCTTAAATTTTTGAAACATAATGGACACTTTTGATTTATCATTTTCGTGCTGAAATCATCAACAAAGAGGAGAATATACTTGCATCCTATGACTGGTGGAGTGGTCATGTGTAACAAATGGATTTTCATAACAAAATAAAAGCGATCTAGAAAGAGTTTTCCTCAACTATATATTGAATTCCTTTTCATGAGACATTAATTGCTTCTAACTACCATCGATTAATTGAGATAACAAAGCTCAAGTGAAATAACAATAACAATGATCAACTGAAATAACTATAATAACGATTAACTGAAATAACTGTAATAACGATTAATTGAAATAACTATGATAACGTTCAACTGAAATATCTGTAACAATGATCAACTGTAATAACGATTAACTGAAATAACTATGATAAAGTTTAATTGAAATAACTGTAACAATGATCAACTGTAATAATTGTAATAACGATTAATTGAAATAACTATGATAACGTTCAATTGAAATAACTGTAACAATGATCAACTGTAATAACTGTAATAACTGAAATAACGATATACTATCTTTCCATGCATATAAGTAAAGTAAATGCATAACATGAAAAAGAAAGAAGAACATATGAGAAGTATCTGATGAGTCTTTGATTGATTGTGCAAGCCTTGGTTTTTGGTAAGAGGAGAAGCATTGGCTTAGGCTTAACTTCCCAATCTCGGGCCATATTTATCTCGGACCATATTTATCCCCACACAATCTATTGAATAGAAAGACCCTCCCTACCTCGAGATTAGGCTTGAGATACTTTTAGTCCAGCCACCTAAGCATTCCGGTGTTTAGAATGTATGCATAGTTATGGACGGACATGTCTGAATAACTGACTCTACTGACATCAAGTGATCACAGATGGCAAACATGCCTTAAACGACCTTGGCCAAGGTTTTCTGATGGGTTCAATGACTTGATCACCACCGCTCGACTTGACAACAGGGGAACAATAGTATGAATAAGCATGAGCTATTAAATGAAACAAATTTAGATTTGTTATGTCATGTCTGACTTTGATTTCCATGTTATCCATGGCTATACGGCCGGTGAGTCCTAGGTGCTCGAATCTTAGAGCAAACAACTCTATTTGCTGATCCTCAATTGATTTATGAATATTATCAGTTTCCAGCTTATCACAATCTATGATTTGAGAAATGGAATTTTTAAGACTTGCAGAATAAATATCATTTGATTTTGACTTTCAATGGCATAAATAAAATATGATATCATGTCATGGTTACTTGGCTTTCATTCATCATAACAGCTCTATCCTAAAGATGGTCTAAGCGATTACATTTAAGCAAGATTATTTGCATCATAATATGAAAACTATCTTACTGTTATAATAATCAGAATGCAGTAATATCTGATAATAAAATATATTGCAATGCTTGGAATATGGACAACCACATAACCTGGTGAAATCTAGAAATAAAAATGGAGTCTTGCTGGACGCTATCAATCAGTCCCACTCTTCACGGAGGAAATCTTTAAGCACAAATCCCGGTGTGATTATCAATCACGTCTTCAACAAACATCAATATAAAAGGCAAATTGAAGGAAAAAGCAATGATTACAAAGATATCGTGCGATATCAACCGAGGTATAGGGTATTATGAAACCGAGGTCGGGTAATATGAAAGAAGTCAGGTGATATGAAGGAAGTTGGGTGATCTGTTCTTATGCTTATGATCTCTCTCGGCTCAAAATAAAAAGGTATTCAAAGTCTCTTTGGCTTCCAAGAAGTCGTAACTTACCAAGAAGAGACTTGGCTCTTGATCGCCAAAAATGTGCCAAATGTGCATTTTGGTTTTAGCAAGAAATTGAATAAATATGGAAAAAAGATTTGAAGGTTATAAATCAAGATTAATTATAATATATATCTATCTACTTGCACGTAGATTTACTTATGAGGTGGCATCATATTATTTATTAAAATAATATTATGGTGTCATTTTTATTCCTATATCTATGTGCACGTACATAGGTATACATTATAATGATGTGGTGGAAAAATCAATCAAAAACCATTTCAGGTACGTAATATTTTTAATTAAAATAATTAATATTCTAAATGTTTATTTAATAGCTCATGCGGGTCCATTGATTGTATCCTGATGTTCAAGTCGCTAGGTCCTTACTAAGGCAATTAAAGGTTATACCTGTCAACTTGATAATTGGACTAAGCTAGTATCCCATTCTGTTGATCTTGTTTAGCAAATGCTTCTCCCCTTCATCTTCTCTTGCAATCACCTGTGCAATATTTCCACGATAATAACAAGTTCCATAATAATTCCATAATAACATTTAATATAGATAAAGAATTTAATTATTAACCATAATTCCAAAATCAAGCAACTGCTAAACATCACATGACAAAAAATGGATAATGACCATCTTCATTAAACAGTTACCATAATGAATACAACGAATATATTTAACTACCCTCTTCACATGATTATGAAAGAAAATCCATTCAATCTAACGGCTATCAATAAATTTAAAATTAGGTCAAAATTTGGGATGTAACATCATGGGCCTACAAACATCTGTGTGGACCAATTCCAAGGGCTTGGGTGCCCTCCAAGCATCACAATCTGAAAACAGAGTTTCTTAGCCTGACATGTTTTTTAAATGCCATAATTTTGTGTTTGAATCTCAAGTAATCCTTAGCTAGACTATCTTGTGCCAATTGCGAGAGATAGTGGATGTTTAGATGCCTATATTGCTGATGGAAGTACTTTTTCTTGCCATGGCCTGCTTAGGAGAATTGCTTATATCAATGAGTCTTTAAAGACCACGGTCTTCGAGGCCAACTGCAACTATAGCTTGAGACCCCCTGTCAACAATAGTACACTTGTGCGAGTTGGTGACAACAAGCATAATCTGAGTGACTGACAATAGATTGAGCTTCATGCTTGGAACAAATTATACATTAAGATATTTCAAATCCCATCCACAAAGTGAAATTTGTATATTTCCTTTACCACAATTGTATACTCCTCTCCTCCAAAAACAACTAAATTAGAGGAAGGTGTGAACTTTGTGAACCAATCCCAACGATGTGTGAAATCCCGAGAGGCACTAGAATGAATGTACTAGGTTGAGGATGTGTAATGATCTGATGAGCATGTAGCTATTATCACATAGGAGGTAGGCACCTTCTAATCAGAATGCGTAGCAACTTGGGCCTTCTGTTGAGATCCTTTCCGTGAAGACTATGCTACTGCCAACCGATACCTACAATCTATCTTTAGGTGACCAAATTGGTGATAGTGATCACATTGAACTCACTCTTATTAGAAGAAATTGAAGATTTACCTAACCCTTTCTATTGGGTGGACCAAGGTTTATCTTTGTTTATGTGAGGCTTTTCCTGTGAAGGCCACTTGTTCAGAAGATAAGGAATTGGCATGACTTCCAAATTGTGTCCTCAATCTATCCTGCTGTTGAAGCCTGTTGTAGAGATTATGGGATGCTAGGACAATACTAGTAAAAGTGATATGGAGCATCTCTATGAAGTGCTTGTAGGATAGGGGCAGGCTTTTCAACATAATACTACCTTGCAACCAGTAGTCTCTAACTAGTCACCTAGGTCCTTGATTTTTGTTAGATGTTCTTGGAGAGATGTCTTCTCATCCACAATGGTAGAAAACAACATATTCTTAAGTAAGAAAGTGCAACTCTTGTCAGTTGTCCCATAAAGATCCTGCAAGATGTCCTAGATTTCTTTAGTAGTTTTATTGGAAGGCACTTGAGCTAGCTGATCACTTGTAATTGAAATTTTGAGCAGCATGACAACTTCCCGATTACATTCAGTTCATTTATCCTGGTTTGTCTAAATTTGGGTAGGACATGATTTCATACCCACAACAATTTTATCAACACAACGAAATTATAAATATATCATCATGTGCTGCTATTAAGTGTTGTAATCGTGACCATTAAGCTATTGATTCCCTTCCAACATAATGTTGGTCAAGGATGCCATCACGGATATAGAGGTTGCTGGTCAACCCTATGAAGACATAGAAATCAAGGCAAACAAAACATGGTGTAAAGCCTGAAACTTGATTAGAAAATGGGCTGGGTGAACTTGCAAAACAATTCGTCAGGAAAAACACCTTTTATTTGTAAAAAAATAGAAAACACATCTCACAAAGATGTTAAGGAAGAAGGAAGAAGTGGACACCCTTACTTGCGAGCTCTCGGATACTAAGGACACTTTAGGGGTGGCCTTTGGGGCATTTTATGAGGTTACAAACCAGATTGTTGAGCTTAATCAAGAATTAAATTTGGCATGCTCTAATTCAGCTCAACATTTAGATATGAGAGTTGAGGAGGTTGTTAGGGATGAAAGTGCGAGAGTTGATCAACTTGAGCATGATTCATCCACATTCAGTTGAGCAGATTAAATTTAGTGACGAGCTCTATTCATTGTGAATATACAGTGAGGAGTGCTCATCATTTTTGGTTTGATCCACACGTGGGGGACTTGATAAGGCGCAGGTGTGGATTGGATCTAAGAAGGTTGGTTACTTCAATATCACATGGATCTCGTACAGATACAGGGTTACAAGGTGATTATGGTATTAGTTGCTACATACTGGATTACTTGCAGGGTCAACACATATGTGTTTTTTTTGTAGAGGTTGGAAGTAGTTGTGGGATTGTAGGTTCTTCTAGTAGTTTTTATCTCCTTACAACCGATGGATGTAAGGGCAGTTGGCTTTGGGACTCGGGTGTTGATAGAGTTAGTAGTATAGCTTGGACGAGTTGCACTGATAGGCTTCACCACTTCTAGTTACGTGAAGATGAGATCCGAGTTGAGCGTCAGGGGTTTGATGATTTGATTGGACCTATCTTGATTTTGATGTATTCTTTGTATATGTGAGACATGGATGGTTGGTATGGTATATATTCTTGCGTAGCTGAGGAGGTGTGCTAGGTTGGTTTTTTGAGTCATTCTCTATAGAGTGGTTCACCCGTGCGACACCTATTATTGGATTATTCTTGGGCAATTATTATCCCTCTCATTGGCACAAGTATTACAAGAGTTAGTTAGAGATATCATGGACATTGCACAAGTCTTCACTTGGGATCTAGGTAGAGCATTCACATGGGTTATGGATTAGAGAGTTGAGATGAGGGATTTGTTGTATTCCTTCCTTGATGGAGGTTAGTACACTGTTGAGCTCTCAACACCTCTTGATATTATAGGTGTGTGCAATTATAGCTAGAGTGAGGTACTCAGGTAGGGAGCACTTCCTTTTATGATAGCATCATAAGTCAAGTTGTCCTGATTGAGCATACTCATGAGATGTTGTGGATTTCTGACATTCAATTGATTGGTGTTTGGGTTCATGTTGAGTTGCTTGACAACTCTTGGGGTTGGAGATGTTTTACACTAGGGTAGCACAACAAATAGACATAGCATCAATTGTGAGGTGGATCTGGGATACATGCATTTGGTGCCAACATACAAATGCAGATCGCTTGAGGACAAGAAATCTTTGGGATGGGAGGACTGTCATATCCCCTTTTTCATGTTAGTGGAATTTGTTGTGCTGTTAGCCCATTTTGCCTAGGTATTGAGGGCTAACCAAGTATTCTCTAGGATCAGTTTAGTTTTAGGCTTAGTTAGTTTTAGTTGCTGACCAATTTGGGTTGTTTAAATGGGGTTTCTGGACACTTACTATTTTTAGTAAGTCAACATGCTCAATATTCTTGTCATTTTAGGGTTGGACTAGGAGCATCTTGTCGAGACCTTTTCGATGAGCTATCACACATGCATATCCGAGTCCATCTGATCAGAGATTTTAATCCCTGAAGACTCAATTGATTAATTAATAAATTGACTTCATAAATTAAGTTCATATTATTAAATGTCACTTTATTATTATGGGCAATTTATTTTCTTGGTGGGGAAAGGTATTTTAAAAAAAAGGAAATAAAGAAACAGAGATTGGAATACGAGGAGTCACCTATTTGGGCTTAAAAGGGGGGAGAGGATTCATTTTCCGCATATTTGGTTTTGTGATTCGGATTTCATTTTCTCTCTTGAAGAGTTATTTGGGAAGCTGTTAGCTTTTCGCTAGTTTGAGGACAAAAATCCTTGCGCTCCAAGGTAGTGGACGGAAACCCATTGCCTCGTTGGAGATATCACGTGGGTATTTCACTTGTGCTTTAATATATTTTTTTTAATCATCAATCTGACTTTATTTCTGTGTTTAAGATTGGTTATTGCATTGTTTGTTGTGGGATTGTAAAGCAATGTCATTTTCATAATATATATATTTTCAGCTGGATACTGGTATTTTCTGAATGAATGTGAAATCTTTGCATGCAAATCTGTTATTAAATTTCTATGTTGTGTTTTTGAGAAAAATTGGGGAAAATATCACCATCCAGCTCTCTTGATGTTGGAAGGTTTGGAGCACCCCCTTGATTACAAGTCTCAATATAATCATGACATGCAGCACAAGACTGATAAATGTAATCATGACAATCCATTTGTTGAGTGTGCCTGGATATTGCACCATCCAGCTTTCTTGATTTTGGAAGGTTTGGAGTACCCCATTGATTACAAGTCTCAATATAATCATGACATGCGGCACAAGACTGATAATATAATCATGACAATCCATTTGTTGAGTGTGATACATTGATATGTACTTTGAAAAACTAAATATGTATCATGGAAGTTGTGAATTGTCCTAAATGAATTTTCATATGCTTAAAGCTTCTATTCTTGAATCCCTTTCTGGCATTTCTGAATAGTTGGAAGTGAAACCAAAAGATTGAAATGATTCAGACAAATAATTTCACAATGATATTGTATTACATTATTTTCTTTCAAATAAATGTGTAGTGTATAGAGTATGTGATTTATATATAGCCTCTAGGAAGCATTGCTAGCAAAAGACATCTTTTATTTCTAAACGTAAATCCCACAAAAAATAAACATCTAAATTTAAGATATTGTGGAAGCTCCAATTACCTATGCTCTGAAGTTTTATGGACATGCACTTTCATTTGATTATTTCATATGCATATATCAATTCCAGGGTAGAATCTTCATAATTAATGGTTTTGATCAATAGAGCTTTAGGATGCTAGTAATAAGTGTTACCATCTAAATGAGCGAATATCTTGCATTTCCAGGGCGATGTTCAAGTATATAGTAACGTGGCTGCACATTTAGCCAAGGTGCCAAAGTCTGTTACTAGCAATGAAGTTTATTACCAGGCAGTATGCACTCAGATACTCCCTTTTTTATCTAATCAAACTTCTGGCAAAAGCCAATCAGGGGAAGGTAAAACTGGACAGCAGATACTCCAAAACATGCACCAGACTTCTTCATTATTGGCCTGCAACATGATTGTTTGCGAACCAGAGCTTTCTGATACTTACCTCTTCAAACCTATATTGGTTCATCTAGTAAATCTGTCTAAGTTACAGACTAAGAGATTGCGTTGTGAATATATGTGGATTGAATGTGAAGGGGAGAAACTGACAGAAACATCGGTTATACAGAGTTTGATGCAAATTTACACCTTATTAACAGCAGGTTATAAAGAAGCAAAGAAAGTTAGAAAGCAGGTGCTTGAGAAAACCCGACTGGCCCTTCCCACCTTGATGACACTACATTATTTACTTGAAACATCTGCAACATCTGAGCCTTTCCCCTCTGCAGTAATGCCCACAATAACAGAATTGTGTCTTTGTAAAGTGAAGCAAGGTGATATGAAAGGATACATTGAAACTGAAGAGGAGGCAGTTATGAGTGTTAAACAAAATGATGTTTCTTTAAATGAGAAAAGAGATAAGAGCACAGGATTAAGAAGGGGCTTTCTGGATAGACATTTTTCACAAACGTCAGACGAAGATGATCTTAGTCCTCTTGGAAGACTGAAAATTATCATTAGTGATTTGATGATTGCACATGTTTGTGAGTTGCCTGATGATTCCACTCATCTTTTGTTAGATTTCTTATCTACTTTGGACGTAAAAGAGTTCAGATGGCCTTCTACAGAGGGAGACATTTGGAATGCGTTGAATGTTACCAGTTCCCGTGAGCACACTCCAACTGAGTAAGTTGCATTTAGGTCATCTTTTGTTGCATCCCTTTTCTCTTTGGAGTCCATCAATTTTGTGGTATTTGGTATACCCTGAATGAATTAATTCAAAATGTTTATGATGGGTCTATGCCTGACAGGTATCTCTCGAGATTGTTACTGGTATGTGAAAAGTGGTCCTTAGTGGTGAGACTAATGGGTGAAATCTTGAGCAAAATATTTCACGTCCAGCAGTCTCTGAAGATGCAACTGTTCTACAAAGATAATGATGGCGAAAATTCACCATGGACCAATATGCTTCAAATAATGCAGTCTTTTGAAACTCTTAACAAGGTTGTAGGATCAAAAGCTCTGCAATATGATTCAATAGCCGCTTCCACAGTAGTACAGGTAATAATTTGCTATCTTTAAAATGTTATGTTATTTAAAGGAATAAAGAATAACAATTTAAACGTACACATTATCTCACTGCAGGAGATCAACTTAAAAATAAATTTATTAGTTCTTCAACGAATATCTTCTATATGTACCAAAAGAAAAGCAATAAGACAATTAAGTAAATGAAATATCATAATACCCAAAAGGCTAAAAGACCCCATATTACCATTTATGACAAACAAAGGAGCTGGATGGAAATTTGGAAGATATAAATGGAGCAAACACTTAAACTGTAGGTCTGGGCAGCATAAACTGAAGTGGAAGATTATTGCTAACAAAGGACATCAACGCCGAGATTCTTCTAAACTTTTCCTAAAAGTGCTCTATGACAAATTACTTTCTTCATCAAAACAAGCCTAGACACCAATTTTAGCAAATGCTTAAGAGCGTGCAATTATTGAGTTGGAGGATAGTGAGATCACAACTGGAAAAAATTAGATAGATTCTGTTCAGTCCTTGATACAAAGTTCAGCTGATCCACTGCTGCAAAGTGATGTCAATGGTACAACTCTCCTGCAGAAGCAAATGTCCCAAAGTGCTCTTTCCTAGCAATATAAAAGTGCATCTTCTAGAGGGCTTGCATGTCCTTCTTACAATAAGAGTATTGGGCATACAAAAGTATAAAATTGAGAGGAGCTGAAAAGAGCTATTCAATTTATGACAAGGAAATGCTAGCAATAATGCATGCCCTTACCAATTTCACACAATATCTTGTTGGAAGTAAGTTCACTATTAAGACTGATCACAATAGTCTCAAATATTTTTTGAACCAGCAAGATTTGAGTTAAAGACAACAAAAATGGATGATTAAATTGCAGCAATGTAGTGGCTGATGCTCTATCAATAAGACCACAGTTCTGTTCAATTTTAGAGGTAACAGCTGAATGGAAGTAATAATTCATAGCTGAGTATGCAAAGGATGCTTGGGCTTCAAGTGTAGTGTTCCCCTCATAAAACAAATAATTAATCAAACCTTTGTTAATGGGCCGATTGATTTAGTATATCTCAGACTCATTTTTGTTTTTGTTTTAGTAGGTTAGTGTAGCAATCAACTACACCCTCGGAATGGTTTTCCTCGATAGGTATTTAAGCACGGTTTGTAGGTAGTCGTTGGTATGCGATTTTGATTATTTCTTTGTACTGCGAATTCTTGTTGAGATTATTCTCTGTTGTTCGCCATTTCGGAAGTGAAAGACCTTCCCTACTTGGCTATTCCGGTTTCTATGGGATTAATCCCTCATCCTATTCCGTCCTGCATTATTTGCTCGGATCTGGCAATTCCGCGCACTATCCTTGTTTGCAAATACTTATATTTGTATTTCTTCAACATTTGGTTTTCTTCAACATTTTTACTAGTGTTGTTTGGTGTCTTTGGCGAATCACTTGTATTGATAACTCTGAGCACGGATTGAATCATTGGCGAAGCAACCTGCAATACCTTCCATCCCTCACGACACATTACCATTCGTACACACTCATACTGTACATCACCCTATGACTCGGATAGATATCATATGACCTTCATCAGTCTATTGCCCACACTATATGACCAAGGCCCAGATACTGTACGACTTGCCCCTCCTTTGATGTACGACCAACTACATCATCCGTAAGACCACCCCTCAAATATCGTACAGATTGCCTTCCTTCCCGCCATACCACCACATATCTCTTTTGTACAGCCACCCAACTGCCACACTCATCATTGCATTTGTCTACTGTACAACTTCCTAGACACCGTATGGTCATACCTTCCTTCCGTACGACCTCTCCACAGTGCCTTCCGTAAGACCATTCAGTGTTCTGTGATTGGGTATCAGGCATACACGATAAACAAAACATTTCATCAAGCCTTTTGGAAGGAATCTCCATGATGACAGGTACATGGTGCAAAACGAGCTTATTTTCTATAAAGATAGAATTTTCTTGGTGCCTAACTCTAATTTCAAATTAGAGATCTTCAAATCTTTTCATAATGCTCCTATGTCTGGTCATCCTGGTTTTTTCAAATCTTATAAGAAGATTAGAGAAAGGTTCAGTCAGAAAGGATTAAAAATTGAAGTTTAGAAATTTGTACAACAGTACCCAATATGTCAACAAAATAAGCATGAAAATACATACCCTGCTGGTTTGTTACAACACTTGCCTATATCTAATAATAAATGGGAAAGTATTTCTATGGATTCCATTATTTATAAAATGTCTACCTTCTATCCAAGGAAGAAATAATATCTATGTTGTGGTTGATAGACTTAACTAAATTTGCACATTTTTTGCCTTTTAAGCTATCTACACGACGGTACAAGTAGTAGATCTATTTTTCAAAAAAAAATTTATACTTCATGGGCTGCCCTAGAACATGGTAAGTGACGGGGATAAGAAATTTATGATTGTTTTGGCAAAAATTGTTTAAGTTGTGTGGAATTGAACTCACTTCTAGTACAAGTTACCATCCACAAATTGATGTTCAGAGTCCAGACTGAAATTGTTAATAATGGTTAAAAGGCTATTTGAGGAACTGTGTTTCAAGCCAACAAAAATCATGGATGAAACGGGTGCATTTCAGTGAGTAGTGCTACAACATACCACATGTCTATGAAAATGTCTCCATTCATGGGTCTCTATGGATACAAGCTACCAAGTTTTTTGGATCTACTCTTGAGTGATTGTAGGGTGCTCAAAGCCCCAAATTTGTTGCAGAAAAGCCAAGATATTATGAAATCACTGAAGGAGAATATCCAACAAGCTCAGAATCAGCAAAAACAATATGCAAATCAGCACAAGGTTGCAATTTGAAGTTAATAATATAGTTTATTTAGGATTGCAGCCCTACAGGCAATCTTCCCTCAAACGTAGTGGATTACAAAAACCTAAGCTAAGATACTATGGACCTTATTGAGTTGTTAGGCGAATTGGAGAGGTAGCCTACGAGTTGTAGCTACCTTCGAACAACAAGGTATACAATGCCTTCCATTTTTCATGATTGAAGAAAGCATTCAGACATAATGTAATTCCATTAGCAATATTGCCCCCATTGGAGGAGGAAGGGAAATTGATTTTGATACCTGAAGCCATCATTGACATAAGGGAAAAGAATCCCAAGAAGCGTGTGATCAAGGACTACCTCATGAAATGGAAGGATTTACCTGTGGAAGATGTCACACAGGAAAATAAACAAATTTGGTTACATCCAACCTTGAAATTGCTCATGGACAAGTAATTATGGGGAGGGAGGACTGTAATGCCCCCTCCCTCTTGATCTCTAGAAACTTCAGATCAAGTTTATTAAATACTTTTTGCCCTTTTTTGCATTTAATAAACTCTTAATACATATATATTTATATAATGCATTCTAGAGGATTTAAGTTAAATATGTATAAATATATATATTTAAAAAAGGGAGCAAAAGGCAAAAGAGAGAGACTATGCTAGAATAGGAAGACAAGAAGCCTAAGTGTTACATGAGGTCAAGAATATATCTAAAGGAAGAATTGCTTCATAAAGCTAGGAAGGAAAATTTAACATTTCATACCGATAGAAGGGAATATTGGAGTTTTTCTGCATGCCAAATTACAAGTTTGATTTCTCCAGGGAGCAAAGTCTAGCCAAGTGTGGAACCCACCTTCAGTATTGGAAGACATACTTAGAGGGGAATATTACATGTGGCTTGAAGCAAGTAATGGTGACAATTGTTAGTGCCCTTTAGGTGAAGGAATACGAGTGAGCTCAAAAAGAACCAAAGTTCATAAGGAAAAACAAACTACTTCAAGACTCATGTAATCGTTTATGGAAAAGTGCTAGGGGTCGCTAGAAGGGAAAAGAAACAGAGGTTCGACTAGCCATGACAAGAATTGGAGATGACACAATCAACAATGGTGGTCGACAATCTAGTTTTCAAGGAAGTTGCAGGAATTGTTTGCTAATGTTAAAAATGTAGAGCTGTGAGTTAAGAATGGGTTTGTGATGGGTAAGCAGTGAATCTATTTCATGAGAAATATCGAGTCTGGTGTGGTGGAATGGACAAAGAACCATCGAGCAATTAAAAGCAGAAATTGCATGGTTTGGGCGTTCATATTTTTGCTGTAGGTGACAAAGCTTGAATGTCAGAGTGTTCAACGGAAAATCCAAGCACGGGAGGAGCTAGAACTACGTCCAAGTTTCTTGATGTTGAATGATTAAGTTGCATCTATGTAGTATATAGAGGTCGACTATGACAAAAGTGGTTAGATGTATGCTGCGAGGAAAGGTAGGGAAGAATTAGTGGGCATTGTTTGTTGGTTCGCAAAACTATAGATTGGAAATCCAGGAGCTTGCCAATTCTCCATTAGAATTCCAAATTAGTTCTGGCCAACAAACGGGAATAATTCAAATTCCCTGCACTTCAGGCTTCGCTATACCTAAGCAGGTAAACCTTCACCTCAAACCTGATCACCTTGTTCAAAGCTTTTATATGGCGAATCTAGACTTGGTGAGTTATTTATTTTAAATCCTTATAACTTGATTATATCAATGTTCTGATATTCCCTATCAGACAGATTTGATATGCATATAAGTTCCCTTATATTGCCTCATGATAAATACTTGCTCTAAATGATTGGCATTTTACTAGGTATACTTATATGCCTCTAAAATAACTATTGTGGTTAATTTCTAATTAACTATTAGTTAAATGATAAAGGCTGCCAATTTTTTATGAAAAGGGATTGATTCACGGAGGGCCGACCTAGAAGGGGTGTGTCTTATGGAAAGACAAGACCCTTGGTTTATGTATAAAATAGGAACAAGTTTGTGGATAGATGACATACAATTACCAAAGCCTGCTCCTCTAGCAATATGCTCCTTGACGATTTAGATTAGAGGTAAATTTTAATTTCCAGAATTCATTTCAGATTTCTTGAACAATAACATTCAATCTAGACTTGAAGGAGATCAATTTTCAGCAAGATTAATATCATTATTTCAATATTGGTTGATCAGAATTTGTAGAAACTTTACATAGTATCAGAGCCCTGGTAGTTGAACCTAGGCTCTGCAAATTGACAATCAGATTTAAAATATCTAGCAATATCCTTCTACCTTCAATGGCTAGCGCAATCAAACTCAAAGACAGGTTTGATGGAAAAGAACACTTTGTTGCTTGGAAATTCAGAATCATGACGATTCTTGAAGACAATGATGTGAAACAGTTTGTTGATAAAGAATCCAAGCAACTTGATGCTGATCCTCATAAAACTATCTGGAGTAAGGAAACAGGAAAGCCATTCAAATCATATTATATGGAGTTAAAAATGTAATAATACCTATGCTAATGAAACATCAAACACCATTTAATATGATGAATGCATTATTAAATGCATATCAGGTTAACAATGTGACTAGAACCCTTGCACTAAAAAGGCAACTCAATCATATACAAAAAAAGAAGGGAGAATCTATGAATTCTTACTTCCTAAGGGTGGCTAGTCTAAAAGATGAATTTGCAAGTATAGGGACCATAATTGAAGACAAAGAGCTAACACTTATGGCTATAGATGGGTTACCGGATTCATGGGAAACATTCTCACAAGGAGTAAGTGCTAGAGGCAATCTTCCAGACTTCAATAGACTTAAAGGAGATTGCTTTCAAGAAGAATCTAGGAAACTTAAGAAAGGAGGAAAATTGAAAACTGAAGATGAAAAACTTCATGTTTTCAACACAAATTCCCATAAAGGTAAGAAGAAGCACTTCAAGAAGAAGGGTAATCAAATAAATGACAAACCTAAGAGATTTATCCAAAATAAAATGCTTCGAATGTGAAAAATTTGGACACTATAGATCTAATTGCCCTGAGAATACAAAGCAACAAGGAAACTATACAAATGTTACTAGGAAAGAAAAAAACTATGATCCTGAGAAACGTGTATTGTATTTTGCACTATCAAATGAAGTATCAAGCAAAGCATGGGTAATTGATAGTGGATCATCTCGACACATTACAGGATACAAAGAAGTACTAGACTCAATATTAGAAGAAGTTAAAGGTGAAGTTACCATAGGTGATAATTCCAATCATTTAGTCAAAGGAATTGGGAACTACACCTTGAAACTGAAGTCGGATATTTCTCTCCATCTCAAAAGAGTACTTTACATACCAGGAATAAAGAGGAATCTAATGTAATGCCCCGCCAAGGGATCCAAAAGAATTAACCTAAAGTTTTACTAAGTTTGCTAAACATTTTTTTTAAAAACAAGAAAGATAAATCATTCACATCAATCGCATAGTAGTGGAAGCAATAACATACAATCAACTGTAAACATACATAACAAGTTACAATCCTTAAGAATCCCAAAACATTGAGTCACATTTAAATTTAATCTACTGCTAAGTCCAATCAAATACCACATCCATATGAAAGAATAATGAAAAGTCCAATGTCCATTTAATATACATTTGTTTCGAATGCCTCTTGGCAAATTAATTTGGAATGCTCATTCATCCACTATACATGTCACAGGGTATGAAAGGCTTAAAAGAATATACATACATGTAAAAATAGAAATACATCATCCTCATCGAATCCATGATACAAGTGCAATAAAGTAAATGAAACTAATAACATACATGGTACATCTATCCATCATAAATATATAACATCATAAAACATAATTAACTAAATGCGTGGTTCCTCCCAACCATCAATAGCATCATTAGCCCATCGTGGGTCCTAGCCATCCCCTATGCGTAACGTCCCGAGTCACCGATAAGATCGTCAGTACTATAGTAATAGGGACATCACTCCTAAAACATGCTACAACATATGCATAAAGAAATCTAAAATGCTAATCATCAATATAAAGAAATGCACCAGTAAATATCACCTAAACATGATAAATAGTATCCCAATAACCTCCAACCACGGTGACCACGGACGGATCTCAATGGTAAGAGTAAAAAGCACTACCACCCGACCGCATGGAACTTAAATGGCCCACTCCCACCGCGCTGAGGGGATAGTCTCAAGTCCCAAACAAGATAGTCTCAAGTCCCAAACAAGATATCAAATCACATAACACAAATACTCTCCAAGTCCAAGAAATTCTAAAAGTATACTAACTCAAAGGTTCCAACACATAGATCGACATCTAGACTCAGAGGCACACAAAGACACGTAGGAATCTACTATATAAGCGGGCAAGTGTTATCGCACGAATCACGTTCGGAGTTACCCGAGCAATCCCTTAGGAATCCCGGGTCCCTAGTGATCCCTGCGGCCACTAGTATCCTCTCATACTGACGAGGCATACTACGAAATGCAAGGTCGTAACCAAGCGTTCTCTCTACTCCCATCCTAGTCTGTACTAGCACTCGAGGCATGGGCGAGAACATACAATTAATCTTGTTAGGTTCATTTTACTCTCATTTAGTGTAAATGTTATCACTTATTAAAACAACTTACAATGAGTTACCCTAGCAGCCACTTAGGGCCCCGACCCCCATTGCAAGCCACTTCCCGACACTACATATAGATAACCTACCCTAAGCTCATGAAATCACAAATCATAGAAAAATCACCTCAGTCCTATACAAGTGACTGGAAAGCATCATAAGTATAATCTACAATAATCACATCAGTTCTTCATGAGAAACTGAATAACATCAAATGATAAATCACAATATCCATCGGTTCTCCAATGAGCAACCGGAAAGTATCCCACAATATCTATTGGTTCTCAACGAGCAACTATAAAATGTCCCAAAATAATACTGATAGAAGATTCCAAAATGGTCAAGTCAAACATGTCACAACATGACATCATCAAGAACAAATCATCCAAAACATCTCAGTCCTCTCAAAGCGACTGGAAGGCAAATCAAATATAACTGATTGATGACTCAAAAATGGTCAAGTCAGATAACCCATAATATAAATCTCACCATCTCACAAGGCACTGAAAACAGTAATCAGCAATCTAACACACTCAACATAGAGCATATCAACATATACATGGTTGAGCAAAATAATCAAGATCGAGACCAACATCAGCATAACCTCACAAACATATAACCCCCAAGCCTTTGGTAACAACCTAGGATTGGTCAATGCTAAAATCAACCCCCAACACACCAAGGTATAGACAATACAAACAAGATGGTACAGTTTCATAGTTGGCATTTAATTTCAAAATACACAATAGAGTTAAAAGTAAAGTTCCAGTTTTGTGTTTCAATTTATGTTTCAAGTGTATATTTCAATTTATGTTTCAAGTGTATAGAATTCTTAGTATTACCCTTATACTTTAACCCGATCATTTAATTCGACCCACATATATAAAGTTACCCTCATATTAAAAGTCAATTTCCTAGCAGAATAATCTGAGGGCAATTTTATCTTATTTTATTAAGTTATAAAAAAATAACCATTAATGATTTTAAATAAAATAGTAACGATTTTATTAAAATCAATATTATAAATTTTTAACATCAATAATTAAATTTACAATCTTATTAATAACTTCCATTATTAATAAATCTTATTTAAATCATATTCAATTAAATTAATTAATAATTTATTTAAATATATAACATTTAATTATTAATATTTTTAAATGATTTAATAATTACTTTAATACTATTAATTAATTATTAATTTTATTTTTTTAATAAATTTTATTTATTTAAAATTAATATTAAATACTTTATATTAATTAATATTTAAAAACTTTAACAAATTAAATTTACTAACATATATAATAACCTCTTTTAAAAATAAATAAATATCAAATGCGTTTTATAAACACACGGCGCTATTTATCAGTTGCCAACCCTTATTTAAGGGTGGCCGTGCAGCTCTGCCAAGGTAGTGGCTGCCGGCAGTCCACTGTCGTGGATAGTGCTGCCGACAGGGGGGTGGGATGTGACTGCCCACCCTCCATGCGATATTTATAGTTTATTTTTAATTTTTTTTTTAATATATATATATATATATTTTATAAAACGTTTTTTTTAATAACATTTTTTTTAAAATTTAAAAATTTAATATAAATTCCTTTTAAATGATAATTTAAATTATATAATACTATATACGCAGAACCAAAATAAATCTCTTCTGATTTATTTATTTATTTAATTTTATTTTTAATTTTTTTTTTAGTTTTTTTTTTTTACAAATTCACAACATTAACCTGATAGAAACTTTACTACGAACCTCGATTAAAAAATGTATATAATTTCTTTCTTTTAATAAGAAGAATTCTCATATTCTTTCAAACCCCTCCCAATTAATTTCTTATTTCTTAAATCTACCGAAGAGGGTTTTACAGGTCTTTTGGTTTTCCATAAAATAGAAGATTTAACACACGCCCCAGAGATTCAAAATATGATAAATTTCATCACAAGAATTATCCAGGCACCCATTAAACAGACACAATGAAGACAAGAAAGAAAGAGCATATTAAAATATGCAAAAATCACAAGCGTCTACCTGGACACTGATGCTAATCGCTACACCTTAGAAAACTATAGAGAAGAATCTCTCCTCTCAGAACCTTCTCCTTTCCGAAAAATTTCTTTCTTCTCCAAAACTCGCGGTTCCTTGAAAAAGAACTCCCAAATTGTGATAAGGAGTTCTCTCCCTAAAATTGGGGCACTAATTGTGCGTTCACCTGAGAGGACTCCTTGCTCACAAGACTCAAACTCTCCATTAACTTTTATTACTCTATGCTTTATCTTTTCATGCACGTTAAATGAATTATTAAATTACTTTATTTAATTTCCATTTAACTTTGCTTTTCAATTAATTTATTACTTTTAATCCAATGCGCACTTTATGAAATTAAAATAACATTATTGTTTTCACTTATTTTATCTTTTTAATTAATTTCTTTTATTTTCAACTCATGCATGCATCATGCGATCTAGAATCTTTTAATAATATATTTTTCACTTTTAATTTATTTGAGAAACTTAATTGATAAAATATTTATTAACTTAAATAACGATAATATTTAGCATTTATTTAAAAATGAACTCTAAATATATTATTATTTAAATTAAATAAATATTATCATGTTCTAAATTTATACTTAAACTTTTATCTCCAAAATTTAATTCTTTTTATTTAATTAATTTCGCAATTAATTAAATATAATTAAATATTAAAATATCATAATAATTTTTCATTAAATTAAATCATTAATTTAATCTTTTAATTAGACTTAATTAATAGAAAATACATCAAAGACTCATAAAATAACATATGAAAATCCATCATAGCAAAGCACATACTAAATCAAACAAAAGGGTTATAATCACGAATTAACGTCATTCGACACATTTGAAGGGTACTTGACTCAGATACTTGTCCTAATTATCAATTAGGACAAATGGCTTAAGGGTTTAGGATTTGGACTTAAGAATTTATCTTCGGTCTCTTACCATTGAGATAATGCAATAGAGTACACTCATCCTGACAATTCAAGGAAGTCGATACCCGGTACTTGCAACCTACATAAAATCCATGCATGTACAAACACAATATTCTAAGCTAAATAGGCAATGGCAGGAAGTGGTGCATCGTGTAGATTCTGACTAGCAGGTGACTACGACTCCCTTCCTTAACCACATCAGTCACGTCATACATAAAGAAAACAAACACGCACACCATACACATGCAGTATGGGGTAAGTATCCATAAGAAAAACATATTATAATCCATCTAACTTAAACATCATCAATAACTAAAATCACTTGAATAATCATCATACATACATGAAATGTAGAGTACCAAGTAATCTCATCATATAATCAACTAAATCTAAAACAATATCTGAAAATCTATAAGTAAGGCTACTAAACATCAAGCATAAAACTGGCCTAAAAGAGTTTGGCAATGAAAGCAAAAATGTGAACTAGGGGCAGGCACTACATCGAATCTCTGTTACAACACTTGAAGATGATGGACATAATGTTGCATTCGTGAACGGTAAAGTAATGCCTTGGTCTAAGAACTCATTTAAGAAATCAAAGTTGATTGGTCAAACAAAGGGATGCTTGTATGAATTAACCATAGAACCTATTCAAGCCCTAATTCATGAAGCTGCTGATATAAATGAAATGTGGCTAGAAGGTTAGGACATCTTAACTTGAAAGCCTTATCGACTATGGAGAAGATGGTTACTGGTTTACCTAAGTTGAATAAAGATCATTCAAGCATATGCAAAGGATGTGCTCTAGGTAAGAACACTGAAAGTCCATTTCAAGATATCACTAGAAAAACTAACAATGTTTTGGAATTAGTGCACTCAGATTTATGTGGACTTATGTCTGTTCCTTCTTTTGGAGGACTCTGGTACTATATACTTTTTATAGATGATTTCTCTAGGAAAACTTGGATTTACTTCTTAAAGTGTAAAGAACCAAAAGAAATCGTTAAGAGATTTAAAGAATTCAAATTCTCAATTGAAAACCTATCAGGACACAAAATTAAAACTCTTAGGACTGATAATGGAGGGGAATATACCTTAGATTTGTTTAAAGATTTTTGTAAAGAAGCAGGAATTAAGAGGGAGTATACTGTTTCTTATAACCCACAACAAAACGGGGTAGTAGAAAGGAAGAAAAGAACAATTATAGAAGCAACAAGAGTATGATATTTGATCAAAATTTAGAGTATTATCTTTGGGCAGAAGCTTCATGTACTGCTAACTATATTCAAAACAATTGTCCTCATTTCACCTTAGAGATAAAACTCCGGAAGAAGTTTTTTCTAAGGTTAAATTAAATATAAGCCATCTTAGGATATTTGGGTGCCCAGTATACATACACATTCCAAAAGAAAAGAGAACTAAATTTGAACTCTTCGGGAGGAAAGGTATTTTTGTCGGGTATAGTGCAACATCTAAAGCATATGGAGTTTTCATACCTGGTCAAAAAAACATTGCACTTAGTAGGGATTTAATATTTGAAGAAGATTTAGCATATTCAGAAGAGCCCTTAGTTCTGAAGATCCGACACATATACCTATTTCTGAAGAAAATCATGAATCTGAGTTTTAGAGGGAGAGCATTGAAGAAATTGAAGATGAAATTCAAAACCTTAATCTTGAGGAAACTCAAAATCCTAAAAAAAAGACCACTTTGGGCTATTAAGACTATAGAGGAAGCACAAGACTTCATTGCACCATCTGGAACTTTCAAAGAAAGCAAAAGATCCAAAAGATTTTCTAGTTATGCAACAAACATGAGCGATTTATCTAAATTAGAACCAACCAATGTTTCAGATGCTATTAAACATACAACTTGGAAGGATGCTATGACGAAAGAATACCAATCCATTATTAAGAATGATGTTTGGGAAATTGTTCCAAGGCTTGAAGGAAAATCTGTTGTTTCTTTTAAATGGATATTTAAAATCAAGCATGCTAGTGACAGTAGCATTGAAAACAACATTTCTAAATGGAAAGATTACGAAAGAGGTATATTTGGAACAACCTGAAGGATTTGAAACTCATAACCCTAAAGCCTTTGTTTGCAAGCTCAAGAAAGCTCTCTATGGGCTTAAACATGCTCCAAGGGCATGGCATGAAAGAATTGATAAGTATCTCTCCAATTTAGGATTCTCCAAGAATGAAGCTGATCCAAATCTCTATTATAAAAAAGATAAAGATGATATGATAATTTTGATACTATATGTTGATGATTTACTAATAATAGGTGATGATCATCTTATAGATCAATGCAAGAAAGATCTAATCAGAGAATTTGAAATGAAAGATTTAGGACTCCTTCATTACTTCCTAGGACTAGAAGTATGACAAAACTTTGACAACATCATACTTAATCAAGGAAAGTATACATTAGACATCTTGAAGAGATTTGGAATGTGGAACTGCAGACCTATGTCTTCTCCTATGGAGACTAATGTACACAAACTTAAGGAAGCAGCAATAGAATTACCCTCCATAGATTCCACTCTTTACAGATAGATGATTGGGTCTCTTATGTACTTGGTAAATACGAGACCTGATATTTGCTATGCTGTTAATGCCTTAAGTCAGTTCATGTGTGAGCCAAAGGAGATTCACCTAGTTGCAGTGAAACACATTATGAGATACTTGCAAGGTACTCTTAACCTTGGGCTCAAGTATGAGAAAGTTGACTTGGACTTACATGGGTTCTTAGACTCAGATTGGGCTAGAAGTGTTACTGATAGGAAAAGAACTTCAGGATGTTGTTTCAATTTAGGCTCAACAATGATATCTTGGATATGCAGAAAGTAGGCATTAGTAGCACAAAGTTCCATAGAAGTTGAATACATTACCGTAGCAATGGCCTCTCGGGAAGCAGTTTGGCTTAGAAAGTTACTTGTGGGATTATTTGATCAACCCATGAATCCTACTATTATTCATTGTGATGATCAAAGTTCCATCAAGCTTTCTGTGAATCTAGTTTTCCATGACAGCTCCAAGCATATTGAAATTCCTTACCATTATGTAAGAGATACGGTAGACAGGAATACTGTAAAATTAGAATACATTTGCACTGTAGATCAGACAACAGATATTCTTACCAAACCTCTCTCTCGAGTTAAGATAGATCACTTTAGGAAAAGACTTGGTATGGTTGAATTATGATAAATTTGTATTCTTTAATCATTAATGAAATAATTTTGAGTTAAATTCATTATCGTTAGGCTATTGGCTGTTATGGGCTTCACCATTTGTATTCATTATCGAAGAGGTGATGATCTCTGAGATAATGAACACTTGTATAAAAGACATTATGAGAGATGAGGATCTCTAATATAATCACCTAAACAATAAAGAATTACTGTTCGATCTGGATGAGTTCAAGATCACAATGTGATGTAGACAGTTCTATGCCTATGAGTCACAACTTGGATAAAGGAAGAATTTAATCATTCCCTGGATTTTATCCTGTGTATTGGTAGATCTTAACGTAAGATCATATTGTGATATAGGCCTGCCAGTACCTATGAGTCACAATTTGGATAAAGGAAGAATTTTATCATTCTCCGGATTTTGTCTTGTGTATTGGTAGATCTTAACTTAGATCATAATGTGATATAGGCTGCTAGTACCTATGAGTCACAATTTGGATAAAGGAAGAATTTTATCATACTCCAGATTTTATCCTATGTATTGCATTACATGAATACTGTTATCACAAGTTTTAGTGATAATCCATATTATAGGTTTAGTAATATAACAAAGCATCATGTGTATCATGATACTACATGCATGGAAGAATCAAATAGTTATAGAGTACAATTCTATGCTTAAACAATCTTGCTAGATATGTTTCTCTCATTTATATTATCAAGTTAAGAGGGAGTATTAAATCCTTATAACTTGATTATATCAATGTTTTGATATTTCCGATCAGACAGATCTGATATGCATATAAGTTCCCTTATACTGATCATGATAAATACTTCACTCTAAATGATCGGCGTTTTACTAGGTATACTTATATGCCTCTAAAATAACTATTGTAGTTAATTTCTAATTAACTATTAGTTAAATGATAAAGGCCGCCAATTTGTTATGAAAAGGGATTGATTCATGGAGGGCCAACCTAGAAGGGGTGTTTCTTATGGAAAGACAAGACCCTTGGTTTATGTATAAAATAGGAACAAGTTTGTGGATAGATGACATACAATTACCAAAGTCTGCTCTTCTAGCAATTTGCTCCTTGACGATTTAGATTAGAGATAAATTTTAATTTCCAGAATTCATTTCAGACTTCCTGAACAATAACATTCAGTCCAGACTTGAAGGAGATCGATTTTCAGCAAGACTAAAATCATTATTTCAGTATTGGTTGATCAGAATTTGTAGAAACTTTACAATTCGGTTGGCAAAATCCTCAAAATCAATCAAATTAAGTATTGTCAGTGCTTGAAATGATTGGATGTTTTGATATGATATAATAGCTAATTTGGTCTTTGCAAGAAGGATATAGATAGATTACTGACTTCAATTGTAAATCCAATAATTAAACTTAATGATTTTAAAAGACTAGTGCCGTGCTTATCTGGGCAATAGAGTCAATCACAATGAAGACTATTATGTACAACTTTATCAGACAATATTTATTTAAAATATCATCAATTACTCCTGAGCTCTGCAAAAGATAATTTTTATATGCAATTCTGTGTTAGTCTAAAAGGAATTTAACTTCTTCGATGGAAGTCCGGTTAGATAGAGATGAGGAAACACAAATTTATTTCGCAATATCCCTGATCACCGAACAAAGAGTGCAGGAAAATCCAATGCATAAGTTCATGTCTTCTTGCTTTTCGGAAATGTCTTGTTATGTTAGAAATATCTCCTATTTATATTCCATTCAATGGAAGCATGCCTTTTCAAAATAACAGTCATATCTACTTTTTAAGAATAAATAATACTTCTTTAAAACTAAATGACTTTTCTCCTTTAATGATCGCATCTTTTTATAACTTCCCCTTTGACATAGTTGAAAGGCCTTGAAATACTTTAATCACTTGAAATCACCATACTTTAAAATCTATAATAATATTTCCCATGATATGCCCCATCATATTCATGTCTGACTAAACTCATGGCATATACTCTCGTCGCTTCTTATTCATGCATAATCCACGACGATCATGGTGACTTGGTAGATAACATATAATTCATCCAAATAGATTGCAAATCGATTGCTTCTGAATTTGATTGATTCTCAGTTATAGTGCCTTCCGTGGAACTTTGAATATGTCTGCGTTTATGCGTTGCCTGTCACTATTTTTTATTAACATTTATATTAATCACACTTTGACAAGCCTCCACAGGCGGTGATGTGGCGAGATTATATTGACGTGAAAGATGATGTATATCGCCATTCCACTGCTCTCTATATCAGGTATCTTTGGTATCGTTGACCCAGTCTGTGTGCTGAGCGTTTGATGTTAATAGTTGCCGCTCAGTCTGAGTAAGTTCATGGTGTGTATTTCCTTTGTCAATGACTCTAACAGCTAGTTATAAATATTATTGCTGCCTTCACAAATACTGATTGTTGTTAATGATTTTTCATGCAGATATATCCTTCTGTTCATACTCCAATCCCACACGTGCGCGGTTGTATATTTACTAACATTTCTGGCACTTGGGACTTCTATTTCTGATGGCTTTAAACAATTTGGTTGATTTCTTTGTTTTCTGTACGTCCTTTCCACCACTTTCAACATCCCCGTAAGCTTCATCTTTTTCATTTGAAAATCCTGTCTTCCCATTGTATTTGGTATTCATGAAGTGTCAGGTAAGCGTTATAATGATGAAGACTGCTGGTTGTAACAATGAACCTTACACCCAATAGTTTCATGAAAGCTTGATATTAGACTGCACATGTATATTAAGTGTAATAGTTTACTAAAATCTTCTTAATTTTCCAATAGTAGTTTGGTGCTTTCATGCAGAATAATTATTCAGAAATCTCCCGGTGATGCTTAAACAATGCCATGAATCTCAGCCTTTCCATGAGAGCACTAAATCAATAAAATCAACGCTGCAGACTTTGTCATCTAAACATATCTGGTTTTGTCAATTGCCAATACACATTGAAACATCTGCATTGTTTGCAACATAAACATCATCACATCGTGACCCAAAATTTGATTCAAGAGGAGCATATCAGTTTTATTATGGATAAAACAACTTTGTTATCTTCCAGATTGTATGTATAAGAGGCTCCTTGAAATCTTTTATTTGCTTTAGCACATCCCTTCAAATCTAAATTGTTTCCAATATTTGATGCTCCCAAAGATGGATTACTTGTTCTTCAGCACCATTATCTACAAGGTCTTGATGAGAAATATAAATAAAGAAAAATAAGTGAAAAGAGGATGCAAAAATGGAGCCTCTAAAATTAGAGCTCCATCACCGTCATTGAAGGAAGCACACCTGAACGAATGGTCTTTCAGGCATAGGGAGGAGGGATGACAAATGATCTCATTAAAATGAGTACCACCATGAAGGGATTCCAGGTTATCAGTGATAGCTGCTGAGGTGAAAAAGAACTACATTGGGAGACTATGGCAATGACCAAGGTTAGAACTTGTTTTTAGCAAAATTTACTAAGGAAACAATCCTTTGTCAAAAGTAAGTTGGTTTGTCTGTGTGTCGTTTTTTCCGATGAAACAAAGTGTATTAGTTACACTGGGGAAATAAAGAAACAAAAATTTACATTGCTCTGAACATCTTTTAATTTATTATTGGAATTAGTCACCATACTTGGGAAACTGCAGCTAGTTCAATACTGCACATTGGAGCAAGACGCAGTTAAGATTAAAGAACTGTCCTAGTTGATCAAACGGAGTTGCCTAATATAGAAGAAACCAAATGGGTTAGAAACTAGCTCAATCTTCTTTATAGCCAACACAGAATAAAAGAGAAAAATCATGTTATAGTGCATAAAACGTGATGTTTTTTGTTGCTCCTCCTTAACAAAATCTTGAATCCACCTCTGTGGTCGATGGAACAAAGTTATAAGTTTTCCAACCTTTCCCAATGGTTGGTAACCACTTTTTAAACTACAACTAACAAATCATCATTTTTTGCTTACATGACAACATTTGCAAGAAAAGTTGCTTGAAATTTGAGTAACTTTTGCAATTTTGCACATTAATGCATCCCTGTGACCTGATCACCCAACCTATGTGCCTATCAACAAGAAATGGTCTAATAAGAACTTATTACATGAAATCAAATCAAATCCAGCCACATGACCACATGTGCCACTTGGAGCAATGGGTGTTCATACATCACGCTTGACTTTATATCTCTCCTGTGCTGCATTGAATTCTGATTGTCTTTACTCAATTGGAACATGAATTGGAATTCAATAATCAAAGAGAGATGTTCAAATATTGAAGTTGTATTTTGCACATCTGCAGCTAATTTCCACACAAAATGGGACTGTAAAAAAGCCCCAAATTTGCAAAACAATATGTTTGAGTCCGATTTTTGTGATTTAACAAGAATGGGGATGCAGATCTGAAGATTCAGCTACTGATTTTTCTCGAAAATCTGTTTGTATATTTTAGAAACTGTATGGAATGCGATTTTATGTGGATTTTAGTCGTGTACTTAATACACAAGTTGGCATGTGTCATGTCAAAATTTCAAAGAAAACTGACATTGGGGAGCTTTTTTCTGCCCACCAATTTCCCAACTGTTAGATGTTAAAACTTTGGTTGAAATCACTGGAATAGGGTGCTAGGCACCATAGTCTAGAGTTCTATGACACTGATAGGAAGAAGAGCACTCAACATAGGAATACCCCCTGTTTCTCAATGGAAATTTCCCCAAAAGAAAATTGGCACTTTGGTTAAGATAGGAATATTGGCACATGAATAATCAGATTTATCGAGGAACACATAAATTTGATCAGGGATTCTAACTGGAATGTATGACCTCAGATCTTTCCTCTGCTGTTTCTCTATTAGCCAGATTATAGAAATCCAACATTCTAATTCAATTTTGTGAGGTGAAGTGCAAAATTTTGTGATGTAAACTCAGAGAAAGTGATTGCTTGAGGCATTAGGCTAGGTGATGCATACAGTGGCTTGTACAAACTTGCTGATCAAGTGTAGCAGCTGATGCAGTTTTGCATGCTACATGTAAGGAACCATTGTCTAGTCATAAATCTAAGGAGGTCAAAGTAGAAGCTAGTGTTATGGTACCATTAATAGATGTATCTTCCAGTTCATGGAATGCCCCATTGCATCAAATTTCAGGTGATTTTCACGGCCTGTGTATCAACAGTGTAGAAGTGAAGATGTCTCCATTCTACTAGCGGTTTAGTCGTCGAGAGTTTGTCTCCAATTGAGACTTTGACTCTTATCATATTTTCTTGTGGTTCGGAGACACTGGTGGTAATTTGAAGGCAAGCTCAATAATGACCTCACTAATCAGATGCATTGCCTCAAAAGATATGCATGTCAATTGATAATGCCACAACACGTAAATTATTCTTTTTGCAAGTCATCATGCAGATATTTATCTCCATTTCTGGACATCTTGTAATCTATTAATAAAACTTTTAGATCCTTTTGGTTTCATCCTTAGTGGGGCACTAGGATATCAATAGTATATGTAGTAATGTAGTAGTGTAACTTATATTACACTTGTTTGGTAGAGTCTTTTGTAATTGCCATCATTATGGCCTATGTAACTGTTGTCAATTATTAGCTGTTCAATAATATTGTAAGGTTGCCATCTCTCCTTGAAATAGATGAGCTCATTCTCTCATCTCTTTCTTGTACTCGTACAAATGTAGTGGATTCCTTTGTTTACCACAATTTGTTTTTTAAATGTTTTTGCAGTGACTAAATACCAAGCCAATCCAACAATAAACACAATATTGCTTCTACTAAATCTAGAAGTGTTAATAACCACATATAAAACAACTCCAATTGTACTTTAACTTAACAATACCATTCAATATATTTAAGTATACTCAAGCTGAAACATTATTATCATAGTTACCAGGAGACCCATCTCCTACACCCTAAGATGCGTCTCAGAGATCCGAGTACCGGAGACACGTCTCTAGGTACTGGAGACGTCTCCAAAAATGTTTGGATGCACGAGGTTTTGGTTGCCATCTCCAAAGTCCCCCAACCAACAATTGATGTCTCCCACCAAAAATATCGAGCATAAGGCATCATAAAAACTCTTAAATCTTATCCTCTATCATCACCCCTTAAAAAATCATTATTACTTATATGTTAGTAATGATAATGATAGCCACTATAGTCTTCCAATAAATTTTCTTAATCGCCTCTAGAAAAAGACTTGTCAATATGTATAATTATTCCCTTTCTTGTAGTGTTATGACCTACTACAACTGTTCATTTAAAGAGATCACATAGATGGTAATAAGAGATATTTGTCTAACATCAACTCAATCGTTGGAAATAATGGAAGCCATTGGGTATATCCAACCTTCTCAAGTATCTTATAGGGACAAATCCATGTGAACCTTCTTCACTTTCAGAAGAACAATACAAAATTTCTCATAGTCACACATCCCATATCCTTTGGCATCTAATATGAAATATATATTGAGTTTTGAATTCTTTCACCCTTTAACACTATGACTTTTGAGTTTTGTGTATTTAAACTTAATGCTATAATACCTCTATTCTTGTTTTCAAAGTTCTATGTCATGATGTTTTCTAGAAATTATTAAATTATATTAAGCAACAATTAACTTCTCCAAGTACCCCCGTCTTTTATTTTTGAAAATTAGCCGTACCAGGACCAGTACCAGTCTCCAAGGTCTCCAAGTACCCCGGTCTCCTGGTAACCTTGATTATTATTGTTTAGTATTGCTCAAACAATGTTAACACAGGAGACACCTACCACAGATGCTGTCCAGAACTCAGTTGCAGACCTGGTGGGGCCAGAAACTGACATGTACAGCACAGCAACCAATTTGTGTGGCACTCTTCTCTGGCTCTTTCTAACCTATATAGCCTAGTCTGAGATTTTTCCTGACTGATTTGAATGTTTTGTTAAAGGCTGCAAACCTGAAACAACACACAAATGCTGCCTAGTACCCAGTTGCAGACCTGCATGGCCAGAAATGGACATGTACAACACTCTAAGACATCAACCAATCTGTATAGCACCCTTCGCTAGGTTTTTCTACTGTATGGCCAAGTCTGAGATATTTCAAATCCTATTTGGATGTGTGTGTTGTCTTGCATTTTGTCACCACAAAATGTTGGTAACAACATGAAACTTTTCCAAGCTAGTTTCGTGTTTCTCTAAGTTTGAATTTGATATTCAATTGCTTAATGTTGATCGATTGATCTATTTCAATTCGAATATCAAGTTGTTTTACTGAAGGCCTTCGTCAAGTCGTTTTCGTTTTGCTTTCTGTCGAGCCTTTGCTTGATTTTTGAAGCCTTCACAGTCTGTTCTTTGCTTTTGAGTTTGTGTTTGTTTGTTTTTGGTCCTTTGAATTTGCTCATGTTATGCCTTTCGATTTCCCCTTCGATTCGGTCTAACCTAGAGGTCAATCAGATTTGTCAGTCAAGAGATATGGTCATTTTAGTGCCTCAAAAGTGGACATTTTAGGTGCAACAACACGAATTAAAAAAATGATGTTATATTTTCATTTTGAAATTCACTTTTTGAAAATATAACATTTTATTCACTTTTTGTTATGTTTTGAAGTTATTTTTCATTTAAATTTATAACTTAAAGTGACTATAGTGCACTTTATGTTATAATTTTAAGTTGAATTACTTTTTAATTTTTCACTTAAAGTGACTATAGAATTATATAGTTACTTTTTAAATTATTGATTTTTAAATCAAATACTTATATAAATGTCACTTTAACTTAATGTTTATGACTTATATTGATTAATATAATGCATAAATGTTATTTTTGACCCATATTGTTGACATTTTTATAAAAATAAGTGAAATGCATAACTTAAAAGCCTAAAAGTGGACATTTTATGTGCATATGCATGTAAAAAATCATGAAAAGTGGAATAATGGATATGAAAACTCATTTTGAGGACCTTTTTCAAGTCATTACATCAAAAGCTTGTAAAAGTGGACTTTTTTGATGCAATGACATGAAAAGTTGAGTTTTCATGCTTGTGCATGAAAAAGGTGAGATATGTTTATAAAGTACGTAAGTGACTCCAAAAAGTGAGATTTTGGAGACTTGCACATTTTAAAATATGTAATGGGCTTCAAAAAGTGAGATTATATCTCAAGACATATTTTAAAACATGCATTGGACTCAAAAAGGTCCTCTTTTGCCTTCCAACATGTTTTAAAATATGTAATGAACATAAAAATGTCCTATTATGTGAAGAAAACATGTTCTTGCTCCAAAAACCTCCTATTTTGATCATAACTTTTGATTTTCTCCATGGATTTGAATGAAATCAGTTGCATTCATCATGTTTTGAAAAGGTGATCATTTTGTCCTCATCAAAAATCAAGTTATTGCACCCAAAAACGTGTTTGAAACTCCCAAGGTAGGGCACGTTTTATCTGCCAAGTTCGATCACGTTTTTGCATGAGATCAAGTCGTTTTTACCTCGTTAGGTGATTACTTTGGTTGAGGATCATTATTTTGGTGTTAAATCATCAAAACGTTTTACTTTGAAGATCATGTTTTTTGCTTGTTTTGGCAAAAATGGCTCAAGAACATGCAATCTTTAAAACGTTGCAAGGAGGAGCTAATCTAGGGCACGTTTTGGCATTTTGCTAAATAATCTCCTTATTTGCTGCCCTTCATCATTCGGATTTTGGAGATTTGAAAAGTTCTCATCATTTTTTGAAGAAAAATTCAAACAAAGAGCATCTTTTCCTTCATTTTTGGCACATATTCATCACGTAAGTGGACCTCTTCTTTCTTACATTTTAATTCATGCTTGTCTTTGCTAATTTTATGCATGAAATCATTGAATGGATGCCACTTGTGAAAATCTTTTCCTTAGAATATGCATTTTTCCTTTAAATATGAATTTCTTTTTTATTTTGATGTCTTTGGTTCTTCCCCAAGTTCCAAATTCAGATTTCATCTTTGGAGTGCATTGCATCTTGGCATGTTTTGAGTTGTTTTCAAAGGTATGTTTTTTTTGTTTGTTTTGGTTTTGTGTGCTTGTTGCCGGTTTTTCTCCATTTTGGAGAAGTTGCAAGTTTTTTCCCAAAAATTTGTTTTTCCTTCACTACATGCGAAAGCATTATCATTTCATTTTTTTTTCACATTCCATTTGCATGTCATTACATCTCACGTTTCATCCGACAAATGCAATTACATGTTCTTCATTTCATTCGCCATCCACACATGCATGTAATCCCATTTTTCGTTTCCATTTTCATCCATCTCATTTTTCACTTCCATTTGCATAACACAATTACACGAAATGCCTTACGTGTAATTGCATCCAAAAGGTCCGATTTTGATCAAAAGTCATATTTTGAAAAGACAAAAAAGATGTTATTTTTGCTTTCTGTGAATTTTGACTTCTCTCTTCCTCCAAAAGTGACTATATAATTCATTATCTCACCTCCATTGTTTCATTTCCATCTTCATATACACATTCGCACTTACATGAATAAATACATGTTTCCACCTCATAACATAATTTACATGTCCGCATCCGCATATACATGTAAAGTATACGCATTCGCACTTACACCTCATTTCATTTTCTCACCTTCCGTTACATATTGCATTTACATATATGCATGTTTCATTCAATAAAGCTTTGAAAACATTTAAGTCATTTTTGAAATTAGCAACTTTCACTTTGCACGCATTCCCATGCGTTTCACCTTCGCGCATTTTCATTCCATTCCATTTCATTCCATTTTCCATATTCATACTTTCATTTCATTTCATTTCACATTCCGTTGCATATGCATACGCTTTCTCTTTGAAAGTCACTCATTTTCGAATCTTCATTGCTGCTCTGGGATCCACTTACATGGAGATTCCTTCTGATGATGTATTTGTGTTTTGCAATTTTTGTGTTACAGTACGAACACAAGAAATGTCCTCACCTTCCAAATCCAAGGGCAAGATGAAATACCAATATGACAGAATTCGTTGGTGCAGTTCCTTCTTCAGTTATCTCTGTTCTGGATAACATACTAGACACCAAGATTGGTCACGTAGATGTAGCCGATTTTTTACAAAGGATTGAAGCTCCAGCTACGCATGAGATGAAACGTATTAAAAGAAGCAATATTCGTTTGGTTTCTACATTTCCCATGGCGGCCATAGAACTTGATTTTGTTTACAGATGTGCTCGGCACTTCACTCCTAAAACAAGGAATATCAAAGACACTAACGGCAAGGTCATCATTAGCCTTGACCCTGAAGTAGTTGAACAAGTCTTCAAAGTTCCTTGTAAATCAGAATGTGTTGATTTGACCAAAGATTCGTCATTGGCTTGTTGGAATGAACAAAAAAGCAACTATCAGAAGTATGTCAACCTTTACTGGTTAGACAACAAAAGAAGTAATTTTTCCAGGGGGCCAAAGACTTTTCATCGGTCCAATTTTAAATAGGAATACAAGGATCTCATCATCCTTCTCAGCATAATCTGTGGTCTTAAGGATTCTTCCGACTTTGAGCCATGGATGTACAAATTTATGTTTCAAATCATAGAGAACAAAGAACATATCTTTTGGGGAGAGCTTATCAGTATTGCACTCTGTCACCAGATATGCAATGTAAGAACATCAGTACCTTTTTACATGAATTCATATTTAGTTTACATTGCTGCTGCTATGGGGTCTTTTTCGGGGCTTTCCACCAAAGGTAATTGTCTTCAAGTACCTGTTTGGGAATACTATGACCAAATTACTTTGGCTAACAGTAAATATCATTACAGAAGAGTCTAAGATGCTTTCTTTGGACATTACAGGTGTCTGTTCGACAAACAGTTGTGTATCAAAAGAGTGTCCGATGCAGCATGGTAAAAGGTAAATCAGTACGGCTGCATTTTTCTTCAATTTCCCACTTTCACATACTTGAGAGTTGGATATTTCAAAGGAGAGCCGTATACCTTACCTAGGTATGCAACAGATCGAATCATTCTAATGGAGTTAGCAAGACAACTCATGGACGTGCAGAATGATCAGCATGCGTCACATAGGCCCGGATTTGGCATCACCTCAACTAGGCCTTTATCTATTGGCAATTATTCAATTGTTTCTGTGCCTAAAGTGAAGAATATGGAAGCAGAATTGCAATTGATTACATTGAAGAGGTTCAAGGCTAGATTTGACTTTGATTATGGAGAGATGAACTTTCAGATAAAGAGGGCTTATACTCATGTTCATCGCATTGAAGACATTTGGATTGACATGAGAACAGAGCTTAATATTATGAAGATGGATTATTGCAGGTTACAGGTTAACCTTGCAACAAATAATCAATTTTAATATGTTGGAAATCCCACCAGATTTCCAAGTTGAAGATGACGACGACATCCTTGATTTGGAATTTTATCAAGCCGGTTTTGATAAAATGTGTCCTTTTCCTATTCAATGGCAACAAAAAGAAGGTACATCTATTATGGACAGGTTTCAATCCATCTTAGCGAACACTAACAAGTGGTTGGAAAGTAAAGGCCTAAAAAGAGTAAATCCTAAAATGGGTTTGGATTGTGGAAGCTTTGGTCCTCCTGGCAGGAAGTCACATCTGGAAATTATAGGGAAAGATGGTGCTTCATCTTCAAATGTAAAAAATACTCTCAAATTCAAATTAAAGGGCGGAAAAAGGACTAAATCATCTCAAGTTTTTGAACCAATTCAAGAATCAGTGACAGAATCAGAAGAAGAATTGGAAACAAAATCCGAGAAAGAAGATTCAGATGAAGAAGGAGAAATTAGAATCATATCTCCTCCCAAGCCTGCACAAGCTTGCATGTCTTCTCCACATGAAGAGCCCTTTTTGCATGAGGTTGATGATGATGTAGATTCATTTTCTACTATTTTCACTCACTCTATTCCTGTCTTAGAAGTTAATACCATGACTCTTCCGATTTCATCTGTTGCTCCTCGTGTTCCCGCACATGATCAATTTGAACACTTAGCAAATGTGTTTGAAGATATTCCGACTCTTACTAGTGGTCAAGTTTCCCAACTTGATACATCTTTGACAGGATTTCAACTTCTCATGACAAAATCTTCACAACATGTTCCTATGCTTACAACAGTGCAAACTGAATCTTGTTCAGTTGCTACAGATATACAATCTGGATCAATGCCAATGGTCTCCACTGTGCTTGCTTCTACAGATGAAAGTTTCAGCCTACCTGCATGGTTGAGTAGAATAACAATGAAGAGAAAGAAGGTGGTTGTTCCTCTTGACAATCTTCCTGTGAAGAAGACTAAATCCAAATCTCTGAAGGACAAGATTATTTCTAGAATTTTGGTTGATTCTGACAAAACCAAGTATGTTGAGGTTGCTGAGCCCTTAGTAGATAAACTTGTTGAAGAACTCACTAGCTCTGATTATAAATTTGCTAAGATTGAAGTTGGAAAGCAATCTCGTTTGAGTTCTTTATAAGATGCTCATGATGCATTAGCAAATGTATCAAAAAGTAGTCATGAGCTTTGGGAAAAGAAGAATCAATTGAAACAGGAAATAGCTTGTTTGAATGAGGTCATCCAAAAGCAATCTTCTCAGAATGTTGTTGCATCACAAACATCTAAAGAAAGAAGGTTGATTGAAGCTGCTAAGTCTTGGATACAGGAAATCATTGTTGAAGGAGTTCGAGCTGTCACAGAGACACTTGCAGTTCTAAAGCGTATCAAAGAGATGAACAAAATGGAACTAAGCTTAATTTCTTCTTTGACTTGGGAAGCAGATAACTTGAAGGAAATCCTTGAGGATTGGGATGAAATGATAAAATTTGATCTAAATGCTATGGTCCCATGTGACGTTCTTCTGTCATGTGAAATGTTCTTCAGATTTCAAGGACTCATTTGTTACAAGGAAGAGACCTTAAGAAAGTTGATCACAAAATTGCAAGTGGGTCTTGAAGATTGTCAAGCAATTGAAACAAGCCTTACTTGTGATTTGGAGCAATTGGGATGCCGTGTTACTGATACTCTTGGTAATCTTTTGGCAGCAGAGAGAGTGAATTTAGAATATACAATCAGAATCAATGCTGATGTAGATTCTGAAGAATTTGGTTCGCACACAATGAACAAGTTTGTTTTGTACAAATCCTTGACAAAACACTTGTTGGATAACACAACAACGAATTCTAAAGTTATTCAATCAGCATATGAGAATGCGGTGAGGATCGAAACCATATCAAAGACAATGGAGATTGCTGATCTTCCTACAGTGCGTGACGTCATTGTGAAATTCAAAGCATTAAGAAGCAATCTTTAAGATTGTTATGTAATTTCTACTTCATAGTTGTTTAAGATGCATTACATGATAAAGTGTAATTGCATGGAATGCGAATTGCATGTATGTAAAAGATGTAATGCGAGTTGCATATGCAGTTGCATGTAATCCATTAGTTTCTGTAGTTAGACTTGGTCAAAGTTGGTTGAGTTGTTCCCACTTTTTCCTCCCCCCATTTCTCAACTTTTTTGCCTATATAAAGGAGTATACCCCCTCATTGTAAAATCATCATTATCTTTATGCAAGAGAGCTCTAAGGAAATTGTGCCAGCAAAACTTTGTTTGTGTAGCACTATTTTGAGAGAAAGTGAATATAAAGGAGCATTTGAGACTTAACTTTGAGTAAGTGAGATTATTATTTGTGTGAATAAGGTTTGTCTATAATTCATTCGAGTTACTTTTGATTCATACTATCTTTTGTCATTGATATTGTATCTTGTGATTGATAGAAAAGAGTTAAGAAACAATTGAATCCCGAGCTTTGACCAGGAACAATTGTGAAAATCCATAGCTATTAGCTTTGTCTATAGCTTGGGTGTTCGTCTTAATTTGCAAAATAGTTAGATTGTTGTTACTTTTAGGAGTCTTTGTGCCCTAATTGTAAAGATTTTACCACATAGAAGTACAACAGGACTTAGAGCCAAACTGGTACATTTTGGCAAGCTTTTGAGTTAGTTAAAATTTATCGGTATCACTGTTTCCACCTCGTGATAGAAGTGTAATTAGAGATTCACCTTGCCCATTATTCGCCTTATGAATAAGTAAATCCTTTTTTGAAAGTTAAGAAGAAAGGATAAATAGTAACACCCTCTTTATAAATCTCTCAATTTCTTGCTTACCTTGAGTTGATCCAAGGAACAATGAGAAGGGGGAGCCTTCCCTTTAAGGTAAAGAGACACTGTCTCACATGTTGTGGCTGGTCATCCTATTTTGTGACTGAATTTTTACCCAAAACTGTCGGTTGCAAAATATCCACCCAACAGTATGTTAAAGGCTGCAGGCCTGAAACAACACTATTTGTGGTAGTCTCAATCTTGTACTGCCCCCTAAAAATTTTCCTCCACTACAGCAGCACACTCTAGGCTGTGTTTGGCATGTACAATATTTTCTGTTTTTTTACAAAAGTGATGTATTTTGTCACAACAGCTCATTCACAGCAAGATAGTTATCAGTATATCCTCAACTTCTCCCATCAAACCCTTTATTGGGAAATGAATGTAATAGCTATCACAAATATGATTTACCTCAAATATAGCGCTTAGCGATCCTCCAAATTTACAACAGTAGTACCTTTACCTTCGTTTGCAAGTGTTTTAAACACAAGTGAGATATTTGGATGATATCTCCAAAATGGATTTCTGTTGACTACCTCCAAGCTTGAAGGTTTTTTTCCTAAAACCTGCTGAAAGCCAAAGCTCCCAAATTCTCCAAGAGAAAATAATAAATCAAGTGCAACCAAGCATGCTGAAAGAGAGCCTTTCATTCCTTTTTATATTGTTTACACAAATTATCACACTTGCTTTGTATGTGGGATGAATTACATAGCACTTTTTCCTTTATTTTTTCGGGATTTGTTTTACCCCTCCTATTTTCTCACAGCTCCTATTTTTCCGTCACTTTCTTTTTTCCTCCTATTTTCTCACAACTCCTATTTTTTCTGTGATTGCTATTTTTCCGTGAGTTTTTTTCTTTTAGTATTTCCACATTTACCTTTTATGTCTCCAGTGTGTTATAAAATAAAGGGGACCATTTAATTTAAATATTTCCCACAAGCTATAGACTATGCATTAATAAAGTTAAATAATTAAATTTAACTTTATAAAATAACTTTACTAATGCTAAATAAATCATAACAATGATAGATAAATCTTCTTGTCAATTTTAAACAATTACCATCGACATGTCACTGCTACTGGATGTTTAGTCATGCCTAGAATGTTTTACTATAAATAGTAAGTATGCCCAAAACTGCCTCAAAACTCTTCAGAATGGCCTGCAACTGAAATTGCTTAGGCCAAATATCATCAAGATCCCTTTCTTGATTAGCCTATGAGACCATGGAGAAATTAGCTAACAACAACATCCTCGAATGTGTGCTTGAAAAAGGGGCCATTACAAACATAAGCACAGGGAAGAAGATTCTTACCCATGGATGAAGAGAAATATCCGTCTACAACATAGGATGAAATCTATAATTCATTACAAGGCTTAACAAAAGTCAGTTCATTCCCCATTTAACTACCATAACAGACTAACCAACCATGTTAACTATTACATTTAACACCCTTAACCTAAGTTATCGATTCTTCTATAAAACCCCTGGGTGCGGATTCTGATCCGGACAGGTTCTAGATGCGTTTGGAAGCCAGAGATGGGCTTCCAAACGCATCCGGAACCCTGTGGCTGGCTTCCTGCCAGCTTCCACGGGCCCAGCGGCCAAAACACGAAGACTGATCACAGCATCCTAATACGTTACAGATGATCTTATATGTGCTAAAAGTATGATGGATGTACAAAAGCCACTCCGGCATCATGTCTCTTTGCAATTACAGAACATTACGCACCATCAGACTGATTCCTTTTACAGTTATTAATATTTAGTATTAGTTTGTCTGACCCAAACTCCAAGGCACTGGATAAATGTTCCATATGATTTAAGCAAAACATCTAAAATTAAATCAGAACTTGCATCAGGATAATCAAAGCGTATAAAGCCATCGTGGCAGTAAGAGTATAATTCTGGAAAAGACCAATCACAGAGTTTACATTAGAATCAACTTTAAGACCACAGCAAGTATATGGAAACAAGGGATCGTATTTATGCTGCACCTCTCAAGCAAAGATTGAAGAACAGATTATAGGAAGCTGAAATTAATATTGACCAATATATTCCATATTCAGACTTAAGAAAGATTTGCTAAATAGTGAACTAGGAAAGCCAAAACTTAAGATTTTATGTGGGACAAGCACATATTGATATATCATATGAATTTTGAAATGTCTTGAATTTTGATAAAGTGTTAAAGTATCATAGTCATACTATCAAATGATTTGTTTTTGTATATTTCTTGCATTTCTTTGCACACACACACATATATATATATATATATGTTTCCTCCCGCATCTGCATCCAATTTTTTTTTCCCGGCATCCTGTATCCGCTTCCAGAATCTGCTTCAGAATCCGCATCCGAATCAGTAACTTAGCACTTAACAACTTATCACCCTAAACATAAGACATAACCGGACTTTGGATTATAATATATCAGAGGTCCTATTACTAACATTGGCATTACAAACACACCATGCAACTTTTGGATCATAAGGATCCCACAAGCCAAAAAATGATCCTTGTTGATTTAAAGGGGCAAATCCTGATGTGAGTTTGGAGCATGAGTGAATCTGGTTAACCACCCAGTTCTACCACTTTGTCACTTAGTCCTCAGTTTCTCGGTACTGATCAACTTATATTGACATCTGCATGCATATCCCTAAAGCTTGACCCCCTGCAGTTTGCAACTCATCAACCTTATACATTAAGATCCCTTTCTGTGTATCTTGCTTACTCCCTCATTACTTGTCAATCACGTATGTTGAGTATTGTCCTTGGTTATGCTGCCTGATCCCTCATTAGTTGTCAATTTTGTACACTGATTGCCCTCCTTGGTTCTCCTATCTGATTCCTTGTTAACTTCACAGGCCAACCATTGTGAAAGCTGTAATATCACTTGTAGGGTTGAAAATTAGGGAAGGAAGATTCTTACTCTACAAATGAAAAATATTAATATGATAACTTCATGGTATAAAATTTTCAGTTTATTACAAGAACTTGTAAAAGCCAATTCATCAACTACCTTGTGCAACTAACTTACTGGGCAAACCAACCGATATATTAAGTAAAGATATTTAGACCACGAATGAAATATGATATCAAATATGATTTTATGGGATGGAATTTACAGTTAAATAATAGCATTTATAAAAGCCAATTTATTGAATACCCCATGTAACTACCTTACCAGACTACCCAATCAACATATTCACTATTAAATTTGCACCTTTAAGGAATTACCACTAAACATAACACAGAGCTAGATCGGTCCTATTTCTAAAGCTAATATTACACAAGTTTTGGATCATAAGTACCTCCAAAATCAACCTAGATCATGGGAAATGAATCGAGACCTGATTAAGTGAATGTTTTGTTCTCAAATGTGTGAGGTGTAGCTCAAAGTAACGGCAACTGATCTGATCTGGCAATTTATGTAATTATAGGGGCTCCTGTGGTTATCGTTTGCAGCCTAATATTTTGTTTTTTGTTAATTGTCAGGCTTTATTAATATCTTTAGTGAAGTGATTTGCTGATGAAGTACTTATGGATTTATCTTTTTGTATAAAATAAGTGAGTGAGAATATAAAAGTTCAATTCCAATTATTGCATTTTCCACTTCTTACTTGGAAAAGCATTCTGATTACTGAAGTATTCTTGAATTTTTTAGGTTTTACCATATTGTTTGTTTTAAAACCTGCTGTAAGTGGGAGTTATGTTACAAAATCGTTCGATTGAGAATTTGAGACGAGTCTACATTTGGTAACACAAAGTCAGAGTCTAAGTTTGTTTATTATTAAAACAAATTTCATAAATTATATATAACCAACTAAATGAACATAACTTGGTTAAAAACTTAATCAGTTCATACTGCCCCAAATGACCAAGGTATAGCATATTTGTGGATAGATAAATATTAAATTTTATACATGTCTTCCATAAGGTAGAAATATGATCACTTTTTCATCCATCTATACCCGTACAAAACTTGTTGAAGTGGATGCAATTTTAACCAAAACAAGATTATTTTGCTCATCAGATTCTTATGCTTGACACTAGATTTCTTGAATATTGCATTCAGGTTTTTTTCTCTGCAAGGTTCTTGTTTGATTTTTTTTGTAAGGGTTTTGATGTATTTGTCTCTTCTATCAGAATTTGTTAAATGAGCAAGCTCTATTGAACGATGAAGACATGACTATTATAGTGCTGCATATGGTACATAATGTTTTAAATGGTTTCAGTTCAAGATTTTCAGAAGAGGGCCTTTGTAAACACGAGAAAGAAGTCTTGATCTGCATGTCATCATCGCTTGAAATTTTTTGCTGCAGTCAATCACTGACACCAAAAGTGAAGACAATGTCATCTACTTTGAATACAAGGATCTGTTCACTTTTGGCATTGTGAAAATTACATATATAAAAATAAATAAATAAAATTTTATTGTTCATTTTGTAAGATAAATGCAATGATAGTACTGTTAAATAATCTTTGATGTACATAGGGGCAGATCACAAAATTCATATTCTTGGTTCGGCATCCATATAACTATAAATTGGTAAGATAAAGTAGATTTTCCTCGGAATTTTAATGAAAGTAACAGAATATCAATAATAATGTTGTATATGATGATTTTGAGCATGACTAGAGATTTGGGGACAACTGTAGTATCCCTTAGTTAATATTTGTTCCAGATATTACCAAATACTTCACAGAAATTCAAACTATAATTTGCATGCAGCTGATTTCTTTAAATCCAATAGATGAACTTGAAAATCATATATCATACTAAAATAGAGATTTTGAGAAGAAATATGAATACTGCTTTCAAATCTTTAATTGAGCAACTACAAAATATCCAATTGTAGCCACAAAATTTACAATGAGATTGGATAATCAGAAGTATGGATTTGAAGCACAAGGTGAGACAACTGAGTGATATTTCTAATAGACGATAAATTTCCATTCTTAAACCTGTTAAAAGTCAAACCTTCCCAGAATTTTGCAAGATAATCCGAACTTAAAACCAAGCATGATCAAAATAAGCCCCCTTCTTTTAAAGCCCAGTACAGTGACTCTTCGTTTTCCCTTTGTTCCTCTCATTATAACCCTTTCTTTTAGACTTTTTTTTAACCTTTTTAAAATTTGATTATCACTTTGAGAAAATAATAAAATGACTTGACTAATTTTGAACTTCATCATTAAAGCCATTTTGATACTTTTTTTACTATTTAGGGTAAAGACAAGTTTTGAGGAGACCTGAAACCCCGTACAAGTAGAATTTAAAGGGGATCTAGAACCCCACCAACAAGAATCCCTGCCACCAAGTAAAGAAATAAAGGTCTAGTAGTCCGCTACAATTCGACAAACAACCAAGAGAGAACAAAAAACAGAGACAAACCAATTGCGAAAGGGAAAGAAGTCCCAATCAGCCCCAAGGGATAGAAACCCTCAACCAAATAAAACAAGGAAAACATTAGGAGTTTCCTTTATCTCTATTTTTCTAGGAGTGAAGATTCATACCAAAATGAGGAGAGGATTTCTTATGATGTTTTCTAATAGTAGGGATCCACTCAACCAACAATACAACCACATGCGATTCAAGAATAAGCAAATCTGTTGTAGAAGAACCAATAGAAGAGGCATGGGTAGAGTCAGTAAAGGGACCAACAGTAGAATTGGCTCTGACAGGGATCTCAATTCGGTCTGCTTCTGCTATTGCAGGGGAACACAAGATCCGAACCAACCACCTCAAAACTCAAAGAAACACAAGTAGTTGCAATTTGAATAGGAACAAGATCACGAGCAGTAAGAGAAGAAAATTTTACTGTGGGAGAAGCTTGGACAACAATATAGTGTTCAGAAGAAGCCCCCTTCCACCAAGAAGAAACCTTATTAATTGTTGGCATTTGAAGGCCATAATGAACCGCCAAATGCCAAAGTTGTAGCATTTTCTATATCTGAATGGATTCCCTTCATAATTGAGTGACTGAATCCAACTAAGGAAGCTTAACTTCAAATTTCTCAAGAAGACCCTCAGAATTGTCCATCCCAACAAGAATTCTCACATAGGTGGAATGCAAATATTTGATGAATCTTCATCAACCATCAAGAAGTTACCCATAGCATCACCTACCGCTTCCAACAAGGAATCAACCCAAAGATGAAGAAGATTAGGGAGCCAAACTCAGATCAGGAACTTAGTAAAAGATTCAGTTGTAGGAGAGAACACTGGATGCCACGGTTTCACCATCAATGGGTGGTGATGGTTCGACCAGACAAAAGAAGGGCCAAAAAGGATCTTAAACACTTTGTTAAGTTGTCATTATATTTAGTATATTTTAACGACTTATTATTTATTCAATTAAATTTTTGATACCCAAACAAAGGGGACATTAGATTCCTCTTCCCAAATATTGCTTATCCTCAAGCAATCAAAGTTAGTATTGGAGTTTGTATACCAATACTAGGTACCCATGTCAACCTCAATAACATTGCTTCACCAATAGGTTCTGCCACTATACAGATAACAAAATATGTCTCGAGTTGTGAAACAACTCATGATGATCCATAAGAAACAAAGCAAGGATCTTGTCAACCCTTGGATCCCAAACCATTATATTCATGATCTCTTTGAAATATTTGTGAAGAAAAAATGAGAAAAGATTTGACAGGGACATTAAAGTGGTATTAGAGTATTGTATCTTGCCAACATGTGTATCTTTGTAGAATTTTTTTAAAAGTATTTTTTTCATTTCAAAAGTTTATTAGAAATAAAGTTTGCAGAGAAAATTGAAATAGAGCAGGAAATGATATACCAATGAAGTACAGAGATTTTTATAGAGATTTTTACTTTTAATTATACTAATATTGTTAGAGGTAGAAGTTATATTTTTTAGAATTTGGATATTTTATTTATTAAGTTAAAACACGACTTTATAAATGTGTTGTCTTCATTGAGACACCTGATAGTCCATTTTAAGCCAACTTAATTCAACAATCTTGGTAATTGTAGTTGTGGCCCTATTTAATACTGCGATTTCTTACAAGTCCAATTAACAATACCAAATAACATTTGATATTAATGTCCCGTATCAAATTTTATGTGTGGACTGTTATAATTAGTTGCAATGTCTATTTGATGGCCTCTGAATACGGTATTGAAAGATTAAAATATGTTTGCCGAAGCTTTCAAACTAGCGGCCTCCTTTTCTCCTATACTCGGCGATCGATAATGTACGTGGATGATAGTGGATATGATAGAAGCTAATTTAATTCATCTCGAGAATAAAACTCTAGTGCCGAGCATTTAATTTTTGTTCCAAGGCATTCTCGTTGGTCGAATCTTCCAACATTATTTTTTCTACCGTTATCTTTTAGCGGAGGTATTGTCTGCGTAGATCATATGAGCAATTCAAAATGGACTGTCTGTTGCCATTGTAGAAAGGATCAAGTCTTCCATAATGTCGTGATAGAGATTATTGTGATTGCGGAGGCTTGGAAACTCGATCATATAGTTTTCCGTTATCCCTTCATATACATCTGTTGAGCTTATTTTCTATGTTTATTACAGAATAAGGGATTAGCAGTTTCATTGAATTTTGTTCACTATTTAACTAAACACCTGTTGTATCTAATTAAATGTACTTTGATAGAGGAGAAGTGATTATTAATCGTCTTCCCAATGTTATTATCTGAAAACATTGTCAAACAGTTGAGGCGCGTGTCATCAAACGACAATACTGGGGGCATGGAATGAATTGGAAGAAATAATATTTTTGACTACGAGTGTCGGTTCTATCATTACAAAAAACGTTGGTTTGAAATACGACAAATTATTAAATTCATAACATTTCATTGTCGTGGTTATTAAAAATGGCGAGAAAAAGTTGAAAGAGAAATTTATGTGGAATCGGTAATATTCAATTGCACACAATCAAAGAAGCCTTTGAAACGATGAAATCAGATTATTCGTAACTATTATGGGAGAAAAATCTTTCTATTCAATTTGCGGAAGAAATCAAATTATTCGCAACTATAATGGGATAAAAATCTTTCTATCAAATTTGCGGAAGATAAGGAAAGAGAGGTGGATGAATTTTGCTTAAGCATGACTTAGTAATCATTAAACAAAGTTGAAAATCAAATTTCTAATGCAATCAATCTTGAGGAAGATGAAATTAAATTTAGGATACTGGAGATGGAGATGATGTAGTTTGTTGAAAGAATCAATACCATTTGTTAGCGTGAAAGTAAGCACAATGTTTCCACCATTCTCCAAACTAATGAGACACATTATGCTAATGAGGATTAAAAAGACCGACGAAAAGATAAGATCAAAGATTTAGATGATCATGTTTCTATGATACTCCTTTATGAAGTCATGAAAGAGTTGATATGACAAATTCCATGGGCAGATTTCAAGGTAGTTTTAGCCAAGAGACTAAGATAATCGTAGGTATTCCAAGGTTAGAAGAAGTTATGCTCACGAGGGGTGAAAACATGAAAAAGAGAAACAGCAAGAGTTCTGATTTTTAGAACAATTATATTCCTTCACAATATGTCAAAGTAACAATCCTTCCTCATGAGGATGAGGACAAACTAAGTGAGATCAGTTATGTAGTTTCATGTGATGATGCTCATTTCCTTGGTACAAAGATTGATTTGATTGACGACATTTGCCGTGAATCACAAAGTCTACAACTCAACTTCAACTTTGACATTTGCATCCTTGTTTATGATTTCACAACATTATATATTCTGGCCTAAGGGTTACCAATATGATCTCTAGAGTGGATTGCAGATTGATATGGGATCCTAGTATTGATTTATAGATCCATGACTTCTTGAGGAAATCAATCTCAAGGAGGGAGGACCGTAATGCTCCCTTTGGGAACAATAGAAAATTCAAGCTCATGTAATATTTAAATTGGCGTAGGAGAGCTTAATGTAAATCTATAAAAGGTCAAATTAATATTGTGACTGGGGTTAAAAGTTGACAAAAGGAAAAAAATGAAAATAAGGAAGTTCATTTTCAACATGCTCGAATTTGAGTTTAATTTTTAGATGTCTCTGGAGAATTTCAGGAAGCTTCTAGCTTTCTCTTGTTATAACTAGAGGACAGAAACCTTCAGGGTTCTTAATGAATATGACAGAAACCCAATTCTTCTTCATGTAGTGGTTTTGTGATGTAGTTCTCTTGCTTTGTAATGCAATTCTATTTACTGAGTATTTTATTTGAGCATCTAATGGTTCACTCGCTAGTTTTATTTGCATAAATACTGTTATATTTTTGAAATATTTCTGAGTAAAAGTGGAAAAATGTTCAGTAGGGATATTACATTTCTTTATTCATTTGGTGAAATGCAGTGTCAAAATGAGCAACCACAATCATGAAACAAGTCAAAGTGATGATGAGATGGAAACTGAAACTCATTCTCATAGTAGCAAAGAAGATTATGAGCCTAAGCATGACGATGGCACCAGTGAGGGGATGAGCTTGAACAAATTGAATCTCAATTCACAAATAATTGACTACTTGGTCCACCATCTAATCTTATCTTATCTACTGATTACCCCTCCACACTTTTGATAAAGTGAGCTAGGGGTGAACATGATCCTAAATCTCCTCTAAGATAGTTTGCAACAAGGATAAATGCCCCAACACATTCGGGTGGTGGCACACATAAGTTGAAATACAACATTTGTGATAAAGAATGGTTGTGTAGCATCACTAGAGTGAATGTACACATCCTCTTTTGGATAGGAAAAGGGTGTGTGAGTTTGTGAGTTTTTGAAGCTCACTAAAAATTTACATTATAAAATTGAATTCAACAAGCTTTGTGACATTCCAGATAACTTGGAAATTGAAATGCCTACTACCTTATTTGGTAGGCAATAAATTCAGAGTAATCAATAGTTACATGAGCAACAGTTACAATGGAAACCACACATTTCTACAAGTAAGAGAAACATTATTGACATTGGCAACCTCAATACCTTCTACTTTTATTGGTATGGATGAAGCACAACTGAGCAAGGGGAAACAAAAGGTGACAATTGAAAGTAACCCCATGTCATATTAATTTAGTTCAAGTTTGAAAGAGGAGGTATATTTGGTAGATCATTTTGCAATGGCATACCGCTTCATGTAGCTCAACCTCCTTATTATAAAGAGATGGTGTAGATGGTTGCGAAGGAGGTAGGGTCATCATAGCTAAAGGTTTTTCATAATTACTAAAGGATTTTTAATAACTCCAAAATTTGAGATTGTAGAGGATATAAACAAAATTTTGTATGAGAATTCTTATTCTTTTAGATTAACGAAAAAATACCCATTAATGGTAGAAACCAAACAACCAAAATTCAATCTTTCTTCGTAAATGTTTGACAAGATTCTAATTTGGGTTTGTCTTCCTTATCTCCACTTTCATCTTTTGGTTGTTTCTCTTTTTGAAGGAGTTGGTAATGCTCTTGGGGATTTTTTGTTGGTGGATGAGGATTTGTCTTACATTTTTCATTCCACATATACTTCTATTTTAGTCTAGTTGGATGTTTTAAAAGGACTTTCTATTGAGATCTTGATCCAATTTTTTTAGGGTAGTAGCTATTTCAATTCTTAGATTATGAAGGGATTCCTTTAAGTGTCAAAGATGTTTTAAAACTAGTCATCCAATTGAGCATTGTGGGTTTGAGAAGAAGAGTTTGTCGACTTCTTGGTGGAATAATGCTTCAAATTAGCATTATACTGTTGAGATTTGAAGTTGATGTTACAAGATATAACAACTTGTTTTCAAGATGATGTTTCTTGAGGCATGGCTTTTGTGGTAGGATAGTGCTAAAGGTAAATCGTAATGGTCCTTGCTTGTGGGTGTTTAGGATGGATTTTTCTTGAGTCCTTTGGCTTTTGTAGGTGCTAGTTTGTTGTAACCTTTTAGGTTTGGTTATGGGAGTCAATTATAACACCCATGCTTTGGTCTTGTTCCATTATTTTGTGTTTGGTGGCTTTCATGACATCTTTTTTTATCCTTTTGTAAATGGTTTCAAGGCCCTTCAAAACCTATTTTTCCTTCAATAAAAAACTATGTTATTCATTTAAATATACATTCGATATTAAAACTAAATGCATATTTAATAATAAATACAATAAATAATAAATTCATGTAACTTATAATTAATATTACATATTTAACTTAAATTATAATCTAAATATTATCAACACAATATATAATATTTATTATATAGATTAATAAATTAACATATAACCATGTACCATGTTTTTAATTAATTATAAACCTAATGTTGGGCTTTTGATACTATCTTTAAATATGGAACCATTCATTGGGTTAGGTAAGAAATATGACAATAACAAGTTTAGGATTATGGCTAGGGATGGTTATGGTTTTGATTTTTTTACATTTATGATTGATATCATGGTTAGTTTTAGAGTAAGGGTCATGTTATGATTATAGTTAGGGTTAGGCTTGGGTTATAGTTAGTATTATAGTTAGGTTAGTGTTTCACTTATACAAAGAGTTAGAGTAAGGATTATGTACAAGCTTAAGGTTTAGGACTAGGATTGCAGTAGTTGCAATTACAATTTACATCATGGCTAGGATAGAGTTAGGTTTTGAATGGGTTATGATTTGGATCAAGGTCATGGTTAGAATTAGGATTTAGGGTAAGGTTTAGTTTCTAGTTAGGGTTAAGGTTTACATTATGGCTAGGTGATAGTTAAAATTATGGTTACAGTTAAGATTTAAGGTTAGCTTTGCGATTATTATTAGAGTTTTAGAATTTGCCTCTTGGTTACGATTATTTAGGATTAAAATTAGGGTTTTCGATAGAGTTGACATGAGACTAGAGTTACAATCAAGTTTAGGGTTAGAATAATGATTAGTATTATTTATACTAGGGTTTGATTTGGGTTCATGTTAAGGTTTTCTTAAGGTTAAGGTTAGTTTGATAATTAGGCTAAAGTTTGTAGTTAGGGTTTAGGTATATGGCTAGGGTTTATACCATGGTTATTTTAAGCATTAGATTTTGGGTCAATGATATAGTTTGGTTTAGGGTAATTCTTAATTTAGAGAAATAGATAGGACTAGGGCAATGGTTAGTTTTAGATTAAGGGTTCATGTTATGGTTATGGTTAGAGTTAGGATTATGGTTAGAATTAACATTTTAGGTTATGGTTAAAATCATGGCCAATTTTAGAGAGAAATGGAGAGATTTAGGGAAATATTTTATCCGATTTAAAGAAAATGAGGAAACAAAAGCCAGTTGTGTTGATAGAAGCAAAAGTAGCCAAGATTGGAGAAATTGATAAGATGGATAGTTGGATTAGAGCCATTAAACTCATTGTGAAAGAAAACAAAAAAAAGACACAAGTTGATACCAGAAGGGAAGAAGTGATGCCTTGGGTGAAAAATGTGGAATTATTCTTTGATTCTCTTGATTGTGCTCAAGGTGAAAATAAAGAAAAAATATACACCATCAAGAATATCATTTAATAATTTTGTGGAATCTTGGAAAGCATACATACAAAGGAACATGTTCAATGGATGTATGATGGAAAGGAAAATATGATAGTAATAATAGAGGACATCAAAGAAATATGAAAGGGGAGAACACAATTGACAATCTTCTAGAAAAGAAAGGCAAACACATTTAGAGTTCATGAAGCTTATGAATTTTGAGTGACACTGTGATTGAGAAAATTTTCCAAGAACACCCAGGTATTGTACCACTATTGACATTATTTGATTCAAATTCTTTAATTAATTCAATCAGACAAAGGCATAGCCCATAAAAAAGAAAAGAAAATAGAAAAAATTCTAGAAACCAGATTTTCCATCAAAATCATAGTTTGTTCCATATTTAGTTGGGGGCATATTTTGATGTTTACATGCTAAGTTGATTCATGTATTTTCATGGATTGAAATAATCAAAAAAAGCTATTTAGATGGTATTTAAAAAAAAATGACAGTGAAGCTCTACTTCTTTTTGATTTTCTAAGGCACGTTGTGGTTTTAAAAATACATTTTTTTTGACATTGTAATAGTTAGGAATCAAATGTAGCATATTATACCATTAGTTAAAAGTTGTTTGCACATGTTAAATTAGAGTTTAGACTATATTACACCTAAAATAGATGGCTACAAACCTTAGCATTGTTAAAACTATATGGCCACATATTGTTATTGTAAGAGGGGGGGGGTGTGGGTGGTGTTTCCTTTAAAATATAATACATTCTACATTGCAATTATAACTTTCTTATTTGCTATCTTACAAAGTCGAGAATTTATTTTCAAGTTCAACAACCAAGTTTATGTTCTATGAATTTTCTTGTGATTCAAATAGTTGTTGTTACATGTGATTTATTCTACTTGTGGTGGTGAATTGATGCAAGAATATCTTGAGTTGCTTTATTATCCTGCTTAGTTGAGGTGTGCTCATTTATGCTTGTGAACCTGCTCGGTGACTTCGTCATTGTTTTCTCGGTGAATGTGTTCATGTCTTCATTCATTGAGTGACCCGAGTCCTTCGTTAAGTGTTTATGTTCATGTATTCATTGAGTGAATCAGTGACCTTTGTTGTTGTTGTTGTTGTTGTTCAGTGTTGTCTTTCACCAAGTTGTCTGTTTGGTTCTTATTTGTGAGTCAACTTATGCATTAAATTTATGTCGGGCATTTAATGTATTGGATTGATCATTGGGATACATGTAGACCATTATTTGGTTAGCTTTCTTCGTATGATGATCTAGAATCTTTTGTAAGACATTTTGGTGAGTATAAATAGAGAATCTTAGTTTAGATCTAGGTATTAGAGGAATATCCAAAAAGTTGTAGTTAGAATTGGGAAAGAAGATCATAGATCTCACATGTTGGATGCATTTTGATGTATATTTGAATCTCTGTATTGGTTGTATTATGGAAGGCCTCACAGATGGGCATGTCTAATGAAACTTGATGAATTAATACAAGATTTTATTTCCCTCTATTTTGGTGTTGTTGCTTTGTGCATGGCTTCTATTGGGTGATCTTTGCAAGGTTGGTCTATTGTTAGGTGTTCCTTAGGCCCTAACATCTTCCTTCCTTCCATTGGGTGGTATCAGAGAAAAGGTTGTTCATGGGAATTAGATCGTGGAAAACCCTAGTTGATATGATATTAAGGTAGTAGATTTGAGCTTGACTGATAACTTGCGGAGGGTTACGATCTTGCAAGAACCTTTTGTCAAAATGGTCTGAGGAAGAGGAAATGTTGATAATGCGATTATGGATACGTTGAGGCAAATTACAACCAAACTAGATGTTGTTGAGATGACACAAAGGAGAGGAGTACATCTTGGTGATGTTAGTGATGATGAAGGAGCTCCTGGGGCACCAAACCCTAGTCTTGAACTTGAAGTTGAAGAGGATGAGGAAAGACTATTAAGAGTTTTGTCTAGGGCACATTCAAATCCTACAGTTGAAGTTACAAGTTATGATGGAAGATTGGACACCAATGCCTTATTGGATTGGATCTTTGAGATGGAGAAATATTTTGAATTTGAAGGAACTCCTAATAATAGGAAGGTGAAGATGGTAGTTACTAAGTGGACGCCTCACTTTGGTAGGAGCACTTGTAGATTAATAGACAGTGAAAAGGAAAAGAGAAAATTAGAACCTGGTTGAAGATGGTGAACAAACCGAAGAAGGAATTCATGCTTGATGATAACCAAGTGAATTTGTTAAGGATGATTCAAAATTTGAGACAAAAGGACATGATACTGAGGAGTTCTACAAATTGGAAATTTGATCTGGACATGTTGATGATGACGTAGAGAAAGTGGCTAGATATCTGAATGGTTTGAGAACGACAATTCAAGATGAGATCAATTTTGTGAAACTAGATAGTGTCAAAGAAGTATATTAGTATGCCTTGAAAGCTAAGGAGATCTTGAAAAAGAAGTACGAACAAAGAAAAAGAAGTAGATGTCAAATAGTTTAAAGAGGCAAAGGTAGACCTTATGGAGAAAATACTAGATTTGACAAAACTACACAAGATAAGGGAAAATATGAATGGAATAAGAAATGAAAGACCAAGTGGAAAGGTGGTAGTTCTTATTGAGGAATAAGTAGTTCTTATTGAGGTAGTTATAGAAGAGGAGGTTTTAATGGTATGTATTTTAAATGTGGCGAAGGACATAAAGCCTTTGAATGTAATTGTACCATCTTACAATGGAGATGCTTTCCATTTAAGACTATTCAGCTCCCTCCTCTTCATGATTCCCTCTTCAAACCATGGATATGCTTGTGCTCACTCTTCTTTTCTTCCTTTTTCTCTTCTCTCTTCGATCTTTCCTCCTTATCTCTTTGGTATCAACCTTGGCTCTTTGTGGCACCTAGGACTTGTCCTCTTGGACCAGGTCGACCCAGGTCAACCTAGCCTTCCCAGGTTGACATAATAGTCTTGGACTTAGGTCCACCCAGGTCGACCTAGTCCCTGATAGTTTTTTATCTCAAGGCCCAAAAGTCCTTAGGGGTTCAATTAGTTAATAACCATTATCCAATCAGGTTGCATTATTTTCCCTCTCGAAAACTCATATATAAGGAAACTTAGAGGCTTCATTTCATATTCTCATCAAGTAATTCATATCTCACTCATTCATTCATTCATCCATCCAAGCTTTGCTCTCTAGTGAAGATTTTTAGCATTTTTGCATTTAAGGAGTTCAAGCATTCAAGAAATGAGATTTTATCTAGCATCAAAGAATCCTTTGTGAGCATTTCCTCTTCAAGATCTAGTGTATTTTTGGCCATCAAGAGAGGACATCCACATTGAAGCATTCATCCTCTTCATTAATGCACATCCATATCAATGACACCATGACAAAGTTATGATAGATCCACTGCAAAGTGTGGAGATATCCTACATTCTTAATTCAAGATCTATATTACATAGACACGAGAAAGGTGAATCATAATATTTATCTTGTTCTTTACAATCCTTTACATTTTACATTTCTTATTTACGGTTAATTCCTTAACCCAGGGATTGACCAAGGCAATCCCTCCTTAAACCCCAACCCCCAAACTTTTCTTTTGTGTGGTGGTTTGTAGGTTGGGATAAGAAAGGATTGCAAATATATTTCCTATAGTTCACAAGATTTTTGGATTCATTAGTTTCGGAGCCGCGAACTATGTCAACCTGGTTGTAGGATGTTTTTCCATGTTGATCTAGTCCTTCAAACTCAAATTCTGGGGAGATTTTTGGGTTTTTTTCCTTTCATCATTTCATTCCAAGATTGGTGGATGAAAGTTCAAAAAAGTTTCAGACTTGGAAGTTAATGAAGGAAAATACATCTTCCTTTACGAATTTCAAAGTGACTCTTTTGCATTACATTTCATTTCATATTTTACCCTAGATTTAGATCCTAATTGGGCTAATTTTACTCACATAGCATCTAGATTTACATGTCCTAAGAAATTAGTTCAATTTTACATTTACATTATCCTATCAAGGGCCTAAGAGAGCGTATTTCTATGTGTTGCATTCCTCTTTAAAATCTTGATTTAGTATTAGCATCCTTCTTCCTTTGGGTTCTAGTTAATCTAATTTGGATCATAAGTGGAATCATACTTGGAAATCCCCCTCTTTCCCTCACACACATATTTGAATGTTTGGTTAGATCTCAATAGGTTTTCCTTTTGTGATCTCCTCTTTTTATGAGCCTAATTACACGAAGCCCTGCCTATACCATTCTTGTTAGGCGAAGGCATAGACTTATGGATACTCACGTTCATTCTCATGATCTTAATCCTATCACAAAGCATAACTCTTTTCATTCATCTCACGATGAGGAAGATGCTTTAAGAGTTCTTCCTTCAGAAGCCGATAAGATTTCTAGCGATTTTGATAAATTAGAAACTTGGCTTGCTCAAGAAAATCAGAATCTTGATGGCGTTGCTGTTGAAGCTATTAAGAGGCTTGTTAATAATGACGACAAAAACCTTTCTATATTGTGTGATATATCTCACCTTATTAATACTCATGCTAAGTCTTCGATGAAATGTGCTAAGAGTTAGGATACCCTCCCGCTTCTTCCACCACCGTTGAACCTTCTATCCTGATTTCTACCACTCTTTCCAGCATACCTACATATGCTCCACTTCTTATGACTACTTCTACACAAGTTTCCACTCATTTACCTATTAATCTTCATAGTATTTTACTTCCTATGAGTGTTCATCCTTCATTTCCTTCGCATAATGTAGTTCCTTTTTATTTATTCAAACCCTTTACCCGTTCCTTCTATAGCTCTGCCAACATCCTTACATATTCCTTTCACTTCTAATACCTTTCTTAATCCATCTAGTATACTTATGGCTACTAATGCTAATTTGACTGTCTCTTCTTTACAACAACTTTCTCATTTAACCCAATCTAAGTACAATATTCCTACATGTGATGTGGCAAATCTCCTTTCCTTAGATATCCTTCATGTCATTATTCTGCAACATGTTGAGGTACGTCTTGAGACTTATAATGGTAAGAGAGATCCCGTGCTTCATGTTAAAGCTTTCCAAACTATATGTAGTGATTTTGCTCACGACTATAGGCTTATGGCTAATTTATTTCCACACACCTTTAGGGATAGAACCTTGTAGGTATTGTTCTCTATCTCCTTATTGTATTGATTATTTTAAAACTCTTTCTAATACTTCATTCAATAGTTTTAGAATAATATTGGTCCACAAATTTCTTTAATTGATTTAATGCAAATGTGTAAGACAAATGGTAATGAAAAAGTTACTAATTTTATTGGTAGATTTAAACATTTGTATGCTCAAATTTTTTATCTTGTGCCTGATCATGATATTCAATGCATTTTTATTTATGAATTGCAAAAAGACATTAGGTATAAGATTCTCTTTGCTAAGTATACTTCCTTTGCACGCTTATGTGTAGTGCTTCACCATTACTAGTTACAAGTGAGTCAACTCGAGAGGTCTACTCCGGTGGATCCTATTTCTAGTGATAAGATTGATGGCACCATACATTCAAACAAGTTTTCTAAATCTACAACTTTGTCAAAATCAAATTTCTACATACACATGGTGATCAAGTGGCTGCTACATCTCGAGGTACGAATACTTTTTCCTCTTTATTTCATCCTAATTATCAATATATTGACTTATTTGAGCCTTTTTCTATGGTGATGACTAATTTGATTCACACTCGTGTCCTCAATCTTCCTCCTATTTGTCCTATTGATCCTAATAAACCTCTACCTAAGTCTTTTGATTGTAAAGCTTTCTATCAATATCACCGTCAACGAGGTCATGATACTTAAAAATCTTATGGTTTAAAGAACACTATACAAGAACTTATTGATTCTAAGGCTATTTCTATTGATGCTCAACTTAATAATAAGAATAAGTTTGTTGTGCTGTCTAATCAAAATTTGTAGATTTACACTGATCATTTGCCTTCACACTCAACGAATGTCATTAATCAACCTTCTTCTTCTGATTTCCATATTTCTTATGATGAGAAGATAGAAGAAGCAAATCATGTGGTTAATCATGTTGAGTTAGAGTCTCAACCTCCAATTTCTTCTCTACCTGATCCTCAACAAACATCACCTATTATCAGCTTTAGTCAATCTAATATGTTTAAGGCACCTAACGGTCCTCTTTACATCGTTGCTAGAGTGGCTCATATTCCTTCTCATAGTACTTTGGTTGATCCTTCCTTTGTTGTGAATGTTATCACCAAAGCACACCTTTTTAAATAAAGGGTTACATAGAGATACTTACAATTCAACTCCTATATGGATTCAAAATTGTAATAGTTTTATTTACCGACTTCAAGGTTCTATCACTTTATCTATTACTGTTTTAGAGAAAACTATTTTTACTACCTTTGTCGTTATTCCTACTTCTAATCAATTTCAAGTTAAGCTTGGTTTTCCATGGCTTTTTGTCATGCAAGCTATTGCTTCTCTTATTCATAAATGTCTTAAATTTCTTTATAATGGAATCGTTGTTACTATTAATCATTCTCTTTATAAATCATCATGTCGTAGATATTGGGATGGGATTGATTTTTATTGGCCATATCGTCTTGTAAACCACATAGTCATCCTGATCATCTTTATAAAAATTAGCAACGACATAAAATAAAAAAGATTATGGAGCTTAGTCTTCCTAAGGGTTGTTTACCTTCACCTATCTTGTCTACTTCATCTATACCCACTACTTCTGCACCTATTTTATCTTCTACATCTATTTCTTCTACCATTACATCTACCCATTGAAATTCCTTCTGTGGAACATATGGTTGTTGATCCTAATCCTTTTGCTATCCCTCGTAAAACTGTTTGTAATCAACATGCTTGTCATCATCACAAGAACCGTCAAGCTAGAGCTAAGGCTCAATGTCATTCTCTTTCTTCTCAACCTACATCTTCATGTCAACCTTTACCTTCCTTTGATCACACCCTATATGCATCTTTGGAGGAGGTTCGACAACGTAACACTATGCATTTGGATAAAAATGATGATATTGTTCATATTTTAGAATCTATTAATCTAGATATGGAAGATACTTCAGATGATAGTAGTGATTATGATTTATTTATTTTAGATAATGATTTACCTAACATGTTTTTGGCACAACTTACAATTACTCCTAGTAATGAGCATAGTGACTTTCAAAGTCCTTGGTTATGTGATTCTTACTATTATGGATATGGTCCCTCTCGTGAGTCATCAGTTCCTTCTATAATTTTGAACCGAGATGGGGGGTGGGGGTACGTAGAACATTGATGTGAAATCTACCCATAATAGTAGTTTTTAGTGTTCTTGTGTTGTGTTTCTCCCGTGTTGTGCTTTCATTTTCTATTTTCTTTTTTTATTTCTTTAGATGATCCTTGTTGCTTTGTTGAGCGCAAGGGGATAAAGTGATCACTATGTCATCTATATTATTCTATTTGTATCTCTCTTCTTCTATTGTTCATGTGCTATTATTCGTACTAGTGGTCTTGTTTAGTCTTCTTGGTTACTTATTGATGTAAGGACAAGTCTTGCTCCCTAACCCTACCTTCTCTTAGGGTCTACTTTATGCCACTTCTCTAGCCTATTAGGGTTCATCCGCTAACCCTAGCTTAGGAGGATCCTATTTTCAATCCTCCACCTCTTCAACTTGTCCACACCAATAATGAAGTCAATTCAACCCAGACGTGCTCCATGAATGTCTTCTTAGATCATCCACATCAAGTGCTGAAACATGATCAAAATTAACCAACAATGGAGAGGAAGGTTTTTTTGTAGGGTATTGGATCCATTCCAATGCTCATCGACTTAAAATGAAAATAAATCCCTAACAATTTCAAGAAGTTGCTCCAAAATAGGCCTAACAGGGCTATAAGGAATTAGGTCTCAAAACACCCTTTTCAGCTTATAACTCAAAAAATTTCTTATCAAAGTGGCAAAAAAACTTCATATTATGAAACCCTTTTGGAAGACCTTCCAAATTTACCCAATCACACTTCCCCAACCTATTCGTATGGTGGGATGCTAAAATCAAGCTTAAAAATAAGGGTTTTGCACAATATTGTCATCATTCACAAGGATTTGATCAACCACATAGAAAATACTATCACCATGACCTCTCCTTTGGTATGAGACTTCTCCACAGCATACCCTCCTCTCCACATGCTTTTATTGAAGCAATGAATGCATTTAGTCCATCCAAATGCTGCTAAATCATTGTGATCCCGAACCATGCTCCATTGGCTTTCCTAGGGCATCACTGCAAAAATAGAAGGCTTTCTTTCTAGGGCCCAAGATTTTGTAGTCCTAATGTAGAAGGTGTCTTCTTACAAATCCTAAGGAACCATACACGTGTCATGGTGGGAATGTGAGTTATGACCACATGAGTAAAGACTGCCTGGTTTAGACCAACGACATGGCTAAAAATAAACTATTACAAAATAGAACTAAACAACCTATCTACTTACACACAAAATCAAGTAATAACATATACTAACTCATGCACAAGCTACAATGTAGAGATCAATCCATTAATTCATGAATACAAAGCTAAATGTCCTAACTGTGATAAATTTGCTCAGTATTTATGCTTGCTTATTAATCAAACTTACTTCAAATGTTAACCAACTCTTCTCACAAGTTGAGGGAGGCCTTATATAGCTTATCATCACATGTATTAACTATTTAAAATAACTACCCATCACCATTTTAAAGATGCAAGCAAGTTGCACTAAAAGTTGTCATGACAACTTTTGTAACTTTCCAAAGTTGTCATGCAACTTGACAACTTTTTACAAATCAAGCCCAAACTTGGCCAAACCTTCATGAAATACTACCAAATGACTAAAATGACTCTCTATACCAAGAAAAAACCATTCCAACCTTTCCTTGCCCAATCTAACCCTCTGAGTGCAAAAATGCACTATTGACAACATTTACAACATTGTCACACTATAAGCAAACTTTGTACAAATAGGAAAATTTGAAGGTGTTAATAACCTAACTAGGCCTCCCGAGGATTAAGATACATAATAGGACTACCTAGCCCTCTTTGTCACTAGTGGCTTGGTTAAGACCACTACAAGCCAAACTTGACTAGGAACCCTAGGTGACAAAATAACCCTACCTAGGTGCTCTTGCACCATGCTCCCCCACAAAAGTAAATAGTGTCACTCTTGTAGAAAAGATGTCATCAATAATTCCTAACTTCTTGAAATCTATAGCTGCAACCCATGTTGCTTTTGTTTCTGGCCTATGTTTCCACTTTATGAGGTGTTCCATGTACACCTTATGTCTAGTGGTCTTCTTGACTTTGAGTCCAATACCTTGTTTTCCTCTAGCTACATCTTGGTAGGTAAAACATCTGGTTCTACATCATTACTATCCTCTTTACTATTCATGTCCAACTCATTAAAGGGTCCTTTAATCTTGATCAAGTCTCCCACATTGAAGACACGTGAGATGCTCAAATCATTAGTAGATCCACTTTATATGCATTAGTCCCATACTTGGCTAGGATTTTGTAGGGTCCCACTCTCTTCATCTATAGCTTAGAAGGAACTCTCTTTTGCAACCTAAATTTATTCGAATGCACCACGACATAGTTACCTACCTCAAGTTGAAAATCTTTTCTCCTCTCATCCACTTTAGCCTTTAGTTTTTGTGTGGTCTCTTATATAGTCCTCTTCACCTTCTCTTGAATCTCCTGCATGGTTTGGGTGAAATCTTCAACATGATCACTCCTATTATCCATAGCTCCAAGATCTTTGAGCTCACACACACCCCTTGGATGCATCCCATAAAAAACCTCAAATGGGCTCCTACTTGTTATCTTATTCACACTATCATTATATGCATACTCTAGTTGAGGAATAACCATATCCCATGGTCTAATCATATTCTTTAGTTAGGGGCCTTAACTTATCCAATACCTTATTAACCACCTCAAATTGGCCACTAGGTTGAGGGTGGTAAGCTGAACCAAATAATAGATTAGTTCCTAGGGTAAGTGCAAGAAGTTGGGTCTCACTTTTGGGCAAAAAGTGGAAGTTTTTTTTCCTATTTTTGAAATCTTTTGTCAATTGATGTCAAAATTGGAGGCATTTGGAGATTGAATATAAAAAAATTTCAGAAATAAATTTTTTAGTGTTTGGAATCTAATTTTTGAATATGTAATTTATTTGTGTACCCATATGATAGACTTTATTTTTGGTATGGATCTTTAAAAACTACTTTTTCAAAATGCATGTTTTAGGACCATACCACACTCATGCATGAATACTAGAATTTGACACAAATAAATAAATTTTCATAAATCCTTTTAAAGGGAGTTACCTAATACACCTAAGATTGATGACAATATTTTTTCTTTATTTTTTATTGAATAATTTATTTTTATTAATTATTAATTGGCTATAAAGGTAAATTTTAAAACCTCTTGTGTACAAACACCATAATGTAATCAAAATTTCACTTATTTTGAAAAATTTCTTTTTTTAACCTCAAAAGAATTGTATGTAGATTGATGACATATAAATTAATTTAAGAAAAATTATAAAATAAAAAAGTTATTAAAGTTTTAGTGCACTTCACTATTTTACATTTAGGTACCACTTTTCATTAAAAAATAATGCAAAAATAGTAAATAAAATCATAGCACTATAAAATTTATATTTATGAAATTAGGACATTGAGAGCTCTAATGGGTTTTTGTTTCATAAAAAAATTTGATCGGGAAGACCCTCTAAAAATTATGGCAAAGCGTGAATTTGTTAGTTCAATGCCTTAGCCAAATCTTGAGAGGTCAAGGCATAGGCTAGGTCTCACCAAGCCTATCACGAACCAAAATTTGAGGTGGGAGAAAAAAAATCTCACCCAATATTGTAAGAAACAGGCACTTGTTATGAAATTAAGACATTGAGAGCTCTAATGGATTTTTGTTTTATAAAAAAAATTGATCAAGAAGACCCTCTAAAAATTATGGCAAGGCGTGAATTTGTTAGTTCAATGCCTTAGCCAAATCTTGAGAGGTCAAGTCACCAAGCCTATCCCAAACCAAAATTTGAGGTGGGAAAAAAAAAAATTCCACCCAATATTGTAAGAAACAGGCACTTGTTATTTGAAATTCAAAAAAAAAGTATCCATTTTGAAAATGTGAAATTGACATACAAAATCCCTCCAAAAAACAAAAAAAAATTCAAAAATGGGTGCCCGTTTCTAATAAATACAAATTTTTTATGTTTTCAAAAATGGGTACCCGTTTAAAAAAAAAAAAAAATGGGTACCCGATTAAAAAAAAATGGGCACCTATTTTTTAAATTTAGGATAGGGCACCTAAGCCTAAAATAGGTACCTATTTTTTGAAAACGGGTACCCATTTCTAGAGGAGCACGATCTCCATTTGCAGACTTTTGCGGAATTGAGATCCAACTCCTTGCTTCTACCCCCCAACCTACTCCACAATTTTTTCTAAAAATGACACATAAATTTGACATCCCTATCTGACACAATGCTTAGGGGTAGTCCATGGATCGTCACAATCTCCTTAAAGAATAAATGTGCAATATGGCTAGCATCATGAGTAGTTTTACAAGCTATAAAATGACCCATTTTCCTAAACCTGTCTACCAAAACATAGATGCTATCACAACCCTACTTTTTTTTGGTAACCGTACAATGAAGTCCATGCTAACACACTCCCATGGTCTATTAGGGACTGGTAAAGGTTGGTATAAACTTGCATTGCTAGCTCCTAATTTTTCTTTCATGCACACTACACACTATTCCTCAGATCTTGTCACATCCCTTGATAACTTTGGCCAATAATAAAACCTTTGGACTAGTTCCATGGTCTTGTTAACACCAAAATGACCACTTAGACTTACATTGTGTTTTTCTTGGATAAGGTCCTCTCTCATGGAACCCTCAGGAACACAAAACTAGTTTCTTTTGACCAATAGCCCACTTCACAAGGAATAATCAACAAATGTACTATGGAAATGATTCTAAAAATTAGAACATACCTTATAAGCTTCAACAAAGGCTTCATCACCCCTGTACAGGTCCTTGAAACTCTCTATGCCAATGCTATGTAGTTGAATCTCTTGAATGATCAACATCCTCCTTAGTGCATCTCACAACCTTGTTCAATTGCCCCTTATTGAATGGTGAATGTGAATGCTTGAAGATATTCCATCCACTTCAAATGTCTATTGCTCAACTTTTCTTGTGTCTTGATGTAGCTAAGGGATTGGTTGTCAGTGAACACTACAAATTCTTTGGGTAGAAGGTAATGTCTCCACTTCATAAGAGACAAAATCAAAGCATACAACTCTAGGTCATAAGAAGAGTATTTCTTCTTGGATTCATTTCATTTCTCACTGAATAAGGCTACTAGTTTACCTTCTTGGCTTAACACCCCCCTACTGCTATCCCACTTGCATCGCACTCTAGGGTAAACAGTTTGTCAAAACTAGGTAGTCTAAGGATAGGTTGTGTCGCCACTTGTTCCTTCAACTTTTCAAATTCCTTCTTTTCTTTAGAGGTTCACCTAAACTTGGTCTTCATCCCACTCTTGATGTTGTACAAATACCACTAAAATTCCTAATGAATTTTCTATAAAATTGAGCTAACCCATGGAATTTTTTTACCTTTGTTGCTATGGTAGGTGGTGGCTAGTTTAGGATAGTTGCAACTTTGTCTTCATCCATCTTCAAGGATCCCTTGGATACCAAAAATACTACTATACTAGTTCTTGCTTCAAAAACTCACATTTTTCCAAGTTGATTGCTAACTTCTCTTCATGCGACTTCTTTAGCACAATCTCCACATGTTTGAGATGTAACTCTCTTGTTTTACTAAAGATGAGTATGTCATCTAGATATACCACCACAAATCTCCCTATACAGTCTCTTAACACTTCATTCATGAGCCTCATAAATGTGCTAGGAGCATTTGTGATCCCAAAAGGCATCACAAGCCTATCAGACAACTCATCTGTGGTCTTAAAAGTTGTCTTCCACTCATCACCTTCCTTGATCCTTCTCTAATGCTAACCACTTTTGAGATCCAATTTTGTGGAATATTGAGCCCCTCCAAGACAATCCATCAAGTTTTTAGTTCTAAGTATGGGAAGCCTATACCTAACGGTGATATGGTTTATGGCACTTGAATCTATACATTGCCTCCATTTTCCACCCTTCTTGGGTGCCATAACTATTGGTACTGCACAAGGGCTAATGCTTTTCTTTATCAACCCTTGGTCAAGGAGTTTTTGCACTTGTTTAACCACCTCTTTGTTCTGATTAGGAGAAAGATTATAGGCTTCTTTATTAGGCAATGACGCACTAGGTACAAAGTCAATTTGATGACTTATGACTCTTCTAGGAGGTAAGGTTGCAAGAGTTCCATCACTAACTATATCTTTATACTTCATAAGAATCTCTTGGATTTTAGATGGTAAATGTTCTTGTTTAGACCTCTCTTCTTCCTTGGGCTTAAGCATAATGACATACCCTTCACTTTCTTCATCTTTAAGGTCATTTATGAACTCCTTCCCACTACTCAATAAGATACCAGGAGTCTTAGATTGGGACTCATCTTCATCCAATAAGGACCAGATCTTGCAAGTTCTTCCATCTTTCTTGAAAGAAATCAAATTCTCTTGTCCATCATAGATAACACTCCTATCATATTTCCAAGGCCTTGCCAATAGTAGATGGTATACATCCATAGGAAACACATCACAAAGTAGTTTATCTTTGTAGTCTGCAATTGAACACTCAACCCAAGTATGTTCATTCACCATCACACTCTACACTTTGTTCAATCATGTCAACTTGTATGGATTAACATAAGGTATCCTTGCCAACTTGAGTTTTTTCACCACCTATTCTGATATAATTTTATCTGTGGAGCCTGAATCCATAATAACTTTACACACTTTGCCCAAAATCTTGCACCTAATTCTGAACAAAGCCCTCCTAGGCTTGGGTTCATCCTTGGCTGGTTTCCTAATCAATATTCTTTTGAACATTAAGTTCTCTCCCATCTCTGATTCAATGTGATCAACCTCAAGTGTCTTAGTACTCATTGTGTCTTCATGAGTATATCCAACCCTCTTGTCATTGCTTGAAGAAATAGCTTTTTTAGTGCATCAATAGGTAGGGTGACCCAGCCATCCACAAGCATAACACTTCATATTTGCAAAGTATGAATTTCTTCTACCTAAACTTCTCCCTCTGCTAGATCCTCCTTGAGTATCTCTTCCTCTTATATAATCCCCTCTTGGAGTAGTTTCACTACCATGCTCAACAAGTTTGGAGTCACCTTGGCTTCTTTGTTCATTACATCGGCCTTGGTATCCACCTCTATGTCCTCTTTGGTCTCTTACTCTACCTCTACCTTTGAAATTAGAGTCCCCCTTATTCCTAAAATATTCTTTCACCTCAAAAGCTAGTTGATGACACTTTTAAATAGTGGTAGGGGTCCAAAAACTTATTTCTTCTTGAATGTTCCACTTTAGTCCACCCAAGTACCTTGCTACCTTAATAGGTTCCTCTTCTTGAATCTTGGAACTTAGTCATAGGTTTTGAAACTCCTCCATATAAGAGGCCACATCCAAGTCTTTTTTCTTCAAACCTTGTCTCTTTCTATACAATTGTATTTCATAATGTTTTGGAAAATAATTTTCGTTTACTTTAGTTACCATAGAATTCTAGTTAGCTATAGGCTTTTTACCCACTCTGACTCTTTTATCTTGCATATATTTCCACCATATCAATGCCAAACCTCTTAATCTTGATTTTGCAACCATTACTTTTGTGCTTCTATGACACCTTCATGCTCAAAATAATTTTCCATCCCCTCAATCCATTGCATCACTGTATTTGTGTCCATCTTTCCACTAAACAATCCTAGAGCTTTTCCTCCTAGTGCCTTGATGGCTTTCAAGAATGGTTCCTCATTCAATGGAGGGTTTGGTTGAGGAATGATGTCTTCCTCATCAATCTTTTCCTTACCTCTATCACTACCTTCACCTTCTTTGTCTTTCTTCATAGCTGCCTCAACAAGTTCTTCTAGCTTTGTTTTCATTTCCTCTAGGGCTTCTTCAAGGATTCTATTTCTCTCCTTTTTCTCACACATTTCTTTGGTGAACTTTGCATTAGTCACCATTATTGTCTCACCTACTGATTCTTTAGCTTGAAACATCTAATCACAAGCCCAATCTTTTGGCACTCTGATACCACTTTGATGTAAGGACAAGTCTTGCTCTCTAACCCTACCTTCTCTTAGGGTATTCTCTATGCTAGTTCTCTAGCCTATTAGAGTTTTTCCATTAACCCTAGCTCAAGAGGATCCTATTTCTAATCCTCCACCTCTTCAACTTGTCCACAATAATAATGAAGTCAATTCAACCCATACATGCTCCATGAATGTCTTCTTGGATCATCCACACCAAGTGCTCAAACATGATGAAAACTAACCAACAATGGAGATGAAGGTTTTTTTCTAGGGCATTGGATCCATTCCAATTCTCATCAACTTAAAATGCAAAGAAATCCCTATCGATTTCAAGAATTTGCTCCAAAATAGGGCTACAAGTAATTAGGCCTTAAAACACTCTTTTCGGCTTATAACCCTAAAAATTTCTTAAGAAAGTGGCAAAAAAACTCCATATTCTAACAGCCTTTTGGAAGGCCTTCTAAATTTACCTAGTCTCACTTACCCAACATGTCCATACAGTGGTATGCTAAAATCAAGCCTAAAAATAAGGGTTTTACGCAATATTGTCAACATTCACAAGGGTTTGAGAAACTACATAGAAAAAAATATCACCATGACATCTCCTTTGGTATGAGGCTTCTTGAAATTCATACCCTCCTCTCCACATGCTTTGATTGAAGCAATGAATGCATTCAGTCCATCCAAATGCTTCTACAATCATTTTGATCCATAACCATGCTCCACTGGCTTGCCTAGGGCATCACTACAAAAATAGAAGGCTTGCTTTCTAGGGCCCAATATTTTGAACATATAATGTACAAGGAGTTTTCTCACAAATCCCAAGGAACTGTATAGGTGCCACGGTGTGAATGTGAGCTATGACCCTATGAGTAAAGACTACCTAGTTCAGACCAACAATAAGGCTAAAAACAATCTATTTACAAAATACAATAAAATAGGACTAAACAACCTATCTACTTACACACATAATCAGATAATAACATATACTAACTCATGCACAATAAACAGTGCAAAGATCAGTCCATTAATTCATGAATACAAAGTAAATGCCCCACTGTGATAAAATTGCTCAATAATTATGCTTGCTTATTAATCAAACTTACTTCAAATGTTAACAAATTCTTCTCACAAGTTGATGGAGGCCTTATATAGATTATCATCACATGCCATAATTGTTTAAAATATCTTCCCATCACCATTTTAAAGATACAACTACGTTGCACTAAAATTTGTCATGACAAATTTTGCAACTTTGCGAAGTTGTTATGCAACTTGACAACTTTTTGCAAATTAAGCCCAAAATTGGCCAAACCTTCATGAAGCACTACCAAATAACTAAAACAACTCCCTAGACCAAGAAAAAAACCATTCTAACCTTTCCTTTCCCAATCGACCCTCTAAGTGCAAAAAAATGCACTATTGACAACATTTGCAATATTGTCACACTATAAGGCAACTTTGTACAATGTGGCAAATTTGAAGGTGTTAATGACCTAACCAGGCCTCCCAAGGATTAAGACACATGCTAGGACTAACTAGCCCTTTTATTTCACTAGTGGCTTGGCTAAGACCACTACAAGCCAAACTTGAGTAGGAACCCTAGGTGACAAAATAGCTCTACCTAGGTGCTCCTACACCACTTATGATATGGTAGCACTAATTCTTTTTGGTCTACATGTTATTGGCCCAAAAAGAATCTTCTTTTTATCTCTCTTATGTTTGTTTTCCTTCATTGTGCTATAGTTCTACTTCCTTTGGATAATCTTTCTATTTTCATTCTTGATATAATATTACATATTATAATATGATTTTACTGACCCCTTAGTTAGTAGATTCATTTTGTGCTCTATCTTTTTGTTGTGCTCATTTCCCTTGCTATGTTTCTCCTCTTGCGGATATATCATGGTGTAAATGTTGTTTCATAGATGCATGCATGCTTTCATTAAGACGTTTGCAATCGAATTAACACAAGAGCATACATTTCACTCATCCTTTTTCCACGGAATACAAATACGAATTCTGTGTACAGCGTAGAGTACTTCAGCCTAAGTGCTTGGTATGATTTCTAAGGTATTCCCAAATCTATGCATTGTTATTTCTTTTTAGTTTCCAAGAACTTTGGATAGTTCTTGGGGGCTTGGTCTCTTTTTGGATCTCTCTCTAAACTTTGACAGTTTGGAGGCCCGATCTGTAGTGCCTGCCCCTAGTTTACTTTTCATGTTATATTACCAAATTCTTTTAGGCTAGCTTTATGGTTGTATTATGATTTAGTTGTACTTGGTTACTTGATTTGATTTATTGTATTTTGTACTTATTATATATTTGATGAGCCACTTGATACTCTATTATTTGATGTGTTCATGTTTATTCTTTCGATGATGGTGCTTTATATGTTCATATAGTGATTTCATTTTTTTCATGATGATAGTTAGATGGATGATTTACTTATGGTTTTCTATGGTTACTTACCTCATACTTGCATGTGTATGGTGTACATTTATGTTTTACTTTATGACATTTCTGATGTGGTTGAGGGAGGGAGTCATAGTCACCTGCTAGTCGGGACCTACACGATGCACCACTCCCTGCCATTTTTTGTTTAGTTTATATATATATATATATACACACACACACACACACACACACACACATATCTACATGTTTAAATTTTATTCAGATTGCAGGTACCAGACATCAACTTCCCTAAATTGTGAGGATAAGCATGCTCTATCAAGTATCTCAATGGTAAAGAGGGGAGATAGTTCTCTAATCCAAATCCTAACCCTAAGCCAATTGTCTTAGAAAATAGGATAAGTATCTAAGTTATATACGCTTCTAAATTTGTCAAGTGACGTGAATTCAAGACTTTGAACCTCCAGTTTGAATTTGTATTGTCTTTCAAATTGAGTTTTCTTATTCAAATTTGTGGGTCTTTTGTGATTTTTTAGTTATAATTAAATCAAATAAAGTTATTACTAAATGATTTAATTTAACAATTTTTTTTTAAAACCAAATTTTAAATTATATTTAATTAATTGAGAAATTAATTAAATAGAAGAATTAAATTTAAAAGATTTAATTAAAGTTCCAAATTTGGTGTAATTATTATTTTTTAATTGAATAATAATTAATTTTGGAGTTTCACTTTTATAATAAACTCTAAATATTATTATTATTTAAATCAATAAATATACTTTTATATATGTCTTGTTATTTAATAAAAGTAAGAGAGAATAAATTAAATAAAGTTTATTCTAATCAGAACACAAAAAGTTTGCACATGAAAAATAAATTAATAAATAAAAGAAAAGGCTTTGCAAGTTCGTAAAACAAAACCCCTAAAGGAGAAACCTCTTTATTAAGAAATCAGAGCCAATTTCTCCACATATAGGTTTGGAAGAGCAAATTTATAAAAAGGGTTTCGAGAGATAAAAATTCTTGCAAACTCTAAGCATTCAACTGGTTAGCATAAGATCGAGGTAGGAACCTTGTTTAAATTTTCACTGTAGGTTGCTTTAAATTTTTCCCCAGTATACTTCGTGTTTGTTTGTGGATCTTATTTTTAGAGATCGATTTTGGTTGAAACCCTTGCTTGATAAATTACTGTTTTTGTTATTGGAATGTTTGTGCAAGAAATCGATCGAAAACTCTTTTTGGAAAATTGGAATTTTAGAAGTTTAAGATCACGGTAGGGTTTGAAAATGAAAACCATATTTTTGACTGGTTCAATTATTTTTCCCTATCAAATCTATATTGAAATAAATTATATATATATATATATATATATATATATATATATATATATATATACCACAGTAATAAATTGTTACTAAGGTAATAGTATTAAAAAATATATTTAATGGGTGTTTGTTGGAATAAAACTTCTTTTATATAAAAAAATTAAAAAATAATAATTTTGGGGGTCGGAGACCCCATCCCCCACCCTCGGCTGCCATTAAAAATGACTGTCCAAAGGATAGGTATGTTGCCAAGGTAGCGTACGACTGTCTAAGGGCAATCCGTCATTGCAAAGGCAGTGTACATTGCCTTGGGTAGAGGAACATGCAAAGTATCTACCTAGGATCATGTCTTCTTAGGGTTATTCTGGATGTACAATGCAATTCGGTAGTAATATTTCATTTTAGTTGGAAAATGCAGTGCAATTTTTAGGGTAGCATAAGTGATTAGGGAGTGGTATCTCATATTACAGGAGGAAACTTTGCACATAGTTCTATTACAATTAATAGGTGGCTCCATGATTTTCTATTGGTACAAGCTTCTCAAGTAATCCAATCTAATGGTTCTTCATTATCTGCATATGGTCTTTTATTCTTAGGTGCTCATTTTGTTTTGGGCCTTTAGTTTAATGTTCCTATTTAGGCACACTGCCTTTGGTAGCACAATTTCTACCGCTCCCCATATTTGGGGTTATGTAATTTTTAAAATAACATATTTTAAATTTAATTTAAAAAATAAAAATAAAAATAAAAACCATATTGATTTATTATTAATATTAATTTCTATTTTATTAATAATTTAATAATAATTATTAATTTTTAATAATATTTAATTAAATGATTTTGTTATATTATTTATTATTATATATAATTAAAATGTACTTGCCATTTTAATTTGGAGGAATTGCTTTGATAATATTCTAATCATTGGGGTAAAAAGCATTTCACTTTATATGAAAATGGGTTTTATACTAAAGTGATTTTAGTATATTGTTGGGTCATTTGAAATACTTGTGAACTCAAAAATTTTATCAAACATGACACTTTGAAAATGAAAACATGAAAAACTATTTGTAAATCAAACTTTTATGATTTCAAACCAAATGACTACACTTGTTAACACTTGATGTGATGTATGGTTTATTTTGTGTTGGGGTTGGGTTTAGTTGACTAGTTAGGATGTATACCAAAGGCTTGAGAGGTATTTGATCTATGATGATGTTATGTTTATTATTTGGTTGCAATCTTTTATTTTCAACCATTGTGATGCATTCATGTAATTTTGTGATGAGTTTGATCAATTATTTTCTAGTGCTTTCTAGTTTCTTGTATAGGGTTGAGGTGAATATTGTGATTTTTTTGGTGTAACCTATGAGTTTCGATCAGTTATATTTTGGTTCTTTTCAGTTGCTTGTATAGGAATGAGGTGAATATTGTGATTTTATGAGTTATACTTTTTATGAGCTTAGAGTAGGTTATCCATGTGTATGCTGGGAAGTGGCTTGCAATGGAGGCCAAAGCGCTAGAGAAGCTACTTGGGTAACCTATTGTAAGTTGTATTAATAAGTGATGACATTTCATTAAATGAGTTAAAATGAATTAACAAGAGTCAATATTTTACCTCGCCCATGCCTCAAGCACTAGTACAAGATAGGATGGGAGAAGAGAGGATGCTTGGTTGTGAGCTTGCCTTGTTAGTATGCCTTGCTTGTAAGAAAGGATATTGATGCCACATAGAGTCACTAGGGGGGCAAAGTCTAGATAGGTTACTAGGGTAACCTTAGAGTTGGCTCATTCGATGACACTTGCCCACTTACATAGTAGATTTTCTACATGTCTTTGTTGCCTCTGGGATTAGATGTTACTTGTGTCTTGGTAACTTTGAGATAGATTGCTATTAGGATTTCCTTGACCTAGATGATGGTTATGATTGTTGGATTGTTATTCGTATGGAACTTGAGATTATCTCCTCAGCATGGTGGGAGTGGGCCATTTAGGTTCCACGAAGTTGGGTGGTAGTGTTTCTTATACCATTGAGATCTGACAACTGGATGTCATTATTGGATGTGCTTGTGTAGATGCTCTATTCTTTTGATCTTGTGTTTATGTTCGATGGTCTTATTATGTTCTATTGTACTTGATTAGTGGAGATCTTATGAGATGTATTTATTCATGATGTATATTCTTTTATCTTTTCATACCCTGTGACTTGTACAGAGAATGATTATGCATTTAGGTTATGCCATATGGCATCTTAGGTAATTTTAATTTATTTGTACTTATGGTTATTCTATGATGAAAATTTTGTTATGTATCAGATTTAGTCTTAATAAAAATTATATATGTGATTCAACATCATGAAAACCTTAAGAGATGTAATCTATTTATGGATTGTTTGTATGTATGTGAGTTATTGCTTCCGTGATGTTATCTCTTGCTGTTTTAATATTTCAAATAAAAGTAGTTTAGCAAATTTAGTGACATTATAGGTTAATTTCTTTTGGGCTCCCTAGTGAGGCATTACACGATCCTTATTTTTGACCCTTCTATTGACTAGCAATAGTTTGGTAAGCCTAGTCTTGATCCCATAAGTGTCATGCCCAAAATTGAAGGCAAAAACACAACAACAATTTTTTTTAAAGATAAATAATTCACTATGTTTTAGATTAAGGTAAAATAAGGTTTTGAAGGGGCCTCGAAACCCTTTACATCAAAAAGAAATATATACCATGAACCTCTACCAGGTTTTAAACGGACCTGAAACTAACAGTACAAATAAACCAAGTCAAGCAAGGCCCTGAAACCAACAGAAGTGTTCAGAAAGAGAAACCAGCGATGACACCGGAACTTGGAAAGAAAACAGACTGGAAAGCAAGGCAACCAGAGAAGCCTCCCAAACCAGGAAAATCACCTAGGATTGTTGATCAAATTTGTTCTTCTAGTTACAACTTCCTTAGAAACATTTTTTCTCCAGCGCTTTTTCTTGAAGCAGGAGAAACTCAGGCTTTTTTTATCTAACAAAATCCTAACAAAATCCAGATTCTAAATACTGTTCAGCCCCCTAATATACCAAGTAATGATTTTCACATCTATTTTTAGGGGTAAAATCCAGAATAATTCACTATGTTAATGCATGCTACACTGAATAGATTATGGAAATTTTGACCAAGGATTAAATTGAGTTTTGATTATATATCATTAAGATGCAAAGTTGGTATTCCAACACGTTGCACATGTTTGAAACCCTAATTCCTAGTGCTACAGGAATACTTGCATCGGGTTGATTAAGTTGATTGATTAAACCATAATTTCATGTTTAGGAAGGTGTGACACCATGTTTGAGGAACATTTGATTAGTAACATAAGTTACGTTAGGTTTGATTGGATACCTTTACACTTAATTCATTATACTAGTTTAACCCTTCTTATTAATATTTAATTGAATAAATATCTTGCATGGTTTAAGCATCTATTTGAATTACTAGAATAAGGAAAGAACAAGTCTATAGCCAAAATTAAATAAATAAAGGTTTATTTGAAATTTGATAAAACATAATCCAAGAAATTTAAAATAAACGAGTAACCTTAGTATATTTTAATTTATTGAATTTAATCATAGTCACTTCAATATAATTAACAACTAAATTTAATCTAATATACCTTATTAAATTCAAAAGTAATTAGTTTAGTTTATTTATATTTTTAAATTAGAGATCTCTCAATTTAAAACTTGATTATTGAACTATCTTTATCTTCATTTAACTTATAAGTAATTTTATTCAAAAATAATAATAATACTATTTATCCTTTTCTACTTTCAACTCTCCCTTTAAATAGATTTATCCCTCCACTTATTTGCGAGGAAAAATAGAAAGAATGTTCTTTTCCCATGGATGGAATTTGTCTCCACCTTAGTAGGAGGAAAAATAGGCCATAAAATAGTATTATGACTCATATTAAGTATATTTAATAACTCCATAAGAGATTAATTCTCATTGCATTTACTATTGAATTTTTAATATCAAGAGGAAAATCTATTTAATAATAAAACTTTTAGTAGTACAATTATATTTAAATGATGAGGAGCCTATAAAAAAAATAAGAACGCAATTAATGTTATTTAGAGCTATAATAGTTTAATTATAACCAACCAATACAAATTAAATAAATTAAACCTTTTTAGTAATTAAATTCTAACTAATTTAATTTATTTTTCAAACTAAGTTGTTTCATTTTATTATCTACTTACAACTAACTAAAAATCAACTTATAAAGATGTAAGTGGAATACTAGCTTAAACAATATAGTTTCACATAATATCAAATTCTAGAAACATGAAATACAGAGTGATTTCCTAACATTATAGCTTCTACACTATTGTCTATTGTCAAATATTAATTATCATTAGCAACTTTCAATTTTTTCTAAAAAGATTATAATTACAATTAATTAAATAATTCCTAATATAAATTCCATCACACACTCTAATTAATAAAGAAAACATAATTATCATTAGTTCCTACTTAACTATTCCTAACACACACTACACATCTCTAACTATTCAAAAAAATCACTATCTATAAACAACTAGTCACTACCCCTATCAAAATAATTTAAATTCTTACCATTAAATAATAAATATAACACATGAAACTTAGTAAAAATTACTAAGAGTTAAACACATAAATAAATTACTAACTACAACGTTAACAACAACTACTAACTTCAATCAAAACTAATCTCAACTATCCCATAAACCTATACCCAAGACAAGTAGGCCACTTGGCCACTAGACAACTCACTTCCAAAGTCATGCACACATTTCCTAAAGGTGATGTATGCTGCTAAATGTCTGCAACAAGTATGTATGTATGTGGGAACAAGAGTTAAGTTTTTTAAACAAAAAGTGAAAGTGGGGAGTTTGAAGTTTAATATTAGATGCAAGTTTAACTTAAAATCTTACCAACTCCCTTTCTCATTTCAATGCCCAAGTCTCCAATGCAAGGGTCAGGAGGTGGAGTATGTTGGGGGAAGGAGAGAAGCAAGTTGAATGGGGTTGATGGGGATATTAATGACAAGGGGTACCTTTTTTTTTTGGTATTTATTTTTGAAAATTAGATTTTCTTTATTGACTTTGCCCTTTTGTTTGTAGGTCTGTGTCCACTTTTGGAGGAAGGGGAATGTGAGTGGGGGTGGGGACCATGGATGTCCCATCCCTCTCTTCTTAAATGGATTCATAAACATATTTAAACAAAGGGATGAGTCGTAAGACAATGAGTGTCGTAAGGGCTTTAATGTCTATATTAATTCTGCTTCCTAATTTATTTTTATTTTAAATTTGAAAGAGGATATTTCAAGGTATATTTTGTGATTTTACTTTTGATAGCATTAATATTTTGTCCATACATTTTCCAGAGAGCAATTGTGCTCTCCTAGGAAATGTATGGGTAACATGCATTTTGAGAGGATTTCTTATTTTCTTCCCTAGGAAACATTATGTGATTTTTTTTAATAATATTTTTAAATTTTGATTAGGTGATTATGGAGAAAACATAAGGATAGCATAATTTTGATATGCAAAATTAAATTTCCAAGGAGCTTAGAAAATCAATTTAACAACTTAGGAAATCCATGGATTAAATGTATTAGTTCTTCTAGGTCTTCATTCTCTTAGAAACTTATTAAGTGGCTCTATTCATCCAAATTTAAAATGAACAATGAAATAGATGTATTAAAATTGAGTATTGATGTAATCATGAACCTTAGGATCCTATCTTTATTTGGTTTTAATACCTTTATGCACAAACCATGAATTTACTAATGCCAATCTTCCATTTTCATTGTAGTAATTCAAAATTACAAGGGGATGGGTTTTCAATATGATACTAATCAATATTTAACAACTCCATATGTTATTTCTATTTATTAAAAATAATCACATTGAGAGAACCATTGGAACATTTTAATAGTTCAATGAAACTTTTCTCCTATAAGGAACTATCATTTTATTCAAAACCTGATTCAAAGACTCAATTAGGAAAGAATTAGGGAAGAAAATCTAATATCGTTGTCATTACAAATATGAAGTAAGCAAGGGATTATACATCATTATCATATTTCTTAAGGAGGCATCTCCATAACAATGAATTCAAGAACACCAAAAACTCTGAATCCATATTCGCTCCATATTAAGGTATCAAATAAGCAATCTACAAATTTACATAAAGATAACCATGGAGAACCAAAAATGACTAGGTGACAATCAAATTCAACACATAGAAACATTCAACCAACTAATCCCATCCCAGGTTTGCACAACAAGTTCCATATCGAACCAAGACTAGGGAGAAGGTGGATTTTTTTAGGGTAGGAGATGTCAATCACAACACCAAAACATATGCCTCTTTTGAGGATAATAATCACAAAGAACTTTCATTCTTTCACTCCTTATCTCCCCAAACACAAAATAATTTGTATTGACAAGTAGGGGCTCATAAAACCCTACTTTCTCCCTCTCTTCATCGTGAGGAGAGACTCTGCATTGACTCAGAGTCCAACTAAGGCCCTTCTTCCATACATGGCTACTTATGCCCTACTCGAGGGTGAGTAATGCCAACACACCCTTAATAGTTTTCTACACAAAACAAAATGGAAAACATGAAAGGAAAACAAATAAGAAAGCCAAAATAACCCATCCCTCACATATTTTATCACACACACATGCAATAGGTTTACTTAAGAAAATAAAAACAAAGCATGAAGAACAAGGCCATGAATGATCCTACCTTCACAAATGTTATGGAAATGGAGTTTAAAAAAAAAGCTAATCCTTCTTCCCCTTCCAATCCAAGCTTGACTCTCTCTAAATGTAGAGAATGGGTGAACACCCTTCAACCCTCAAAATGACAACTATATAGGCTTCTAAAATCACCCACCTAAAATGACAATAACTCTAGACATGACTTAAGCCTTCTAGGGTCTTCCCACTTAATCCTACCATTAAGACAACCTTTTTGGTGAAGTGTAAATTTGGTAAACTCATAGAGATGTTCAATTTTCGCGCTAAAAAGAAAATGAGATATTTATGAGGTCATAAAAGTCAACACAAGGATCTAGAAGGGTGGAAAATGTCCCCAACCCATACACATACCCCCCTAGGCACTTAGATTGCATTAATTTTGGCCCCTAGGATCATTTTTAGGACCTATAAAAAAGACTAGAAATATTTGAACTGTTTAAAATCCTAAGAATGCAAACTTTCCACTAAACCCTAATTAGGGTAATTAATCTAGGTTATCAACTAATTAGTCTTAAGTTACTAAATCAATCTTAGCTTATCAAGTTACTCTGCTAACCGTAATTAACATGTTGATACACATATATGAATTACAAGTGTCAAGTGACACCATAAGATTCACTATTACGTAACAACATTAAACACCTTACAATTATAGAATAATACATACATTTAGATTACGATACAAATAAAAAACTTGATAATGAGGTTCAAATCACTTTATTGGATTCAACCTTAGTCTTATAGTTTGCACATAGAGTCAATTACTGATTCTTTGATAAATTCCATGGTTAATAATCCTACACACTCAGTTTACACATCAATAGTTCGATAACATCATATTCATATATTTAAACAAAATTTCATGATCACATTGATCAAAAACATTAAAACTTTCATTTGAATAACCTTTCTCATTTTTGCACACATATTTAATTATCACTAATCTCATGATCAAATCATCATAATATATTTATTAGTTAAAATATTGAAATGATCATCGTAATGCATACAATACCCAAAACATCATGGACATCATCAATATAGCATACTGAACTATCTGAATGCACATACCCTAGTCATCAGGGCACCATAATTAACATCATCATCATATAGTGAAACACCTAGTATCATCATTAGTGCAAATTAATGTTTAAACAATCGAGTTATTGTAGCAATTCTTGAATCATAGAGTATTTAAAACATGAACATATCAACTGATCTCAATTTTCACTAGGACACTAAAACCATAAAACATTACTTCATATCCATTCCAATCTCCTATAATGGAGTTAATAGAGAAATTTATATTTAATAAGTACATATGAGGAGGGACCTTACAATAAGGACACACAAGATTTGTTTTCAATTATACATTTTAGGACATGGAGTTCCCTTGAAGTTGAATCTCTTGATGCATTAACTAGCATTCCACACACACACACTTAGTAGACCATTTGGTTCATCTTTGATGGGTTGACTAGCATGCCACACACACTTGCTAGACTATTCAACGCCATCCCATCTTGCAGAGACCTTTTCCCCTGGTTCTTTCCATGTTCCTTTTCCTTGTGTGGTTCATATTAAGGCACACAAACCTTATTGGGAAAGAAACTACACTCCTTATTTTTGCAGTGCTTATCTCTCTTATTTTGACTCTAGATGTGATAAGACTCAATTATGTTGGGGGCTTGATGATTTATTTCCACTTCAATCATAATAAGATCTACTCTTTTTCTCTTGATCTACTTTACTGTGAGTTTGAGGAAACTAAATCTCGCTAAACTAAGGCCTTAATGTACCATCTTAAAATGGATGCACTTTCTTTTTAATACAATTGAGCCCCCTTCTCTTCATGATTTCCTCTTTGGATGATGGGTATGATCATGCTTTCTCTTCTTTTCCTCTGCCTCTTCTCTCTTCCATCTTTCCACCTTATCTCTATTGGTATATGTCCTGACTCTCTGTAGCACCTAGGAATTGTCCTCCTAGACTAGGTCCACCTAGGTCCACCTACTCTATACTAGGTCAACCCAAATTGACCTATTCCACTCAGGTTGACCTAATCTTCGATAGTTTTTTTTTATCTCGAGGCTGGAAAGTCCTTTGGGGGTTTAATTAGTTAATGACTGTTATCCAACCCATTTGTCTTGTTTTCCCTCTTGAAAAATTATATATAAGAAGACTTGGAGGCTTCATTTTAAAATCTCATCAAGAAATTCATATCTCATTCATTCATTCAAGCTCTTCTCTCTAGTGAAGATTTTTAGTCTTTTTGCATTTAAGGAGTTAAAGCATTCAATCATTTTTCAAGCATGCAAGAAAGGAGATTTTATCTAGCATTGGAGAATCCTTTGTGAGCATTTCCTCTTGAAGATCTAGCTTATTATTGGCCATTAAAGGAGGAGATCCACATTGAAGCATTCATCCTCTTCATTGATGCACATCCATATCCATGGCACCATTACAAAGTTATGATAGATCCATTGCTAAGTGTGGATATATCCTACATTCCTAATTCAAGATCTATATTACATACACATGAGCAAGGTGAATCCTAACATTTATTCTATTCTTTATAGTCCTTTACATTTACATTTCTCATTTAATGTTAACTCCTTAACCTAGTACTTGAACAAGGCAAGACCTCATCAAACCCCAACCCCAAACCTTTCTTTTTTGTGGTGATCTATAGGTTGGGAGAAAAAAGGGTTGTAGACCTGGAGCCTACAGTTCACCAACTTTATAGAGTCATTAGTTTCAAAATTGTGGACTATGTCAACCTGGTTGTAGGACATTTTTCCATGTCGATCTAGTCCTTCAGTCTCAAATTTCAGGGAGATTTATAGGTTTTGTTTCTTTCTTCATTTCATTCCAAGATTCATAGACATAACTTTAAAAAAGTTTTAAATCCAAAATTTAATGAGCAAAAATACATCTTCCTCTACATATTTTAAGGTGTGTCTTTTATATTTTATTTCATATCTTCACCCTAGATTTATATCCTAATTGGGCTAATTGTACTTGCATAACATCTAGATTTACATTTCCTAAGCAATTAGTTCAATTTCATATTTACATTATCCTATCAAGGGCCTAGGAGAGTGTATTTCTTTGTATTATATTCCTTGTTACAACCTAGATTTAGTATTTGCACCCTTCTTCCTTTGTGTCCTAGCAATCTAAATTGGATCATAAGTGGAATCATACTTGGAAATCCCCCTCTTTCCCTCTCACACATATATTGAATAGCTCAATGCACCATAAAGTGGAAGTCTACATCCTATTAAAGTGCTTCTATTTTACCACTAAATAGTAATAAATTTGGAAACAAGAATGAAGGTAGTAGCAATAGAAACATTTTAATTCATGGAGTATGTGAAAGTCCACAGAGTGGACTTGAGGTTAGAGAAAATTTGATGGTAAGGAGAACTTTGTGTAATTAAAGAGTTGATAGGGAACCTGTCTAAAAGAGGAGTCATTTCAAAACCAGATGCAAGATGACAATAAAATATTGCAAGGTGATTATTGATAGTGGTAGTTTAGCAGATCTGGCATCAAAAAGGATATTTACAAAGTTGCAATTGTAGAGGTTGAGACACCCTAAATCCTATCATGTTTCATGGATCAAGGATGAGCATAAATTATTGGTATGTGAGACATGTATTGTGAAGTTTAAGATTGGGAACTACTTTGATGAAGTCTTGTGTGAATGTCTATCAATTGTTGTCATATTATGTTGGGTAGACCTTGTTTCCCTTTCTATTCTGGTGGTGTCTCTCTGTGCCTATTTTTTGTTGTGTGCTCTCTACAAGGTTGGTGGATTTTTAGGTGTGTCTTAGGCCCTAACATCTTCCTTCCTTGCATTAGATGGTATTAGAGAAAAGGTTGTTCATGAGAATTGGATCGTAGAGAACCCTAGTTGATTTGGTTTTAGGGTGGTAGTTCTGAAACTAACCTATAACTTCTAGAGCACTACGATCTTTCAGGAACTTGTTGTCAAAATGGTTCGAGGAAGAGGAAATGTTGATAATGCAATTATGGACATGTTGAGACAAATTGTAGCCAGAGATGCTATTGAGATAACACAAAGGAGAGGAGTACATCTTGATGATGTTAACAATGATGAAGGAGCTCCTAGGGAACCTAACCCTAATCCTAAACCTAAAGTTGAAGAGGATGAGTAAAGACTATTGAGAGTTTTGTCTAGGGAACATTCAAAGCTTATTGTTGAAGTTACAAGTTGTGATGGAAGATTGAACACCAACACCTTATTGGATTGAATCTTTGAGAGGGAGAAATATTTGAATTTGAAGGTTCTCCTAATAATAAGAATGTGAAGATAGAAGTTACTAAGTTGCAAGGTCATGTCTTGCTTTGGTGGGAGTACTTGCAGATTGGTAGACAAAGAAAAGGAAAAAAAAGATTAGAATGTGGTAAAAGATGTTGAACAAACTAAAGAAGAAGTTCCTCCCTGCTAATTACCAAGTGATTTTGTTAAGGAAGATGTAATATTTGAGATAGAAGGACATGAGTGTAAAGGAGTTTAATGAGGAGGTGTACATGTTGGACATTAGATTAGAGAAAGTGGCTAGATATCTGAATGGTTTGAGAATAATAATTCAAGATGAGATCAATTTTGTGAAATTGGATAGTCTGAAAGAAGCATATCTGTATGCCTTGAAAGATGAGGAGATCTTGAAAAAGAAGTATGAACAAAGAGAAAGAGACAAAGGTGGAAGATTTCAAAGAGGCGGAGGTAGATCTAATGGAGAAAATACTAGATTTGGCAATACTTCACAAGTTGAGGAAAAATCTAAATGGAGTGAGAAATGAAAGTTCGAGTGGAAAGGTGGTAGTTCTTACCAAGGAAGAAGTAGTTCTTACTAAGATAGTTATGGAAGAGGAGGTTTTCATTGTACTTATATAAAATGTGGTGAATAAGGACATAAAGCCTTTGAATTTAATAAATTTGGAAAGAAGAATAAAGGTAGTAGTGAAAGAAACACTGTAATTCATGGAGAATCCATAAGTCAACTGAGTGGACCCAGGGTTGTAGAAAATTTGATGGTAAGGAGAAAATTTTTTGATGGAAGAGATGATGAGGAACCTATCCTAAGGAGGAGTCTTTTCAAAACTAGATGCAAGATGACAAGAAAATGTTGCAAGGTGATTATTGATAGTGGCAATTCATTAAATTTGGCATCAAAAGAGCTAGTACAAAGTTTCAGTTGCAGAGGTTGAGACACCCTAAACCTTATCATGTTTCATGGATCAAGGATGATCATAAGTCACTGGTAAGTGAGAAATGTATTGTGAAATTCAAGATTGGGAACTACTTTGATGAAGTCTTGTGTGATATTATGCCTATGGATTATTGTCATATTATGTTGGGTAGACCTTGGCAATATGATAAACATGCTATGCATCATGGAAGATCAAATCAATATACTTTATGGGTGAATAGAGGGAGGAAATTGTTGTTACCTTTTATTGAGAGTCTAGATGAGGTTAATTTTACTATTGTAAGGGTTTTTATAGTGAATCAAAATTAGTTTATAAAAGACATGTAGAAGGAGAAAATATTATTTTTTTGTGATTCCTAATAAACTGAGTGTTGCAATATTGACCGAGTTCTAGTAGAAGTTGAGTAGTTTCTTATTGAGTATTAGGAAATTATTTATAAAAGTGTACCTGATGGTTAACCTCTAGTTAGGAGTATAAGTCATTTTATGGACTTGATTCCAAGAGCTAGTTTGTTGAATAAAGAACCCTATAGATTGACACCTACCGAGAATGAAGAACTTAATAGACTAGTGCAAGAGTTGTTGCAAAAGGATTGAAAAAAGAAGTTTAAGTCCATGTGATGTCCGTACTGTATTGGCACCTAAACAAAATGGAGAATGGAGAATGTGTACTTATTCTAGAGCTATTAATAGGTTATAGTGAAGTATAGATTTTCTCTGCCTAGGATGGATGATATAATGGATTGTTTGTGTAGAGCAAGGTATTTTACAAAGATTGATTTGAAAAGTGACTATCATCATATTAGAACTAGAAAAGGTGATGAGTGGAAGACTACTCTCAAGACAAAAGAAGGTTTGTATGAATGGTTGGTTGTCTTTTGGTTTTACTAATGCATTAAGTAGTTTCATGAGGTTGATGAATGATGTCTTCAAGAAATTATTTGGTAAGTTTGTGATTGTATATCTTGATGATATTTGAATTGAGTAAAACTAAGGAAGAGCATATTGAGAATATTAGGCAAGTGTCACAGAGATTGAAAGAGGAGAAGTTGTTGATTAACTTGAAAAGTGTTAATTCATGAAGGTTAAAACAATTCTTGAATCATCTACACTTGAGAATTTGAGTGAGGTAAGATCATTTCATGGTTTAGCTAGTTTCTACATAAAATTCATCAGGAATTTTAGTTCTATATGTAATGCTATGACTAAGAAAATGAGAGGAGATGAAAATGATTTCAAGTGGACACATGGAGTTGCTAAGAGTTTGAGTCTTTGAAACAAAAGTTTGTTGAATTACCTATGACGTTTTTTCTTGATTTTGATAAATTCTTTCAAATTGAATGTGATGCAAGTGGCAGTGCAATTGGAGTTATATTAAGCCAAGAAGGTTAAATCAATTATTGAATGACCTACACCTGAGAATATGAGTGAGGTAAGATCATTTCATGGTTTATCTAGTTTCTACAAAAAGTGTATCAAGAATTTTAGTTCTATGTGTAATGCTATGATTGAGACAATGAGAGGAAATAAATTTCTAGTGTAAGCATGGATTTGCTAAGAGCTTTGAGTCTTTGAAACAAAAGGTTGCTAAATTACCTTTTTTGTCTTTGCTTGATTTCAATAAAGTCTTTCAAGTTGAATGTGATGCAAGTGGTAGTGCAATTGGAGTTGTATTGAGTTAAGAAGGTAAACTTGTTTCTTTCTTTAGTGAGAAGTTGAATGGTGCTAAGAGGAAGTATTATGTATATGATCAAGAGTTTTATGCTACTGTTTAAGATTTGAAGAAGTGAAGACATTATTTGATTCCTAAGGAGTTTGTGTTGTATGCTAATCATAAGGAATTGCAATATTTAGGAAGTCACCATAAGTTGAATCAAAAACATATGAAGTGGGTTGAGTATTTGTGGGATTTCACATTTGCGATCAAACATAAGAGTGGAGTAACTAACTATTTGTAGATATATTGAGTAGGCACATGATCTTTGTCAACTAAGATGAAGATTGAAGTTCTTGACTTTGATGAGATGAAGGATTTGTATGATATTGACCCTAATTTTTCTAAGGCACGAAGAGAGTGCAGAGCACAAAATCTATTAGATCAACTAAGCAAGTATGAAGTATATTTCATTCAAGAAGGTATGTTTTTCAAAGGGGTTTAGATGGGTATTTTGAGAAGATCTAATAGAGATAATTTGATTAAGGAAAAATATAGTGGTGGATTTGATGAACACTTAGGTGTGGATAAAACTTTGAGTTTTCTTAAAGAGAAGTATTATTGGTCGTAGTTGTATAAGGATGTTCAGAATTTTGCAAGGAGTTGCGGAGTTTGTCAAGTTGAAAAATGAGTGAGTTGGAATATTGAATTGTATACACATATTTCACTACTTGAGAAACCTTGGAGTGACATCAATATAATTTTTTTTCTTGGCTAACTGAGGGCTGCTAGAGGACAAATACTGAGTTGAAGTTCACTTCTATATTTCATCTATAGATAGATGGACAAATAGAGGTTGTGAAAGAAGTTTGGGTAATTTGTTGAGGTGTTTAGTTGGAGGTAAATTGAGTAACTAGGATTTAGTATTGGCACAAGTTGAGTTTGCATACAATAATTTTGTGAAAAAGAGTATTGGAAAGACACCTTTTGAAATTGTTACTGGAATGCAACCTAAAGGTATATTAGAATTGAGGAATATTTTGGTGAAGAGAAAATAAGTACTAAAGGAGATGAATTTACCAAATTTATGAAATCTTTGCATGAGAAAGTGAAAAATAAGTTGGAGTAGAGTAATAAGAAATATAAGGAGAATGCTGATAAGTCTAGAAGACATATGCATTTTGAAGTTGGTGATGAGATGATGGCTCATTTGAAGAGGTATATTTTGTGTTGGTACATATAGCAAGTTGAATAAGAAAAAAATGATCCTTGTAGAATCCTAAAGAATTTTGATAGTGGTAATTATTATGAAGTTGAGTTACCCGATGTCATGGATATATCTCCCATATTCAATGTTGCTGATTTGTATAAGTATCATGGATCTAATCATGAATTGACAATATTGAGTGATAATACTAAAAAGCAGATTAAAGAAATAGGGTAGATTTTGGATTAGAGAATCATTATGTGTATAAGAGGAAAGGATTACTTTGAGTACCTGGTTAAGTGGAAGGACATGCTAGTTGATGATGTTGCATGGATTTATCAATCTAAGTTAGATTTAACTTGCATTGTGACACACTCATGATTCAGGAGAATAATTTCTTTTCAACCTTGCTTGTCTAATGTAAAAGCATCTTGGGTTTATTTACTATCCTACTCAATTGAGGCATGATCAATTATGCTTGTGAACCTTCTCAGTGAATTTTTTGTTGTTTTCTTAGTTGATGCATTCTTGTCTTCATTCACTGAGTGACTCAAATCCTTTGTTTATCAAGTGTTTTGATTCATGTATTCACCAAGTGAATCAGTGACCTTTGACAATTTTGTTTGGTGTTTTCTTTCACTGAGTTATCTGTTTGGTTATTATTTGAGAGTTGATTTATGTATTTAATTTTTATTGGGCATTTAATGTATTGGATTAATCATTGAGATGCATGTAGACTGTTATTTGGTCGGCCTTCTCCTTAGGATGATCTAAAATCTTTAGTAAGCCATTTTGGTGAGTATAAATAGAGAATATTAATTTAGATCTAGGTATCAAAGGAATAACCAAAAAAGTTGGAGTTAGAATTGGGAAAGATCACAAATCACACATGTTGGATGTATTTTGATGTATATATGAATCTGTGTATTGGTTGTAACCCAAAAAGCCTCACAAGTGGGCACGTGTAATGAAACTTGATGAATCAATAAAAGATTTTTGTTTCCCTCTTTATTTTGGCACCATCTCTTTGTGCATAGTTTTCATTGTATTATCTTTGCAAGGTTGGTGGATTGTTAGATCCTAACATATTCCTTCCTTGTGTCATGAATTGATGCTAAAGATATAATTTGTACTTGAGGAATAATTTGTCTTAGGTAGTATGTGTAGTATGACTTTAAAATTCCAATGAATTTTCAGATATCTTTAATGTTTGAAGCTCCTTTGACAATAACATCTATATAATATGATTTGTGAGTTGTCTTTTTAATGTTATTGTGGTTTTTATTAATCTAACCCATTATTCAATATGCAAGTTAAACTTATTGTGGTTGATGATTGTTGGAATTTTCTTTCAATAATTTTCTTTAACCTCTTGTTGCCCTTAGTTTTTTGGAAAGTCAAGGTTACAATTTAGTTCTCATCATGGAGATTAAATCAAATAGAAATTTTAATTGCATGGATATGTCATCTTTCTCAAATCCAAAAATATTTTTTTAATCCAATAATTGTTTCTTGCTTTCAAAATTTTTGAACTAGTAAATGCCTACTTTTACATTCCCTTCTATTGAGTTTCACCATGGTTGTGACCCTACCATATCTAACCTTGGGATTGACTTTGTCATTCTTTAAAAGAGAGGGATTTATATATCAAATCCCTATTGTTATATCATGTAAAAATGAGGCTCAACATGGATCAAGATGCATAACAGGTTCTTTATGAGGTGGAATAATAGGAATGTTGGGATCATTTTACAAAATAGGGTCTTGTAGTGGATATGAAGGAATATTATATGTGGATTAAGGGATGGTGGGATCTTGCTATAGACATGGTTATAAAGTAATATTTTGATGTTGACTTGGGAGGGGATCATAAATCCACATATTAAGTAAATTCTACTCTTATTCTTGGATGTAATCTATGTACGAATGGATATGATGTAATGATCTTGCATAGGAATATAAAGTGGAAGATCAATAAAACTTTGAAGGGCTTTTTACTTTGGATAGATAGGACTATTCATCAACATGATGAACATGGATGGTGTAATAACGTAAAAATGGTCATCTAGACTATTAGCCCCATTTCTCATCATTTTGGCTAAATTATTTAATCATTTACCTAGGCCAAATTGCTAAAATCAATTTATTTGATTTTAACCTATAGTTTGTCTATAAATTATAAGTTCATATTTTATTAAAAGAAAAAGTCTCATTTTAATTAAATAAAAGACCCCATTCTTCTAACCCACTCAATGTGCACACATAAAGTCCTTTTCCCATTTTCAAATTAAAAGAACAGGATTTTGTCTCACATGAAAAGTCAACTTCTTCTCATTGGTTGACTTTCTCTTGCACATGGATCATGCTAAAAGTCAATCCCCACCCTTGATCATCCATCCCTTGATTTTGATCTCCATCGTCTGTACACCTTTAAAAGAAAGAACCCTCTTCTTCTCAAAGGATCCATCTTCTTGAGTATTGTTATATTGTAGGTTTTTTGATAGATTTCTCTGAGCTTTGTGGATAAAGTCTAATTTCTTGTCTTCTCTCATCGCCATCCTCATATTAGTTTAGAATCATTTACATGTAGCTTAGTTCATTTTGTAATAGTTTAAAGCACCTAGCTTAACTAGAATGGTTGTTGTAACACTCTCATTTTGATTAATCTAGTTGCATTGTGCATATCATTTTAGCATAAATCATGTTTGCATTGCATATTTAAGAGTTTGTTTTGACACTTCCATTCTTTCTCTTGTCTCAAGAACCTCCCTAGGCATGGTTTACTAGGAAGGGTTGTGTCTCTAAGGCTCAGCTGAGAGCTCTTCATATGCTCAAAAACACACCTTTGCACTCCATGGATAAGGAGCTCTAAGCCACCATTCAAGATTTCCAACCCATAGAATGCCTTGGATAGAAGGGTTTAGAGAAGTACACTTTCTGAGTTTACATTTTTGGCACCCACCATGGGGTAGAACATTTTAGTTTTTCTTTTAATTTGCATCTTTTTCCTACATTTTTTGCTTGTTGTCTAGTCTTTTTGCTTTTTGCAATGGTGAATATCAGAAAATACTTTCTCAGTATCGTACAATTTTAACATATCGTCCAATATTTCTTAGTACTATCATGTGATACTTTCCCAATAAAAGTATTGCATGCCCATACTAAACTCTATCATACCAGTATACAAAGTTTTATCACTCGGCTTAAATATTGCCCAACCTAAAACTTGTTGCTATTTGGGTTCTTTAATCATTTTTTTGGGTCTCTAGTACTCAATTTCTCAGGGTTTTCAGATTCATTTCTATCTAACAAAGGGCTGTTGCTAGTTTTTACCTTGTTTTTTGACTAACATTTTTTGGAACTAATGGTTTTGCTTGTAGGTTTTCCCTAAACACTTTAAAAATTGCCTTAAAAGAATGCATGTCAAAGCTTCAAATGCAAAAAGTCTACTAAGGATTGTTTGTAGGGCTACCTAAAAGCATAAAAACCAAATAATTGCTTGTATTTCTCTTATTTTGTGTGTGGTAACCCTGGTAATTTTTTATCTTTCATAGGTGCATAAGACTTGTGATTGTGTCCTCTTGGTGGAAGGAAAGTATGCTCTTCACCCTTGTGGTGAATCATAAAATTTGACCCACCTTTAGATTTCAAAAGCAAGAGGGTTAATTGAACTTGTTTGGAATGTTTGGGGGAAACAATTGGGATATGAGAGTATTCTCTTTACCTTCATGGTGAATCAAAAATTTGAACCCCCAAGAGTGGATCCAATCTATTTTAGTCTAGCATCCTTTAGAGGGCCCACTCTTGAGCAATCAAGAGGAACAACCCAAGTGGGGACAAGAGAATTTGACTATTCTAACATACTATGATTTCAAGGCTATCAAGGACACAAAACCTTGGTAGATGTAGTGGTTTTCTTTGCTTAGTGTTTCTACTTGTGGGATTAGGACCATTAGGAAAATGTTAAGCAAGAATGCTAAGGTACTCTTGTGACCATGAGGTCTGTTACTTTTCACAAGGCAAGGTGTCCCATAATTGGGTGCAAGAGGAGTGCTATGAGCGAAAGCCCTTATTAGACACCTTAGGATTAGAGGCTACCTAATTTCTCCACTCAACTTCTTAGTGTAAGGATTGATCTTAGTGGATTACCTGAATCACCCCAAGATTTTACACTCACCATTTGTTTTCCCTTGGTTATGCTAATGACATCGCCATGACAAAGCCAATATATCTTGTGTGCAACCACTTGGTGTGATGCAAAGGGGCACTTAGTGTGGGCCAAGTTGTTGAGTAATGAACCATGACTCTTTGGTAGATCTTTATTGATGTGTTCTCAAATGTGTTAGACCCTTGGAAACATTTTAAACATACACATGATGGTAGTCCTTATCAAATTTTTGGCTCTAAAACTTCCCAAGTACTTGTATTGGCAAGGTTGTTTTGTCCCTTGTCCAATTTCTTGAAGACACGTGTTTGTATTTCAATGGCTATCAAAACTTGGTAATTTTCTATTAAAAACTTCAACTAAACACTACTAAAATGGTCTATTTGGTCAAAAAAGTCAACCAAATTAAGCATTTTGAGCAAAAACACTTCAAAATTGGTCTTTTATATCAAATTGGTGAAGTATCGTATTGGTGAATGAAAAATATCGTACAAAACTTTTTGTTTTAAAAAAGTATCGCATGGCCTCTTACAAAATGTAGTACTTCTTCTTGTAAAGTGTAGCACGACCTCTAGGAAAGTGTAGTATGGGACTAAAGTGTAGCATGACTTCTTGTAAAGTGTAGTACAACATTTTATGCTGTCAAAATGTCACCTGACTTACTATATTGTCTCACTTGGTTGCTATACTTAATTTTTCTTGCTCCAAGTTTTTTCTTGGGTTGTCTAGAATGTTTATACTTGGTTTATCGTGGTTCCTTGGGTCTAAAATCTACATGTTAGAGTATGTTTGGCTAAAATGGCTATCTTGACCTCTTGATTGCATTGCTTGATTTGGAGAGTTGTTCATTTGTCTTTACCTATCTATCTACTTAGATCTTTTTCTATTTTTGCCTATTGCCTAACTCTTGACTTGAGTCACTCATGTCGTAAGTTTCTTGGACACTTTGTTTGATAAGTTACTCGTTCATTGCTACTTCTCTTTGACAAGTGAACACTCTACCCCTCTAGTTTGAACATCAAGTTATCTTGTGTCATGTTATTATCTTCTTCTAGTCTCTTTCATGCTTGACTTTTCATCTACAACTATGGGATTAAAATCTTGTGCTACCAAATTTCAACCATGTCTAAATGATCTAGAGTTGCTTGATATCTTTAGGGAATTTCAAAGCCTACACACTCAATACAATAAACTTGAAGAAACCCCTGACCCTGCTTACACTAATCTTACTAAGGGCATGATAAAAAATTACTTGAGATTTGAGAAAATGGTAGAGGAACAAAGAAAAACATCATACAATTCTCTCTCTAGTCTTCTTTATGCACACTAATCACCTTCTTTAAGGCCATCCTCTTCTTCTAGGTCTACATGCTCTACTTCAAGACATCAATTGTCTTCACCTACTGGATATAAAGACCTCTTTAGAGATCTAGAAAGTAAAACCTCCTTGAAGTCTATGCTAAACATTTATGACAAGCCTATCTTTGACCAATATTATGAAGACAAAGATGCATTCTATGCACTTGGGAGCAACAAAAAGATCCTAAACATACTTTTGAGATGACTTTTACTCCCTTGGAAGATTCTTATGATGTCATCTTGCAAATGCTCCTTGCTAATGAGCTCATCAAATTACCTAAGACTAGATCATATGGAAACCCATTCTTGGATGTCTATTGTGCTTATCATTGATATAATGAGCATAGTACTTTAGATTGCATCAAGCTGAAACATAAAGTCCAAGATCTTATTGATGATGGGATTGTTAATACCTCTAATGACTCATATGGTGAGGATACTTTTTTGAGCAAAATCATATTAATGAACCTATGTCTAGTGATGTTTCCTTGATACCTCCACTTCTTCCAACACTCATGCACCTCCCAAGAATTCAAAGATTTCCAACATGACTCCATCAAACAAAGAACCCAATTCTTTTCATATTGACTATGTGTATCCTCAAGTGATACCTCTAAAAGAAACTCAAGCTAATCTATAATTGGATGCAAATATTTTTTCGTGCTACTAAGTGCTAAAGATCCTCAACCTTCATGCGACACTATGCCTACTATACTCACTTCCACTATTCCTTTGTTACCTCTTCAAGATCCCGTCATTCAAATATCAAATTCTCCCTTGTCCTTAGAGTAGATCAATGTCAAGAGGACTCTCATAAAGCTAAAGCTATAAGGAAAGATCAAGATCAAGCACCCTTTCATCTCCTTCAATATTTTCCCCCTCCATATCCTATGTCTTACCAACCTCCTAAGTATGATGAAGATACCACTTCCCCTACCTTCATTTATCTTATTAAAAATCATGAGAAAATTTCTATGCCTATGTTATGTAAAGAAACATGTCAAGATCAAAGCATCCCCTCATGTTCTAATTCTCTATATTGATTTCAAAACTATGCTCAAGCTTCAAATGCTCCTATTAAAGGCATTTCTCCTATCAAAACTACTCATGAGTCTATTGGTGCCCATGGTAACATTTCTCACTCTAAAGATGTTGATATCCCCACTCACTATCCATTTGAATCTCTAAAATCTATCTTGGGTCCTTATCCATCTAAGATAGAACCTTCAAACCTTCCTTCCATGTTGGGGTCATATGTTCCTTCATCTCCTAAATTTTCAATTCCTAACTCTCCTATCATACCTCAAGGTCAACAAAGATGCTCATACTGGACAAATATTCATTCATCTATCGATCTAAAATAGTCATGTCAACCTTATTCATCCACAAATCCCAAGTCTTTTGGAAGTGAGAATAAATACTAGAATCCATTGACAAACAAAGATCAATATATCTCATCTAATTGACATGTGAATGCTAAGAAAGAAAAGACATTCAAGAGACCACAAGGGTCCACTAACCAAAGAGCTAAATAAAAAAGGATATATGGGTTCCTAAATCCATTATTGAAGATATATGCTCTAAAACTTCCAAAGGAAAAGAAAAGTATAAAGCTATATGGATTCGAAAGTATCTCTTGAAAGACTTGAATATTGAAAATAAATCAAAATTGATATTTAATCTCCGAAGATTTCCACTCCATCTCCTTCCAAATTTCTTTGCTACTTCATACATCTAAACCTCAAGCTACTTCCTCCATGATCCCTTCATCATTCCATCACCCTTCAAGGTGTGTTTGTTGATCTCACCTACCCTTATGCAATATTTTCAAAGCTACACTTACCTACTATACATACTCCTACAATCCTTTCAAGGCATGAACTCTTATCATCCATATAATTATCCTACTACCATCTCTCTCTTCCTTCACCCTATTAGTATCTTTGAGCATACTTATCTATGGCCTTGTCTTATCATGACTTATCTTTCCTATAGGAGCACTATCTAACTTGAAAAAGCTTGACCTATTTCAAAAAATTCAAAATTTTTTTTTTTATAGAAAAAAGCAACAAAAAAGAGAGAGAAAATGTGCCTTGGTGAAAACCACTTCTTGTGGCTCCTTGGATAAGTAGCATGACGAAAACCTAGTAAATAGGCATCATGCATAATTCTTCCATCATCCATCTATTCCTTCTTCCGCCTTTGATCTTGATAATGTTGAGCTATCCTTGTGTATTGGCTCTCTTATCTATCAGCTTCCCTATTGTGCTTGCTCATCTACTCATATCCTACATATTGACCTTCATTCGTATTGCTCTATCCTATTGCTATCATATATAATCAACCTCTTCATCTTGATCACACAAAGAAAAACATGTTTCTTATAGGCTTCTTGACATGTCCTCTCTTTTGGATTACATGATTTTATCCTATCTCACTTGTTGGCTTCATTGCTTATCCTACACGATATCTTTCTCCTTGCTTCCATTTCTTATCCAGAACCTACTTCATATGGCTATCTTTTTCTAGCTTGGATAATCTTGAGGACTCAGTCCTTGATGATCACTTTCACTTGCTTCGTTCTTTCTTGCTTATCCATCTTATCCACTTGGTTTCTACTCAATATTATACACCTTGCTAGACATTGGGATAATTTACGTGATCTTGCTTGAGAACTAATAATCTCTAAATCATTCTAAAAATCCAAAAAAATCATATATAGTGCTGAAAAAATTCTAAAAAATAGAAGAATAGGCGCTTTGATGTATCACCAAAAAGATGTAAAATTTTAAAAATACCAAAAAAATTGTAAATAGGTCCTAAAAAAAAAATTCTGCCAAGTGAAAACCTGAAAACATGCATTACTTGAGACCCTCACACCTATGTCTATTAGTCTCACTCATTCACTCCACAACACATTTCCTAGCTTGGAATTGTGTCTTGTCCTCGTCTCGGTGGCATGTTTTCTTAGCCTATCAGGGTCTTCTTGTGCAATAGGTTTTCTTTGGCAACTCATTGCAAAATAATGTTTCTCAACACTACCCCCTCGACATCGAGTGTTTCTCAACACTTCTCAGATACCTTACCTATAATCAAGGATGTTGCGATATTTCTCACTATCAAATTCAAGTCTTGAAGAAATGGCTATGTGACTTACACACACACACACACACACATACACTTAAACAATAAACTTGCTGAGCTATGATGAAATTTATCTTCTTTGTATGTTGTTCATGATGATTTCTTTGGTGAGTGTTCCCTCCCTAATAGTCTTTTGAGGATGTCCTGGACTAGAAGATTGGGGCATGGAGCATGTTTTACTTACTTTCTGCCTATGGGTATACTTTGTTAGTCTAAGGTGTTTAGAGCATTCATTCTTTTTCTACTTGATTCTTTGGACCTACAACGTATCATCCTTGTTTGTTTTTGAAAGACTGCACTTAGGGATTATCCTGGCAGTCATGTCTTGATACATGTGTAATCTTACTATACTAAACTTAGGGAATCTAACTGCATTAGTCATCTTAACCTACATGTATTTGATGCTTAGGTTGGATTCCCACATTTTTATCCAATGTAGATCATATTTATATCCTCATAGTTATACTAGTGATGATTGTATAGTCTTCTGATGTCCCTAATAATGCTCAATGATGAAATCAAAGTAAATATTTTGCATCCCTTGTAAGTAAACCATTTTTGCATACTAGTTTGCATCATAGGTACATTCTAGCTTAAGTCTTGCATTTTTCATATGGAGAGAGCTCTGTCTTCATCTTTCATGGACACATCAGCTAACTACGTTCTTCTTTTCTTACTTGTTCTTGATCACACCTCATCATCTTCTCTTGGCTTTTCCTCATCTCTTTTTTCATCACATATATATAACTTTTTGACCTTATTTTGACATCCTAGATTCATTTTTTGGGATCAAAATCAAAATGCAAGTTCATCTTGATAGTCAAAATCAAATTTCAAAATTCTACCTTCTTCTATATAGTTGGCTAACCTTTTGAGGTCTAATCTCTGAGTCTTCTCTGGGGCATCTTAATTTATCCATTCCTTCACCATTTCTACACTTTATACCTACTTTAGTTCAAAACATTCACTTCTAAATCATATTTCTACTTGATCTAACCTAATTTGCATACTTTATCTTTCTTGGTCAACCTCTAGTCAAACTAGGGCATTTTATTGCTTCCTTATAGTCACTCTTCAATTATAATCTCATATATTTCATCATGGAATTTTCTATATCTTTATTTTCTCATATCTTTCTCATCTATGCATTCCCTTGACTTCATTTCAAATTCGATCCCGAGGGGGCAAAAATGCATTATCATTACTTGCTTGCTACAACTATCTATTTCGAAGGGAGAATATGTTTGATCCTTTCATTTTCTCTTGATCTATCTTCTTTTCTTAGGTGTTAGTACTCTTATTGACTCCTAATACCTTCTCTAACCTAGTGTTCAATACTATCACTATCAAGTTGTACATTTAGGACTTTCTATCTCTTTTTGCATTGCGTTCTTTGGAATTAGATCTCTCTATCTATAGTTGCCTACTTGGATTTTGTATTCTTTGATGACATGTGTTCCTAGATTGATCACACATTATTCAAAGGGGGAAAATGTAATCACCTAAAAATGGTCATCTAGACTATTAGCCCCCTTTCTCAACATTTTGGCTTTATTTAATCATTTATCTAGGCCAAATTGCTAAAAATTAATTTATTTGATTTTAACCTATAGTTTGACTATAATATTCTAAGTTCATATTTGATTAAAAGAAAAATTCCCCTTTTAATTAAATAAAAGACCCCATTCTTCTAACCCACTCAATGTGCACACAAAGTCCTTTTTCTATTTTCAAATTAAAAGAAAAGGCTTTTGTCTCACATGAAAAGTCAACTTATTTTCATTGGTTGACTTTCTCTTGCACATGGATCATGCCAAAAGTAAACCCCCACTCTTGATGATTCATCCATTTGTTTTGATCTCCACCATCTATACACCTTTAAAAGAAAGAGCTCTCTCCTTCTCAAAGGAACCATCTTCTTGAGTATTGTTATGTTGCAGGTTTCTTGATAGATTTCTTGGAGCTTTATGGAGAACTTTTCATTTCTTGTCTAATTCTCTCATCACCATCCTTATATTAGTTTAGAATCATTTACACATAGCTTAGTTCATTTTGTAATGGTTTAAAGCACCTAACTTAAGTAGAATGGTTATTGCAACACTCTCATTTTGATTAATCTAGTTGCATTGTGCATATCACTTTAGCATAAATCATGCTTGCATTGCATATTTGAGAGTTCTTTTGGACACTTGCATTCTTTCTCTTATCTCAAGAACCTCCCATTGCATGGTTTACTAGCAAGGGTTGTGCCTCTAAGGCTCTGCTAAGAGCTCTTCATATGCTCAAATACACACCTTTGCACTCCATTGATAGGGAGCTCTAAGCCGCCATTCAATCTTTCCAACACATGGAATACCTTGTATAGAAGGTTTTAGAGAAGTATAATTTTTGAGTGTACATATGGTAGGATCACCATTCAAGAAAGTAAGATTGTGGTCAATAATTGTATTAGATTGGTCATTTTTGGGATTTGACTTGATTTATTTTGGGACTCATTTCTTCATGCTTTGAATCATCCTCTTAACATTGGATATGAATTAAAATGTGGATGAGATATTTGGGTAGGAAATAAACGTCTTGATATAGGGACATAGGAGTTTGGATGGGACCATCTGAAATAGGTTTGTTTGGAAATGAAGCACATGGTGGTATTGTATCTAGAATCACTAATTTGTAAAATGGGCTAGTACCAAAGAATGGATTAGCTTAATTCTTCATTTTAGATAGCCCCTAGGAGGATTCATGATTGTATATTCTATTAGGTGAGGATAGCATATATGGTTCTTGTGAAATCTTAAGGGAAGTAATTGATGCTCTTGAAGATTGTAATGAAAACATAATCTTTATTTTTCTTTTAGACATACTTGATATTTAGAAGATTTAAGAGGTTTAAAATGTTTTTAAAATATGATCATGAATTCTTGTGGATGTTTCATAAAAAAAAAATCAATATTTAATCAATATAAAGATATTTGGAAAGCTTGAGGAGCTAAAAAATAAGAAAATATGAAAGAAGAAAGAAAAGGGAATCTTTCGATCTTTCAAAGAAGAAGCTCTTGAACAAGAAGAAACTCCTAAACATATGGTGGGATGCAAGGAGGCTATTTGAGGGAGAAGTTCTTGATGGGACATAGACATGTTATTGACATTATTTACATGGATTAACTATTTTTAGACATGGGTGAATGATTATGATCATGTTTAGATATAGTTTCTGGTGCATGATCTAGATTTTGATGCAAATTTTAGAATTTTTTAATTTGTAACTTTCACTTTTGATTTTTTTGTTTGGTCAAAATGTTTTTTTATAAAGGTAAAAATAGGTTTTAAAGGGACCCAAAATCCTTTACAATTATATTTTGAATGGATTTGGAATACACAACCAGGACATTGTAAAAAGATAGGAACATAGAATTACCAGGCTAGGCAAAAGAGCCCTCAAAACAACCAAGGGATGAACCCACTAGACCCCACAAGACTAAAAAAAAGAGATGAAGAAACAACCAAAATATTTAAAAGACTAGATAAATTCTAGTTGAAGCCCTCCCCACAAAAAACCATAAAGATTTACATTTAATAGTACTCTTGTAAGGACAAAGGGTCATATCAAAAGAGGGCTTAGACAACTTAAATTTCTTACCCTTAATAGTAATACAAACCTCTTCCACTTTTGTAGCCTCATCCTATCAAGAAAAAAAACTTGTCACATGGCCATCAACAACTTGATAGATGCCAAAAAAGTGATCATCTTTGACAATAAGAAAAGAACAACCAATATAATTATTATAAATATCACAAGAACCAAAAAAGGAGAAACATTTCTACTACATTTGGGGAGTCAACATAAGGAAATTTTCTATCTTAAACAATCCCACCTCCCCCCATCAGAATCCAAAGAAGCTAGAGAATCCCTAAGATACTAAGAATCCATTTTGACACTTGTGAGAAACTTCCAAGTCTCATATTTCTTTACAACCATATATTATTGTGTTGAAGCACCATTCCACCATGAAGGTGACATTTTCTTCTTCTCTAAACTAAATTGAGAAGTCACATGACCTATTTTAAAAATATTTTACACCTGAAGGGGATCCCTTCATAGTCCAAAATTTTGACCCAGCTACCCTTCAAAGACCTGATTAAGATTTCAATGGGAAAACCCTAGGATAGATCCATATAAACTAGGACACAGATGCAAGTGTGATGATATATACTCTAGAAAATTTAATATCAACCATCATAAAATCCCCAAGATCTTATCCCATTTCCTCTAAAAGTAAGTCCTCCCATAGATAAAATGAGAGATAAGGAAGTCAAACCTAGATCAAAATCTTATTAAACATTTTGGAAGCCACTTTTAACATTAATAAAAAATTATCATGTCATCTAAATTAATGATCAAAAAGAATTTTACTATCGTCCTCAACAATGCCAAATTTTTTAATAAAAACCCCCTTGTGATAGGGTAAATACGTATTATATGAGAAAGGAGAGGCTTTCGATGTTGTGATATCAAAAAATGCAATTGAGGGAGGCTAGTCCAGAAACCCCTAACTACCACAAGTGGAGAAAATATAAACGTTATGGTATGTTCCTCCTTTGTCTATGCATTCAAATAAATGGAAATACCATTAGACATGAATAACCCCATAATCAAGAAAATGTATTTTCAACCCATGTGACTCTAAACTCCTAAAGAAATAGAAGATCTATGAGTAGAAGGCTCCACCCCATAAATAGTTTTAGAAGGAAGAGATAATAGGGAAGCCACAAGGTACCTTGGAGCTCTATTGGTGAGAGCTTCCTTTCTAGGCATTGCAACAACAAACATAGTCTAAGTAGTAGACCCACAATGAGCAACATATGCAACTAGAGAGAGAACAAGAACAACTGTTTGGTTTCAATGTTGCAATTTATCCTCAATCAAAATTTATTTAAGCTCTAAAATTAATTCTATTTTCTCTTGAAGGCAAGGTACATATGCATTAGGGTTAGTACTCAACAATTCTTCAATAGACTTATAAATTTCCTCTTGAGAAAATTCTATTAAAAGGTCATGACCATCTTGTGAGGGACTTGAGTCTATGGATGGTTGAAATCTGTATGGGTCTCTTTTTTAGAATTCCAAGGTGATTTATATTGGACATAATTATAATATAGATTGAAACTTAATTCAACATGTGAGGAATTCAAATTTAAGGATGGTTGAGATTGAATTTGTGACTCTTGTTGAGAATTTTACAGTGATTTGACTTGGAAATAATTATAGCGTAGATAGAAATTTAATTAAACATGTGAGAAGGATCCTTTTTGGTAATGATATTTGTTCCATTTATCAAAGTCAAATATGTAGGGAATTGGGAATCATTTCTAAAGTTTGGTTGTTGTGGAGCTCTAAATAAATTTATGTGTAACTCTATATATGATTCTCTATTAGCATCATAGTATGGGAGTTGTGTGGCATAAACTAATGGTGTTTAGTTGATATTGTCTATAGATGGTCTTGAGGATTTTTATCATCTCCTAGCAGCCTAGGAGATTATTTCAACCATGGTTATGGACCTAATGACAATGCCTAATATGACTAGAAAAGGGTAGAAAACAAATGCTTTCCCAAGTGAGATAATGTATACCCTATAACTCTAAGATGCTTTGAATAATGTAAATCAAAGGTGACAAGTAAAATGTGAGGGGACTCAAAAGGTGGTCCAACAAAATGAGAGAAAATGATACTATGATAAGGACAAGGTTGTGACAATGGGGAATACAAGGATCTTAATGCAAGCTAGGAGCAATGAACAAATGAAATATGTCAATGCAAGCCAATGTTAAGGGAAAATGAAAGATAATGAAGGGATATGATATGTACAAGATGGTGATAACAAAATGGTAACAAGGAAAATGTTATAAATGAAACCTATATGTCATAAACCAAGGAAAGTGAAGTGAATGAGAAAAGAGCATAGGAAAGGATATATTAAGATAATAACCAATGGGATGACTTAGGATGAAAGGTGCAAGTGAGGAAACCTAAAAAATAGCTATGAAAAGTTGAACAAATGTACAAGGTTTGAGTTTCCTATGTTTTGAAAGTTTGGACAATGATTGATGAAGGTTTGATAAACATGCCTGTTTGAATATTTAGACAAGTAATGATTGATTAGTAATATATTTGAAAATAAAATAAAATAAAGCATTTTCTTATGGAAATGAAGACAAGCACAACCTAAGGTTAGGCAAGGACAATACTTGTTGGGCTCTCATTGTGGATAAACTTAAGTTGCATCTATTTAGAGTGGATAGTTTAGAAGCTTTGTGGCACATGTTCCCCCATATACTAAACTCTCTTAGACAAGCACAATAAGCTTTGGATTTCGAGAGGCATCACTTCCCAAGGAACTGGTATATCTACTAAGAACTATGAGAATGTGTACCAACTTTAGAGGCACAAGTGGCCCTCTCTTTCACTAATAAATATAAAGATTCTAGTCACTAACATAATAGTTTTCTAGTAAAATTTGAGGGACAACCATATTACAAGAATCCAATAAGTCAAATAAGGCCCTAATTGATCTTACCAGGGGTCCAATTAATGCAAGGTAGATCCTTATTTAAAATGACAATATAAATAAGCACTAATATTTATTAGACTTGGCTTTGGCATTATCCTATATCTACATACTAGACTAAATTGAAAGGACCACTTGAAGGTGTTTCCTTGGGATGACCTCACTTTTCCCCACCATGACATACTCTCTAGAACATAAAAGAAATTTATCTTGCACCCAAGATCCACAAAGACTAAGCGAAAGGATACATTTGTTTTATCTTGGAGTCCATCTAAACAAAACATGTTAATGCATGAAACACTTGGTCAATTTTAAGCACTAGAATGATGTGTTTTCTAGCTAAATAGATAAATGTTTAAAAAAATAAAATGAAGTCTTTGAGAAACATCTTGGGAAAATATTATTAGGAGTTTCAAAATATTATCTTCCACAATTGATTGCACTTGTACAAGCCCAAAAAGTAAAAATATTTAAATCCTACAAGAAATTGAAAATCAAAACACAACCATAAAACCTAACAAAATGAAAGTCTAATGTAAGACTTTACTCTAAAAAAAAAATCTACTCAAAAAAATTAATCTATTCAAAAAATAAAATAAAATAAAATCTAATAACAAAAAATTAATGATTCTTTGGCCAGGGGTTGATTTCTGTTATAGTGAAGCGGAGGGGACGTCAGGAGGTGTGGCTACGTTCTACAACCCAAGTGCAGGTAAAGGAAGTTTACTTCACTGTTCTAGATACTATCTTATTACTAAACATAAGAAGGGTGGTAAGATATGGAATATTGTCAATGTGTACACTTCTAACACTAGAAAAGGAAGAATTTGTCTTTGGGAGGAGCTGTTTGTGTTTCTCTCTCGAGATTTAAATTTTTTTTTAATGGGAGATCTCAACTCACCTCTATACCCTTCAAAGAAGGTTGGAGGCTTGGTTGATTTTAATAATAGCATGAAGGATTTGGCTAAATTTTTTAATAAGAATGATTTAATGGATATGGAGATGCGCGGAGTGAAGTTCACATGGTCGAATAATAGGAAAGGAGCTGACCTTGTCCAAGTCAAACTTGATAGACTTTTGGTTTTGGCTGTTTGAAGGGCCTAACTTCCTCCTCTCTCACAAGATTACCCAGGACTATCTTGGATCACAGTCCCATCTTTTTTAATTGGAAAGAAGAGTCTCAGGGGGGCCCAAGACCTTTTAAATATGAAATTATGTGGCAAACCCATCTTGATTTCAGCGCTAGGGTGGCAGAGTGGTGGGGGATTTATGTGTAAGGGACTGCTATGTATATACTTTCTGCTAAGCTGGAGAATGTTAGAAGGAATGTGTGGCCTGGAAGAAGCGATATTTTGGTGATATCTTTAAGACTAAGGCAGAGGTGGAAGAAAAGTTAGAAAAGCTCTAGAAAGGAATGGGGGAGGGTCTCACCATGGAAAATATGATTCGGGAAGTAGACAATTGTAGAAAGGTTTGGAAAGACACAATGATCAAAGAGGAGACCTTCTAAAAGTGGAGATCCAGGGTTTTATGGCTCAAGGTGGGAGATAGGAATACTGCATTTTTTCATAGATCAGCCTCAATTCATAAAAGGATGAATACTATTGATAATATCAAGGGTGAAAATAATGTGAAGCTTACAAAAATTGAAGAAATAGGTAACTGGAGGACTATTTATTTCAAGAACTCTTATTTGGAAGAGCAGAGAAATATTAGGGAAGAGGATAGGTGTTGGCTGATTAATTCCATGCCCATGGTAATCTCAGCTGAAGAAGATCAGGAACTAGCACAGATGGTCACTAAGGAGGAAGTTCACAAAGTTGTCTTCTCTATGAAAGCCTATAAGTCCCCAGGACCAGAAGGGTTCCCCCCAACGTTCTTCTAGCACTTCTAGGATGTTGTTAAATTGGATCTCCTCTGGGTGGCTCGCGACTTCTTTAGAATCGGGAAACTTCTCAAACAGATTAATAAAATGTTCATTGCCCTAATCTTGAAGGTTAAAGACCTATCCAATTTTAGCCTGATCAACCTCTACAACACTATTTATAAGATTTTCTCACAAATTTTGGTGAATAGGTTAAAACCAATGTTGCATAAATTCATTGGGAAAAACTAAAATGGGTTCATCCTAGGTTGTCAAATCCTTGGTGCTACTATAACAACTCATGAAGTGTTGCACATAATGGAGAAAAGTGGTAATCAGGGTATGGCTTTGAAACTTGACATCTCTAAAGCTTATGATAGAACTAATTGGTTATTCCTATATGAAGTTATGGATGAAATTGGTTTTAGTCAAAATATTATAAGGATAGTGAAATTGATGGTGGAAACTGCAAACTATTGCATGATGGTGAATGGTTTGTCTTGGAAGAATTTTGGTGGGGAAAGGGGACTAAGATAGGGTGACCCTATCTCTCCCTATTTGTTTATCATGATAGCTGAAGTTCTGGGTAGGGCATTCTTGAGAAAGATGGAGGAGGGGGTGATTAAAGACATTAGACCTACATCCACACTTCCACCCGAGGTGATACAATAGTTTGTGGATGACACCTTCCTAAGTGGGGAGTTTATGGTGGGAAAAGACAAAGCTTGGAAGTCAGTGTTAGAGATATATGCAGCTAATGCGGGATATAAAATTAACTTGGATAAAAGTAATGCATTATTTTTTAAAATCCCCCCTAATATACAACATAGGATTGTAAATATTTTAGGGTTTAATACTGCAGAGTTACCTGACACTTATCTGGGGCCCCCTTGAATATGTAGGATGTAACAACTTTTGGAATTGCATTCTGGAAAGGATGGAAAAAAAATTGATTGGATGGAAAGGTAAAACTCTGAGTAGTACGAGAAAGCTTCAACTTCTGATTTCCTCCCTCTAGGGGTTACTAGTGTACTTCTTATCACTGTTCAAAATTACTTAGAGTATGGCTAATAAATTGGATAAAATGCAACGTAATTTCCTCTGGTCAGGAGGAAGTGAGAAGGTAAGACTAAGTCTGGTTAATTGGGAAACAATTTGTAAAATGAGAAGTTGAGGAGGTTTGGGAGTGAGGAAGATAGCTGATTTGAACAATGTGCTTCTCACAATGTTTGGGTGGAACTAGATGAAGGAGGAATCCAACTGGTGTAGTATCATGAAGGCTAAGTATCTTGGGAATCTGAGGTTCTCTTATTGCACTTGGAGAAATGATCTCCCTAAGGGATCTAAAATCTAGGGAAATATTATAAAGAATAGAACCCAAGAAGGTGTAAGGTGGCTGGTAGGGAATGACAATTAGATCAACTTCTAAGAGGACTTGTGGCTTATAGATAAACTGTTGGCAACAACAAAGTTTGGACCTCTCCAGAACCACCTTCAAGAGGATGAGGGAGGAATGATAGTTGATTTTATTTGTCTGACGAGGAAATGGAAGAAGGTTGAGCTTCAACAGAATGCTATAGTTGGAAGGGACCTGATAGAAGAGCTAAATATTCTGCTATAAGTGTACAAGATCTCGAGAAGGGAGCAAAATGATGAAGTCATTTGGAAGGCCACTCCAACGGGGAGTTCTCTATTAAGTTTGCATATAAATTAATGTTTGATAAAATTTTGGAACCCAATCATTGGTGGAATATATGGTTTAGTTATCTAATACCTAAGATTAATATATTCTGGTGGACCACTATCCATGGGAAAATACTCACTATAGACAACCTCATGAAATGAGGGTTCTAATTACCAAATATATACTACTTGTGTAAGATGAAGGAGAAGAATATTCCCCACTTGTTCTTGCACTATAGGTATGCTTCTAATGTTTGGGGGAAGCTTTTATAGAAGTTGGAGGTAGACTAGGTGTTTAATATGGATCTGGAGCAATTTGTGGAGAATTGACAAGGGTCCTTTACTCACCCCCTCCTTGTCAAGTTGTGGGAGGTTATCCCCACCCCCCCAGTGTGTTGGGGTGTTTGGAAGGAGAGAAACAATAGGGTATTCAGGAATGAAGAGAGAGAGGAGGAAGTTGTGGTGGGAAAGATCTATAAACTTATAGTAGAGAATATGCATTGTAGCAAGTGGAGAAAATTGACATTCCCCCTAGGAGGGCTAGAGGTCAGAGTGACCAGGGGCTGGAAATTGGAGGAGGGGATATTATGTGAATTAGTTATTCAAGGTCCAAATGTCCAATTCAAACTTTTCATCAAGTAAAGTGTGCCCATCTAACTGTTTATTCATCTAGGCTTTATCTTTCCTATTCAACAAGTTACTGTAAATTAGCATGCAAACATAACACATGAAAAAATCAACACATAACACAGTGATTTATGTGGAAACCCAATATGGAAAAAACCACCAGTAACATGCTACTCAATTCTCACTCTTTTGAAGTGATGTCCTATGAAAGGCCTGTCATGTAAAAGGCTACAACATATTGTTAAATGTGACCTAGTTAGAGGATTTAACCACCCTGTTAGAAGTGGGCCTGGTTAGAGGACTTTAGAACATTCACTTGGAATGCCATCTTGTTAAAGGACTTACAAATGACTATTAAACCAACCTAAGTCCATAGGATTTTGTTTTACCCTAACTGATACAATTGCTAGAGAGTAACAATAAGGGGTTTTGACATGATTACAACATACAACTTAACTTGTAGATTTTAGATCACTTCTTCAATTCTTCACAATTTTCCTGGCTTTCAATCTTTGCAGCTTTGACAGCTTGCCCTTTTTTCAAGCTTTGTCTCCTTGAGTCTCCATGCTCAATGTACCAGTGCAATCCTCTCTTTCTGACCAGTTATCAAAGTAGAGTCTTTATGCTCTATTCTTCCTTCTCCTAGATGCCTTCTCCTTGACACCCTTCAACCACTTTGCAATTTGGCACACTAGCAACTCTTTCTTCTTGGTCTGTGACTCTTTAAATAGAAGTTTGGAATTTTTTTCCCACTCAATTCTTCCCTCCTTTAATTTCAGCTCAAATGGATTAGGTAGGATTCATTGAATCTAACCTACATTTTGTCCCTTCTAGAAACATCATGAAGAATCCTCTTGAATTTGCTCAAAAATAGTTTACATAAAATGTTGTGCCACCAGCTCATCATCCTTATCCTCCAACTGGTTAACAAAATTCAAGGTAGCAAACTTATCGGCTCAATTTTGGCAAATTTTTGGCTTTTCAATAATGCAACAACTTGACACTATTGAAATTCTGGTGCTTGACACATACTGTGTTACTTAGCATCAACTATGTTTTATTGATGCTCGACACCTATTTTGAATTCACTCAACATCCACTAAGATTTTTTGATGCTCAACTCTTTCTATATCACTCGACACTTGAACTTCACTCGGCTCCTAAAGTTTACTTGACACACACTAGATTTTGCATTTACTCAACTCCAACTAAAAATTTGCTTGGCTTGAACTAGCTTGCTCAACACTTACTAATGAACTTAGTTTAAGCTTTGTAGTCAACCTTATTCCAACCTATTCCTCCAAAGTTTCTAAGTGTGGCCAACCTTTGTATCTTCAAGTATGTTACCAATACATCATTTAACCATTTTCTTAGCTAATCCTTGCACTTCATTACAAAACCATAATTCAACCTTTCTCTTAGGTGCTCTTGTTACATCTTGTTGATTAAATCCTCTTCATCAATCAACTAATTGTTAGTACTTGGATCTAATAAGAAATTATCATTCCTACATATAGCAGGTTTGACATCAATGACAAAATCATGATTGGAAACATTCTTTTAACAACAATCTTCCTCTGTCAATCAATCTTCTTCTTGCAATGATCTTTTCAATCAGATTTCCAACAATCTCCCTCTTTGGCATTGATGGCAAACCAAACTGGTCAACCATCAGACCAAACTATTCAACCATGTTATCAAAAGGCTAACTAGGTTAGAATAGTAAGTCAAATGTCAAAAAGAAATTGTGTTACCATCCCATCAGTTTTCACATCTCCTTCTCTTGATCTACTATCCTGATTGCTTTACATCTACTTCTCCCTCTTAGCTGTTGTATCCTTTTTCTTTCCTTTCTTACATTCTCTCCCTCTATATGCATTGCTATTCTTCTACTATTTTGGTATCCAACTCCATCATTCTCTGATTAGTTTCTTCATTCTCCTTCATCTTCTCCCTCAATTGTTGATCAGTTTCTGCCATTTCTCCCTCTTTGACAATAATGCCAAAGACATATTATCTCAACATCTTAACATGCAAATATAGCATTTGCAAGTTCTTTCAATTTCTCCCTCTATCACCTTGCTTGTGATTGATTTGGAACTTCAACACTATAATTACTTTAGGTAAAAAATTCTTAAGTAAGTATCCTCTGCATCAATGTGTACTATATCAATAGTTAATTCATTTGATGGAGGGCAATCTTGCTTTTACTTCAAGTAGCCTTAGCTAGGGGTATGATCCCTAACTTACCTCTAAGATACTCAAAAGCATCTTTAGGTAATGTTTTTGTGAAGATGTCAGCAATATATTCTTTTGAGCTAACATACTCCATCTTCACTTGTTCATAAATAGTGATACTTGATTGGAATATGTTTGGTTTTGGCATGCATTACAAGATTCTTTGATATGTTGATAGCACTTGCATTATCACAATAAAGTATCACAAGCTCATTTACCTCTTCTTTCATGCCTTGCAATAGATGTTTGATCCATATAATATTAGTGTAATTGATAGCAGCTGCAACATATTCAGCTTCTGATATGGACTATGAGGTACAACTTTGTTTTTAGCTAGTCCAAGTAATTAGTCTTTTGCCTAAGAAAAGTGCTCATCCACTGTGCTTTTTCTATCATCAATATAACCTCCCCAATCTACATCAATGTAGGCTCTTAGTTCAAAAATTTCACTCCTCTTGTAGTACAAAGCCAAGTCATCAGTTCCTTTTAGGTACCTTAGTATTCTCTTTATTGCCATCAAATGATTTTCCCTTGGATTTGCAGAAAATCTTTCCACTATTCTAATAGCTAATGCAATGTCTGGTCTACTATGTACAACATAATGCAGCTTTCTAATCATTGATCTATACATTGTCTAATTCACTTTAGTTGAATCATCATTCTTGGATAACTTATGTCCTATCACCATTGGTGTGTTGACTAGTTTTGAGTCTTGTAATCTGAATGTCTTGAGTATCTCTTTGATGTATTTTGATTGGGTGACAAATATTCCATGCTTCAATTGATGTACTTACAATCCAACAAAGAATTTGATTTCTCCAAACATTAACATTTCAAACTCATGTTTCATTTGATCAGCAAAATCTTTGCATACCAAATATTATATCATCAACAAAGATTTCAGATATCAAAATGTCTTTCCCTTTTTCTACCTTGATATACAGGTTGTTGTTGTCATCTGTTCTCTAAAATCCTATCTTTACAAGATATTTGTGTAATTCCCTATACCATGCTCTAGGTGCTTGCTTTACACCATAGAGTGCTTTATGCACTTTGCAAACCATATCCTTGTTGTTGTCATCAAAAAATCCCTCTAGTTGTTCTATGTAGACTTCCTCTTCCAATACATCATTCAGAAAAGTAGACTTTACAACCATTTGGTAGACTTTGAAACCTTTGTAAGCAACATATGCAAGTAGTGTTCTTACTCTTTCCATTCTTGCAACAGGGGCAAATGTTTCCCCATAGTCCACTCCTTCTTATGCATAACCTTTGCAGACTAGTCTAGCCTTATTTCTTGTTATCTCACCATTCTCATCAAGTTTGTTTTTGAAGACCCATTTTGTACCAATTAAATTCTTATAAATTTTTCTGGGAACTAGGATCCAAGTTTTGTTCTTCTCAATCTGATCTATCTCCTCTTCCATAGCTTTATACTAGTCATCATCTTGTAGAGCATCTTTCATTGTTTTGGGCTCAACCTTGCTCAACAAACATGATTCATTCTTTAGTCTATTCCTTGTTATTGGTTTGACATCCTTGTCACCAATGATTTTTAATGTAGGGTGATGTCTCCTCACATACTTGGCTAGTCTTGGTTCTGTCCTTCTTTCCATGTTTGATTCTTCAGCTTCAGAGTCATTTTGCTCTTCTCCGTTTGGTATTTCATCATTTTTTTCAAGTATATTGTTTTCAAAATTAGAATGTTTATTTTCTTCATTCTACAAATTGACTTCTAAATGTAGCTCGACATTCACTAGTTGTGACTCAACCGATACTAAAATTTGTTGTTGATTCCCAACTTGATTGACATCATTATCTTCAAGAGTCATTCCTTCATAGAAGTATACAAAGGATCTATAATCTTCTGGTTGCTTAAATTCATCAACTTGGACTTCTATATGCTCATCAAAATTTACATTTGCACTCTACACAATCTTATTAGTGTTAGTATTCAAACATGTATATGCTTTGCTTCTAGTGGAGTATCCAAAGAATATGCCTTCATCACTTTTTGCATCAAAATTTTCATTTCAAGTATCCTTGAGAATATAGCATTTACAACCAAACATTTTGAAATGTTTTACATTAGGTGAGTGACCATACCATAATTCAAAAGGTGTTGCATCTGTCCCTTTCTTGACTTGGACTCTATTCAGGGTGTAAACAACAATACTTACAGCTTCTCTCTAGTATTTTAGAGCAATATTTTTCTTCATCATTAATGTTGTTGCACAATCTATCACTGATCTATTCCTTCTTTCTACAATTCCATTCTGTGGGGGAGTTCTTGGTGTTGATGTTTGTCTTTTGATACTTTTGTCATTACAAATATCTCAAATTCTTTTGATGTAAACTCTCCTCCTCTGTCTGATCTTAGGAATTTTAAACTCTTACCTATTTCCTTCTCAACTTTGGCCAAATACCACTTAAACATTTGAAATGCATCAGATTTTTTCTTTAAGAACATGACAATCATCATCCTAGAATAGTCATCTACAAATAGCATTATGTATCTGTCTCCTAGGTAGCTTTGCACTTCTATTGGTCCATATAAATCATTATGGACTAGCTTTAGTACTTCTTTGAAAGTGTAGGTTTTTTTTTTAGAGCTTGACTTGGTCATCTTCCCTAGTTTACATTGTTTGCACATTGTATTTTTAGGCTTCTTCAGTTTGGGCAAACTTTTGACTTTCTTCTTTTTGTTAATGCTAATCAGATTGTCAAAGTTAACATGACACAACCTTTTATGCCATAACCACACATCATCAAATTTAACAACAAGACAAGTTGCATCTTCCATATCTAGGTAAAACAAATTACTTTTGGTTTGTTCACATTTTCCTATTGGATTTCCATCAATGTCATAGATTTTGGCAGTTTTATTTCCAAATTCTACTTTGTAACCTACATTGCCTAACTATGATACACTCAACAAATTATAATTAAATCCTTCAACATAGTATGCATTGTCACATGAAATTTTCTCTATAAGTTTAAATGAACATTTTTCTTTGATTTGACATGGAGCATCATTTCCAAATCTAACACTATTTCCATCATACTAAGTAAAGGTAATAAACTTATTTTTATTTCTTCTCATGTGATGTGAGCATCCACTGTCTATGATCCACTTGTCATTTTTGTCCACACAAATTACTAGTGTTGTTGCTTCATCTTCATCTGATTCATCCTTCATGGCCACATAGACTACTTCATCATCATTCTCATCAGGATCTTCTTCAACAATGTAGCATCTTTTGCCTTTGTCCTTGTAATCTCTGCTATCATCTTCTCTTTTGTTCTTGTACTTGTTTCCTTCTTTGTAGTTCTTTTTCTGTGTACACCTTGCAGCAATATGACCTACTTCATTACAATTAAAACAAATGATAGGCAACATACCTTTGAATTTACTTTTGCCTCTATAGAATCTTCTAGCTAGTAGTGCTTCCAACTATTCCACATCTTCCTCATCTGTGTTGCTATCACTAGATGCATGTTTTCCTTTTCTACTCTTTCTTTTTTATTTCACCTCCTCAGTGTCTTTCAGTGTCAACTTGGCCTTGAAAGCAGATTCAAGGTTCTCAGGTCTATATTTATCAAAGTTGGATAGTTCAAATGTAGTAAGTCTTCCCACTATTCCTTCAAAGGTTAGTGTGTTTCCTTGTATACACCTGAGCTGTTGGATGGCTGAAACTCTGATAGCATAGATAGGAGCAGGGTTCTCAAGTATTTTCTATTGACAATCTCTTATTCCAATTGACCACCTAGACTTATTATTACACTTACCCCTTCTTTCATTTTGGAGCCATATTGAGCAACATTCTCACCTTCCTCCATTTTCATGTCATTAAACTTTTCTCTGAGGCTTTCTTTCTTTACTCTTTGAAAATTTTGATCTCCTCCATAGATATCTAATAGGGCTTTCCACATTTTGAATGCAGTGTCACATCCTTTGATGTCATCAAATTCAGCATAACTGAGTGTAGAGGAAATCTCCAACATTGCCTAATTGTGCTCCTTCCTTTTGTTCAAATCATCTACAGATAAGGTTCCAGTTGGATCTACGTGCTCCACTCTAATTGAGGTTTTTGCATTATCACCTATTGATCCAAGGTGCAATTTTATTAGACTCTACCATGCAATGAAGTTATCTTTTGTTGAGGTTGGGAACTTCTCTCTTGGACATCTTGATCTTCCTACTTCTAGTACTTTGAAACTAAATCAACAGATGGCTTTGATACCAATTGTTAGAAATGTTTTAGAATAACTAAGGGGGGAGGGATGAATCAGTTATTCAAGGTCCAAATGTCCAATTCAAACTTTTCATCAAGTAAAGTGTGCCCATCTAACTGTTTATTCATCTAGGCTTTAACTTTCCTATTCAACAAGTTACTATAAATTAACATGCAAAAGTAACACATGAAAAGATCAACACATAACACAGTGATTTACATGGAAACCTAATCTAGGAAAAACCACCAGTAACATGCTACTCAATTCTAACTCTTCTAAAGTGATGCCCTATGAAAGGTCTGCCCTGTAAAAAGCTACAACACATTGTTAAATGTGACCCGGTTAAAGGATTTAACCACCCTGTTAGAAGTGGGCTTAGTTAGAGGACTTTAAAACATTCACTTAGAATGCCACCCTGTTAAAGGATTTATAAATGGCTATTAAACCAACCTAAGTCCATAGGATTTTGTTTTACCCTAACTGATACAATTGCTAGAGAGTGACAATAAGGGGTTTTGACTTGATTATTATAGCATACAACTTAACTTGCAGATTTTAGATCACTTCTTTAGTTCTTCACAATTTGCCTGGCTTTCAATCTCTGTAGCTCTGATAACTTGCCCTTTTTTCAAGCTTTGTCTCCTTGAGTCTCCATGCTCAATGTACCAATGCAATCCTCTCTTTCTGACCACTTATCAAAGTAGAGTCTTTGTGCTCTATTCTTCATTCTCCTTGACACCCTTCAACCACTTTGCAATTTGGCACACTAGCAACTCTTGATTCTTGGTCTATAATTCCTTAAATAGAAGTCTAGAATTTCTTATCCTGCTCCATTGTTCCCTCCTTTAATTTTAGTTCAAATGGATTAGGTAGGATTCATTGAATCTAACCCACATTTTGTCCCTTCTAGAAACATCATGAAGAATCCTCTTGAATTCGCTAAAAAATGGTTTACATTAAATTCTATGCCACCAGCTCATCATCCTCATCCTTTAACTAGTTCACAAAATTTAAGGTAGCAAACTTGTTAGCTTCGATTTGGAAAATCTTTGCCTTTTCAATAATGCAACAGCTTGACACTATTAAAATTCTGGTGCTCGGCACATACTGTGTTACTTGACATCAGCTATATTTTACTAATGCTCGGCACATACTGTGTTACTTGACATCAGCTATATTTTACTAATGCTCGGCACCTATTGTTAATTCACTCGGCATCCACTAAGATTTTCTGATGCTCAACTCTTTCTATATCACTCGACAGTTGAACTTTACTCGGCTCCTGAAGTTTACTCAGCACACACTAGATTTTGCATTTGCTTGGCTCCAACTAAAAATTTGCTTAGCTTGAAATAGCTTGCTCAACACTTACTAATGAACTTAGTTTAAGCTTTTTAGTCAACCTTATTCCAACCTATTCCTCCAAAGTTTTTAAGTGTGATCAACCTTTGTATCTTCAAGTATGTTACGAATACATCATTTAATCATTGTCTTAGCTGTTCGTTGCACTTCATTACAAAACCATAACTCAACCTTTCTCTTAGGTGCTCTTGTTACATCTTGTTGATTAAATCCTCTTCATCAATCAACTTAGTGTCATTACTTGGATCTTATAAGAAATTATCATTCCTACATATAGCAGGTTTGACATCAGTGACAAAACCATGATTGAAAACATTCTTTTAACAACAATCTCCCTCTCTCAATCAATCTTCTTCTTATAATGATCTTTTCAATCAAATTTCCAACATATTGGAGATTGATAATTTTAACCTATTAGAAAGGAAAAGAACTAGATGGGAACCTCTGCCTGTGAACTGGGTTAAGCTTAATTTTGATGGTGCTGCCAGGAAGGAAGGCTTGGTGGGAGGAGTAATGGTCCAAGATAGCAAGGGAATGATGCTATTGGCATATTCTAGATAACTTGGGAAAGTTTCTAACAATACCAAGGAGGTGATGGCACTGTATTGGGGTTTAAAGTTGGTGATGAGCATGGGTTGAAGGAATGTGGAAATTGAAGGTGATTCCAAAATCATCATAAAATTTTTTAAAGGTAGTATAAAAGAAGGATGGGTTATAAAATGTGTGACAAAAGATATTAGACACCTATTAGCCATTTTTAATAGGTTTGATTTGAATCATATATTTCGAGAGGGAAATAGTGTGGCAAATGGTATGGTGGCATTAGGCCTATCGGCCAAAGGACTAAAATGTTGAAGGGAATTTAATGCCTTACCAAATTTGGTAAGAGATTTAGTGAACCGAGAAATAAAAAATGATGAATCCTAGCTAGAGAGATATTTTAAAATTTTGTATCATGCTGCTGAGTTGCCGAAAAGGACAAAGCCAGGAAGGAAAGATGGCTAGGAGTGAAGGAGATGGTACTAGCAATAATAAATTTGCATGGCTTGAAAAAGAAAGATCTTTGAAGTTTGAGAGGAAATACTTTTTAATGATTTTCCTATGTGTGTGCTCGTACGTTGGGCAGAAAGAAGTATCAAATTTTAAATGGTTAGTCTGTATCGGTAACGATCGAAGAGATTGGGAGGAAGATAGTGGCATTCGACATGTGACTTTAACTTCTACTAAGGACGCTAATGTAAATACTATTAACAAAGGCCATTATTATCGCCTAAGGGATTTTTGGCTAAAGTGTGGTGTCATTCTTAGGAAGTGTTTCTGGGTCTTGAAGAAGGAGAAAGGATTAGGGAAATTTGCAGAGATAGGTGGTGGCCTTATGCTCATTGAGCCATCTACGATTGATGAGATTGCGAGGAAGCCACTAGTGTGGTTTATGCTAAAGGAAGGTGGGTTTGTGCCTTTTATGGAGGCTCTTAATGGGCATGATGAAAATTGTTCCATGCAATTTGTTAATTCCTAAGAGGACCACAGAGTTATGATAAATGGCATAGCATTCCATATCTCTAAGGAAGTCATTGCTGTGGTGACAGATTTGGCCATGAAGGGTAAGAAGTGGTAGAAGGTGACAAGGGTGGCCAATGAAGTGAGTCTGCAATTCTTCTTCCTGGATGGGGAGGAACCTATTCAGCACCAAGGTGGTTTTATGTGGGAGAAGCTCCCTAAGCCATGGAATGAGGTCTGTTTAATGTTGATGAAGTACCTAACACTGGAAAGGAGGTACGGTGTTTGTTATTACTACCACTTTCCCCTCCTAAATCATTTTTGCCATTGCGATTTAATTTTAATTCTGTTCTTTTTGTTGCATGATGTAGAGGACATGATTATTGATGTAAAAGAAAAAATGAGAAAAGGGGTTAATTTTACCATTTTACATCAAGGGTTAATTTTTTGACTGTATCAGTTCCACCTTGCCCTAGTTCCCCCTAGGATAGTGGAGGTTGATATTCCAACTCATCCCAACCCCTGACCCCAACTGGTTCCCCTTAGGATCATGTGTCCTAGAGCCCCTACCCCACAACCTTCGCCCAGTCAGTCCCCTATGGAATTAAAACCCATTCCTCTCAGGAAAAAAGGGAGATAGGATAAAAGGAAAGAGAAGGAACTAGTGGAGTTGGAGGAAGAGGGAAGAGGGGGAAGGAGGAGGTTGGGGAGATTAGCTAATCTAATGCTAAAAGGAAATTGAAAGAAGGGGCCTTGTAAGAGGAGGAGACAGATTCAAGAGATATAGGTCGCCCCAAATAGAGAATGAAAGAGAAGGCTTCAACTTTTGGAGAAGGGAGAATGGAGGAGGAGGAAAATGAGATCTCAGACTCTTCTTGGTCTAGCTCAGATGATAGGTTGAAGGAGAGAAAGGAGGTGTCACAATTTTTAGCAACCATCAGGTTGGGATGTGTGGACTCAACAAGGGACCAATTCCCTAAAATGGTGGACAGAGTTCCCTCCCCCATAACGATTTCCTCCCTTGTTAAGGGCTTGTCCAAGGATAATGCTAACCCTCCAATTGTGTAGGAAGTTAATATGATGCAGGCAGATGGTTTTCCTAGTGACATGCAAGAGGTCAACATGGAGATCACGAAGAAGGCTGGTAGTGAGGTCTATGAAAGAATTCATGTGCTAGAGGAGAGAATGCACCTCCTGACAAAGTTCACTATCAAAGTGACACATTCTGCTGCCACCACACTAAACTTTCTTAAAGACTCAGAGGGGGACCTGCCAAAGGAGGATACAAAAATGTTGTTTGACTTCCTTATGGAAGATGGGGCTAGCATCATCCTGGGGAGGAACAAGGTGAAGAAGCCTTAATGGTTTTCTCTTTTTTTGTTTTTATGTTGTTAATATTTTGGTTATCAAACTTGAAGGGGTTTAAGGCTGTCATGCCTTGTTCATATACTATTGTAGCTTTTCTGGTTTTAATACAGGTAATATGTATGTTAGGCCTGCTAATACTCTTTTAATTATGGATCTGAACCTTGTTTTTATTTTATTAAGTGGTAGGGGGTAGTTTTGGTATTTGGTTTTCTGTTGGTTGTTGATCAGTTTGATTGTAATAGGGCCAGCCCCCTAGTTTTGACTACTTTTAATTCAAAAACAAAAAATTAATAATTACAATAGGAAACTAACAAACTAATTTAGCAAAGAATTCAAACTCACAAATAAATCAAAATTAGCACTTGCCATATAAAATACAAAATTGGGCTTTTTAATAAAGTTGGAAATGCAACTTTTATGTGAACTCTAAAGCTTCCAACTTGAGAGCAAAGAAAAACAAGACCTGATATTCTTTGAGTTTTTATTTGGATTATTTTGAAACCCAACATATTTCTAAATGCATTGAAAAATGAGTTGTAGTTGGAGAAAAAAGAAAATTTCAGGCTTAGATTTTAACTGGGTTAGGCGTGTGAACAATATACTGCAGTTGCAAAGATATATTTATCACCAAGTTGATTCAAACCAAACATTGGAAGGTAATTAATTTACCATTTTTTAGAACAACAACAACAACTATAGCATTTCTGCAATTCTTATAAAACTTTTCAAATTAAAAAAATGATTTCATTACAATATCAGTTGCCTTGTAATATATCTGTCAATTAAATTGTAGACATTATAAACATCACTTTAAAGTTGGAATATAAAATGTTGAAACATTTAATACTTTTATGTGGGCAACTTCATTGGTTGAAGAAGGAGAAGGGCGATTAGCTGAATATGTGACATGTTTTTGGATTCCAAAGTGCCAAGGACTCCAAGATTTTTTTCAAATGATATATTTTTTGTTTGTTTTCTTGATTTCTAAATATGCATTATAGCCAAAATCAAAGATATATTTCCATATGTGTTTATTTTTAAAATATTCAATGATGATCTATTTGGAGCATATTCAAATTGATCAACTGTAGGTAGAGGAAATAGTTAATTTAGGATTGTGGAAAATAATTAGTTTAGTTTATGGTTTAATGTTTTGGTTTAGTTTAAGAATAGGATAAGGTTTTAGGGAAATTATGGTTAGTTTAAGTATTTAATCTAAATGAAGTAGAGTGGGTACAAATTTAAAAGTAGAATGATTTTATAAAGGTTTGAATTTTGTTGGGTAATAAAACATACCATTTGATCCACATACTAAGTGGTGAACATCAAAGTGGTGAGTTTTAAAATTATGTTTATTTTACTTTTGTATGATTATAAACTAATTATAAAATTTAAAGAATATGTACTTTAAAATAGATTTTTTTATTACACTATCTAACATAACATAGTTGAATTTTTTTTCTATTAGACACAAATGAAAGTTGTGAAGAATATTTTAAACTATATAAAATATGGAAAACAAATTATTTCTAGATACAAAATTAAACAAATATAAACAATAAAGACTTATCATACTTTTAATTAATATTAAAACAAGACATGATTACAAATACCTAATTATGTTAATTTAGATTAATATATTAACTATGTTTCTATTTTTTATAATTTCTTTCTAAAAATACCTCAAATAAGAATAATTTTGTTTATTAATTTATCTAAAAAAATTTAAATACTTTATCCTAAATAATTTCTAATAATCACAAAATTATGATCTAAAATATATTTCTATTATAAATTTTAAAAATAAGTATAAAAATTCAATCTCGTGTACTTAACTAATATATTTTGTTATAATTGTCAAACATATATATAAACAATTAATTTTAAAATTTAATAGACACACTTTTTTTCTAAAAAGACTTTCTCTTAATTAAAATAGTTACTCTTATAACAAATGAAGGCCTAAGAACTTTATGATAAAACAAATCAAAAGTTGTAGCTTGTCAACACATAAGTAGTTCTCAAATACTAAAACTACATGATAAAACAAATTTCATGACGTATAAATTGTGAAAGCATATTAACCAAATCAAGTCAATTAGGTTATGAGATGGAACCCCAATTGGGTAATTAGATGGAACCCTAATAGAAGATCCTATTGGTATAATAAGGGAAAGATCAATTACTTTAAACACTTATAAAATAATTGATATTGTTCCAAAAGAGAAGTGTAAGAACCTATCGTCTAAAGTATTCCAAGCTACTTAATGAGGGTCATAGTAAGGTATAATGCTAAATTTAACATAATAGAAATAAAGGATGCTTTAATACAACTCCATCAAGACAAGGTGTCTAGAATGAAAAAAATTTCATCCTTCTTTACCAAAAATGTTGGTCCTTCCTTGGGAAAGAAGTTACTAGGGTAGTGGAGAGCATTAGAAACTAGGTAAGTTATTAAGTGAATTTAACAACCCTTTAATAACTCTCATTCTAAAAAAGGACCATGCAACTAGTTTGGATAACTTTAGGCCTATCTCCCTTTGTAGCACACTATCTAACATCTTGACTAAGGGCATGTATAATAAGATAAAAAATCTCCTCCCAGTTATCATAAAAATGACTAGATAGGCTTTGCTCCAAGTAGGTCCATTTTAGACAAGATAATAATGGATCAAGAAGCCATCCATTCAGTATAGTTTAATGGGGAGCCTAACATCTTATAAAACTAGATATTAAGAAAGTGTAGACTAGATATTTCTTTGTAGATGTTTGAAAGCCTTTGGGTTTTCAAATCAATGGATAAATCTTATATTTGAGTGTATCTCCACCCCTAAGATGTTGGTCCTAGTTAATGGGGCACTTGAAGCCTACTTTGGTATTTCTAGAGGTTTGAGGCATGGATACCTCCTTTCCTTGTCATGACTCACTTTTTGACTTGCTATTTTTTAGGACTTAGTATGTGTTTGACTCTTTTGAATTAGACTATGTTGTGACTCAAGTCAAGTCAAATACATTATATATTTTGATTAGACCTTGTTAGTTGTTAATATGTTAGTCATTTTATATTCGATCTTATGAGTTAGTGACATGATGGTTAACATTTTGGTTGTATTTACATGTTTATATCTTATAGTGGATCATGTAAATGATTGATTTTAAATTAAGCTCAAATTTGCATTTATAAGAATGATGAATATTTAAATTCATATTATTTAAATGTAAATGAGATTATCAATTTTGATAAGAGATATCATATTAAAGATGCTATTTTATTTATTATGATGATGACAATATTGACTTAATGGGTGATGTCGAGTTTGTGAGTGTGCAGGTATTGAAGGTAGAAGCATGGTTCAGGTAGAGGAGTTTAGCTCCTTGGTAGGGTTGGTATGTGATTGACTGGTGTATGCACACACACACACACACACACACAGATTTTTTTATTTTGTATTAAATATATTACCTTTTAATTATACAGTTAGTTCGATTTAAAAAATAATTTAAGAATAGATGATGAATAAAAAAGTGGATTTTTTTCTCCTAATTTAGTAGAAATATATATGTATAAATATGAAGTAAAAAGTACTCCTTCATTTATTATTAGTAATTAATAATTTTTCAAATTTGAAATTTGTGGTCATGATTTAGATATAGATGAATTTAATAGAACTGAAAGTTTTAAACTCCATAAGCCAAGTAGGAGTCAAAATCATTTATCGGTGGGTAGTGGGAAATTATGGTAAGGGACTTTCATTTATTAACCATTATGTTGGTTGCATAAAGGAGGAAGAAGCCATTTCAAAGTGGGGAGACATTTTTTTAAAAAGAGGAGGTAATCGAGAGAAAAGAAGAGGGAATGGAGTGAGGAGATTAGAGGGGGCATTTTGAAGGATTCTATTTGGTGAGGTTTCAAAGAATAGTGGATTTGCAGTGAATGGTACAGAGGAAGCAACAATGAGTTAGGGAAAGAACAAATTGAATCACAAAGGAGAAGGTTATGTGCTAGACCAGTGTTGCTGGGGAGTAGATAATATTTTCAAATAGAAAAAGTGTCGCGATTTCTCAAGTTCCTCTTTTCCTTTTTTCTCTTGGATTTATGTTTTAGTTTCATTTATAAGGAAAATATTTCAATTTTTTTTTAAAGGACAATCTTACTTTTGAATGTAAATCTATGTTTGTTGCTAGAGTTAAATTTACAGTTGAACAGAAGAATGTTTATTATGTTGAATGTTTTTATATCTTTTCAAATTCACTAAGAATGTTTGGCAAATGCCAAACAACCAATGAAATGATGAGTTCCAAATTGAAGCGTTATCTGACTCAAACCATAGATTAATCCTTCTATACTGATAGATCAGAGAGAAACATCAATAGATTTCATGTTTAAATGCTATCGAACAGGGAAGATGGACAAGACCATTTCTTTTATCTTTGTTTACCATCATAGGAATTTGTGTAAATAGATATCAATATAGTGTTTGAGCTAAGAGTTAATTAATATAAAAGATTAAGTTTATAAATCTATAGAGTTTGGTCACCACACTCGAGGTGAGTGAGCCGATAACTTAGAATAACACATTTGTTTTATTATTTTTCTAAATTGCATAGACTAGATTTTATTTTTTTTAGTGACTTTAAAAGCCAATTCAAATCTTGGAAGCACTTTCCTTTGGTTCAATTAAATTAGAAAAAAAAATGATTATGCTAATATGAACAACCTTTCATAGCGTTCTAAATGCAGAAAGTTATTGATATCACAATAAAACATTTTTGGGTTCAACAATGATTTTTCCACCTATATTTGAGCCTATAGAATGATTAAAAAACATGTTGCATCTTATTTTTGGGTTATTCCACACAAATTTAGTTTATTTTTAATTCATTTTTCTATTGGTTGTAATAATGGCTTACATGAATAGAATGTTCAAGTAGGAAATATGTAATATCTGATTATATCAGTGCCTTATATATTTTGTCTAGACCTCATAGTGGGAAATCATTGGAGTGAAGTCCATTGATTTGGTCTTTTAGTTTTAGTTTAATGGTTTTCCACCTTCATTTAGGAATGTTTAGGAATTAGTAAAACTTTGTTTGAAAATGCCTATATGTGTTGATAGTTTAACAACAATTCTAGCTGTAAACCATGATTTAGAATCATTACTATAACATTTACTTCACTTAAAATGATAACACCTTTTTCTTCTTTTTCCATTAATAGAAAATGGAAAGTATAGAATATAACTTGTTGTTTTACCCATTCTTGACATTGTAAGAAACATTGAATTTCTTTTATGCGTTCATAAGTTTGGATTTTAATTAATTTTTATAAGTGATTAAATTTTAAGTAAATTTTAGGTTTGTTAATTTTTAACTCTTGTCTAACAATCTAGTGGATTTGTTATATATAATTCTTTTATTTAATATATATTTACATTTTAGGAGTTTCCTCATGAGTTAGATATTTACCAGTTTATATAAATTTGTATAGAGAAGTAAAATTTGACTCTTAGGAAGAGTGTCAAATGTGGGCATAAAGGGGAGTATACCTAATAGGAAAACTTATGATGTTTTTCCTTAAATGCTACTTACCAACCTTTTACATTCTTTCTAGTTATGATGCTTGGCCAAGCTCGGTAAAACAATTATGCATATGTTTGAAATGCAAGGTTTTAATTATTTGTTTTCCCTCTTCCACATCCTTGTGTATGTTTCTACTTGACATATGTGTAAGTAGATTAGATCAAATGGCTGCACTAGATCCTTTGGATCCAATTGTGCTGAGTTGTTAGCCTTCTCATGCCAAGGTCGGGTATTTCTTCTTAACCAAAGAACCTCAAGGAGCTAACCACTCCATGGTTGGGTGATAAAATCACCTAAGCCTCTCTTCTATCCCATGATAGAAGATGGATTACACTCCAATGGCTTGGGGATTGGATTACATGTAGATGGGCTCATAGGTTCGATGATATGTTATTTTCTTATTTTTTATGTTATTGTACATTTATATCATGCGATGTACTCATAATTGTTTATGTTTGACATATAGGTTGACATAGTTTTCAACACAAGTTTGATGTGTTTATATATATTTCTTACCATTTTACGTATTAGTAGTATCGATATGTGGTCAACATTGTATTATCTTTGAATAAAATTTATTATGTACATCTTATAAAAATTGATGATGACATGATTCATCTTTGTAACTCGACTGAATGTTGTTGTAATTTTCTTTTCACTTTGATGAAATGAAAATGAGTTTTACATATATGTATTGTCAGAATTTGACTTTTTAACTCTACTTTAATTCTGCATGTGATGGTAATTTTCTTAAGTGGCATTTTTTAGAGAATTTTGGTTCTTACATGTGGTATCAGAGCTAGGTTTAACACTAGGACCTAAGGTCTTACTGATGCTAATGTTGCATTGTCTGCTCTTGGTAAGTGAGTAATCTATCACTATGTATTCTTGTAGAGGCAATAAGGTTGGAGGAAATAATGGTCCTTAGGATGAGCCTAAAAACCAAAGGCTGGATCAAATTGTGGCACTCCTCACTCAACAAGGACAATGTATGGATGATATAGAAACTACCATGAGAGGATGACATGTTGAGGAGGATAAGCGCAAGAAAGATATGCGGTAGCAGGAAGAAGAATAGAAGAAAAGAGAAGAGGACCAACTGCTTGAGGCTTAGAGAAAATTGGAGGAAGATTGAAGGAATGAGGAGCAGCAAAAGGAAGAAGTTTACCATAGGATGGCCAGATTAGTTCATGGTAGGGTCCAAATTGTACTAGATCTTAGTAAGGACCTTGAGAAGGTCACATCTCCTACCTTTAATGGTAAGACTTCAGGAGAAGAGGAAAAATCTTGGATAGATACCATGGAAAACTATTTTCATGTTCGTAATTTCACCAAAAAATCCAAAGCAGTATGGGCTACCTTTTAGTTGGTTGGTGAAGCAACAACATGGTGGGAAAATTTTATGGCTGAGAAGGTCACATCTCCTACCTTTAATGGTAAGACTTCAGGAGAAGAGGAAAAATCTTGGATAGATACCATGGAAAACTATTTTCATGTTCGTAATTTCACCAAAAAATCCAAAGCAGTATGGGCTACCTTTTAGTTGGTTGGTGAAGCAACAACATGGTGGGAAAATGTTATGGCTGAGAAGAAGTTACAACAAGGTGAGATATCATGGGAGGACTTCCTATAACTTTTTCGTAAGAGATGGTTGCCTTAGTTGTTTTATGACAAGAAAGTATCTGAGTTCTATAAGCTTATCTAGGGAGTGATGTTAGTCACACAGTATCATGAACAATTTTTCCATCTAGTTAAATACCTTACACCGTATCAAAATGATGACTTGTTTAGGATCACAAGTTTTTCATGGGGTTGCATCATGAAATCTATAATGAGGTATAAATGCATGAGCTGAAGTCTATGGACTATGCACTAAGGATGGCTCTAAAAAAAGAACAGAGATTGAAGGATTCAACTTGAGTAAAACCTTTCAATAACCAAACTTTCAAGAGGAAATTTTAAGGAAACAAGTAGTGGATTGGTCAACAGCAGATGAATAACATGAAGGGAAAGGGGAAAGAAGAATCACAAAAGAGATATAATAGGAATTTCCATGGACAAAATAGGGGTAGAGGTGGTAATAAAAATAGGAACAATAGTTGTAAAAATAAGAAGAACTAGAATAGGAATGATAAGTCAACAACTCAATTAGGACCTCGTGATGGTCGTTTTGTATGTGGGGGTGATCACTATGTAGCTAGATGTCCTCAAAGAACTGCATCCAGAAATGGACCGAAGGTTCAACACCAAATTCATGCAGCTGTGGACCTAGGCAAGCAAAGTTTTAGGAAACTCTTTTGTGTAATCACCTAGACTATTAACCCCCTTCTTAGCAATTTGGCTAGATTAATTAATCATTTTCCTAGACCAAAATGCTAAAATTCAATTAATTTGATTATAACCTATAGTTTGACTATACTATCCCAACTTCATTATTTGATTAAAAGAACATGTCCACTTTTAATTAAATAAAATATCCCATTCTTCTAACCCACTCAATGTGTAGACATAAAGTCCTTTTTCTATTTTACAAATTAAAAGAAAAGGCTTTATGTCTCACATGCAAAGTCAACTCCTTTCTTATTGGTTGACTTCCTCTTGCACATGGATCATTCCAAAGTCAACTTTCATCATTGATCCTTCTTTCCTTGATCTTGATCTTCACCATTCATATGTCTTTAAAAGAAAGAGCTCCCCCTTCTCAAAAGGATCCAAACTCTTGATTATTGTTATGCTGCAGGTTTATCGATCGACTTCTTAAGAGCTTGTGGAGAAATTCTATCCTCTTGTCTAAATTCTCTAATACCATGGCATTTTAGCTTAGATTCATGTAGTGTAGCTTCTATTTCTTGCAATCATCTAGATCACCTAGCTTACATAGTTTGAATTTGTAATACTCTCATTTTGCTTAATATAGTTGCATTTTACATTGCATGCTAGCTTAGTTCATATTTGCATTGCATTTAGAGAGTTCTCTTGGACATTGGCATTCTTTCTCTTGTCTCAAAGAACCTCCCATTGCATGGCTTACTAGCAAGGGTTGTGTCTCAAAGAATCAATTGAGAGCTATTTGCATTTCTCTAAACATCCCTTGCACTCCATGGATAGGGAGCTCTAGGCTGACATTCAAGCATTCCAATCAATGGAATACCTTAGATAGAAGGGTTTAGAGTGTGACACATTTATAGTATACACTTTACCGTTCACTAGTAAGCTTGATGTTTGTGAAGTTTCTATTTTGATTGATACTAGTGCTACATAGTCTTTTGTTGATCTTAGTGTAGTATCTAAGCTTCTAGTTAGAGCTGGTTATATGGCTAACCCTTGGTTAGTTGAGTATGGAAACCAAGCAAAGTGACAAGTAGATAAATGTCTATCTTGTAGTCAATTAGAACTTCCAATTTTTCACATGCAAGTCAATTTATATGTAGCTCCACTTGGGTCATATGATGTTATTCTTGCAATTAATTGAATCAATGAGCATAAGGCAATAATAAATTGTGAGGATAAGTTTTTAGAATGCTTGGATGACTTTGGGAATCAAGTAGTGGTGAACGGGGTTAAGAGGTTGATAGTATTATGGCATATTTCAGCTATGCATCTAAAGAAGGCTAATATAAAAGGATGTCGACTTTATGTTGTACATGTGAAGGATCATGAAGATCTTATACCTTCCCTAGATGTTTATCCAATATTACAAGAGTTTTGGAATGTCTTCCCTAAGGAATTACGTGAGCTACCTCCTAAAAGAGAGTTTGATTTCTCTATAGATATCAAGTCAGGTATGATCACCACTGAGATGTACAAGCTTAAGGTACAGTTGCAAGAAATTTTGCACAAAGGGTTTATATATCCAAGTGTGTCACTGTGGGGCACACCTATAATTTTTGTAAAGAATAAGGATGGTACCTTGAGCCTATTTATTGATTATAGGATGCTGAACAAGGTTACCATAAATAATAGATACCTGCTTCCATGAATAGATGATCTTTTTGATCAAATGAAGGGAGCTAAGGTGTTTTCAAAGATAGATCCATGATCTGGATATCATCAAATCTAGATCAAGGATGAAGGTATAGCCAAGATAACTTTTAGAACACGGTATGGGCACTATGAATTTGTGGTTTTCCCCTTTGGTCTTAAAATGCACCTACAACATTCATGAATTTGATGAATAGTGTGTTTTGAGACTATCTGAATAAGTTTGTTGAGACTTTCATTAATGATTTATTCAAAGACTATGGAGGAGCATGAGGAACACTTGCACATCATTTTGCAATGTCTCTATGACAAGAAGTTGTATGCAAAGCTAACCACTTGCACATTTTATCAAAAATATATTCACTATCTTGGTCACATCACCACCGCTAATGGAGTTTTAGTGGATCCTTCCAAAACTAGGGCTATTCTTGAATGATCGACTCCTCAGAATTTGAGTGAAATCTAGAGCTTCATGGATTTGGTAGGCTACTATCAGAAATGCATAGAGGGATTTTTGAAAATTTTAGCACCTATTACCTCACTATAGTAGAAAGGAAAGAGATGTGTGTGGTCTGATGAGTGTGAGATGGCTTTTCAATTATTGAAATAGAAGCTCACCTCTACTCCTATTCTAGTGATTCCTGATTCTAATGGGCATTTCACCATGATTAACAATGCTTCTGGTGATGGTTTAGGTGGATTTTTAATGCAAGAAGGTAGAGTAATAGCTTATGAGTCCCGTAAGCTAAAGCAACATGAGGTTAACTATGTGCCTCATGATCTTGAGTTGGCTGCCACTGTTTATGCCTTGCTGATGTGGAGATATTATCTGATTAGTAAACCTTTTCAGCTAAAAATGGATCACATGGGTTTGAGCTATAGCTTCACTCAACCAAATTTGAATGTCAAACTGAGGTGTTGGCTCAAATTCTTTAGTGAGTATGATTTTGGTATTGAGTACATAGAGGGTAAAGAGAACAAGGTAGTTGATGCTCTCAATAGGAAAAGGCATATCTCTGCTATATCTACTGAACATGACTAAGAGATCATGTTGCAGAGAACCTTGTAGGTGATGACCATTATGAGATGGTTAAAATAACATTTCACACTGATCCATTTGATCAACATTTTGATGGATACAGTTGTGACATAGAAGATCTTATGAGATATCAATGATGTATGTATATTCTTGACCATGCAGGGTTGGGAAAAATTATGATGGAGGAAATGCATAGTACTCCTTATTTAGGTCACCCTAGATTGACTACAAAGGTTGCAGCTATGAGGCTATTTTATTTTAAGCCAGGTTTGAAGCGTGACGTGACCACTTTTGTTGCCTAGTTTTAGAATGATAACAAGTTAAGGTTGAGCATATTCATCTAGTAGGATTGTTGTATCCTCATGATAGACCAGAATACAAATGGAAAGCTATTTCCATGGATTTTATTCAAGTTTTACCTATGACTAGGTGGAGAGATGATGTTATATTAGTTGTGGTTGATAAGTTGAATAAGGTTGTGCATTTTATACTTGGGAGTTTGAAGGATGGATCATTGGCTTTGGCCCAGAAGTTTGTGTTACATGGTGTCACCAAGACCATCATTTCTAATAGGGACACAAGAATGACATCAAGATTCTAGACGAACTTGAATGCTTCACTGGGGACTCAGTTAAATTTTAGCACTTCTTATCATCTACAAATTGATGGTTAGATAGAAAGGGTAAATCAAGTTGTAGAGGATTTACTTTATGTATATTGCATGGATCATCAATATAAATGGGAGGAATACCTTCCTTTGGTTGAGTTCACATATAATAACTCTTATCATGCATCTCTTGGAATGGTCCCTTTTGAGGTACTTTATGGACACAAATGCCACACACCTATTAGTTAAGATAGAGTGGAAGATTAAATTGTGATTGGTCCTGAGATGCTCCAAGAGATGGAAGAATAGATGGTTATGATTCATGCTTTCCTGAAGGAAGCTGTAGATAGGAAAAAGAGTTATGCAGATAAGAAACATACTTTTAGAAAGTTTCAGGTAGGGGACAATGTGTTTTTGTGTGTGCATCTACATAAGAGTTCAATCTCTTTTAGCAAGTCTTCTAAGCCTGTGCTGAGATATGTTGGACCGTTTGATGTTTTGGAGGTCATAAATCCTATGGCTTGTCAACTTGCTCTACCACCAGCTTTGGCCCATATCCATAATGTATTTCATGTTTGATTGTTGAAGCCATATCATCATAATGCATCTCATATTCTTGATTGGCGTACATTGCAATTTCAGGATCAGGGGATAGTGCAGGTACTACCTACCCACCTCATGGATGAGCACACTATTCGAGTGCGTAGCATAGATTTTTTGTAGTATAACATCCAATGGGACCATTTCTTTGTTGACAGTGTTATGTGGGAGGATGTTGATGATATGCATAAGTCCTTTCCATATATTTTTTACATAGAATAGTACTTTTATATGATGATCTAGTTTATTTCATGTTATAATGATCTTTTGGATTTGATTGGTCAATGTCTCTTCCTAGTAGGGAGGGATGTCATAAATCACTTTTCGACTTACTATTTTTTTAGGACTTTGTATGTGTTCGAATCTTTTGAATTAGACTACGTTTGACTATGTTATGACTCGACTAGAGTCAAATACATCACATATTTTGATTAGACCTTGTTAGTCATTTTATGTTCAATCTTATGAGTTAGCGACATGATAGTTAATGTTTTGTTTGTATTTACATGTTTATATCTTATGAGGGATGATGTAAATGATTGATTTTAAATTAAGTTCAGATTTTCATTTATAAGAATGATGAATGTTTACATTCATATTATTTAATTGTAAATGAGATTATGAATTTTGATAAGATTAAAGATACTATTTTATTTATCATGTTGATGATAATACTAACTCAATGGATGATGTTGAGTTTGTGAGTGTGTAGGTATTGGAGGTGGAAGAATGGTTGAGGTAGAGGAGTTTAGCTCCTTGGTACGGTTGGCATGGGATTGATTGTCTGTGTATGCACACATGCACTTAGTTATTTTATTTTGTACTAAATCTATTATCTTTCGCTTATAAAGTTAATCCAATTTATAAATTAATTTAAGAATAGAATAATAAATAAAAGTGTGAATTTGTTTATTTTATAATCTAGTCGATATATATATATATATGTATGTATGTATGTATGTATGTATGTATGTATGTGAAGTAAAAAGTACTCCATTTATTATTAGTAATTGATATTTTTTCAAATTTGAAATCTGTGGTCATGATTTAGATATAGATGAATTTAATAGAACTAAAAGTTTTAAACTCCATAAGCCAAGTAGGAGTTAAAATCCTTTATTGGTGGGCAGTGGAAATTTATGGTAAAGGACTTTCATTTATTAACCATTATGTTGGTTGCATAAAGGAAAGAGAAGTTGTTACAAAGGGGAGATGCATTTTTTTTGAAAGAGGAGGGAATCAAGCAAAAAGAAGGGGGAAAGGGAGTGAGGAGATTAGAGGGGGAATTCTGAAGGATTCTTTTTGGTAAGGTTTCAAAGAATAGTGGATTTATGGTGGATGGTACAAAGGCAACAACAATGAGTTAGGGAAAGAACAAACTGAATCGCAAAGGGGAAGGTTGCTTGCTGGAGTAGTGTTGCTAGGGAGTAGATAAGATTTTCAAATAGAAATAGTGTCCTAATTTCTCAGGTTCCTCTTTTTCCTTTTTTCTATTGGATTTATGTTGCAGTTTGATTTATAAGGAAAATATTTTAATTTTTTTTTAAAGGAGAATCTTTCTTTTGAATGTAAATATCTATTTATTGCTAGAATTAAATCTACAGTTGAAAATAGAAGAATGGTTATTATTTTGAATATTTTTATTTCTTTTCAAGTTTTGTAAGAAGGTCTGGAAAATGCCAAACAACCAATGAACTGATGAGTTCCAAATTGAAGCATTATATGACTCAAATCATAAATTAATCCTTCTATACTGATAGATTAGAGAGAAATGCCAATGGATTTCATGTTTAAATGCTATTGAACAGGGAAGATGGACCAGGCATTTCTTTTATCTCTGTGTTTACCAGCATACAAATTTGAGTAAATAGATATCGATATAGTGTTTGAACTAAGAGTTTGTTAATATAAAAGAATAAGTTTATAAATCTACAGCTTCGTCATCACATCTGAGGTGAGTGAGCCAATAGCTCAAAACAACACATTTGTTTTATTGCTTTGTTGAATTGCATAGACTAGTTTTTTTTTTTTTAGTGACTTTAAAAGCCGATACAAATCTTGGAAGCACTTTCCTTTGGTTCAATTAAATTAGAAAAAAATTGATTATGCTAATAAGAACAACTTTTCATAGCATTCTAAATGCACACAATTATTGATATCAAAATGAAACATTTTTGTGTTCAGTGGTGATTTTTCTGTCTGTAGTTAAGTTGATAGAATGATTAAAAAATATGTTGCATCTTATTTTTGGGTTATTCCACACAAATTTAGTTTATTTTTAATCTATTTTTCTATTGGTTGTAATAATGACTTACATGAATAGAATGTTCAAGTAGGAAATCTATGATATCTTATTATATCAATGCCTTATAAATTTTGTTTAGACCTCATAGTGGGAAATCATTGGAGTGAAGTCCACTGATTTGATTTTTTAGTTTTAATTTATTGGTTGTCTACCTTCATTTAGGTAATGTTTAGGAATTAGCAAACCTTTGTTTGAAAATGCCTATACGTGTTGACAATTTAACAACAGTTCTAACTATAAACCATGATTTAGAATCATTACTATAACATTTACTTCACTTAAAATAATAACACCTTTTCTTCTTTTTCCATTAACAGTAGAATGGAAAGTATAAAATATAACTTCTTGTTTTACCCATTCCTGACATCGTAAGAAACATTAAATTTATTTTATGTGATCATAGGTTTGGATTTTAAATTTTTTTTTATAAGTGATTAAATTTTAAGTAAATTTTAGATTTGTTAATTTTAACTCTCCCCCAATGATCTAGTAGATTATATATATATAATTCTTTTAGTTGATGTATATTTATGTTTCAAAAGTTTCCTCATGAGTTAGATGTTTATTGGTTTATATAAATTTGTATTGAGAAGTAAAATTTGACTCTTAGGAAGGGTAGCAAATGTGGGCATAAAGGGGATGGCAGATCTAATAGGAAAACTTATGATGTTTTTCCTAAAATATTACCTACCATTCTTTTGCATTTTTTCTGGTTATGATGCTTGGCCAAGCTCGATAAAATAATCATGCATATGTTTGAAATGCAAGGTTTTAATTATTTGTTTTCCTTCTTCCACATCCTTGTGTATGTTTCTACTAGACATATGTGTAAGTATATTAGATTACAAGGCTACACTAGATCCTTCTGATCCAATTGTGCCAAGTTGCTAGCCTTCTCATGCTATGTTTGGGTAGTTCTTCTTAATTGAAGAACCTTAGGGAGCTAACCACTCCATGGTTGGGCAGTAAAAATGCTTGAGCCACTCTTCCATCCCACGATAGGAAATGGAATACACTCTGATGGATCGGGGATTGGATTACATGCAAATGGGCTCATAGGTCTGATGACATGTTATTTTCTTGTGTTTAATGTTATTGTACATTTATATCATGTGATGTACTCATAAATGTTTATGTTTGATGTGCAAGTCGACATAGTTTTCAACACAAGTTTAATGTGTTTATATATATTTCTCAGTATTTTGTGTATTAGTAGTACTGACACATGGTAAACATTGTATTATCTTTGAGTGACATTTATTATATACATCTTATAAGAGTTGATGAAGACATGATTCATGTTTGTAACTTGACTGAATGTCACTATAATTGTTGTTTTTTCCACTTTAATGAAATGAAAATTAGTTTTACATATGTGTTGATGACATTTGACTTTTCAACTCTACTTTAATTCTACATATGTTGGTAATTTTCTTAAGTGGCATTGTTGAGAGAGTTTCAGTTCTTACATTCCTACTTTTATTTGTCATTATGGTGGAGCCATGAGGAAGGTCTATTACAAAGGCTATTGATCAAGGTGAGGTAAAAGGTATAAAAAAGGTGAGTTGGAACCAACTACACATCAATACTTCTTAGACAATAGAATGTTATATGGAAAGGCTATATTTTTATAAGCTAAAATTATAAAGATTAACCTTGAGACCTACGTAGAGGCCTTAGGATGATACATTAATAAGGATAAATTAGATATATTCTTCTTTAACCCTAGTGCACAAGTGAAATATGAGAATTACAATATTTTGTATTTTAGGAAAGGGGTCCTTCCTAGTAAGTATCTAAGGGTTCCTTTAGATAAAGATCTAGAAGTAACAATCTTTGGAATAGTGTCTTGAGAAAGGTAGATAAGAAGATGGAATCATCAAAAGGAAAAATGGCTCTCCTTGACTAACAAGTTAACTATACTAAAATTAGAATTTTCCACCCTTCCTATTTAGCAAGTGTTCTATTTTAAAATTCCATTGGGAGTGAGAAATAAGCTCATTAAAAAGTTTAGGAAATTATTTAGCAGGGTTCAACATATCCCTTATTTCTTGGGACAAGTTATGTAAGTCTAAACATAAGGGAGAGTCAACGTTAAAATATTAAATATCAAAATTTTTCTTTAGGTGTGAAACTTGTTTGGAGAATTTTTAAATACCCAAACCTTAAATGGGATAAACTCCTTAGATATAAGTATCTTGAAGTTGATGCTACCTTAGCATTTTTATGAATACTAATCCTCCCAATAGATCAAGAATTTTCTATTGGATTGTGGTTTTAGACGTGTATTCTATGTCAAAAAGAGGGAAATGATTAATCTTCTACTCCTAAATGGTGAATTCTCTAGCAAATATTTGTGTATGGTACAATTGAGGTTTAAATTAACTTGTTATTAACACCAAATTTGAACTCATGTATTACCTCAATTTGTACCTAAAATTGTCAATATGGGGTCATAGACTAATGAAAGTTATAGTGGTTATTTTCTCAAGTGATGAAGATAGAAAGCCAAGTGTTGATGAATGCATCTATGAAAATAAACCTACAACAAGGAAAACATTCCAAACATAGGAATTGTCACTTCTTAGCAACTAGAACTACACAATATCGAACAAAACAAATAATTTATTATAAGAAAATAAAACATCTCACCAGATTAGCAATTCTAAAATAAAACATTAATCAACTTTTCAAAACTCAGCTCAAATCTAAAATATATTATCAAACTAACCTAATAAAATTTAGATTTCACGACAATTAAAGTAAATTAGATCTAACTTATTAAAATAAAATAAAATCTCACAATTATTTAAATACATTACAACTATCTTATTAAAATAAAATAAAAATAATTGAAAGCACACAAATCTTAAAATAAAATCAAACTAACATTATCAAACTAATTAAAATAACACAAATATAAATTAAAGCTATTTTAATAAATAAATTTAAACTATACTAAAATACATAAAATAAGATATCATTGAGCTTCCCAGGGAGTGGGTCCTTGCTCCTGATTGTAGATCAAATGAAATCCTTCTTTACAGAGGAACGATCATGTAAATAAATAATTTATTTATCAGAGTAGTACATATGTTTCTCTCTATGATATTGTCTTTAGATAATGAAAATGAATATAACAAATCCTCAACTATTTCCTATTTAAGGATTTTAATTTTTGGCACTTTTTCCAATTATTCTTTCTTCCACCAATAGTATATTTTTGCAGCCCTATTTTGTAGCATGTGATTATATTCTCTTGTCACTTCTTTTAGAATTATTTGTTGTTTATGAGTTGGAATAAAACAAGTGAGAAATATATGAATTTGTTGTGCCATAAGGGTCTGTTGGCAGTGGGAATATGAGTGGAATAGGTGTAAATTCTTAAAATTTTGAATTCTCCATTTGGATGCAACAAATCGGATTTGGGACTAAGAATATAATAGGAATATGTATTCCAATTTTGGCCCAATAATGAGCATTTGCAATTCCACCTAAATAGGTGGAATTGGAATACGTATTCCTATTCCAGTTTTATTTATTTTTAAAAAATAAAATTTTGGGTTTGTGAATTCCCCATCAAATTTTGGCTGAACCAAACAAAGAATAGGTATGTGTATCCCTATTTTCTATTCTAGAATAACTATTCCAAAATAACAATTCCTATTCCCATATTTGTATTCCTATAGCCAAACAAACCCTAAAAGTAGCCATTCTTTTGGCCTGGGTACAACATGATTTTATTAGTTGCAAAAAATGATAATTCATACTATTTTATGTCATATGAGTAAAAAAATAAATTATTTATTGTTAAAACAAATATAGTTAATATTTAGCAAAATAAATAATTAATAGTCTCAATTATTTGTATTCATGAGATGTAGGAATTTTGTTTACTCCTTCTCCATAGCATGTTGTATATTATTTTCCAAAGCTAAAGTAATATAGGTAGAGACTTATGTTTTCACCTCATTTTTTACAATTTGTTTGAGTGCATTATTAAAATATTAAGCTATATTTGTAATGTTGTGTAATTTATTATTTTTAGTTTTTATTTCGTAAAGACTATTTCTTGCTTTTTATTAGCCAGTGATATTTTTGCTAGTGTTTTTTTTTTTTTTTCATTTTTTCTTTTAAAATATTTAAAATATTCCTACGTTACACTTTATATATTCTCTAAGGTTGATATGAAAATTAAAGAAGGATTGTTTTTCTAATACAAATATGAAATTTTACTTTTTTTATAACATTTGATTTTAATATTTATACAATTTAACATACAACCATATTGACATGTATATCTATTATAAACCATAATAAAATTACACTTTAGAAAATCAACATTTTATTTAATTATAAAGTATTTATTAAATATATATCTAAACTTTAAATTTTATATGCAATAATTATGTAAAATTTATTGATAGAAAAATTCAAAAATATAAAATACAATAAACATTTTATCAAAGTCATAAGAGTGTTTTTCATTTCAATCTTAATTTATAATTGCATTAGGTGGGACTCTAGTTGTATCACAACTCTTATTAGTAAATGCAATCAATAAGTAATTCTATATTTTATCTAAAAATTGGGTAAAAGCACATATCCATGTCACCTTTTTAGGACCTCTAAACCTATTATTGTCAAATCTCGTTTCTCTATCAAAACTCAACTTTTTTCAAAAATTAAAAATATCCTTTTATAGATCTCAGAGTCAATATCATCATGACATAAATTTCATAGTGTTTTGATTAGTTATAATATGTTGTAATTTTAAAATATTATGAGTAGGTATTTTAACATTTTAGAAGATGCTCCCTCAAAAAATGAAAAAAATAATAAATCATATAATAAAAAAATTATATTTATATTTGTCCCTAGAGGAGAGATTCTTCTTCAAAAATATGTAATTATTTTCAAAAATGTGTAGACTTGATAGGGAAGTTTTGACGGGAGGAAAAATCTGTTGATTTCTAATAAGGTCAACCTTGAGCACTTATGACAAATAAAATATACATCAAAAGCTAATATTTCTTTTTTTGTTCCCCAGCTACACATGGCACCTATAGCATATTTTCAAATTAGAGTAAAAAAGATGACTTTTCATATACTTGTTTGATGGGAACTACACCCTATATTTTTTGCAGTTTAAAAAGGACTTCAATTTATTTTTTTTATTTTTTTAAATATTACTAAAAAAATATAAAGAAATTATAGGCATAAGACACATCCAATCTTACACATTTCATTAGTTTATATCATCTTCAAATTGTAAAGGAAAATACCAATTTTATGTCATTAAAGTTTAACAGTTTGCATTATGGTATCCTTTTCTTTTATAAAATGTGACATGGGTTTGTGCTTTTACCCAACTATATTAAATACCACTTACACATATTCAATCACATGCAACATAACATAGAAAAATGGTAGGACATGGAATGGAAATAGAATGTAAAAATGAGTATGAAGGTTCGTGAAAGAGGATGAATATGAAATAAAATAGAGCATAATTTGGTGTCATCAATTTATACTGGCCCTTTTAAATGGAAAATGATTCCCCCAGAAAATGTGAACTTAAAATTTATTTTTAGTTGGCCAACATTTAGAAAGATAGAAGTATACAACAACCTTTGGATTTGATCCCCCTCTTTCCTAAAATGGGAATTATGGAAGGAAATGAATGTGATGATTTTCAAAGATAGAGAGTTGAGTTATACCCATTTGATTGATAAAGTTGAAGAAAATATAGTGGAAGTAGTAAATAGTAGAATGGTGGGCAAGACAAGTAAAAAATTCTCCAATTGGAAAGACAAGACTAGGAATAAGTTGTTAGAGTAATAAGATATTGCCTTATTAATTAAATCATTAAAAATAATAATTAATTCTTTTATTAATTATTATCATGCAACTTAGGTTTTACCCTATTAGGGTTTTGATCTCCTTTATAAGGACGATCTCTCTTTGTAATTTATTCATTCACTTTTGATAATAGCAATCTTTCTTTTTGCTCATCAAGAATGTCTCATCTATAAGTCTATGAATTCCAACCTCCATAGTTTTTTTCTTTTCTCTTTCTGTGACAGGTGTTTTGTATGTAGGTGATTTTTGGGAGCTACGACATTGATCTTTCATCAACATGATATCAGAGCTTCAGATTTTCATGCCCCTATTCTATTTATGAGAAGTTTGTCTTGAGTTTAAGATATGTGTTTTTTGTTTAGAGGGTTTCATTTTTTAGAGTTTTTTTTTTTTTGTATTGAATCTAAGGGGTCACCATTTTCGGTGCACTTTGAGCCCAAACAGATATCATCGTTGAGCTTAGAGCGCCCTAAAACCCCTATTTTCATATAAAATTTGTCCAATTTGGACACAGTCAAAATTTGAGGCTAAAAATTTTGCTCCTAGATGGACATGTTTGCCGAGGCAATGATTTTCTAATTTTTTGGCATTTTTCTCGAGGCAATGGTTTTCAAATTTTCTAGCATGCAAATTGAGTTTTTTGTTCAAAAATCATGGTTTTTGCTACATTTCTCGAGGTGGAATTTTTTTGTATTTTACACGTAAATCTAGATTTTTTTAAAGTAGAATTTTGGCACATTTCTCAAGGTGGTGATTTTGTAATTTTTAGCACAAAAATAGAGATCTTTCGCACAAAAATTAAGATTTTGTGGCACACAAATCGAGACAATTTTAGTATAGAACTAGCACACTTCTCGAGGTAATTTATGGTACTGGTAGACATATTTCAAGACATTTTGGCATGGATCTCGAGGTGGTAGATTTTTTAAATTTTTCTAGCACTTTTTTTTACCTACATCTGGTTTTTTGGCCATAACTTGCTCATTCAGATTCTATTTTTCAATCCGAAAGAAGCACTGAAAAGCTAATTTTGAGCCTGTCATGATGGTGCAGTTTATTTGGATTTTTTATGCCATTTTGTGGCCTCTTTTGGCTATCAAAGTCAGAATTTCTATTTTGCACTCCTAGAGACATATTCTTGAGACATTCTATTTTCCAAATTCTGTTCCAGGCACATACCATTCAATTTTTTTCTTTTCAACATTATGATGGATATCTTGGTTGTTTCAAGTCTAGGGATCGATTTTGTTATTTCAGATAATTTTTTATGGGTTATACTATCTATTGTATTAGCCTTATGTCTCTTTTGATCTTTGTTGACATTCTTTTGTAGTATTTTTGCAAACACACTGAGATAAAGTGCCACTCTATTGCATTGCATTTCAAGTGAGTGCTCCTTTCACAATATTAACCTCATGATATGTCGGTGGCATGTGCTAGTATAGGTGTTTGTACTTCTTTTGCACTCTCAATGTTCCTAGTCCTTCTTTCTGCATGAGATATTGCATTCAACTTCAGTATTCATGTCTTACTTCTTAGCATTAGAGGGGGTTTATGTTGGTTCTATTTCTTTCTTGGTTTAATGGAGTGAGCTATGTATTTAGTATTTGATCCTATGTACAAGGAAATTGCAGTGGTTGGATATCTATGCATTTCAATGAGATGGATCATTTATCATGTAGACATTCTTTCATTCCTATTTTTGGAGGCCATGAAGATACCTTCCATCTTTGATTGATCAGCTCTTTAGACTTAGACTTCTCTACTTGGTCATGTTCTATATAATGGAGGTTCTTTAGATCAATAGTTTGGCATTGTTTGTAGCCTCATGCTTCAGTGGTGTTCTTCATGATCATCTTTTGTTTCTATCTTCTAAAACATTCTTTCCATCTCTTTTTGGAGTAGGGTTTTTCTCATGTGATTTTCTCTATTTCTCCTCTTACAAAGATTTGGTTGTGCTTGGGTATCTCATTAGGCCTTGTTGTCGGGACCTAATTTGCTTTCAGCAGTAGTTTCTAGGTTAAGTTTTTAGCTACTCAAGTTTATGTTAAGGGGGGGTGCTAGAGTAATAAGATATTACCTTATTAATTAAATCATTTTGATTTAATTAGTAAGTCACTTATTATCTCTATTTTACTTGAGCTAAACTTTAGGCATATAATAATTAATTCTTTTTATTAATTATTATCATGCAACCTAGGTTTTACCCTATTAGGTTTTTTATCCCCTTTATAAGGATGATCTCTCTTTGTAAATTATTCATTCACTTTAGATAGTAGCAATCTTTCTTTTTGCTCATCAAGAATGTCTTATCTATGGATCTGGGAATTTCAACCTCCATAGTTTTTTACTTTTATCTTTCTGTGACAGGTGTTTGCATGTAGGTGATTCTTGGGAGCTATAGGGTTGATCTTTCATCAACTTCAACATAAGTGGAAAGGCTTGAAGATATCTATCTTCATCAGTAAGAAAAACAAGTTCTCAAGAAAATTGAAGAATGATTGTAGATGGAAACTTTTGAAGGAGAGGTGGTTTAAACTAAATTTTAATGGTGCTTTAAGAGAAAATACAAAGATAGTTGATATACTTCACGATAAAAATGGGGAATTAGATGTAGCACTCATTAATCCCATATGTATCACTTCTAGTAATATAATGAAATTTACTACTTTATTACAAGATTTGAGATTGTGTTGGAAACTAGACAAAGAAAGGGTATGAATTGAGGGAGATTCAACCTTAGTTATCAATGCATTGAGGAAAGGATAAACTACAATTTGGAATCTTAATGGTCTTTCTTTACAGAGTATAGAATTAATTATATTATTAAAACATGTTACTAATAATCACACATATCAAGAGGTCAATGTAGTAGTGGATAATTTATCTTAGGAAATGATAGAGATACAATGGGTATTAGGTGATCTTAGATTGGATTCCAGATATAGGTGAGTAGGAGTATAATTACTTAGTTAAAGTTTTAGTAAGACCTCTTAGTTAGTAGGATATTATTTTTGTGTTCTCCTTATAGGAAGGAATAGCCTAGTTTTAAGGACCTTAATTAGTTTCATTATTAAGAAATCAACCTTGTTCACCATGTTGTTTTATAATGACTATGTTGATTACCGTGTACTACAAAACCCTTATCTTTTTGATGGCCAATGTGTCATTTCATTATCGTCATCTATTATGAACTATAGGAGGTAATGTGGTGACAACTAGAGTGGATAATATAGCATGCAAGTTGTTGGAAGTCTAATGGGAAAGTGGGGTACTGAGAGGGGAGGTGCATTAGGATCTATAAAATGTTTATTCTTTAACACAAATGTCAAATTTGATAACTTCACCTCTAATCCTTATCGCAATAATATCGTTAATCACATAAACATTTACTACTATGATGTAATAGATCTAACAACTAATTACATCCATCAAACATGTAAGAAAATTATCAACACAAAATGAAAAGATTTTGGTTACCCAAAAACCCTCCAATGTGAAGGTAAAACTAGGGTTGGGATGGCACCCATAAATATTCATTACTTGCAGCAATAAATTTTGTCTATAAGGGCTACAAATTTGATCACTTATGATGATCTACCCTATGAGGGGTCTTCCCTATTAAGAACTTACAAGACTTATACAGTATACCTTGATTAAAGGATTTAAACTTACAACTAATTAAGCACTCTATTAGGAGATTTCCAATGGTTTGTTAGGATCATTTTGTTAAGAGATTTACCCTAATTACACTTGCTAGAATGAATCAATACTTAGTCCTTCAATTTACACTTAATATGTTGATTACAAATCTTCTCTTTCCAATCTTTGATCCTCTCATTCATCTGATAAATATTTACTCTACTCTTCATTGCCTCTGAATTACTCGATCACTCTGTTTGATTCACCCTCAAGATTTTCCTCTCACACCCAAAGTTCTGACCTATTTGCACACATTTCAAAATAGGGTTTGGATTCTTCTATTATATCCAATTGTGGAAGTTTCTAAATCAAGATCAATGATCTAGATCCTTCACTTTTTCCACTTATACTTTCCATTTTTCAAATTGGTTAATCACCATGCATAGGGATTAATAATCCTCAACAAAATGCATAATCAACTTTGTGATTTACTCCTTGATCATTAAATCATGCATTCAAGTATGGTAGCACAAAGAGATTTTCTTGTAGTTTTCCTAATCTACCTTGGGAAAATATCAATCTATTATAAAGAATGGGACTTCAACTTGTGTCTATGTTCAAAGAATATCCAATAGATTATAAATATAATTGTAACCTTTCCATCTAATCTTGAATGTCCTTTGTAAACTATGGTACATCACATAATGTCTTTTACAAGGTATGGATATCCTTTACAACTTCTAAAATATTTACAAGTTTAGAAATTTCAAACTACCTTATTGCAACTTCAATTGACACTTTCTCCAAAAAAAATCTAACTTTTTCTTAGACTACCACATTAACTTCTCATTTCCCTCTATATCATCCTTATTAAATTTTTCTACAATATAAAATAATTGATCCATTATAGGAGCTTTCTCATCAATATTTTTAATATCATAAGCATCAAAAAAGATATCTTTAATCTCATGCAATACCTATTTCTATTGATGCTCCCTTCTTAGTTCTTCATGTTGTGTCTTTTTTACCAACAATTCTTATAATGTGATCATCTAGTCACAAGTTATGTTATTTGTGTCCTAGTTAGGAATCACATTAACTTCATCAAGTTTCATTAGCCTCCCAGGTGATCTAATCTTCTTCTTCAACACCTTCTTCTTCTTTGACTCTAGTGTGCTGGTACTCAAAAAGGCTAGTTGTAAAGTGTGTGATTAGACATCCACACTCAGTCTCCTAGGCTCTCTAGCTCCACTCATGTCAATGCTAACTGAAGCCAACTCCTTCTGAGTTATAGTCAATTGTTTCTCAAGTGTGACATCTTTCAAAGCTTTAGTCTATGTAGAAGACTCTACACTCACTCTTTGAACTATCATAGGAGTGAACTCTACCTCATTCATCTCTTGTCTTTGTTCCTTGGTTCTCGTAGAACTTGGTTGCATTGTCTCCTTTATTCGCTTAATAAGAGGTCCTGAGGCTAGTGGTGTGACTTTACCTATAGTACATTGTTCTACTTGAGTGTTCTAGCTCTTTTCTTTCTCATTATCTTCTTTAATGTCACACTATTTGGTTTTCTCTTCCTTATTAGGCTCTTCTGCTCATTTCTCTTCAATAGTCAACACACTCTACTACTCGTCATATATAATAATAATATTTTTTAGTAATTATGCATTGTAATTAATAGTAACTATAGGTACATCATTTATAGTCACAGTTACCTATTGACTCTGATCTTTCTCACAAATCTATTGATATTCCTTGATTTGTACAAGTATTGGATTGGGGTTAATAAATAATTTTGGTGTAGGCAACTGAGGAGAGTCTCACTCAATTGTTGTTTGGCCAAAACACATGTATCTTGAGGATCATCTCAACACATCCTCAACAGTGATAGTTCTTATTTCTTGCTCTTTTGTACCTTCTTTTGAATGGCCTTAGCTAGAGTGTCTGTACCAATATACATGTCCTCTTGAATATCAAGTTCTACTTGTTAAATTTTTTTCTCCTTATCAACATCATCCTTATCTGGTATCAATCCAAACATTCTTTTCCATATCATTTTACTTTTCTCCACAATATCATCGATCTTTCTCTTTAAAACTTGAAATTCTTATGTCTTTGTTGGATAATGTTGTCCTTGATGTCACACAAATGTCATATCTTTCATTAGTCTCAAGATCACCAAGCTTAGACAGTCTATTATGCAATCTATAGTGCCAATCGAGCTCACTCGATTATTAAAGGAATCATGGAGAAGACACTGTTCACCGAGCTTCACTCGGTCATCAAAGAAATCATGAAGAAGTCAGTATTAACCGAGCTTCACTTGGTCTCCAAAGTGTAGTTTCCACCGAGCTCACTCGGTCATCAAAGAAATCATGAAGAAGTCAGTATTAACTGAGCTTCACTCGGTCTCCAAAGCGTAGTTTCCACCAAGCTCACTCGGTCATCAAAGAAATCATAAAGAAGTCAATATTAATCGAGCTTCACTCGGTCTCCAAAGGATGGTTTCCACCGAGCTCACTCGGTTATCTCAGGAAACTCAGTACTTACCGAGTTCTCCCGACGACTGAAGGATTGTCATGAAGTTCGCTGTATACACCGAGCTCAGTCGGTTAACACAGGAATTATTTTTTGAACAAAGTTTACTGTGCAGGGTCAGCCAGTATAGGGATTTTCAAATTAATTACTTCTAGCCGACTGTTGTAATTGTTTGATTAGTCAGTGATTTGAGCTGACTTAGATAATCTGAAAGGTATATATGGTCATTCCAGTTATGAATTAAAAGAATGTGAGATTGTGAAAAAGAAGTTATGAATGCGAATTATAGTATGAAATGATAAGGTGAATGTTAAGCAAAGTCTGATGAAGGATCAGATGTGTTGAAGGAGCTATAAAGTTGCATTTGATCAGTGAGGATCCAGCCAAGCATAACAAAAATCTGTAATCAGCAAAGATAAGTTGTACCTTATGTCAGGTCATTTCATTGTTGCTTTCTAACCATTGTAATAGTGAATTCAAAATCTCTTAATAGAGTTGGTTTAACAACCATTCAATAAATCCTCTAACAAGGTGACAGTTCAGTTGAATTGTTCTAAAGACCTCTAGCAAGGCCACTCCTAATAGGATGATTAAATCCTTTAACAGGGTCACACCTAACAGTGTGTTTTTGTAACTTTTAACAGGGTTGGCTCCTAACAGGGCTCACTTCAGAAGAGTGAAAAACAATATCTAGTTACATTGGTGGTTTTTCCCATATTGGGTTTCCACGTTAAATTTGGTGTCTCTTGTGTTCTTAATTGCTAAATTACTTTGTGCATGATAACATATCAGTTCTTAATATTTGTCATTTGCTGCATTATCAAGTTTCAGCATTTTATATTAATTAGATCAAGGGGATATTCAGACATCTTAGTGTAAAATTTTTTGAGTAACTGATTCACCCCCCTCCCCCTCTCAGTTACTCTATTCTCATTTCCAATAATTGGTATCAGAGCATTTGGTGCTTGCAAGAAGAGATTTCAAGGATCTAAGCCAAAGATCAAGATGTCTTACAAAAGAGAAATTCCAAAACTCAACAGAGATAACTTCTCTGCATGGCAAAGACTGATGAGACTTCATCTAGCTCCTGTTGGTGATACTGGACTAAAATACCTTGAAGAAAAATATGAAGAACCTCCTGGCACATTGTCTGTCAATGACATTGCTAAAAAGAAGACTCACAACAATATGATGATAGACATAGCATCCGCTCTCAGTTATGAATAATTTGATGACATTAAGGACTACAAAACTATCTTTGAGATGTGGAACAAGCTAAAAGAGATCTATGGAGGAGATGATAATGTGAGAAGAGCAAAAGAAGAAAGTCTAAGAGGACAATTTGATCAAATGAGGATGAGAGAGGATGAAAATATTGCAAAGTATGTTGAAAGAGTTAAAGCATGTGTGAGTGCAATCAGAGCATCTAGAGGTGATATCAAAGGAGAAACAGTTATAAGCAAAGTTCTCAGAACCTTGCTTCCCGTGTATGCAATCAGAGTTTCTGCAATTCAAGAAAGAAGGTGTGAAGCAAATCATCAGATAAATCTTGAGGCCATAGTCGAAAGACTAACTGCATTTGAACTAGATAACTTTGACAACTATGTTCTAGCCTCCAAGAACATTGAATCAACATTTCAAGCCAAGCTCTCACTCAAGGAGAAAAACAAAAAGGAGAAGGAATCTCAGTCAGAAAGTGAAAATGAATCAAGCTAAAGTTCAGACAGTGACCTCGAAGTGATTGAAGCTCTGCTAGCAAAGAAATATTCTAGAGGCAGAGGAAAATACAAAGGTGAAGTTCCTCTAATCTATTTTTCTTGTGAAGAAATTGGTCATATTGTAGCAAGGTGTCCAAACAAGCAAAACCATGATGAAAATAAATGGAATGGCAAGAAAGACTTCAAATCATCCAAGAACAAAGGTAAGAAATCATGCTTCATGGCTAAAAATTCTAAAGATTCTGATAATAGTGAGGATGAAATTGTTTATATTACTGTTAAAGATGATTCTGATAGTGATGAAGAAGATAAAATGGCACTTGTTTCTCATATAAGTAAGAATGATACATGGATTATAGATAGTGGTTGCTCACATCATATGACTAGTGATAAAACTAAGTTTGATCAGTTTGAAGACTATGATAGTGGCAATGTAAGGTTTGGTAATAATGAACCTTGTTTCATAAAAGGAAGAGGAAAAATTTGTCTAACCAAAGAACTTGTATGTAATAATGCTTATTGGGTTGAAGGTCTTAAACATAATTTGCTAAGTGTGGCATAGTTACTCAATACTGGATTCAAGGTGGAATTCATGCATGGAAAGGCAAGACTGTTGAATGAGCAAGGAAAGCTGATAAGATCTAGCACCCAAACTAAAGGTAACTTGTTTTATCTAGAACTTGGTGAATGCTCATGTTTTATTGCTCAAATTGAAGAAAGTTGGTTATGGCATAAAAGATTGTGTCATGTCAATTTTGATAATCTGGTAAAAATAAGAAAATTCAAGAAAGTGAGAGGCATTCCTAACATTAAGAAACCTGAGGTTGGACTATGCAAGAATTGTTAGATTGGTAAAATGGGAAAGACTAGTTTTAAAAGTAAGAACTATCAGTCTGAAGATATATTAGAAATTGTGCATACTGATTTATGTGGACCCATTGGAATAGAAAGCTATACTGGAGAAAAGTTTTTTATTCTTTTTGTTGATGACTACTCAAGAATGATGACTGTCATGTATCTAAGGAATAAATAAGAAGCATTTGAAAAATTCAAATGGTATTTAGCAAGAGTAGAAAAAGAAACAGGAAAAAGACTAAAATGCTTAAGGTCAGATAGAGGTGGTGAATTCATCTCACATGAATTCAACAACTTCTGCATTGAAAAAGGTATTAAAAGATAGGTCTCAGCACCAAAAACTCTTGAACAAAATGGAATAGCTGAAAGAAGAAACAGATCCATCATGGATTGTGCAAGAACCCTGATGATAGAAAATAAGGTTTCTATCAAATACTGAAAGGAAGCCATCAGCACTGTAGTTCATACCTTAAACTGAGTACAGTTGAAGAAGGACTCATTCAAAACTCCCTATGAATTATGGTATGGCTACAAACCCAATGTAAGTTATCTAAAAGTATTTGGAAGCAAATGTTATATTTTGAAAGAATCTAGAAAAGGAAAATTTGATGTAAAAAGTGATGAAGGAATATTTTAGGATATTCTTGCAAAAGCAAAGCATATAGATGTTTAAATCTATCCACTCACAAAGTTATAAAAAGTGCACATGTGAAAGTTGATGAGTTTGCAGACAAATCTGAAAAAGAAAACAAAAAGGTACCTGAAGATTACAAAAGATTTGTTTACATTGAACCAGATACTATACCAAGCATACCGTTCACTCAAGAATCCTCAACTCCTGAGTCATCAGTAATCGAGTTACAAAAAGTTCAAACCGAGCCAAAACAACATTCAGACATTACCGAGCAAGTACTTATCTACCGAGTCTGAAGCGCTTGAGCCAATTCTTACCGAACTAGAATAGCTTGAACATGAAATTGAAGCACAAGGAGATAGCAATGAAACTCATTCAAGAGACAAAGAACCTATATTAGCTAAATATGTCAGAAGACATCATGCACTAGATCAAATCATTGGAGACAAGTCTGAAGGAACTTTGACAAGAAGCAAGCTGAAAAATACTTGTTTACTTGCTGATTTTGAACCTAGAAGCATTAAAGATGCATTGACAAATGATAGTTGGATTGAGGCAATGAACGAGGAAATAGAACAGATAGAGAAGAACAAGATATGGACTTAGTACCCAGGCCTAAAAATAAGAATGTAATTGAAACCAAGTGGGTATTCAGAAACAAGTTGACTGAAGATGGTAAAGTATCCAGAAACAAAGCCAGATTGGTATGCAAAGGATACTCTCAAGAAGAAGGCATAGATTATGGAGAAACCTTTGCTCCTATTGCAAGATTGGAAGGAGTCATAACCTTACTTGCATATGCTGCTCACAAAGGATTCAGAGTTTATCAGATGGATGTCAAGTCAGCATTCCTTAATGGAATATTGGATGAAGAGGTTTACATTGAACAACCTGAAGGTTTTGTTGATCCAGATAAAAAGGACATGGTCTACAAATTACACAAGGCACTGTATGGTCTGAAATAAGCCCCTAGAGCATGATATGAAAGATTGCATAACTATCTTATTCAGATTGGTTTTCAAAGAACTAATGATAATAGTAGTTTGTATATAAAGGAAGGACCAGATAATAAGATTGTCTTGGCAGAAATATTTGTAGATGATACTGTTTTCACAGGGCATGATGATCTTTGCAAAGAATTTTCAGAACAAATGAACAAGGAATTTGAAATGTCTATGTTTGGTGAAATAAAATTCTTTGTTGGTCTTCAAATTCAACAAAATAAGAATGGCATCTACATCACTCAATCCAAATACATCAAGGAGATATTGAAAAAGTTTGGTATGGAGGACTGTAAACCTGTTGGAACTCCTATGTGCACTGGATTGAAACTTATCAAACATTGTATAGATCTATGATTGGAAAATTGCAATATGTAGTTCATACTAGGCCAGATATTGCCCTTGCAGTTGGTATTGTTGCAAGATTTTTGGCAAAGCCAAGAGAAACTCATCTGATGGCAATCAAAAGAATAATGAGATATTTGAAAGGAACTGAAGATTATGGCTTATGGTACAAATTTGGAGGTAATTTGGATTTGAAAGTGTTTACTGATGCTAATTGGGCAAGAAACCTTGATGACAGAAAAAGCACAAGTGGAGGAGCATTCTTTCTTGGAAAAAGATTGGTTTCTTGGACAAGCAAAAAGCATAATTCTACATCCCAATCTACAACAAAGTCAGAATATGTTGTTGCAGCAGTAAACTGTTCAAATATTGTTTGGTTTAAGCAATTATTACAAGGAATGAAGATGGAGATCAAAGAACCAGTTGTCATGTTCTGTGACAATACTAGTGCAATCAACATATCTAAGAATCCAGTGATGCATTCCAAGACCAAGCATATTGCAATAAAATATCATTTTGTCAGAGAATTGGTGCAAGACAAGGAGATCATATTGGAATATGTCCATACAAAGGAACAAATTGCTGACATATTCACAAAGCCTTTACCTAAGGATGCATTTTTGTATCTCAGAGGTAAGTTAGGGGTCATTCCCCTATCTGAAGTCCATTAAAAATGAGTTCTAGTGATGCATCAACGCATACAAGATTGAAGATCTATCTGTTGATGCAGTTCAATCAAAAATCATTGCATATGAATCAGTACTAAAGGTACATTACAATTCACTTAACTTCTGTCGTCTTTGGCATGTGTTGTCAAAGAGGGAGAGATTTACTATCATATCCTTATGAAATTTGTGAGATTTGAAAAGCTTGCCATGAAGTCTTTTAACAGAGGGAGATTATTGAAAGAGGGAGAAGTCTGTTATCTTGTTGGACTTGTTTTCAAAATTTCATTCTATTATGACATGTTGTGTTGCCATCAATGCCAAAGAGGGAGATTGTTGGATAATGTTGTCCTTGATGTCACACAAATGTCATATTTTTCATTAGTCTCAAGATCGCCAAGCTCAGACAGTCTGCTATGCAATCTACAGTGCCAACCAAGCTCACTCGATTATTAAAGGAATCATGGTGAAGACAGTGTTCACCGAGCTTCACTCGATCATCAAAGAAATCATGAAGAAGTCAGTATTAACTGAGCTTCACTCAGTCTCCAAAGCATAGTTTCCATCGAGCTCACTCGGTCATCAAAGAAATCATGAAGAAGTCAGTATTAACTGAGCTTCACTCAGTCTCCAAAGTGTAGTTTCCACCGAGCTCACTCGGTCATCAAAGAAATCATAAAGAAGTCAGTATTAACCGAGCTTCACTCGATCTCCAAAGGATAGTTTCCATCGAGCTCACTCAGTTATCTTACGAAACTCAATACTTACCGAGTTCTCCCGGCGACTGAAGGATTGGCTCGAGTGATAAAAATTGTGCACAATCACTCGAATAGAAAAATCAATAGGAGGTTCTTCTACGGTTGTAATATTTAACCCTCTTCCATTCCATACTGCCTTTTTATTTTCCTCAATTACCTCTTTACTTTGGCATCACATTGTCTTTGTTCGATCACACATAGGGTATCTAGTCATGACATGAATGAATTCCTTTGTAACCTTGACTAGTTTGGTCTCCAACTACAACTGCACATCATGAATTTGGCTAAGAACAAAATAAATCCATTCAACTTTGAAGTTCCTCAATAAATCTAGGGCAAAAGTTGACCCTTTTATCGGCAATGATTTTGAATTCTTCCTTCAAAATTCCTTCTTCACACAAATTCTCATAAGTCATTCTTATCTCACAATCTCACACTTCACCAATTTTTCATTTATACCAAGATCATACATCATTTATCATTATAACCTTAGGTGGAATTGATGACAGGGCACCCATAGAGTCTCCCTTCATCACAATTTTAGGTGCAACCTTATACTTTAGAGGTGGAAAAGCACCATTCCTAACTAATTATACATTACTAACATAAATTTCTTACTTCTTTGTGCTTGTAGATGAAATGGCTGCCATTTTGTTGACTTAGGGTTTAACCACAATGTTTTATGTAGCTTGGTGACAACAATCTTTGTACTTCAATTCACTTTGCCAATGGCACATTTTAAATAAATTCAAATCTCTTCTCAAATCTCTCTGAATGCTATTCTTTTGAAAACTCAAATGCAAGGTATGAAAAATGACTTCCAAATCATACTATATACCTCAAAAATTTGATTAAGGGCATCATTAAATGCACTATACGAATGTAGCTGGCATGCAACTATCTTAGAAAACACTAGACAACTCGGCCAGTATTCTCCACTTTACTCATGGTGACTTGGTCACAACTGCATTGCTATTTTCAATCTCAACTCGGTCAATCATATCAACTTGATTGATACAGGGATCGATCCACACTATAAATCGGTCATAATTGACATTAATATTAATGCTTGATGCTAAATATGCTCTAAGTTTGTACATGTATTCTTTGATCAGTTCATACTTTAGATCTATCCTAAGGCATCTTGTCTCATGCAGATATGGACTTCAACATATCATATGTTAGGAACTGATGTAAGATATATTATTTGAGATGCAGTTCCTTACATACCTTCTTTACTTAGCTTGAAGTGGTGTGATCACCTGATCCATTGGATGGGGTGATCTCAACTTCATTAGCTTCATTGCTACTTGCTTCTTCTTTCTTCCTCCAAGTTTGATTCATCCAGCTTCTTGTATGTTTTGTAACAATAATACCTTTACCTTTGTTATATTCATTTCTAGGTGTTGGTGCTCAAGTTCTGAAGTTCCCACTCAAATGTCCAATCTTGTGAAAGCTATAACAAACTAAACTATCATTCATCCAACTCTTTGATTCACCTCTGAAATGTGTCTTAATAATTTTTTTGCAATATGACCATATTCACTACATAACTAACAATTGCATCATGTATTTTAATCCCAATTGAATGAGTTACTTTACTTAGGTGCATTTCCTTTCTTCATGGTTGTTCAATTAGGTTTAGCATTAGATCTGCAATCTTGTGCTTTATGGCCATACTTTTGAAAATTATAACAATGTCCTTCAAATCTAGGCACAACTAGTATTTTTCTAGACTTTGATCTACATTCATCTGCTTGATGTCCTTGCTTCTTGAAATTGAAAGAATTACCAATGAATTTGGGCTTAGGGTTTTTCTTACCAATCTTATTTTTGTAGATATTTGTTGTATGGCCTGAATTTCCACAATGATAGCATGTAGATTTGTTCTTTGTCTTTGCATTTCTTTATTCTCCACTCTTTGATGATTCTCCTTCCTCGGTAGATGATAAGTGCTTGGTATATCCTAGTTGAGTTGTATGATATGGTCTTTTCAGTGATCTCCTTACTTCATCAAAGTATCTCATAGATTATTTAGGTTTGTTCATCCCATGGTGGGCACCAAAAATGTGTGTACACAAATGTGGCACACTTCTATAAACTATTATACTTGAGAATACCCATGATGAAGGGCATCTCAAGAGGTGGCTTATAGCTTCCTATCTATGATGTGCAAGAGTTATGAGATGGTGGCTCTCAAATGAACCTAGCTTATGCAAACCCTTGCAAGGTGCACCATATAATGGAAGATTCAAAGAGTAGAGGCAAGAGTGTCAATATATAAGAATCTAGAATAAAATGCAGTCGAAATGCAAATCTAAGCTATATGAAATGCAAGATGCAAACTAAATTAGCAAGATGAGAGTATTACAAATCCTTCCTACTTACCTTTCTACCTACAATATAATAGGGTAGGGTAGGGTAGGGTATTTCTTCTTGATAAAAACAGTGCTTTAAGTAATGCCTAATTACCATGCTTGCAAAATTTAGACTCCCCCTATCCTAGGAATGGACTGCTACTTATGCATGTAGAGGGACGGAATAGAACTATCCAGAGTCAATTGAGCTAAAATATGAGCATAAAGAAAAACTATGCTAAAATCCCATAATGCAAGTAGAATGAGAGCTAAGCTCAAATTCCAAAATGAAAGAATACTCCAAGTCTTCAAAGCTCCAAAAACACCTAAAAATCTTGCAGCATAATGTTAGCACAAGAGTCTAAGATTTTAGAATGAGGAGATAACCATCTATTTTAAAGAAAAATGAATGGTTGAGATCAAAATCCAAGAGATACATAATCAAGGTGGAAATACATCATGAGTGATCCATGTGCACAAGTATCTCAACCAATATGAAACAATAGTTTACTTTTGAGAGGGAAAGAAATGCATGGAGGAGAATTAAAGTTATTTTAAAAATAGATGATTCCTCTCACATAGAAAATTGTGCATTTGTGTGTAGACAAAAATACCTTTTCCTCTTATTTTTAAAATAGGAATAATGTTTTATGTATGCACACTTAGGATAAGTGGGAAATGGGAATTTTTATTTAATTAAAAGGGAGCATGTTCTTTTAATTAAATAAGAGACTTAAAGTGGTCAAACCATAGGTTATAGTTGAATAAATAGATGTTTGAGGATTTTATCAAGAATAAGTGATAGATAAATTATGCAAAATGCTAGAAAGGGGGCTCATAGTCTAGATGACCATTTTTTGATGATTACAATAGCTTCTTTAGGTTTTTTCATCCCTTCAATGATTTCCTTCTCATGTTTTAGCTCATTCTTTAGATGTTCATTCTTAGATTTTAGATTTTCAATCTTTGCATCCTTCCTATTAAATTCTTAGGTTGTAAGATATAGTTTGTTAGTCATATCCAATTGATTGTGTGCAAGCCTTTACACTTCAATATTCCTTTCATCAAGTATTGTATCCATTTGTCTCTTATCTTCTTTATTCATTGTCTTCTCTTCCTTAGTTTTCATTTTTTGTTCGATCACGTCACACAATCTTACTGATTTGATTTTATGTTCTCTCTTTAGACCTCTTATCTCTTCATTCAGTGCGTTATTCCTATCCAATAGTTTTTCTATTGTTGCATTGCTCTCACTTGAATTTCCATCATTAAGTAGACCTTCAATACCTCCCTCTTGATATATTGTGGCATTTTGTTGGATTGTCATTTCCTTCCTTCCCTTCAAGGATTTCTTCAGTTCTTCTCTTTCTATTTCAAGCTTCTTCAATGCAAGTTGTATATCAAGATTATGATTCCCAATGATCTTTCCCATCTTATAGGTCTCCATCTCCAAGGTATTAAATCTTAAGTGGTTAGATTTATTTTAAGAGAGCTCATCTTTGATACCAATTATTGAAATTCTAATGTGAAAGTGAGATACAGAGAGCAAGGTGAATCAGAATCTATAAGACTCATATCTTTTGAAACAAATGACAATTCTGACAACTTCACTTCTAATCATTATCTCAACAATATCATTAATCACATAAATGAAACATGTAAGAAAATGATCAACATGTAACACAAAGATTTTGGCTACCCAAAAACCCTCCAATGTGTAGGTAAAATTTGGGTGAGGACGACACCCACAAATCTTCACTACTATAGCAATAAATTTTTCCTATTAGGGCTACAAATTTGATCACTTCTGATGATCTACCTTGTAAGTGGTCTTCCCTTTTAAGAGATTACAAGACTTAAACACTCTACCTTGATTAGAGGATTCAAACTTACAACTAAGTAAAAACTCTATTAGGAGATTCCAAAGGTTTGTTAGGAACACTCTATTAAGAGATTTACCCTTATTACACTTTCTAGAATGAATTAGTACCTGATCCTTTAATTTACACTTAATATGTTAATTATGGATCTTTTCTTTCCAATCTCTTATCCTTTCATTGATATGATAAATCTTTACTTTACTCTCAACTACCTCTAAACTACTCAATCGATTCGTTCGATTCACCCTCAAGATCTTCCTCTTGCATCCAAATTGCAACCTCTTTGCACACATTTGAAGATAGGATTTGGATTCTTCTTTTATAACCAGCTATGAAAGTTTCAAAATCAAGATCAATGGTCTAAATCCTTTACTTTTGTCACTTATACTTTCCATTTTTATGATTGGTTAATCACCATGCACAAGGATTAATGATCCTAAAAAAAAAAGTCTAATCAACTCTGTCATTTACTCCTTGATCATTAAATTGTGCATTCAAGCTAGCTAAAATAGTTTGCCTTGATGTTTGTGCTATTTCAAACAAATATACCAAATCCAGTTTACTTAGCATATGAGCACTCTGATGCTCGACAATGTCAAACATTCTTGCTATCTCTTAGCTTCTATATGCTCAGCTTGGACTATATGACTCAAAATCTATATACTCAGCATAAAGTATCTTCTAAAAATCTTGGTACTTATAGGATTACTTCGTGACCATAGAATTTCTTGATAATAATAAAAAAGCTAAGCTTTAATTGAAATATGGACAAGTATGCTATATAATGATTGGCCTTAGTAGGATGGTTTAGTCACAATGATGCCTGACTAATTCTACCTTATGAATGACTAATAGTTTGACAATAATAGACAACTAGACACACTAGAATGCACACTTCTCTAGGTCCTTCTATTTGAGAGATATGATTGATTGAGAGTCCCAAATGACAACCTAGAGCTCCCTAGTCATGGAGTGCAAAGGAATGCAAAATACGAATAAGTGGACTCTTAGTTGAGCCTATGAGATGTAACCCCTTGCAAGTACACCATGAGATGGGAGATTCAAAGATAAAAGAAAGAGTTCTAGTGTCCAAGAACTACCATGGGAATGTTATGCAAAGTGTAGCTGATGAATATGAAATGCAACAAATGCAAGCTAAACTAACAATATGAAAGTGTTACAATACCACTAATTAGCTAAGTGTGTTATTCAAATGCATAGAAGAAGCTATACTAATGATGTTAGAATCTGAAAAGATTAATAATAAAAAAAACTAGTGCAAAGAATAAATATCTAAACTATGAATGCAAATGATACAAAATCAAAATAGCAACACAGAGTTAGTCTCCAAGAGAGAAATACAAATGCTAGAAGCAAAAGAGCATTAAGAGGATGCAAAAACAAGAGATGCAAATACAAGCCAAGTAGCATGCTTATATAGGCTAGGAAGAGGGAGGAGGTGGCAACACCAACCAATGAGGAGCAACCATCTATCAGACTAAAGATAGCAAAGTATCTTTCCAAGATAGCTAATGGATGCTCACATGTAGGAAGGTGACACCTCACAACCATTCACCTAATAATACATGCTTTATTAACCTAAGCGAGATTATTAAAAGTGTAGGAAAAACCTAGCAAAATAGGAAAAATAAAAAACTACACTAACACCCCCCCATAAGTGAAGCATAGGTGGATGTAGAAATGGGTCCCAGCAAGTCAAGCCTGATGAGGTACCCATGTACATAAGATTTCCCAAAAGAGAGAGAAAAGAAACCCCCCAAAAAAAAAGTCAAGACTCGGAGTGAGAGGAAGAGGCCCCCTCAAAAGATGAAGCATCCTGCACCCCCAGTAAAGCTCATAAATGAAGGAACTTGCTCTCAGTGAAGGGTTTGGTGAAGATATCAGCAACTTGCTCAGAAGTTGAACAATAGCGAAGGTTAATGACATGACCATGGATGAGCTCCTGAATGTAGTGCATGTGGACCTCTATGTGTTGGGTCTACTGATGATGAACCAGATTTTGTGAGATCTAAATGGCACTCTAGTTGTCACAAAATATGACTGATGGCCGTCTAATCTAGATACCAAACTCAGTGAGAAGATATTGAAGCCAAATGGCCTCAGTGGTGGCATTTATAGCCCCCCGATACTCAGCCTCAGTAGAAGATAGAGCAATAGCAGACTGCTTTTTGTTCGACCAACAAACATGACCTGACCCAAGTGAGAAGCTATACCTTGAAGTAGACTTGTGATCCTCAGAATCATTTGCCCAATTTGAATCAATGTAGCCCACCAAATCAAGCTCAATACCTACTGCATAGTGAATCCCACAACTATGAGAACCCTGAATGTAGTGAAGGATCCACTTGGCTACTTTCCAGTGCAGCTCATGGGGCTCCTACATGAATCAAGAGACCATGCCTACAGCATAGGAGATGTCAAGTCTTGTATGAGTCAGATAAATGAGACTCTCAACAAGTTGGCGGTACAAAGTGCTGTCAATAAGTGGAGAAGAACATTGAGCCTCAAGTTTGACTCCAAAAAGGAAGGGAGTTGGAGCAGGCTTATAGTCAGCCATATGAAACCTCAAGAGTAAATCTAGAGTAGACTTGGATTGTGTGATGGTGATCCTAGAAGGAGACCGAAGGATCTCAATCCTGAGAAAGTAATGCAACAAGCTAAGTCAGTCATCAAAAAATTGTCTTGAAGGGCCACTTTGAAAGCCTTAATGATGGGTGAAGAACGTCCTGTGATCAGCAAGTCATCAACATACAAAACCAAAAATAGAATTGAATCACCCTGTTGCAAAATATAGACATTAGGATTAGAATGGCACTGAGTGAACCCAACTGATAGAAGGAAGGAGTCCATCTTGGCATACCAAGCCCAAGGAGGGTGCTTGAGGCCATAGAGAGACTTCCAAAGATGACATACAAGTGAAGAATCCTGAAGGAAGCCCTGTGGCTACTCCATGTAGATCTCCTCATGAAGGTCACCATGAAGAAAAACACGCTTCACATCCATCTTATCTACTTCCCAATTATTAGTTACATCAATGGCAAGAACAATTCGAATCGAATTCATTCGGGCAACTGGTGCAAAAGTCTCAGAGTAGTCAATCCCAGGAACCTAGGAGAATCCTTTGGCGATCAAGCGAGCCTTGTGTTTGTTAGTTGACCCATCCATTGCAAATTTTTTCTGATAGATCCACTTACATCGAACACATTTTCTTCCTTTAGGAAGAGGGGCAAGATCCCAAGTGTGGTTCCTCATCAAGGAACTATACTCTTCCTGCATAGCTATATCCCACTTAGGAATACCAAAAGCTTCATGAAAGGACTATGGATCTAAGGTAGTAGCAATGAAGACATGTGGAGCATCCTAGAATTGTGAATGAGTTCGCCTAGTGTCTGATGGATCCCCAACCCAATCACCTGTAGATTGCAAGGTCCATCTAGCCCAAAGTGGATAGGAAGATGGAGAATTTGGAGGGGAATCATTAACCTCTGAATGATGAATAGGAGAGGAAGGAGGTGAGTTCTTTGAATCACTTTCTGCATCAAAAGTAGAGGTAGAAGACTATTCAAGTGAATCTGACTCATCAGAAGATCTGTCATGTATTCCAAGTGACTCTTATATCAAGATAGAAGGAGTTGGAGAAGTGATAGAAAGCGAGCTTGAAGATCCCTCCTCAAACTGAACACTCCTCTCAATGAATAAATCATGTGTAGTAGGGTGGAGCAACCAATAACCCTTCACACCATCAGGATAACCTACAAATATGCAAGGTCTACTTTGCAGATCTAAGGCCTTACGTTTCTCTATAGGAATGTGGGCCTATTCAGGGGAGCCAAAAACTTGAAAGTGCTTAACTGATGGTTTTCGACCGCTCCAAGCTTCAAAAGGAGTAACTCCCTTCAAGCCTCAATGAGGAACACGGTTCTAGATATAACAAGCACAGTCGATGGCTTTTGCCCAATACTGTGGTGCAAGAGATCTAGAGTGAATCATACAATTTGCCATTTCCTTCAAGGATCTATTCTTCCATTCTGCAACACCATTTTGTTGAGAATTGTATGAAACTGAATGTTGTAAATCAATCCCCTCTGAAGTGCAAAATATTTCAAATCGATGGTTGACATACTCACCACCATTGTCTGTATGCAAAACCTTGAGGGCTTTCCCAGATTGCTTTTCTACAAAAATTTTGAAGTCTTGAAAATCATCAAATACCTCTGACTTCTGTTTGAGAAAGTACACCCATGTATATTGAGAAAGGTCATCAATGAATGTGAGGACATATCGGGCCCTGCTAAAAGAAGGATGTTGAAATGGACTAGCCAAATCACTGTGAACTAACTCTAGTATCTGTGAAGCTCTCCATGCCTTACTTTTGTCAAACTTGGCAAATAGCTCCTAAGAATTGAACTGAAGGCAACCCTGTGACCATGCTTTGTTGGTTGAGCTGATGCAAATAGTGGAAGTTAAGATGGCCAAACCGCTCATGCCATAATTTACTCACATCATTAGAGTGAATGAGCAAAAAAGATGAAGGAGGATTAGGAATAAAGTGAGAAAACAAATAGAGTCGTGATTGATGATCTGCTCTCCCAAATGCAACTATAGAATCACTATGCAACTCACGTATCTCCATTGAATCAGGAGTGAACTCAACCCACTTGTCTAAACCTGTGTGAGTGATCTGGTATATTGATAGGAGATTAGTTGATAATGAGGGTACACAAAGAACATCATGGAATGTGCCATCCCCCACATCAATAGACCCTCCCCCACACACCTCAATAGGAGTGTCATCACCCATCAAAATAGAAGGCATAGTACATGGCTCCAAGGATGCAAGTTCTTCCTTAGATGAAGCCATGTGGTGCGAAGCACCCAAATCAAGAACCCAAGTGGATGGTGAGGAAGCAACTACAACAAGAGCCTTGCCCTTTCCTTTCCCCTTATTGTTTTCTTTTGCCTTGTTAGACTCTTCATTAGAACTTTGTTTGATAGACTTAGGAACACTAATATTATTCTTCTCAAGAATGTATCTCAAGTGATCAATTTGTTTCTTCAAACATTTATGTTCATCATGATCGGGTCTTTTACAATAGGCACATTTAACCTTTTCTTTCTTAGGCTTATCGCCCTTAGAGGATGATGCATCAATAGTTGCTTTTGAAGCAATTGGTATCTGATCCTTCTTTTCCTCACTATTATTTTGTTTCTCATCCTTACTATTGTTGTTACTACTTTGTCTTTTTTGTTCTTTTGTGCCTTGGTTGATTGCTAAGGCATGTGACTTAGAGGACTTAAGAGTGCCCATCTAGATTAGCTTGTCTTGTTCTCGAGTGAGATTGATAGCAAAATCATCTAGAGATGGCATGGTGAATTGAGTACCAAGTGCACCCTTAGTAGCATAGAAGGTAGAGACAAACACAAAATATTCTGAACTTAGCTTAGAGAGAATACTAAGAATCAGTTGTTCATCTTTCTTTTCAATTCCACATTGTTTTAACTGCAGCCTTAGTGATTTCAATTTGGTAAAGAAATCTTGGATTGTGTTGAAATTTCTTGGACTTAAACTAATTAATTCATTTTCCAACATATGACCCCTCATTGAATCTTGTGTGCCAAATAGTGTTTCTAGCTTTGTCCATATTTCATTTGGTGTATCCAAAGACTCAATGTGAAATAGAAAGTCAGGAGAAACAGAAAAACACAATGTTCCATATGCCTCATCACATTTGTTAAACCACTTAGGCTTATCTTCATCTTTATCAGGTTCAGTTTCAAGTCCCATAGTTATCCTATTTAATCCAACTTTCCTTAAGTGAATTGTCATGCGTGATTTCCACTCAAAGTAATTGTATGGAGTTAGGATGGAAATATTTGTTTGATCCATGATGAAGAAATGGTAAAAAGAAGAGAACCCAACCACGAAAATCCCCCCCACCCCCCTTTTTACTCAATTGAAGAACAACCCCCCCCCCCCCCCCACCAAAAAAAAAAAGAAATATGATTTGGCACTTTATTTTAATGCATTTACAACTATTACTAGAAAGAAATACTTAGTGGTCTTGATTTCAATGCATTACAAGCCCTAATGAAGAGCATATGCTTATAGTGAAACTTAGGCACAATAATCAAGGAAACAAATAGCACCAATTTGATCCACTCAAAAAATCATGCACTTTCAAAAAAAGAATCGCCTCAATAAGAGGTTGTATGAGAAAGTTATGATCCTCCAAAGTTTCTAAAATGAGAACTGTGCACAGTAACGGCGAAGAATCTGCAATTTCTAAAAAATTTATGCATGAAAATCAAAAAACAACTCCACTAGTGGATAGAGCACAAAAAAGTAGCCAAGGTCATAAAAAGAATCATCAAAATCGAAGTCTGTATGAGCAAGAACGAGACATTTGAAAACTGCATTCAAATTTGCGACTACCAACGGAGAGGGGTAGGGATGTATCTTTCTATGCTCAATTCTGCAAAATATATAGATTGCATGCAAAATTTAAAAGATACCCAGATGGTTTTTCGGGGCTGCAAACAAAACCCAGAAATTGTTTTTCTTGCTAATATACAAAAGATGTAGCTATAGTGTAAATTCGATGCCTTTAACAACAAAAAATGGCCCCAACAACCAAAAAATGACCCCAGCGACCAAAAGACGTCATGAAAAGATTGAATCAGCTACCTAAGTCAATAAATGGCATGCTGAAACTTGCAATATTGATTGAAAACATCAAATATGCAAGTTGGTTGTTAGATTTGAGATTGAAACCTTAGTTTTGCAACTTGTATGACGATCTCTGATCTTGGTGAAATGAAAGCCAAATCTAACTTTCTCAACCCTGCTAGACGTGTTGGAACAACCAAAAATGCTACAATCACTTAGAGATTAAAAATGTTTTTGTCAAACTTTTCTGATTCTCAAGATCATCTAAAGATGCGAGAGAAGAGCATACTGGGTTTTTCAAAAATTTACAATAAGATTTATTAGCCCCTCCTAAATCTCTCAAATAAGGAAACTAAAATTTACTCTTGCACTTAGAAAAGATCTGATACCATGTTAGAATCTAAAAAGATTAATAACCCATAAAACTAGTGCAAAGAATAAATATCTAAACTATGAATGCAAATGATACAAAATCAAAATAGCAACATAGAGTTAGTCTTCAAGAGAGAAATTCAAATGCTAGAAGTAAAATAGCATTAAGAGGGTGCAAAAACAAGAGATGCAAATACAAGTCAGGTAGCATGCTTATATAGGCTAGGAAGAGGGGGGAGGTGGCAACACCAACCAATGAGAAGCAACCATCTATTGGACTAAAGATAGCAAAGTATCTTCCCAAGATAGCTAATGGATGCTCACATGTAGGAAGGTGACACCTCACAACCATTCACCTAATAAGACATGCTTTATTAACTTAAGCGAGATTATTAAAAGTGTATGAAAAACCTAGCAAAATAGGAAAAATAAAAAACTACACTAACAAATGCTATATGAGAATAACTACATTTCTATGCAAAACATGAGTGTCAAGCCATAAAGTCTTCAAGAGCTCCAAGAGTACCTATAGAAAAACCTGCAACATAATACTAATGCAAAGATGATTGATCCTAGATGAGGAGAGAGCTCTCTATGTTAAAGAAGTATGGATGGTGGAGATCATAAGGCAAGAAGATATAATCAAAGGCTGAGGATTAAATTTTTGCATGATCCATGTGCAAGGTCATTTGCACCACTAAGAAAGGGCTAATTTTTGCATCTCCGTGTGAGATAAAAAGTCTTTTATTTTATTTCTAAATTAAGGAAAATTCTTTATGTGTGAAACTTAGGATAAGTGTTGAAAGGGGTATTTTTATTTAATTAAAGGTGGAACATGTTCCTTTTAATTAAATATGAACTTTAGGATATAGTGATCAAACTATAGGATAAAATCAAATAAACTAATTTTTAAATATTTGATCTAGGTGAATAATTTAATAATTAATTTAGCTAAAATGTTGAGAAGGGGGCTAATGGTCTAGATGACCATTTTTGGGTGATTACGTTTTCCCCTCTCTAGCTAATGTGTGATTGATATGGGAACACATTATGTCAAAGAATGAAGAAGCCAAGTAGGCAACAACATATAGAGAGATGTGATTATGAAGAACACAATATAGAGTGAGATAGAAAATCCTAAATGCACAACCTAGTACTGATAGTACTGAACACTAAGAGGGAGGGAGGGAGGGGGGGGCAGGGGGGGGGGGGGGGGGGGGGAGAGAGAGAGAGAGATGATATTAGAACTCAAGAAGAGTACTAACATCAAATAAAGTAGATAGATTAAGAGAAAATGGAAAGGTCAAGCATATGCTCCTAAGAAATAGATAGCCATAGTAAGCAATTTGCAATAATGATAGCATATTTTTGCCCCCTCAGGATCAAAATTGAAATGAGGTAAAGGGGATGCATAAATGAGCAAGATATGATCAAATCAAGATAATTCAAGGTCCATGATGACAGATAAGTGATTTAAACCCAAAATTGACCACAAAGAAGTGACAGAGTGCTCCAGTTTGACTAAAGTTGACCAAGAAGGATAAAGCATTAGAATGAGGTCAAATCAAGTAGAAGGGTGATATGGAAGTGAAATGAAATGAATTGAAGTGGGTAAGAAGTGTAGGGATGATGAAGAAATGATGATGCCCCAATGAGGTTCAAAGATTAGGCCTCAAAAGGTTAGCCAACTACATAGACTAAGGAAGAAATTTTGACGTGTGATTTTGACCATCAAGATGAACTAGGAATCTCTATAGATATGCAATTATGTTATCCTTCGTTCCAAAGCTAGTTTGATTCCATTAAGTAGAGCTTCATATTCAGCTATATTATTTAAACTTTGAAATAATAGTTTGTAAGATTTGGGAATGGTCTAGCCATGAGGTGTGACAAACAAAATTCTAGCACCAACACTATTTTGAGTATATGACCCATCAAAAACATCTTTGTTCTTTCTATAACATACATGATGGAATCATCTGGGAAGTCAATATGCATAGCAACACTCTTTGTGATAGGGAACTTAGTCGATTGATCAATAATAGCCTATCTTTTAATGGCCTTACATTTGACATATTGAATGTCAAATTCAAAAAGTATTATCATCCATTTTGCTAGTCTATCTATAAGTGAAACCTTACTCAAGAGATACTTCATAGGGTCAATGTTTGCAACCAACTCTGTGGTATGTACGAGTATGTAGTGGCAAAGTTTTTGTGATGCAAACACTACAACTAGACAATATTTTTCAATGTTGTTATAATTAAGCTCATAAGCAACCAATTTGTGGTTGATGTAGTTTACAGACCTTTCTTTCCCATTCTCATCATGTTTTTCTAATAGAGCTCCTAGGGAATTGGCAGTAGTTGAGATGTATAAAATCAATAGTTTCCCTTGAATTAGAGGCATGAGAATAGGTGGCTTTGATAAATACTCTTTCATTTGAATCAAGATTTTCTCTCATTCTTCTTTCCATATGCATGTTGGTCCTTTGTGTAGATTTTTGTTAAATGGTTGTGATCTATCAACTAATTGAGAGATGAACCTCCTAATAGATAAAGGCATCCTTGTAGACTCCTTAATTGATTGATATTCTTGGGAGGTGGCATCTCCATGATGGATTGCACCTTTTCTAGATCAATGTCTATCCCCTTAGCTGAGATTACATACCCTAATATTTTTCTAGATGTGACACCAAATGTACACTTTTTAGGATTAAGCCTAAGTTGAAACCATTCCATGCAATCTAGTATTAAACTCAAGTTAGACAAGTGATTGTTTCATTTTTTAGATTTTTCTAAGGTATCATCAACATAATCTTCCATATTTATATGAATCATATCATGAAAGATAGTGGACATAGCCCTTCAATATGTAGCTCCTACATTTTTAAGACCAAAATGCATGACATTCCAACAAAAGGTTCCCCATGGAAATATAAGAGTTATTTTCTCTTGATCCTCGAGAGCTATCTTTATTTGATTGTAGTCTGAGAAGCCATCCATGAGGGAATAAATTTCATAACCTACAATCATGTCTACTATCATATTTATGTTTGATAGTGAAAAATCATCCTTTGGGCATGATTTATATAAGTCCCTAAAATTAATGTAGATACGAATGGATTTTTCATGTTTGGAATAGGGACAATATTTTAGATCCATTCGGCATAATCAATGGCTCTAATGAATTTGGAACTCAGGAGTTTTTCCAACTCAAATTTCACAAGCAGGGCCACATGTGGATGTATCTTTCACAAATTTTTTTTAATGGGCTTGACACTAGGAGCTATGGAGAGATGATGCATAATAAGATCTACATCAAGTCCATGCATACTAGCATAAGTCCATGCAAAATTGATCTTATTTTCCTGGAAAATTTGAGTGAACTACTCTTTTTCCTCTACTGATAATAATTGACCTACATGTATGATTTTAGGAGATGTTGTGGTACCAAGATTGATTGGTTGTATCACTTCTATCATACTCAATATCCTATCTTCAAAGAAATTTGAGAGATAACCCAATACCTCATCCTCAGGCACCTCAAAGAGGTTTAAACCTTTGGATACATCTTTTTTTTTTACTCTTTTTTAGTTCAGACACTGCCACAAGGTAGTTTTCCCATCTTAACATTTATTTTTCATTTTTCTTTTTAATTTGTGGCTGAGGTATTGGATGTGTTTTAGTCATATTGACTAACAGTTCACTACTAGAAGAGACCAAGGGTTCAATGGCATTGAGGTAACATGGGATCTCATTTTCATTTTGAAATGGGGGTAGCTTTGATCTTTGATTTTGACTAGACCAATCTATGAGATCTAGGTGCATGAGTGAAAGTGAGGTGGGAGCTTCAAGGTTTTTGATATGAGAGGAATGATCTCTGGTGATGAGAGAAGTTAACTTTATAGAGAAAGCTCCAAAGGAGTCCAAATCAAGATAAGACGTATAGGAATCAACATGATCCACTAAGGAAAGTTGTGATTCTAACTCATTTGATTCTATACAAGCCTCATCAACTATGTGTTGTTGGGTGACATAGTCATGTATCACATCCACACCCAATTCATAAGAACCATCATAAAGGGACTCCCACTTATATTCCTAGGAGTCAGTGCTTTGATCATGAGCCACAAGTTGAGGACTATTTCTTCTAATTCTTTGTGTATTAGTATCTTCAATATTTGATTCATCAAATTCAAGTTTCCTAGATGCATAAGCTTCAATAGTGTTATCATTAAATAACATATCTTCTCCCTAAAGGAGGGACGTAGAAGGGTTGAAATCCTCTTCATGTGTTGAAGCACAAAAAATAGGTCGGACATCATCTTCAGAGTCACTAGCTAAAGGGACTTCTTGATCAAACTGTGGCAAGTCATTTTCAACATAATACCCTAATCTTGTAGTATATTTACTTATTCATCCCTTAGTGTGACTTAGGGGTTCATCAAGAGAATTTATGTTTTCATTAAAAGGTCCTTGATCTCAATAACACATGTTTGTCAAAAAAATTTATCCCTTTCCATATCTCTTGGGAGAAATGGGAGTAGTTAAAATGACCTCATTTTTATCCTCTTCCTCTCTATAGATCTAATCCCTAATGAGTTGATCTTCTTTTTCAAATTCTAAATGAATTGAGGATTGGCAGAAGCCAAAGGCTTCATTTTCTTAGAGAGTTTCCCATAGGACCATGGGGAAACTAGAAATGTTGCAATGTAGTCTGAAGTGTACTCCCCCATCCTAATACTCACTATATTTAGTTTCTTTTCACATTTTGTAAGAGATGGTCTAATGTCACTAAAGGGTCTATTGTGGGGTACTAGTGACTCTATAGATGTAAGCATGTTAATGGACATAGAATTGTCTCCTGGGATCACTTTTTATACACCATTGAATGGAAATTTGATACATTAGTGATATGTAGATGGCATAGCTTGCATTTCATGAATCTATGGTATACCCAAAAAAAGATTATATGTGAGTGGGATATCTAACACTTGAAAGACCACATCCTTCTCAATAGGGCCCACACAGATAGGAAGCACAATTAGGCCTTTGGAAGACCTTTTAACCTCGTCATATGATTTGATAGTGATCTTTCTAGGTTCAAATTCAAATTTTAACATTCCTAGTTATTGAATTATGCTAAACAAAATAATATTTAACCCAACACCATTGTCTATTAAGACTCTTTGAACTCAGGTGCGATAGATCTATACTTTGATATGGGGATGACTAAGAGATTTTTCATCTTCTTCAGAAAAATGTAAGATAATGAGGCAAGGAAATATGGTTAACCATATCTTGGAATAGTTCAACATCAATATCTATACGAACATTAGTAGTATACAAAGCTTTCTCTAGGATCTCCTTGTGCAAAGGAGACAACTCTAGTAACTCAAAAATGGGGATTTGAGTGTGGGTCTGTTGTAACTAGCTCACAAGTTCATAACTAGATATAGAAGGTGGAGCCACCTGCTTGGAAGATGAGGCATTCTTGGGATCACTACCCACTTTGAGAATAAATTTAGATTGCCCTCTAGTGACAACATTCAAGGTTTCACCATGTGAAGAGGAGTCTACTACCCTAAGGGTTACCTTAGATCTAGTGTCTTTTAAGTTTTGATGAGGATTACATGTTCTCAAGACTACCTTAGGTTTCTCATTGTTAGTGCAATAATTGGATTCCTCATCAAATTTAGGGCCCATCATGTTGATGCTCTCACTTATGGGTGTAATTATGTTAATCACATTTTATGTGTTGCTATAGGCATAGCTAACCTTGGTGTCATTACTCTTTTTGTTGGCCTTGGACGTTTCTCCATTTTTATATTTGGGAAACATTTTTTTCAAAGCCTTATGGTTAGAATTCTTAACTAAGCCATCCATGTCAAGTTTTCCTTTGTCAATAAAATCATGGATGTCATCTTTGAGCTTTTAGAAATTGTTAATTTATGGCCCTTATTCCTATGGTAATTACAATATTGATCATCCCTTCACCAATCAGGTTTCATGGGTGGGTCATAAGGTCAGGAATTATTGGGCAACGTAATGAGCTTTTTGGCAAGAAAAGTCTTCAAGACCACTTCATATGATTTGACCATTAGTGTGTAAGTGTGTCTTAGTTTAGAGGACCTCTTAGTTTTGTCAAAATGTTTTGGCTTTGAGGTCTCTTGTTGTTTAGTAGCATATATGACATTGGATAGGTTGAAGGTTGATTTCTTAGTCTTAGGAGCATCTACGACTCCATCTGTTAGTAAACAATTTTCTCCTTTGAATAGAAATTGAAACAATGACTCAATATGTTTCAAAAGAATAACAAAATGCACTAACAATTGGAAAGATTATCATCTTATTGATAATCATCCTCTAAATTGAGAGGTATAGCTCCCTCATAAAAGATATTCAATGAATGTGAAATCTGGTTATGTCTTTAACCTGAAGACACGAAGGGTTTTTCAGACATTCATCCATCAATATGGAATAAATGTGATTATTAGATTGTTAAATTGGTAATGAATGAGAAACCAGTAAACAACCACAGAACTATCTACCACATTTTCATGTTATAGAGAAAATTGAGAGAGAGAGAAAGTTGTATACATCTTTATGCAAAAATGTGAATACATAACCAAAAGATTACATATATCACATCTGACATAATAATAAAGGATTGCATCTAAAATAGAAATAAAAAGACTCAAAATCTTTCCAGATCAGAAACACAAATGTATATGGGTGTAAAGTTAAACACACTTATATCCCTCTTTATTCTAGAAACATGATAAAACAATAATAGCATTGTTCAATCCCCTTATCACAGTCAATCTGCATAAAGAAAAGAAAATGCTTCCCCTGTTGCAAAAGAAAAATGTCTTCTCCCTATAGTAGCAGCTATAGAACTCTCACCTTTGGAAAAGAAGAACCCTTTCTTTGTTTAGTCTCTTACATTAAATACTCTCATTCTAGTTCTATAACTGTTTCTTGAAAAAAAAAAAAATCTCTTCACTGGCTTTTTTAGTTACATATAACTGAATCCTCCTCCTCTTTGAAATTTTCATCAATGTTTACTTAGCAGCATATTTATTAATTACTAAAGATGATTCATGAAATTATTTCTTTCATCTCCTATAATTCTCACTTCCCGTATCGAGCCCACCATGTCTATTATGTTTACCAATATTATGTTGTAAATGTTAATTATGAAAATAAAGATGAAAGAACTTGTTATTTCTTTCATGACACATGTTGTTCTTATGATGAATCATCATTAGGGAACTCTTGTTTGCTGCTAACATGCTTTTTTTCATATTTAGAGATGTTGATCGTGAAGCCAGGGATGTGAAGAGGCCCGAGTTGCATTCATCCTTTGTGCAGATCCTAATTAAGAATCTGTTCACAAAATCCTTAGCTTCAACAAAGATTAAAAGCCATGGTGTGTCTTCAAAATTCAGTTTAGTTTTCAAGATAGCACAAAAGTGTGTGCCCAAAAAGGTTGACAGCCACATAAGAAGATATATGTTATTAATTTAATGCTCCATACATTGGCTTTAAATCATGGTGCACAACACCTTGAAGATGAAAAAAGACAACTACACTTGGAATCTGCACAATAATAACCTTTGCATCTCTCCTTGATATGTTTCAAAAATCTACGAGTAATCTGATTCAATGCTTTTTTGTTGAGCATTAAATTCACTTCGGCATGCCATGACACCAATGATTATCGTCTCTTTTCTCTTCATTCATTGGGATTTTTATGGAACTAGTGCTTATGAAGTCACTGTGCTCAGCAATGGGATTGTAACCTTCGCCCATGTGCATTTCAAATCCTGTGTGTTTCTTATTTCATATGTTCCAATTATGTAGTATCGGGTTCATAAATAAAAAATGAAATTTTATTATCCTTATTGCATGTACTTGATGGTTCCATTATTGCTAGCAAAGACAGATATCTTTTGCTCACTTGGCATGCTATGAGGAGTCGAGCTTTGGGAAATGCTTGTCCTCAGCATCGCAGTCTATTGGTAATAGTGATAATTTTATCATTGACGCCTTCCTTGAGTACATAAAATCTTCCTCCCATGCTTGGTATGTGATGCGGGATGATTGAGGCTCTTTTTTTTTTTTTTACTCTACTTCCTTTTCATTGCCTTTGAAAGACTTGTGTCTGATGCTCGTGAGTGTCAAGGAGTACATGGAGACTGAGCTTCATTCTTTGTGGGATTAGATAAGCATGCTTCTCTTGCCAAAAATCCTCTTCATGTTTTGACTATAATTCAACCCATTCATGATTTTCTTTTGATTATTTCATGAGCATTTATTGACATTTACCCCCTTCCTTGGTGGCGAGACTTCATGGCAGCATTTCTCAATGTGAAGGGAATGTTTGCACATTATGACTTTCACACTGACATATATCATTTCAACTCCTTTAGAGTTCTGCATGACAAGCCATGTCTCATCATTGTAAGACTTCAATTTGCTAAGCACGCTAACATGTACTCCTGGTATGAGTGAGCTCTTGTGTTCAAAAAAAATTCTTTGCTAGCTATCGTAGAGAATCCATCACAAAAATAATGATAGAGAGATTTTCTAAGCATTCAATGATGACAAAGAAACTTGAAAGTACATTCCAAATACGAGACCAAACTACCCTAATACGGTTCATACTATAATACCCAATTTCCACAATCTTGGTGTGACTGAAAACTTCGATGATTAGCAAGAGAGCACAACTCTTCTATTGAGACCTTATAGAGGGCTTTCACAAAAATAACTATTTCCTTACTGATCAACTCCTCACTATGAACAAAATGTAGTTCATCTCAAAATTGCCAATTTGTTTAAGCATGTTCAAGTTGGAAACTAGATTGTTCATCTGCTTTTGGGTTACTATTCCTGAAGCATTCCCCCCAACACCAACATTATCATATGATCCCCGTTGAGAAATTGTACCTACTACAATTACATGTTGGGGTTGACCCATTCCCTTTCTTTTTGTGCATGGTAAATAGGTGACAATGGATGCTTGATCTTTTCTAATCCATTTTGTGACACTATAAAAAAAATGTGGCATCTAGAGGAGCACCCTCTCCCAACAGATGCAACTACTCAAATCAAGAGAGAAATGTTAAAATGTGTTCCTAGGCTCCTTGGAGATAGTTACCATCTTCATCAGTAATAGTGATAATGACCTTGTGAATTGAACCCAACCTTATGAGCTTCTCTATGAGTCTTGAAAATGCATTTGAATCTCAAATTCTAAATTTTCTAAACTAGAGAATCTGTATCTAAGTATGTATTTCAAAACATGTCAAGGTGAATCTTGGGGCTTTGAAGCTTGGGCCTTGATTATGCAACCTTGAACTTGTCTAAATTTGCGATTTGGGGACCTGTTGTGTTGAGGTCAGAGTACCAAACTATTATCATCAACCTGATTTGTTAACCATAATGTCATTTGTCAAGCCTATATTTTTCACCTTTACATTTGAATTTGTACTTCATACTGAACTTCAAACTTGAAGTTGAACCTGAATTGAACTTTGAGGTTCATGTTCAACTTCAGAACATCACCTTCCATACAAGTCAAAATCTAGAAAATCATCATCAGCAGCAAAAACTGACCAAAACATTAGGATGATTTGGAGATTCTTTTCATGGGACCAATTTTCAAACTTTAAAAGGCAGGCGCTAAAAGCACTGTAACAACTGGCTCTGACTAGGGATGTGGGCTATGAGGGACATGAAGAATCAAGAAGTCTTTGGTTTTGCAAACCAAAGCCTTGTCCATTGGGCAACAGAGTTATGGGAACAAAGAAAGGGGGTTGCTTGTAGAGAGAGAAAACAAGGACAACACCAACAACACAACAACCGACCAACTACACTAAACACCACCAAAAAAAGGGAGCAACAAGATTTACAAATGTACATAGGTAAGAAGAACTCACTACAGGACCAGAGCTGAGGAAAAAAACTTACAGAAAGCCATTCACTGGCTATGAGAAGAAAGAACCTTTTCTGAACAGTGAGTTGTGCCAGCATGGTGTTAGGATAAACTACGGACAGAAATAAAAAACTACATGCAAATATAACCAATAACAAAAAATAATAGAACACACAGAAATGAACACAAGGCACCAAGATTTAACGTGGTTCACCCAATCCCTGGGCTACGTCCAGCAAACAGCAAGTCCGATCTTATTACAATCCAGTGATTACAACCTGATTACAATCTGTAATCCCTTACAGCTCAATACCGCCGCAAGAACCAATTTCGTATCACCACATATAAAAAATACCCAACCCTAAGCCCTTTTTATACAAGTATTAAACCGCTTTAGGGTTATAACATGTCAGCCATATGTCGGCCATAATATGTCGGCTACCATGTCGGCTACTTCCAAAAAAAAAATTTTTATTTATGAAGTATGTACAGTACTTTCCTGATCAGTCACCACAATCTAACAATCTCCCACTTGGGGACTGATCAGGCTCCACACTAAACAACAATCTCCCACTTGGAGACTGATCCTGTAGCAATACAACTACCGCATGGGGCTCCCACTGGATCAAACCACCCTGGACTCTGCTGTTCTTTTATTCACATTTAGTCTAAAAGACCAACTGAAGCTAAAGAGGAGTTCAGCTTCTCCCTTGTGACAACCTTTGTCAACATATCTGCTGGATTTTCATTGGTATGTATCTTCTCCAGCTTTAACTGTCCATCCTCCAAAACTGACCGAATGAAATGGTACCGCAACTGTATGTTTTTGGTCTTAGAATGCAGAGCTGAATTCTTAGCAAGATGAATGGCACTCTGACTATCTGTGAACAAATAATTATCCTTCTGAGGATGTCCAAATTCTTTCAAGAAGAACTGAAGCCATATCATCTCTTTGGCTGCCTCTGTAGCAGCAACATACTCTGCCTCTGTAGTGGAGAGAGCATTAATCTTCTGTAGCCTAGAAACCCAGCTCACGGCTGCCCCACCAACAGTAAAGACATAACCTGTAGTACTCCGCCTGGTATCAATATCCCCAGCCAAATCTGAGTCAACATAGCCCTGTAAATCAGTAGTAGAGCCCCCAAAGTGTAAACACTTATTGGATGTTCCTCTCAAATATCTGAGAATCCACTTGACAGCATTCCAATGCTCAAAACCTGGATGACTCATATACCTGCTAACGACTCCCACTGCATGTGCAATATCTGGCCTAGTGCATACCATAGCATACATCAAACTTCCTACAGCTGAAGCATAGGGTACCTTGGACATCTTATCCTCCTCTTCCTGTGTCTTGGGACACATCTCCTTAGTCAATTTCAAATGACCAGGTAAAGGTGTGCTGACAGCTTTAGCATTCTCCATAGAGAAACGTTGCAACACCTTCTCAACATAATCAGCTTGAGATAGCGTCAATGTTTTGTTCTTCCTATCTCTGCAAATCTTCATACCAAGGATTTGTTTTGCTGCCCCCAAATCCTTCATAGCAAATGCATGTGCTAACTGGCATTTTAGCCCCTTAATATGATGCATGTTAGACCCAGCTATAAGCATATCATCAACATATAGACATAAAATAATGTAGCTATCATCATCCAACCTCTTAAAATAAACACAGTAATCTGAATGACACCTGTTATATCCATGCTCATGCATAAAACTGTCAAATTTCAGATACCATTGCCGAGGTGCTTGCTTCAGGCCATATAAACTTTTCTTCAATTTGCACACTAAGTTCTCCTTACCTTTGACCTCAAAACCCTGTGGCTGAGCCATATATATTTCTTCATCCAAATCACCATGAAGAAAGGTTGTTTTAACATCCATCTGCTCTAAATGCAAATCTTCAGTAGCCACAAGACTTAAAACAGTACGAATAGAAGTCATTTTAACAACAGGAGAAAATATCTCATCAAAATCAATTCCCTTTTTCTGTGCAAATCCTTTTACAACTAACCTGGCCTTAAATCTTTTCTTACCTCCTTCCTCTTCTTTCAACCTGTAAACCCATTTATTCTGTAAAGCCTTTTTACCTGCAGGCAACTTGCACAAATCCCATGTCTTATTTTTCAGCAAAGAGTCCATTTCATCTTTCATTGCAGACTCCCACTGAATCTTAGTATCCACCTGCATAGCTTCATCATAACTTTCAGGTTCACCAGCATCAGTAAGTAAAATAGAATACAAAGAGGGAGAAAACCTTTGTGGAGGTCTAATTGGCCTTGTTGACCGTCTAACATTCACTGGTGTGTGTGGTATTTGTTGTTGCAGTTGTTGCACATCATGAGGAATGGCTGGAATATCAGCTTTTGGAGTATCATCCAACACTACATAATCATCTTCTTTCTTCTCATGTTGCTACAATAGATCTTTGTACAACACTTTTTCATTGAATATGACATCCCGGCTTCTTATAATTTTATGATTTTCAAAATCCCAAAGCCTATAGCCAAATTCATTAATGCCATATCCAACAAAGACACATTTCTTTGATTTCGCTTCTAGCTTGGTTCTATTTTCAGAGTCTATATGAGCAAAAGCTTCACAACCGAAGGTCTTGAGAAAAGAATAACTCACCTTCTTACCAGTCCATGCTTCTTCTGGAATACCACAGCCCAAAGGAGTAGAGGGACCTCTATTAATCAAATATACTGCAGTATTGACAGCCTCCGCCCACATGTGTAAGGGCAACCCAGCATGCAACCTCATGCTCCTTGCGCGCTCCATTATAGTCCTGTTCATGCGTTCAGCCACTCCATTTTCCTGTGGAGTCCTTGGAACAGTTTTTTGTCTACGAATACCATTAGTGGAGCAATAATCTTCAAATTCATGATTGCAATAGTCACCACCATTATCAGATCTGAGACATTTTAATTTCTTACCAGTCTCATTTTCAACCAAGCATTTCCATTTCTTAAAAGTTTGAAATACATCAGATTTCTGTCTAAGAAAATAAACCCATACTTTTCTAGTTGCATCATCAATAAATGTAACATAATAATGAGAGCCACCAAGGGAAGATACCTGAGCCGGTCCCCATCTGTATGCACAAGCTCTAATTTCTCCTTTTTGTTTTCCTTCCCTGTCTTTACAAAACTCACTCTCTTTTGTTTTCCATACACACAACTTTCACAGAAATCCATATTCACACATTTTAGACCTGGTAAAACTTTCCTTGAATGAAGTACTTTCATACCTTTCTCACTCATGTGCCCAAGTCTATTGTGCCACAGCGCTGTATCAGAATCTACAGCAGCTATTTGTTCTCCCTGCTCAACTGCAGTAATTGTTCCTGAATATTCATTTTTCTCTGAAACAATCAAAGTAGAAGGAACAATATGACCTGTACAAAGATATAAGGTGCCTACTTTCACACCTTTTGCTACTACAAGGGAACCTTTTGAAACCTTCCAATTTTTATCATTAAAAGTAATTACACAACCCTCATCACCGAGTTGCCCTGCTGAAATTAAATTCCTACTCAGCTTTGGAACATGTCTTACCTCATGTAGTAGCCAATGATTCCCATTCTGCAACTTAATCTTAATTTTTCCCTTTCCAACAATCTGACAGGGTTCATTATCCCCCAGATAAACAAGCCCAAAATCCCCTTGGACATAATCAATGAAATAACCTCTATGAGGTGTAGCATGAAAAGAAGCACCAGAATCTAAAACCCATGAATCATCAACACTCTCTAAAGACAGAAGCAAAGCATCCTCTTCGGATTTATTACTTACCACATTTGCCTCTTTGTCTCCATCTGATTTATCTCCTTCATTTTTCTTTCGAGTCCAGCAATCTTTCTTTTTGTGCCCTGGTTTTCCACAGTACCAGCAATCATTTGGTTCTCTCGATTGAGACCTCCTCCCCTTTGACTTTCCTCTTGATTTCCCACGATTTCCAGAGTTACTTCCTCTTTCAGTCGTTCTGCCCCTGCTTTGTGCATTTAAAGCACTTCCTGATGTAGATCCACCTGAAGATTTTCTACGAGTTTCCTCACTTAAAATAACACCGATCACATCATCATATTTTAGGGTACTAGATCCAGGAACAGAATTACTCACCGCCATTACCAAGCCATTCCAGCTTTCAGGCAAAGAACACAAAATCAAGAGAGCCCTAATTTCTTCATCAAAATTGATACCCACAGAAGATAATTGACTAGTAATAGTATTAAACTCATTTAAATGATCTGCAACAGATCCACCTTCTGCCATTTTCATATTAAATAAACGCTTCATGAGAAATACCTTATTTGCAGCGGAGGGCTTTTCATACAATGTCGCTAGGGTTTTCATCAAATCTTCTGTCGTCTTTGCTTTTGTAATATTAAATGCCACCGATGGTGCCAAGCATAACCGAATGCTTCCGAGTGCCTTTCTGTCCAAAAGATCCCATTCAGCCTCTGACATAGTTCCCTGATTCTTGGCTTTTCCTTCCAACGGCTTCCATAAATCCTTCTGATATAAATAGTCTTCCATTTGCATCTTCCATAACTGGAAGTTCTGCCCATTAAACCTATCAACCCTCAGCTTACCATCATCTGCCATTGCTCCCACTCAACCGTGAGACTCCCACTTAACCGTGAGACTTTCTTGCAGAGGATAACTGAGAAACAACTAGGCTCTGATACCACTTGTTAGGATAAACCACGGACAGAAATAAAAAACTACATGCAAATATAACCAATAACAAAAAATAATAGAACACACAGAAATGAACACAAGGCACCAAGATTTAACGTGGTTCACCCAATCCCTGGGCTACGTCCACCAAACAGCAAGTCCGATCTTATTACAATCCAGTGATTACAACCTGATTACAATCCGTAATCCCTTACAGCTCAATACCGCCGCAAGAACCAATTTCGTATCACCACATATAAAAAATACCCAACCCTAAGCCCTTTTTATACAAGTATTAAACCGCTTTAGGGTTATAACATGTCAGCCATATGTCGGCCATAATATGTCGGCTACTTCCAAAAAAAAATTTTTTTCGGGCCGATGCCCCGAACCCCACTATTTATGAAGTATGTACAGTACTTTCTTGATTAGTCACCACAATCTAACACATGGCACAACCCAACACTTCCATTTGGCAAACTCGTCTTCTTAGTATTTTAGGCGGATCATGCATAGGAAACTTATCCATCGATCGTCATGTCAAAAAAGCCCCATCTCATCATAAATTTCTGAGTTTTCCTAGACATTCTACAAAGAATTTTCAACTCCTTTTCCAACAATCCACTGAAACAAAACTTGTTCAAAAATTTTCAAAATAGGGATTATGTCATTTTCAGCATTCGTACCCTTGGGATCAACACATAAAAGAGGCTTTCCAGAATTCAAAACACCCTCAAGATAGAAGTGAGCCTTTTCAAATATAGGGCCAATCTCGGTTTGGATAAATCCATCATCTTTTGTTGAAAGCAAGCTTGAAAACTCTTTATGTAAATCAGAGGAATTGAAAAGGCTTATACCTAGAGTTTCCATGAGAGAAATTCCTTCCTTGTTTGCTGGAAGAAAGTGGGACAACACTTCTTCACTATGAGATAATGTGTTTGCTAAAACCTTCAATGGTCTTTGTGGTTCTCCTTGCAGTATATTTGTTTTAGCATTCTCTATCCCAAAGGGAAATAAATAGTCTTTCCCACCTGGATGTGAGTCTTGCATTTGGAAAAGAGGATTTCCTCTGATAATGACATTTTCATGGAAACTCATTGGTAAGTAGAGTGGGTTAAGCTCACTCCAAGCCCATTCATCATTCAACTCTTCAAACTTTTTTTTTGTCTCACTTGCTGATTTGTCAATTATTTGGAGAGTATCTTCTTTATCTAAGCATGTGAGAGTTTCTCCCATTTGGGAACCTTCATTGTCACAAGTGAATGTGATTGCCTCTTATTCATGAAGACTACCTGACTGGGGTCCAACCTCAGGCTCCAAATCAGCATTTGAACACCTCATAGGGATATAGAACTCTTTTTATGTGTCAAGTTGTGACCATTCCTCTCAAGAAGAAGGGAAATGAAATAAAAAGGCTTCATATTCTACCTCTCCATCACCTTGTAAAATTCCTTTCATTCTTTCCTCATGAATCTTTCCACTGTCATACTGATCTAACATGCTTTCTTGATTGATATTGATGGCTGAAACTACATTAGTAGATTCAAAAGAAAAAGATCCAAGGATAGGGTGAGAGGCAGCCATTGGTAAGCTTACATTCAACTCTTCTTCAGCTAGCTCTTCCTCGACAAAGGGTTTACTTAAATCATCCAATCTAGAATGATCTTTATCATCCTCAATGTGTGAACAATAGGTCACTGTTATATTAGAAGAATTGTTTTCTTTGGTTGTGACTTCTTAAGAATTCTCATCATCATATTTGACATGCAAGTGATATGATCCCATTGTATGGTGAGGGTTGCTTTCTAATGAAGAAGGTATTACCAAATCCTCTACACTAAAGACTAATGTAATTTGACAATCAGAAATGGAGGATGTTGGTCTTGTTGTTTTAAGGACAAGCCTTTTCATTCTGGGTTTTGCCTCTAAATGGTACTATTGCTCATAGAGGCAAACTCTATTCTATGAAGGTTTATTACCTGTATGGTCATCTTTTAATTTAAAATCTGGACCTGAGACTTTAACAATGTTGTCTTGTTGAAACCAACCAGATAAAACTAAATCATCTTAAATTGGTAATGAATGAGAAACCAATAAATAACCATAGGACTATCTACCACATTTTCATGTTACAGAGAAAATTGAGAGAGAGAGAGAGAGAGAGAGTAGTAAACATCTTTACGCAAAAACTTGAATACATAACCACAAGATCACATATATCACATTCGACATAGTAATAAAGGACTACTTCTAAAACAGAAATAAAAAGACTCAAAATCTTTCCAGATTAGAAACACAAATGTATATGACTGCAAAATCAAACACACTTATATCCCTCTTTACTCTAGAAACATGTTAAAACAATAATAGTATTGTTCAATCCCCTTATCACAGTCAATCTGCATAAAGAAAAGAAACTGCTTCTCCCATTGCAAAATAGAACTATCTTCTCCCTGTAGCAGCAGCTATAGAACTCCCGCCTTTAGAAAAGAAGAACCCTTTCTTTGTTTCATCTCTTACATTAAATACCCTCCTTCTAGTTCTGTAACTATTTCTTGGAAAAAAAATAAAATCTCTTACATTAAATACCCTCCTTCTAGTTCTGTAACTGTTTCTTGGAAAAAAAAAAAAATCTCTTCACTGGCTCTTTTAGTTACATATAACTGAATCCTCCTCCTCTTTGAAATTTTCATCAATGTTTACTTAGCAACATATTTATTGATTACTAAAGATGATTCGTGAAATTATTTCATTCATCTCCTATAATTCTCACTTCCCATGTCGAGCCCACAATGTCTATTATGTTTACCAATATTATATTGTAAATGTTATTTATGAAAACAAAGATGAAAGAACTTGTTATTTCTTTCATGACACATGTCATTCTTATGATGAATCATCATTAGGGAACTCTTGTTTGCCGCCAACATGCTTTTTTTCATATTTAGACTTGTCGATCGTGAAGCCAGGGATGTGAAAAGGCCTGAGCTGCATTCATCCTTTGTGCAGATCCTAATTAAGAATCCGTTCACAAAATCCTTGGCTTCAACAGAGATTAAAAGCCATGGTGTGTCTTCAAAATTCGGTGTAGTTTTCAAGATAGCACAAAAGTGCATGCCCAAAAAGGCCGACAACCACATAAGAAGATATATGTTATTAATTTAATGCTCCATACATTGGCTTTAAATCATAGTGCACAATGCCTTGAAGATGACAAAAGGAAACTACACTCAGAATCTGCAAAACAATATAACCTTTGCATCTCTCCTTGATATGTTTCAAAAACTCGCAAGTAATCTGATTCAATGCTCTTTTGTTGAGCATTACATTCACTTCGGCACACCATGACACCAATGCTTACCGTGTCTTATGAAGTCACTGTGCTCAGCAGCAGGATTGTAACCTTCACCCATGTGCATTTCAAATCCCGTGTGTTTCTTATTTCATATGTTCCAATTATGTAGTATCGGGTTCATAAATCAGAAATGAAATTTTGTTATCCTTATTACATGCACTTGGCAGTTCCATTATTGTTAGCAAAGACAGACATCTTTGGCTCACTTGGCATGCTGTGAGGAGTTGAGCTTTGGGAAATGCTTGTCCTTAGCATTGCAATCTGTTGGTAATAGTGATAATTTTATCATTAATGCCTTCCTTGAGTACATAAAATCTTCCTCTCATGCTTGGTATGTGACGCGGGATGATTGAGGTTCTTTTTTTTTTTTAACTCTGCTTCCTTTTCATTGCCTTTGAAAGACTTGTGTCTAATACCCATGGGTGTCAAGGAGTACATGGAGACTGAGCTTCATTCTCTATGGGCTTAGATAAGCATTCTTCTCTTGCCAACAATCCTCTTCATGTTTTGACTGCAATTCAACCCATTCATGATTTGCTTCTAATTATTTCATGAGCATTTATCGACATTTACCCCTTTCCTTGGTGACTTGTGAGACTTCATGGCGGCGTTTCTCAATGTGAAGGGAATGTTTGCACATTATGACTTTCACACTAGCATATATCATTTCAACTTCTTTAGAGTTCTGCATGACAAGCCATGTCTCATCATCATAAGACTTCAATTTGCTAAGCGCGCTGACATGTACTCCTGGTATAAGTGAGCTCTTGTGTTCAAAAAAAATTCCTTGCTAGCCATCGTAGAGAATCCGTCACAAAAATAACGATAGAGAGATTTTCTGAGCATTCGACAGTGACAAAGAAACTTGAAAGAACATTCCAAATACAAGACCAAACTACCCTGATACGAAACTTTGATGATTAGCAAGAAAGCACAACTCTTCTATTGAGACCTTGTAGAGGGCTTTCACAAAACTAACTATTTCCTTACTAATCAACCCCTCACTATGAACAAAATGCAGTTCATCTCAAAATTGCCAATTTGTTAAGCATGTTCAAGTTGGAAACTAGATTGTTCATCTACTTTTGGATTACTATTCCTAAAGCATTGCCCCCAACACCAACATTATCATATGATCCCCGTTGAGAAATTGTACCTATTACAATTACACGTTGGGGCTGACCCGTTCCCTTTCTTTTTGTGCATGGTAAACAAGTGACAATGGATGCTTGATTTTTTCTCATCCATTTTGTGACACTGTAAAAAAAAAAATGTGGCATCTAGAGGAGTACCCTCTCCCAACAGATGCAACTACTCAAATCAAGAGAGACATGTTAAAATGCTTTCCTAGGCTTCTTGGAGATAGTTACCATCTTCATCAGCAATAGTGATAATGACCTTGTGAATTGAACCCAACCTTATGAGCTTCTCTATGAGTCTTGAAAATGCATTTGAATCTCAAATTCTGAACTTTGTAAACTAGAGAATCTGTATCTAAGTTTGTATTTCAAAACATGTCAAGGTGAATCTCGGGGCTTTAAAGCTTGGGCCTTGATTCTGCAACCTTGAAATTGTCTGAATTTGCAATTTGGGGACATGTTGTGTTGAGGTCAGAGTACCAAACTACTATCATCAACGTGATTCGTTAACCATAACATCATTTGTCAAGCCTATATTTTTCACCTTTACATCTAAATTTGTACTTCATACTGAACTTCAAACTCGAAGTTGAACCTGAATTAAACTTTGAGGTTCATGTTCAACTTCAAAATAACTTCAGAACATTACCTTCAATAGAAGTCAAAATCTACAAAATCATCATTAGTAGCAAAAACCAACCAAAAGAGTAGGATGATTTAGAGATTCTTTTCATGGGACCAATTTTCAAACTTTAAAAGGTAGGTGCTAAAAGCACGGTAGCACCATCATTGCCTACATATTTGTTTTTATTCCAAGGTTTCCCCTTATCTTTGACATTACCATTTCCATTTTTGTCTTTATTGAGAACAAGTCACCATTTTTATAACAACATCCTCAATGGGGTAAGCACTTTCAACCATGTCATTGAATGAGGTAAATAGTTTCTTCTTAAGATCATAATATAACTCAAGCATAATTGTGTTGATGAAAATGTCAATTTTCTCAATCTCAGGTATTTGCCAGGGATACCTATAGTGTAATGATCTCCAACATTGTAAACATGTAGCAAATGGTTCCCTTTGTTTTTATTTTATGTTGCACAAATCCAACAATAGGATGTTGTATGTTATAAGAGTATTGTAGGATATATCGTTGTGCAAATTCATCAAATGACTTGAGGGGAGGTGACAATTTGGTAAACCACTCCATGGCTTGTCCACTTAAGCTTCTAGGAAATAATCTCATGAGATATGTGTCCTCATGCATGAAGTCCATGCTAAGAGCGTAGAAGTGGCATATATGGTCATGTGGGTCACCATTTCCATCATATTTATCATAGTTGGGAACCTCAATATCCCTAGGAAATTGTACCATGTAGAGACTACTATCAAATGGGAGAGCACATATAGATTCCACAAAAGATGTTTTGGGTTGTTCTTTTTCCATTTGTAGTTGAGCAAGTTGATTTCTTAGCTCTTGCATTTCCTTTCTTAGGATCTCAGCCTCAATTGGTTCTCTTTTTTGTATGATCTTTTGAACACCATAGTCACCAGGGATTTTTCATCCCCCAGAGGTCATGCATTGAAAGTCTTGGTCTCCATTTTGCACTAAGGACTTTAGCATGGGCTTTTGGAGAAGTTCATCTTATTCAAATCTTATAAGGTTTTCACTATTAACTTCATTATTTGTCTCACTCTCATTGTGTGATTGTGAGGGTCTAGGTGGTGAGGGATATCCCCCAATGTGTATTCTTAGATACCTTGGTGGTGTGTTATTCCCATTATTTTCGCAAGATGAATTGTTCATGAAGGGATTACTATAGCTACCATGAGCATGTCTATTCTCAAAATCATGTGCACCAGTGCTACTCTCAGTGTGTTGATAAGACATCTCTAAGTGCACCTAGCCTCTTCTAGTCTTTCTCTATATAACTGATCTTGTTCTTCTTTTTGCACAAAAAGGTCCTCTAGGTGGTAGTTGCTCTCTTGAAGATTCATGGTGAGTGAAACAATGTCAGTAGCCCTAGGCATGTCAAAGAGGGTACCAAAGAGATCGTCAAAGTGATCTATAGGATTATGCAAAGTTGTAGTGTTAGCCTCTTCCTAAATATCAAAGTAGGGTCTTCCTCATAGGTTTTCTTACAAGGACATCTAGTTAGAGTAGTCAATTGTGCAAAGGTAAATGAGGGACAACTTCCTTGACCAACTTGGATCCTAGTTGCAACTGGCATGTAAGGAATCCTAGTCGCAATCGACATGTAAGGATAAGTATTTAGTGTAGCGACACAAAATAGAGCCTTTCAAGGTCAAAAATTCTATAGCCACAATGATCACTTGTCAAAATATATAATGGAGAAAGTGGCTTGTCAAAAATGCTCAAGAATTTACAACACTAATTATTCCAGTCGAGAATTGAGAAAGAAGCTCGATAGGAAGTAGCCAAGAAAATGAGGTAACTGATTTTTTGACAAGTGAACAAAAGAGACATTAAGTTTTTATCCAAGAGACTAAACCCATATTTTCAGCATCAAACAATAAAAAACATGAATATTTTAGACCAGACTATGGTAAGACTAGACAAAAGCACCCCTAATTCAACTAAAACATAACCTAAACTTGATACTAAAATAAGAAAGGACTAGGTGATATTTCACAACACAACAAACAATACTTGTTCAACAAATTATCTTGTGTGATGTTTCATACAATACTTGTGATACTTCTTAATCAAACAATACTTATTGACAAGGGGTATGATAGAATCTAGCATAGGTATGCGATAGAGTTTGTGTATTAGTGCGATAATTTTGTAGATGCAAAGTGTCGTACAATATTTCACAGATAATCATGCAACAAAGGACCGATAAACTTTGTAGTATGTAACTTGTGGCCTAAGATATCTATGTTTCAAATCAATTTTTTTATTGTTTCAGGCCAAAATACAATCATGAAAGAATAAAACACTAGTTTGCAACAACGTACACAATGGTTTAAGAATAATTGAGGATATAAGCATATCTTCAAACAATTGAACAAGGGAAAAAGCAACCTTTCCAACACAAGCACTTGTGATATCAAAATTAAAACTAAGTTATGGGTATGTCCAAAATATTTCCATAGGTCTATCACATTCAAAAACACCTTCCAAGAAAAACTACCTAAAGGTCACAACTCATTAGTAAACAACTTGGCCCACACTTGATGCCCCCTTGCCTCACACAAAGTGGTTTTCCACAATAGATGTTGGCTTTGTCATGGAGATGCCATTGGCACAACTAAAGAGACACAAATGGTGAGCATAAAATCTTGGGGTGATCCGAGTAGTCCACTAGGATCAATCCTTGCACCAAGATGTTGAGTGGATAATAATGGTAGCTTCTTATCCTAAGGTGTTTAGAAAGGGGTTCCATTTGCAACACTCCTCTTGCACCTATGAATAAGAAATTGTACCTTGCATTAGGTAATGGAACTTGTAGCCACAAGAGTACCTTAAACATTCTTGCTTAGTATTTTCCTCATGGTCCCAATTCCAGGGTAAAAGCACAAACCTGTGTCACCTTTTATAAAGGAGAAGTGATATCAGAATTTAAAGTCTTCAACTTTAACGAAATAAAAGTGGCATTTGTGCTTAGAATTTGAAGATGATGTCAACTAATGAAATGTGTAAAATTGGATGAAGTTTATGTATATAATTTTTCTTTAAAAATTGAGTGAAAATTTTATTTATTTTTGAATTTTTAAAGTGTATTTTTTAATTTTTTAAAAATACTAAAAATATAGAGTTTTTTTCCCGTCAAACAAATATATGCAAATGTTCATATTTTGGTTTGATTTTGGAATATGTTAGAGGTAACATATATACCTGGTGCTCCGAAAAAGAAAAATTGAAATTCGGCTAATATTTTTGAAGTTATAACTGGTCAAAGTCAAAGTTATCAGAAATAGATAGTTTTTTTCTCCTGTCAAACTTTTTCCATCAAATCTATATATATTTTAAAACAAATTACATATTCTTGAAGAAGACTCTCTCCTCTAGTGCACCATGAAAAAAAATTAATTTTTTAACATGATTTAGTATTTTTTCTTATTTTTGAATAGACATCTTCTTGAATCTTAAGATACCTACTTGTAATATTTTCAAATTATAACATATTATTCACAATCAAAACTTAAAAAAAATTATACAATCATAATCGTGACTCCGAGAACTACAAAAGCATATTTTTAGTTTTAAAAAATACTTCAATTTAGTAGGTCAAATTGGCCTTCAAAGTGAGATGTTTGCAGAAGTTCTGATTTTTGCTTGTTTGGCTGCCACATATTCTGCCACATAGATTGTTTCGGCCGAAACTGTTTTAGCTGTAACGGTTTCGGCCTAAACACCTGTCGGCATGAGAAACCACTAGCGCTTAATGTGACTATTTGATATAAAAAAATATTGTTTTCCCTTTTTTTAAAAATTAAATATACAGGGACAACGAAAATTGGAAGAAGATTTGCAAAAAAACAATTAATTTTGAAGCAATTTTCAACAACTGTTTTGCGGATTTAATGAATATTGCAAAGGATCGAATATTTTGAAGGTGCTTTTTTTTTCTTCTAATTATTTTTATTTTTATGTATTATATATTGAACCATTAGCTGATATTTAGTGAAATCTAAATTTATTATTATTTTTTTCTATAGATTGAAATATTCAATGGGTAGTAAAAGGAAAAGATCAAGAAAATATGATAGAAAAAGAGATGACAAAATGAAAGGCCATACAAAACATGCTCAAGACCAACCTATTGAAATTTCTGAACATGATGAGATTCATGAAGAAAATGAAAGTAATGAAGAGGAAGAAATTGGCAGTTCTATTGATAGAGACAAATTAGAAAGCATAAAAAATTTGATGGATTTGGATGAAGAACTACTTTTTAACCAAATTTCATCTAAAGATATGATAAATGATAACACTATCAAAAAGCATTATCAGAACATGTGGGATGAATATTTCAAGGATAAAAGTATATTTGGACAGGCACAATTATTTGTCAAGTTATTTAGGAGAAGAGATATGAGACCTGTTTTAGAGTTGTTGGGTGTTGATAACAGGAAAAGCCATGCCCATAATATTAATAAAACAATAGTTGAAAATTTGCAAAATGCTTATAACAAAATTGACAACACAACTCGAGCAGGTGATTTGAGTAATGCACGTAGAGCATTGATGACTACTATATCTAGTAGAAAATTGACACATAGAAAATAGGTACGTGCAATTTTTGATGTACTACATATATCTAGAAGAACTGTCCAGAGATACATCAAGAGGAGAAATATGCTAGATGATAACATTGAGAATAACTGGGTGAATATTTGTAGAGTTTCTCGAAAAGACAGGATTTTTGAAGAAGTAAAAAGACAAGTTATTGAATTTTGGACCACACATTCTCGTGTTTCTTCCAACAGGTGTGATACTATACAAATTAAAGATCAAGAAACAGGGGCCAAAATTGAACATCCAAAACATTTCATAGATATAACTCAAAGTGAACTTTTTGAAGCATTCAAACAAGAATTTTCAAATGTCAAAATATGTCAGAGAATGTTTGAGAGTTTACGTCCTTCCTTTGTACGCATAAATAAGATGCGAGAAACTTGTTGTTGTAGAAATCATGTTGAATTTGGTCTACACTTGCAATCATTTAAAAAAGTTACGGCAATACTTGATCCTAATTTGGTCATCCCTAGCAGTACAACACAATTTGTGAGGTCCATATTATGTGATAAATTAGAAGATTCAAATGAATTCAAAGTGCAATGCATCAGAAATCAGTGTGAAGATTGTGCAGATTTACACAAATTTTCTGAAATTATGCAAGTTGAGAATATTAATGAATCCACACCAGTTTCATGGATGAGATATGAATATGAGACATACCAAAATAATAGAGGGGATGAATCCAAAAAAATTGTATTGAAGGAGAGTGAATTTCATTATGATGAGTTCATGGCCAAGTTCCGTCCATTGATATATCCACATATCCAACATTGTCATGGTGCATGATGGCAAGCTAAATAGTTTCGTGATTCCAAAAATTGTTTTCCACTTGGTTGTATACTTTCAATTGTAGATTTTTCTGGGAATTATACATTTGCACCTCATACAGAGCTCCAAAGCCAATATTATCATTCTGAACAAGTTGCAATATTTGTGCAAGTGACCTATAGACATGCACAATTTGAGGTGGATCAGATAGAAATATTGGATGAAAATGAATGCATCATCATCAAAGAGGTTCATTTCTATATTAGTGATGATAAAGTTCATGACAGGAGTTATGTGGCTCATTGTTTTGCAATGTTCTCTGAAGATCTCAAAAATTGTGGAATAAATGTTTCAGAGCATTGGATTTGGTCTGATGGATGTGCAGGTTAGTATACATGAAATAGTTACACATTTATTTAACTTTATTTTAACTTGTATTTATTTGGACATGTCTATTTCTATTTGATATATGTACTTGGATAATTGTAGATACTTATCATGTTTCACGTTCACAGGACAATTCAAATCTGCAAAAGCATTTAATTGGTTAGCAATGCAACATGCTAGAACCAATGTTAAGTTTTTATGGAATTTCTTTGAAAGTGGACACGAAAAAGGGGAGCATGATGGAGCAGGAGCATGTATAAAACGTGCGCTTCGACAACATGAACTTGCAGGTAAATATATGCATTTTTTAAATGTACATGCTTAATACTCTAATAGCATATATTTTAAATTTTATATATACATGCATATTTTATGTACATACAGGGAATAGGATAGAGAGCGCAAATCAAATTGTTGAATGGTGCAAAGTTCATTTTGCTACTCAAGATACTGAATACAATAAGTGTTACTTTTGGGAGGTGAAAGGTGAACTAAATTATATTTATTTTTAATGTCTTTTTCAAATCAAGTTGAGTTTTTAATTAAATATTTATTTTGAAATATGACAATTACTTTTTGTATTTGTACCAGATATAGATCGATCTAATCCTTACAATTGTCAAACGATTCCTGGAATTAGAAGTTTACATCAAGTGATGACTACAGGAAACCATAAACCTCCAGTACTTAAAGTAAGAGAGAAAACATATTTTTGTGATGACTGCATTAAGGAAAATGTAGTGAGTGCATGTGAAAATATTGGGAATGGATATGTTTCACATTGGGATTTGAAGGAGATAGTTAGAAAGCCTCCTTTTGAAGATGTTGACATTGACATTGACATTCATGATCCTATATATTCAGCTGATTATGAGCGCATTTCTGATTTAGTTGTGGCAGGTTTGTGTGCATATATACATATATATAAATTAATATACATGTATATTTTTTTTAATTAATTTATATTTATCTTTTTATATACATGCAGGAGATATTTTTGCAGTTCAAGCCTTACCAGATAATGCAGAAAATGTGGACTATTATCTTTTAAGATGCACAAAAGCAAAACACAAGTTGCTAGAAGGAACTATAGATGCTGATGAACAGTCATATCCAATTGGATCAGTTGTTATTGAAGGAACATATTATCAACAAACAAGGGTAATTGGTAGTGGTATTGAATTTATTGAATACAAGCCTGGAGAAAAGGTTTTACGCTACAGTAACCATGTTATAGCAACCAAATTACAATTTGAAGCAATACAAAGAAAAGGACGTCGTAGAAATCAAAAGTGGAAATTGCCTATTGAAGAACATGAAAAACTTCTAGAGATAATAAAAAGTAGAGAGAATCCTAACAATACATTGTTTGTGGAGCTCTAGTTTACCTATGTACTTATTGTGGAGCTCTAGTTGAGTTATGCCTGTATAGCTCTTATACGTTCATATTTAATATTGATAGGATATTTGTTTTATAATTTTTTGTACATTGGATCATTTATCTTGCATATGCAAAATTAGACATGTATTGTTATTTTTATTTAAATTCGACATGGATATCTCATTTAAGACCAGGTCTCTTAGGACCTCCCCTTAAGACAACCTTTTTAGTATTTGTATGTATTTGTATGTACATATAATCTTTATATGTTCTTATATGATACATTCTTTATGTTTGCATATAATCGTTATGTTCTTATATGATACATTCTTTATGTTTGTATATAATCGTTATGTTCTTACATGTATATGTTATATGAACTATGTTACATATTACATGTACATTATATTTTATTAATTAAATGTTGTTAATTATAGTTAATTAAGAATGTATGTCATTAAATACAGTTAATTAAGTCATTAAATAGAGTTAATTATTAAGACATTAAATATAATTAGATTAAATATAGTTAATTTAAAGGTTAAATATAGTTAATTATAGTTAATTAAGGCATGTCATTAAATAGAGTTAATTAAGTCATTAAATAGATTTAATTATTAAGACATTAAATATAATTAGATTAAATATAGTTAATTAGATTAAATATAGTTAGTTATAGTTAATTAGGTTAAATATAGTTAATTATAGTTAATTAAGACATGTCATTAAATAGAGTTAATTAAGTCATTAAATAGAGTTAATTAGTAAGACATTAAATATAATTACATTAAATATAGTTAATAGGATTAAATATAGTTAGTTATAGTTAATTAGGTTAAATATAGTTAATTATAGTTAATTAAGACATGTCATTAAATATAGTTAATACATGATCTACATTAAATATAATTAGACTAAATATAGTTAATTATACAGTTAATTAAGACATGTCATTAAATATATGTTATATTGTTATGTACATCGACCATTAAAATTATATAGTTAAGTACACTTAGATTAAGGCATTAAGATGAATAACTATACATATACATGTAAACTTGAATATTGAAAATATGAATAACATATAGAAACATGTGCATAACACATACATAAGTTACATAAAAGATGAAGACATCAAAAGATCAATAAAATAGACGTCTACATTAAAAGATCAATAACATACATGTGCATATATCTGGAGAATATAATGTACCCATATCAAATGTATAAAAATAGATCATGTAGATCAAATGTCTAGAAATAACATATATAAAACATCAAAATCTCCATATAAACATGTATCTGGAAATAACATATAAAACATCATTTAGTGTCCATGATATAAACATGTATCTAGAAATAACATATAAAACATCAAAGTGTCCATATAAACCATGTATCTGAAAATAACATATAAGACATCAAAGTGTCTAGATATAAAATGTATGCATATGGAAATAACATATAAAACATCAAACTGTCCATATAAATATGTATCTAGACATAACATGTGTGTAATAAAATAAAAGGCCACATATGATCTAATCAGCTGCATCTGAACCCTATGTCAAATGATAACAAGTGAACCATTTAATTATGTGTACAGACAAATTATATCAAGATCTACATGTATTTAAATCAAATATATATAAATTGTAACATACCTAGGACTCACGACGTGTAGGATCTGTCGGTGTCTGCAGATCAGCAAAACGTAACATACTATCACTCAAACCCTATAACACATACACAAACACACACATATACATTAATTTAAACATATAGACATATTATTTACTATAGTAAAAATAATCTAAACATATAGAGATATTTACCGTAGCATTATGTAATGCTCTGCCGATCTGACTGATAACAAAATCATGTAATGAAAAAATAGTATCAGCATCCAAGTCAATAGTGCAGCCCTAATCTAAAAGCATGGAAGTAAATAGACCAGGCTGTATAGTGCCACTGAGATCCTGAGTAGGGGGGGGGTGCTGTAGGGTCCTGAGTAGCTAGGGCTGGTGTTGTAGCCTGGGCCTATGTAGCAGTAGGAGTAGTAGAAGGTGTAGGAATGTCCTCCTGCCTCTATGAATCCTCTAGGACTATTGTACGTGACAAAATATGTCTAATCTAAGAGCTCATGTCACGAAGTGGAATCCCTGAGAGTGTAGATAATGCTCGATATGCATCTAAAAGATCAGATGCTAAATATGATGCCAAACGATGCAATGCATCCACCTCTAAGACTGCAAAAATGTCTACAGGGGAAGGTATGGAGCGGTATCTTGAGACCGTAGCATATATCGACTACATCGATTAGAAGAAATCTCGTGTAACTATGTGGCGACGGTGGCGATGCTCGAAAAAATCTGTGTCCTAAATGTGTCATCAGGAACACTCTCACCTGTAGTAGCCATTTGTGGACCTCTCGGCATAACCAAAAGGTTTGGACCCACCATTGCTCGTTTGTTAATAGGCGCAGGAGTGTCCGCGAGTCTAAATCTGTCAGAAAGTCTCCCCTGACCCTTCCCAACATGCCCTGGATAATCTGTATAGTCAACATCATAGTGTAAATGAAATTCTCCAAACAATTGTTTCCAGAAATATAGGGGGAAATCATCCTTCTGTGGCCATCTATGATGAGTAGCCAACCAACGAGGATACATCAATGGTGCGACGAGTGGATCAGTACACTTCATGGTAGAGTAGCCTCTGACTCTGTGACGATCTGCATAAGATGGAAACATGGTTTTCACCATGCCGGTGGAAACCTCAGTGTCAATCTGTGTGTACTTCACAGTGCCAGTGACACTGTGAGATAAAGAAGAATAAAATGTCTCAATGCTCATATCATCAAAAGGGTTGTATGATTCAACTGTTTGAATCATACGAAATAACTCCTCTCGCATTGCTATGACCTTCTCCCTATTAGGGAGGGTGGTAGAAGAGGAAAGCGAGGTATCCAAAACCTGCATAGCACGAGATAATCTCACCACTGTATCTCTAAATAACTGTTGTCTATCATGGGTGGAGGAGGTCGATCTACGTGCTGTACCAGACTCAGCACTCTGACCCCCACCACGAACACTAGCATCCCTTGAGGATGCAGGAGCACGATCCCCAAAACCGGATGCCATAATGTATATATGAAAATAAATATGAGAATATGAATGTGAAGCTACAATCTGAGTGATAAATATCTAGAGATCTGCACATGCATATATATACAAATATAAACATACAAGTCTATTTAAATTAAAATAATTAAAAGTTAAATTTAATTTGAAACACATGTACATATAAATACACAAGATTAAATGTATGGTGCTAAATGAACAATCATGTAACATACATATGTATTTTAAAACAAATTATCTTAGAGACCATATCTAATGTACATTGTAACGTGCTCATGAAAATGTGAAAAATAAATATCCGTACATGCACATGTATATGCAATAAAAATAAAATAAAATTTTTTGATTAAATGATAACTAAGTGTACACATGTACATACATGCAATAAAAAAATATAATTCTTGACTAAAATCTAAATTTTGATGTAAATGCTTTGATGATTATGGGGAGTGCAGATGAGAGTTAGGACATAGGGATAGAAAAATTTGTTACTAGATAACTAAATGAGTTTAGTTAGAAAATGTTAGTTTACAATTTAGAACTCATGACTTAATTTAGTAGTTTGAATTAGAGTTAAGAATGTTAATAAAGTAAATGGGATATAGTTTTATTAAGGTTGATAGTAAGGTTGGTTTATTATGTGCTAGTAAACATATGAATACCTATTACAACCTATAACAGACGTAATGACCTAGTAGGAGTCCCTAAGTCCCCTTAACATATATATGGATAAAAATACCTAGAAATGTATCATGAGGTCGTTATGTGTCATTTGATAAGGTAAGAATCATCATTACCTAATAAGACCTATTATATCCTAATAATACATATTAAGACTTATTAGAACCTAAAAAAAATAGTATGACCTATTACGACTCATATGTCCCCTTAAGACACACATGTATGGATAACATATTGAAAAACGCAGTTGACATAAGTGATCTTAATGTTTTGTTTGGTAATGTAAGACTCATTATTACCTGACAATATCTATTATGTGCTAGTAAACATATGAATACCTATTACAACCTATAACAGACATAATGACCTAGTAGGAGTCTCTAGGTCCCCTTAACATATATATGGATAAAAATACCTAGAAATGTATCATGAGGTCGTTATGTGTCATTTGGTAATGTAAGAATCATCGTTACCTAATAAGACCTATTATATCCTAATAATACATATTAAGACTTATTAGAACCTATAAAAAATAGTATGACCTATTACGACTCCTATGTCCCCTTAAGACACACATGTATGGATAACATATTGAAAAATGCAGTTGACATAAGTGATCAAGTAATGTGTTGTTTGGTAATGTAAGACTCATTATTACCTGACAATACCTATTATGTGCTAGTAAACATATGAATACCTATTACAACCTATAACAGATGTAATGACCTAGTAGGAGTCCCTAGGTCCCCTTAACATATATATGGATAAAAATACCTAGAAATGTATCATGAGGTCGTTATGTGTCATTTGGTAATGTAAGAATCATTATTACCTAACAATAACTAGTTGTTAAAATGAACATCATCAATATCTAAGTGTAGCTCATTCGGTTAGTAGAGGGCCTATGTTATGGTTAGAATGTGGTATGGGTTATGATTGTAGTTAATATAAGGTTATGTTAGAAGGTGTATTTAATGTCAAAATTAATTTCACCATAAGATATTATTGTTTCACCTCTAGATCCATCAGGTTATGTTAGAAACTGAATAATGTCCCCTAAAAGTTTACTACATTTTTTACTAATATTTTTCTACATGTTTACCTCATAACCTAATATCTTTCTATATTTTAACCTAATGTTTTTCCTAATATTTTTCTAAATTTTAACCTAATGTTTTTCTATATTTTAACCTAATGTTTTTCCTAATATTTTTCTATATTTTAACCTAATGTTTTTCTACATTTTTTACTAATGTTTTTCTATATTTTAACCTAATGTTTTTCCTAATATTTTTCTATATTTTAACTTAATATTTTTCTACACTTTTAATTAATGTTTTTCTACATTTTTATCTCATGTTTAACTACATTTTTGCTAACAAATTAATTTAAATACCATTCTAAAATAATCTAAAATAATTTAAATAATTTAAACATATTAAAAAATAAACAATTTTAAGCATTTCACTCACAAAATACGTCAAAAATAACTATTTTAAGTACGATTAACATCTATTAATCAAAAAATACGTTTAAAAACTATTAAAAAATGGGGAGGAAAAAACCACTAACCAATTACAGCTGAAACCCTTAACCCCCTCTCCAAACATCCAAGAACCGCAATAGTAACAATGATAGCCACTAGATGTTTGCAGCAGGTTTTATACCGACTTTGGGGTTTCGGCCAGAACCCTTTCGGTCGAACGTATTTCGGTCGAAACAGTACGCGCCACGTAGGTGTGCGAAACCGCCACGTGTGTACGGTCGGAGCCATTACGGCCGAAAGCATTTCGACCGAAACTATACAAGATATCACAAACGTTGACAGAGCTTTGTGCTTTTACCCCCCACAAGTACTTCTACTAAAAAAAAACAAGTTCTATGTCCCCCAAGGATTTGGCTTTTGTCAAAGGGTTTGTGATTATAGTGGGTTGGGTTAGCTGGGTTGTGCTCATTCCCACTTTCGGTCATTCCTATTGGTATCTTCTCATCAATAGAAAGCACTCTAAAGGGAATATCTCTCTAGGAGATAGAAACAAAATGGATCCACATCAAGAGGTCAAGATTTTTTATTCACCACAAGTGTGAAGAGCATACTCTCCTATTCCAAATGCTTCCCCCAAATACACCAAGAAGGTTAATTAAGACCACTAAAAAGTGAAATATGCCACTCACTTTCAATACTTGATGAAGGGTCAAGATTTCTGATTTACCACAAGGGTGATGAGCACACTCTCATACAAACAAAGTGACCTACTTGCAAGCTTTATGTGCCTAAGAAAATAGAGCAACTAGTATATGTCGTACATGGAAATGAAATGAAAGACACTTGATTTGTTTGTTTTTTCTTTTCTTGGGAAGCCCTACAAAATGTTAGTAGCCCATTTTAGCAATTTATCTTTGACATGCACTCTTTTAGTAAACAATTTTGCAAGCAACCTAGGCAACCCTACAAAATCAATGAAATAGTACAAAAACATAGGGTTAGCCAAAAGATGTAAGAAACTTGCAAGACATTGGTCATACAACAAATAATGCATAAAAATCAAAAAAGAAATATTGCAAGCACTCAAAATGCTAACCAAAAACTAAAATAGTCCTTTTCCCTAAACTAGGTGATACTTTTCACTACATAGATATTGTACAATACTTCCTTGTATTGTTAGGTGATAATGTATCCTTGTGCGATACTTAATATTGAGGATGACATAAATCTTAATTACTGTGTGACATAAACTTACACTACATGTGATACTTCTAATTGGTAAAGCATCACACTAGTATAGAACAAAGTATCATATGATACTAGAAAAATATTGCACGATAACTTTGTCAAAAAAAAAATTTAAAAAGCCGAAAATAGAAAATGTTGAAGTGATGAAAATGTACAAGGAGAGGAAAAGCAGAGTTGTTCTGCCCCACGGTGCACTTCTCTAGGTCCTTCTATTTGAGAGATCTCATGGATTGAGAGTCCCAAATGGTGACTTGGAGCTCCCTAGGTATGGAGTGCAAAGGAATGCAAAATATGAATAATTGGGCTCTCAATTGAACCTAAGAGATACAACCCCTTGCAATTGCACCATGAGATGAGATATTTAGAGATAAAAGAAAGAGTGCTAGTGTCCAAGACCTACCATATGGGAATGATATACAAAGTGTAGCTAACTAATATTAAATGTAAAGAATGCAACCTAAACTAACAATATGAAAGTGTTACAATCCCACTAATTAGCTAAATGTGTTATTCAAATGCATAAAAGAAGATATGTTAATGTTATATGAAACTAAATACAATGCTATGGAAGAAATGGCTGTCAAGCCACAAAGTCTTCAAGAGCTCCATGAGTACCTATAGAAAAACCTGCAACATAACACTAATGCAAAGATGATTGATCCTAGATGAGGAAAGAGCTCTACATTTTAAAGAAGTGCAGATGGTGGAGATAATGAGGAAAGAATATATAATCAAGGGTGGAGGGTTGATGTTTTTCATGATCCATGTGCAAGATTATTTCCACCAATAAAAAAGACTTGACTTTTGCATCTCCATATGAGACAAAAGTCTTTTCTTTTATTTCTAAATTGGTGGAAATTTTTTATGTGTGCAACTTCGGATGAATGGGGTGGGGTTGGTGGGGATATGTTCCTTTTAATTAAATATGAACTTTAGGATATAGTGGTCAAACTATAGGATAAAATCAAATACATTGATTTTTAAAGATTTGATCTAGGTGAATGATAATATAATTCAGCAACAATGTTGAGAAGGGTGATAATGGTCTAGATGACCATTTTTGGGTGATTACAACAAGAAGGCTTAGGGACCAACAACAAGTATGGTAATATCTTAGAGGATACTATGTCCATTATCGCATTCATGGTTAACAAATAACATCATTTCTAACTTATATGGATATATTGGTAGTTGTGTTGTCTATGATTTTGATGCCTAATGCAAATATCCCAGTTCAATCCCAACCAAGCATTATGTATATCTAAATTTTAGTGAGCTTGATTAACCTCTGATCATGCAGGAATCTCTTTACATTATCCTATGACATTAATAACATAACCATTGTGATAATTACCATGAGGAGGGCTTGACCATTCGAGCCTATTTCAAACACAATCTTATTAGAGAACTAATTGTTGATGGATCATTTTTAGCCCATGTGAGCCTACCTCTATATATTTATGAAACAAATCTCTAGACATGTAAAGGAAAATGAATATTTCTCCTAAAATTGTCGCTAGTCTAGGGTGGTTCTTTTATTTTGTGTTTTTGGTTTAATTTTATTAATATAATTACTTGGAATGTCAAAGTTTTGGACATATAGTGAGGATTTTTGTCTCTTATTTTTTACCAATAGTGTAGAGTCAATTTTGCATTACGTATTCTAGTATTAGTACTACATAAGTCCTAAATGGGCTAGAGGTTTTGTTTACTCATTTCTTCCCTATTGGTGCCCACACTAGACAAAGATTTAAGAAAAAATTGAAACAATAAAAAATAATTTGACTTTGGTCTTAAACTAAGAAAAAAAACATCTCTTTAAAAAACACCATGTTGTCCCTTATCAATACATTTAATGGCTTCCAAATATTGAGGAATATATAAATACAGATATAGTTTCTATATTGAGTCATGCAAGGAAAGAAATCTGATATAGACTTCAAAAACTTTGTACACAAAGTAATACTAGAAATTGCATGCTTTTGTGAATGCAATAGAGAGTTGATAGGAATTTAACAATCTACAAATTAATAATAATAAAAAGGAATTTTACATATGAGACCTCAAGCCCAAAATAACAAGGCAAGTAGTTGCCAAAATGGTGATTTGAGATTAATAACATTGTATTTATTTAATGTGCAAAAATATGATATTGCAATGAGTATTGTACTCTTTTTTAAAGAGAATTGTAATTATAATTATAACATTAATTGTAATCTTAAAAATAACTAGTATTGTTGAAATAACTAAGTCCCCCTGGAATATACATGACACATAATGCATGACCCACAATTACTAAACATAACATATAGTATAAGATTATTGTAAAACAAAATCACCTTTTTTACATTACAATTTTTAATTAAAAGAGTGTTTGACACTTTACATAATTAGTAAAAGATCCAATGAAATATAATTTGAAATAAAGAATTAAAATGAGAAAAAATAAAATTAATTGTTGAAAGTTATAAATATAATATAATTGTAATCAAAACAAAATAATTGTTGTTATAGCTATCATTGGCTTAAGGATTCATACTTAGAACAAATATTTTAATAAAAATATATATTGAATAGTTGATTTATGAATACAAAAATATTAAATAAACAAATAAGAATAATAAATACATTTTTCAATATTAATGTGATGGATGACATTGTGTTTGTTTCTAACATTCTTTCATATCATGCAGTGATTTATCGCTTTGGTCAAGTTTATCAGACTTGCATACATGGATTTCTACCAAGTTGGAACCCATTTTATCTAGTAACATCCACATTTTCCCCATGGCTAAGTGTTTCTTTATTTCTAAGTTTGAAGATATAAAGGATTGAGAGCATATCATTTGTGGCCCTTCTTTTGCTTGTCGACTCAGCTACATCCGTTGATGGTGAAATCGTGGAATTCCAATTTTTTGCCTACTTCTAAATCTTTTTCTATGTTTCCAATTTGTATTTGACTCTCTTACCTTCTTCTTCATCTTTGGATTGATTCCCAATTGGAAAATGTGGGAGATGTTATTGAATATTTATTGATGGTTGATGAAGATTCATCAAATATTATGCATTTGACTTATGCTAGAATCCTTGTTGAGGTGGATATTTCTTAGGGTTTTCAAGAGAAATTTAAAGTTGGGCTTCCTAATGGGAGCATCTGGATTCAGACTTCAAACTATGAAGGGATTCCCTTCAGATGTAGAAAATTCTACAAACACTGGGCATTTGGCACCTCAATGCACTCTTTAGAGGCCAAACACTAATAAGGATACTTCTTGGTGGAAGGGAGCTTCATGTGAACATTATACTGTTGCTAAGAATCATGCTTAGGTTTCTCCCTCTATTGATCCTATTCCTCCTTTTGTTCCTAATCCTTTTGATTCTATTTGTGTTACTTTAGGTAGGCATATTGTTGTTGGCCTAAGTGACTTGGAGACTGACCAATGGATAAACTAGTACACTTAATCATCAAAAGTGGTGTCATTGATGTTAGTGTGAAAGGAATCAAGACTAGTAGAGAGGAATGACTAAAAAAACACACTGATGTACACCTCTAGTTCACAAGGGTGGTCAAAGAAGAGAAGATGTGTGAGCCCAAAAAAGTGATGATAGAGGTTGTCCACTTAGATGAAGTATCTAAGTGAAGTTTGTGTAAGAAGAAGGATGTAAAGAGGAAGATAAAGAAGATAGACCAGTGAGTTGGATTGACCAAATGAGTAAGATGAGCATGAAGCAAGAAACCCATGATTTTCTTGGAAGTCATCTAGAGGGTAAGAGCGCACTCAAAGTCACATTTAATGGTGATGGGGGAATGGATGGAGGAACACTCGAGAGATTTCAAATTTATATTCTTTCTAATAATAGAAAGTCATCAAGGACACATGACTCCCATGATTCCTGTATGAACATGCTACTAGCTGGAAGAAAGTATAAAATGAGGTAGAGTTGAATGAGGAAAGGTTAGATTTTTGAGTGATTGGTCAAAGAGCTAGAAGAGTTGAGATAAATAGAATCGAGTGAAGGAGAGTGACAAGAGAAGAATCATCTTCAGAAAGTTATCATGTTAAGGAGAAGCTAGCAAGCCCTAATAACTCAAGATTATTGTGTACAAGAGCAAGGAGAGACAAGCATAGAAGTAATCAAGTTTAGAAGTTGTAGAGCCAAGATAAGCTAGGGTAGAAGTCCAGACAGATCAACATAGATGAAGGAGGTTTGATTCAAGCTAAGAGTAGTTGCTATCTTCTAGATCACTCCATTTTTGTTTACTTTCCCTTACAATAGTAAATCTCATCAAGGGTGGGCTCTAATAGGTTCTTTGTATAAATCCCCTAACAGGGTAACACATTAACGTGTGTTCTAGATTCCTTTAACCAGGTTGCTCATAATAGGGAAACACTTTAATAGGTCTTATTAAAAGCCCTTAATCACATGGCATCTAACAATATCTTTGTAATCTTCTAATAGGGATAAGCTCTTAACTAGGCACACTTTAGAAGAGTACAAGCTTTGTGAGGATCAACTCACACACCTTGATTTTTAACCTAGAAATCTTTCCATAAGATAGACACTATGTTATGTGTTGCTATTTTCTTGTTCCTTGTTTTTGCTTAATCTTGATCAATTAAGTTATAGCCAACATTGACCCATAGATAAGTGTGTAGTGTGATCTACAAGAAAAACAAGAAACCAATGAGAATGTTGATTAACCCCGTACCACGCCCTCCTAGTATACTAAAATGTGGGAGGACCAAAATTTGGTATCAAAGCCTAGGTCTTACAGAAACAAGAGTTTAGCAACTCGAGGAAAATATAAATATGTTTAAAAGGGATGCATTAAAGTTTTCTAGAGAAAACTACAGTTTATGGTGTAGGAAGATGCATTTGCATACGAAGACTCTTCAAGATGCTTACTAGATACATGTAGAGGTCAAATAATTTGAACCATCTGGTCAACTTAGTGCAAACTAGTTGAAGGAGAAGGAGATACACATGCCTACAATGGATGCTCTAGCGAGCACCTTGTCCTACTCCAAGTACAAAGGCATAGAGGAACTGGAGACAACACACACAAGATGTGGGAGAATTTGAGAGTCATTTATGGTGGTGATAAGTATTTCATGATGGCTAAAGTTGAAAGCTTGAAAGGAAAGTTTGATGAGATGACGGTATAAGAGGGCCAAGATATTGAAGTGTATAAACATTGGGTGAAGGACATTAAGCTAGCCATGAGAGCATGCAAAGGAGTAATATAAGAAGATGAGTGTGTGAGTAAGGTATTGAGAACCCTGCTATCCAAATATTCCATAAGAGTATCAACCATTCAAGAGTTGAGAACAATAGACGGGATAGAGGTATCACTAGATGCCTTGATAGGAAAGCTCATTGTATTCAAGCTTAGCAACTTTGACAACAATCAACTGCCCAAGATTGAAACTGCATCTGAAGCTTTTGTTGCATCAACTACAACATAAAGAGAAAGAGGATATGTGAGTACATCTAGTTATAGGAGATAACTATAGATCATGTATAGTGAAGAACTTGAACAAGAAGATTTGGAGGCTCTGTTCACAAAGAAAATGGTTAGAGTCAAAGGGAAGTACAAAGGTAAGCTTCCTTTTAAATGTTTTAACTTCAAAAAAGTAGGACATTATGTTTGCAGATCTCCAGATTCTATGAGGAAGGAGAACGACAATAGGAAGAGAACCATTAAGAAGTGATCAAACCCCAAAGAAAAGGAGAAGAGATGACACTACGCTATTGAAGGAGTGATAGATGAAGAATCAACCAATTATGATGAGGAAGATGATGATGTGTCCTTTGTTTCTATCACCAAAGAAAAGATGGAGAGAGCCCTGATAACTAGTACCAATGTCCACAAGACCTAGATAATAAATAGAGGTTGCTTGCACCACATGTCTGGTGATAGGAGAAATTTCTATGAGGTTGAGGCCTACAACAGAGAAATGGTGAAGTTCTACAACTCACCAGGCACAATGATAGGTAAAGGCACTACAATGCTAAATGAATCAACTACATGTGAAGATGTGCATCTAGTAGAAGGATTAAAATATAACCTATTGAGTGTGGCTCAATTGATGGACAAAGGCTATAAGTTTGAGTTTCACAAAAGGTCTTGCAAAATATTTGACAAGACATGCAAGCTACCAGTTGTAAGAGAACAAAGCAGGGGCAATATTTTCTGCCTCAATATTTTTCATAATACATGTATGGTAGCCAAGAATTACAATGGTTATGTCATAGGAGGCTATGTCATGTGAATTTTGAAAGCATTGTCAAGGTAGGAAGGAAGAACTATGTAAGGGGTTTAACCCCTATTACTAGACTTGATAATGGTATGTGTAAGTATTGTCAACCAAGAAAGTTGTCAAGTTCAAGTTTCTCTAGCAAGTCATTTACTTATGAACATGTACTAGATCTAGTTCATGTTAACTTGTGTAGTCCCATAAGGACACAAAGTGTATCTGGTGACACATACTTTATGTTGTTTATTGATGATTTTCTAAAATGATGTGGACTATTTACTTGAAAGAAAAGTTGAAAGCCTTCCACATATTCAAAGTCTACAAGGAAAAAGTGGAAAAAGAAATTGGTAGAGCATTGAATTGCTTAAGGTTAGATCAAGGAGGTGAGTTCACCTCACAATAATTTGAAAGCTATTGTGAAGAACATGGAATCAAAAGGAAAATGTCATCTTTGAGGACACCTTAGCAGAATGGTGTTGCAAAGAGAAGGAACATAACCATCATAGATTGTGCCAAAACTTTGATGATGCAAAACAGTGTGGCCCAAATCTACTAGAGAGAGGCTATAAGAACAACAATATACACCTTGAACATGGTATAAGTAAAGAAGGGGACAAAGAAGAATCCCTATGAATTATTGTCTTCTTACACAACATGTGGTGGTTGCTTCATGGTATTTAGAAGCAAATGCTACATCAAAAGAGATGAATACTAGGGAAATTCTGAGTCTAAAAGTGATGAGGGTATCTTTCTAGGATAGTCTACTAAGAGCGAGTATATTGGTGTATATATCTCAAAACAAACAAGATTGTTGAAGTTTCCAATGAAGTGTGGATGAATTCTCAAAGGAAAATGAGGAAGACATCAAGAGAGAACTAGAAGACTACAACTAGTTTGAGTACATCCAACTAAGTGATACAATGGAGACAATATTGGTAAAGGTCAAACTTGTACAAGTAGTTGTACTAGCCCAAGGTAAAGAAGATTGAAATGAAGAACAAAGGGCAGAAGCACCCGAAGGAGAATTGGTGCTGGAAAAGTGTGTAAGGACGCACCACTCAGCAAACCAAATCATTGGCAACAAGGATGCTAGAGTAATGAAAAGAAAAAAGGTGGGAGAGACAGTATGTCTACTCTCACACAAGGAGTCCAAAGCTACATGGGAAGCTCTAAAAGATCAAGACTAGAGAAAATCCATAGAGGAAGAAATTGATCAAATAGTAAAGAAGGATACATGGACCATGGTTGCCTGACCAGATGACAAAAATTTCATTGGTACAAAATGGGTGTTCTGAAACAAGATGAATGAAGATGGAGAGGTGGTAAAAAACAATGCCATACTTGGTTTCAAAGGCTATTCACAAGAGGATGACATAGACTATGGGGAAACCTTTGCACCATTAGCCAGATTGGGAGGAGCTAGGATACTCCTAGCATTTGCAGCATAGAAGAACTTCAAGGTATATCAGATTGACACAAAGTCTGCAATCTTCAATGGAGTTATGGAAGAGGAAGTTTACATTGAGCAACCTGAGGGGTTTGAGAATAGTTTTTTTTTTTTTTTTTCCCAAGACAAGTTATCAAGGGAAATAGAGTAGAAACATAAGAAACAATGCCATAAATCAAAGTGGAAGGAAGGCCCAAAACCCCCATTAGAGCTTCGCTAGGACTATAACCAACACAACAGTCAATGAACTCGCAAGTTGTTGCACGAATGGGCATAGGGCCCACTATTGAAGGCACGAGATAAACCAACGTGCATGCGAGCTTCCTCGTTGGCACAACAACATAACTACCAATATGCATACTTGTTGAGAAATCCACTAAACTAGCAATGTCATTAGGGGGTGATGCACCACCATAAAAAAATGTTACAAGAGAGACAACCTTAGATTTATTTATTTATTTAAGAGATCATATGATAGATGAGATAATCAATTTCACAAACTCATTCATGCAACAACATACATCTTCAACCCTTGTTTTTTCAATTCAAATACATTCTCAAATTTCAATGCAAGGGCTATAGAGGACCTTAAAACATACACCCCCATGTTGAGGTGACCAATCTTATTGTCCAAAAATTGCATAATTATATGACTAGAAAGGGTAAGCCCTTTTCTTTGAAGCCTACCACACAAGGATAAAGTTAACCATGTTTAAATTTGAATCAATATCACATGCATTGTACAAGTTATAAGTTTTAACTCTATAATTATTGTGTGATGGCATTTTTTCTCCAAAGGGTTAACTAGTAGTTGCACACTTTTGTTCTTGCAACGAGTTGATAGGTACTTAATTATAAATTTGTTTTTCAAACATAATTTATTGTGATAATTAAATTATTATTATTATTTTTTGGAAAGGTAATAGGGAAAAACCTTGATTATTTATTATTATAATTTTTTAAAATTGATTATTATTATGTGTTAAGCTCAAGTAAACTCGAACACAAAACTTCCTAGATGAGAGACACAACTTACCATTGTGTTGCAAGCTACTATCTAAATTATATTTAATTTTTAATTGAAGTTAAATAAAATTTAAAAATTATTATTTTTTAATATTTAATTTATCAAATATGAATAGAATGATTATCTATAAAATTCTCTCATAAGAAATCTATAAAGAAATCCTAAAAACTAAATAACCAAAATCAAATTAGAATTTTCTAAAAGAAAACATAGATTAACTTTCTATCATGATATCATATAACAATTTCTAAGAAAAACAATGAGAAGATAACTTGAGTGAATAGCAAGAAAAAAATTGTTTCTGGGAACAAAGTTTTCACATAAAACCTATCAAACTTAATTAAGTATAAGTAATGGAGTTAACATAATGATAATATAATTCACATATGTGACAATTCAAAAGACATGAATAAAAATGCATGCCCTAATGTGACAATTCATAAGAATTTTAAAAGATGTCCAAAATGATCAATTGACTAACCACACAATTCAATCATAATATCATTAATCATATGTAAGACCTCAATATCTTATAGCATCAAGGTTTCCAATTCTAATCTTAATTTGAAGTGTTTGGAATAGTTATTCTCAGTTCAGGAAAATTCTAGTGGCCTTGGGCCCATTGTGGCTACAACACACCATGGAGGAAACCAATTTTTACACCAAAACTCAAAGAACCTTGCATACCTTCATGATATGGAACAATTGCTTTATAATATGAAAATAAGGAAGTGCTAGGCAAGACACTCCCAAGTGTACACTATATCTCAAGTTGGACATATTGTGCACCCCTTCCCAAAATGCCTCACATTACATCAAGTAACCACTTTCTTCTATGAGAGATCTCCATACCCCCTTCAAAAGTCCTCACACAAAAGACTTTTATAACCTTTAAGGGATGATTTCCAAACCATCACACCATTTCAAAAAGGTCATTTTTATTTTACCCTTTTATGAATATAATTGTAACTCCACAACATTCTTTATTGACTTTTCATCTTCTTTTGTTTATAAATGGTTTCATAACTTTCTCTTGGAGAAAATGTCACATAACATATTTATAATCTGATTAAATATTTTGGCTTTTCTTTCAACTCTTCAATATTTTAGTTTGTAGATCCTTGGTGGACAAAGTGGGTTGTAAATGCCCCAAATCTCCAAAGATTTGCCACTTACATTTTGTACCAACAGTGTTGTGCATTTAGTTGTGTGCATAATAAAGCTTATCTAAGGTCTTCCACATGAAGATAAACAAATTAATTTATAAATGTCTCAATGACCTTGTTTTGTGCAATGCAATCTTCAATTGTACATAAAGGTAGATGACAAATCAAAGAATCTCATTGATTTGGATGAGATAGATCTTTGTACTTATTAGATGAGCAACCTCCATTTTTTAAGATGGTATTATTGACTTTACAAGGCAGAGATTGGAGAATGTACATAGAACAAGCATTACAACATTTCATGACATTGACAAGGCTTACGAGTCATTGCCATTTACAAATATAAATGAAGGCTGAGGCACAAGAATTTTGTGCCAAGCAAGAGGCCACAACAAATTCCAAGGATTAGAACCTCAACGTCTCCCCAATTTCATTAGAGTAGGCAATACAAATATGTGAAATGGTATAGTTTGTTTTTACTATTTTCATCATGTTAGCTATTTATCGTATTAGGTAATTAGCCATCTAGACTTTGCTTCATCACACCATTATGTACTCAATTTACATTCCAAAAAAGAAAACTTAATAGAAAACACTTTTTGTACTCATTTTAGGACTACAGAAAAAATTCTAAAGAAATTTATGCAACTTTTTAAGTTGTAAATATTTTTGTTGAGTTTTATGCTTAAATGCAAGCTATCATATGCAAATTCCTATTGGGACATTCATGATGGCAGCAAAGCCCTATTCAAGGAAGATTCATGGTAAGGTCATACGATTATTCATGATGGCAGCAAAGCCCTATTCAAGGAAGATTCATGGTAAGGTCATAGGAGTATTGATAGTGTAATAGATATTGGGACTACCAAAAAACATATCTCACCACATTAGGGTGGCAGAGTCAAAGATTACATTACCTCTCATTAGCAAGGGTTCACCTTTGAATGGAAATGGAAGGACTTAGAGCCTCTACTCCTACCTACTCAATAAATTAGAGATTTGAAAAGTATCCTTGGACTAAGACATAAATTTTAGTAGTGGGAACATAAACTGATTTGGGTAGCTTTGAAAAATGATGAATACAATGTGAAAAGTGGTTATCTTTTGATTATGAAAGGATTGGATCCCCCTAAATTTGAGATCCCAACCTCTCTATGTTGAGATAAAAAAATGTATACCAACGGTAGGTACATTTGCATTGCCAACACTGAAAAAGAAGATTCCCAATGTCGAAAGGTTCAAAACACTTGGTTTTGAAGGTTCCTTGAGATGCATGCTCTGCAAAAATGAGGACGTATCAGTCGATCACTTCCTTTTGGGATGGAACTATGCACAAGAATGTTGGAGATGGATGCATGCTAAATTGGGGTGGATCTGTACTCTACCAAATGACATAGTCTCTTTTAGTGTTGGCCAAGGAATTCTAATTGGGTTCTACTCAAAGGTCTTTGGAAGATCTGTCCTTTCTTTATATGGGAGCTGTGGAAAGAACACAACAAGAGGGTATTTGATGATAAAGAAATGTCTCTTTGTTCCTTCCAAAACAAAATGGAGGCAGCTATAGTGGAAGTGGTTAATCAGAGATCACCAATCCTGCCAAAGAAAGGTGGAGCATTTCACTTATTGCAATGGGGAAATGAGATTTAGCCAAGCATGATTAAGGGCACCAGTCTTTGTAAGCCTAGGTCAGAGAGATGGAGCTAGCCCAAGGGCACAAGATAGGTCGCCATTACCCCAACAAGGTTGGTACAAGTTAAATTTTCATGGGGCCTTCCAAGGTAACTTGAGGCCCTCTTAACTCTCAATTTGCATCTTATTATGATTAAGGTTTGCATCTTCTTTCCTACTATATTCTTCTCTTTTGTGAATAATATCATCATAGATTTCATGCTTATGAGCCGCTAGTTATCTTCAATTGAAAGCAACTCGTAATCCCATTAGTCTTTCTACTGAATTTTTAAGTGATCAAAGTGTGATTGTTGTGTCTGTTTCATTATATGTATACAAGTGAGAGGTAGTTGGTGTTTCATGTTGTTCTGTGATATGCAGCACTTCTGTGATTGTGGAACTTAATGTTTGAGAAAGATTATTTAGACCAAGACACGAGGAATACATTGAAAATGATATTGCTAAGTATAATCACAAATTTACACAAGTTACTTTCTCTTCTCTTACTACTAAGACATGAATCAGTAAAAACTATGTTTTGTTGTTTGTCTGTATAAAATTATTTAGACTCAAGCTGATCTGAGTTGAATACCAAGACATAATGAATACAGTGCAACTGATATTGCTAAGTATAATCATAAATTTACATATCACTAAGTTACTTTCTCTTTACTCATTACTAGGACATGTTTCAGTAAAAAATATGTTAAGAGCCATTACAAGGACAAGATTAGGCAGATGTAGAGGGTTCAAAGAACTCCATACTTGATTAATTTGGCTTCAAACAAGATCATAAAAGTAACTCTGGCTTAAGACAAGCCAATCCAGAAAAGTACACGGTGATGCAGATAGATTAGCACCATGATTATCAAAACCAGCCAAAGCTGGTTTGTTCAAAAGATTTGACTGATTTGGTCTGGACTTCCCAATTACTACATAAATATACTGAATTTTCTTTGAAATTCAGATTTCGAAAAAAAAAGGTTCTCTTCGAAATGAATCGAATCTTTCAATCCTGGTAACTATGGTTCACAGTGTAATAATTTTTTTTAGAACTCAAGCAGATCCATGGAAGCTCAATTGTTAAAGGTCTCTTCTATGCAAAGGCTCTTGTTAATTTGTATCTCTGTAGAGTACAATTAATAAGTCTGTAATTATATATCCCCTGCGCCTCATGTAAAACAGTTAGTCTACTGTTTTGGATTCACAGCATGTATGTGCATCCCAGAAAACAGACATGATTTGTAGCAGGAACTTTTCCATTTGGATTTCATGTCTAAAATGGAATATGGATAATAGTCACAGCAGCAGATCCACGTCTCAAAAGAGTACAATGGAGTGGAATTTACTAAACTGAAGCATATAGAAAGTTTTACATAAAAATACAGGAAACATAGAGAGAAATATCCACTGGCTGGTTTATATTATTGAGATCTGTGGAATTGATAATGTTAAATCATACACGTTTCTACATTCTTGATACAAATATGCAAAGCAGTGGGCATCTATTTTGTATAAACTGTACTAAGTATCATAGCAACAAAGATGATTCTTCTTTGATAAAGAGTGTACAAAATATGTAAGAGCAGCACTTTCAACATGTCATTATAGTCATAAAAACTGCTTTGTCAAGCATTGCAGCTACATGCGAGATAACTATAGGGAATCGAAACACAACTTCTCAGAGTCAAAATAGCAGATATAGCAACAATAGAATTATGAAACAAGCAAATATTAGTGCCACACCAAAATAATAATGACAGCAGATGAAAAAAAACCTCTTACGGCAGTTGGAATCTTCCACACAAAATAAGAAAAAATTATGGGTTCATCGTCATAATGATAGAGCAAAGCTGGAAAATTAATAATATAGAAAACAGTTTCTTCCTTGCTCCCGCTAAAATATAAGTATGCACTCAGCCAGATCAATGTGTCTATGAATTTATGATGGTACACTTCATTATCACTACAATATCAACTGCATTGGCAAACCTCGATTCTCAGTGTTGTGCCTACATACAAACTTTCTGGCACAGCAGACATTATACATTCCCAAGAGAATCCCTTAGGGCAAAGCTCATCAAACTGTTCAAATTGCTCCATTTATTAGTTCTGAATTAGAACCAATAATCAATGATTTAACATCAACATGAATGAATGACAGTGCCTGCAGTTAGAGCCATCTATTCACTGTCAATATGCTACAAAAGTGTTGTTCATAACATATAAATAGCCAAAATTCTTCAAACTTCTTTTCGAGTCTTTTCAGCATAAGGATGTTCTGAAGGGGCCCTCCAAAGTCCCCATAGAACAATCAAATGGAAGAGAAGCAATATTAAAGATGAAGTAGCATTTGAAGGGTATATGTTCCAGCAAATTTCTACTCCAAAAAATATAAGTAACCTGAAAGAAAAGAGATTCAGTAAAATGATTGAATATTCCATTAAGCGCATATCCATATGACCAATCAAAGTTCCTGTAAAACAATTTACCTTAACAGCGTTGGAAATGGTGCTTTCCATAAGAGGAATGGTAAACTGTAGAAGTACCTGTGCAAATTAATTCAATCAACTCAAACTTAAACTTCTAGGAAAGCACCAGCTAACTAACCATGCTAGATTGTGTGTCGCTCCTCATTATAATTTAAATGATTATGTTAAAGCCTAACATCATATCAGATGAACCACTATCCCTGTGTGAAATGTCATAACGGATTCTTCCAAAATAGATAGCTTAAATGATCAGAAAATCAGGTATAGGAGGAAAAATCCAAGGTTACCTGGAAGGGAGTACTGGTACGGCTATTTTCCAAAAATAGGAGACAGGATACTTGTAGACAGCATTTTTTTTTAATATGATTTAATCATTTATAAAAAATACCATAGATTCATAACATAGTGCTTTGAAAACAAGAACGATGAAAGACAAAATTATGGGCATTGAACATTAAAAGTTTAAAGAGTCAAAATACTAATACTAAAAGTAAACATAATCTAAAAATCCCACAACCAAAATAACTGAAACCAGAAAAACTTGCAACTATTCAGCACAATGATCATTTGTAAATGAAATTATTTGAAGGATTAGAAGGGTGTTTCATCCTCAAATCCAATTTTTGCCTAGGGGTTTGCATCCTAGGGTGCAAAAAGATGATGAATGTTCAATCTCAATAAGAAAAAGATTTAAAAACATGCATGGTACCCTCTCCATTCCTCAAATCCTTTATATATGAGCTTTTCAAGGAAAATAAATATCTTTTTTCCTCTTTCGCCCTCCAAACATAATTTTAGAACAAAGTCTAGTCAATGATAATTCTGGACCCATTCTTAGTGATACTTTTGGTCCCTCTTATAAAAACACTCTTTTTAATAAGAGAATATTAGTTGTCTTCTATGAATAAAACGTAAAATTGCTTTCTGGACTTCAGTCAAATTATTTCCCTAGCATCACCACATTAACCTATGGAATTAAATAATAGGGTCTCCTTGGAAAGGGGGCACAACATGAAATTAACATAAATTCTTACCTCTCCAGCTTGCTTATGCTAAATAACCATCAAACACACTCATTTAGAGTCTTCTGCAAGTTAAAAAATCCCTACTTCGGCACTTATCCAGTTCCTGTTTCAAATTTGACCTTTGCATTAGGATCAAGGTGATATGGTCTCTTCCTAATAGGTTTTGTGCCTTCTGTCAATTATATTTTCAGTAACATATCTCCTCTTTTAACTTTCAGATATAAAAAATACTTGGGAAAAAAGGTCTTCATACTGTAGTAATACTTTCACAAGCTGCAGAGCATTTTTACTTCTTACCAGTTTAGATGTTCATTTACTAGTGAAGTTTTCTTCTATTAACTTAAGAGTTGGTAAAATTATTCATATTTTATTCAGACTTTTTTCTCTATTGCTCTCTCACTCCTTCCACCCATACTACAAGGTTCTTGTTTATTCTCTTCAGTATTTCAAGCTGTATCTTCTATATTTTAACTATTTTTTGGGTATTGACTTCACGTCACTCATTGATTCTATCATTTTCACAAGTTTTGTTCCTTTTGTAGTTCTCTTATCTTCTTTTTTCCAAAATTTTCTTTCACATCCTCTACAAGAAGGTTAATGATCTGTTTCATTCTTTGTAGAACATTATGTCATTGTTTGTTTGCACTGGTAAATTGGAATGTGTTACAAGATAAGTTAGTTTATTAATGTCCTACTAGAGACCACCAAAAGGGTCTAAGGGATTGAGAGTTACAACCAAGAAACAACCAGCAACAGGAACACCAAACAGTCCCCAAGGAAACAGCAAGCAACAAAGAGACAAAAGAAAGAGCAACTACAAACACCCCCAAGAAGCCGGACTCAGAGGAAAATAAGGGCCATCGGCTAAGAGCCCCCAACCATAGGGAAGTACCCCCGAACAAAAGGGTATCAACTAGGGCAAGAGGGGCTGTGTAGTCTCTACGAGATCTCCCAGATCTGGTATGAACTAAAGCAATAAGGTCCAACGAACTCTTGGTGCTTTTGACCCATGTCTCGAAGGATATTGAATTTGCAAAGTGTGATCACAAAGACATGTGGCCTCGTGGAGGTAGAGTGCTTAACACCGTTGGTTGGTGTATCTAAAAAAGCTAAGGACCGACAATCCTTGAATAGACAATGAAACCCCCATGGATTCATACTAGATGGGGCAATGGAATAAAAAGTGCAACTCCATCTCCAAAACCCTCTGGTCATCTTTGTTGATCTGGTGGTCACTCTGGATGCGAAGCCCATGGGAGCCCACTATAAAGGAGCCAAAAGGAATATGCAGAGCATGAGTTCAATGTCCCCCAACACGAAAGGGATGTATAATGATCCTGTCTTGAATGTCATTGTAGTGCACAACATAAATGACCATCCTGGGACGGAGCCCCCCCAGGGAATGGACCTAAGTGGTGTGAATATACCTCTTGTAGATGTCCATCCTGACATGCTCATTCAACTCTAACTGAGTAGGAAGGATATGAATGAGAGAATCCAACAAGCAGTGGAAGGGAGATAGTCAATGTCAATGCCAATCTAACCTAAGAAAGAAAAGGCCTGAGCATACTAGCATCGGGTCCGACCTATGGGTTCAGTCACCACAATCACTTCCAACGAGCAATAGGCCAGGTAGAAATATGTGTGAAATATGTGCGACAATTCTCGACAAAGTTGACATACCCCTAAAGCCAATGATGAAACCAAGATGGCACCGAGTTTGCGAGAGTGCCCCAAACTCAGCCAGAGTGATGCTAGAAGGGATAGACTAGTGACATCTGCTAATGTGCCGAAGGAGAAGGGTTTGAACCCACTCAATAGAATCCAAACTAGAGGCTGGGAGGGAGGGACCCCAAACCACAGAGCCATAAAGAACTGTCGGCCTGATCAGAGAATCTATAAGAGACATCTTGGATGTGGTGTCTCGGAAGTGATGTCGGAAGCACTGCCTCTCAAGTAGAGCAAGGGAACCAAGGCCATGATTAACCCAAGCTTATGGCTAAACTCATACTAAAACGTGGTCTCAAGAATCTGACACCCAAATAATTTTAAGTAGATGCGATCTTGATCTCAACACCCTAGAAGAAGTGTAGATGGGATGTCTTCAAACAATTAAAGAACATAACCCAAGTTTTACCTAGGTTAACATTGAACAATGAGTTGTCTCAAGTCACGGAAGGGGGCCAAGCCATCTAGGAGATGCTAAAGGCCCTTGGGGCAGGCGGGCAAGAGAACTGCATCATCAGCAGAGGAATGAAGATTAGGACTTGGTATAAGTAACAACCATCACCAAGGAGTGAGAAGTCCCCAAAAAAAGCCTCAAGTTCAACAATGTAATTGTCAAATAAGGTGGGGCAAAAGGCAGCTCTACTTCACCCCAAGAGTACTCTAGATGGGGTCAAAAAAACTCTAACAAATCTAAACCTAACCCACCACACTCTCATAGAGACTCATAATAATGGTCAAAAGAACCTCAGGTATCTTGATGTCTCTAAGTCTCTGAAACAAAGTCGACTAAGGAACAAAGTCAAAAGCGTTGTGGAAGTTCACAAAGCAACGGTAGACTTTTGCCGAACATCCTGAGCCTCCTCAAAAAATAGCATGAAGAGTTAGAATGTGATCCATAGTCAAAAAGTTTGTCCTGAACCAATATAACCCGAAGACTCGCACCCCCCTCCCAAACCTTGAAGTACCTGTCCCCAAGACATCTCTGCATTGGATACTTAAGTACCCAAGCACCCCCAGCTCTGTCATTCCGCAACCATGCCGCCGTGGGGATGTGTACTTGAATTTCTATTTGAATTTTGATTTTTGAATGTTACTATCGAGTATGTAATACGTTACTATGTTGAATGTCAATGGTTCTAATTCATGTTGCAATTTTTCTATGTTCAAGTATTTTAATTTGGTATGTTCTAGTGAACTACTAAAACATCATTTCATAACTAGCATTTCAAGTTCTTTATATATACTATAGAACACCCCTCTCTGGCCCGTCCTCCCCTTGTCACCATCCCCTGGTCGTCCCCCCACCGTCCTAAAAATGAAGCCCTTTTTCCCTGTGTCCCAAAAACTCGCCCCAGCGTCCTGCCGTCCCGAAGTACCCCCGTACTGGTGTAACATTGTCCTGAACCCAGCTTGCCCCTCACATGACATTGTTGACTATCAAGATCTCTAGAGAGAATGGTATCTAGAACAGTAGCATAAAGTTTGGCAAAGGTGTGCTTGACCATGATGGTCCTATAGTTATCGGGATCCTAAGATGGACCAATTTTTTGTGTTGGGTGCATCATAAGACCAAGATACCTAGCTTGAAGAGTTCGACTTGAAACCCTTTCTCATTAGCCACTCTACTATTGTTCACAGATCTAACAACCTCATATATATTGGTGAAGGTGAAGAAATGGCAATGATAAGGGGGATGAGTTGGACAGAGAGCTGGTTGGGATGTCATAAAGGGTGGAGGTCTAGGAGACCAATGTGCAAAAATCTAAGGCGGACGGTGCAGGGGGTGCCAGGGAAAGGAGTACACCAAAAAAGCTTAGGGGATTGCATGAGAGAGGTGCTAACGGATCTACACTGCAAGAAGAAAAACAAGCACTTCTTACAGTGAAGAAAGCAGCGATAAGAGATCCTCAACTAGGGAAACAAAGGGACCTAGGCGGAGAAGGTGGTGTGAACCAAGTGGTGGAAGGACTTACAATCACAATCAAACCAATGGTTCAAGTGACAGGATCTTGAGCGAAGAGGGTTGCATAAGGAAGAGGTGGTGCAATAAGGAGAGCAGGACAAACTCACGAATCGCAGTGGAAAGGTGGCCAAAAATGGAAGAGGCACAATAGGTGTTAATGAAGAGTATTTGAGGGAGGAACTGCTTGAGGTGGGAGGTGAAGAGGTCACAGTCAACATCGACAAGGAGAAAAGAGTACGAGCAGGAGGTGACACCTGGGGGTAGAGGGAGTGGGGGGAGGCATGGAGGGTGAGGTTGAGAAGATCATGATTGACCTTCGGCAGATAAGAAGTCACTAATAGGGGGGGTGAAAGAGGTGCAAGAAAGGGCATAGTCAGCCATGCTCGCACCCCCAATAGGGTCAACAAGTGAAGAGACTGGTGCTAGCAAAGCTAGAGAGCCCATTGAGGATCACAAGGTCAAAAGACTCACAAATTTGCAAAATGTGATGACCATACCACATCAGAGGGCCATCCCTGTCATCAGAGGATTGTTGAAGACCCATAAAACCTAGATCTAAAGGTCTTTGGTGCTAGCATTGAAGTTCCCCAAAATGATGATGTTCCCCATAGCTGAGAAACTACAAATGCAATCAAGTCCTCATAGGGACTCCCCTCCTCAGTAATGTGGATAACGTAGGATGAAATGATCGGCGGAAAATAGAAAATGATAATGAAGATATCCCTATCAAAAGGATCCCTCAACTTGATACAGATCCACATGAATCTAGCAAAACTATCGAAGTACATAATAGAAGTCACCCCGAAAAAGTGATCCCTAACAAGGCAGGCAACCCCACCAAAACTTGTGACCCCACCAAAAACCACATCTCTAAAAGCTAACAAACACTGAAAAACCCAAGACCCCAAGAAGAGGGTAAGTTGGACTCTCATGAGTCTTGATAACCAAAACAATGTCGACGAAACCAATGGCACCCTGAAACAAACCCAACAAGGACCATAGGGTGACAGTTCCAAACTAGTACTGTAAGGAGGGGAGTGGGGGAGGGGGCGGTGTGGATTAGTACAAACTTTCAAATTCGTTTGTTGGGCTATCAAACCAAATATCCTAAATACCAGTTGCTTTACCAATAGCACAATGAGAGAAGCAATAAAGTAAAAGCATACAATGTCACATAGAAATGCTTACATCACTGACACATTATTTTTGTACTTGGAAACCCTCGATGAGAGGATGAAAACCACGATGGGAGTAATATACCCACTAACCTTTCATTATAGATAAAAGGTTGCCCTGTTAGAGGTTAAAATTGTGTTTTCTAAGAACACATCCAATTATGAATAACGATAATCTATGAGGATTACAAAAGCTTTTCAAAGCAACCTTGCTAAAGGATTTACAACACTCTTAGGAGCTACCTTGATAGAGGATTTACAGGATGCTTGATAGAGGATTTACAGGATGCTTGATGAAGCATGTCGATCAAGAGCTTACAAGAAGGTTGCAATGGTAAGGAATCAATTGAAATGGTTGATCTAAATAAGTGGCACACCTTGCCTTGTAGATATGTTGAGTATAACTTTGAAGATCCCTTGATCGTCCCACATTGTCTTGGCTTGCCCTGTGATCATTGTTGTATCACCTTTCTCTCTTGCCCGTTCTATTATGTCTCCAATTACCAATCTGTTGTTCCTCGGCTCTCTGCTTTGTAACTCTATTATCCTCAAGTCTCTCACACTTCAATCACGAACAACTTTTTTTTTTGAATGAAGCTTATATTTTGTATACATTCTCCAACGTTCGTATGCCAAAATCTTGAAAATGTCCTACTTAAAGTCAATGTGTTCAAATTTTAAATTGTATACATGAGCTACTCACAGAATACTCGTGAAACCTATGAGTATGAGTAGAGGTCTAGACTAGTAGGCCTACCAGTCTCACTATGAACCTATATGTACTGTTTGTCCTTCACATCTGTGAACACTCAAAACTATCTGTCCTGTTACACCAAGATGCGGTATATGCATTCCTCTACTATGTCACATCAATGGTGACTCCCCATGCTAGGTTGATGCCTATGACTACTCACTTTACCTGTTTGTATGTTATGCCCTATCCTCAACTCTTTCTTGATCTGACTTGTGTAGGAGTCTAGTAGTGGTCATTTAGGCTTCATATCCTCACCTTCCTTTGTTCCCCGATTACCAATCAATGACAACACAATGGTATGCTAAGTTTTAGCATCACCAATCACAAGTCTTCATGCCAATGAGACTTATAAGTCCAACAATCTCCCCTATGGCATTAATGGCAAAACCTTTAACCACCCTTTGATTGTTTTATCAGAGCCTTTGGCTTCAAGCAGTTCTTCCTTTATTTCTTCAACTATGTCAGTAGAAAAAATCTACACCAGTGTGGACTTGGTTGAAAATCCGATGAGACTCCCCTTATGTGTACCTCACTTCACCACCTTTGTCACTTCAACTTCTATTTCTATCAAAAATGACTCTTTAGCTTTGGGAACTGGTGTTAGTTCCTTCTCCTGTTGCTTTCCTTCTCATTCTTCTCTCTTTTATAAGTCTCTAGCTTTACAAGCTAAGTTGTACTCGCCTCCTTACCAAAATCTTCTGTCATCTCTACTGGCTCGAGTGATGAATCCTTGACAGGTTCAAGTTTTGTCTCAGTGTCCACCACAAGTTGAGGACTAGATGGAGCTCCACCGATGAGCTCTTCCTCAATGTCCGTTCCTTCAACTCCTTCCAAGTTAGTGGCCTTCGTAGCCTGGTTCCTTTGACTTTCTTGACTTTTTCTTAGTTGGTGTTGCCTCCACCTTTTCATTTTAATCACCATGGTTGTACCAAACTTAGGCAATGTAGGATCCACTGGAGTTGCCAATAACTTGTCGATGTGTGGCCTTGCCACTTCTTCAGCTATCTCATACTAAAATATTGTTAACCAATGAGTATGTGATTCAACAACCCATTCCATACATTTATCTGTGCTTGCCAAAAAGCACAATTCATTCTCGTGTTCTTCTACTAGACTATAGGGAATCCTCTCCCTTTTGTGCATTTCTTGTTGGAACTACCTAAATTACCCCTAAAGGATGGTGTTACCTTTGCCTTCTGGTTTCCTGAACAACTTACTAATCTAAGTTGTGATAGGTGTATCTTTTTGCCATTTGAAGGGTTGATGCTCTAGAAATTCTCTTCTAAAAAAAAGAAAATGCTCACAAGTATGCATCCAAATTTTAAAATATGCTTACTATATTTCTTCTTAATCTTACCTAGATTCTCCATTATCTATTTGTGAAGCCACCCACGTAGGTCAAGTGTGGCGTGGCCATGAATGATCTAGTAATCACCATATGCAACACCACTAGGAACATTGTTTTCTCTACTTGAATAGTAGATTCGGTAGGCGATCACCATTGCTGAGAATCTCATCTCAAGATTTGGGATGTCATTCATTATGCAAGCTCACCCGTTAGCATGGCCTCCAAGTAGCTTTGCAACGTTTGAGACTAGTATTGTTCTAATGGCCAGTTTCACCCCTGTGCCACTGAAACCTGTAACCCTTCAAATCACATCCTTCATGATCTTGTAGGGTTTGTCCAACCACATGTACTTGTCATGCACCCTTCTCAACATGAATCTAACCCAATCTTCATGGAAAAAGTCAAGAATATCTACGACATGATGCAATGTAGTTTTTTCCAAATGTTTATGCTTCACTTTCAAAATCCCATTTCATGTATTTTTCCATAAACATCATGAATACCCTTGTCACCAAGTTCACTTGTTCAAGCTATTCTTTTGCTCACTCACCACAATACACAGATCTCAGAATAAGCACACTGTATAAGCTAGGGTTTTTGCAAATTAGAAGGCTCAAGCATTTAAATTTGGAAAGTGGTAAATGGCTCTTTGATAGCCTATTTATAGCGTGAAAAATAGTAACACTAGGGTAACATTAACATTGCAACGATAAAAAAACCATTCACCTACCACTTAACCCGTGATAAATGTTTGACTTGTTCACCAATGCTTACTTTCTCACTTTTCTCCTATTTGGTTGCATGTGTAATATACTAGCTAGTATAATAACACTCAATTATCTTAGGCATTACACTTAGTGACTTACTGGTTTAGACTAGGGGACCGCTTTAAGATTTTTCCTTACACATATAACCCCTTTAGCAAGAGTAGTTTAGTTTGACTCAGGAGTCTCACCACTGACTGGTGAGCTCACAGCCACAACAGGATTGGCCTCTATTGCCTCATCACTTTTCTTGGTCCAAGTCTTATAGAAGTCTTTTTTGACTTCCTCTATGTTCACAATCTTGATCTTCCCTTTCCTATTAAGGTATTAGTCATTGGACCCGTTTCTTGATCTGCAGTCTCTGGCAAGATGTCCAATCTTGGTGCAATTGTAACACTTCATGCATGTACCTCTCCAAGGTCCAATGTTGTTTCTCTAACCAGTCCTCAACTTGCAATATGTTGTGAGGTGTCCATTGTTTCCATAGGTTGAGCATACCTGTGGGGAGAACCTGTCCCTCTCAGTGGAACTTGTTGACTTCAGGGATGATTGGTTTGGTCTCACCTTGGACCTACAGTCTTTAGCATTGTGTCCATACTTGTTACAATGGTAACAATATCCATCAATCCTTTCCTCATTAAGATAAGACCTGCACTCTTGTGTTGTATGACCATTCCGATGATACTTGTGATAGTACCCATCAAAGGTACATTGAATACCAGGTGAAACCTTTTTGTGCCAACATACATTTGAAGTATGTCCTACTTTACCACAACAATAGAAAATGGGTTTCTTAGGTTTTGTACCTTCAAGTGATGTCCTTCCTTGCTTCTTGAAGTCAAGGTCTTTTGTTCCAGATGACTCACCTTTTTAGTCTTGTTGTCACCCTCATATCCTAGATCGATGGTGCTCTTGGTCTTCCTTGAGCTTTGAGGCCCTCGTCTAACTTCTCAGAGATTTAAACTTCTTCAGTTTTTCATTCCTCTCATTTGTACTTTTCAGCTCTTCAGTCATCTTGTGAACTTGTTCACCTAGTTGCTTGTTCTCTTCAATCAACATTTAAATCTTCTCTTTGTGGCCATGATCATGTTCATGCAAGACACTATTTTCTTATCTTATGTAGCAATGCTCTTCCTCCAGTTTAGCCACTTGTTCATCTTTATTTCTTATTGCTTCCTCAGCTATCTATTTGGCTTCTAGGGCTGCTTTTAGTGCTTCCTAAGCTATATCATTCTTTCTCATCCTATGCTTGACTCAATCCTATCATTTCTTCTTGTTCTTTCTTCAATCGTGCAATGGCTTTGATCAACTTCTCATCATTAGTCATGAGATCGGTCATGACTTCTTCAAATTCATCTGATCCCACTTTGATCTTCAAGCTATTCAATGAGTTGTTGGCTTTCACTGAGTTTGTTCACCACTTTCTTTCTCTTTGTTAAGGGAATCCTTAACTTGTCCTTCAAATCTTCAATGATGGTGAGAGCATCTTCAAGCTGCTTGTGAAGTTTGAAAGTTTCCATTGGATCTTCCCTCAAGTTGTCAAGCTTCTTACCGTCAGGGTCTGAGCTCTAATACTAATTGTTGTCCCAAACCCGTACAGAGAGGGGGGTGAATCAGTACAAACTTACAAACCAATCTGTAGAGCTATAAAACCAAAGATCCTAAATACCAGTTGTTTTACCAATAGCACAATGAGAAAAGTAGTAAAGTAAGAGCAATCTTACATAGAAATGCATACATCAAGGACACATAAGTTTTTTTAGATGGAAACCCTCGATGAGAGGATGAAAACCACAGAGGGAGTAATATAGTCACAATTTTTTTATTGCAAATAAAAGGTTTCTATGTTAGAGGCTACAACTCTTCTTTCAAAGAACACATCCAATTGTGAATGATGGTAATCTACGAGGATGACAAAAGCTTTTCAAAGTTATTTTGTTAAAGGATTTTTAAAACTCCAAGGATGTACCTTGTTAGAAGATTTACAAGATGCTTGTTGATGACGCATGCCCGAGCAAGAGCTTACAAGATGGTTGCAATGACAAGAAAGTAATCAAAATGGTTGACCTAAGTAAGTGGCATACCTTCCCTTGTAGATTTGTTGAGTATACCTTTGAAGATCCCTTGAAATTCCCTCATTGTCTTGGCATCTCCTATAATCACATACCTTCCTTGTAGATCTATTGAGTATACCTTTGAAGGGATCTTGATCTTCCCTTACTGTCCTGGCATGCCCTATAATCACTATTGTATCACCTCTCTCTCTTGCATGTTCTACTCTGTCTCTAATTACCACTCTATTGTTCCTTGGCTCTTTGCTCTACAACTCTGTTCTCCTTGAGTCTCTCACACTTCAATCATAAAAAACATTTTTTAAATGAAGTTTAGACATATACATTCTCCAACGTTTGGACACTAAAACCCTAAAAATATCTTGCTCAAAGTTGATGTATTCAAATTTTAAATCACATACATGAGCTAGTCATCACAACACCTATGAGTAGGGCTTAGACTGGTAGGCTTGCCATGTAATATCCCTTGCAATTCTGGTTTTAATTTCCTAATTTCTAACCTGAGAATTTCGTCGAACACATTGCACACAAGATATATTGCAGATCTAATTTTTGATTTCTTTCTAAATGCCAAACTTTGATAAATATGCTTTCAAAGAACTCCAAAACATCTAACAATGAAGATGCAAATGTTTTTGTATTTTTTTTGAAACATAGAGCATTGACTATAAATGAGAAAATGTGCATCTACATCAATAAGACATTAGGGCAACAAATTCTGATGTAAAACTCTAATATAAATCAGATTACAAATGATTTCTAAATTCTTACACATGCTCTCAGATATTCAAATATATCCTCCATGCAATACAAAAGAAATAGATAAGAAATTGGAAACTGCTCAAACAAATCTGGATTTTACTGTAGCGAGTTCCTGTAGCAGCGGATCACTATAGCAGCGTTACTATAGCAAGGTTACATTAGCAATGCTACTGTAGCAACATTACTTTATTCCTTCAATCTTACTCCACAAATCTAGCCCAAGGCTACAAATTTGGCACAATGAAAACACTGATTTGTCTTCTCCAACAGCTGCAACCATTCAAAAGATATTTCACCACCTCAATTATGCAAATCAATGGTAGTGCCTATTCCTAACGATCAATGTAGCAACTGCAGAAACCCTTGGCTCTACAAGTTATCAAGTAGTGTAAATGGCAACACATCTGATGATCCACAATGAGGCTGCCCTCCATATTTATTCGATTCCTCCAATAGATGGGCCTCCTTCTAGAAGAAATAAAATAATATTCAATTCCTTCTAGAAGATTCTTTTAATTTATTTATTTAACTTTAATCACTTTTAATTAAATTAATTAGATATAAAACCATATTTTAATTGTAATTTATTTAATGGCTTTATAAGAAATCAATTTAATCGATTTCTCCTTATTCCTCCACTTAGCCTTCGAAGAATGTAAAGGCTAAGAACTCCACTAAGAGGCTAAAAAGATGGGGACATTACATGCCACTCTCCCTATTAACTTATATGTAGCATTTGTCCTTCACATTTGTGAATGCTCAAAATTGTCTATCCTGTCACATCAAGATGTAGTATACACATTCCTCTACTATGTCACATCAATGGTGACTCCCCATGCTAGGTCGTTGCCTATGACAATTCACTTTACCTGTTTACATGTTATGCCTTGTCCTCAACTCTTTCTTGATTTGATTAGTGTAAGAGTCTACCAATCGTCGTTTAGGCTTCATATCCTCATCTTCCCTTGTTCATTGATTGCCAATTAATGACAACACAATGGTATGGTAAGAGTTAGCATCGCCTATTGCCAGACTTCATGCCAATGAGACTTGTAAGTCCAACATAGGGTACTACTGTTGTTGCAATAGCTGACATACAGGGAATCCCAAGGAGATCCCCTCATGCCAAATTGCCACCGTAGGCCTCGTTTAGCCATGAAGGCCAATTTCAATTCCCAGTAAGGAGGAGGAGAATCATGAATGACAAATCTAAGAATTTTTTATGACAACCCACTTACCAACACGTCTAGCCTCAACAACTAAGCCTCATGAATGTTTTTAACTCTATCACTTGCAATTTAGTGAGACCCTTGTCAAGGTAGATTTTAGTAGTAAGAGGAAAGAGCTTCTTGCTTGCCCTAAGAACCAACAAACAATAGGCAAGCGTGAGGAACCTGAGGAAAAGGGTGTTGTTGTGCCATATACAAGCTCTATCAAGTGTAATATCTGTCATACCTAACTGCTCATTGAGAAAGGAGTATCCTATGGGTTGAAAATCAGAGGAAGGCCACACACTTACAGTTTGGGATCGTGAGCTCATCTCACGTGCTTGTCAACCAACCTCGCCTAAACAAGCTCCTCAGCACTGAAAAAAGGCAATGAGCTAGGGTTACTACAAACTGAGGCCCATTTCTCACTTAATTCTTCCTAAGCTTTCTTATTGGCTTATATATCAAGTTTTGACAATAGGTGACAAGGTCTAGTAAAATAGTTGTACTTGTAATCTTTCATTATATTCTCTCTTCTCATCCCAAATTGAAATGCATTATTGAATGTGCTCATGAAGGTTGGTAGTTTCAGCATAATCTCTAAAACAACTCATCCCCTTCTTCCTCTAAGTATCTAGTTTTTGTTAGTATTGTTTGCAATTTCCAAGTTGGGACATTAGACTTCGAGTGTTCCACCCAGTGTTCCAGGACTCTGCACCAGGGCTCTGCGAGTCCGAGGCAGAGGCACACTTTTTGAGGCAATTGGCCTCTGGACTTGAACTCGACCAAGTCCTGGCAAAGTCCATGTGGACTTGCCGAGTCCAAGGACTCGCTAGACTCGCCAAGTCTTGAGCCCAGACGCCGGCGGCAAAGACATTAAAGTGGAAAAAATTAAAAAATCAATGACTTAAGTTGCATTTTTCCATTATAACATCTATTTGACCTAAAAAGGTCATTCCACCATTTGCGTATGCTTGTAATAGAGAGGAAAGAATTAGAGAAGAGTATTGGGATTTTGAGAGCGAAATCAACAAACCGGTTGGCTCTCTAGTATCGATTGTTGATGATTTGTGCAACTTTGTAGCTTGCACTTAAGCATTGAGAGGAGCTTAAGGAAGCATTTGGAGGAGGCTTTTACAAACTTACTTGCGTTTCCATTGTTTGACTTTGTGCAAATTTGAAGAGGTAAGCAACAAGTTGCATTTCTTTGTGTTGTTTTGTAATATGTTTTACATTCATGTTTTTTACTTTCCATTTTGTTTACATTTGTTTAGTCTCTACTTCTACTATCTACTATTTAGAATCTAGATTTATTCTAATTTATCTTGATGAAAAATTAAGAAGGCCCTATTGATTCCCAAAACCGCAGATTGGAATCCTAAGAGCCTTGCCTGCTTGATACTGGGATATCCAACCGATTAAGGCCAACTCGACAGGATTGATCGACTTGATCCAAATCCCCTGCACTTCCAGCTCTACAAAACCGAGGCGGGTGTACCTGATCCTAGACAACCTCAAATCCAAAATGCTTAAAGCAAATCGATTAGAACACGAAAACAATGAAATTTTCCAAATGGCAAGAATTATAGGAAAACTCCAAATTTGTGGATTACGAATTAAGAATAATAAAAGAATATATGAGAGTTTTTTAAATAAAAGTGATTATTATAGATGATTGCAACAAATGAATATATTCTATCCTTAATGGAAAGAAATGAAACAGTTGCCAGCATATGGATTATGAATCAAGAATAAAAGACCAGTGCTTAATTAAAGGGGCAATCAGAGTCAATATTATAAGATGACACATACAACTTTATAAAGTTTAATATATTTAAACTATAAACAATTTTAATAATTCAGACGCGAGGGATCAATTATATAAACACAATTTAAACTAGTCTAAAATGCACTTTAACTCTTGCAGAGACAAATTAGACATAATTACAAAAATAATTAAATATTCAACAATATTTATGTTTATCAAATTTAAAATGCAATAATGACCCAATCCACTTATCCGAATATTAAAATATTTATAGAAATTAATAAAAAACATTTATAAAGGACACAACTTAATAATAATTTAAAACTTTAATGCAAATAAATTAAAATAAATATTTCTTACTGATCCGGAAATAAAATTGTACTGGAGACACTCTTTGCGGATGATCCATCCAATACAGTTTGATTCCAAAATCGCACAAGAATTTATTCGATAATCCACCATCCACGGGCTTAGTTCAAAAAACAATTTCTTTGCAAATGAAAAAATATAATACCTCATAGAGCATAGGATGGGTAAAAATTTAAAATATGAAAATGTGTATCTCTTGTTTTGATTTTATAACTCATATTTATAGAGGCCGAAGGGGTACTCATCCCTTCATAAAACAACACACCCCTCCAAAACTAATAACTAATCACAAAGACTTATGACATCCTTGAGCGAAAAATTATATATTTTGTGCTCATTAACCAAATACTATACTCCGTTGTCGAGAAAAACTGAAATACTCGTGTAAAATTCTTTCTCTAAAGTGCAATTTCAAGCAGAAGGGCTCAATTTCAATCCTTTCAACGATGGGAATATATTTTTTCCGGTATCCTCCTATACTGCTTTGCGTGCGCGTCTCCAGACCAGAATGAACAGTTTGGCTTCTCGTATATTGGCATCCAACTCCCTTTGCTCATCACAGGCCAGTGCAAACACTCAATGCATATTTGAAATCCCTCTACTTGTATGATGACTAGTTTCAATCTTCCATTTTCATCTCCACCTTCTACTCGAGCATCTGCAGACAAAGACAGGGAAAAATCAAATATGATGAAATAATTTGATCTCCTTACATTTTCAACACAGCACTAAAATCCGGATACAAGTTTTATTGGCGCCGGGTATGCATGCCATTCATTTGTTGTTTGAATCATGGTGACTTGGTGGACAACATCCCCATCGTGATCACTTCATAGTTACAATATCCAACCATACATTGTTCAAACTTGATACTTTGTGCTTTTGTCCATTTAATGAATTGTATGATCAGGTCTGAATCTCTTTCTGTGAGGCATACCTGGCCAAGACGAGGATTCTAATTTGCTGTAGTAATATTTCATCTGTTACTTTTAATGATAAATCATAATATTGAATACATTAAGTTCTGAAACTTCTCATGATCTGGACTATTTGTGATTGCAACTGTGCACTATTTGGTGTTCACATATGTCCATCACTTTCTTCCCCAGAGATTATTATTCTCATTTGCAAACTGTGAACATTTAGTCAAGAGGTTTTCAATTTACACCACTAAAGAGACTGCTGAATCAAGCGGGAAGCATACACGCTGATTGTGACCTATGATGAGGTCCTTGATAAGTTTGGAAACTGATGCCAGTGGTTTCATTGCTGATTGGGCCTTTAGAACAACAGACTTATCATTTCGCAAAAGTTATATCAGACCAATACCATCACTTAAAACAGGAACATCAGATCTTCATTACTCTTTGTTGACTCTGTTGTTCAGCGATGCTGTCGGACATTGGACACAATCATTGAAAGTGGTAGATCTCAAAAGCCAAAAGCACAATATTCTTGTGATTATCTGCTGCACTATCTCCATCGTGGGTCCAGAAGCTTAAAACTCATCATTTTTCATGCTTGAAATATATCATTACCGAGTACAAAATGGATTACCATTCATGGGGCGGGAATCCAAAAGAATACTAAGTGAAGACATGCTTTAGGGGCAAGCTGCGAGGAAAATCAGCTGCACTTTCAGGTCCATATGTTCCTCACTTCATCCTAACCAAAGCATCCCATACTTGCTGTTCATATATTGCTCGTCAGATCTGCAAATTCTTCCAGTTGATATGTGTACTTAACTCTTTTGAAAACCATTTTCCCAATATGATTTCATGGTTGCATCTAACTGCATACCCCTTTGTTTAGACTCTCAATTATCAAGTTGTGATACATGAAACATTCACTATGAGCTGTGCATTTTCAGAATTTGATTCATATCAATGCAAGAGATATTTAATCTTGCGATTGAAATGCATAGTCTTCTTAATGACTAAAAAGTGAGATGTGAATTCCTGGCCTCCTTGTTAACGTGCAGCCTATGTTCCCTTTTGAATCTTAAGGTTCAACTGACTAAGATGAGACAATGAAATTGATTAAAATGATCCATTATGTATACAATCATAAACTCTTTGAAACATTTCTCAATGTGCTTTATCATCTCAACATGGAACCATGGCAAGGCTCCATCAAATCTCCAACATTATTGCTTAAATGGAGACCCAAAATTTTGTGAAAATTTGGGTTCCATCAGGCCCTAAAGTTTAAAAATCTGATTTGATGCTAACTTTTTTCTATTTATAGTATATTCATATTGCAGCAGCAAACACATTGACATTATGCCTCAGGGTGAGCCTTCTGGAAGTGGAACTAGGCCTGCATTTAACCTTGATGCAAACCCAAGTGCAATAGCAAGGGATAGGGCTTGGAAACATGCCATCCCAGGCCACAAAAACAGAGTTGTTACATGTTGGCATTGCGGTGTAGTATATAATGGGGGAGGAATAAATAGATTGAAGTATCACCTAGCACATATACCTAGGCATGATGCTAAAAAATGCAAAGATGTACCTCAAGATGTTATGCGAGACATGCAAACTCTTCTAAAGGAAAAAATAGAGAAAAAAAGAATTAAAAAAGAAGCAACAAGAACAAATGGCACAACTGGCCGAACAGGGATCTTTTAGCTTTCGCTCTCCATTATCCCCTACTCCACCTACAGATGCCACTGCTTTTATGAGTGTGACCATTAAGCCTCACATTCGTAAACAAAGATCGACACTTGATTCCATGTTTGATCCACGCACGGCTCTAGGTGCACAACCATCACTTGAGAGCATGCGTTAGAACAAGGAGAAGCATGATTATGCAAAATTGGCATTTGGAGACTTCTTCATCTACAACAACATTTCATTCAATGCAGCAAGGTACTTATTTATTTAAATTTAAATTTATGTCTTACTTCTCTTGCTTTCAACTTTCAACTTTCAACTTTCAAGAGACAATGATATGCTTATTTTGTTTATTTTAATTTGTATTTTATTTTCAAATTTAATTATCATAAACTAATTTGTTTAACTTTAAATTTTATTTAGCCAATAGTGGCATGTTGTGATGGTTAAGTTGTTGAGTTGATATCATTGCCATCAAGGTTCAAATCTAATAGGGATGAGGTCCCCCATTTGTGGCCTCACTAGTTCATAGCTCCAGGTCAAAGCGTTTACCCCTCTTTTAAAAAAAACTTTAAACTTTATTTAATTTGTTTTAAGTCCCCTAATTTGCAAATTGCAATCGATGCTGTTAATATTTGTGGTCCTGGGTCCAAAGCCCCTAGTGCTGACGAGCTAGGAGGCTCTATTTTGACCCAAAGGGTGGTAGATGTAGAAGGTGCAATCAAGGAGCGACGTAAGGTGTGAAAGACAAAGGGTTGCACCATCATGACTGATAGTTGGATTGATAGGAGTAGAACACCCCTCAACTTTCTTGTCTCCTCATCAGGTAATTGTACTTAGACATAGAAAAATTTAGAAGTAGAACTTGTACTTAAGTGATTAAGTTTATAAATTATGAATTTACAAATTATGACTCATCATTGATCGTTATGCTAATTTGTTTCTTTTTCTTCAGGTGCCATGGTCTTTTTGAAATCAATTGATGCCTCAGGAAAAACAAAGAATGTTGAATATCTTTGTGAGGTAATGGATGAAGTGATAAAAGACATGGGAGAGGAGAATGTGGTGTAGACAGTTACAGATAATGCAGCAAATTATGTTGCTGCATAAAAGTTTCTTATGGAGAGACACCCTCACATATTTTGGACCCCTTGTGCTGCTCACTGCATTGACCTCATGTTAGAGGATCTTGGTAAACTTACTTGGATAAAAACAATTATAGAGCAAGGAAGGAGTGTATGCAAATACATATATAATCATACAGGGGTCCTCAACCTCATGAAGAAATACACTGATCAAAAGGAGTTGTCTCGTCCAGGGGTCACTAGATTTGCAACCAACTTTCTCACATTAAAATCTTTGCTTGATTCAAAGGGAGGTTTGAAACGCATATTTGTTAGTGAGGAGTGGATTGCATCATCATATGCAAAGACCACTGCAGGGATTGATGCAGCTGATCATGTTTTTGATGAGGCATCCTTTTGGACACCAATCACTGATATTGTTACAGTAATTTTCCTTTTTGTCCTCATTTCAACTTCTTTTGTTTATGAAATTATGTTATAAATTATTGTACATTTTTTTTAAAAAAAACTTAAAGCTGATTGTTTCTCTTCCAACTTTCATAATGATTGTAGTTTGTAAAGCCACTTGTTCTCCTACAAATTGTTGATAGAGAGAAGGCCACAATGGGCTACATTTATAAGGGCATGGATAAGGTGAAGGAGGTCATTCGCTGCAACGAATCGAGATAGGTATGGGCCTATATGGGATGTCATTGATAGGCGTTGGCACAATCTATTTCATAGGCCTATACATGCAACATCCTACTTCCTTAATCCAACATACCAATTCAATCCACATTTCAAGGTTGATGATGTGTGGAGTGGCCTCTATGATGTTGTAGAGAGAATGTCACCTGATTCAACAATTGGAACAATTGTAGTCCACGAGATTGAATTGTTTAAGAAAGCTCAAGGGGACTTATTTGCACGGGAGTTGTGCAAGAAAAATAGGATATAATTGATGCTTGGTAAAAAACTTTGATTCTACATCCTAATTTCTAATTCTATTACCATTTAAATTTGATAAAGTCAAAGTTATTGAATTGATTTGAAATTTTCTTGTTTCAAATGCTTGGTGGCAGATGTTTGGCACTAAGGTGCCAAATTTATAAAGGATTGTGAATTGCATCTTGAGCCAGTCATCTAGAGCATCAGAATGTGAACGTAATTGGAGTCTATTTGAGCATATACACTCGAAGAAGCGCAATAGGTTGGCAGTGAAAAAATTGAATGATTTTGTCTTTGTTCACTACAACCTTTGCCTTCACCATAGACAGATCTTGGGCACCGATACATCAGCGATTGTATTAGAGGATGTTGATCCACATGCAAAGTGGAACACAGAGATTGTTGATCTTGTCTTCAATGATGAAGACGTGGAGTGGGTTGATTAGGTGGATCGAGAGGCTGAGGCAATAGTGATGGCAGTCAAGGAGGCTAGAGCGTGAGGAGACAGAGTGCAAGAACTTGAGGCTAGGAGTGATGGACGCAAGTCTGATGATGATGAGGATGAGGATGACAATGATGATGAGGATGAGGATGAGATTCAGCCTCAAACACAGGGAGAGAGGATTGCTCTACAGTCTTTCATGACTTACCTTAGGCATATTCGTAAGAGGACATAGGCTACAATGAGCCTTAGTCTTCTACTATTCTACACTCTAGTTATTTTGATATATGTTTTGAACTTTTGATACCATAGATTTCATAATCCATGAATATTGTGGACATTTGACACTGTAGTGACACTATGTTTATTACTTTATATTGTGTTATTCAGCTTTTTTCCTTCAGAAATTCGCTTTTTACTTATGTGATCTATGCAAAATTGTGTATGTGTATTAAGTAATTTCTACTTATCTCAATTATTGTGTATTTGATGTTAATTGATTAAAAGATGCATGAAAAAATCTTAAAATCCTTAAAAATCTTTGAATTTCATGGGTTTTTCAATTTTTTGAGTCTGATCACTAAGTCCAAGTCCAAGTCGGATTTTGACTTTCCAAGTCAGAGGCGAGTCTAAGTCCTGTAACTATGGTTTCACCCATAGATGGAAAACTCGCCGAGTACTCGGCGAGTTTTTAAAACTCGCCGAGTTTCCTAGCTCGGCGAGTTTTTAACCAGTTAACTCGCCGATTTAAAAACTCGGCAAACTGGTAAAAACTCGCCGAGTAATCGGCGAGTAGTCGGCAAAAACTCGGCGAGTTTTTCCTAAAAACTCGCGGTTTACTGGTGAACGCGGCCTGTGAGGATTTAAGCGGCAGTGAGTGTGTTTTTTCTCATTCTTTCTTGTATTTGCATTGTTTAGAACCTTGAGGAGTGAAGAGAAGAAGGTTTGGAGGCATTCTTGGCTGATTGCAAGTGATTCAAGGCGGATTTGAGTGGATTGTAGAGGATTCTAACCGATTTTAGAAGACAAATTTCTTTCCAGGTATGTTCATCTTATCATAGTTTGAAAACTTTTTATAGTTTTATAACAAATGTTCTTTTGTTTTTGTTGTTTTTTGTAAATGTTTTCAAATCATTTAAAATCATTTTGAATCATTTGAAACCCTAGCTTCTAAGGATATGGTTGAAGTTTGTTGTTTGCTAAGGATATGGTTCAAGTTTGAAGTTTGAATCATTTGAAACCCTAGCTTCTAAGTTCTAACTTTGTTTATTCATTTCTCTATATATTTATGTGTAGGGCAACGGTCAACCATTAAAAAAATGACAAACCCACAAGAAGAGTGGCCACAAACACCATGCCCATCTGGATATATAGGCACTCGACCTAAAAATGCAAGAGATAAGGCATGGCGGTATGCCTATGAAGCTCCAAATCCAAATGATATTGGGAAGGTGATATGCATTCCCTGTGAGAGAATTATTTCTGGAGGCATAAACCGCCTCAAATACCACCTTGCAGGCATAAAGAAACATGACTCAAATCCTTGTCTCAAGGTAACTGATGAAGAAAAAAGATTCATCCATGCCCTACTTGCAGCTGCTGAAGAGAAAAAATTGAATAGGGAGAGGGCAAAAATAGCTATGAGGGCAGCCATAGCTGAATCTGAAGGAGCTCCTTTTGATATGCAAGAGGAAGAAGAAGCACTTGAGAACATACCCGGATCTCTTCGTGGCCCACGGATCCGCAAACAAAATTTCTCTTTTACCGGTTCCACTTCTTCTACATCTCCTACTTCTTCATCATCACCATCTAGATCCCCATCAGGGATAGGTGGTTATTTTGTGCCCAGGAACACACCTGGAGCACAGCCATCATTAGAGGGCACTGCATGGTTTAAGGAGGTGCATGAGCAAACTGATATTGCAGCAGCTGATTTTTGGTTTTTCAACAATATCTCAATGAATGCCGCTGATAGTCCCTATTGGGTCAATATGGTGAATGCAATGACAATATCAGGCAAAGGGTACAAGCCGCCTAATCGCAAGGATATGAGTGGAAGGTTAGTATTTTACTATTTAGTAATTGTAAATAATTGAGATTCACTTTAGTTCATTGTTATATTTTAAATCTTAATTGTTATAACTTATTTCCTAATTTTTTACTAACACTTACACTTTATTTAATATTACACTTAAATTTTGTAGGTTGCTTGACAAAGCGGTTGGTAGGGCAAGATTGTTGATAGAAGACCAAAAGAAAGAGTGGAAGAAGTATGGCTGCACCATTTTATCTGATGGGTGGACAGATGGAAGAAGTAGAACCATTATTAACTTCTTGATTGCTTGCAAAGATGATGTGGTGTTTTGGAAATCTGTCGATGCCTCCAACAAAGTGAAAAATGCAGCCACATTGGCTTTAATGTTGGAGAATGTTGTCATGGAGGTGGGAATAGAGAATGTGGTGCAAATAATCACAGATAATGCAGCAGCATATGTGGCAGCAGGTAGATTTAATTTTTTATATTTGAATCAATATGAATCATGAATGTAATGCTATGGTATTATTCAATTTAGATTTGATGTAATTTGTAAATACTAAATATGGAAAGTTTGTTACTGATTATTGATTTTTTGCTAATCTTTTAGGTAGAATCCTCCAAGAGAGGCATCCCACACTTTTTTGGTCACCTTGTGCAGCACATGTCCTTGACCTTCTTTTGGAGGACATAGGAAAACTTGATTGGGTGAGTCCAGTTGTGGAAGATGCTAGGCGAGTCACGAAATATATCTATAATCACCCATGGGTTCTCAGTTTGATGAGAAAAGCCACTAAAGGCAAAGATTTGATGAGACCTGCTATGACAAGGTTTGCAACGGTCTTCTTGACGTTGCAAAGTATTCTTGACCACATATTGGCTTTGAAGCAAATGTTTGTGTGTGCTGATTGGGTTGCTTCACCTTACTCAAAGAAGCCCGAAGGAGAAGCTGTGGCACGAATAGTCTTTGATGATAGCTTTTTTGCAAAGGCTAAGGAGATTGTGGAGGTAACTTCATTATATTTTTAGACTTTTAGTTTATTCAAGTTTCATTTTCAATTCATAACTTACTATGTTATTAACTAATTTGTATTTTTCAAATTTCAAATGTAGATGTCTCTGCCCCTGGTTCTAGTCTTGCGCACATGTGATGGGCAGCAATCTCCAATGGGAGGTCTTTATGAGGCCATGGATAGGGCGAAAGAGGCTGTTAGAAGTTACTATCACGGGGACAGTCTCAGATTTGACCCCATTTGGGAAATAATTGATAGGAGGTGGAACAATATGCTCCACCAACCTATTCATGCAGCAGGCTACTTCCTCAATCCCAAATTCAGGTATTATGATAATTGATTGTCCTTGAAGTTGGGATTTTAATAAGTCTTTATTTTACTTTACTTTTTAAGGTTGTGTAGTAAGACTTGATATCATTTTCTATTTGTTTTAGGGCTGATGATTCCTACTCAGATCCTAATGGAGAGGTCATGGAAGGTCTCTCTAAATGCATTGAGAGAATGATATCAAGTGAAGAGGAGAGAGACCTTATTGTGACCGAACAACAAATCTATGTGGAATCAAGGGGTCCTTTGTTCTCTTCTATGCTAGCAAAGAGAGCAAGATCTACTCAAGCACCAGGTAAAGCGTCAAACATTAAAACTTTTGCTAATTGATAAGTTGTGCTTCTAATTTTGTTTTTTATTGCTTTATAACTTTTTAAATTTTGTTTTGCAGATGCTTGGTGGGCAAGTTGGGGTGGCAATACCCCCAATTTAAGGAAATTTGCTCTCAGAGTCCTATCCCAACCTTGTAGCTCATCCCATTGTGAGCGCAATTGGAGCTTATTTGAGTCCATCCATACAAAGAAAAGAAACAGAATGACTCAAAAACGGCTTAATGACCTTGTTTATGTGCACTATAATCTTAAGTTGCGCATAAAAAAGTCACAACTCTTAGAACTACCTGGTCCGCTTGATCTAGATGAGATAGATCCTTATTCTGATTGGACAGCACAGGAGCCAAGTCCATTGTTTACACCAGATGAGATCGCTGATTTGGAGAGGCAGGCCATGGAGGGGGAGGTTGACACTGATTTTCAGTTCACTATGGATGACATTGAGGATGAGGACGAGGATGATGATGATTCAGGCGAGGATCAGACATTACCATTAGGAGGAGATGCATCCTCTTCCAGGACGCCGAGCCAGTCAGTAGGGACGTCGAGCGAGGGGGCACAGCCACAGAGTTCACAGTCACGCAGCTCACGCCCTATCCCAGTGCGGGGCACTTCTTCTAGGACTAGACCCCCTCGCTTTCCTGCTAGTGCAAGTGGAAAGAGGAAGATGTGATTGGCATTGTCACATTGTATTGATGTATTTAGACTTTTAGTATTTACTTCTAGTTTGACAGATTGAAACTATTTAGTAATTTACTATTTTGCTTCCTACCATGAGCATTCTGCATGAGAATGCAATTTTGTACGCATTATGCATTTATATATATCTAAACTTTGTTTCTTTCTTTTGTATTGTCTTTAATTAACTTATTAGATGCATCTTCTCATTAAATTTTGCAAAATAAATGTATTTTTAATTAAATTTCAGTGGTTTTTTAGGTTCCCGAGTTTTTTTTTTAAATCGCCGAGTTTTTCCCGATTAAACTTTTGGGGGGCTTGGCGAGTTTTTGCATTTGGCGAGTTTTCCAACTATGGTTTCACCATCTAGGAGTGCAACATACTAATGTATCATCCAAAGGTTTTCTTCATAGCTTCTAGATATCCGAGCAAGTCCCCTACCCCAAAATAGCAAGGTACCTTAATAACATCTCCCTCTCGACACAATGGATCCTAGGGGTTTGCGAAAATAACCCTTGAAACCCTTCTAGATATTGTTTCCAATTTGTTCAATAGCCATGCTTCTAATGCATCTTCACTATGATATACTAAAATGGTTCACTTCTCATCTAACTCAATCTGACCCTTTGAGTTTGTATAATCATCTATAATTACTCTAGAATTCATCCTAAAAAGTACCTCCATAGTGTTCTTCATCCTCCACATCATAGATTAAATTCTTGTTGAAAAGTGGCAAATAACTCTACTTCTCGCGAGAATTTTCACAAAATGCGAAAGAACAAGGTTTTCTCGCCAAGAAGTCCTGAACTTTTCGGCAAGAACTTGGCCACTTCTCACAAACTTCCTACAATAACTAGTGTAGTTCTTGTGGATGGCAGCAATAAAATTGTGATACCTAGTGAATTGCCTAATTTGTTTTGTTTTTCATTTTTTAGCATTTGAAGGAGGGGAGAAGGATTTTGGCGGAGAGATGGTGTTCGATAGCCTTGTAGATTGATTTAAAATTCTCGATATTCTCCCTAGAAGTTATCGATTTATCTCCAATATTTGCCGAGAAAACTTTATTTTGCCTCATCAATAAATGGCAAAGAACAAGATTTTGAACTAGCAAAGAATGGTGTAAAAATAGGCAATAAAAATCCTAAATATGGATTCCAAACATCAAAAACCTATAATTTATCTACATTAGTGAAACTTGGATGAAGCCACCTCTCAAATGAGAGTTGGGTTTTTGTCCAATCTACTAATTTTGAAGCTTTTTGTCCTTAGAAATGGCTAAAACTCTCAAGACCATTTAATAATGGAAATTCTTCAAAAATAGCCAAATACTCAAATGATGCCTATGGAGTGCAGTTGATACCACATGAACAAGACTCAAATTCAGCACAAACTCAGCGTGGGTGACTTGACTCTATACTTGGCGAAAAATCGCCAAGACTCAACAAGACTTGGCAAATACCAATTTTAAGTCTTGCCTAAAGAGAATTGTTGGGGTCCCACGTTGGGACTCGATTAGGGTCCCTTAGCTTAAGACTTCCCTAGACCTGAAGAGTCCTGGAACTGTGATTAATACTCATTATAAGGGCCTTTTGAAAGTTTCTAAGTATTTCTCAAACTTTTCCCGATTTTCATTAATTTATTCCTCCACAAGTAGGCTACTCCATATGAGAGAACAATATTTAATTTTATTTTTTCATTTTCCACCTTATATCTTATTAAGTCAATTTTTATATTATTTTACTTTTTAACTAAAATGTAATATTTTCAATTTTATAAATAAAGTGACTTTCTTTCCTTAAATCACTTTGCTTATAGAAAGTTTCCTTGTTCCTTCAAAAATGACTTCAATGTTGAAACATTTATCGCCTTTAATTGGCTTAATGATTTTAGCTCTAAATTTGGGGAGATTAGACACTCCAACATGCAACCTTCAGCCAATAGTTACAAAGCATAGATGCCTCTTCAAAGATTGGAATAAACTTACATGCCTAACTGCAATCTTTTCAAAACCCCAAATTGTGAAGCAAAGGTGTAAACAACCTACTGAAAGTGGCAAACTGCTTGAAAAATGCAACCCAACAAAATATAATCTAAATAAACCACTTCGTCCCTAGTCATCTACATGATAGAAATAGTTTAAAACAACAAACAAAATTTATATCAAAACCCTAGCTTACATGTCATTTTTCAAGGATTCAGCCAGCAATAGGAAAGAGTACGACTGTATAGAAAAAACCACATAGAAACCCTTATAAATCACAACAAAATCTTTGCAATGATCACCCAAGATCTTGCATTCTGAATACTCTCAATGTTTTCATTATGCCCCAAACCACAGACGTCACACTCTGTGAGAAATTGACACAAGTTTTCATCCTCAATCAAACTTGGAAAAACTTCTTTGTTCACTCCAACAACATCATTATGTGTGCAATGATGAATGAGAGCCAAAACTCTACTTTATAGATTTAAAGGGAATTAGCACATTCCATAATTCAATTATCATATTTCCCTCAAAAGATTCCCCAAACATTTTAAAACAATTCAAGTTCCCCACATCTCCTAGGTGCCCAACTTGAGGAACAAAAGAACAACCTTATAATATATAGACACCAAAATGAATATGAAAACATCACTATATTACTTTAGTGCAAATATCAAAATACTATCGACCACCTTCCAAAACACTCACCAAACACAAAAAACAATGATCATGTGAGAGCATAATTGATGGTGAAGATTGATGAGTGGTGCTCAAATGAGAAATGACTATAAATAGAAATGAATACCTAGGACAGGAAAAAAAACTCAAAAACCCAAAATGCTAAAAAGAGTTCTATCACTAACTAGGGCACTAAATTCTAAATCATCATTGAATGCCAAGAAAACCAAAAACTAAGCTCTCAAAACACTCCAAACCAACCTAGAAGCCTTCAAAAACCCCATAAACTAGTCGATGCTCATAGAACAACATGGCATAAAACTAGGGACATTACATGTAGAGTTTATTATTATTGTTAGCAACTTAGCACTTTCCCATGTTGGGACATTAGACCTGTAGGCTATGAGTGTTCCACCATCTAGATGCACAACATACTAACTTATTATCCAAAGCTTATTTATTAAGATCTTCCCCTATACAAAAGTTTTCTTCATAGCCTCTAAATACCTTAATAAGTCCCTTGCCCAAAAATTGTGAGGTAGATTGACATGCAATATCCCTCTTACTGTGATCATTCCTAGGGGTTTACAACAACATTCCTTCTAATTTTCTATGGTTTTCTAACAATTCTGCCTTTTGTGTGGTCCTCCCTATTTTGTAAAATTTTCATAACGTTGTTCACCCTCCTAACCCCTAAAAACTTTCTAGGTCTTGATTCCAATTCATTGAGTATCACTATCACATCTTGAAGATTAGTTTAAATATAATTCTCATCCAACTCAATCTTGCCCTTTGACTTTGTATTACTATCTATCTTGATCGTAAAATTCATCCTAAAGAGTATATGCCTCCTTACTCTTCTTCATCCTCCACATCATCTTATCATGCCACTACTTTTGTGTGTGTGCCAATCATGTCAATGTATAAAGGGATAGAAATTGCATTTTCCTCTTCATGTAAAACTGATTCCTCTTTTATAAAGTGAGATACTCCATAACAACAAACCACTCTATGTTCAACAAGATACTCAATGTGCCAAAGGGTTCCTTTGCCTCTATAGCATCAAAGTCCTGTTGGTAAACATATTTGTCACTACGAATACCTCTTCAAAACTGACCTTGTTTGCCCAAGGAGCAGCAACAACTGTGAAAGATCCCTGATGGATCTCTGCTGCAAATCTGCTGTAGATTTATTTTATTTTTGTTTTTTCCTGTTTATTAATGTTTTCTTGTAGAACTAGACGGAAATGCAGAAGAGTTTGTTTGTTTTTGTGTTTTTGATGATTATTCCACATAGAAATGAGAAGTAGCAAATGGCAAGAAAAGAGTCTGAAAATAAATAACAATATGCAGTAAAGTCAGAGTTGATACAAATCGTACCAGGCAGATCTCTGAATTATAGAGCCAAATAAAAGATCCAGTACATTTCCTCTAACAATGACGCCACAACTGGCTGATGAAAACGGGCTAATAAGATGCAAGAATCTGCTGTTGAGTAATCGATTCTTCTATGTATCCAAGTGCTGCAAATGACAGAGTACGGCTGCAAGTACGGCTGCAAGAAATGGCAGTGTACGGCTGCTAGAATTCACCTCTCATATGCCAAAGAACATGCCCAACAAAACAAACTGTAGGCCCAAGCTGAAGTGGCGTCTACCTTCCTCCTGAATACTGTTGAAACTACTAACAAACCAATACCCAATGCTGCTGAGGGTTACGTCCCAGCCAGCAATTACCTTGGGGATTGCGTCCCAGAATGCAAATCGCTCAAGCAGAGCAAATCTGAAAAGAAGTGTTCGAAAAATATGCATAATCATGAGAAATGGCGCCCATCTCCTTATAAACCCCTTGCAAAGCAATTCGAACCCTAAAGTGACCCCCAATTAGCGTTGGCTATAAAAAATGAATTAAATCTTATTTTAAAGTGACCATGTCACTAGAAAATGACCTTTTCCACCATAGTAATAAATCCGTTCACCGAATTGCCCTGAGACCAAAGAGGAAGATTTAGAGAATTTCAAGACCTTTCCAACGAGTTATCATAACATGGGATACGGATCCAGATGAGGCCAAAATTCCCTTATTACTCCAAAAATGGCTATTAACTTAGCCTTATTTAAAAATTAAAAGCTAACTTAGGAAATATTAAAAATATAACCCAAATAGCCACAAACTGCCCAACTGACATCACAAACCATAAAATCATCCTGTCACCTGTCTGTGACTGAAGTCGGAAATCAAGGATCCACTGGCAGTCTCATCCCTAAAATCTAAGGATGCTCCTAAAATTTAGGAAACAAGCCCTATCCCTCTGAAACTGAACCCAAAGGGTCATCTCATGGAAACCCAGCCCTGGGCATGATCATATCTCCTAAAAAATAGGAATGAAGCCCATAAATGTAGGAACTGCCTCCTAAAAACAAGGAACATCACCCAACTGATCAATACCCACCAAAAAACCCAGTCCCCAACACTGAATAACCATACTGGGTTTCTATCCAACCCTGTCAGCCTACAAGACCCCATAATAAGTTGACTCACATGTCTCTATTAGACTGAGCTAGAGTGGGGACATGACAAACTGCACCAACACTTGGAGAGATTGAATCTAATTCCGATCAAATTGCAAACTTCCTCTGCATTTGAGAGGGGCAGCTCCCTCATATGATGGGTGTACTTGTACTTATGTGTACTTTACACCTAAAAGTACAAAAAGGATACAAAAGAAAACTAAAGGTGATAGTTAACATGAACCCCAAAAGAAGACGTGTATACTGATGAGGTTCATAGTGTAGAATGATTACGAAGAGGTATTTTGAATACAATATAATGAAGACAAAATAGGAATATCAAACCTTGACATACGAAAAGATAGGATATTCTAATACATCCACATCAAGCTACCACAAGATGAATCTGTTTCATTGAATCAATTACATAGAATGGAAATACCATAGAATTCCACCATTACAAAAGAGAACACAAATTTCACATACAAGAAGTAAGCAATATAATTGATGACACATTCAAGACTTACAACTAATTGCATTCATCTTTATTCTTTCAAAAATACACAAGTTCAAAAGTATTCCTATACATGGTGTAAATCCAAAAAAAATTCTCCATAGTTTCCCCTTTGCCAAAAAGTTCCTGCTTTAACATCACAAATGGCCTTGTATTTATACTCTCTTAGTAATTACTTAGGAGCACTTCCTAACCACTTTCCTAACTGCCTCGGATAACTACCCTGAGTAAGTACTTAGGATAACTACCCAAGTGATCGCTTAGAGTAACTACCCATTCACAAATAAGTTAGGATTTACCAACTTTTACAATGATAAGATCCAAAGTCTAACTTTTAGTACAATAAGTGACATGATCCACTTTTACAACTTGAGAATTTGACATTTACAACATTCAGAGAAACAGAATAGTCATTGATTTTGTTGAGGTGAGCACCACTTCTCTTTCAATCACGAAAAACCTGGTCTTCAAAGAAATGTGGTCCAATGTACTCCCTAAATATTTTTACCTTTGATAAATCCAAAATGGCTAGAACCTAAATTATTTTCATTTCCTCATTCCAATATTTGAATTCCCTATCATTATTTATATACATTCTTGTGCTCAGATTAGTTTCGAAAAACAACACATTAGAAAGGATTGCTCTGATACTTGTGACATTTTTGTGCCTTGATACGAATAGAATATCAAACATTAAATATCTCACAGATGCCTTTGTTCCTCAAAACATTTCTTGCCTTCTGATTTTTGAATATGATAATACCTTCAAATACATTATGAAACAACTACCTCTTTTTGCATTATCATTGTGTATCAACCATTTTAAGTCCAACAGTAGTGATTGGATCAAGGATCACAATTCACTTCTCTACTCTAACTTTTGATGGAGTTTCTCAACATGGTAATGGATACCGAGTACCAATTTGATACTAAGTTCCATGGCCATTCCGAAGTCTTTATTTTGCAATCATGTACCAAACTTTCAATCATTTCATCACATGAGATGACATGTCTTAAAAGCATTGAGTCAAAAACTGTGCAAATATCTCAATCTGTGATCTTGTACATTCCATACATTTGCATAAGGGCCTTTTAACGATACCATATTTATCACAATTTGCAATCATGAACCAAACTTTCAATCATTTCATCACATGAGATGACATGTTTTAAAAGCATTGAGTCAAAAACTGTTCAAATATCTCTACCTGTGATTTTGTACATTCCATACATTTGCATAAGGGCTTTTTGACAATACCACATTTGTCACAATTTGTATATCTAACTTTTTAGCTGCACCTCTATGTGTCAAATATTCTTTAATTATTTCATTTCGCTATTTAAGGTGACATCTCTTTGAAGCTTGTTCATCCTATCAGCTGATTTGGGTACCTTATCTACATGTCCCATTTAACAAATGAGGTGCACTAGTTATTTTTCACGGTGGATGAAATGAAAACAATTCTTCATTTGGTAGTTATAATAACTACCCCTCCTTTGCTTGGTAGTATCATGTTGAACTTTTGAAGCTTTTCAAATCCCTTGATAAAAGCCTTCAATGTTGATAAGTTTTATAAGTAATTCTCTTTCAGTATTCTAGATACTTTTACGACTAAGTAAAAATGTTGATAGCTCTTAGCAAACCTTTCATACCAAATTAGTGTTCATTCATTGTAAGCAACTCACAATTCCATGAAATTAAATTACTTTGAGGCATCCTGTCGTTTGCTTGAGTTTTGTGTGGCCTATGACTTTATGCTTCATATGCATGTCAATGGCTCCCTATCACACGCAATGTCCAAAAGTACATATCTAGATTACCTGACCAAATAATTTGTGAAGCTCACCTACTTTTGGAGCCTATGAAAATGTGGGACAAATGTGGCGCACTTAGTTCTATTCTTGCCAACAATTTCTGCCTCTAAGTCTTCAACATATTCATTTCCAGGCACATTGTGGAGCACTGTGATCATTTCATATCATTCCTTGAGCTAACATCTTATTGACCACCCTTGAGCATCGTCTACATGTTTCAATGAATGTTATAGGCATTTATGTGACAAAATTCTTTTTTCATTGTGCTTTAATGGACATTAAATATCATATCCATGTTGATAGAGCACTACTAGCAATAAAATATGATAGGAAAGGACACTGTCCATATGCATCAAAGGATGTCCATAATTCATTCAAAAGCTTGTGCGTGGGTGTAGGAGACACTACAAAGTGGCAAAATTTTGATCTTCCAAATGTGGTTTCAAGGATCAACATATAACTATTTTACAAAATCAATATGCTTTAAAGGATGATAAGCTCCAGATATCTGATCAAGAGAAAGTTTGCTAATATGGTGGAAGATGGCTTTACACCTATTAGGGAACCTATGGCTGGATCGAATCCCACATTAACATAATATAGGCGCCATCATCAGCAAATTGTAGGGATGTGGGCACTTCTTTCAATATTTCTACATTCTTTTCAAAAAAAAATGATTTATTTTATGCAGATACAATAATTATCATATGACATCTCTTTGAGGTATACCTAAGGATTGTTCCCATTCCTTTAAGTATCGAGCAGCCAAGTTACATACTTCCATGCTCATGCTCGCTAGTCAAGACTTGGCACTAGAATTGATTCCTCCCCCATGTGGTATACAAATAGACACACCTATACACTACTTAGTGCACTCAGGATCTTCACACATCAAGTTCTAACTTGAGATTCTACGTTCATGCCCTCTATGTGAGTTGTATTTGGATCGAATTTATAACCATCCAACCTCCACATTTTGTATTTAATTGCAATGGTAATATAGGTAAATATCTCTATGCCAAGGCGCATCCATCGATATTCATTGATATTACAAAGATGAAATAATGCATGCGGTTGATGTAGCTTGGACACATCCATGACCTGTGTCAAGTACAGCAGTTGAACTACTCGTTGTACCTCGCCAAATTTGAATTGATGGATTCTTTTGAGCCTACAAACTTGAAAGTTTCTACGGTGATTCAAAATCTTTTACTTTGGCCCACAAGTAGAGAAATAAATGTTGTGGAAGGTTGACGAACAAGGCACCTTGTTATTGTGGTAGTTATAATAACTACCATATTCTCCATTGTTTCTGTCGACTTCATTATAAGTTTTGCTATAAATTTCTTATAACTGACTCCTACCCTTTTGTTTGGCATCACTCCATGTGAGCACACGTTTTGAAGAACATATCGGGAATTTTACCAACTTGGCCAACTTTTGACTTACTCCAAATTGCCAATGAATACATTGTAAAATAATTGGATTTTTCCAAAACTTTGGAGAGTTTAGTAAATTACCGATTAATAGTTAAGGGAGTGCATCATGAATTTAATAAACATCTCAGTCAACTACACAAATTTCCCTAATAGTTATAATAACTACTTGCCATATTTGGATTTCAAAATAATTGTAGATCTTGGCGAAATTTTCCATCAATCTTATATTATTGAAACTTTTTATGCTTTTTCCCTATCATGACGGTGTTTCAAGGCATTTCTCAAACATATAAAATGACCAATTGTTAGTTATAAGAACTATATTCCTCCGTATTTTGGTCTCATGAAGAGCTTTTGAAAGTCTTCTAAATTGACTGCTTAAACCAATTCATATCCTTATTTCAAAAAACTCTCAAAACTTAAATCAATGAGCTTTTGCCCACTCATCATCTTGTCACTAATTTTTATATAGGATGCTTTATAATGATGAAGAAACATAAATCGCCACCTTTTGTCTTACCTTTACTCTTTCCATGTGTTACAATGTTCTGAAAGTTTTTAAAGCCATCTTATAATCACCATTTTTATTTTTGCTAGAGCACAAGGGTATTAATGTAACAACTTCAAATTTTGCAAATTTTAATTTGGGGCTAACAAGTCTTCTGGCCTTTTTATTACTTCTATATTTTTGTAGATCCTTATTATGTTTTGTAATGAGCTATCTACCAAAGCACCTAGCCTATTGTCCTTTAAATTTTATTGCTGATTTGGCCCTTTCCTCTGGTCGAGCTCGTGATCTATTTGCAACTTTGTTGAGGCTTCCTTCCAGATTGAGATCGATTGCCCCCCTCCTTTCCAATACTCGCTTGATGCCAGCTTCAGCATCAATGCTCCACAACGTCTCCGACTTGTCCTTCGCAAGGCTTCATTCTGCATGTGGTATCAAGTGGTCTTTTGACACCGCCCCCTTTTTCTAGATCTATGAGGCCCAAGACAATCTCCTATCCACAACAACCTTCCTCTCATAGGATTACCTCGAGGTGACCCAAGGCTCTGATTGGTCCTATTGGCTATCCTTCGGATTGGAAGCTTTTCATGATTGTTCGGAGCCCTTGATTGGGCTCGTGTGGGCTTTCATGGTCCTCCAATTCTTCTCCTTGCTTTTGTTCATGTTGTTTGTCTCTTTGGACACCGTTTGGTGTTCCTGTTGTAGGTTGGCCTGTTGTTCTAGGCAATCCCTTTGACCCTTTGTGGTCTTTCGTTAGACATTAATGAATTTATCTTAGCTTATCTAGTCGTTGAGATCGAAGTTTTTAGGAAAGGGTTCAATTTTGGTAAGTATGAGCTGAAGTTTGTGATTGAATAATCTTGAATCGGTCAGTTGCATGGTGCGTGCTAATCACATTATTTACATCAAGAACAAGCTTTTGTAGAGGTTAGAAACCAGTGAGAGGTATTTCACATGCTTAAGTGAGACATGTCTTCAAAATACATGTTGTACGTGTCCAGCAGAGTTCAAGCTTCATGGTTGTAATTTAAGGTGTTTGGAATGCATAAATATTGAGGTGGTCATCTAGGAGGTATATTTATGTACCTACTACTGGAGATTACAATTTTTTTATTTTCATTATAGAGGTCAGAATATTCATATACCTCTTACAATTAATGCTCGTGATTGGACTTATTGTTGTGTGTGGGAGTCTAGAGAGTTGTTGTTTATGATATAAGGGCTTTAAACTGCCCTGAAGGGGAGCCCACACACTTTTGATATCTTATTCTTCTTGCATTTGTACCAAGTTGCAGTAAAAGGAGTGCACATCTAGGGCTTGGAGAATGGTGTTGGTGCTGGCATTACTTATGTTCGATTGAGATTCACCATTTCCACCTTACCCCTCCTTCCCGTTGCTATCTTTTCACCTTCACCAACATTTGTGAGGTCAATAGATCCATGGGCAGTAGCAAAGTGGCTGATAAGGATGGGTTCTACGCAGAACTCTTCAAGCTAGGTATCTCAATCTTAGGGTCTTTCTTCAATGTACTCTTGAATAGAGTGATCTACACAAGTTCTCCCCCCTTGGTCATGACAAATCACCATCCGATACATAAAATTGGGCCAGCTTCAAACCCCAATAGCTACAAGACCATCATGGTCAGGTGCACCATTGCCAAACTCTATGCTACCATTTTGCACATCATCCTCTTCAGGGAGCTTAACAGATGACATCACCAAACGAGGGGTCAAGCAAGGTTTAAGATAGACTTTCAAGCTATGGATCACATTCTAACTCTTTGTGGTATCATTGAGGAGACTCAAAACCACCCGATGAAAGTCTATTGTTGCTTTGTAGACTTTTGCAAAGCTTTCGATTATGTTTCTCAGTCAACTTTGTTTCATAGACTTACAAACATCAAGATCTTAGAGATGCTTATGACTAGTATGAGGCTCTATGATACTGTGGCTAGTTAGTTCAAGACTCCCCGAGGCTTCTCTGACATAATTCAAAGTATCATTAGGGTGAGGCAAAGTTGCCTTCTTTTCCCCACCTTATTTGGTTCTACATTGACAAGCTCAAGGCCTTCCTTTAGGACTCACTCCCCAAGGATGGTTGTTATCTTTACTAGGTCCTAATCTCCATTCTTTTATTTTCTAACGATGTGGCCCTCTTGGCTTCCTTAACAACCTTTAACATCTCCTAGACGATTTGGCCTCCTTTTGTTACTCGAGACAACTTACGGTTAATCTAGGTAAGACCCAGGTTATGGTTTTCAATTGTTTGAAGACCTCCCATCTACACTTCTTTCATGGCAAGGAGATTGAGGTCTCATCTACTTACACTTATTTGGGTGTCTGATTCTCAAGACCCCGTTTCAGTATGAGATCGGCCATGCAACCCCAAGTCAAGAAGAGCTTGGGTTCCCTTGCTCTACTTGAGAGACAGTGCTTTCAGCACCACGTCCAAGATGTCTCTTATGGATTCCCTGATCAAACCGATTGTTCTTTATGGCTATGTGGTTTAGGGGCCCTCCCTCTTGGCCTTTACCTAGGTTTCAGTCAAACAAGTTCAGACCCTTCTCCTTCAACACATTATCAGGTGTTACTAGAACACCCCTACTAGCGTCATTTTGGTCCAACCCTTTAAACTTGGTGCCCTCTTTGACCTGACTTGATTCCTTCACCGGCTTCAAAGGTTTGGTGACTCTATGAAGGGTCATCACAAATAATCTTACTTGGCTTATCACTCCTTGGTCGAGATTGTGGCTAGCAACTCCTCTCGTCAGTCTAGGTGTTGGTATGCCCAAGTCTTTGCTCTCTTAGAATGAGTGGGCATTCATATTGATTGTCTTCCTCCCTTCCAGTATTCATTGTATGCTCCTGCCCACTCCTTCCTACCCAGTCGAAGCAGAATGGGCACATCTGGACGAATATCTGCAGGAGGTATTAACACATGAACTGGATCAATACCTTCACAATATGACCTTTTGTACTAAGCACTACATCAAGATATAGAATGAGCTCATTATGTCGCCTTCTTATGTGGAACAACATTGAACCCATATCTTGCATACTCTTTTGGGCTCCTTTAGAGTGGGCTCTCATCTGCTTCGCATCAAGATTGACCACCAAATAGAGAGGATTGAATTTTCTAACTTTGTGACATGGGCGTTGTTGAGATTCAATTATACTTTCTATTCCATCGTCCCATCTATTACAAGATCTGTGGGTGGTTTCATTCTCTATTCAAGGATTGTTAGTCTCTTGCATCCTTTTTTAGATACACCGACCAACGTTGCCTACCACTCTACCTCCACGAGGCTACGCGTCTTCATGATCACACCTTACAGCTTCAAGCTCCCCCAAGACTTGGATCCAATCAGCTCATTACCTCCTTCACATCGGTCACCTCCATTAGAGACAACAAGCATTTGTTGGACCCTTCTACTCCAATACACACCAAATCTATGAGGCCTCGTCAAGACCCCACACCTCGACAAAAGCCATCCACTCCTAGCACTTTTTGTAGACGGACCTGGACCCCCTATGGCCTCGATGGTTACCCTTTTGTTTTGGGGTACTTCTCTATGGGTGGGTGCCCTTAGTTGTCCTCATTGTCCTCTGCTTCCAGCCCCTTGGTGGTATTCTTATTGTTATTTCTTTGTATCTCGCTCTTTCCTTGGGAACCATTTGGTGTTCCTATTGTTAGTTGTCTCTTTGTTGTAACTTTCAGTCCAATGGACCCTTTTGGTGATCTCTAGTTGGAAATTAATAGATTATCTTATCTTTTAAGATTCAAAAAATTCAGTTTACAAATAAGGCAAACCTTTACACCTTACCTCCAAATGAATGAAATTATTCATGGATTCCAATAGCCATCACAGTCTCAAAAAGCATGTGTTGAAATTCTACCTTTGTTGATACCCCTAAGACTCACCATGACTACTCTTGAACACTTATTGTGAACTTTCCCTCTACTACTTTCCTTCTCGAAAGAAGAAAGAAGGTTTCAAAAGAAACATAACTCTACCTCTTATCCTATCTGGAAATGTAGCCTGTCTTCCTGCCTTTAATATTAGACTTCATTTTTCTTAAAAAAAGATGGCATATTGTAATATTTGTAAACAATAATATAATTCCTTCTTTCTCCAACAAATATCAATGTCATGCACATGGGTACACAAATAGATGAAGAAAGAAATTTATGGAACTTGGCAATGCATTACTTCTGTTGAACAGACATGCATGGATGAGAATAAAATTGTATTAATAAGCAGGTGCAATTTTTCAAGCAACCAACGGCATAAGTTATTCCTACGGTGAAAGACTGATAATAACTTACCAAGAATAAAACTGGTAGTGTAATGATCTAGCACATATAATGCCAATGAAATTTCCCACAAACATGACAGTCGTGATATCTGAACAGATGCAGCAGTTCAGTATAACTTATCAGTTACATTATAAATGCTTAAGAACCTCTGAAACAATTTGTTAAAACCAAAGATGGCTAAACTTGCACTTGATCTTACTCATATATACTTACGTTCTGCATCTAAATTGCAAGGTATTGAATTGTCAAACCAGATTTTGACAAAAAGTTTATGCAGAAAAGTGCTACATTTTCCATCATCACATTTTAATCCTATTGCTGGAAGAATGCCTCCTTCATGTCTGCAGTTCAAACATGAAATTATGGAAATTCCTTTCAGCTTGCTTGAATAGGTCAAAAGCATTAAAGTCAATACTTAAACTAAGAAATGAAAAATAAACGAGTTTAGATGTAAACGGTCTTTCACTTTGTCTTGCTGGCATGATTCTAATGCAAGCATGGGGGCACTAACATTATCACAGATTGCAAGAACCTTAACACTCTGAATGTTAGTAATTATTGATTCGACGAAAACTGAGTACGCTCAATATTGTTTTGATCTGACAAAGTTTGTTTCAACAAGGTGCCTGCCAAGTATATGCAAGACTGCAAATCCTACTTCAAATTGAGTTTTCTATATGAACTGCATATTTGACCTAATTTGAGGATATTAGATAGATTTTAAGATAATAATAAGATCAAAGGACACATTAATTTACTCTCAAACCAATGAAGCAAATTTTGCTCCAAATTAAACGTGCTGACCTGTAATACTTTCATAAATTAGATCAAAATCATGGTAATAGAAACAACATTATTAACTGGATAAGAACTGAAATCATGAATTGCAAACACATAAAGAAGAAAGTGTACCTAATTGTTCACCAATCCTCACTAACAGCCCTTTTTCCATTCAGACTGGTGCTTGGGATACAAATTCACTCCTCAATCAGCTCACTTATTATTTTACATAGATATATAAATAACTCATTCTAGAACATCAAGCTGTTAAACAACTGCAGAGATACAAATCTGAATTCTAGAATAGATTGCTAATTGCCTATGACTGATATTACAAAAATATGAGTAAATAGCTAACCCCACCTATACTAACACAAAGGATGCCTAATTACAATTTGTTACAAAAGATTAACCCCACCTTTGCTAAGATGAAGAATGCCTAATAACTTAATTATACAAGATTTTTCTTTTAACTATACTCACTTCATTCAGTTTTTCTCCTTGGCAAATACCAAGAAGACGTCCTTCCAATTGCTCAGAAAGTTGTGCAACAACCGTAAGTCTGTAATATCCACGGAATCTTGTTTATACCTATACATTTTATTTTTATTTTGTATCATGTAAAGTTCAACTTAAGTTCTTGTCTTCTTGTCAAGTTAATATCTGTGTTTTAGAGCTTGGTATTGGTAGTCTATGTCATTCTTGTCATCTCTTGCCCATGTTTTTGCAAGGCCAGTGAACAATCTTTCAAACACATTTGCAAAGGTGGAAAATGGAGTTCAAATGATGAAAAAGCTGAAAATTAGTAAAATAAGGAAAATTTGCAGTCAATTCTAGATTGGAGCATGCCATAAAGAAGACACAGAATTTTGCATGATGTATTTATCCTTGGAAAATGGCATTAGCACACGGAGGAGTAAATTTCATTTCAAAAACACGAGTAGTGCGATTGAACATACCCAATCAAGAGAAGTTCATCAAGAGGACAGGCTTAACAAGATTCGAGGATGAAGGTCAAGTTGAGGTGAAGATCCAGGATCAAGAAATCGAAATGGAATTTGAAGAGCAAGTACAACATTATGATCAGATCCAAGTTCAGTTGGATCCATTCAACTAAATGAAGTACCCACATCATTTCAAAGAGTGCAAGATTAAGGTTAGGACATCATGACACTAGAATAGGTGCAAGTTTGTCAAACATATCAATGAGAAGTTTACAAGGTGAACTTCAAAGGATGGAAGGCTACAGGAAGATAAAGCAATTTGGGAATATGAGTCATCACAATTGTTCAAAGACTAAAAATGTTGGCTATCAAGAGATATTGATGAAGTGTACAAGTTAAGCATGCTAAGGTGGTGTCCACTCACGTTCAACCAATCGGAAAATTATAGTTGCATGTGTTAAAGAAAATCCAATCAAATCATGCAAAGTGTGCATTTGGAATCCACCTAATGTCATTACCTAACCCATTTTCTCATTGGTTCTGAAAAGTAATGTAATTTTTTTCATTGACCCACAAGGTGGTGCTTCATTGTAATTGGTAAAGCATCTAATGCTTGTAGTAGGTAGTTCTATCAGGGCTTTGTTGGCATAATCTTGACCCTTGATCTTCAATCGATCATGGCCCTTCATTTTGTTTGAACTATTACAAAAGGCAAGGGCTTCTTATTTGCAAAATTCATTAGATTAGTTTGAGCAGGAGAGACTTGGAGAGATTGTTGCAATAATACTGCCAAAATTGTTCATAATTCCTTATTGGTTTTCATGGTGGATTACTTCTATCATTTGGAGCATTGCGTGGTTACTACATTTTCTCACTTAAATTAGAATTTTCATTCATATTGAATAGAAGAAGAAGAAGAAGATGAATAGAAGATATTGTTGGTGAATTACGATGAAACTAGTGCCCATACCTTTTGATATTTGTTAATTGCAAGTATCAATGCAAGGTTAGTCTGGGTCTAATTGCAAGCATCTAACTTCAAATCAAAATGTTCATTTGGATTGCACCATAAATGGGTATTTGAGTGAATGTTCTCAATATGAAAACATTTTTGCATCCTTACAAGCAACCACCCTCCTTGGCATAGTTGACTTGGCAAAGCACAGACTGGTTAGAGTTTCACCTCCTTTGTTAATCCCAAATTTTGACCTAATTTGAAATATAGTTGTTGAGATTCACATGAAGTCAATTGGCAGTTTAATTTGTTATAATCTGGCAAAATGGTAAGATAGTTAGTCGTTATGATTTCAAAAGAAGATAACATGTTAGTTGATTGTTAATCAAAAACTCATGGAATTGAGAAGATGGTTAACCGTTATGATTAATTAAGATTAAATAATTCATTATGATAATATAATTTAACTACGGGAAATTTTCTTGCAAAAAACATGTCATGGGGGTGGAAGCATTGTCAGAAAAGAATTAGGCAGGAGCATCACCATCACTAGGTAGATGGGTAGAGGATCTAGCGACTTGAAACAAGATACATCTCTAGAACTGCATGAGTTATTTAAATAATTAATTTAATTAAAATATAAAACATATCTCAAAGGATTTTAATTTATCTTTCATCATATTATTTTAATAAGTATTTATATACGTGCATATTAATATAATATAAAAATGATTTGGCACCATTATAAATTAATAATTTAATAGAGTGATGTTTATATGTACATATAGGATTATAATAATTTTTGAATTATGATAACATTTGAATTATCATAATCTTCGAATTATAATCTTCCAACTTTATTCTTTCTTTTTAATATTCTTGTTTTTAAATCGATTAATATTTGGCAATTCAAATTGTCTTTCCAACTTCTCTTCAACTCCTTATTCTTTTCCCTCTTTATTTCTTTCTCATATATTTTGTATTTGTGATGCATTCGTATGGCCATCTTGATAACCGCAGGAAGTCGTAGAGCCTAGGCCGGGCCATTTAATAAGAAACTCATTGATCGTTTTTTATATAACTTTATTTTGCTTCTATTGGCAATCCCATAACTGTTCTTGGTACTGCATTACATTCTTATACTTGCGTCTGGGTTTGGACGGCTTGTATGTGAGCTGCGGTTGTCATTACTCATTTATGTGGCAGCATTTGGGTCTATATTTATCTATCGGGATTCTTAAAGGCAGCTTCTCCACACAAAGGAAGGGCTGCGAGCTGTAAACAAGCCCCTGTGTCCTATGGAATATGGCCTGCGATCAAGATTGTGGGGCCAACATTCAAGACAACTTACCTACAATTTGTTCTTAGAGGTTTGTGAGGGGCTTGCCAAAGGTAGTTTTAAGTTCTTAACAATATGAAATTGCCACTTTTGTTAAACTATAGCTTGAGCTTATTTGTTATAAAATTTGGGCTTGGTCTTTATTTGAGATGAATTCTATGTAATGAAAATTGCCACTTTTGTTAGACTATAGCTTGAGCTTATTTGTTATTAAATTTGGGCTTGGTCTTTATTTGAGATGAATTCTATGTAGTGAACTTTTACATGTATTAAATCCTTTGAATAGGATTATTTGAGAATAATTGTGCAGTCTCCACGTGAATTGCACGGAAATATTTATGATACATAAACCCATAAGTTATCGGTTCGGGTATGGGTATGGGCTAAGTCATAGGATATGTCGAATTTTCTCCATGAGATTTGGATTTCAGCAATTTTTACCCTTTTCAAACTTCATCTGAGGATATTTAATATATTTATGTTATTTGATTTAATATTATTAAATTTAAAAATGATATTGAGTTATTTAGTTAAATCATTTAGCAATATTAAGCTATTTTGACAATTTTGTAGATATATTATTGATATTTAGAAGTACATAAATTCCTTAGTCTTAGCTTTACAAGGAGCTGATAACATGAAATTTGTTTAGTATCAAAAAACATGAGACTGTCTTAGTTATATGAAGGATGGAAAACCATAATGAAACCTAGGAGATAAGGATCCTGTCAGTTAAATTTACTTTCTTTTCTTTTTATATAATTAGTAGAAGTATGAATGATGGCATTATGATCAAGCACCGAGGAATTCACCAGCAAGAACACCATCAATGGTGGAGTTAATCTACAAGAACGCAGAAGGGGAATCAATTACGATTTAATAAATTAATTAAACATTCAATTTTGAAATCTTTAAAGAACATAATTATGTAATCACAGAATGTGAAATGCTGGATGTGTGTAATCTTCTTGAATAATTGATAGAGTCGTCTACTCTAAGAATTTCGAATACTTGGGACTCACCTGGCTGTGTAGCCAAGGAGATGGGTGATGAGGTGAGAGAAAGGAATCATCACTAACATGAATCAGTATCAGTTATGACAGAACGACGTTTATCATTTTTTATATGAATTAATTAATAACTCATGCAAGAATTGTGATCTCCTGTTGCCAAGTTGTATGTTAAAATACCAAGATGCCTAGTGGATGGCAAGATGACCCCTGTCTGTTCCAGGTAGGGAGGGCCTTTCTCCTTAGAGATCGTGTGGGGATAAGATTTGGTCCGAGGTTGGGTGGTTAAGCCCCTGACAATGTTTCATCTCTCCATAAGTTACTGGATGCACATCAGACAAAGATAAGTTGTACATTCAATTGATTGTCGAAAACAGGTATTATCACTTTTACGATTAATATGCAAGAAGGTAAGATTAATTGAGTTTATTTCATTGTTACGCCTAGATGCAATAGATAGATTTATGGGTTGTTTTTCATTTATATGAATATTGGATATAAGCATATTTCTAATCTTGAATTCCTGCAGCAGTTAAGTAATTAGATGGAAAGGAATTGGAAGCCCTTATTGATTGAGTGATAGCTGGAACCCTAAATGATACCGCAGTATCAAAAGCCCTAATTGAATCCATGGAATCGGAAGCCCTATTTGAATCAGTGGTATCGAAAGCCCTATTGAATTAGTGGTATCAGAAGCCCTATTTGAATCAGGTATAGCGGAAGTCCTAATTGAATCAATGGTAGCGGAAGCCCTAAGTGATATAGCGGTATCAGAAGCCCAAAATGAACCAATGGTAAACGATGCCCTAATTGATACAGTGGTATGTGATGGCCTAATTTTAAATATAGTGGTATTTAATTGTAATCATCATTTGATTTTGAGATAGCGGTTTTTAGATGATAGTCGTCATTTGAAATTGTTAGTGTATTTGTGAACTAACCTGGGTGGTTGTAGAAGCATCCCTAGTTTGATTTCGATCTCAATTTTTCGAGGTATGTGGTTTTCAATTTCTGTAGTAATTTCATTTGATGGTATTTCAAGTTTTTAGTTAAAAAAAATTGTCTAACTGATTTTAACAATAAATCTTATTCACATGAACGTGAATGATATAACTGTCTTCCTATGAAACGAAGTAATAACTGTATTCTTTGAGTACGTTAGATGTTAATTTAGACTCGAGAAAACTGGATGTTACATCATCATCAATGACCTCTTGCATTGTAGAGTTCAATTAGATTCATACAACCTTCATCCTATTTGCATTTTGTTTGGTTAGAACTAGTTGATGAGCTTGCATTGCCAAATCATTCATGTTTGCAAAGTTGAAGCCCATTGGATGAAAATGGACAACATAGGCGCACAGTGATTACCAGCAAATCACATCAAAGAAGGAAACTTGGGATTGTCTCATTTGATCATACAATCCATATACATTGTTTAGTATATGAACTTCCTTATTCAAGAGAGGATTTAATAATTGATTTTTCATCCTAGGATACTAACCGTTTCATCCTGCATGTTGAAGTGGTCACAAAACTTGCATCAACACTAAGGACAACGACCTTGGTGCACTCCCAGTAGGGGAGTGTAGTTTTTAGAGAGTGACTTAGGACCTAGATGCTCCTTACGATCCAAGTCTTTGGCCAGAGCATTACCTATTTTCCATTGATGCCTAAGCCATACGATTAGATGATATCCTAAATAGATGGATGCCTAACCCATATGGTTAGATGCTTATCCAAATGGATAGATGCCTATCCTATTTCAATAGAAGTACCTGAATAAACAATTGAGTTAAACATGTATGGAATGTAGTTCCTTACAACAACTGCTTGGAATGTTATGCAACAAGCGTAAATTATTGGATCTTAGTTTGGGATGCACTCAATTTGAAACAATAATGTTATAGAAAGCTTGTTTAAATTGTTGCTCAACCAAGTGGTTGCAGAAAAATGGTTGTTTTGGACAATTTGGCAGCTATCTTGCACAGAACCATTACCTTTTACAGCTTAGCAGCAAGTTTATTAGCATCTACATTTCTAGAACCCCAAAAAAGCGGGCATTTCAGCTAGTAACCATATATAACTTTCACTTTTTTGAAGTTGGTTTTGAAGTGTGTCGTCGTATAATATTATTTTTCAGGAACCAGCAGTGTGTTCCAAGTTAAAATCAAGTCAATCTTCATGACCTATTTTCCATGAGGGTGGTTATCTGTTTAAATAGTTTTCTAAGCAGTAGTTGATGCTAATGAGGTGAAGCAGTGGACTGAAGTTAGAGAAATGAATGGTTCCCTGGGCAGAATATTTTCGAACATTTTGCCAGATGCATCAGAAAGCTAAGCAGGTCCTGATTATGGATCCCAGAGTCACAACACTTAGCCTTCAACTTCAGTTGTTAAACCTTTAGAAAGTATCACACCTTATGAAACACTCTTTGCAAATTGTCACTATCTGACTGCCACTATCTAAACCATAGATTAAAATCTCTCCAAGAAGTGGCTGATATCTCTACTTCTCACAAGAACTTTTCCAAAACGAAAAAACTTAAGGTTTTCTGCTGACAAATTCAAGTCGAGAAGACCTCAAATTCTCACCGATAGGTTGGCCACTTCTCTGTGATAAATCGTGAATTTCTCGCAATAACTTGACTACTTCTCTTGGGCGACACCAGTAAAATTGGGACACCCAGCAACTCGCCCATTCATTATTTGTTTTGTGATCTTGAGTGTTTGGAGGAGAGAAGGGTTTCAGCAGAGAGAAATAGTTTTTGACAGCCTTGTAGATAGATCACAAGTGGATTCGAGGCAGATTTCAGATTCACAAGTAAGTTTTCTAAATTCTTTTTCTTTTTATTGGGAAGAGGAATATATAGATTAATTTCATATTTTACTTGACATTTGTATTTGCTTATCTTTTTATAAAGACAATTTTCTATTTCTATTTTGCTTTAGAGTTCAGAGTCTCTAAATATGGCTGTCAGCCATCGACATTCCACATGAGGAGGCAAATTAGTTACATATTGCATTTATATATATCTAGATCTGCTTGTTTGGCTTGTTCACTCATTTACTGACTCATAGATGCATATCCTTATTGAATTTTGCAAAAAAATGCATTTCTAATTAAATTGATGTCATTTTTTAAATTCCAGATATTTTCCCAAGAAGTTGCCAATTTATCTCCAATATTTGCCGAGATCTTTATTTTTTGCCTAGCCGATAAGTAGCAAAGAACGAGATTTTGAACTATGATCTAAACAATTCAAGCTTGTGAAAAGTGAGTTCCTATCAACAACAATAACTACTTACAAAGATGGGTTACACAGACGGGCTCAAAAGTTCATGGCTGATTTTTCATCTATCATACCATCAAAAAGTTCAATTATTTGAGTGTTAAGAAAAATTGCAATACGAAAAATTCATAATGTGGATCAGGCTTTAGACTCGTGAGCGAAATTTGCAGTATAGAATTAATCAGTCCGGTAGAGCTCCTAAGCACATTACCTGCACCATTTGCACCTAGCAAAGACAAAAAGGAGGAGGAGATGGGCAACCAGCAAAGCAATAGCAAATTCTTTTGATACAAAAATCGATTCAGGGACAAATTTGAAATTGACAGACCTGCAAAAAGGACATTCAGACAACACATAAGTTTCAAAAGCATTATCAGCATAAAATAGGAAAGGACTTGCAAGGCTCTGATAGTATTTGAGATGAAAATGACAATTTTCTCCATAAATACTTATCAAATGAATTTATGGCAGAAAGAAGAAAGAAACTAGCTTAATATCCATGGATGACCAGAAGCAGTAAATGAGATTGAAAAGTTAAACCAGGTAAAGTAAAGCAAGCAAGTGAACAGACATCTGTAATTAAGTTCAGAAAAAAAATGCACACAAAAAAAAATTACTTTTGATAAATTTTGAATATTTTATCAAAAAGGAAAAAAGGTTGTGACATAAGACTCAGTCCCTATTAGCTAACATTAAGATGCACAGTTATGCCAAGATATAACAAACATCAATAGAATATTTAGAATTGCAAGAAGAAAAGCGTAGCTTATAAGAAATATACATATTCATATCGTCATGATTTCCAAGATAGCTTAAATTTTTTTTTAAAGTAATTTCTACCATTGAATTTTTGTGTACTTCGCACAACACAGCCAGAAAATGAGATTCACATTGCAATCAGATTTTGGTTCTACAAAAGCAGCAACTCTTTCACTTGGAGTATCCATTGAAAAAATAGTATGAACACTCGTAAGAATTCCTTCTCCACTACTAACACTACCAGGATTTACAAAATAAGAAATCTGACTTTTGTAGGCTTGTGTATTCTGGGCATTACCTTCATGAGCCTTTACCAGTTGGTCATAGTGATGAGAAGTTTTATAGCCTCTTTTATACCAAGAAGAAAGTCGAAATTTTGGTTGGGGTACAGTAAATGTTATTTTATTTGAGAGATTGTTAGAATAATTTAATTCCATCTTGCTCCTACCAAATACAATTACCACTATAGCATGACATTTTCCTCGTATATGAGCACTACTGTTATTTTCCTCTGACTTCTATATCATTGGATACATCAGTAACAATGTATACCATGTGCTCCATACCCTTTTCAATGGGATTTTTAGGGGCATTTTCAATGTTTTCCAGATCCATAGGTAACCTGCAGGGAGGATGAGATGGATTAAAAGCAATCGAAGCATTGCACTTTCCTATATAAGTATGATGGGAATTGCCAAGAGGGGGAAGAGTAGGCAAACCAGAACTGATCAGAGTGGTTTGCCTATTGGATGAAAAATGAGAAGAGAAGTAAGCGAGTGCATTCTGAAGCCAGAATATCTCATAGTGGAAAAGAACAACGAAGTGTCAGCTTACAAGACATGTTAAATATGCAAAAACTTATATATTCTACATTTTAGAGGCTTCATTCTTTCTTACTTGATCTTCACTTGAATGATTTTAGGAAGGCCCTGCAGCTTGTGATACTTTTCCACCCTTTTGTGTCTCTTTGTGTTTGTTGCCTTGAGAGGAGATCGGTACATGCATTACAGAGCTGATAGAGTATTCAGTTTTTGAGACATCTCAAAATCATGATTTATTTGTCTGTTTCCAAATTGTTGGCTTATGGATCAACAGAAATGTCAAAAAGCATTGTGAGTTTTATGGTTTCCGATCATATTCAGGATGTGTTAAATTGCATTCCACACAAAGCTGTATAATAAATTAAGAGAGGGCAATCTGGATGCTTTTACCACATGGCAAGAAGTTCAATCATATTGTCAGTTTGATAGCTAATCAGTGATGATAGGAAACCCATTGTTGACCCTGAGTTGTACATGATTCCTCCAAATCATGGAAAACCTGGTTTTCATCTTGCTACTTCATGTAAATTTAATTTATAAAAAGCCCCCTTTAAAGGCTGTCTATCTTCCTAGCATTGAATGATGAGCATTTGAATGTTTAATGAAAGAGAATAATCCAAATGTGGAGCACTTGTCAAATTTCTCGATTGGCTTATAGTGGATGAATTTTGGGTATAAGAAGAATGGTGTAATTGCTTCTTTTTTCAGGTAGTCAGTCTCAGCAGACTTCTACTTATTCAAGGGCAAGGAGATTGAGATTGCTTTTTTCCTCAACATATTTGGGGGTCAAGTTCTTTGGCCTTCACTTCAGAATGAGACAGGCAGTTCAGCCTCATATCAACAACGGTTATGGCTCTTTGGTCCTTGCTGAGATACAGTGATTCAGACGTCACCGCCTAGAAACCATGTCCAAGTTGTCTCTTTTGGACACTTCGATTAAACTGACTATTCTCTATGGGTCTGTTGTTTGGGGGAGGACTTTACTGGAGTCAGACTGGGCTTCAGTGGAGTGGGTACAAACTCTTTTCCTTCGGCATATCATCAGATGTAGATAGTGCACCACTATTGTCCTTGTTGAGTTCAGAGCCCATCCTTTTAAAGTTGGTACTATCTTTGATCTGGTTTAGTTCTTACATCGCCTATGGTGCTTTGCAAATCTTCTAAGGGAGGTCACAAATACACATACCTAGCCTATTGCTCCTCAGAGGCTATTGCACAAATTGGTTCCAATGGGTGGGCTCGTTGTTGGTTCACTCAAGCCTCGCTCAACTCTTCTGGGTCCGATCGATATCAATCACCTTCCCCCTTTCCAATATTCCCTAGATACCCAATCTCATCTTTTGCCACCCAGGAAACAACTTAACGTACATATCAAGATGGACATTCAAAGGCAATATATTCTCACTATTTGGGTAAGTCCCCCTTGCAGGGATGGGGTTGTTGTCCAAGCATGGCATTCTATGTGGAGCATTTTCTTGAGTTACAGAACACAATCCTTGTTAGCCCCTCGTATCTATCGCATGGCTGGTTTCATGCACTTTGTATCTCTCTTGGTTCATTTAGAGTTAACTTATATAGGCTCCACATTTGGCACAACCACCATTTGGCTAGGGAGGATAGGATCTGCCAGCTTTATGACCTCGGGGAGGCTGAGACAAAGACTCGCTTCATTTTTCACAGCCCCATATTTAGAAACAATCATTGATTTATAATACATAAGCCTTAATTCCTTACTCCTCTCTTAATCACTAACCCTATGATGGATGGTAGAATTCTTGTGACCAAGGTGCAAAAACAGTCTACACATGAGCTCTGATAAGGTTTCCACCCATGTTAAGACTCTTCAAACATGTGACTAGCTTGCTCAGAGACTCCCCTCACAAACTCCCAATCCTCTTGGTCATATTAGCAAGTAGTCAAGGAATTAGCTAAGTTTATATTACTAATTATAAATCAGATTTACATGAATTATTATTCATTTAAGTTAGATCAATGACTCATAATATATTTGACAATTAACATATATAATCCCCATTTCCTTACTTCACTTCTAATAACTAGCCCTAAGCAAATGGTTAAACTACTATGACCATGGTGCAAAAACAATCTACAAATAGGCTCCCTCAAGGATTTTACCTATTTTGGAACCCTCTTGAAATGCAACCGAATTACTCTGCCACTCCCTTCACAAACTCCATATCCTCTTAATAATATTAGTGAGTGATTAAAGAATTGGCCAAGTAAGCATTAAAATCTTCTATAAATGTGTATGTGTGTGTGATACGAACAATGTATAATTCTGATTTCATTATTATTAACATTAATAATTAATATATATACATATAATAATGCTCATATTCTAAATTTATTAGATCTTCCAGCTATATATTTCAATTATATATTCCCTATATGATTCAAGTATATAATATGTATAAGCCTATTATTATTATATATTTTTTCTTAATATATATCACTTAATTTATTAACTAACGTCATAATATATATATATATATATATTATAAACTCTTGTTCCATACTTATTACTCCCATGAAGAATATCCAAATATATATTCTTCTCCTAATTCCCTTTGTGAATAATTTCAATCCATATTAAATATCAATGAGATCTAATGGTTGCATCTTATTAGAAAGAGACATAATTTTGTCAACAACTAATTAATCTATCTTTAAATGCCACTCTCTCTTGATGTATGTGCTTCTCTTCTTTTGCTCTTCACTTCAAAATGAATTTATAAACTCCTTTTTATATCTCATGTTTGAGGGCGTCACAACTTTCCATTTCATGTCTTTTGACCATTCATTAAACTTAATTATATTTTAATTTATTTATTTTATATTTTAATTTAATTCTCTTATATTTAAATTTAGATTTTATTTTTTCAAATTTTAATTGTCATTTATTATTATATATTATTTTAGAAAGGGAATATACTTTCTACAACTTTGTCTCCTGTAATTTATTTATTTATTTCTTCATCTTATATTTATTTTTTAAATTTTATTATTCAGTATTATTATTTATTATCAAATTTTATTTAGCAGACGAAACATTGCAGATTTGGATGATAATTTTGCTGAATATTGACGAAGTTGATGTGGTGGGTTCCTATGAAACATTGCACCATTTCTCAAACTGCCAATGTCATCTCTAGGCCTATTACTTCTATTAAAAACAGACGGGTCGAAAGTCAGAAGTAAAGAAGTATACCGAAGGTCATGATGTAGTTGATGATAGCACCCAATGGATGATGGATGCCCTCCTCGGTAGAAGAAAGAGGAAGGAGCTTGGTAAAAGGGTTCATTGAGGAGTTCTGAAGTGGTGACTAATTGTTCAGTTGAGTCACAACTGTATTATTCTTATTTCACTTTCTTTGCTGTGTACTTTTAAGTTTTTGAGCTCTCTTTAGGTTTCTTCAGCTAGAACAATATTCCTTGTGCTTCACATTGCTTGGGATAAAGCAATCGTCTATTTTTCTTTTTTGTTATATCAGGAGTGGGCCCAATCCCACAATTTACCTACCAAAAAATTAAAAAAATTAATTTATTTTTGAACTTACCATCTTAATATATATTATTTTAGAATTTGATATTATAATTGTGTGAATTTATCTATATTATTTATCAACTATCAAAAGTATATTTAGTTTTACAATTCTGTATATTTCTTTAAATATATATACACACACATGAACACAAACATACCCAAACCCCAAAAAAATTGTGTGTGCCCATATACTGGGTTTTCGTACTAAAACCAGGAAATTAGCATATTTTAAATAAACAAACCAAACAAATCCTTAAAAGTTTAAATTAGTCCAACGAATAATGAATCTCAAATGCAATAACCTCAATTTTAGTGAAATAAAAATATTGATACATACTACTAAGAAAAATCGCAGCAAGAAATCTTATTGGAATGAAGAAATAAATACCTTTTGAAATCCATCAATTAGTCATATTGTTTAAGAAATTGAAATTCACTTAAGGACATTGGGTGACTACAATTAATTTTATTTTCAAGTGTTCATTTGCTGTCTAAACAAAATCCAAATGGAATAAGTCATGAAACATGCATATTATACAGGAGTTTTGTATTGGTTGTCATTATTTTGTCCTATATTCTGCTATTTTCGTTGTTGGTGCTATATTTGAATGCCTCATTGTGGGTTTACATTTTTCTGATCTTTAACTGTTTGGGCAATTCAAAACCAATTTTACCTATCTTATAAAAAACATGCATATTATAGGCCCGCTCATGGGCAGTTTGGGGTTGATTTCTCTATTAGCATCAAGACCAAGCAAGCAACTTTCGGAAAGGTCACCACCGGACCCCAGTAGGATAAAGGTAAATTTTGACAGAGCATCTAAAGGCAACTCAGGACCATCTGGGTGTCATTGCTATATCCGAGGATGGCAGCATTTTGGCATTCAATGCCAAAAGGGTGGCAAACGGCACAATAATCAAGCTGAATGCTTGGCGGCGGTGGATGCGGTTATGCTAGGAATTAGCCTTGGGACCCAAAAACTGCACCTAGAAGGCATCTCCCAAATAGTGGTCAATGGCATTGCTAAGGGAAAATTGGAGGCTCAATACCAAGATAAATTCATTCAGCAGATAATGACATTACTTGAGAGCTTTGATGAGTTCAAAATCACACGTGTATAGAGAAGCCAACTCATTAGCTGACAAACACTCAAACATGGGGGTGGCAAGAGTCCCATATGAAAATTGTGAAATCATGGAAGATTTTAGTACCATCCCCCCACACGAATTAGATTTATGATCGAGTAGGGTGAGGGGTACCAGTACCACCCCCAATTGTCTCCATAATGAATTCCAATGAATGTCACTGGTGCAAACATCATGAGGTGGCAAATGTGCCTAGTCTCGAGGATGGGGGCACTCATTGGGGAACTCCCTTTATGGAAATAGAGGCGGAGTATATGGTCCTTTCAGGCTCGTGAAAGGGGATTAGTACGAAGAAGTGTGTAAACCAGGTGTTTTTAGCTCAATCCAAGGAAGCTTCTAGTGATGGGAAGCATTAATTATTCCACATTGTGGCTTGAAGTTGGCACGATCAACTGGTAACCTAAGCTCTTCTTTGTAGACCAATGATGGAGACAAACTTCTCTCTTTCTACGACTAACCAAATACCACCTTTTGATGGCAGCATTTCAGTGAAGCGACTTCAAAATGCTTTCAACCCTAATGATGAATCTTTTTGGGATGCCATCACCATGATGTTTGGAGAAGCTTTCATGACCAACGATTGGAAGCCTTGCACGAACTTGGACATCTCCTCCATGTTCGTTGCTTTGGCTCTTATGGTGGTGGACTCGAAGTATGAAGCCAAACATGTTCGAAGAAGTTGTAGAACCGAAGTGGGGTGGTGGTATAGATGACATCCTCCAGAGGGTCGACCTTGGTGTTAGGTTGCGTATGGGGGTTCATCCCTGGACAATGTTTGGCTTGGGTGAAGGGGACTTGCAACCCCCTTTGATCTAGTCAATGGTGGCCCCACCAATGGTACACATGCCACTAGTTCGATGGGGATGGTGTAAGTTGCTCCAGCTTCTTCGGTCTGTTGATTTGGCTCGACCCCTTGGTGAGCCAAGCTTCAGGATAAGGAAAATCGTGCCAATCTGTTCCACAACACCTTGATATGGATTTGACCACCCTTTGATTCATCCTCTGTTGCCTATGACACAAAGGCCAAAAGGTGTATGATCGCAGAAACTCCTACAGTGACTTCAAGGAGGGTCACTTATGGCATGGATATCTCTCTGTTGGAGCATCATTAAAAACCCTCAAGCAACATAGTTGCCATTGGAAGCAAGAAGAGGAAGATGTCGCGCCAGGCCATGGAGATCCCCAGTCTCACTCGGGAAGACGATTTAAATGGTTCAAAGAATGACTGGGCATTGGCACAGGCAAGATTTTTTTGATTCTCGTTGCATTGGATTTGGTCAAGATCACATTTTGGTGCCTCTGTGATCCTGCGAAGTCTTCTAGATTCATGTTGTAGTTTGGTCACCTTTTGGATTTCTCGCTTGTTTTGAATTTTCGGATGTATTATGCCTAGGTGGCATCCTAATGTATTGGGTTAGGGCTTTGACTGTGCAATCAGCTTATGTGTCATGCCTAGGTGGAATTCTATGTAACATTTTTCCATATAAATATAACACTACGAATTATTGATCAAAAAAAAAAACATGTATATTATAGTAAATATCAATTATAAGGATTATTTCCCTATTTTGTAATGATTGCAAGTCATTCATGAGCATAAGTTTTCCTATTTCTTCTATGTTTCTTCGCAATGTGCTTGTATTTTCTTGATTTCATGACTCCACATTCACTTGAAAACATCACTAATATGGAAATGGCAAACAAACCAACAGTTAGATTAAATTTGTAGGCAAAATACCTTAAGTTCTGAAAAAAACAATAATCTCTACAATAAAATAAATTGAAAACTTGAATTTTCCAATATGCCTCCGTGAGGAAGAGACTACAAATATATAGGCATAAATATACCCAAACTAAAGGATCTAGAAGTATTTTCCAACTCTCAACATGAGATGCAGAACAATATCTCAAATTAACAAATACAATCATCATATGGTAGCTCATCTTAACATCATAAGAACCAATAAACTAACATTTTACTAAACTATCAACTTTTACTTTTTAATATTTGCATAGGATTAATACTAATAGAAGAAATACCATTCCAATAACTTGTATATATCTTGTACATAACCTGTGAATCCTCATCATTTCTCTCAACAATATCAGCATTGGACTCCAATGCTCACAAAAGTTAAGGAAACTCCTAAGATAGTTGATGCTAAGAAATCCAAAGAATATGATGTGGAAGATGACCTTGTTTGCCAACAAAGTAGGAAGTGGTGGAATGATTGCGTGCCTAATGAGACTTTATTAGAAACTCTATCAGAATCAAGTGGAAGCTGAATATTAGGAATAACATCTGTAGGGTGGTTGGCAGGAGGCTTAGATTCTAGTGTTGACACATTGGAGTGCTTGAAAAGATCAACATTAACAACATCATGTATGCCCAACTAAGTTGAAAGGTCAAGTCGAAAAGCATTTTAAGACTCCTCGAAGAATAGTCTAAGGCCCATAACAGTGGCTTAACCTTGCACTAGAAATGATATTTGTCCAAGTATAGAAAAGCTTTATCCCCAACTTGAAAAGTATGAGAGATACGATGGCGATCCCCAAGTTTTTTTTTCTTTTATAGACTCTTCTAAAGAATCTAACAACTTTGGAGTGCAGATTCGACAAATGTTGAACAAAGGTTTGGGCCTTATCTTGCTCTTTCTGAACATGCACAGTAGTTGTTGATGGCAGAGATAAAGGCAACTCATATGGAGCCAAAGGCCAAAAACCAAGGCATACCTCAAAAGATGTGTGACATGTAGATGAGTGAACTACTCGATTGTAGGCATGCTATATGTAGGTTAGAGTCGAATCCCGCTTGGTAGGATAACTCTGGTGTGAAATCCTCAATAAGTATTCAATTCACAACTTCAGTCTGAAATCCTCAATAAGTATTCAAATCACAACTTCAGTCTAACCATCTAACTGAGGAAGGGAGGCAGTGGAAAATTTAAGGGGCACTTGTAACAAACGGATTTTCATGACAAAATAAAGGTGATCTAGAAAGAGTTTTTGATGCAAAGATCAACTCAACGGAAGCAAAAACAAAAGGAACCAGCACCAAAAAGAGATAGATAATAATATTCTTCTAATTAATTCATCAAATGAACAGTATATACACTTGCTCTATTACAGATTTCTTCTTCCCGTAATTTCATATCCAAAAACTTGCCCTAAACCTAAAAACTCTATTTATACAAGCTAAGACGATCTACAGAACATTCTAGATTATTACAAAATAGGAAGAACAGCTTACAGAATACTCTAGATCAATATAGAATAGGGAAGAATGACCCCACAATGATCTATACAAATCCCAAGAAAAGATCTTATCGTAATGACAAAATTGGGATAAATTCTTCATGCAGAAATCACATCCGAAATATTTTATGTAGCTGCTCCTGCACCATACTCCCCAGGAAATTTTATCTCATGCCCACTTGAGATGAGCGCTTGTTGAGTGGTACCTTGCTTCTTGATATCTTGTTCTATCATCCACACAACATCTACATCTGAATAACCTCTAAGTTTTACCAAATACTGCTTGGACTCCTTTCCTCTTGTCTGCTTTATGACTTTGGTGTCAAGTATCCTTTCTAGCTGTGGTGTCTGCTTAAATGGTAAACGTTGAATGTCTTTTGTATCAGCAATATGTCCTGTATCAATTTCTTCAGTGGGTGCTTTGAATGGTGTGAGGTCTACTATGTTGAAGATGGGAGAAATGCCAATCTCAGGTGGCAATCGAATCTCATAAGCATTGGTTACAAACTTCTTCAATATTTGACAAGGACCTAGTTTTCTCAACATAAGCTTGGTAGATTTACCTTTTGGTAGCCTCTCTTTCTTGAGATTTTCCCATACTAAATCTCCCACTTCAAATTCTAAGTGTCTCCATTTTTTATCTGCATGCTTCTTATACTTGTCAGAGGTTTGTTGGAGTTGTGCTTTGACTTCATCATGGATTTCTTTTATGGCTGTAGCAAATTCTTCTTCTTGGGCACTAACTTGTTGCTGTGAACTCATATCTCTTAACTCAAAAATCCCTCTAGGATGAATTCCATACACCACTTGAAATGGTGACTTTCCTGTACTTCTATTGATGAAGTCATTATATGCAAATTCAGCTTCGGGTAGGATTACATCCCATTTTGTTGCATGTTGTCTTGTGAGTGTTCTTAACAAATTGCCCAAAGTTCTATTAACTACCTCTGTTTGGCCACCAATTTGAGGGTGGTAGGCTGATGAGAATGATAAATTGGTTCCAAGTTTCCTCCATAAAGTTCTCCAAAAGTGTCCTACAAACTTCACATCCCTGTCTGAAACTATGTTGAGAGGTAGCCCGTGAATCCTTATGACTTCCTTGAAAAAGAGATCTGCTATATCAGAGGCATCATAGGTCGACTTACATGGTAAGAAGTGAGCCATTTTGTTGAACCTATCTACTACAACAAATACACTATCATGCCCCTTTTGTGTCTATGGCAGCCCCATTACAAAATCCATCGTTATGCTTTCCCAGGGTCTAGATGATATTGGCAAAGGTTGATATAGCCCTACATTTGTAGTCCTTCCTTTGGCCCTTTGACAAATCATACATGTTTCCACAAAGTTTCTAACATCAGTCTGAAGTTTAGGCCAATAGTAGTACCTTCTAACTAATTCTAAGGTTTTATCCAAACCAAAATGTCCACCCATTGTTCCACTATGCTTCTCTTTGATAATGTTTGTCCTCATAGAGCACCTGGGTACACATAGTTGTCCTCCTTTGAAAAGAAGTCTGTCTTGTATCAAAAAATCAGAAAAATCAGCATAGTATCTTTCACCAAACTCCATACATACCTTGTAGATGTTGCCAAAATCTGGATCTGCTACATACAAGTCCTTGAGTGCTTCAATTCCCACACTTTCTAGATGTCTCTGGGAGACAGTCAAATTCCTTCTACTAAGAGCATTAGCAACCTTGTTTGGTATCCCCTTCTTATGTTTGATGGTGAAGGTATAGGCCTGTAAATACTCGACCCATTTCATGTGCCTATGACTTAATTTGTCTTGGCTATTCAGAAAATGGAATGCTTGGTTATAAGTATACACGACAAACTCCTTTGGCAACAAGTAATGTCTCCACCTTTTGAGAGCTTGAACCAATGCATACATTTCTAGGTCATATAAAGAGTATTTCTACTTGGCTTTATTGAGCTTTTCACTTGAGAAAGCCACTGGTTTTCCTTCTTGACTAAGAACTGCCCCTATAGCAACCTTGCTAGCATCACATTCTACTTCGAAAACTTTGTTAAAATCAGGTAAAGAAAGAATTGGCTGCTCACTAGCCTTTTTCTTGAGCAATTTATTTGCTGATTGACTCCATGCAAACTTACACTTCCTTCCTCCTTTAATAGTTTCTAACATAGAAGCACATATATAACTGAAATTTCTTATGAATTTCCTATAAAATGTAGCAAGACCATAAAAGCTTCTAACATCTCCAACTGTTCTTGGGGGTGGCCAGGATAGTATAGCACTTACCTTATCTTTATCCATCTTCAAGCTACCTTGGGAGATCACAAAATCAAGATATGTCAGCTCCTCTTGCATAAACAAACACTTTTCCACATTTATTACCAATTTCTCCTCATGAAGTCTTCTCAAAACCATATCAATGTGCTCTAGGTGTTCTTCCTTTGTCTTGCTGATAATTAATATGTCATCTAAATATACTATGATGAACTTACCATTGAAGTCTTTGAGTATTTCATTCATAAGTCTCATGAAGGTACTAGGAGCATTAGAGAGTCCAAATGGCATTACCTTCCATTCATATAATCCATCATTGGTTTTGAATGTTGTCTTCCACTCATCTCCAACTCTTATCCTTATTTGATGGTACCCACTTTTTAAGTCAATCTTGGAGAAATACTTTGCACCTCCCAAAAAATCAAGAAAATCTTCAATTCTTGGCATTGGAAACCTATATCTGATTGTAATCTTATTAATGGCTCTAGAATCAACACACAACCTCAAGGTTCTTTCCTTCTTGGGTGCCAAAACAGCAGGTACAGCACATGGGCTTATGCTTTTCATAATCGAGCCAGAATCGAGTAACTCCTTTACTTGTCTAGCAATCTCCTCATTTTGTTGAGGTGTCATCTTGTATGCAGCCTTATTGGGTAAAGTAGCTCTCGAAATGAAATCAATACAATGACTAATGTCTCGTATGGGTGTAAAGACTTTGGCATACCTTTTGAAATCAAACCTTCATACTTAGCCAAAAGTTCTTTCACTTCATTAGAAATCGTCTTCTTTGTTTCAGCCTCCTTTCAGTCATTTCCAACGGGTTCTTGTGGTTGTGGGTTAGGCAGCAAAAGAAAACAAGCTTTAGGTTTATCCTTCATGTCCCGTAAGAATTTATTTTTATCAACCATCATAATTTTGGCTTCCCTCTCTTTATTTTCTTCCACTTCTTCATGATCAGCAAATGGAATCAATCTAATCACCTTTCCATCCTTCTTGATGGTGTATATATTTAGTTTTCCATCATGTTGTGCTTGCAAATCATACTGCCAAGGCTTACCAAATAATAGGTGGCATGCATCCATGTCAACTATATCACACAAAATTCTGTCCTTATACTTCCCAATCTAAAAATCAACCCATGCTTGCTCATTTACAAGAGTTTGTTGACACTTGTTAGCCATGAAACCTTATAAGGAAAAGGATGAGGTATCCTCCTAAATTTTAACTTCTGAAACATCTCAAGAGAAACTAAATTCTCAGTAGGTCCTGAGTCAATAATGACTTTACATACCTTACCTCTGGATTTGCAAGCAGTCCTAAAGATAGTTTTCCTTTGTGGTGGTTCCATGGTAGTAGGCACTTTCAAAAGTGTTCTTTTCATCATTAAACTTTCTCCTCTTTCAGGTACACTATCTGAGTCAGCCATCTCTTTCTCTTAGTATTCATCATCTTGTACCAAATGTCTTCTTCTTTCACCTTGTGAACTTGAACTTTCTCTATCCGGACACCTAGAGGCATAATGTCCCTCCTTATTGCAATTGAAACAAATAATCGGACTTGCCCTTCTACCACCAAATCCACCTCTTGAATTGCCTCTTCTACCTCTGAAATTTCCTTCGTTTTGACTGGTTTCTTGCTTTATCTCCTTATGATCTTCATGGTTTTGTCCTCTTCCTTGGAAATTTCCTCTTCCCCTTTGATTTCTTCCTCTTTCTCTACTATTTTGTTCTTGCCTTCTTTTCAATTTGGCTTCCACCTTCAATGCCAGTTGATAACATTTTTGTACTGTATCAAGACACAATAAATTAAGTTCTTCTTGAATGTTCAACCTCAATCCATTGAGATATCCAGCAATTTTTACACTTTCACATTCACTCTACTTTGCCCTCAGGCTTAATTTTTGGAATTCTTCAGTATAGGCAGTGACATCTAGCTCCTTTTGTCTTAAACTTTGTCTCCTTTGATGAAGTTGGATTTCATAATCCTCAGGTAAGTATGTTTCTCTCACCTTGGCACACATCCTTTCCCATGTAGTTATCATGTTCTTACCTTCTTTGACCCTTTCTCCTTGAGTGAAATTCCACCAAGTGAGGGTTGGTCCCTTCAACTTTGACTTGGCAATTTTTACCTTGTCCTTCTCTACTATATTTTCACATTCAAAATGGTTGTTCCAAGCTTCTATCCAGTCCACAACAGCATCAACATCCATCTTTCCCGAGAAGATGGGTAGGTCACCTTTGGCATCCTTCTTGCGAACTCTTTCAAGGGCTTCTATGAAGTATCTTTGGTCTGCAGTTAAGTTAACCACCTCCTGCTCAGAGGTATCCTCTTCTTCACCTTCTTCCTCTTGCTCTGAGGAAATCTTTGTTGTCTTTTCCATCCGGCCCTTCATCTTCTCAAATTCATCTAATAACCACTTATTGATTTTCTCATGTTCTTGCATCTTCTTAGCCAGTTCAACATTGGAGACCATGTTTGATGTTTCAGCTTCTGACTCTAATCCAGACATAAAATCTAATTGCCTCAGAAGCTTTCCCCAAGCTTTGATACCAAAAATGATGCAAAGATCAACTCAATGAAAGCAAAAACAAAAGGAACCAGCACCAGAAAGAGATAGATAATAATATTCTTCTAATTAATTCATCAAATGAATAGTATATACACTTGCTCTTTTACAGATTTCTTCTTCTCGTAATTTCATATCCAAAAACTTGCCCTAAACCTAAACCTAAACCTAAAAACTCTATTTATACTTACTAAAACAGTCTACGGAACATTCTAGATTATTACAAAATAGGAAGAACAACTTACAGAATACTCTAGATCAATTTAGAATGGGGAAGAATAACCCCACAATGATCTGTACAAATCCCAAGAAAAGATCTTATCGTAATGAAAAAATCGGGATAAATTCTTCATGCAGAAATCACGTCCAAAATATTTTGTGGGTGCTCCTGCACCAATTTTCCAAATCTAATTATTGAAACAAAATCTCTTGAATTCTTTTTCATGAGACATTAACGGATTTTAACTACTAACGATTAACTGAGATAACAAAACCAAACTGAAATAACTATAATAACGTTCAACTGAAATAACTGTAATAATGATTAATTGAAATAACTGTAATAACGATCAATTGAAATAATTGTAACAATGATCAACTGAAATAACTATAATAATGTTTATCTAAAATAATTGTAATAACAATCAATTGAAATAACTGAAATAATGATTTACTATCTTTCCTTGCATACAAGTAAAGTAAATGCATAACATGAAATAGAAAGAAAAACATACAAGAAGTAACTAGTGAGTCTTTAATTGGTTTTGCAAGCCTCAACTTTCGGTAAGAGGAGAAGCATTGACTTAGGCTTAACCTCCCAACCTCGGACCATATTCATCCCCACACAATCTATTGAATAGAAAGGCCCTCCCTACCCTGGGATTAGGCTTGGGATACTTTTAATCCAGCCACCTGAGCATTCTAGTGTTTAGAATGTCCGCACAGTTATGGATGGACATGTCTGAATAATTGGCGCTACTGACATCAAGTGATCATAGATGGCAAACATGCCTTTAACGACCTTGGCCAAGGTTTTCGAATGGGTTCAATGACCCAATCACTACTGCTCGACTTGACAATAGGGGAACAATAAGTATGAACATGCATGAGCTATTAAATGATTTTTCTTTTAAAATAATTTAGAATTGTTATGTTATGTCTGATTTTTATTTCCATGTTATTGCAGATTTCTATCTCACCTCTTCCTTAGCTATACAGCCGAGTGAGTCCCAAATGTTTGAATCTCAGAGCAATCAACTCTATCTGTTGATCATCAACTTGATATAAGAATATTACATGTTTTCAACATATCACATTTTTGTGACCTGAGAAATATAATCTTAAAACTTGCAAAATAAATACCATTTGATTCTGACATTCAGCAGTAATATAAAGATGTCAAATCATATCATGAACAATTGGTCTTGACTTATCATGAGAAGTTCTGACTTAAGGACGAACTATCTGATGATATCACACAAGGATGTTGTACGGCATTTCAAGAATCTGTATCTTACTGTTGTAAATACAATGCAGTGGTATCTGATAAAAACATATTATACATCAATTGGATATGGTAAGTCAACCACATAATCTATCAAGTTCAGAAGTATTGGAGCCTTGGCTAGACGCTAATAATCAATTCCTTCATGGAAATAACTTCAAACGCAGATCTCAATGTGATTACCAATCACGTCTTTCAGCAAAAGTATTCAATGAAATGTGCAAATCGTGGCAAGCAAATATGCAGAGGGAAAGAACATGAGGAATGATGCAAAGAGATATCGTGAGGAATGAGACTCCATGGCCTCTCACGGCTTCATAATTTAAAGAAGTATTCAAAAAACCTTTTGGCTTCCAAGAAGCCGTAACTTTAAAAAAAAGACTTGGCTTCTTGAATGCCAATATGCCAAATGTGCATTTCAGTTTCTAGCAAAAATTTGAATAAATATGGAAAAAGATTTGAAGGTTATAAATCAAGGATAATTACAATATATTTATCTACTTGCACGTAGATGTATTTATGAGGTGGCATCATATTATTTATTTTATCCAAGGTCATATCTATTATTAAGTATATCTAAATACATGCTTTATTTGAAAGATTATTTTATCTTCTTGTACATGTATTTAAATGTACATATTAGATAAAAATTTGTATAAACATAATATTATGGTGTCACCTTTATTTCTATATCTATGTGCACGTACATACATTTACATTATAGTGATGCGGTGAAAAAGTCAATCAAAAGCCATTTGAGGTATGCATTATTTTTAATTAATTAAAAATAACTAATATTTTAAATGTTTATTTAATAGCTCATGCATGTCCATCGATTGTATCTTGATGTTCGAGTCGCTAGGTCCTTACCAAGACAGTTAAAAGTCATACCTATCAACCCGATAATTGGACCAAACTAGTATCCCATTCCGTTGATCCCATTTAGCAATGCTTCTCCCCTTCATCTTCTCCTGCAATCACCCGTGCAACATTTTCCACGATAATAACAAGTCCATGATAAATCCATAATAACAATTAATATAGATAAGGAATTTAATTATTAACCATAATTCCGAAATCAAGCAACTACTAATCATCACATGACAAACAACGAGTAAGGACTATCATCATTAAACAGTTAACATAATGAATACAACGGATATATTTAACCACCCTTTTCACATGATTATGAAAGAAAATCCATTCAATCCACAAACCGCTTTAAATAAATTTAAATTAGGTCAAAATTTGGGATGTAACAGCACTCCCCAAAGTCTTCTACAAAGATTGCTATAAATGGCCTGCAACATGTGAGTCACAATCAAAAACAATGCTAGTTGGTAAACCAAAAGATCTCCAAATAGAATAGAACAAGAGTTGGGCTAAATCATGTGCAGAACTTGTCCAGCAACATCGAATGAACATAGTCCAGATCTGAGCATTGGAAATTTTCTTGAGCTGTCTGGAATGAGTTTTGATTTAAGTTTCCAGGCCAGTGATAGTTTAAACGTTGCTAGGTAAGCAAATTGCATGTCTTTAGAAATTAAAATGCAAAGATAAAATGACTGATATACAAGATCAGAATTCTGATTCATTTGAATAGAAGTACATTTACTCAAAATGAGAGAACTATAACACCACATCAAGAATGAGCATACCCAAAAATCCAGTGCTCACTCCAAGAAGGATTTTTATTGATAAAAACACACTTCATATACCTTGCTTCCTCAGTTTTATTCTGAGACTGAAAAAATTGTAGATAATCTCGCCAACGATCAATATGAACAACTCTTTCTTTCCCCAAAAGATAATCTCGCCAATACTTGATGGGTTACACCAATGCATGCAATTCTTTATCAGATATGGAGTAGTTTCATTTAGTAGCATAAAAGGTTTATGAGAGATAAGCCACAAGATGGCCATTTTAAGCAAAGCATCTGTCTCAATCTCATAAGCCTATGACAGATCTAGTAGAACTAGAATAGATGCTGAATTAGATTTCCCTTTCAATGTGTTGAAAGCATGAGAGTGAATTTTTGTCCACTTGAAAGCAACATTGGTCTACGTCAATTGGTGCAAGGATGTGGCAATGTCTTAAATAATGTAGGATGAACTTGCGGTAAAAGTCAGCAAGACCAAGAAAACTCCTCAATTCAGTGAGATTTGAAGGAGTGGGCCACTTCAAAAGAGCTTTGACTTTCACAAGATCTATATGAATGCCACATGCATCAATGATGAATCCAAGATAGGAGATGGATGCTTGACCAAAAGAACACTCAAGAAAGTTGACATACAAATAGTTCTATTTATGTGTGCAACAAACATGTTCCAAATGTTGAAGATGGGCTTTCGAAGTGTTAGAAAAGAGAATATCGTCTAAGGTGATTACAAATCTGTCCAAACAATCACAAAATACCTCATGCATCAATTGTATGTAAGTCATGGGAGTATTCATGAGACCAAAAGGGATTACAAGCCACTCCAAAAAGATCCATTTTGGTTCGGAAAGTCTTCTTCCATATGTCCTCTATGTAAACTTTAACTTGATGATATCCACTTTTGGGATCAATTTGGAAGAAGAATTTAGCACATTGAAGTTGATCCAAAAGGTCATCAATACGTGGAAAGGATATCAATTTTAATGGAAATCTTATTTAAAGCCCGAAAATTGATACAAAGACTCCAAGTTCGACCTTTCTTCAACACAGGCAAAATTGGTGAATCACAAGGAGATACTTGTTCTACTGAAACCTTTGGGCAATAAATCTTGACTTTGTCTTTTTATCTCGTCACTTTGAAGAATTGATTGCCAATACAATGGTACATTATGAAGAGATATAACAAGAACAATATTAATAGTGTGGTCGATTGCTCCTTTTAGGGGAAGTCTCTTAGACTCCTGCAAAATGTGAATATTCTTGTAACAATTTTTCAAGAGTACCATGTGGTACAAGCAATCATTTTGCTTTAGAATTAACAAATTATGGCCTTATAGAAATTAGTTCTAGCTCTTGTGCCTAATTGATATCTTTGTGTGCCTATCTACAACTAAGGACTAGATCTGTAGTGTATTATCTTGTTACAATGTATAGTTGTTACTAAGGCATCATAATGAGCTGTCCTATCATACTAATAGGGTTTCCCTGGCAATAAACCACAACAATCCATAGTAGTCACATCATAGGTGACCTTATCAATGAATTTGGGACCAAATGCAAAAGACACAGTGCATGTGTGTGTGATTTGAGACGATGAATCATTATCCTTCCATCTAACTAAATATAGATGCAGATGTGGATCCATCAACAAATGAAGCTTTTCAACAATGGACTTCGAACTCAGATTTTCCTACAAACCATTATCAATGATAAAATCCACTGAAAACCGAACAAACAAATTGCCACGTCCCCTTCAAGTAGAATAATTGTTTATAAGGTGAGTTTATTAACTCTACTTTTCATGTCATCTTATGCCCTATCTTCACCAAAAATATTAATGGGAACATTTTTACTTTCCTCATCTTGATACTACTATACAACTAGATTCTTCTTCTTTAGTTTAAAACAATCAGACTTATCATGTCCCTTGTTTTTACAATAAGTACAAAGTTTATATTTCTTAGCATTTAACAAGAATGAAAAGAAGACGAAGGAGAAGAATTTTTTTCTTTAAAGAAATTTTGATGTCTTCAACAATTCAAAAAATTAGGGATTATCTTCAAATGGTGTCTGCATCGGGCGAGAAGAGGAGCAAGGGAAGTTTGAACACAGAGTAGGCAGGTGATGAAGATGGGGAGGATGATGATGGTTAGGGTGTCTCCTTCTTGGTTAGCTCCTACGACAGTGGTGGGGATTTGATCTTCCTCAAATCTGTTATGTTTGGAACCGATGTTTTTGTGCATGGTTTGGACTATCTCGTGGTTGCTAGGGTTTCAAGGATTGTTGAGTCTGGCAATGGTGACTATTTGGATTGTGATCTCCCCGTTGTCAGGAGGGGCTCCTTGTTGCTATCACCCCAATGGTTTGTTTGGCTGGGCTATGTGTCACTGGTGGTCAACACTTATGCTTTTGGGTCTGATGGGTTCAGTTTGGACCTCTTCTTGCCACCACTGGGGAAGTTTTGTTGCTGCTCATTCCTTATGAGGGGGCTTTGTGGCATTTTCAAGATCGACAGGTTAGGGTTCTCCTTTCTTGCCATCTCCTCAAGATTGGGCATTTTTTCAGCCAAGATTTTCCTGGGTCTTTCTCTTTTTCTCGGATAGTTTATATCCAGATTTGTTGTTGGAGGGTTTCCCTGGCTCAGAGGGGCCTTTTTTGGTCAGAATGGTTGGATTGTCGCTATTGAGTCTGTGATGCCCCTTTTTTGTCTTGGTGCTTTCAATGTTGGGAGATTGAAGTTGCCCCCTGCCCAATTTCTCAAAGGGGTTTATCTATTTCTTTTTCAGGAGGGTGCTAATAGTTTTCAAGGGCCCTCCCTAGCTCCTTGGTGATTTTGGTTAAGTAATAGCTGCTTTTGTGGGGGTTTTCCCCCTTGTGGAGTCTAGAGATTCTTTGATTTGATCATCTATTGGACCTCTGAGTTCTATGATATTTCATCTCCAAAAAATTTCTTTGGTGTTGATTTGTTGGCTTTGTTGACCCCTTCTGAAGGTCTTTGGGTTTCAGGGCTATTTCTTGTTTTTGTCTCTTCTATGCTCAGTTCATATTAAGGTTGTGTTATCACCTTTTGTGGTGATGACTTGTTGTGCGGGTGAAGTTGATGGGGGAAAGAATTTTCCCTTTCCTTTTGCCTTCAATTGGAATACGAGATGGCTCAGCAGATGCCTTGCTCAGGAATTTTCCTCCCTCCTATCTTTCCTATTGAGGCAAGTTCCCTTTCTATTGAGCTGGAAAGGGGTTATGATGGCAGGGCTGGTATGGAGAGGAAAGATCTCCCTTATGGTTTCAGCTGGTCTGAGAGTATGTATTTTCATGAGGCTGATCATGATGTGCTCAAAGATACCTCTCAACTCCTTGCTGCTCTACTGCCCTGATGATTGTTCACAAAGTGCGACCCAAAACATTGGCCCAAAAAAGATTCACACAATCAAAAATCCAGAAGCACAGAATTACTATGATGCATTGTGGAAATGCATTTATAGATACTTTTCTTGCTTTGGGGTTAGGAGGTAAATTGGTAGTCCTCCTTTTTCCCCATGATTTAGTTGTTCTCGTTGGATCTTTCGGCCCTTTTGGGCCTTTGTTTGCAGCTGAGGTTTAATATTTTCAATCTTTCTGCTGCTGTCCTTTTATGGGCTGGTCTCTTACTGCGGATCTTTTGTTGAAAATCTGTATGCAGTGTTCCATCTATGTTGGGCTTCAGATTCCCTCCAAAATCTGGTTGTATAGGGTTTCAGGGCCCCTTCAAAACCTGTTTTACTTAATCAAAAACAATTTGAAAATTTTGGAGGACTTCCGGAAAATGAAGATTGAGATGCACAAGATTGGGCAGAAAGCATTTCTTTTGTCAAATGAGCTTAGTTAAATGTAGCATCAAGTGTTTCTAGGATAGTATACTTTAACTCCCTAAACAAATGTTCTTGCAAACCGCTCTTGAATGTTGGGATTGAAAACAACATAGGATCTTGCACTCAAAGAAGTAATTTTAGTTGATTGAATTGCTAAATATAATCTTGCACTAACATCTTTATCATTGTCACAGGCGAAGTCATGATGTGGAAATCTTTTTATTACTAGAAGGCTAGAATGTATCCTTTAAAGCTATGACAAATTGATTATGTGTGGTGATTGGAATTTGCACATATTGTCGCTCAATGACCAAAACCTTAGGAACACCAGGGAGCTTTGAATTCGCAAATGGAACCTTATCCTCATTAGCAACCCCATTGTAGGAAAACAATTTCTCCATGTCAAGAATCCAAGTGTCAAGCACATCAAGATTTCAGGATCCTACACATATCTTTACTGCACATTTGATTGAGGGTTGATGGGCTTTGGTTCCAAGAAGTCACTGTATTGAAATTTCATTGACTTTATCAGTCAATGTGGTTATGGCACCAGCAAGTTCAACAACTCGCTCAAACAGATTATTGGCCATATTATTGCAAGTTAAAAAGTGTTTTACACTCAGTAATAAAAATGGACCATAAATAAGGTTCAACACTCTACTAGACTTGGGTTTGACAAAAAAAGCAAATCAAGAGATCCTTCGTAGCTTTAAGTGAAACTTACAAACACAACTTGACAAACATAAAAGTACTAAAATTAAATGCTAAGTTGATCACAGCCTCCAAACTAATACTCTCCCAACAAACTTGAAATTTATTTATTTTTAACATTTGGGAGAACTATAGACAACTTTTTTTAAATAAAGAATATAAATTCTTTATTTTGAAAAGAAAAACCATGGAAAAAAAGGAGAAAAACATTATTCCATTCAAAGCAATTCCTTTGCTTTGTTTTCAGCAGCTAAGTTGGCAGTTTTATTAATGTCATTACTTTCCCATGTCTTAATGAATTTTGAAACCTTAAAATGTTTCATAAAGGTGAGAACAAGCTCTTGTCCACCCTAATATCTTTTATAAAACAATTTGTGTAAAAAACTATTAATGAAAGAACAGCACAAATCTCCAAAGCAAAAACACAGAAAAATATAAAATAAGAGTACTTATTTTTTCAAGAGAACACCTCCAAACTGTTTTTTTCTTTTTTTTTCTTTTGATAAAATGAATCTAAATGCAAATTCCAAACCCATCGATCAGAGAATGCTCTAATGTGAACTGATATGGAAAGAGGCAAGAAAACCAGAACTCAGAAATTAAATTTTCTGGCAAAATACCTTAAGTTCTTAAAAAATAATAGACAATGATCTCTGAAATAGAATAAACTGAAAACTTGCATTCTCCAATATGCCTCCGTGAGGAAGAACCTACAAATAATCTCAGCAATAAAATAAACTTTACACTTGCATTCTCCATATCTCAATATGAGATGGAGAACAATATCGCAAATTAACACATACAATCATCATATACTTACTTATCTTAACCTCCTAACAACTAGAAAATTGTGAAATCCCAGTAAGGATATTTGAACTAATGCAATTGAAACTGTATAGAACGGTCTCATTTCCTTGAACAGATAGATTTGATTTCCTGTGATCACCAATAATTAGACATACAGAACTATTGTCAAAAGGTTCATTCATTGATTTGAACGTAGCTACCAATTTCACCGGCTGTTGAATACTGTTGAGCACTCATGCATACTTAAATTTCTGCTGCTTCATGTCACAGGCGAAAATCACATGTCCACGACAAATTCCCTTGCCGACAACCATTGTCGCTATCTGTGTGTGCTGTTTCCTTGCAAACAGACAAAGCTGGAAACTTCAAAGTAGTGCAACCCAGCAAATTAACAAATTAACAAATTCATTTCCGCATAACAATCAGATTATATCATAGGAAACTTCCAGTCGCAGATTAATAAATTCATTTCCACGTAACAATCAATCATCTATACTTGTCATGGCCTGGACCTCTGTGATTCTGCGCGTAAGCATATGTTGTAAACTCTTGTCTTTCCCTCCCCCAATAACCACGATAAATATGTTCTCCACTAGATCAGATACGAACTCCGATGAAAGGAAAATAATATCTATCAGTTTCTTTACTACTCAAAACACGACACCTTATTTCATCTTCGCCCCTCTCTCCAATTCTCACAGCACTTCCTTAAATTATATTTATCTTGTACAATCCCATAAACTTCCGAAACTGCTTCATTCCTCCGAAAACTTCCAACAATTACTATTATTTATTTACTCCTTATTAATTTATTTATGTTATTTAAATTGAAACTAATATAAATTGATTAATATGAAATATGTACTATTTATTTTCATGAAGGCAGAGCTGGAGGGACATCACATAAATTAGCATTTTACTTTTCACTATTGAGTCTTGACTCTTACTTCTTGACATTTAAATAGGATAAAGACTAATTAAAAAAATGCCATGCTAATAACTTATGTATACCTATGCATACCCTATGAGTCTTCGTTAATAACACTATATTATAATTGCAGCTCATATAGACAAATGCTGAATTTTAAAGTCAAACTTCTTACAGAGAACATAAACGTGCATATGATCGAACCACTTACCAGAAATGTATAAAAACACGTCCAAGGTTGAAGGATCCAAGTATGTATTCAAATGGGTATGTTACAAGAAATGGAAACCCCACTAGTACCTGTAAATATAAATGTCCTCGTTAAATTATGAATAGCATGTAATTTATTACAACATAAAATAAAGTTGTCATACCTGAAATGCTGCAGCAGAAAATGAGGCAAGAATCACTCCCTTGGTACTCATTCCCTACAGAAGTTCAATGTAGAATAAAGAGAACAGTCTACCATGATGAAAATTTCTATTTCAAATCCACTGAAAAAAATTAACAAAATTTTAAAGCTAATTCTAGTAATCTTTCAAGTACCTTCACTGTGCAATTTGTGAGGTTTTGAATCTGTGCTATTCATAATTGCAAAACTATAGATGCAGATAGAGCTCTACATTGTAATTCAAATTACATTGTATCAATATATGCTACTATTGTAATCATATATTACTATTTTTAACTTTTAAAGATCTCTGCTGTCAGAAAGTATTCCCTCATATCTCATAATTTTGAGGATGTAGATTAGAAGAAAAACATATGTTATATATATAATGACAATAAATTGTTTGCACAAATATTACCCATGTAATGACATGGATATTGATGCTGATGATAAGCCCAATTTTGCCCTTAAATTCTAGAAGGATGCATCTGACATACATCAAAAATATAAATTGCAAAAGAAGATACCACACGATACTGAGAAGAGAGCTGTGGAAGCATGGTGCAATGATTAGTAATGGATAATGTTCAATGTTAATATGCAAAATTTTAAACCCCCATTAGGACATCGAGCTTGAAGGCATTATGCTCTAGCTGAGCTATTGAGCTCAGAAGTTTGAACAGCAATGATGCAACAGGAGAGGTTTCCATCTGTGGCCTCTCTATCTTAGGCCAGGCTAAAATTCTAGAACTACCCTCACCAAGACAATAGCAGGGAAAGAAAGTTTGAGAAATATCTGTTACCCATACACACTGCTAGAATAGATTTCTTAAATAATCAAGCAGATACTGAAAGTTCGTAATGAAAAAGATCTTAATTTGTATCTAACTCAACTCACAAGAAGATGCTATTTTGGCAGTCAAACTTTTCAAAACTCAACAGTGAGAAATTCTGTAGGAAGATGCCTGTTACGTACCGACCACATCACAAGTACTACCAAAATGCTGCCTCCACCTATCTTGTTGCAATAGCTTATTGCACAACTCATCTAATTTCAACAAAGTGTTTGTATGACCGTGGCAGACGTTTCAGCATATTCACTACCATGTCCTCTTCCATCTTGCGACCAATAGTGTCAAGTTGATCGTAGATATCCTTAATTTTCATAGGATGCTCCTACAGAGACATCTTCTCATCCATTACAAGAAAAAACAACATATTCTTCAAAAAGAAATCTCCACTTTTATCTAATGTTCCATGGAGACTTTTCAGGTGCACCCAAATCTCCGTTGCAGACTTGCTAGATGTGTTGTCCACGATTTTGACATCACAAAATTGAGGTTACCCTACACAATTTTCTCATGAATTTGTAGGTACATCCTCTTTGGTTTACCATTTTTGTCAAGCGTCATTAAGGCAATTTGTTATCCTTAAAATGTACTCTGTGTAGCTTTATTTGTACATTTCTTTTGAAGGTTTCCATCAAGTTTAATCCCCAATGTTTGTAATAAAGAGTTTTTCTTCTCTGACAACAAATGCTTGATTTTTGGTAAACTTCCATGTTTTTTGTTTGTTTTTCATTTTGTTGTAAATAGATTTCAATCTTGTTTTTGCCTTATGATAATAGTCGTTGCAATCTCACTCGCTCCAAGCTAACCTAGGCCTCAATCAAAATTGTCTAACTCAAGTTATGAAGGAAGAGGTGGGGTTTTTCAGGGCAACAACATGTCATAATTTAAAAACCTACAAGAGTGGGATTTTTTATTGGCAATTGCACAAGATAGAATTATATTTAGTATTTAAAGTTGATTTTGACATCCATTTCAGATTTTTAGCTCATTCTAAGTTGATTCGACCATAGTTTTTGATGTTTTATGAAAATTAGTCTTTTTTAAGTCTATTTTCATTTTACCTTATTGAAAACTATAGTTATTTAATAAATTTAATTACATTAGACATTTTAAATGCATAAAGATGGGGGTTTTTATTACTTGTAGCATATATCAACATCCAAAATATCTATTAAAAAACCCACTGCCAATAAATATAAATCCTAAATGCATATAGATGGACTTTCTATAGGCAACATGTTATTTTATCACTTAAGTGCCTTTAAGTGGGGAATTTGAAACCAAAAGCACATTAATTGCACTTCCAAAGTTTATTAATATGCTTATTTACAAGTTTTAAACTCCATATAGGAGGAAAATTATAACCCAAAAGCACATGCATTTTGAAAAACATGTGTTATTCCTCCTACAAACGCATTATTACTTCTTCAATAAAAGTTTTTAGATATGTTAATGCATATGGTGGGCTTTTTAGTCTCCAAAACACATGCTTTTTACCACAAAAAGCACGACGTTATATTTGCATGTAAATGCATATAAGAGGTGAATTTTATAACAAATGTGTGTGTTTGGTATTCAAAAAGCATGTCACTACTCACCTAACAAGCATTTTAGAGCAAATATGCATATGGGTGGCAATTGTCAACCCAAAAGCACATGTCTTGGAGACCAAAAAGTGCATCCATACTTGTTTTATAAAGGTGGTAATTATTGCTTCCTAAATACATGCTTTCCACTTCTAAAAGCATGTCTTTGTTCCATTTTGCATGCATTTTTTATAAAGTGGCGATTTTGGACTTGACATGTTTTGAGCACTAAAAAGTGTCTATTCATTTTACAAGGCATTATGTTTGTCCACCATGGGTTGCAATTTTTAGAGCAAAAGTACATATTTTTGACTTCTCAAAACCCACCAATTTTGGGCATTTTTGAGAAAAACGGGATTTGCAGAAAAGAATCACTCATATCTTGGTCAATATTTGATGGATTTTGCTCTCCATAGGGTTGTTTTTGCATGAAATCACCCAAGGATCATTCTTAGCTATTCAAAAGTGCAGATTATAGAGGTTTTCGCTCATTCTACATCCAATCTAGGGCACAATTTTGCCCAAAAATGCCTTGTGTTTAAGCATTTTTCTTCTTCAAATCTTCAACTCTTTGACTCGGATAAGATCTAAAGGATTGCTTATCGTTTCCAGCTTGCATTTAATCCTTTTCAAGTTGCATATAATGCTTCAGACTCCATTTCTAATATGCATTGCATATTGCTTGGTCAAAACAATTGCTACAATGATGCATTTTTTATCTCTAACTTCCTACACTTGCAAGCTACAATATTTGACTCAATTTTTGCAAAGAGTGAGTCAAGATTTGAAGTATATTTAACCCTAAATCTTGCAATCATTCTAAATCCAAAAAACCTCCTTGGATTTATTTTCAGATTTTCGAACAAAGATTAAAGACTTCTTCCCTTGATTCTTAAGAAAAAAAGGTACGATTCTCTACCATTTTCATAGGGCTTTGTTGTATTTATTTGTTCTCTTTTTTATGCAAGTCTTTTCATTTCAATTTTCAGATTTGCATAATGCTTATGATGTGTTCCTTTTTTCCGTCTAAATTCTCCAAGTTGCATGTGCAAGTACTTCTATTTGATCTTGCTTATACATGCAGTCAGAATTAAAAAAATGTTCTTGAAGAACACACTCATAATGTGAGCTCATTTACCACATAATTTTCTGTCCAAAAATCCCACTTTCATGCTTGCATGTACTCCATTCACATTTTACGTACCACTGCCACATGATTTGAAAACTCGTGATGGTGATTGCCTGCATATGCTTGCACATTAACTTATGACAAAAATACAAAATCTCATCAAAAGTGAACTTCTTTCCATTCATTTTCATGCATTTTCCATACAACACCATTGCTGTCTACATATGCTATCATATTCCAAAACCCCGTTTTTGGGTATTCAATCATAAAAGTGCATGTTTTGAGCTCAATTTTTGGCATACATTCACTGTCCCAATAACTTCCATCTATATCTTCCATTCAAAATTCCCATATTCCACGCTTGAACGGTGGAATTTCCATGTCATAATTGCTTGCACATACACACTTGTCATGACTAAGGACATCACTCCAGGTAAAGGTAAAGAGAGACAGAAAATGAAGTACCAGTGTGACCAGTATCACAACTTCATGCATCCTTCACAACTCACTTCTTATTGTGAAAAGGTCAAGCATGCTGATATCTCACACTTGGATATCAAGGATTTCTTAAAGAGAGTAAATGATGCATCCACAAGTCATATGTTGTATATCAAACAAAGTGGCATTCATCTAGTTTCCACTTTCCCTTTGGCTGCCCACTAATGAGAAGATTGAGGATAGACTAGAAGAGTTGAGAGCAGAGAAGGAGGTCCTCAAGGGCTCAAACAGAGAATTGATGGAATATATCAGATCTGCACTCGGCAGCACCTCAAACAACCAATTCGACCGAAATGCAGAGGAGAACAAAAATCTACTTCTAAACCTGCAACAAGAGAGGCAAATTGGGCAAATTGGTCGAGCATGGGTAGATCAAATAAGGCTCAAGGTCCCCCACTGATTGAAAATTTGGGAGGTCTTTTGTTGGACGCTGACAAGTTGAGGGAAGCTACTTCCAGCCATCAGATCACCATGCAGAAGGCAGCACATAGCTTGATAGAGAAGATGGCCATGTTGCAAGAGGTCACGATATGAAGACCAATGTTGCCATCTCTCACGGGATCCTCAAAATGGGCAAAGAGCCTTTGTTTCATTGGAAACAATCTCTGGAATTCATACTGGAAAGCTATGTGAGGTCTGCGAATCAACTAAAGGATGTGCATGACCTGGTGCAAGAGGTCATTGAAAAATTATTTGAATATCTAAAAGTGCTACATACAAAGTCTTGTGTGTCTACTAATGGCAAACTAGTGGATGTTGAGAGGATGAAGTCGAAGTTTATGGCATTTGTTGATGAAGTTGTTGATCCACTCAACTTCCAGATGTCAAAGATCCAAGAGCTCTCGTCAGTAGACTCAATCATAAGAAGGGCATCGGAAAAGTTCTAACCGAAGGTTGCCAGAATTGATGAGTTGACAAAAATGCACGACTACTAGATGATTCGAGTTGACAATATCATCATCCCAAGTGTCAAGGAGTTAGATAAAGTAACTAATGCAATGAAAGCTTATAGGGGAAAGTAGTTACTCCTAAGAAGGCATGATGCTCTGACATTCTTCCAGACATCTATCATTCCCTCTCTCTCCTTTTTTGTAGCCATTTATGGCATTCTATCAGTCTTTGTAACGGATAATGATTCAATCATGTCCTATTTTTAGTTTATTCTGTTCAAAGATGCTCTATGATACAATCATCTATTATAACTAGCCATTTTGAGAAGGCCTATATATGTAACTTTTTGATAAGTTAATAAGATAAGCAAAATTACTTTTGGGGGAATCCTTGTAGCTGGGACTACTGTGTACAACTTTGAGTCCATTTTTAATTCTGTTATTCATTTAATTTTAGTGTAGTACTTGGAATGAAAGTGTTCTTGTTGAAAATTGAATGACTGCAAACGAACTTGGTTTTATTTCCTTCATTCAGTAGATTGTATGCCTTACTTTCTTCAGCATAAGCATTTTTCTGTTCATTCTACTATACATCATAGTTCATATGTGTATTGGAGTTCACTGTATAAGAGGGTCAAAAGTTGATTAACAGAGCAGCTAAAAGATAGGCAATCAAGGTATTGTTGAAATATCAATTAGCATAGTAATCCGGGAATTGCCCATTTTGTCATCCTTCCTACTCTCTTACTGTTGTAGTTAGTATTGCATGTTTCCATATCTTGCACTTAAATCAAAATAGATTGCATTTCAAGAGTTAGTCACCATTTTCTCTTGCCTAGGTTGTTTAAAGTGATGAACAATCTGGTCTTTGCCTCTTCTGCTCTCTTGTTAAGAGTGTACCTCCAAAACCCAAAAAAGAAAATTCATTGCAAATCTTGCATTCAAAAGGGAGTTGTACCTTTCAATTCAGGTGTCTTTGATAGATTACTCCACTGACCCATTCTGTTGTTAACTTCTTTGTTCTCCACAAGCCATTGGGCATTTTAAGAGTCAAGGTATAAACCAAAAAGATAAGGGAGAGAAACTCTTAACCAACAACATATATATTGCGCATTTAGAATTATCAATCTTCTTTGCCTCATATGCTCGTAACTGCATAAGTGTTCAGCATCTACTTAACGGGCAGAATAAATAGTCCTGGTCATTCGAAACACTAGGGCCATTATTCTATTGTTGACTTTCATCCCAAACATCATGCTGTGCCGATGATAACCTGGGTGCTTCTTTCACATATTGTAGGAGAAACACATGGTTCACGTGAATACAGGATGCCATGTGGAATCCATCTTGTCCTGGCCAAAGAAGATTTCTTTGAACAATTCAGAACCGAGATTAATGATCCCAACAACAAATGAAACTTTTCTGCTATAGGATCTCACAGGCCTCTGAATCTGTCCTGATGTCTCTTAGTTACTGCATATACTTGCTTCAGAAACACTTTAACTTCATGCATATCTTGTTTATTATACATATAAGATTTGTGGATTATTAATATGCTGTTAGTGTACAAAGACCAGTATAGTTCTCTTAAATTAATGCATACTGAAATGTGAACAGATCTAGCTTGGAACATTCGTGCTTTAAATCTTATATACTCTGTTCTACAGCTTGTTACCTGTATCAAACCTGTGTGTTGCTGTACAGAAATCCTATACTTGACCAAATCATATTATATGCTGGTAACATCTGTATCTACTGTTGCATATTTGTTGGTGTGTGTACTTTAAATCTTTCCTGTAACCTTTCCTCAAAGAACTTTGACCAAAGCAATTTGTATCTTCTTTGATTCTATATCAGAGTATTTGTATGATTGCTGTATACTGTTTCATTGAATCAATCAGAGAAATTCATGTCTGACTTCTGGACATCATTGAGTGCAAACCTCCATGTGCTTCTTTGCTGCAAATGCTTGTATAGTTCTGATTGAATCCCCATTCATTATACAAAAAATTGTTTATAAATGGCTATCACCATGACAATGACCATATCACAATAATGACCATAATCTGTTTATAAATAGCTCACAAAGTCTTCATGTATCCGATCAAGGATATAACCATACTTCATTATGCCATAAATGGAGGCCTTATTCTGCAAAAATTAGAGTTCCATCAGATGGCTTCCCCGGTACAATCAAATTGAGGTCTTGGAAGATGATCAATACAAAACCACATTTGATACCTTTGCTTACAACAGAATGCCCTTTAGATTGATCAATGTAAGCACCACTTTCCAGCAAGCATTGGACGTGGCTTTTTGGGATATCAAGGATGAATTCATTGTGGTTTACCCTAATGATCTCATTGTTTTCTCCAAACAAAGGCAAGATCATTTATATCACTTGCATCAAGTGTTGGAGAGGTGTCTTTGACACAGGATTTCTCTTAATTCCTACGAAGTCAATTTTTGGGGTTACAAAAGGAAAATTGCTCAAACACATTATGTCAAATGAGGGAATAAAATTGCTTTTGAGAGGGTCAAATCAATTCAAAATCTCTCATTACCAAACAGTAAAACTGTTATTCACTCTTTCTTTGGAAAAGTTGAATTTCCTGGGTAGGTTCATCCCTATTTTTGCTGAGAAGATGCATCATATCTCAAATATGATGTAAGGACCTGCAATTTTTCATTGGAGTATAGAAGGAAAGGCTTCTTTTAAAGAAATCAAGGAAGAAGTAGCTCATGCACCTGTGTTTGGTCTGTCCAGACTACATGAAGGACTTCATCGTGTTTACCTACTCTTCTAAGCATACAATGTCAACAATTCTCATGCAAAAGAATGTTGAAGGAATTCAGTCTCCCATTGCGATTATGAGTTGCCCACTCAAGTCGCATGAGATGAAGCGCTCACTAGTGGAGAAGAATGCCTTCTTAGTTGTGAACTCCCTAAACTCTCATGTTATTGCTCTTGTCCCTGACACAACCATCAAGTCTATCTTGACACAAAAGGAGTTTGAAACAAAACGAGGCAACTAGGTTGCCAAGATCTAAGAGTACAACATTGAGATCAAACCTACAAAGTTTGTTCATCGTAAAGGCCTATGTCACCTTATGTGGCTGAAATGACCAGAAGAAGTTCCTGAAAAATCACCTAAGGTATTGTTTGCCAGTACTACTTGTTGGTTCCCAAAACCACAGATTGGAAATCCAAGAGCCTGCCACATCTCCAATAGGATTCCACAATCAATTTTGGCCAACGAATGGGAATAACATTGATTCCCCTACACTTCAGGCTCTACTACACCTGGGCGGGTAGGCCTTCACCTCAAACCTGATCGCCTTGTCCAAATCTTAAAATATAGTGAATTTAAGCTTGGTGAGTTCTTCGGTTAGCAAAATCCTTGAACTTGATCAAAATAAAGTTAAATTGTGAATGTTTAAACTGAATGTATAATATTTGTCAATAATGAAGTTGATGCTTGTAAGAAGGAAAATATAGATTTTCTGACTACAATAATAAAAAGACCAGTGCATCTGCTTATCTAAGCAACAGAGTCAACTACAATGAAGATTATCATGTACAACTTTAAAAAGTTCTATGCACTTGAACTATAAAAAAATTTATAATCAAGATGCGATGAATATATATATATATATACACAATTTTAAACTAGTCTAGATTGCACTTTAACTCCTAAAGTAGGGAGACAAACCGAACATAGATATGGAAACAATTCAGTATTTCATTATATCTACGGTGATTGCGTTTAAAATGCCATAAATGACCATGTCCACTTATATAACATTTAAGTTGTTTACAGAATTTTTAAAATGATTATAAAGGACAAATCAACTGCAATGTAAATATCTATGCCTCCAATAAAAATAAACAAAACAGGGCCTTTTGTTTATTATTAAAATATTACAAAGCCATATTTTTGCTCCTTATTCCTCCTTACAAGTAAATATATGAATATTTCTTCTTTTGCTTTTTGTTTTTCGAATGTCTTTTTTTTCCTTTTAAATATCTCTTATTTAGATTCTATCTAATGGAAGACGTGACTTTTCAAAAGAAAAGTCATCTCTTTTTAAAATAAATAATACCTTGCCATTGATTATAATTGCACTTTTTAAGATTTATATCATTTTCCTTGATATTTATAATTGTAACCTTTGTATTCTTGCTAATTCAATATTTTTAGTAATTGTATTTTCCTGTGACTACATTTCCCCAACGGCTAGACACTGGTCTTATACCAAAGATTGCTGAATTCTCTATGTCCCTTGCAATCGATGTCACCAGTCAGAGCCAGTTATTGGCTTGCCTTTAGCACCCAAGTTTCAAAATTTTCAAGGTCAAGTCGTAAAAGATCAACTCTCTTAATTTTCTCAGATCTTATACCAATCTACGTTGTTGACACCTTTGTAAAATTGACATTTTGTAGAAAGTGTTATTCAGATGAACTCTTGTACTTGTGAACCATTAAAAGTTCAAGTTCAAGGTTCAAGTTCGAGTCCTAACATACAGGTTCAAGTACCATGATTTGAAGTTCAAAACCAAGTTCAGTGGTTCAAGTTCAAGGGGCTTTTGGTTTAGATCCATGTGCTTAGATTCAAATTTTGGGCCCAAGGATCAAGATGTAGATCTTGAATACTCCCAAGTTCTAGTTCACAGTTCAGCAATTCGAAGGTGTACAGGTTCAAAGCTTCAAAGTTTGAAGTTTAGAATCAATGACATAAGCTTATTGTCTCAAAGATGTAGGCTGAAGCTCAAGGTTCAAAGTTCCAAATCCAGGTTTAGTTTCAGAATTCAGAAGTTCAGAGTTCCATGATTTAGTCAAGCTCAAACATATAGTTTGGATTCAAGGGGGTCAGATGGTTCAAACTCGAAGCACCAATAAGTAACAAGCTCATTATTGGGTAAGATGATATCATCATTAATGTTTACAGGGAAGTGTCATGTTCATATCATATCCATAAACAAGAAAGAAGCTACTGAGCATAATTAAGTGCATTCATCTACCATAATTGATGGTCCCCTACATATTAATGCATTTGATCGGTTCAATAGAATTCATTGACAATTTAATGGAGATTATAACATTCCTTTTCATTGAAAACATTTGTTATTACTGGAAGCACGGATGTAAACTATTTGGCAAATGATTGGTCATGTTCACCTCACTTTTGTGAGGATGAAATTGGGACATGGATTTTGGATATGAAAAGAATGTAGTTAAAGATTGTGTTCATTGCTTCATTCCAAGATATGTTCTCGATAAATGTGCGGCTTTATGAGCACTCCCAAGATCAAATGATTCCAAGTTGACCATTCAACTTTAACAAAGCATGATAATATCAAACCAAGTGCAGAAATACCATCGGGCGTCTGATGTTCTGATCAAACGTTGGATTCATGTGAGAATAATAATCCACGACGGCATAAGGAATGGCGCTGCCAGAAAACCAACAAGATGTGTGAGTAGACATCTTACCTAGCTCCTACCAAGTTGATCTAATATTTCACATTCACCATGATTGGTATACACTAATTGATGTTAGTCCAAGTTCTCCGCCCCTACTCAACTTTAATCTTATAATTGGTGATGGATATATGAAATGTGGAAAGCGGTAAAAAGATGTTTGGCAAAATGCTCGTAGATAGAACTTTTCCATAGACTCCATCGATAAATTTGCCACCGCTCAAATGACTACACAACCATGAGGAGATCGTTCCACAACCCAAGCTTCAATATAAGAATCCCATAAAAGCAATGGCGTGAAATTGCATAGGCACGATATCCACCAACTGCTTGACAAAATGTCAGCCTATACAAATGTATTTGAAACCCATTGATGGCTCATTCTTTCATTGATGGCATGCCTGAATTACACCATTCTGCAATGTCGTGTGCTCATCTGGTATGTACCTTTGTATAAGATATTATGAACAAAGATGTCCAAAGCGGCTGGGGCTAGGAGGAAGCTATGTTTGAAACATAATCAGAGGTCAAAGTCCCTATTTGCTCGAGTTTGAGGGTCAAGAAGGCCACAGTAATTATATATATTGTAGAGCATTTGCATATGAATCAGATGACAACACCAACCTGGGAAGAGCACGAGACCAAGCATGGTAAATTGAGTCATGTCGATGCTAAAACCCTATAGATTTGTTCAAAGAATGCTTGTGGCAATTGATTTGCAGCAGATAAAAGGAATGCATCAAAGCTAAATGAACTTGCATAGCAAAGAAAGTCGTGTGCAATAACATGTGTCTTTGATAGTACGACCAAACACTCAAATCCCAATACGTGACTCTCATTCTAAACATCCACCCATCCTGTGAGTCTGCAACATGTTAGAGGATTCAAAACTATTTGACACAATGCCAATAGGATCACGAGGGTTGTCATAGGTGTCGACAATAGCAAAGCCTATATGTGGAGAAATGTTGATCAATTATTTCACTGAGTGCCTGCATAAATACACTCCCAATGACTGATGGTAACCATAGGACATAAACATATCAAAGTCCCTCGAACATCATAAGAGCCTCATGATTCATAATTCAGGTAGCAATTGAAGAATGTAAAAGACCCGATTATGACTCTCGAGAATGATTTCATAAACGTGCGAGAACCACAGTCAAAGCATCGCAGTATTGAAGGCATGCTTCCAAAGGCATCGAGTACTTCATTAATCTATCAAGCCAAGTGTAGATATAACACATGGAAAGCTAGAATACTAAGGGGAATGACCCGAGTTAACCAAAATCCCTTTCATTCTATGATAGATGTAACCCAACTCCAGAGCAACATGTGGAAAAATAAAACATATAGTTTGTTGATACTTATTCAAGAATTAATTGTGTCTTCTCAAACTCATAATATTAGGGAACCTATTGTAGGATAACCACTAACCATCATAGTTATGGGAAAATCAAAAGGTGAATATATCATATTTTTAAAGGGGCATGTAAAAAGTTTCAATTATAAAACTGATCAAGGAACCCCATAACTAATTATTGCAAAATATTTCAAAACAAGGGGGTTCTTTTTCCAACAATGTCTGGTGGCTACAGGAAGGGGGAGTAAAGAGGAGCTAATTTCATTTTCTGCAAATTAATTGTAATAGCAGGAGCAAAGTAGTCTTGAGGTTGTTTTGCTATGCTTATGAATCAAAGAGGAATATACATGAGTTAGATCTTATGATTTCTGCATTCATTTTTCTGATTAATAAGGATCTTGTGGTCTTTTCTTTCCTATTTTAGATACAACTATATATTATTATATGAAGTGGTTATGTGATTGTGGATCAGTCGATTCACAAAGGCATCATTTGCAGAATAAGTCATTTAATCCCTTTCATTTCCACTATAATGTGAAAAGTTCGACAAGCAATCTTACACTTGTTTGTTTATCTTTCCCTCTACATTTAATCCATAAATTTGATAACCACACTCATTTCATGTTTATGTGTGGGTGTTAATACCATAGTTCCGAGAATTGCAAGAATCACCAGTTTGGCGATTTGATTTAGGCATGCCGATTTTTTTGGAGCTGGTGAATCGAATCACCAATTTTTTGCCATGAATCACCGATTCATGCAATTTCATGCAAAGAATCGCATGAATCGGCTCCATGAATCAGCCGCACGGCAAGGCAAAAAGTGAACTCGTTTTTAAATTGAAACACATGTTTTTTTTTAATTTATTTATTTGGATTTCATGCAAAGAATCGCATGAATCGGCTCCATGAATCAGCCGCACAGCAAGGCAAAAAGTGACCTTGTTTTTAAATTGAAACACTTTTTTTTTTAATTTATTTTTTTGTCTTTCCTCTTTGTTTTAACCCTAAAGGGCCTTCTAATTGTTAAGCATGAGTGGAAGAGAGGAAAAGTGAGAGAAGAAGAGAGGAGAAAAACCACAGGTTTGCAACTAGCAAGAAGAGCACCAAAGAGATCAAAAGTCCATTTGGGGAGGCCATAAGATTGCATTGGGAGCATTAAGGAGTCAATAACAACACTCCTCAACTCATTTGCAAGAGGTAAGTGTTGATTTTTTTTGCATGTTAGTGCATTATGCATTTTTTGTTAAATTTTTTAAATTTTCATTTGCAAATCTTGAATGTTTTTTGGTTTTACTAAATTGCAAAGTAGGGCTTGTTGTTTTGTAAATTTTGTTTATTAGTTTCAAACTTTGAGGTTTTACTTAAATTTTCTTATTGCAGCAGCCTTAACTTTCATTTTCCACAATGGGTAAAAACGATGAATGTTGGAAATATACCAAAGACTTTCCTAGAAGAATCAAATTTCAAACAAAATGTATGTTTTGTAAAGAAATAAATTCCGGTGGTATTTATAGATTCAAATACCACATTGTTGCTATAGCTGGACATAATATTACAATTTGCACTCAACAAAGTGGGAAGGCAAAACACTTGTTTAATGGCATTAGAAAAATATGAACAAGATAAATTGAATAAGAAAAGGCAACTTGAAGGGTTAAGGGCTACTGGCTCCCATGCTCCCATAGCCGCATCAACATCCGCATCTGTAGGTTGTGTTGCAGAGGGTTCTTCCAGGCCTCCTTTTCAGACTAGTTCTAGTGCTCGTCCTAGTGCTAGTGCTAGTCAGTCTTATACTGAGATTGAGTCCAACCTATTGCAGCCTACAATGTGGAAGAACAAATTGAATAGTTACTTTGTGCCCGGCACTACTCCTTGCTCACAACCCACACTTGAGGGCATGGGTTTAAACAAGGAGATTCATGATGCTGCCAAAAAAGAAATTTGCAAATTTTCATACTTTTGCAACATTCCATTTGTTGCAGCCAAGTAATTGATTCTTTTTTCTTTGTTTTCTTTAAGGTTAATGTAAAATTTTAATTACATCTACTTGTTTTATGATTCATTGACTAATCATAGATTCACTTTACAAGCTTACATAATGATTTGTCATCTAGATTTCTAATCATAATTTATTTGTGATAGAGCTCCTTATTGGCAAAACATGATAGATGCAGTTGCTATTTGTCATTCGGGGTTTAAAGCCCCAACTGAGGCTGAGTTGAGTAGATACCTCTTGGATGAAATGGTAGAAGATATGAAGGTTGAGCTTGAGGACCACTGAAAGGAGTGGATCGAAAAGGGTTGCACCATCATGACTGATGTAATGTCCCCTTTTTGGGACATTAGAAGATTTAATGACATTCGTATAATATTAAAATTGACATTGAGAGCTTGAATTAAAATTATAAAAGGTCAATTTAATATTATAAAGTGGGCTAAAAGTGACAAGGAGATATAGGACAAAAAGCAAGGAAGGAAGTCGAAGAGTCACAGCTTTGAGGATTAAAAGGAGAGCGAAAACTTCATTCGGATTATTCTTAGTTTTATGATTCAGATTTCAATTTCTCTCTTGTGAGAGTTATTCGTAAAGCTTCAGCTTTCATCTAGTCGAAGGATGCAAACCCTCCTACCAGGAGATAGTGAACGCAAATCCATTGTCTGTGGAGACAGCACATCAGGTGTCTTGCATGTGCTTACAGCTTCATTTCTTAGTATTCTAGATTGATTGTAAATCTATTTTTAAGATTGGATCTTGAATTTTGGTTATTGTATTGTTGATGTATAATGCAATAGCATATTTCAATGGATTTTATGAGAATTATGATTTTATATTATTGGTTTATAATGCAACTTCATATGTTTATGTTCTGAATATTATTTTGAGAAAGAAACAGGTAAATATCTATTGGGGATATTTCAGTGGTATCAAAGTTGTGTATCCTACCATCCAGTGGAGTTTATTTAAAAACAAGTTTCCATAATCTTTTATCAAAGGTTTTATCAAGAATTTACGCGACAAATTCATAGCAAGTTTAGAATTATCTCCATGTTGGCTGAGAATGTTTGAGCGAAGAAATACATTCAAGATTGTGACTAGTTTATATTCATTTGGGCTATCGAAGATAAGTATTTGCCCTTTAAATTCAGGCACTGTTGTGTCGTTTCTTTTTGTCCATGATCAACAAAATCTGGGTTCGAATAGAGAGTGGTGCATGAAATTTTTTGGGAGTGATGCATGAAATTTCCTGAGCAAGATGAACTTGAAGCCTAAGTAGCCATGGTGTCCATTCATGGTGCATATGCAATATAAACTCTTCAAATTTCCAACATGTGGGAAAAGAATTGCACAATGTAAATATTCGGAGAAGAAATTAACTGATTGTTCGAAGGCTATAGTTGTTTGAATCATAGTATTGTTTGAGTGGGACCGAGCTAATTTCTCAATAGTATATTATTATTTATGGTGATGTGTATTCGGAGCTGGACATTTATTTGCAAGATCCTTAAGGTTTATCATATCAAACATTATTCACGGTATCCAAGTCTTTATAATATGATTTATATTGGGTACTGACGTTTCTGAAGTCTTATTTGGTTGTGAATTAAATCATTATATGTCAGCACTCTATAAGGAGAAGCCTTGTTAGGCGAAACACCTCATATGTCCCAATTCTGAGGTTACTCGCATGTTGATTACGTGGAGTCATTGACTTGATATAGATTGTCAAATTTCTTCTGCAAGCTCTTTCATTCGAAAACTATCAAAATTCATAGTGGAGAAGAGGCTATCTGGGAGTGTTCGAGTGCAATGGAATGATGAAAGTAACAAAAGCAGAATTTTATCTTTAAGGCTATCATTTCTAAGGGAAACAATTTTAATTATGGAGAGCAGTGTTTGGGTGCTTTTAGAATTGACTAATTAAAGCATATTGCACCAGATTTCTTCAATAAATAATGTCGTACATTGGTTATTAATTGGTAGTGGTCGCAACTCATAGACACTTAAATGACTTTGTCATCAAGCTATTTTCATTGACGGAGGATGTCAATTAGAGGAATCGTCGCAAGGAATGAGAAATTAATGTTTGAACGGATTATTGCAAGCTATATTTAGTTTTTACTACCCATATTATCGGTGGGATCATCATATCAGGTTTGATTGGTGAAGAGGCGTTACGGGGAGTGACCCGTTAATTTAGTATTATCGTGATTGTTGGATACTATTGTGGGAAGCGGTAACTTCTAAGTTTGGGTGGTCATCATTATTTACCATGATAGACGTTTTACTTACCTGAAAAACCGTTACATCATCACAAGCATCAGTTGGGTGGACAATAAAAGGCAGAGCTAACAAATTGTTTGGAGTTATTCACTGCAAGCATTGCAACACTCTCCACCGATTACCAACTTATTAGGAAGAAGGGCGGCATTAAAGATTCGTTGGAGCTATTGTCAAAAGTGAGTGCATTTTGATTAGAGAAATGCATGCACAGTCGGATATATTTGTTGTCATGAATAAATTAGCTATACTTTCGTGTGAAAATCTATCCGAGAACAAAACTTTTGTATGCCATTGTCAAGAATAACGAAGGTTATTAAGTTCTAGCATTCGAGAATATTGGCTCATGAGGGAAGCACTATCCAAATGGGTTGTCTCATTTCCTTTCATGCTCAGAACAACAAATTTGACGGAGTTGTTTTGAAGTTAGTTAACTCTTCCTTGGAACTCGTAGATGCTAAGGACTTCAATGTAGTATCTCAAATAATAAACCTGTAGCAATCTTCCTGCCTTGAGACATCACCATGGAAGCTATTGAAACTGGGAACATGTTGAAAGAGTCAGCTTAAACAAAGAGAAGTTTGGTGCTCTCATTGTGGTCGCAGGAAAATGAGTAGTCCGCAAGTGCATGAGCTACAAAGGCGGTGTTGCATTTAGGTTTCTTTATATGATTTCCCCCTTGAGTGAAAACTCGTCTTTAATGTTTTGAGAAGTATCGGCTACAGTGGTTACTCATATAAGAAACCAGATGCTAATACCCCCTACTGAGAATCATTGTTATCTTTGCACCATAAAATCTAAACCCTTAGAGTTTGTGAACCTGCAAAAAAAAGAGATTGTTCTGGAAATCCAATTTTGTTGCCTTAACAGGTACATTCTCCAATCACTTCCAAATAGATGAAGACTACCAAAAGCAGAGCATTGTATATTCCTGTAGGTGCATGATGATATTGGAACTAATATCTGAAAATAACCCATATCATGAGTGAAATTTATTGGTGTTCCGTTGGAGTTACAATACTGCTGGAATCTTCTAAGACGAAATAAAGGTTGATCCACTTGTATAGTATAAGGAAAGAATATTGAAAGTGAACCAATCCTATTCAAACCTAGAGTAAGCATTTCCCCATAAAGAAATTAAGAGTGGGAGGTGCAGTAAGTACGTATGTGTGACTGCAATTCCTTCAGACTTTCATATTAAGAGCTTCTGCAAGGAATATTTTGTCATAATTTCCGTATTAATTCAAGAATAGAGGTACTTACCTGAAAACTACACATTTAAACTTGCAAGTAAGAACCAAATAATCACAAGGTCAAACTACGGAACATACATTTAGTTAGCACTTACAATTCATGCCGGGTGCTTCAGTGAAAGTGTAGAAATCTTCAAAATAGGGAATTCTCACAATAATCAGTTAACACGAGCAAAAGCAAGATGCCATGAAAAATCTGAAACAAAAGGTATTTTCATAAGAATTTAATGAGACCTTTAATGGTGAATAGCTAAGAAACTTGTAGAAAGAAAAACAATTGGGTCGGCTATACATACTTGGGTGGCAATTAGAACAAATGGAATCTTCAAATGATGTTCTATCCAAATTAGAAGAGATAGAAACTTATGTGACCAATGTAGAGCAAGCAGATTGTAGACTCTTAAATTGGGCTTTACAATCTTCAATGGTGACCTTGGTCCAGCCCAGGTTTATGGAGCATCCAAGTAAACGGGTTAGCCTTGTGGTTGCTTCTTGTCTCAATGAGATTATGCGAATAACATCTCCTACAATAGCCTACAATGATGCAGTGTTGAAAAAAGTTTTGCAGCTGATAGTGAAGAACTTAAAGGGTTTACAACATTCCTATGAGGCAAGAACAAATTTGCTTGACATGTGAGACACTAGTACACCCGATCTTGTTTGTGAGAATCGTAATAACGAAGAGGAGGCAAAAGAATTCAGACCAACGCAGGCAAAAATGTAGATAAGATGATTTCAATTGTGGATGAGGAACATCCAAGTTTTAACGTTGGCAATTTGGCGGTTAGATTCAACAAACATGTTGATGAGGCCGATTGTACTTGAAGTAATACAATGTTGGAATCTTTGTGTGATGAACCGTGTTTCTTATACACATGATATGAATTTAGAGGAACAATCCAATATCACTCTATAAGACAATGAGCCACTTCAACATGACAAATAATGAGATGCATGCCTTAAAGAACCAGCTGGAGGTTAGTGAAGACATGGTTGTGGCATCAATGGTACGTTATGACGACACCCACATGATAATTGAGGATTTCTATAGGAAAGCTCAAAAAGGAGCGGAAGGAGATTGGCTTGTTGCTGATTTGCAAGTAGTCAAAACAGCCCTTGAATCTATGAAATCAGATTATTTATACTTACTTTCAGACAAGGATTATATTCTTAAGGTTGCTGGAATATTTGTTAATCAGTTGAGTAAAGGAAATAATGAGACTATGAAGCTCAACGGAGAGCTTATGTATGCTCATAAAGCATGGGATGATACGCAAATTCCTTTTCAGAAAACAGAAAATCAGGTTAGGATGACAAATCATTCTCGAGAGTATGAGAGTAAAGAGAGGCAAGAGTTTTTCCGAGAAGTAATTAATGAACTTGATAGCATTCAGCAGACTTATGATTTGGATAGAAACTTCATATCCCATTCAGCTTGTAGACAACTCTTTGTTTGAAGTAGATGCTAATTGGATAATGGAGAGCCCACAATTCGAGTCCGATGATGGTAAACTCATTGATTTCAGTCAGGAGTTCTGAATTGACAATTGTTGCAACCAAGAGGTTGCTACCTTGACAAAGGGACATAACACTGATTACAAATCAGCCTGGGACAGCGATGTGGTGAGCAGTATAGTGTAATGTCCCCTTTTTGGGACATTAGAAATATTGAGGTCTTATTATATATAATGTTAAAATTGACTATGAGAGCGTAGACTCATATTATTAAAAAGTCAATTTAATGTTATAAAGAGGGCAAAAGGTCAAGGAAGAATAAGACGAAATGCCAAAGGGAAGTTGAAGAGTCACAAGGGAATAGAACGAAAGCCAAAGGGGAATTGAAGAGTCTTAATTTGTGTATTAAAAAGGGAAAGAGGCTCATTCCTAGGCATGCTTGTTTTATTATTTCAAATTTCAGTTCTCTCTTGCGAAAGTATTTGGAAAGCTTCAGCTTTCAACTAGTATGAGGACATAGCCCTCGTGCCAGTAGACAACGGAGGCAAACCCATTATCCAGGGAGACATCAGTTCAAGTGTTTCATATGCGCTTACAAGTTCTTATTCTAGTATTCCAATCTAACTGTTAAGCTGTATTTAAGATTGGATTTGTTAGTGTTGGTTATTGTATTGTTGTTGTATAATGCAATAACATATTTTAAGGAGTTATAAGAGTTTGTTGGTTTTATCATATTGGTTTGTAATGCATTGTTATATGCTCGAACCTTGAATGTTATTTGGAAATAACGGGTTATTATCTCGTGGAGAATCTTCTAGTTTTATTGTTGTATCGTATTACATCTGCCTATATCTAAGTTTGAATGTCATATTCAAGAAGAAGCTAGTCAAATATCTGTGGGGATTTCTATTGGTTTCAATTGTGATGGAATACATTTGCAATGTTTAGTTCTGAATAAATTGTTGAAAGAGAAATCTAGTAAATATCCAATTCGGGATATTTCAGTGGTATCAGAGCCTCGAACTTGCCATCCTATTGGGTATAAGCAAAGGATTTTATCAGAAATAATTTTCTTGAAAGCTTTTGGAAATTTCAAGAGTGACAAAAGTTTCATTCGAGCAAGAAGTGTGAATCTGAATAGGTTTGAAGAAGATAATTTCCTTTAGTTTCAGGACTTAAATTCTAGATATTTATGCTTATTTGAGTGTTGAAAAGAGCAAATATTTTTATATCATCCTCAATCATTATCTTGATTACCACCAGCATTTTGGAAAAGACCTTAACCCGTAAGGATCTTATTTTGGGAAGGTAATTTCTCTCACGACCTGAGTATTTCATTTGGGAAGGCACATGTAGCAAACCACCTACGTGAGCAAGAAGATATCGGGCTTATTAACACAAATTGGGACATCTTCCATACACTTACCGAACTTTCAACATTCTCCTTACCTCGCACTCAAAGCAGTGATGAATCACGAGTAAGCTGGTCTGTGGTTTGGGATTTTCAGCAAGCACACAAAGAGCAGCTGGGTCACGAGAGTCTATGCAAATCTAGGCATCAATTATTTTGATTTCACTCCAAGGATAGGTAGCATCAATCAGTCTGGCCACCATTGGAGAAGTATGCGTGACAGGTCATATACACCAGATCATCACACATTAGACTCCGAAACCTCAATAAGAGAAAAGGAGTTCAATTGATGCCATCTCCAGCATTAGGCCGAGTAACAAGACACCATGACAGGTTCTTTGAAATTGGAAGCAAGCCACATCTTCACCAAATTTGCATCGCATTAACCTGGTATTAGATCACATTAATTGCAAGAGAAAAGGGTGTTTAGAAGAGCAAGAACAACGGCCCTGTTCCAGATTGATACCATCAAGCTTCAAAATATTTTATTCCTTAGACTCTATGCGAGGAAAATTTTGCATGATGAAACATTTCATTGTGGTTTTCTGACGAGTACATATCGTTATATATCCCTTGATTTCAATAAGTAGTTGTATCGTCCTGGGCGTTACAGTTCTACCTTAACGGAGGTGTGAACAAGTTGTTTGGACTGAGTGGTGAATAATTGACAAAAGAGCCACGATTCACTTTTTCAAGCAATTATCTACCGTGTGGGGATCCATAGGAGTGGGAAGGTAACCGATAAGAAACCTATTAATAGAAGTTGGTTGAGATGTTCTATAGATGACGCATCTCAAAGTTATAACACATCATCATGCTTAAAGGATACAAATATATGTTGATAGGATAGCCATTGTTAGTCCGTCAGTAATTTATATCGTGGGTCTATGCCATGTGGAGAACTGGTGCAATGGATGAGGGTTACATGCCAAAGTAACACCCATGCATATATAGAAGGCCGTCAGTACTAGGAGTAACGGTAGTAGCCATTGGGTGTCATTTAGTGTTCAGTGAAAAATGGAGTATACCCAAGTTGTAACACCCACTAAGTCAGACACTCAATCAAGAGGAAAAAATTCATAATTTCGTCGGGGTGGGTAAATTGGCTTGAGTCCATGACTAACACAGGCAAGGGGTATTTTTTTTTAAATATTTCAGATGTTTTGAGAACATTGTCGTCCGGAATATGTTGAGGCTATTCTACTGGTTTTGAGGTTTGGAATAATTGAAGACGTTAAAATTGTTAATATACATACACGTCTGAACGTATAAAGATTAGGGAAAGTCAGATGTTTAAAGCAGCTTCCGTTTAAAAGATGCAAGCTAAAGGAGTTCCACACAGTTGTTGAATTGACCCTACAAGCTCGATTGGCATTTTATATTATGCTGTTTAGCCAAGGTGTGAGAGTTAGTTACAGGAAGCGAATATCAATATAGATGTTGTGCACAAAAAATTAAGACAGAAAAGTGTTGAAAGAGGACCATCAAGTCTCTAAGTTAATAAGGCATTGTTAGATCTGGACCTATGTTGAGCTGCCATTTTTCCTTCTTGATTCTAACTGGAAGTGTCAATGATGAACACAAATGTTCATTGGAATTCTTGTACAAGGTGAGCTCGAGATTATGATATGCAGAAGGCATCTTATCTCGTCATACTAAAGCTCTAGGCGAAGAAGAGGGCCTCATCATAATCATGGAATCAATTTAGACTCTATATTTAAAAGTAGAACACTACAAGATAACTTACACCAAGGCTCATAGCTATACTAAGCATGAAGAAGCTACGAGCATGATAGGCGGCAGCAGCTCAGGAATCCAGCTTTCATTTGTCTTCAAATCAGTTTGGGAAATTGATCAACAATAATTGAAGGCATCTCAAGCAAACATGGTGAATGCGAGATGAAACTGAGATAGAGGTGAGAAAGGCATTTGATCTAGAGGGAAAGCACACAAAACCAATTAAAGGATTTTGTCGAAAGAATAGAGTTTCAATAAGTGATTTTTTTATTTTTTAGAAAAGAGAAGGAAGGATAGAGTATGTTTATGCTCATATAAAGGAAGCAACAAGACATGCGATAAAGGTTCTAGCTGAATATATTCCTGTTATTTTATCAGGATTGTCATTTCCAAAATCTTGAGAATTTGCAGAGGGCATTTGGATTTATTAGACAAGTAGCAAACTTCAGCAATGGAAAAAGATTTGGATAAAATTAAGAAAGGTATTATGAAGCCACAAGAGCAGTTAGCCCAGAATTCTGAATCCGATATAAGAGCAGAAATACTCAACATTAATGGAGATTATAAAGAACTTCCTACCCAAATTCAGAATGATTTACCATTCAGCGATTACTTTGAGCTTCATCTAGAGCAGCAAAATAAGACAGATTTGGCAAAAAGAAAGTATTTTGAATTAGCTCAAGATCTCCTTGCAAAAGACCAGTGCAAAACTATGTATGAAGAATTTATAGCAAATAAAAATCATCTAACAGAGATCATTGAAAAAGAAGAGCAGTCAACCCTGATTGATTTGCAGCCTTCTGGTGATCACACAAAAGAGGTGACACCAAGTGCAAGTTTCTACATTGGTGATTTGGAGATTAGCTTTGTCAACCAGGTGGATGAGGTCGGTTGCACAAAAGGTAATAGTAGGTTGGGGTTTTTGTGTGATGAACCATATATTTCCTACGCCCATGACAGGAATTTAGAGGAACAATCCAAGATGACACTACAAAGCAATGAGTTTGAATCAACATGATAATGAAATGCATGCATTTAGAAACTAGCTGAAGGTTAACGAAGAAATGGTTGTGGCATCTTTGGTACGTTATGACAGCACTCAAAAGATGGTTGAGGATCTCTACAAGAAGGTTAAAAAGGGAGTGGAAGAAGAATGGCTTGTTTCTAGTTTGCAAATGATCAAAACAGCTCTTGAAACTATGAAATCAGAAATACTTGTATTTGCTTTCAGGGATAACATTCTTAAAGTTGCCGAGACATATGTTGATCAGCTCAATAAAGAAAGGAATGAGATTAAGGAGCTCAATAGAGAGCTTAAGGAAACCCAGGAGACATTAAATGATGCTTGGATTTCCCTTCAGGAAGCAGAAACTTAGATTAGGATCACGAATAACTGTCGGGAACAGGAGGATATAGAGGCAGGAATTTTTCCTAGAGGTAATTGATGAACTTGATAGCATTCAGCAAACATATCTGTTTGGATGCTTGTCCTAAGCGATCAAGTTCCAAAACTTCAGAACACATTCAGTTTATAGACAACCCTCTGTTCGAGGTAGATGTTGTTTGGATTTCCGATAACCCACTTTTTAAGGTAGAGGAGAGAGTTCCTCTTGTATTCCAGGAAGAGGATGATCTTGACTTAAGAGATTCGGATCAAGCAATAGTTCTTAACAGCGAAACCTAGTCACAGGATGGGAGTGATGATTTGACTACGGTTGTGCATCATTAGATCAGTTCACATAGGGTTACTGATTTCACACCATACAAGAGTTGGTTGGATTATATACATCAGCCTTTGGACAGGATTTGGTGTAGTATTGAGGAGAGTTATGTGTTGATCAGAGGGAATGCTCTTTCAGCTTCATTCTTATTCATAGTACCTATGTACTCAAAGGCTCTCCAAATTGAAGATGACAATATGGTATTTATAGCGCCCAGGGTGTTACCTTCAATTTTTTAGCGGCTTGTTTATTACGTCATCTATTTAGGTCAGGTTGTCACCATCTACTGGATTATGCATAGTTTATGGATACATTTCTACCTTATCATATCGAATGGTTATGACAACAAGGTTTGGGATCCAGGTGTTGATAGCATATATCTATGGCTTATTGAGGATTTGGTTACAGCTCTACTTAGTTTGAGATTGGATGCGAGGATAAGCAGAGTTGTGTAGTCTACAGATGTGATATTCCATAGTTTTATATGGGACCCGAGGATCGGGTTGATGGATGGGTTGTAGAGTGACACCTTGCTTCGAAGTGTGTCTGGTTTTGCTTTCAATTTGGGCTACAGGTCTACTTGCTGATACATATGGGATCCTAGTACTAATTGCTTGAGGACAAGCAATTTTAAGGAGGGGAGATTTGTAAAGTCCCCTTTTTGGGACATTAGAAATATTGAAGTCTTATTATATATAATGTTAAAATTGACTATGAGAGCGTAGACTCAAATTACTAAAAGGTCAATTTTTTTGTTATAAAGAGGGCAAAAGGTCAACGAGGAATAAAACGAAATGCCAGAGGAAAGTTGAAGAGTCACAAGGGAATGAGACGAAAGCCAGAGGGAAGTCAAAGAGTCTTAGTTTGTGTATTAAAAAGGGAAAGAGGCGCATTCCTGGGCATAGCAGTTCTCTCTTGCGAAGGTATTTGGAAAGCTTTAGCTTTCAGCTAGTATGAGGATGTAACCCTCGTATCAGCAGATGGTGGACGCCAACCTAATTGTTCGGGGAGACATCAGTTCAGGTGTTCCATATGCACTTACAGGTTCTTATTCTAGTATTCTACTCTGACTGTTAGTCTGTATTTAAGATTAGATTTGTTAGTGTTGGTTATTGTATTGCTGTTGTATAATGCAATAACATATTTTAAGAAGTTATAAGAGTTTGTTTAAGATTAATGAAATAATTTTGTTATTTGCTGTCACCATGTTTCTTACTAGTTTGTAATGCATTGTTATATGCTCGAATCTTGAATGTTATTTTGGAAATAATGGGTTATTATCTTGTGGAGAGTCTTCTGGTGTTATTGTTGTATCGTATTACATTTGCCTATATCTAAGTTTGAATGTTATATTCAAGAAGAAGCTAGTCAAATATCTGTGGGGACTTCTATTGGTCTCGACTATGTCGTAATACATCTACAATGTTTAGTTCTGAATATATTGTTGAAAGAAAAATCTAGTAAATATCTAGTTCAGGATATTTCATATAGTGAGAGGGGCAACATTGTGGCAGTTGAGCGGCAGGAGTACTCCACCCACTGTGGGCAGAAAGTAGCAACATAGTACAAATAGTTGGGAGGGTGGATGACCCTTTTGTTTGTGGGATCCAGGAAGAACATTCCCATGGTTCATAATGTTTCTAAGAGTTGGTTGGCACACAGTTGAGTTCCCACTATTATTTGACCACAGTGGTGCTTGTGATCTCAATCGGAGTAAGATTCTCAATCGGATTGGGGATCTTTTTGTATATGATGGTAGCACACGTCAGGTTGTACTAGTTGAACATGCACATTGGATGGTTTGGAATCCAAGTGTTGACCGTATGTATTTATGGCATTTTGAGGATTTTGTTGTAGTTCTACACAATTTGAAACTAAATGCAATAATGATCAAAGTTGTACGTTCTACAAATGCAGCGATACTTCATAGATTAATATGGGATCCAGGGATCTGGTTGATGGAAGGGTTGCAATTTGACACCTTGCATCATAGTGTGGTAGAATTTGTTTTCAGATTGGGCTATAGAGCTACCTGTAGTTTTATATGGGACCCTCATACTAATTGCTTGAGGACAAGCAATCTCGAGGAAGGAAGATTTAATGACATATTCATATAATATTAAAATTGACTATGAGAGCTTGAATTAAAATTATAAAAGATCAATTTAATATTATAAAATGGGCTAAAAGTGACAAGGAGAGATAGGACAAAAAGATAGGAAGGGAGTCGAAGAGTCATAGTTTTGAGGATTAAACAGAGAGAGACTCATTCGTTTGGATTATTCTTAGTTTACGATTCAGATTTCAATTTCTATCTTGTGAGAGTTATTTGAAAAGCTTTAGTTTTCATCCAGCGAGAGGACAAAAACTCTCTGGCTAGGAGACAATAGACCCAAACCCATTGTCTGTGGAGACGTCACATCAGGTGTCTTGCATGTGCTTACAGGTTATTTTCTTAGTATTCCCATTTGACTGTAAATCTATGTTTAACATTGGATTTTAAATCCTGGTTATTGTATTGCTCATGTATAATGCATTAGCATATTTCAAAGGATTTTATGAGAATCTATGGTTTTATATTATTGGTTTATAATGCAACTTCATATGTTTATGTTCTAAATATTATTTTGAGAAAGAAACGGGTAAATATGTATTCGGGATAGTTAACCGATGGTTGGACAAACAGGAGGAATAGAAAGCTCCTCAATTTTCTTGTTTCCTTTGGAGGTGATTGGTCATTCTACTTTCCTACATACATAGTGAATTGTGAATTGTGAATGAATATTTTAAATTTTGATTTGTTGATTGCTAATTTGTTGATGATCCATGATAATTCATTCTTTTGTAGGATATACCATGTTCCTCAAATCCATTGATGTTTCTGCTCATATCAAAAATGCCACATACTTATGTGAGGTTATTGAGGAAGTCATAGTAAAGGTGGGGGAACAACATGTGATGTAGGTGGTGACGAATAATGCAGCAAGTTATGTTGTTTGAGGTAAACTTTTAACTTTTCAAGATTTGAAAATAAATTTATTTGAATTTTGAACTTTTGCTAATTCTAAGTTTCCTAACATGTTTGAATTTCTAATTAACTTAAAATTGTTGTAGGTAAACTTTTGATGGAGAGGCACCCCACCATATTTTGGTCTCCTTGTGTGACACATTGCCCAGACCTCATGTTGGAGAAAATTGGCAAGCTTGAGTGAGTCAAATCATGTGTCGAAAGGGCAAAAAGTATATGCAAGTGTCTACAATCATTCTTTCGTTCTTAGCACAATGAGGGACTACACAGAAGGCAAGGAGTTAGCTTGTGCAGGCATCACGATGTTTGCCTTGAATTTCATCACACTGCAGTCCTTGTTGACATCAAGGGACGATTTGAGGAGCGCATTTGTTGGGCGGGAGTCGATTACATCTTCCAATGCTACAACCACTACAGGGGTAGATCTGGTGAATTGCATCCTTGATGATGATGATTTTTGGAAACCTACTAAAGAAATCCTTAAGGTAAATTTACAGCAATTTAATATTGAGTATTTTACTATTTAGTATTTAATATTTATTATTTAATTATTTAATAATTTAGTTTTACTTTTAGTTATATTATTTTATATTTAAGTTTTGATTCAAATATTTTTTTTACATTATATGCAGGTCACTAAGCCCCTTGTATCTCTCCTACAAACTGTCGATGGGGAGAAGCCCTCTATGGGCTACATATATGAGGGCAAGGATAAGGCCAAGGGGACCATTAGAGCCCAGTATGCAGGAGTGCAAGAGAAGTATGCCCCTATTTGGGAGATCATTGATAGGAGATGGCAAAATCAACTCCACTGACCTATCCATGCAATAGCTTACTATCTGAATCCGGCATTTCGTTTCCATCCTGACTTTAAGGTGGATAAGGAGGTTCACAGGCTTATATACAGTGATCCAAAGGTTGAGTAGTTATGAGGATAGCGCAATTGCAACCATTGAGCTAGACAAGTTCAATAATAAAGAAGGGCCACTTTTCTCTAGCAAGATGGCCATAGATGCTTGGACAACAATACGGCCAAGTAAAAATAATATATTCATGAATCTTAAGTTTATGACTTATAAGTTGTGCATTTTAATTGTTGATTATGTAATTTTAAAGTTGCAAATGAGACTAATTGTTTTTTGCCCTTATTTCAGATAGATGGTGGCAAATGTTTGGGCCCACAACCCCAAAACTTCAAAAAATTGTCATCCATATTCTGAGTCAGCCAAGCAACGCTTCTAGATGTGAGTACAACTGGTTCATGTTCGAGCACATCCACTCGAAGAGGAGAAATAGGTTGACTATGCAGAGGTTGAATGATCTTGTCTTTGTTCATTACAACCTTCGTCTTAGGATCAGACAAATTTTGGGCGCTGACTCCTCTCCGATCATTCAGGAGGAAATTTATCCAAAATCAGAGTGGGTCATTGAGGCTATGGATCCAGTCTTCATTGAGGAAGACCATGAGTGGATTGACCAGGTGGATAGAGAGGTTGAGGTTGTGGCCATGGCAAAGGAGGCAGCTAGAGCACGTTCAGGCACTGGTAGACGCATACGCACACACACACACACGCACGCATAGACACAGACACAGGTCGTAGTGATGTTCGTGAACCCATCTTACATATAGGGACTATGGCTCGGCAGTCCTCTAGGACCTACCTTAGACACCTTTCTGGAAGGCAAATTGGATACTCAGAGGCTAAGACTAAAGCTGCGATCGAGCTTGGGGATGATGATGAGACTTTAGCTGGAGCCTTGTTTTTTCATTTTGTTTACAGATATTGATAGGCATGCGTTTCATGGATCTTCATCTTAGATTCTTACATACATTTATGATTTGATATCTTATGAATCTTCGTCTTATATAAATTCTATGATTTGAATCATTATGATCATATGATTTCTATTTACTTCAGCTACAACCTACAATTTATATTTTACGTGTAACATAGTTACGTATGTGATGGATTTATCATTTATGTTCCATGTTTATGTATGTTAACTTCTATTTGATGATGTTATAGTGTGTTTAAGTCATATTCAATAAAGGGTTCGTGAAATAAGTTTCAAATTGTTAAAATCCCTAAATTTAAAGGATTTATTTAAATTTGTCGGTTCATAGCCAATTCGATTCCAATTCATGGCTGATTCACGATTCGATTTGGCCTTGACGATTCTGATCCAATTCCAATTCTCCTTACTTTGGTTAATACACCTTTGTGTCTTCTGGTTAAAGACATGCCTCATTACCTAATTCATTGCAAACCTTTCTTGGAGGGAGTTGTACCTCGCAGTTCAGAGGAGAGTTATCAATCAAACTCATCCAACAGTTAGTAATTTTTGTTTTTCCATTCGGGCATTTTGAGTCATATTTTGTTTTGTATTTATTTTCGAAGGACAAATATGTTTACTAACACTATTGATGGCATATTTCTCTATTGTGTTAACAAGGCACAACAAATCAAGTTATTACAGTCTTTCGATGTTATGGCATGTGGTGGTCATTTTTCAACACCAGTCATTGCTCATAAGATTCTCCAAGCATGATACTATTGGCTAACTCTTTGTCAAGATCCATATAATTGGGTGCATAAGTGTGACCCTTGTCAACAGTTTGTTGGAAAGCAGACATTAGCAGCACTCCCATTAAGATAGAATACCATTTCAGCAGTGGGGTCTTGATTTCATCAGTACCATCAATCCAACATATAGTGTCAGGCATACTTATGTTCTAACTGCAATGGGTTACATCACTAAGTCAGTGGAGCCAATTCTTGTAAAGAATGTAACACCATCAGAGGTGTGTTCATTCTTTAAGGAGAATATTATTTCTCACATTGGATTACCCAATAAGATCATCTCAGACAACGCCTCAATGCTCTCATCATCGGAGATCACACAGTTTTGCTTTGACTATGGTATCACCTTGTCTCATGCATCTGACTATTATCAATTATGTTTAAAGAACCATCAACTAAGCAATGATATTTAATTAATTGATAACTTAAACCAAGAGAGTCCAAGTAATTTCTCTTTCCAGAATTTTAAATAAAATTGTCTAGGCTGAACTATGGGAGGAAAAGTACTTAAACTGGGGTAGCACATTTTAGTGGTACAATAATTAGTTAATTAAATGATGAAAGTTCAGTTGAACATGATGGTCTTGCAAAAACGAATGTTTTTGAAACAATGCAAACTAGATACATATTAGACTGCAAATCAAACCTTATCAAATGTGTGCAATCTGTTTGACAAAAGCCTATTGGGTCAAAGTTCCAAAAATTAGTTTCAGAGCAGGGGTCTTCCAGCAACATAATTAAGACAATGGAAAACCTGGAAAACAATGTTTTCTTAAGGGAATTTAATGATACTTTCAATGGTAATCAACAATGGGACTTACAAAAAGAAGACGAAATTGGGGATTATATACCATTGTATTGCAAGTAGAGTCTATGAAAATTATAGATACTGTTCTTTCAAGGTTGGGAGAATTGGTTTCGTGTCTATCTAGAGTACACCAGTCAGATTGGAGGCTCTTGAATTGGGCTTTGCAGCCCTCAATGTTTGCTTTAGACCAGCACAAATTAATGGAGCATCCATGTGAAGATGTGAGACTGAGACTGACAGCTGCTACTTGCCACAATGAAATCATAAGAATAGCAACCCCTATTGCACCTTATAAGGATAGCCTTTTCAATGAGTTTTTACAACTGACTGTGGACAGCTTATGTGCATAATGTCATGTTGAAGGCCCTACCTTTGGTAAGAGGCTAAGACTTTGGATTATCATCACAAAAGCTAGAATTTTTCTCATCATGTTGGATCTCAATTGTGCTAAAATGGTTCTTCAAATGTTTCAATGCTCCTTGCGCAAGTTTAGGAAGCAGCATCTAGGCAATCTGAGAGTTTGCATGCAAACTATCACGTCCTTAATCTTAGAAGAGTATAATGAATTTGTAATTAGTTGCAATCAGATTTGTCAGCAATTTTGAAAGGGAAGCATAGAATCTTACCTATGATTTATATCCTCGCAAAGTAAAGGATTGAACATAAGATTCAAGGAGTACATGACTGAAAATGAGCTAAATAGGTGGGCATACAGGTTGCAGGATCTCCAAAAACAAGCAAGAACCAAATGAGAACAGAGCAGATTTGTTTCACGTGCCAACTAACTTGGACACTTGATCACAACTATGGGAACAACAAGGAAGAAGAGACAGACAGCGAAATTCAGACCAGCACTGAAGAAGATAAGAATTCAACAATTTGGCTCCAACAAAGTAACACTAAAGCTTGCGAGGAGATGGAATCACTTGCGGTTAATGGTAAGGGATATATAAGCCTCTTGTTTGGTGATGTGGAAGTTGTTATTGACAAGCATTTCGATGAGGATGTTTGTTTTCAAGATGTTCCCAAGGAAGGAAATGAATCTTCTCATGATGATGAATCATTCAAAATAAATGACATAATAGCAGGTGAGGCCATACATTTTGAGATGCATTTTGAGATGGAGAAATATTCTTTTAATAATAATGAAATTTCTTCTGACCAAAGGGTTGTCCAAGCTTGTATACGTGAGCTAGGGCATGATGATGACACCAAAGGGGCTGATTTGAATAACAAATCAGAAATTTTATTTCTAGGTAAGGAATTTGGAGCACATAATTTGGAAGATAAGCTAAAGGTCTTGGATGACATGGTTGTTGCAGCCTTACTGCATTTTGATAATACCCATAAAAAATTGAAGAAACTATTTCGGAAATTCAAATTGAGGAAAGGGCTAAGGGAATTTTGAGTGGAATTAATGGTGCATACCTTCACACCATTATAAAGATTTTGAAAAAGATAAAAATTATTAGAAAGTAAAGTCCTCTGATACAACTAAAAGGGGTGGGAGGGGCGTGAATCGGTTGTATGCTTAACCCTTCACTTATCAAATCCAACATCAATAATCAATAAAGTGAACAATGCGAAGAGATAGAACATACACAATGACACAATGATTTGTTAACTATGGAAAACCCGAGTGGGGATGGTACACACAATATGATGTACTAATATAAAAGTTCCTTATAAGAGGATATGACCTTGTTAGGAGTCAATTATATACAATCAATACATATGAACCCCTACTAGGAGACCTCGAATTCCTGTCAAAAGATTCTAACACTCTTAGGAGCACAAGGAAGACAACTGAACCCACAGTCCAATTTGCTTCAGAAATGTTACACAAAGATCTCTAAAATAACATATCCCAATAGTGAACTAACCTATACAATAACTTCTTTGCCAATACAGTTCCTTTAAAGTTCTCAAACCAATCTCATCATCCTCTAGTGCCTTCCTCTGATCAAATTTGTATCCTCAGCATAAGAGTCGGGCACCAATGAACATATCACACATTAAACTTCAGCGACCTCCACAAAATGATCTCCAACATTTTCTATCACAACCATAGCATCACAAACATGTCTTCAACCACGATCTAAGCTCGCTTAACTTCAATCCATCTCGCCTAACTGATACAACTGAATTATCAATAAACTATTTCTTACACACAAGCCTGCAACTAGTCTTCACTAAATCAACTACAACTAATGAAATCCTCCAAACAAACATGCGTGAACACAGATGTAGCCTCTGAACACATCCATGAATACTAATCTAAGCCCACATAGCTTAACTCGCTATACCCAAACCTCGTTTATCAAATCCATCTCTGTGATGTACTACAACACTATATGTCACATACCAAAATACATATATGTCGATATCAATGACAAACCAAGTCATGAATGCAACACATGAGCAATCAATCCAAGTGTTGACCACTCAACAATCTCCTCCTGTTGGTATATACTCAACAATCTCCTCCTATTGGTATATGCTCAACAATCTCCCTAACATGCTAACAATCTCCCCCTCAAGCATTGATGGCAACATATGATGAAAAACCATCAACCCAACTATCTTCTCAAAACATCAACTGAAAGTGAACATACATCAATCTTCTTCTTAGAACCCTCCCCCATAGATGTTTACTCTCCCTCACCCATAGATGTTTACTCTCCCTCATTCATATTAAGAGTTTTTCATGTATTCTTCTCCTCCATTGACATCAATGACAAAGGTATCATTCTGCCAATCTAAGAATCTGAAGTACTCTCATTATTTACTTGTCAAACCAATATGCAAATACCAAGTGCCAACAAACACTGTTGTACCAAAACATTTACAAGTTCTTGAATAACTCAGCTCAAAACAACTGTTACTCCCCAATAAGAGTGGCATCAAGCATCCGATCCAGAATGAATAGTTCTCTGATTATACTAGATTGATCCAATCCTTGTATTAATCACTCTGAAATAGGTTGAGGCATTACCCCAAGCATACCTCTAAGGTACTCAAAAAGTATCCTTAGTCAAAGGTTTAGTAAAGATATCTTCTATTTGTTCCTTTGTACTGACATACTCCAATTTGATTTCATTTTCAGCACTTTCTCTCTCAAAAAATGATACTTTATAGCATAGTTCAACTTCTCGTCGATATATCAACGATATATCAACTTCTCGCCGATATATCGATGATAAATCAACTTCTCGCGAGAAGTTCTAGGCGGTGAGAAATGTTGAGATTTTATCGCCGATTTTGGGGGCCAAGATTTTGAACTTCTCGCGGCAAGGAGTTGTCATAACTTGCCGATATATCGTCATTTCTTGTGATAACTTGTCTTCTCGCGGGTAGCGTGCCAGTAAATACCAATGCACGAAAACATCATTTTATTGTTTTGTTTGCTATGTTCAATGTCTTAGGTGGAGAAGGGTTTTGGAGCAGCACCTAAATGTTTGGCATTGATTTGTAGCGATTTTTATGTTGCGCATAAGAAAGGTAATGTCAGTAGCAACTAAGCCACTTGATCTTGATGACGTAGATCCTTTTGGCAATTGGACAGCACAGGAGCAGCCTTCACTGTTCACTGAGGATGAAATATATGAGTTGAAGAGGGAGGCTATTGAGGAGGGTGGTTTTGCAGTGGGACTAGATGAGATTTAGGAGGGAAATGATAGTGAGCTCAATGACAGTGGGCACAATGATAGTCAAGATGAGGAGGATGAGGAGTCATTGCTAGGGCCAACACCAGCACCACCACAGACGACTACTACGACTAGAGCTACTAAACCCCCTCCCTCTCCCATAGTTTTTACTAGAACTACTGGGAAGGGGAAGGGGAAGAGGAAGATGTAGACTAGTTTCATATTGAACTTGACATTTTTATTTGCTTATATTTTGACAAAGACAATTCGATATTTGTAGTTTGCTTCAGAGTTCAGAGTCTCTGACTACATCAGCATTCCACTGAGGATGTGATTTTGTTACTTATTGCATTTATATATATCTAGATCAGCTCGTTTGGTTTGTTTACTCATTTACTGACTCAATACATGCATCTACTTATTGAATTTTGTGAAAAAATGCATTTTAAATTAAATTAAAGTCATTTTTAAAATTCTCGATATTTTCCTGAGAAGTTGTCGATTTCTCTTTGATATTTGCCAAGAATTTTAATTTTGGCCTCATCAAGAAGTCCCTAAAAACGAGAAGTTGAACTATGCTTTATAGCAACATGTTTTGTCTTTGAATGTAAAACTAGATTCTTTGACGTGCTTACTATACTTGTGTTGTCACAATGAATGACAACAGGCTCTAGCAATACCTAAATCCTTCAACATCTACTTCATCCAAATAACCTGATTACAATTATTTGTTGCTACTACATACTCTGCTTCTGCTGTAAATTGGGAAATGCAATCTTTTTTTTGCTTAGCCGAGAAACCCAATCTTCCTCCCAAGAAGAATGCACCACCACTAGTACTTTTCCTGTATCCACATTAACTGTCCAATCTGCATCAATATATGCACATAAAGTGGAGTCATGTGATTTGTCATACCATAATCCATAATCTGATGTACCCTTCAAATATTTGAATATTATTCTTACTATTGCTAATTGTATTTCTTTAGGGTCTACCTTAAATCTTGCAACAATACTAACTACATTTGTTATATCTAGTCTTGTATGGATTAGGGATTGCAATCCTTTTGTCATTGATCTAAACCTTGTTTGCATTGCACTAGAAGACTCATCCTTACTTGACAATTTGTAACCTACAACCATGGGTGTACCGACTAGCTTACAATTCTCCAATCCAAATCTTGTCGATAGATCCTTTAGATACTTCGTCTATGATATGAAAATTTCATCCTTACTTTGATTTATTTGCAATCCCAAAAAATATTTCATTTCACCAATCATACTCATTTCAAATTCATTCTTCATTTCTTCAAAAATCTTCTCACTAGCCTCATCATTACCTCCAAAGGTAATATCATCTACATATAATACAATGATCTATAAACCATCTGAATTCTTTCTTAAGTACATGTTACTATCTACATTACCTTTCTTGAATCTGATACTTATCAAGTGCTTGTCCACTCTCAGAATACCATGCTCTAGGAGCCTGTTTTAGTCCATAATCCATATAATATCATTTTTAATCCACAAACCATTTTTTTTCTTCAATGAGGGGAAAACCATTAGGTTGTTCCATGTAAACCTCTTCCTCAAGTTCACCATTCAAAATTGTTAACTTAACATCCATCTGATATACCTTGACGTTTTTGTTAGATGCATAAGCCATAAACATTCTTACTGCTTCAAGTCTTGCAACAATTTCTTCAAAATCAATTCCTTCCTATTGTGAATAACCTTTACATACCAACCTTGTTTTGTTTCTTACCATTTCACCTTGTTCATTCATCTTGTTCTTAAATACCCAGTTTGTCTCAATAACACTCTTATCTTTAGGTCTAAGGGACCAATTCGCAAGTCTTGTTCTTTTCAATCTGATCAAGTTTTTCCCTCATAGCCTTCATCCAATATTCATCTTTACATGTCTTATATGTTGTCCTAGGTTCAACTTGTGAAATCAAACATTTCTTCATTTACCTTGTTCCTTGTCATTACTCTTTTATTTGTGCTTCCAATGATCTGTTCTACAGGATGATTTATTCTAGCATATCTAGGTGTCCTTTGTACCTGTGTCCTTTGTTCTTCACTACCTTCTTGTTCAAGTCCATCACTAGGTTCTTCAATTTGTACCTGCAAATCATTATCCGTCTCGTAGAATAGTTCTTGTTTTGCATTCTAATTGTTGGACTTGCACTTGCTTCATTATCTAAATCATAATCAAGTATTCTTTCTTAAATCCTAAACTTCTCATTAACTCTTACATTTGCATTCTCAACTACCATTCTCAATCTTTGATTATAACATTTGTATGCTTTGTTTTTCAACGAATAACCAAGAAATATACCTTCATCACTTCTTAGATCAAACTTTCCTATATCATCCTCTCTCTCTTGATGTAACATTTACTTCCTAGGATTCTAAAGTATTTCACAATAGGTGTATGTCCAAACCAAAGTTCATAGGGTGTCTTACAAGTACCTTCTCTAATCTGAACTTTGTTCATACTGTATACTAGGGGAGTAACTGCTTCTCTCCAATAGATATGTGCCACATTTCTTTTAAGCCTCATTACTCTAGCTGCTTCACTTACTGACTTGTTCCTTCTTTCTGCTATCCCATTCTACTGTGGTGTTTTAGGAGCTGAAAGTTGTATCTTGATTCTATTATCTTCACAAAAGATGTTAAATTGATTTGATGTAAATTCTCATCCTCTATTTGATCTTAAACATTTAATTCTCAATCCTGATTCATTCTCAACTGTAGCCTTGAAAATCTTAAACTTCTAAAATGCCTCAAATTTCTCTCTAAGAAATGTTACCCGCATCATTCTTGTAAAATCATTAATGAAAACAATGAAATACCCTTCACCAACACTAGTTCTTGTAGGACTACACTGGTTCTTGTTGTTCCCTTACTCAAGTAAGCAAGAAGATAGATCTTTCTCTTCCTTGATTGTCTTCTTATCCTTTAGGATCACCTAGTAATCAATTCCCATACATAGCAAGCGTTCATTCTGTCCTTCCAACTGTCATAGTTTTCTCCATCAACTTTGGATTTTCCTTGTTGAATGCCATGGATTTCCTTAAGCTGTAAAACTTCCTAATCAAGGACCTGATGCTCTAATACTAGTTGTAAGAAAGTAAACTCCACCAATACAACAGAGAAGGGGAGGGTGAATCACTTCTATGTCTAATCCAACTTAGACTTAATTTCTCCACCAATACAACAAAGAAGGGGAGGGTGAATCACTTGTATGTTTAATCCAACTTAGACTTAATTTACCAAATCCAACACCAATAATCAATAAAGTGAACAATGCCAAGAGATAGAATATAATGACACAATGATTTGTTAACAAGGCAAACCCCTTGATCAGAGGGGAAACCCCAATGGGATGGTACACACAATATGATGTACTAATATAAAAATTCCTTGTAAGAGGATATGACCCTGTTAGGAGCCAATTACATACAATCAATACATATGAGTCCATATTAGGAGAATTTGAATCCTTGCCAAAAGATTCTAGTCCTCTTAGGAGCACAAGGAAGACAACTAAACCCACTAGCCAAGTTGCTTCATGATTGTTACACAAAACATATTTCTAGGATTACATATCCCATAGTGAACCGACCAATACAACAACTTCTTTGTTAATACAGTTCCTTTGAAGTTCTCAAACCAATCTCATCATCATCTGTTGCTTTGCTTTGATCGAATTTGCATCCTCAGCATAAGAGTCAGTTGCCAGTGAATATATCATGCATTACACTACAACGACCTCAACAGAATGATCTTCAGCATCTGCTAACATGTCTTCAACCACGATCTAAGCTCGCTTACCTTCATTCCATCTCGCCTAACCGATACAACTGAATTACCAGTGGTTTATTTCCTACACACTGCCTTGCAACCAGTCTTCACTAAATCAACTACAACTGATGAAATTTTGCAAACAAACTTTGTAGTGTCCCCACTAGAGAGGACAATAATACCTGCAAAACCAATGTTAGAATTTATGCAATAGTAAAATATATTTTACTATTCTACCCTCTATCCTAACCCAACCTTAAAGACGTCTCTAGATCGAGTTCCTCAATTGGTCCACCGTCTTTTCTGGAGTGCAGCCTTTAAGGCTCACATATGCATATGTTGACACCATTAGAATAATCCTTCCATTGAACTTCCTCAAGCATGCTGGTCAGATGGAGATAGTTCTCACATGCCAACATTATAGAGGATGTAACCATTCCGTGTGTTTGGCCAAATGGTTGTTGCATCCATCTTTGATACCAACCCTTATATCCATCTCTATTGTGTCAGCCAAACAAGTAGCTATAACTATCTCTAATACTGACATCAATAGCTTGCCATTTACTTCATCATATTTGCCAAATGGGAGTTCACCCACCTCTGATACAAATATATGAAGTCATAATCCTTCCTTTATGTGATAATTCTTAATTTCCATTAACAAGCTATAACTAAATGTGAATTAATTTATAATCCATTTATTAATATCATTACATATTAAACTATTCAATTTATGATTTTTAATAAAATACCATTCAATTTTATATATATATATATATATACATAGATTTTATTGCTTACCTGACATATATTACTTGGCTTAAAACAATATGCATTACATATTTGAAAATAAACCTATAAAAATAAGATTATTCTATGCAATTTAAATCATAATAATTACACATACCTTCAATATCATATATACGAGTGGTGTCCTATCCTACTTATCTCCTCCTAACCGCACAATTACATAGTATTCATGATCCACTGCCAACTCATGATATTCAAGAATACTCCCGTACTCCTCCCGTGGTACCTCTATGCTAAATGCAAACTCACGTGGTGTGGACAATCTGGAAGTGACGTGGCCTTTTTTGTCGATGCTTCCCTACTATACGTGATATGATGAGGATGGCATATTCTATGTTACTGGTCAAGGAATTTCCACATCACTTCTTTGATTATGGTGTTCACATGTGGTGACGTGTCTATAAACTCATGGGTGGACTTCTTTGCATGCGATGCATATCTACCTCTTCTTTTCTTATCAATCGCCTTTCTTTCCTAATGGTTCTCTTCCTTTTGCCCTCCCTTATTCCATTCATTGGAATCCTATTATGCAGCACCCAAATGTGAAGGGTCATGTCGCATGGTGTGTCCAAGGGTATGGGGCCCACATTGTATTTGGAAGGGATATGACCCATAGGTTTGATGTGATGACTCAGGGTCGGTCACTTTATTACGTTAATGAATCTTATATATTAAATAAATAGTTAGTATTACTTATTATTTATATACATATATTTGTTTATTTAGTATCTAATAACCAAATAATTTATTACAAGTAGAAAATATCATAATTGAGTTATCATTTCATTCCTTAATCAATTGTAATTTAATATCAAATTCCATTATTAGGGGGGATATTACAAACTTGCACAAACACGGATGTAGCATCTGAACACATCCATGAACACTAATCTAAGCCCGCATAGCTTAACTCGCTATACCCAAACCTTGTTGATCAAATCTGTCTCTATGATGTACTGCAACTCTATCTGTCACATACCAAAACACATGTGTTGACATCAATGACAAACCAAGCCATGAATGCAATACATAAGCAATCAATCCAAGTGCCAACTACTCAACAATCTCCTCCTTTTGGTATATACTCAACAATCTCCCCAACATGCTAACAATCTGATTATTTCAAATTACTCGATAGAAATGTTGTCATCAAGTATGCAGATGATAAAGAGAAGGAGGTAGATGAGCTTTGTCATCAATTGAGTAGGATACTTTATTCATTATACAAGGCTAACAATCAGATTTCTATTGCAGCCACTCACCAAGAGGACAATCTTAATTCCAAAACCAAGGAGATCATACAGATTGTTGAAGGAATCAACACCCTGATGGAAGTATTGTCATTGATGTAAAAGGAGTTCATGGGCATGTACCAAACTACTTGTAATAACATCATCAATGTCAAAGGTTTGAAAATACAAGAAGCCAAAGATATGATATCTGAACAAGTTTCAGATTTACAGAGCAACCAATAGCACATTAAGAATAATAAAAAGGCTCCATGACTATATGACTACATAAAGTTAGAAGTATAGCAATGATAGAAGCAATGGTGATCTGTGTATGCAGACAAATATGCCAGTATGCAGGCAGAAAGGCAACAAAGTAATGAAATCCAATTAAAAGATGATGATTATTAAAAATGCCTGAATAACACAAAAAAGAAACATATATCAATCTGATTTAAAGGCAATTGACTGAAGCAAACTACAAAGTGAATGACCAAGACAAAGTTTGATATTTTGGAGGAAAATGGCAGAGATGAATGATTGGCTATGATCAACATAAAAGAGGCACTAACAGCATATACACTAGTACAAGCAGGAAATGACATCTATACAAGAGACCAGCAACTTAATTAAATAGAAGAAGATTATTATTTTTGCCAACTATTTGAGTAAAATGAAGGCATCGATAATAACAGAAAGCATAACTGATACGCAGATTATTAAGCCCGAGAATTCATGGGTCTGAAGCTATTTGACACAAAAGGCAACAAAACTGTTAAGCATGATACATATATTGAATGCAGAAAAGAGATTATATAATATGTGCAATAAACAGAAAGAAGTCAACAATGGTGATTTATATAAAAATGTTAAGTCAAACAGGACAGCTACCACAGATATAAATGCAGCGATAATTATACTTGGTTAGAAGCAATTATTGCAGACATCTATGGAAAAGCCAGTCATAGACCAAGAATCGTGGTTGCACTAAATCTCTAAATAAACAACCACCGTGGATTATAGCAGCTATGGAATACATACAGTGATAAGGATGAATAGAAGTCAGATTTGGAAACAAAATCCATAACGCTAAGAAGTTAAAAGAACCATACAAGTCAATTATAATCTCTAGAAGATTTGACATCTTTATTTGCCGTGTTCAAATAATAAGGCAAGTCAGCAATGTAGCCCGATAAATCATGAAGGACAAGAATAATATATTGAAAGCATGGTCAGTGTAAATCAATAATACCAAATTGCAGCAGCATATGGTTGTTGTCGAATCAATGAAAATTCTTCAAAGCATTGAAGACCAATATTATCAATTATTAGAAAGATTATCTCACAACGATAGTTTGCATATGAACAACGAAGTGAGGAAGTCCGATACTATATGAGCAGCAGAACTGACGTAAACTACAATGAAGGATGGTCAAAAATGAGTTATGCTAACACAAGGTGAACACCATCAAACATATGCCATGACTGAAATTTGACAGCAACATACCAAGTATTCCAATCATCACATTAAAAGATTGAAACATATATGGAAAAGCAAGGCATATAAATACAAACCACGATAGTTAATATGAAGTGATATTAAATGATTCAGACATATACTCCATAACAATAGCGGCAAATATACTATAAGGATTTATCAAGCCAAAGAGTTTGTGTGCCCTTGATCTCTGCAGATGCTACAGCAAGTTGGAAGAAGTGATGTTAGAGGCAATCGAGTGACAAACCATACGTCATGAGACATAAGGAGTTTGAAATTGAAACAATCTAATATGGCAAAATGATTAAAAGGTTGTACAAACGTCTGTATGCACAGAGCGTTTGAGATCAAGCCAGGCGTATAACATTTGATTGTTTAATCGAGATAATGTTTTAAGACATAAAACGTTCTACAGCAGCAAATAAAGGTTGGTATCATAGTTACACCACCCTGGGGGACGGGGGAACGGCGAAATGGGGGGACAAGTTTTTGGGACGGGGGGACAGAGGGGCCTTAATTTGGGGACGGTGGGGGGACGGCGGCAGGGGACAAGAGGGGTGTATATATCTATGCATATGGTATTTAAAAATGTTAGTTATGAAAATTAGTATTGCAATATAGGATGTAAAGATGTAAAAGAGTGAATACTTGAAACATTGCATTGAATTGGAACATCGAACATTAAACATAAATAGTTGAATTTGCAAATAGTGAATAGCAGGATGTCCCCCATCCTCGGTGGAGATGGTGGAATCTAGTGGCACCGCTGGGGACGGGGAGACAGAGTCCCCAAGTCTCCGGTGCGTTGAAGTCTCCGAGACGTCGGGTAAAAAGGGGGGGGATGCGTCCCATGTTACTATGGTTGGTATTAAAAATAAACGTGTGATGAATTCTAAGAAGATGCAATTAAAATCAATATAGACTTTCTAAATACTTTTGAAGAATTACACCAAGAGAGGTTTATTTATTAAATAAGTGATTAAAGAAAATAATAATAAATCACATTTTAAAGGAAGAGATATGTCTATTTGAAGAGACACGATTCTTGGAGATGAAAGAAATATATATATAGGTAAAGATGTGAAGTAAATAAAAGAAGTGAGTGTGTAGAAATAAATATGAGAAATCAGAAGTAAGTCAGCGGTAAGAGGAATCTGAGAATACATTTCAAAATTTATAAGGAATAATTGATGTGAATAAAAGATTAAAAATATATATATATATATGTTTGTAAGAATAAAGGCGGACTTGGGGAAGATAAAATCTACAAAAGAAAAAGAGGTGTGTGTATATAGTTAAAGAATTGATGCTAATATAAATGTCAGATTGATAAAGAGAAACTAGCTAGGTAGGAATCTCTCATCCTAGAAACTAATCTTCCCAAGAGGGTTTGTGTCCTCAAGAGGCTAAGATGGATCAAATTCAACTCAACAACCACGAATGCTCTTTTATAACCTTATAAACATCCCTCTATTTTCATATTTCCCTTTTTTTAATTCTTCACTTTATCTTGGGAAATAATAAAACTGGCCCTCCTATATTTTCTCATTGACATAAAAGGAGGTCGCTTTTGGACAGGGAAAGTAATTATTTTATGACATTATTTTAATTATTTAATTATATTTCTAGGCCAGACAAAAAGGGGACACTACATATTGTAAATGACTCATCTCACTGTTGCAATTGTTTATTACAGCCAGAAATTATAATATCACTGTCACCAGCAGTTTCATTAGTCTTATTTTTAAGGATTAATGTTATAAACTGAAAACTTTGCAGTTACAGATCAAATATTATTCAAATCTAGCATGCAAACTGTCCGACAAATTGTCCATTTGGAAAAATGAAAAGAAGGCCAAAAATAATTGCAGGATTTTACACTTCTGGACAACTGAAAGGTAGCACTCCTTGCAACCTAATTTTAGAGTTTGTTGGGTAATGGATCTCATGAAGCTATTGTTTGGTTGTTATTTTATGTACCTCCATTCATTCAAAGGATAATCTATCTTCACCTTTGCAGCTGCTGGTTGGATGCTTTTTCCCACTGTTTGTTAAAGATTGCCCTTTTCATGTTAAAGAACAAGGTAACTCACCAATAAGGATCAAATCCTATTTACTAAGAGTGATTAAAACAAATCTGAAAAACTAAAACCTGCAAACAATTAAATGTAGAAATAATAAATTGAAATCAATAATGAGCAGTTGTCTCAACAAATTAGAATATCTAGTTTTACTGGAAAGGAATGAAGGTAGGGCCTTGACCAAAAACAATCAAATAATATCCTAGTAATGGTAACTTGAAGATAAAACTACCTTACTGACATCATTTTGTATGATATCGTTTTAAATACTGAGTAATAATTATTATATTACTTATACTGTCAAGATTTTAAGAGTTGTTGTAATGATTGTTTGCTCATTAATGATGATGTCTGCATGAGATGGAACTTTTAACATGATGAATTTTCCACAGTCCATGATATCAATATGCATTGATTTCTGGATTTGACTGTGTAACATTTTTATAAGCATTAGCATTTAGCTATGAAGTCTGGTTTGCCTGCCTGGAACCCTGGCTCAGACAAGGCTCGAACTGGTTCTTGGATGGGGTCGGGTTTGCAAAAATGTTATTGGCATGTTTGTGAATCAACTAATGAATTTGATAAAGAAGAAAAAGAAGATGATGAAGATTTAGATAATCATTAGATGATTGAAAGTATACAAATCGAATTGTTGAAAGTCAAAACAATGATAATTGCGCTCAATATTCATATTTTAATATATTGATGTTGATATGATGCTATGATTACAAGTTTATAGTGTTTTTGTCATTTTTTATGATACTATCTGGCATACTAATCTTAATTCATGCTTCTAGGTTGCATACATATGTGTGTGTGTGTGTAAATTATATACGTACACACACACACACACACATAAAATTTCCACATGTTTATATACTAACGAACCCAATCCCCATTCAGAGATTTTGATGTACTAGGAAACCAATTCTTTGAACCTGAACTTGAACCCAACCAAGCAACTTAGACATTCAAGATGACACGCCATGATCCATCATCACGATGAGATAGAACTTGAAAAGAGAATGCGAAAAAATCGGTACCAAACTAGGATGGCTAAATTAAGATGTACCTTATCCTATCTGGGAATCACAATTGTGGAGCATGTCACAAGAATGTCATTATTACTTCAAGCAAAATATCTAGATGCCCTTAAGATTAAATTGTTTAAAGAAGCGTAACTTTAGACATTGTCCAAAGATAAGAGACCAGTGAAACATATTATTCTAAGCATAGATGAACATAGATAAGGCGACTTATCATTAACTGAATATTCTTGCAGAAGACATCACAAAAAATGTGCCACTCTGCAAAAATATGCTAAGCAAGCAAAAATCAACATTACAAATGCTCAACATATTACATTAAAAAATATTGACACAAGAATATAATTTGTAGTCAAGATGAATAAAGAGAATGTAACGATTGTAATGAATAACTCAGACCATTCATCAAAAATGAAGCAATACTTGAATTGAGGTAGCCCCAAAAAGATTATCAAGAATACATTTGAAAATCATGCAAGCAGCAACAAGGCAAACACTTCTTGATGACAAAATTAACAAACAATTGTTGCCAATGGTCAATTAAGACCATGAATCTATAATCAACCAAAACTATACAATAAAGTTGGTCCATTTAGACCAAATGTTGATACCATCAGGTCCTAACATATCAATTAGCTTTCTTTCTAGCCGAAAACGTAAACCATTAGTAGATGACGCTTCCTCCTGTACTGAGTATCATGTATCACTAGTTGAGTTTGTAAAAGGAAAAAGAGTCAAAGATGTTAGTTTAGGATTTTATTTCCTAGTTGGTTAATTATTTTTCCTATTTCTAGGAATTTCCTACACTTCTAATTAAGCTTTCTTAGGATTAATAAAATGAGTATTAGGGGGTTTAGGGGGATCTGGTTCAATTGGCGAGGGCTTCCTATGGTAAAGCATAAGGTCATGAGGTCCAATGTCCTCCTAGCCCATGTGACCAAGAAGACATGGCGTGCCACCACCACCAATTACTTTAAAAAGTTTACCAAGCGCACTATAGTTTATAGCCTATAGGGGATGCTATATCCGATTCCTATAATCTTAAAAAAGTGAGTTAGTGAATGGGTGCAAGTTGTTGGCATCTTCCATGAGAGTTATATTTGCCTAGTTTAGGCTATAGCGGTGGACTCTTCTATTGGTCGTTTTTGCCACCTCTCTCATCCCTTTTTATATTCTATTGCATTGTAATTGTACTCTACACTTATAAGATGGTGTTCATATAATTTCATGTACTTCAACATTTGAGAGCCTTTAAAATGTGTATAAAAATGCTAATGAAGCTTTAAAACATCATATTCAAGATTAACGAGAAGACCTAAAGTATAATAATTATACATCTATGAATGAATTTCATGATAGTTTTAATTATCTTTATTGTCAATTAATAATTTTAGTAAATAAATTCAAACCTCTAAGATTGATTTGTATTATTCTTAAGAGGTGAATTCCAAGGCCCTTCCAACAATTTTATCACTAACGACAATAATCAACTTGATCTTTCCTCTTTAGCCATGGAATCAATTTTTGAATACTTTTGCAATTTATTTCAATAAGAAGCAAGACACATTCAAAAAAGTGGTCCCAAGCAAACAAAATCAACATAATCATCATGAACCCAAAACCTCTTGTAGTAACGGTCAAAGAAGTCTTATTGAAACACGTAGCTTCAGTTCAAACAAATAGCTTTGATCATATGAGAATGTACTCATGTATATATACATGTCAATATGATTTGAATATCAATATGTATATATGCATGAATATAATCTGCATTTTTCATGGTGATCGCAGCATTCAGAATCGACTGTGCATATAATTATTGTGTTTATATCTAAGAATGATCTCAGTAATGATCATAATTAGTCTGGTCATTATCGATTGCTTTGGACTTAGTTAAATCTTGACTAGTTTTCGTTATAACTAATCAACGGGTGTGACCATACCGCCGATCGGGTGTATCAGTGAATGGTCATATCTCCATTTGGAGACATGCCCATTCACCCATACACCTGACCACCTTTGTATACATATTGTATGCCGACCAATATTGCAAGCATCGAAATTGATTAATGCGAGAAAATCAGACGTAGTACAGCCATCAAATTGGAAAGAACTTTTATCTCATATTTGCATTGAAATATACATATTGTGGAGCACATCAGATCCTTCATTTGCAAAGATTGTACCTAAAATAATAAACATATATTCTTCAGCACTGTCAGAGAAATCTGTAATAAACTTTACATGGTATCAAAGCAAGGCTAAGGAGAGATCGCATTAAGTTTATAAGGATCAGATTTCACTTTAAATTAACAGTCTATTCTCTCTACAAAGATGACAAACGTATTGAGATTCGAACATCACCTTGCAAGTGTTGAGAACTTTGAATCTTCGAAACTTTGGATAATAATGTTGCTAAAAGAAAACAAATTTGGAATCTTTTGTAAGAGAGGACAAAAAGGAACCTAAAGATGATCCTAAGAAATTAGAATGGATAGAGAAAAATGAAAAGGCCATGAAGAGAATTGTGGATGTTGTTCGAGACCACATAGTACCTATTGTGGCAAAACATACAACAGTATATCGTATGTTTCGAGCTCTTGAAAATTCATTCACAATCAATAATACAGGCAAAAAACTTGCTCTTAAAAGGAAAATGAATAATGTTAGCATGAATAAAGGAGAAACCATAAATGCTTTCTTTATGAGAATCACATATTTGAGAGACCAATTATCTACACTTGGTTATGAGATTGACAATCAAGAATTATCCTTAATAGCATTAGGAGGACTTCCAAACTCCTAGGAATCTTTTGTACAAGGTATAAGTATTAGGTCTAAAATCCTAAAACTAGATCACTTAAGATCAGATTGTCTTCAAGAAGAATCAAGATTAATGATTAAGGGAAAACACAAAACCTCAGATGAAGACGTTCAAGTTCTTAATATAAACTCTCATAAGAAGGGAAAGAAGAAGAAGAACAAAAGGAAAAGAAACTTTCATGGAAAAGGACAATCTAAACAGAAGAAAGATGTGTCCGAAATTCAATGTTTTAGATGTGATCTATTTGGACATTACAATAAATCGTCCTGATCAAGCTAAATCTCAAGCATCTTTTGCAAAATCTGATAAATCAAATGAAGGACATGAATCTGAGAAATATGCCTTCTATTCAGCATTGTCCATCTAGATTTCAACCAATCTAATACATGGATAGTTGATAGCAGATCTTCAAGAAACATCACTCGATATCAGGATAACCTAGAAAGCATGCAAATAGAAACAAATTAAGAAGTCACAATTGGTGATGATTCTGCACATTTCACAAAAGGAATTGAGACCTACACCATAAAATTAAAAGCTGGAGTTCTTTATGTACCAGGTATTAAGGGGAATTTAATATCTATATCTGCACTTAAAGATAATGGTTATAGAATTGCATTTATAAGAGGCAAAGTACTAGCTGGCCTAATAAGTTAACCATAAAGAAGGCTCTAACAATAGGAGTACAACAAGGACTTTTATATGAGCTATGCACTAAGACAAACCTTGCACTTGTACATGAGACCTCAAATTCAAATGAAATATGGCATAGAAGATTAAGCCATATCAACTTCCGTGCCCTAACATCAATGGAGAAGTTAGTAACCGGAATGCCCAAATTAAGCTATATTCACAATGAATCATGTAAAGGTTGTGCCCTAGGGGAAAACACTAAAAACCCATTTCCTCATAGTTTGAGCAAAACTAAAGATGTGTTGGAACTAGTACATTCTGATCTATGTGGACCCATGTCTATGCCCTCTATAAGAGGGTTCTTGTACTATGTGATATTTGTTGATGATTTTTCAAGGAAGACATGGATATACTTCCTTAAGTGCAAAGAATCTGAAGAGATTCTCTCTAATTTAAAGAATTCAAAACAATCACTAAGAACTCCTCTGGCAAGAACATTAAAGTTTTGAAAACAGATAATGGGAAAGAGTATACTTCGGAAATATTTAAAGAGTTCTGCAAACTCACTGGGATTAAGAGGGAGTTCACAGTCCCCTACAATCCTCAACAAAATGGAGTTGCTGAAAGGAAGAACAGAACTATTGTAGAAGCTGCTAGGGCTATGATTTTTTATCAGAACTTGAGTATGTCTTTCTAGGTTGAAGCATCTAACACAGCAGTCTATATTCAGAATACATGTCCACACTCATATTTGGACAATAAGTCCCCTAAAGAAGCATTTTCTAGAAAAAAACCTGACATCAATGACTTAAAGATATTTGGATGTCTTGTGTATGTTCATGTACCTAAGGAAAAGAGGACAAAGTTAGAACCTTCCAGAAGAAAGGATACAGAATCTGCATACCTGGACAAAAACAAATAGAACTAAGCAGAGATGTCATTTTTGAGGAAGACATTGCTTTCAGAAGAGCCAAGACTTTTGATGAATTAGATACATTTGATGAATCTCAAGAAGAGGCTCTTGCTCCTGAGATTCAGAGGGATTACCCTAAAGAGACTTCAAATGAAATTGAGATCCATCCTAAGACTCAAGAAGAGAGTCTTGATCATTCTAAAAGACCACTTTGGGCAAGAAAAAATATACAAGGAGGTGGATTTGCAGCACCTTCAGGAACTTTTTGAGAAAGCAAGAGACCTAGAAAATTGACCTACAATGCTTTCATGTATGAGAGTCCAAACCTTGAACCTTCAAGTACTTCTGAAGCACTTAAACATCAAGCTTGGAAAGATGCCATGGTGGAAGAATATCAGTCTATACTAAAAAATGATGTTTGGTACATAGTTCCTAGACCTAAGGGAAAATTTGTGGTCTTCAAAATGGCTCTTCAATGTTAAGTATGTTAAAGATGGCATCATTGAAAAACATAAAGCTCGTTTTGTGGTTAGAGGTTTTTCTCAAAAGGAAGGAATCGACTTTGAAAAAACTTTTGCACCAGTTGCCAAGTACACCTTTGTTAGAGCTGTAATACCCATTGCAGCAGCCAAAGGTTGGAAAATCCATCAAATGGATGTAAAAATTGCTTTTCTTAATGGAAAAATCGAGGAAGAAGTATACCTAGAACAACCAGAAGGGTTTGTGACACATGATGTTGCCTCTCATGTATGTAAATTGAAGAAGGCTCTATATGGACTCAAACAGGCTCCCCGAGCTTGGTATGAAAGGATTGACAAATACCTTTTGAGTCTTGGATTCACCAAGAATGTGGCTGATCCAAATCTTTACTTCAAGGTAACTAGAGGTGATATGCTAATTCTAATTCTTTATGTTGATGACCTTCTAATTACAAGGGAAGAACATCTCATTAATCAACATAAAAAAAAAAATTAGCTTCTGCATTTGAAACGAAGGACTTCAGAATTCTTCATTATTTTCTTGGATTGGAAGTTCGTTAGAAGTTTTTGAATATCTTTCTACACCAAAAGAAGTATATTGTTGATATTTTGAAAAGATTTGGAATGTGGGACTATCGACCTATGTCTACACCTATGGAAACCAACTTACACAAGCTAAAAGAAGCAAGTGTTGAATCCAAACTAGTTGATCCTACTTTATACAGAAAGATAATTGGGTCCCTAATGTATCTTGTAAATACTCGGCCTAACATCTGCTATGCTGTGAATGCATTGAGTCGATTCATGTGTGAACCTCGTGAGATTCATCTTGTTGCTTTGAAGTATATGTTAAGGTATCTCCAAGGTACTATTGGGTATGAACTTAAGTATGACACTACCAACTTGGAGTTATATGGATATACTGATTCTGATTGGGCCAGAAGTGTGAAAGACCGGAAAAGCACATTAGGATGTTTTAGCTTAGGATCAACTGTGATTTCTTGGATCTGCAGAAAGCACACTTCTGTTGCTCAAAGTTCTATTAATGCAGAGTATATTGCAGCAACAATGGAGCTGGAGAAGCAGTGTGGCTTCAGAAGTTGCTTTCTAATTCGTTTGGTGAGCCTATGAAACCTACCACTATTCACTGCGATAACCAAAGTTGTATCAAGTTATCCGTGAATCCGGTATTTCATGACAGATCCAAGCATATAGAAATTCCTTTCCACTATGTAAAAGACTTGGTGGAAAGAAGGGCTATTCAATTGGAATATACAATGCAGGTGATCAAACAGCTGACATTCTTACCAAGGCACTTTCTAAAGTGAAGGTTGATCATTTCAAAAAGAAATTTGGCTTGGTTGAAATGTAAGTTAACGAGATTGAGTCTTAAACCTTGTAAATTTGTTTTATTTAATAAAGATGTTTAAAGTGTAAACTCTTTTGTCATATGTGTGACTCTATGACTCATGGACCTACCCTATGTTCAGTATTAAAAGGAGACAATCTTTTATATTGAAATGTTGACTCTAATAATATAAGGTGACGACTTTAAATTATTAGATTACTATTATGATGAATGTCATGTGACTTGATATTCTTGAAAATCATTATAGTTGAAAGAGCATATTGATGGATATCATGTGACTTGATATCTATTGAAGATCAATATGTTTAACTCATGGTGGATATTATGTGACTTAATATCTATGGATATACCATGGAGGATATCATAAGACTTGATATTTGTGTACACACAAAATTGAAAGAATATCATGAGACTTGATTTTCTTAAAATATCTGGAGGATATTACTTCTTATAATGAGAAGAATGCATATGCACTTTGTCTTCCCTGGCTAAGAGGGAGTGTTGAAACATGTAGCTTTGGTTCAAACAAATAACTCTGATCATATGAGAATATACTCATGTATCTATACATCTCGATATGATTTGAATATCGATATGTATATATGCATGAATATAATCTGCATTTTTCATGGTGATCGCAGCATTCAGAACCAACTGTGCATATAATTACTGTGTTTATATCTGAGAATGATCTCAGTAATGATCGTAATTATTCTGGTCATTATCGATTGCTTTGGACTTAGTTAAGTCCTGAAATCATTAGTTTTTGTTATGACTAATCAACGGATGTGACCATACCACAGATAAGGTGTATCAGTGAATGGTCATGTCTCCATTTGGAGACATTCCCATTCACCCATACACCCGACCACCTTTGTATACATATTGTATGCCGCCCGATATTGCAAACATCGAAATTGATTAATGTGAGCAGATCGGAGGTAGTACAGACATCAAATTGGAAGGAACTTTTATCTCATACTTGCATTGAAATATACATATTGTGGAGCACATCAGATCCTTCATTTCCAGAGATTGTACCTAAAATAATAAACATATATTCTTCAGCATTGTCAGAGAAATCTGTAATAAACTTTACAAGTCTCATTTGCAATTATTTTGGAAAGAATAATTATGGTGAATTAAACTGCTTTAAATATAAAGAGATATTCAATATAGAAAGAATGCACTGAGACTATTTTCACAATACATACAAAGGTATTAACATAATGCTACTCTAATATACAAATATTCATACATATTCATATCTATTGAGTTACCTTCAGCATTAGTAATAACAAAGGAGGTGCATAGAGAAGCACGTTCATCTTCACTGAAACTGCTCCACTAGAAATACAATATATAATAATGAGATTTCAAATTGAACAGATAAATACTTTAATCTCTTCTGTAAATGAATCCATCCCACATACCTAAACATAATCAAGCCAAGATACCAATGCTTGTACAGAAGCAAGGCAATTGCAGAGTGAACAAGAGTCACAGCTACGCAATCATTGAAGAGTCGTAAAACAAAAATTGAATGAACTCTTTTTGACAAACAAAGTAAGAAGAGAGCCCACCATGGAAGCTGCATATATGTTCCAAAAAAAATTTTAAAAATTCAGTGTCCAATTATTCTAGCATAAATAATAGAGTTTCCACTTGGTAAAAAAATTATTAGCAAAAAAATGCTTTAGAAATTGAATAAACTAAATACAGCCCACCAGAGATGTATCATCCAATTACACTCCACCAAATCAAAATATCCTAGTTCAACTTTTAAATCTTTTGAACCAAATTTACAAACTACTAGCCCTCAATTCTAGATAGAGAAAAAAAAGGATTTGCTGCTCTAGATAGGAAATTTACAAAGCAAACAATGAACCAGATCCTGATTAGAGAATATATTTCATTTCATCTTCTACGAGTGATTTGCTACTCTAGATAGGTAACAGAATTTTACAAAGCAAACTATGAGTGATTTGCTACTCTAGATAGGAAATTTCATGTCCCTTCTGACATCTCTTTGTTCAGCGAAGCTTATCTTTGTTGTTAGATGGCTCAAAAAAAATTCCAAAAGACCACCAAGACTTAACCAGATTTCACAGAGTTCAGAATGTAATTTCAGGCTATATTAGCTTGTTTATATTCTAATATTTCTTGGTGTGAGAAACAGATCTAGGAATGGTGTATCTATTAATGCATAATGCTACAGAAGTATTTATCTCAGTGTCTTTAATCAGTTTAATGTTAAAGATTACATAAACATTCATCCTCAGTAGGTCTCACTTGACAAATTAACAAGTTATCCATCTACTGGGAATTTACTTAAATAACAAATTATAAAATCCGTTTCTATAGTAAGATCTTCTTCACAGCCTGAAAAGTTGTACCAGACTGAGAGCTAGCAGACCAACCAAGGATAAGGATCTATTTGATGGATTAACGTTTAGTGACTTTCTTGCCTCATTGAAGCTTTGGCATATTCTATAAGGGGAGAGACACAAGAGAACCAAGGTTTAAAAATAAGGTGAGGGCCTAAATCAGGAAGACAATGTGGTAACAAAAGATGTATGCTAGAAGATGGGAACACATCCCTTGTGTTTGTGTGACAATAGACAAATCTAGAAGTTATCTTTGTAGTTTACAGAATGCTGTAAATGCTTGTGGATATCAAAGGAGTGTACAGCATAAATATAAATGGTCATCGCACTCTGCTTTCCTTGTTGGTCACATCTGTTCTCTCTGCAGAACTTCAATTATGCTATTTTTTAGTTCATATCAAATACAACCAAGGCCTTGTTGGAAAACATTTTCCACATCCCCACTCCACAGTATTCTCAAGTTCAACCATAAATCTTACCAGAACAAACTGGAAAACAGAAGAACAAAAGTAGCATACACTAAAACAATTTCACTCATTGGGCTCCTTAAATTTAGATTGTCAAACACCCCTCTTAATATAATGAGCCTCTTTTCACTAGGAGAAACTCAATTAATGAAGATGCAGAGACAAGTGATTTTAATCCTGAGAAGTAATTGTACTTCTGTAATCCAACTAGATACACAAGCACTGATTACTTTGTAAATGGGTCGATGTTGCAGCAACAACGAACTGCACTGTTCATGCTGCTGAAAACTTCCACTATGATAATATCATAACTAAGTTTCAATATCCATGGCAATTGATGAGTGATCAAGGAAATCACTATCTGGAGAAATCCATTCAAGCTTAGAAAAAGGAGTTCATTATAACATGTCACAAGAGCACCTTACAATATTATCGTTTTATCAAAACTTGCAACTATACAGGGAAATCACCATTTTGATTGCTTGAATTGGTACTATTTATGCAGCAGAATGACTTATTCCAAGCATTTCAATGGTTATCAAAAGCAAAAAAATAAGAAAGAAAAATAATTGAGGCAGCAGTTGAAAGTTCTGGCTCAACTGAATTAGATGAGCTTAATCTGTCAGTAAAAAAGAGGGGGTTTAGAAGAGGCAACAGAAAGTGCGGCTGATTGTAAGATTGATAAAAGTTTGCATGATATCACCCAGTTCATTGTTACATGGGATTTATGTTAACATCGAAATATTATCTATTTAATTTTATATAAGCACAAAAAAGAACAAACTACCTATTGTTGGTTTTCTCGTTCAGGTTTGGTGCATTTTTTTATTTATCTCTTGAAGCATTTCCTTCTATTAAAATCACAATGTCGTGGATAACTTCAGCAATCCCAAAATCCCTCAAAACTTGATCTGATACAACTACTCCAAAAGAGGTATATGATCACCGACAGCGGCAGTACAAGTCAGTGCCAGATTTTAAGGCTTTTAAGTCAACTGGCAAGCTCTAGGAAGATCAGGCACAAATCAACTTCCAAATAAGTCCTCAATGTTGCCAAAATCTCTAGGATTCAAGCCAAAAATCTCCTACTCAGCAAACAAGAACTCCAGATCTGACTGGGAAAGGTGCAAGAGTCAACATGGAAAAGAACTGGAGACATAAACATTCATAATGTCCAAAAGCCTCATCATACCTATTAATCCACTTTTATTTCAAAGCAGTACCTACATGTTCAAGTTTTTTACCAGTAGCGCACCCAAGTCAAAAACCCATAAGCACCTGGTGCATGTATGCACCCGGTGCGGGTGCGTTGCGCACCCGAATACCCCCTGATGGAGCCATAATTTCCGCAAAATTTAGGGCCTCCCTTTATGATGTTGGAAACTTGACAAAGTATTATCATTGATGTTTAATAAGAATGTGTGAACAAGACCGTTACTACATTGTTATCAAAACAAAACAAGAGTTGTAAAGAACCCTTGAATGGTGTGACCTTATTCAAGATTACCAACAAGCAATAAAATTATAAATTTTTTAAAATTGGCTGGAAAGAAATCGTCTGCAGTTTGATATACAGATAAAGTACACTGTGACAGAAAAATCATACGATGGATAATGAATTGGGCGCGTGTGTGCATTTCTGCGATTTGTCATTTGTGTAGTTGTTTATGAACTCCATTCTGCAAGATGATTAGTGAATCTCATTACCTTTACATAAAGGATGGCAAATTGCAGAGGTCAATCAGATGAATTTGAGCAACAATCTTTATCTCATTAAATTCTACAATGAACATTATATTTGAAAATTCTATTGTTCACGAAAAGTCTGTCCTTCACTTGGTTGGGACAGTGATTATTGCAGTAGGAATTTTGTAATTCATTGTTGTTGCCACACATGCTTCAGATGTGCAGATTAAGTGCCATTGTTTCATCAACGATTAATCTGAAGCAGCATTGACGACTGCAATGAGTATATGCACGTACAGAAACAAGTATTGATGATTCACAACAAAGGAGTAAGGAATGAAATAAAAATCAACGATATACACATCTCCAGGTGCGATGGTGATATTCAGAAATTTGAATAAGTCAAGGCAAAAATTGATTGGAATATACGCTGTTAGATACCTAAAACAATCAAATACCCTGTGCGTATCCAGAGCTACCATGTGCCGTAAAAGTTAGAAACATGTTTCAGATTATTGATGTGTGAATATACCAATCTTATCAGTCTTCGTTCGAAAGCATTACCTGTGATATTCAACTCTACAGCCTCGGATATTTTGAAGGTAGGGAAAGACGATATTGTTGGGTGTATATACATCATAACATCTATAGAGATAAAGTGCAGTGACTTCAGCAATCCGATAGCGATAAAAGGATGAAATAACGATAATGATGTTCTGGAAAGGACAAAGATGGCAGGTTACAAACATAAAGAGATGAAGATTGAACATCAACAAAAGATAAGCATCGATCAATTGAATTAACCACAGGTCAAATACGAGGAGGACCCGATGGTAGAAGATTAATTTTGTGTCACAAATAGCATGAAACATGTGCCAGATTTCGTCTTCATTGAAGAGTTTCACATCCTACACGTTTTTTGTTGCCTGACACTACGATTAAAATCTCAGAGGAACTACTCTCCAGAATCGCATGAACAATGGACCTGTCTTATTCATTATTAATCTTATGTGTTTGATGCAGGTCTGTGATGCGTTTATGGGAGCTTGCTTATGCGATAGGAGTTCATTTGTGATGCTGTTAAAGACTTGGAGCATTTGCGAAAGAGGAATGACTGTATTAAATCAGTCTCAAACCACCAAAGGCCACTCTCAGGATATACGCAGAAGGATGAGGAAATCTAAAGTTTGAAAAGGCGCCCACGGGAGTGAAGGAAATGGTTTCTGACTTTGTAAGCCATAGAAAAGATTAACCATTGATTAGTATTCAATGTAATTCAAATCATAAATATTGATTAGTTTTAATGAAGAGGTGCAAGGTTTGGAAATATAACCGACACCCTTCAGCCATTTATAAATATGTGATGAAAAAGCAGACAGAAGCGCCATTGAATATACTTTCAAAAGGCTCTTGACATTTCTGAACCATATATATTATTAAATTTCTCTTCTGAAAAGGACTGAAGTTGAACTAAGCTCCTGGATGTTGAGACTATTGAGCATACATTTCAAATACTGTAAGAAACTGTGTTGAGTGGAGCATCAACATTCGGATGTCTTCAACATGAAATTTTCTGCAGTATACTCAGTAAGAATTTTATTTGCTCTAGAGTTAAATATTATATAGTTCGTCCTTTGTGATCATTTTTTATTCTTTATCTATTTACAATTTATTATCAGGATAAGTAGATCAAATTATTCGCTGCTATTTAATTCTGACAAATACAAATATTGTGAAATATTATTGTTTTCTTTATTTGTATCTATTTTGTCCATACAAGGGTTAAAACATCATAGACTGGTTTAAATACGCATAAAACGAAACAATTTGATGCATCATGATAGCTGAATTGTTTATAGATACAATATACCTAATATCATAAAGTTGTATGTGAGAACGTATACTTTTGCCTCTATTGGCCATTTAAATTTCGGCACTGATCATTAAAACCATTCATATTTCTCAATCTATATATATGCTGGCAATTTTCTAATCTTTTTCTTTGAAGGGTTTGATATTTATTCGTTTTAGTAATTAATTTTCAAATTTTCTTTCAGCAATTCACAACTCTACTAAAGTAATCAAAATAAGAAGATTAATATTCACCATTCGCAATCCAGAAGTTTTCCTTAGAATCTTGCCATTTAAGGAGATTGTCTTTACGTTATATCTATTCGCTATAAAACCTCTTGGATCCAAGTTTTGTTGTCCAAGATCAGGTGTACAGGTCTTGGTTTTGTGAAGCCAAAAGTGCAGAGGATCTAAATCAAATTGATTAATCCTATCAAGTTGGCCACAACCGATTAGACATCCCAGCGTCGAGCAGGCAAGGTTCGTAGGATTCCTAGCATAGATGGCCCTCTATCTTCTAAGTTTGGTGGTTTCAAAATCTAACTTGGAGGAAAATGCCTTATTTGAATGGTTCAAGAATTTTGTTTACTAATACAATTGGTTGATTTGTCATGACGTCACATTGGTTTCCCACGCCTTACTCTGCCTTTGCACGATTGCAATGGATCAGGCGTAAGATAAGAGTCACTCATGTCTTGGTCACAAGTGGGGCTTCTTCATAATCAGCCCTCTATCTATGATTATTATGCTTGCTTTGATCGCATTCATTTACACCTACACACAACTCATCAACTACCATATATTGGTGTGAATTTCACCATTTTAGGGTTTCTTCTTCAAGTTAAGAATTCGTAGTGGTGGGCCCTTTGTTTTCAGCTGCAAGCATATTATTAAATATAGGAAGTCCGTAAAACAAAATAAAAATAAAAATTAGCAGCCTATATTTTATACAAAATTATGTAATTTGAAACTCTTCAAACGGGGTGTTAATTTTTCTTCCTTCTTTAATACAAAATTGGAAAACCAAAATCAAACCTCAACTCGAGGAGGAAGTTCATGATGTGGTGAATGGAACAACACAACACAAGACAATTGTTAATGAACAAAAGCAATTTGAACAAGTCAATAGAAGGGAAAAATTAGCCATTTTGTTAAGTGTCCCTGATGAAGATTAGCCCCTTATACGTGACTCGTTGATAGCCAAAAATACATGGGACAAGCTCAAGTTGATGTATCAGGCAAAGAATCAATATCAAATCCTCCAAAGTCAACTACATGGCTTTAATATGAAGAATGGAGAACAGTTCAAACCCATTCCCAAAGGATTGCTGAGTTCACAGCTTCCCTACAAGCACTAGGAATAACAACTGATGATGCATTATCGGTGCCTATTGATCTATGGGCATTACCTTCTAAATAATAAAGTCTTTGTGACAACTTTGAATGTCATTGAGGCAACACCCACTTTTGAGAAGCTACGAGATCTCATTCAAACCGGTATATTAGTCATGGTCATGGTGAGGAGGATAATGCCATGACTGTGCATCATAAAAGCACTAAGCTTATGAAGCAGTTCAATAGACCTCCCAAATTTGGTAATTCATCCAAATCGTAGGAGTGTCTGATGTCTGAAAGAGTTAGACATAATGTGAAAATATTGTTGGTACAACCGTAGTTTGCAAACTCTTCGAGTACTCCAAAGTTCAACTCACATATTTATAGATGTAAAAAAAGTAGGTAAAAATGTTGATGCAAGAAAAACATTAGATTAGATGCATTTTTCACATCATTTTAGTGCTATAAAACTACACATTTTCTCTATTGAAAATTGAAATGTCAATTACTAATTTAATACATTTTGTAATTGTATTCTACAAAAACATATATGTTTATTTAAGAAATTTTAGATTTTAGTACTTTCTGAGTTGTCAAGTTTTCCTCGAGTTTTTGTCGAGTATATGTCGAGTATTTTCTAGAGTTGAAAATTTTGGGCTTCCCACGTACTCTCCAAGTCCGCATTTGCAAGCTATGGATACAACTACTTCAACAAAGGATCATCCAACAAGTCACATCAAAAGAAGCCATTTTGAAGTGGCAAACCACGATTGGAGTAGGAAAAATAAAAACTAAAAAGCAATGTTACTGAAGCAGAAGTCTCTCCAGATGAGGAACATGTTCTTTCATCTCACACTTTAGGAGATGGCTCACAATAACCTTCTACATGTTACATGGACTCAAGTGCTACAAAGCACATGACTAGACATAAGGAGTGGTTTTACACATTGAAACATCATCACGGTATAGTCCCTCTTGGAAATGATGAAGCTCATGACATGAAAGGTATTGGTGACATCTCTTCAACGTTTGGTGTACATCATTGCCAGCTTACTAATACATGTACCAAGACTTACCAAAAATCTCCTATATGTTAATTAGTTCCTTGATCACAAATTGAAAATAGAATTTAATAAAAACTAGGATTAAAAGATGTGTCATATGTGATAAGTCTAAACATCCCAAGATTGTTGCACATGCCTCTAAGAATGGTAAAATGTTTAGGCTTGATACAATTGATAATAATCAAGACTTAGTGATTAAGCAGAATGATCTTTTTATGCTTTGGTGTCGTAAGTTTGGTCATTTGAGCACTAGTTGCCAAAATTTTGCAAGCAAAGAATGCTCAAAGGTCTTCCATCACTTGAGAAGTCAAGTGTTGCTTGTTCTAGCTATATTGCTAGAAAACAACATAGAGCGCCTATCCAAGTGAGCATTGTGCAAGCCAACCTTTGCAACTGGCGCATAACAATCTTTGCAGTCCAATGATGCCTAGTCATAATGGATACAAGTATTTTCAGCTTTTTGTTGATGATTACACTCAAAAAAATGTGGGTATATTGCTTGAACAATAAAGTGAGGCCTTCTCCTACTTTAAGGAGTTTCCTACTCTTTTGTGGAGAGATACAAATCATTGTATTTGTGTCCTCCGGCCAAACCAAGGGGAGAATACACCAACACAGAATTCTCCACATACCTGAGAGCAAATGGAATTTGGCATCAAGCATGCACACCTTAGAAAAATGGAGTTGTTGAATAGAGAAACTGCATTGTGCACATGATCTGAAGTATGTTGAAAGATTCTCAAGTACAACATGCATACTGTGTTCAAGTTTTTTGCATGGCCGCTGATCTTTTCAATCGTGCACTAACCAAAGACCTTGATGGGATTACACCAAATGAAGTATGGACATGGATAAAGCCTTTTGCCTCTATTTTTTTTGTGTTTGGTTGCACTACCTATATGCATATTCCTAAATAATAATTACAAAAAATCTAGATGAAAAATCAAGGCAACATAATTTTATTGGACATAGTAATGCATCCAAAGCATATCGCCTTATGGATTCCAACAAAGAAAACTTACATTAGTAGAGATGTAATTTTTCATGAGAAGAATGATGTGAGTTCTCTTCTCACATCATCAACTACTTTAGATAGTGCTCTTATATTCAACGTGGATGAGAAAAATTATGGTAATACTGATGGTCAATTATCTGCATTGTTTGGAGCGCGAATTGTGATTTTTTAACAATCTAAACTTTTATAAGTTTTGGGCTATGCGAAAGGTTTTGTTTACTCTTTTCTTTCCTCCCGATGCCCACATTGAACAAAGTTGTAAGATTTTAAACTGTTCAATGAAAATCATTGGCTATAGCCCTATCAAAAAAAAGATTATAACCCACCAATGTCACAAAACCATAACTGAAAGTGGTATACTAGTACCACCAAATGCAAAACTAGTTGAAGTTCTAGACACTTCCACTTCAAGTTCAATGAATCACAGCATGGCTTGCAATGAGGAATATTTTGAGTTGTCTATTTTTCAAGAAGCACTAGAGTCAGAGCCCTAAAAAGGGGCTAGGGATGTAAAGTATCAATCTTTGATGAGAGACAACACTTGACAGCTTGTTGATCTATCACTTGGTAAGAAAGCAATTGATTTATAAATAGAAATTCAAAACTAAGTCTAAAGCAGATGGTAGTGCAGATAAATACAAGGCTAGATTGTAGCCAAGGGTCGCCCAAAAAGAAGGGATTGACTATGAGGAAACATTTGCTCCCACAGCAAAAATAAAGACCATTAGAATAGTATTTTCTTTAGCTGCCCAGATAGATTGAAACTAAATCAAATGAATGTAAAAAGTGCATTTCTCTAATATCCCCATTCTGTTCAAACTATAATTGATTATACAAGCTTAAATTAAAGATTTAAACCTGTAATTATGAAGACATCAAAACACAGATATTAAAATACAAATTAAGCCGATATAACCAATAGTGATTGAAGGTTAACATATAACCCGAAGGTATCAAACAGCAAATCAAATATGTAAGGAAGTGATAGACAGATTTAGCAATTCAGGATACCATAATATAAACAAAACTATAGTTGGATCTTATTTTCATCAAAGTTTGATAAGATCAACTCCGGCAAAGTGACGAACCCGTATCTAACTGACATCATTGAGAAAATCGATGATGGCTCAAAGACATGATTGGTAGAATCGAAGAAGACCAATAGATTGATTTGTGTAAATGTACATGAGAGAACAGTATGATACTGAGAACGATATGATTAGCGATTTAACCCAAGCAATTAAGAACTGTTTCTATATGGGAAACAAATATTATCAAGTGGAGTACATTCAGCAAAGAATGATGGTCGCCTCTCTATATGGGAGAATAATCATCATGCAAAGGTGCATGTAATGATAAAACCATAGTTAGCACCATGAGCAAATGATAATTCTCGGTGATGGTTATATGCATTTACCATCGATACTTGGTCGTTATGTTTTAATTGCAATAAAAGACAATTATCAATGCAATCGTATTTGTTTATAAGTAGCAAATGGTGGCTAATGATAATCCATGCAATTGATTTGTCAACCATTAACAATCGGAGGCTAATGATAATGAAGTTTGGCATCCGTTCATCGTGCCTCTTCGGCATGTATTTATTCCAAGCCAATCGGCTATCCAAAGCATGATTGAATTGATTTTATAAACCAAACTCCCTTTGTGGATTCCACTCGAGCAGAGCATAACAATTGCTAGCACAACCTTCATCAAGTGCTAGGGTTATAACTGTAGATCAGAGACAACACACAACAAAGTGCATATACATATTTGATATATCAAAGACGGCTCCAAAACAGAAGATTCTATAGTCTATAATGGAACATCAGAGACAACATTTTCAGCCAAATGAACATCCTATAATTGCAGCAAACATCACATTGTCTATCAAAGAGAGCTCACAAGGTAATGTGCATATTTCATTTTGCTAAATCAGAGAGCCAGTTTCGAACTACCAAATATATATTGCAGTCATAGAATTGAACTATCCATTGTGTTCCATTGTGGCATTGGAATTACAGTTTTATCTATATATACCTATTACGAAGTAATTGGTAAATACTTGTTTCTTATTAACAGAGACTGAGAGGTCTATATATACAAAAGAATAAAATGATGTTTCCTTATGAAACGATCATAAAGAATAGAAACATTCTATTCTAGCTGAAAGAAAGTTAAAAAAGCTACAGCTAACTAAAGCTAACTAAATATTAGCAACATTCTAATATTTACAATAGATTACCATTAACTAATAATAGACGATTATCTATTATCGTAATACCCTCTTTTAATGGTTAATCTACAACACCAAGCTATCCTCTAAATTTGACAAACTTATCAGGACCAAGAGGCTTGGTGAGAATGTCTGCAGTCTTATGTGTGGTAGGAACATACTGCAAATCTATTGTCTCGTCTTCAACTAGTTGTCATATGTAGTGACAGTGAACATCCACATGCTCAGTTCGTTCATGGAAGACTGGATTTCAGGCTAACTTGATAACGCCTTCGTTATCAACAAATAGAGTAGTCAGTCATGCTGGCGACATCTGCATATCCCCAAGCATCCGACAAAGCCAAATAGCTTCACATCCTACCTTAACAGCCCCTCTGTATTCAGCCTTTGTAGAGGAGAATGAAATTTCCTGTTGCTTCTTACTAGTCCATGTGGCTCCACCGGATCCCAAACTGAACACATATCCAAAAGTTGACTTTTTATCATCAACAAAGCCTACCCAATCTAAATTTGTGAACCCATTGACTCAAGGATTAGAACTTCAAGAGTACAAAAGTCCATAATCTGAAGTGCCCTTTATTCGACTACCTGCCAATGTTCCCCTTCAAGATTCCTAACATGGCTTAACCGCCTACTGTGTTCTATAAGTCTAGTGGTTGTATCGAGCATTGACAGGTCGATCTTTGGTGCAACAGCAACTCTAGCTTGTAACAAGTGGTATCAGAGCTTGGTCATAGATCCAACTCTCTTCAGGTAACACTAAGCGGGGGATTGTTGGACTAATTGCCAACGTTCCCCTTCGAGATTCGTGACATGGCTTAACCGCCTCCTCTGTTCTATAAATCTAGTGGTTGTATCGGGCATTGACAGGTTGATCTTTTGGTGCGATGGCAACTCTAGCTTGTAACACCCTTCACATAACGAAGCACACGCTTTGGTGCCATCCAATGATCAACCTTAGGAGCTGTCATAAAGTGTGAGATGTAGGTGACTGCGAAGTTGATGTCAGGTCTAGTAGCAAAGAGGTAGATGAGGCTGCCTACTAGTTGCCTGTATGTAGTATCATCAACAGAAGGAGAATCAGACTTGGCCGATAACTTGAGACCTTTCTCCATGGAGGCATGAAATCCTGCATACAAAATTTGTTTAACAGAGCCTTGGCATATTTGGACTAAGAGATGAATGTACAAGAAGATTGTTACCAAATTTCAACACCTAGGCAATAATGCATTAGCCCAAGATCAGTCATGTCAAAAGATTGGCATAAATTTTGTTTGATTTACTGAACCAAAGATGTCGAATTGCCAACGACGATCAAATCATCCACATAAATAACCAAAAGGATGATGTCACTATCAATAGCCTTGATGTACTAATTTGAGTCTAAAGAACTTCTTTGGAAGCCTTGATCATTGAGGTACTTATCAATTTTTATGTACCATGCCCAAGGGGCTTGCTTCAAGCCATAAAGAGTTTTTACCAATCTGAGAACCTATTGGTCTTTACCATGAACCTTGAAACCAGGAGGCTGTGTTATGTAGACTTCTTCATGGAGATCACCATTCAAGAAAGCACTCTTGACGTCCATCTGATGGACCTTCCAGCTAAACTGAGCTGCCATGGCTAGGACTAATTTGATAGTGCTCATCTTTGCAGTAGGAGCAAAGGTCTCCTCGTATTCAATGCCGTGACACTGAGAAAAGCCCTTTGCAACTAAACAAGCTTTGTACTTATCCAAAGTACCATCAAATTTGTATTTGATTTTATAAACCCATTTGCAGCCAATGGGTTTCTTCCTTGGTGGAAGATCAAAAAGGACCCAAGTGTTATTCTTCAGCAGACTCTGGTGTTCAGATGTCATGGCCTGTTCTCACTTTGGAATTACTTTAGCCTCGGAATATGTTTGAGGTTCAAACACACTGTGAATGTTGGCCATGAGAGCAAAGTTAGCAGAATCTGTAGGTTTTCTCTTTTTCCGAGTAGTTCTCCCATCAATGAGCTCATCATCATGAAGATCAGCAAGTGTCTTAGCCCACCACTTAGGCCGAAGAAGTAAACGACCAACATTAGTATCATGAGATGCTTAGTGATCAGGTTCCTCATCAAAAGAATCTGGATCAAACTCAAGTGAAGCATTTACAAACCAAGGTGACCCTACAGGAGAAGCTAGAGGTGTCTATACAGGGATCACTGGCATAACTGGAGCTACTGGAGCCCTCCTATCAAGTGGACCTAATGGAAGCCTAACTCCAAAATCGTGAGCCTTCATAGGCTGGTCTGTTGGATCAAGAACAGGAGAAACAAGCATGAAAGGTTCTCAATGCTCATCAAAGACTACATCACGACTGTAGATGAGACGAGATGTCTCAGTGTCGATCAAGTGGTAGGCTTTGTGAAGACTACTATATCCAATAAGCATGAGTTTTTGACTCTTGGTTTGTAACGCATTAGGGATCCAAACAAAAGCAAGGGAGCCAAAAACCTTCAAGTGACTAATTTTGGGCTTGCTACCTGACCAAGCCTCTTCCGGAGTTTTACCTTTGACCGCCACTGTGGGTGACCAGTTCAAAAGATAAACTATAGTGCTCCCTACTTCTGCCCAAAACTTCTTCAGAACATGTCTGTGTTCGAGCATGGATCGAGCCATTTCGGTGATTGTTTTGTTCTGACGTTCAACTAAATTGTTTTGTTGTGGTGTGTGGGGTGTTGTTAACTAGGGTTTGATGCCATGAGGATCCAAGAAGCTAGAGAAATCATTAAAACAAAATCCCCTCCCCCCCTGTCTGATCTAAGAGTAATAATAGATTTCCCAGACTCTTTTTCAACTAAAGGTTTAAACTTCTGAAATACAAGAAATCCATCTAATCTCTTTTTAAGGAAATACACCCACATTTTTCTACTCAAATCATCAACAAACAACAGAAAATACCTAGACCCAAGAACAGAAAGAGTGGCCATAGAGCCGCAGATATCAACATGAACAAGATGAAGTACCTGAGAAGCTCGCCAGGAATCGCCATTTGTGAAAGGTGTACGATGTTGCTTCCCAGCCTAGCGTGCATCACAAACTCCAAGCTATTGAGTTTGAATCTCCGGCAATCCAAGAACAAGCTCATCCCGAGCAAGCTATGAGAGATAATGCACATTTAAGTGCCCATATCGTTGATGCCAAAGTGTGCTAAAAGAAGATCGTCGAGCACTAACAGGTAAGTCCCAAGAATCACCAGAATTAGTAAGTTAGAAAAGACCATGATCCTCAAGACCCACTGCAATAGTACACTGAGTCACCTAATCAATGATGGTGCATTGATGTAAACTGAAGGTGACATCCAAGTGTGGAGAATGTCGAAGTAACTGACTGACTAAGAGTAGATTTAGTTCCATCCCTCAAATGTAGTGCACATCGAGGAAAATGAGATTCCTCCCAACAAGCTAAATCTGCATGTTTTCTTTGCCCACAACAATGTACTCTTCTCCACCACTAAAAATAACAGAATCGGAATAAGTCTAGTAGTCAGTAAACTAGTCTTTGCGGTGAGTGAAGTGACGAGAGGCACCTGAATCAATGTACTAGGCAGATGACTTGACATGATTCGCAAGTCGTTTAGCCATGAAAGCGTAAAAGGTAGATTCCATCTGCTCAATGTGCTTTGCATTGTTCGCTTTGGGCTGCGAACTTGAATGCTTAGATTGTGCAACTAAGCATTTCCAACATTCAACCTTTATGTGCCCAAATTTGTGGCAATAGTTGCATTGAATGTTCTTTCGAGACCCATCATGTTGGAGTAGAAGACTTTCGCAGAGACGACTGCTAAAACTTGCCTTTATCCTTCTAAGAGGATTTAGCAGCAAAGGCTTGCTCTATGGACGTGGAGATAGAACTGCTACTGAACTGTTGTTTTCACCGATCTTGCTGAAGCAAAAGTGTGCAAAGCTCAATGAACTTCAGATTAACACCAAAAAACGTGATGTTGAGAGTCATGATAAAATGCTCATAGGACTTTGATAAACTCCGAAGAGTGATAACCAAAATATCCTCTTCCTCCATCTTGCGACCAATGGCATCCAACTGATCACGGCTTTCCTGAATCCTATTCAGGTGTGCCTAGAGCAAGGTTGGCTCATCCATGATAATAAAATATAGTGTGTTTTTCAAGAAGAAAGCTCTTATTTTGTTAGAAGTTTCATGAAGACCTTTGAGATGTGTCCATATCTCGACAGTTGTCTTGCTGGATGGACTCTGAGACAGTTGATCATCAGCCACAGATAATTTGAGAAGCATCACCGCCTCTCGATTATTCAAATCCCAAGTATCCTGATCAGTACCAGGAGCAGTCGAATGCTTCGTAACACCCAGAACAAGTTGATCGGTATTCCGATATTCAAAAATTACGATATCCGTTGCAACCAAGTGCCATAATTTTGACCATTGAATTTTGAGTTGTGCTCTAGCATGTTTGTCAAAGACACCATGGCACATTTTTCAATGAAATAACATGAAAACCTGTTAGGCACATTCTTTGAGGCAAAAAAATGGAAGACTCGAAAAATTTGAAGGATGACCCATAGGAGAGCTGGAAAAACCCAAAAAGAATATGTTCTCGGTTTCTGGATCTGTTGGCACCAAAATTGAGGCACCCATTTAAAAATGGATGACAATCGAGTTGAGTTCTTGAAAAACCCACCAAGAATTTGGAATCCAAAAAAAAAATTTGAACTCAAAAAGTAGGGTTTTTGAAGAAAACCCTAGTTGGTAGCTATGGAAGCAAAAAAGAGCAGAAAAATGGCGATTTGAGACAGCTTGCCAATTTTTGTTTCAAGGCTCGACTAGAGGCTAAGACGTCACTGAATAGTGCTGAAGATGTGGAGAATTAACTCCACAAACGGCTGAAAATGCAAGTCTAAGGTCGCGAAAGCCGTAAGCAGAAAAACACCACAAAGAACGACCCTTTTTGTTGGTAAATGTCATTGTTTTTGAATGCTAGCAGAGGACGAGTGATTAATCACGATTTCCACCATGCGATCTCTCTATAAATCACGATTTTTCGATCCTCAAACCCTAGCTCGCGATTTGTAGGCTTTGTTCTTTAGAAAAACCTTAGCAAAAATTAAACAGAATGTGAAGCAAGGTTTGTGAGGTAAAAATTTATTTCGAAAATAATGATCTTTGAATTTCAATTAAGAAATTATTATTTTTGAAAAAATTTAACCATGCTCTAATACCATATTACGAAGTAATTGGTAAATACTTGCTTGTTATTAATAGAGACCGAGAGGTCTATATATACAACAAAATAAAACAATGTTTCCTTAGGAAACGATCGTAAAGAATAGAAACATTCTATTCTAGCTGAAAGAAAGCTAAAAATGCTAGAACTGACTAAAGCTAACTAAATATTAGAAATATTCTAATATTTACAATAGATTACCATTAACTAATACTAGACGATTATCTATTATCGTAATAACAGTTGCATTGGAATTTCATTCATAATTGAAATAGTTGTACATTGCATTGGAAGGAAATTGACAATTCATGTAGGGTCCAAGTAACCACAAAAAGAGGAACATTAAAATTTCTCAAAGGAGACGACCTTAAGGAAGAGATCTATATGACTCAAGTAGAGGGATATATTCCACCTCGAAAAGAAGAAAAGGTATGCAAATTAGTCAAGTCCAGATATGGTCTCAAACGGGCTCCTAGAGCTTGGTCTCTCAAAATTGATGAACATCTACAACAACATGATATCACTAGGCATCCACATGATCAAAATCTTTACCTCAATGATCAAGGGGTGAGTGTTGCAATCATTAATGTATATGTTGATGACCTAGTCATCACTGGCAGGTCAGAAGCAGCCAAAAAAGATCTCAATAAGGCTTTTGACGTGACAGACCTTGGGCTATCGCACTATTGTCTAGGCTTAATGGTATAGATCTCAAAGGAATATACCAAGACACTTCTCAAAAGGTTTAGGAAGACAGACTCCATACCCATCTGATATTTGTTCTGGATCCATAGATATCTGTTTTTTATCCATATCCTCTGGTTGATAGTATACAACTATCAACAGATGACTGGATGTTTAAATTATCTAACATACACTAGCCCAGATATCAGCTTTGTTGTTGATTATCTATCATGATTCATGCAAGAACCAAAAATATGTCATTGGAAACCAGTAAAATGGGTACCAAAGTATATCCAAAGCACAAAGAATCATGGTTTGGAATGATCAATTCTTCTTGTCAGGATACACAAATGCAGATTGCGTAGGTTCTGTTGTAGATAGGAAATCCACATCTAGATTTGTTTTCTACCTAGGTTCAGGACCTATTTCTTGGGGAAGTAAGAAGGTAGCCACAGTTGCTCGTTCTTCAAAAGAAGCAGAGTATTGTGCAGCAAGTGAAATAGTATGTGAAGCTGTTTGGCTACACGACACATTCAAAGGATTGGGTGTTCAACAAAATTGCCCTCATTTCCTCTATTGTGACAATTAGAGAATTCTCAAGCTTGTTCGTAATCCACTGTTTCATGAACAAACCAAGCATATTAGGGTCCATTTGTTTCAAGGAATTGAGCTAGAATTGGAATTCACAAACACCAGAATTTCTGAATTCTATGTTTGGTCTAAAAAAAAATGAAAATGGAATAGGAATTTCTAAATTCTAATTTTAACCCAAAACCAACATTTGGATCTTCCACCTAAATCCCTGGAATTGGAATTAGAATTGGAATTGAAAGTCAAAAGGAAGTTTTTGGAATTCATGATGGCGGAGGCAGATTTTGCATTAGAATTTCACAATAGAATTTTTTAAGCCAATTCAGAAGGCAGGCAGGGAGCTCCATACCCTAGTTGCAGCATATACACCCTTGATCTATCTGTTGAGCACCTCAGCCTCTGTTGAAGCTTTTTGGGGTTCGAAATTGGCTCACCTTGTTGTTCACATGAGTTGTTCAGCAGCTAGATCTGGTTGTTTTTGCATCAGCTCTTGGACGGCCTGAACTGGCCATTCAACCATCACCTCTGCGTACATGAATAAAATACCCACGCTCTTGCATTGTGTGTGGCCAAAATCCGAATGTCCCGTGATTTTAAAAATCAAGCCCACCAACTATTGGAATGATAGTTGATGTGTGAGGAGTTTGGAGGGCATAATGTGTAAAGGCAAGGTCTCCATGGCAACACAGTAAGTTGTGAGGATGCAGTGACATCGGGGAAAGCCACCCCGATTCCCTTCTAAAGTGTTATCTAATTCCTGTCCTTGCTTATTCACCTCGTGAATGGCACTATCACTCTGTACTACAATGGTAAGAAGAGAGTGAGAACCAGCATTATGAAGATTCTGAACGAACCAGCAGGGTCTTTGATGCTATTGCCCTTGCATCTAACAAAAGTCCCCTTCATTCTAGATTGATGGGTGTCAAATCAGTTCAAAATGTTCACCCCACGCTGAAACACAAAACCTTATTCACAAGAAAAATCACATTTCATTCATATTAAATCACACAAAAAATCACATTTCGTTCATGTTTAAAAAAAACTTATTCAATGGAATACCAATTCCAGAAATACAGAATCAAAGGCAGAAAATGCATCTTCTCATTATGACTTACAGGTGAACCAAACAGTTCAAGCCATACTCCAAAAACCATTTTCCGGATTTTAATCTTCCAATATCGTCAAATACTGGACTTTGACAATTCCAGCAACCAAATAGACCCTTAAAGTTGGTCACTTCATATAAGAACATGTTTGGCAAACTAACATTCAGCTTCAATTCTGCACTACACAGGAACAGCATACTGATACCTTCACCAAGCCTCTTCTATGTGTGAAATTTGAAGCTTTTTAGGGTTCTTTTATTAGTCTATGAAAGCAATGATGTAATAAGACGAGAATGTTGGATATTCCATCATTATTCCCATGTAGATAGGTTGTTTTGATGATTGTTAGTTTGTTTATGTTTGTTATTATTTATTAGCTTATTTAAGCTATTTGTTGAACCAGTAAATACATGGTTACTCATTTCTGTCACGTATAAATAATAACATTCACGATACTTTATTTAAATATATTTTATAATGCAAGCCAAATCATTGAATTGCTCCATAAATTGTGATATAGTCAGTCTATAAACCCTTGAGTTGTTTCTTAAAATTAGTCTCCATTGATATTCTCCAACTATCGTAGTTGGAATGTGGGAAGGAACATGATTTGTATCAATGATATGTAAAAGAAAACAAGTGCACAAATGAACTACAAAAAAATTAAAGGAAAATTCATCCTTGATCACAAAAAATTGACTTAATTTGCATAATTTCCAAGAAATGAAGCTGAAAAAAGATTTGAGATCTGACAAAAATAGCATTGTCCAACATGTTGTCACCACAAAATGTAGGTAACAATACGAAACTTTTTCAACTTAGTTTCGCATTTCTCTGAGATAGTTCATTATTTAATTGGCTAACATTGATCAACCAGTCAACCCCAATTTGTATAATGAATCCTTTTACTGAAGGTTTTCGTCAAGTCCTTGTTGTTTTTCATTTTATTAAGCCTAAGCTTGATTTTTGAAGCTTTCAACGTCCTTTCTTGTGTTTTTGAGTGTGTGTTTAGTTGCCTTTTAGTCTTTTTGTTTTGTCCAATCTCTTACTTCCGGTTTTCCCTTGGATATATCTTAGGGCTTAATCGGACTTAGTAGTCAAAATATATGACCATTTAAGTACCCAAAAAGTGGAGACTCCAGGTGCAATCGTATATTTGAAATATCTATGTTATAATTTAATGTTGACATTCACTTTTTGAAAAATATAACATAAATTGACTTTATGTTATGTTTTTAAGTTATGTTATCACTAAAATTCATCACTTCAGTGACTATAGAGCACTTTATGTTATATTTTTATGTTGAGTTGCTTTATAAGTTTTTCACTTAAGTGGCTTTATTAACTATATTGTTTAATTTATTTCTGAGTATTACTTTATGTTTTATTTTAAAACATCTAAGTAAAATAACTTTTTGACTAATATTTGCACATAATATTATATTGTGCTCCTTAAGAGCAACAATTACAACTTATTCAAGCTCTTTTCGAGCAATCACACTAGAAACAACAATTGGAAGACCAAGAGTCACAACTTAGAATTCCACAAAGATGTCCCTCTTAGAATTTGAACCAGGGTGTCCACAATGAGAACTCGTTGCTTCAACCAACTAAGCTAAACCCCTCGGACATATTTGCACATAATATATAAACTATATAGTGTAAATATTATTTTTGAACCAATTAAGTAATATTGACTCAAAAATCAATTACATATGTCCTTAATTGGTCTTTTAAGTTGTGCAAACTCAACTTACATGTTTTAATGCAAAGGCATTCCTAGAATATGATTTGCACTGGAGATGCATGTAATAGACTTCCTAGAGTCCACTTTGCATGAAAAATCCCCTTTACAATGTAAATCACTTTACATGCGATTGCTTCTTGAGAGTACGATTTGCACTAGAACATGTAAATATGCAAATGCATATTAAGAGTCCAATTTTAAACATGTAAATGCATATTTGAAATATGTAATAGACTTCTAAGAGTTCATTTACATGTAAATGCACTTCCAACCAATGAACTTTACATGTAATGTGTCTTGAAGAATCCATTTTTGCACTTAAAACTCATGTAATTGCATCCCAAGTCCACAATTTTGCCCTCCAAGACCAAAAATGCCCTGAGCATATTACATATTACATGCAATAGGGCTGGGAGAGTGTGATTTACTCCTTCAACTCCGTTTACATGGATTTTAAAACATGTGTTTGCCCATGGAGAGTGCGATTTGCTTTCCCAACCTTCAAATGTATGCATTTTGAACATGTAAACTCCTTCATAGACTATGTTTGGGTATTTTAATACATGTAAATGCTAGTGGAGATCACGATTTTGCATTTCCAAGTCATAAACGGCTCAAATATGTGCATTTTTAGGGCATATTTTTGCTAGAAATGCCAAGAAAATTGGATTTTTATCCACATTTTTACATTACAGAGCCACGCTTTTTGCATTTGGATCTATGTTTTAGCATTTAGGAAAGATGTTTTTGCATTGACAAGTCAAAAACAACCAATATATATGCATTTTGGAGCCACGTGTTAACCAAAAACACCCAAACAATAGCATTTCCAGCCCATGTGTTTGGATCTAGAGGGTACGTTTTTGAGTTTTAATGCATACTCATGCATTTGGAATCCACGTTTTTAACCTTTTCATGCAAAAACGACTCATTTACATGCATTTGGAGGGCACATTTTTACCCAAACATGTCCCAAACACATGAGTTTTTGAAAAACATTTTGCGTTTGGAGGTGTTAAGAATTACGTGTTTGCATCTACATGTAAAAACGCCTCATGTATTTGCATTTGAAGGATCACATTTGCAAGCTTTGAAATAGTCAACAGCTGTTTGGGAAATTTGAATTTGGAGGAAAGTCATTCATTCTAACTTCTCTATCTTTCCACATTTGGCTCTTTGAGCTCCAAGTAAGAAGATTTCAACTTTGCTCATCTTTTCTTGCTTTGCTGTTTTGTTGCATATTTTGGCTTATCTTTGTCCATTTCTTGAAAGTCGTGCCATATATTTTGCAAATTTTCTTTAAATAAGATGAAATCTTCTCTTTTCAAGTGTTTGAAACTTCTCCAAACTCCAAAAACAAAATTGCCTATAGAAGAACATTTTGAAGTTTATCAAAGTTTGAGTCAAAGCAAGAAGTATGTTTTTGTTTTGCTTGCTTGTTTTGGTTTCCTATTTTGAAAGAAAGTTGGAGCATCCTACCCAAGAATGCAAGTGCATCCACATCCTTTCACTTTTCACCTTTTCATGTCAATGCATATTACATCCATTTTCTTATACATGTAATACATCCTTTGAACCCACTTACATGTAATTACGTCCTCCGAACCCAATTACATGTAAATAACTTTACATGTAATTACATCTAGAGAACCCGATTTTGGCATTTGCAAACTTGTAAACACCAAAGTCACCATTTGCACACATCCATATGCATCCCAACTTGCATTCTTGGTCATGCCAACAAAAACCCATCATTGCCCACATGCAATCCATCCTTCTAAGTCCGACTTTGGCCCTTTCGATCCAAATACATATGCTTTCTCATTCATTTCAAGCCATCATATGTGTTTCATAAGTATCTAATCCATACTTTGAACACTCATCCCTCATGGATTCGTCATTGTAACTCAAAGCCCAAAATTTTCATGGATCTAGCCTCATTTGAAGATGTTTTCATCTTCACATTGCAGTGCACTCTTCAAGATATGTTAGAACTTCTTCAAAGAACAAAGACATCCCGGCAACAAGACATGCTTTGAATCTCAAGAAGCAGTAATTCATTTGGTCTCCATTTTGCCAATGGTTGTCTAAGAACCCAAGTTCGTGTGGGAATACGCCTAGCACTTTGCTTCAAAAAAAAAGAGTTAAAAGTGTTGATGCAAAGTTGTTCCTAGTTTACATCCTGACACCATCAAGAAGGTTTTCAAGAAAGTAGAGACTCCAAAATGTGTCAATCTACAAAGAAAAAATTACGACAACTCGAACAAGAAAAAGCTTGATCACATCAAGTTTCAAAATGACAATTAGAAACTCTTCAAAGAGAATGCAGTGGTGCAGAATATAGGAATTTGTGATCCCGAGATCATCACAAAGAACAAGGCTTTTGTTGATAGTCTATAGGATTGATTCATTCAAAATCAACAATTTCAACATCTTCTTAATCTTTTCTTCAAATGTAGTTTTCTTCTTTGTAGATGCAGAAGATGGATTGCATATAATCCAATCACATGTAACTCAAACACATGTAATGCAATCCCATGTAATGCAATCGCATGTAATCCAATAATTCTTCTTTCCTAGTTAGACTAGGTCAAAGTGGTTAAGTTGCTCCCACTTTTTCCTCCTTTTTCTCACTTCTTTTCCTATATAAGGAGTGCCCCCCTCATTGTAAAAAATCATCTTTTTTTGTATACAAGAAAGCTCTGCCAAACTTGTGCAAGCATAACTTTAATTGTGCAGTACCAATTTGGGAGAAAAGTGAATAATAGAACCAATTCGACTTGAAACTTTGACTAGAAGCAATTGTGATAGAGCAAATTAGAAGCTTTGATTGTAATTTGTGTCTATTCTCTTTGATTCATGTTATTATTGCGTTTAACTATAGATCATACTAAGTTAAGAGGCAATCAGAGCCAAAGCTTTGATTGGGAGCAATTGTGGTGATGCATAGACTAGAAGCTTTGACTATAGCTTGTATTCTCGTCTTTATTAACAAAAATAGCTAGAATTCCCTAATTCTGGAAGTCTTTGTGCCCCAATGGTAGAGGTTATTCTTATAAGATAGATTAAAACAGGACCTAGGGCCAAACCGGTATGCTTTCAATCAGCCCTTGAGTTGTTGGTTTATGATTATCACCATTTCTAGAAATTAGATATAAGTGTAGTTAGAGATTTCATCTTGCCCATTACTCGCTTCGCAGTAAGTGGATTCTTTCCAGAAAGCTAAAAGGAAAGAATATTGGTAACACCCTTTACAGATCTCTCAACTTCTTGCTTACCTTGAGTTGATCCAAGGAATGGTGAGAAGGGGGAGACTTCCCTTCAAGGTAGGAGAGACTTTGTCTCATACATTGTAGCTACTCATCCTATTTTGCGATTGGATTTTAACAAAGCTGTCGATTGCAAAGTATGCACCCAACAAATAGCATATACCTGATATTATTTTTGGATAAATAAATTTGAGATCTATGTAGAGGATTGAACTAGATTTTTTATGCCACAAGAATTGCAAAAAGCGAACTCCATCCATAAAAGATGTGGCTCTCTAAGCAAGAAACAATTAGACCCTGCTTCAAAGGCCTATAGAATTCACGATGTAAAAAATTACAAAAATGCCTCCCTGACTGAATGTTGCTCAAAATCAATTTTTCGGCTATAATTTTTTCGAAAAACAAACACAATATGCCAAAGTTGTACATAATTAGCTCGAAATGCCCAATTTGTCTAGAGATCAAAATTTAGGGCTAAAAATATAAGCAAGCAATCATGGGTGTACTCTTGGACAAACTGACCTTTCCCTTGCCTAGATTGCTGCCAGTTCATCATTAACTGTTGCATATGGCCTAAGGGATAGAATTCTTTCTTAAAAGAACTAACAAACTCTAACCAAGTTAAATTGATTCTACCATGGTGAGAATTTTCATCCCAAGATCTACTCTCCCACTAGGTTAGAGTTGTACCTCCTAACCGAAGAGTAGCTAACTGGATCCTATCAACATCATCTAAGAGGTTTTGAACTCTACAATAGACTTCAACTTGTTGAATCTAATCATCTAACTTCTCAGCACTTAATTCCCCACAATACTTTGGTAGATCAAACTTTACATCCAATTTTATTGTAGGCTTATTCCACCCTTGAAAGGATTGGAAGACTCAGAATGGGCATAAGAAGGAGAAGATGGAGAAGGAGAGAAGGGAGTTGGGGGCGTTTTTGGAGGCTCGTGATCACCTCTTGATCTTTTTCCTTTTCCCTCACGAGTTGCATGCCTTCGCATCTTTTCTTCTCTTTCCTATACTAAAACTTCTACCATTGTCTACAAATTCTGAAGAGCCGTCTAGATACTCTTGTCTTCGTAAACTTGTCCACCACCTTTGCCTTCCATTTGTGACAGTCGATTGGTCCTTCATTTCCCAATCTCAAGATTGTATTCCTCAAGCTTTCCTTCACCTTATATTAGATCTTGGATCTTGTTTACATTCAAATCTGCAAAAACTAGTCATACAAGGCTCTGATACCAAACTTGATCTAATTAAGATGGATCTATGACGATTGCATTTGAATGCTAATACAAGTTAAAGTTTGTTTACAAAAAAAAATTAAACAAGCATTACAAACTTAATTTTAAATACATAAATATAAATTATGTTTTAAAAATGCAAAACTGGAATTAAAAGAATAGGATAAGAGAATGCAAATATAACACAAAGACTGATACGGAGTTCGTCCGACTGGACTACGTCTCTAGGTCATCAAGTAGAGCAATCGGTCCTATGTTGAGTTCCCAAGAAAGATTACAATAATCTAGTGCCAATCTAATAGCATCTGGTTGCATTGAGCTTCAAGCTCTCTCCTAAGCAAGATCACAATCATCGATAGCCTGGAATAACACTTAGAACAATTTCTCTCCAAAATCCAATACTTCTCTCCCCCCATTTTCACCTCATTCTATACAAGAAATTTACTCAATATGGTAGATAACCATATGATTTCACAATCTCCCATATTTAACAATAAATCCCACAGTAACGGGACTTGCCGCGAGTCGAGCGAGTCGTCCGAGTCGGCAAGTCAAGTTGCCTCAACCGGGTCAAAATGACCCGTAACCCTAGCTCGGCGAGTCAACTAAGCTGACTCGCCTGACCTGGCTGACTCGCCTAGGTGACTCAACTGACTCATCTAACTCGGCTGATTTTTATTTTTTTTACCTTTGTAGTTACGTAATTGATATATGTTATGTATATAAAAATTACCTTCTATTTTATGATGTTATTGTGTCTTTAATCTTTATTCAATAATGAGTTCATGGAATTAATTTAAATCCAAAAAATCTCTATATTTCAAGGGTTTTATCACTTTGCCGAGTCACAGGCGAGTCCGAGCCGGGTCACAAGTTAAGTTACCCTTGCCGAGTCCGAGCCGGGTCTGAGTCTCGTTACTTTGATAAATCCCCTCAAAATAACATGCATCTTAAAAATCCCGCAAAAATAACCTTTAGAATATTTTGTGGTTAATATTAAACCATCATCGTCATCAATTTTGCTGGTCAATGATAATTTAATCCAATATTATTGTCGTTGGTGTGTTGGCATCCATGACAATGTTAGCTTGGTAGGTCAACGGTTCAAACCATCGGCCCACCATTTTCTCTAAATACAATTGATCTGCTTGTGTAAGTACCAAAGTGTGCATCTAATGTTTCAAAGCCCGTTGGCCGCATGTTGGTAGTGTGCAAGTTTTCAGGTTGCATGGTGGAAGGTCATGGGTTCAACTCCTTCAACTGTCTTCCTTTTACTTGTAGTTGGCACCAATATTGTTTGAATAAGCACCCAAGTAATTGATGTTACTATGTGGGGTCTAGTGGCAAGGGGTGTGGCTTCTTATGAGGAGGTTTGGAGTTCAAGCCTCTTCACTTTCACTTTAACCAATTCTTCAAAAGTCAACAGGATTTGATAAAACTTTGAACAATCAACCATTTTTTCCCAATCTTTGACTTGTTGTAACTTGAGCAGACGAACTCCAATTGACTTTGTTCAAGTTGCATTGGATTCATCTTGGCAAGATCTTTGTTTTGATGCTATTTTCGGAAGCATTGGGAACTTTTGAATTTTTAGTGGTAAAATCCACCTCGATCAAAAATAATTAAAAATCCATTCAATCATCTCCTCTCGTCTTTGCCATGCTCACATGCTCGGAGATTTCAATTTTCTAACCGTCAACCTTAGTTACCAATTCTCTCTGAAATGGCCAGATGTTGGTTCTAATGCATCCGAATGCTGGTTCTAATGCATCTGGATGCTTGGGTGTGTTAGGATGTTGCACAGATTCTCCTTGAAAGTGCATCCCGAAACTATGTGTTCTTGGTGGATGCACTACAGCGCATCTAGCAAGAATCCACAGGTCCGGGATGTGCTTCCTAGGAGAATCCAGGAAGCATCCAGGCCCATCTAGAAAGCACCCGCAGCCAAAACGCCTTTTAGATGTCAATTTTTAGCATGTATTTAATTAATGATGATGAGAATGTGGATTTTTTTTAGAATCCTTATGATTCTAAACGACTGAATTTGATTAGTGAATTTGAAGTTGAACTATCAATGGTGAAGCATCATGCTATGGAATGGCTAATTCTTGAATATTTTCTTGCATTTCTTTGCATAAATAAATTTTACTACATATAAATATATATATATGGATGCACCCAAACACATCCAAAATCCCAAAAAAAAAAAATCCACACATCAGCACCCCGCACCTGCATCAGCATCGGTAACTTAGTCGTCAACAGGTTAGAGATGCTCATATATTGAGCAATTCTAAACTCCAACTCCCTCTATGCTCTAGAAAATCAAATCTCAAACCTTTATGCTCAAAAACATTAAAATTCACATTGCTCAAATTTTGAGCAATTCTAACCAATAATCCTAACCTCTGTACTTTATTCCTATGTTCCCCCGAGTTTCCGCAACAAGGACGGCAGGGGACAGCAGGACAGGTTTCTGGGACGGCCAAAAATTTTACTGATTTTGGGGACAGGAGGAGACGGCAAATGGGGACAGCTATATAACAATAAGGAAAAAAATTATGTAAAGAAATTTAAAATATTTATATGAAAACATCGATAAAGCATGTACTTATACATAATAGAACCTAAAAATATAAGAATCAGTAAAATTCATATGCCAAATTTGTGTTACTTTGAGAATCAAAGTCTAATTTGTTGTAGAACTCAAAGCCAAAATCCCCTAGGTGTCCCCAAGTCTCCGAGACGTTTCTGGGATGGGAACGGCGGAAAATATATTGGGGACGTGTCCCCAAGTAACACAGCTTTATTTATATTCAAGCAATTTTAAAATTATTTAAGAACTGTGCAACCCCTTTTTCAAGAAGGATTAAAAAGTGAGCAGCCATGGAAACTCCATAAAGAGTACACAGGCATCAAATAAAGCATGAAAAGTTGAGGAATGTTGTTGATAGTTGCAGAAGCATACAAAAAGACATGTGAACCATTTTGAAGAAATGTGGTCTTTGGACATGCTGCAATTGCAGGATATGCACAAAACGGTTTCGTCGTAAAGACTTTAGTAACTTAAACAAAATACAAGTATTACTGTTAAGAAATACAGTAACCTTTGCCAATGCCTTTGCACCTGTGTTCGAATGGGAGTCTTGAAACAGTCTACCAATATCCTTTGAAGCACTGATGGTAGAAAGAATATGTTGGCTGTTTTAAGTGCAGCAAACTCGTACAGCCTGTAAGCGAGCAAAGAGAATGCACATGAATGGTTTGACAGAATGCCTGAAGAGGTGTCATCTCAAGGAAAGAAATCAAATGCTTGCAGTTTGTGCACAAGATGAGAGGCTTGGAATAGTGTATCATACAGCATATACGATAATCTTTAGTTTTCTGTTGTAATTTCAATTGCCACGGTGTAAAACAAAGAGCATTAACAATAACCCTTGAATTGTTCAATAGTGTCTTGATCAAATGTTAATGCAAGGAACAAAATGAACCAATTGTGGGTTTCGCATTAAATGCATTTGTAGAAATTGCTTGTAGAATTTTCAAGCAACTACAATTGGGAAGTGTTAAAGCCAAATTCTACAACTTGCACAACATTTGAAGTCGTGGAGTAATGTGTAATGTCCCCATTTTGCACCTTCCTTAATGGTAGTGTTTCAAGTAGGGTTGCTCTATAATTTGGTTCGGCTAGTAGACTACATAGGGGAACCATTCAAGGACTAATGGAGTATTATCAGAGCTTTGTGAGCCAGTTTGACCAGTTTGGGATAGTCTCCTAGATTTTAAATTTCTCTATTTTTAACAAACGGGTTGGGAGTTGCATGGGACACACCAAGAGGCCGCCTGGATCATTTTGGAGACTTCTGGCATAATTCCTATTTTTGAAGGGATTTCCTAAATTTTAGGAGGGGACAGTCAGTTATGACAACAGCAATGGACAGGTGTCATCAAACAGAACTCAGAACGGGATCCAAATGTGCAAGCAAACAAATTTGGACATAATTTAATTATTTCCTAAGTCTGTATAAATTAATAATAAAAGTGATTATTATAATCATTTTTTGATATAATAATTTATTAAAATAACTTGCCCCAAGCCCATAGGTATTAAAATAGAGTTATAACTTAAAGAGGGTTACTTTATCATGATTGTTTTTTATTTTAAAAGCCACAGAACCCTAAAAGATTCAAATGTCTTGGAGGGAAAAGAAAAAGTGTAAAAGTGAAAAATCGGGGAAGAATCTATTCATTCCAGGTTGTTTTGCAAATTGTGCTTCGGGAGATGGAGCTTTGTGCAAGGGTTTCAGCTGTCTGGGTCATCTGAGAAGGCAAACTCTCAGAAGTTAGGAAGCGTTCGGCTGTGAGAGATCATCAAAGGGCTCGAAACTTACAGGGATCAGTTGGTACTTCACTTAGCATCAGGCAATTGTGAAGCAATTCTACAGATCAGATTGATTTGGGGGAAATTAAAAATCGGCATTAGAAGATCAGTAATTTAAAGGAAATAGTTACTGCTATTTGCAGTCCCAGCCCCAAACATAAAGCCCTGGGGTTTGATCACACACTCCCAGCTTATGCATAGCTTGAAAAGGGTGCAGTTCAGACTTAATTGCAGGAGTTTTAAGGAAAAAAAAGACAATACAAAGCCTGTACAGCTCTAAACAGAATTGCAGGCAGTCTGGTACTGAATTCCCAGCCGTTTAGTAGCAGCATAGTCATTCACTGGCCAACAGCGGCAGTATATCAGTAGAAAAAATCAGAACATTTGCTTGGTACCAGCACTCTAAATTTTTTCCCATTATGGAAGTCAATTCTAAGTATTCATACTCATCCACAATCTCTAACGGGCTGCCATTGGAAAGGAAAGTGTTCTGCTGCTTCTTGTTTTTTTTTTCAAAGAGAAAATCCTCACTTTGGTTTCACTCATCTTCACTTGCTTCCTAACCTCATGACAGAAGGCACTGAGCGCCTTCAAGTGTTCCTGGCTGCAAAGAATGTATATGACCACTGTAACTCAAAAAAACAAAATTGAAGCACGAAGAAGAAGCCATGGCAGTTACAACGCTTGTCATTATAAATAACCACGCAGTCACAATGATTAAATCAACCAATCTTCAACCACTCTGCCTTTCAGAGTCAAGACCATGCACAGGCTTTACTCATTAACATTTTAATTTCCATGCTTGATCAAGCTGGAGTAGTACTGGGATGGGTGACCTCCCGGGAAGTCCCGGTGCTTCACCTCTATGAGCATCACCTAGATCCAATGAGTGCTAAGTGTTCCATTTATTCTCATGAGAGATGGATTCATGTTGAATCACTACTCATGAAATATGGGTCAATGAGTTTGACTCAAAAAATACACAGTTAAATCCTGATAGCAATATCACAATTTGACTTGCTGTGGAAATTATCTCCTACTTATCATTTAATTTCCAATTAAGATAACTGAAATGTGAGTTCCTCAATGAGCTGTAGGTAACCCAACAGAAAAATCATACAACTCCCGTCATTAAAAATGAACACACAATGACAAGATCATCCAGCTCCCATCAGTAACCATGCGACACTTGCGCTCCAAATGACATTAAAATGGTCGGTGACTGCTACAGAAATGTATCATTTCATCTTTGAGACATCCAAACCAAGAAAAGCATAGACCTCCACAGTGAAGAGGCTGGCAACAGAAATACAGCTGCTTCATGAACATGAAGGCATGAAGGCATAATAAAATTCATACAGATAATAATAGAACCATACAGCATAACCTTTGCAGGTAGCAGATAAATGTAAGCACAGTCCAGCAATGAACAGGTATGAATGATAGCTCCTGTCAGTACCAAAACATTAACAGATTCTTGCATCTAACAGAAAGGATATATTTTTTAGGCATTAGTTTCAATTATATTAGGAATTAGGATATTCAAGGTGCAGAATCTGTCAACCATGATTTGGAAACTTATCAAAACAATGGCATCCTTCCATTTGCATGGCATTGGCAAGGCATACAGGAAGCTCATATGGATTCAAGTAGTTAGAATCAAAACAGAGAAAGCACAGGTCTCAGTAATTTAGAAACTACTAAAATACTCATTAAAAATGGACAAGAAAACTACTCTAGATATTTATGTCAACATGGCATGTCAAAAGAGAAAGAGAGTTCAAGGATAAGACCTAAACAAATATTCAATGTTGCCGATTACTCCCAAGTTCCAGCTACATATCAAATTCCCAATCACGTATTGTGCACCCATTACAAGTTAAATCACAAGAGTAAATCAAACTGCTCCTCCCTCAGGCACAAAAGTAAAAATTCTCAATATTTGCTTTTTTGAACCGAAGTGTGAAGAAGCAGTGCTTTTGCATTCTAAAATTAACTCCTCACTGATTGGATCCAGTTATGTTCTAAAATCCAACCTGGGCAATGTTCGGTATTGCTACACAGACCAACTCAGGTTTTGAAAAGCAAAAAAAATGTTCTAGGTCGTGCCAGAATAAATCCCTCAAAATTGAATAATGTGTATAATTTTGCTTTGCCCAACCAACCTTGTTTCCAAGTACTGATATTAGGGTTACAGTCAAATGATTTAGAAAGTAAATAAAATGATCTTTCTGTAGATGCTTGGATTTCACATGCACATTGGCACTGCAACTTGGTGTGCACCTCTTTTTTAATTTATAATCTTTAGTGAATCCCATATCTAGGAACGTGTTGAAGCTCTGGACTGATATTATCAAATGATACGTTCATAATTTGGTTGACATTCTACTTTTACACATTTAATTAAGAATGTTGAGCCTGGTACCCATTTCTCAGACAATGAATGGAAATAGGTTTTAAGTTTTATGCATTTATCATCTTCGAAACTTGGATGCTACTATAGATGCTGGAGCCTGGAGCTATCTATAGATAGTACACTTCCAATATCTCTTCTAGTATTGTTCATGTACCCCCAGTATCTGTGGTTAATTGGGAGGGGCGGACTTTATGTTAGTTTCTGATGATGCAATAATTTACTATATTTTTTCCTTGATTTGGAAAAAAGGCAGGTCCTTATATGTACAATTATTGTTTTCAATGGAAAATTTGCTAGTAAAACAAATTTGGAAATCGCTGCCAATCAAATATTGCAGCCACAATAAGACAGATATTCACATTTCAAATGTCACTTTCCAAAAAGAATCTTGACATGCTATAAAACTTATGGAGCGATGCTTATTTTCCTCATGTTTCTTGTTTAATATTTTAGAGGCAAGCCAGGCACCACGTGGGTGTCCTCTTTGGGCTAGCATAGATTATATCAGCCACATAAAACATGAACCACAACTGTATTCTGAAAAAAATAGTAGTAATTTGCTTACCAAATTAGTCTTTGTGTAGATCAGTAAAATAATTCCAAGGTTTACAATATATAAAACAGCAAAGATGACCTGTACACCAAAACAAGAGAGAAATTTTGAGAAATAAAGGCATACGCCAAAAATCATGTAAACTAGGTCTACCGTGTCTCATAACTCACAAGCTAAAGTGCAGTCTGTAAACTTGAATATTTTCATAACAATTGTAATCTGTGACCATCTTAGTCATCGCGAAAAATATGATCAGTAAAATAATTTCAAAGTTTACAATATACAAAATAGCACAGGTGACCTGTACATGAAAACAAGAGAGAGATTTAGAGAAATAAAGGCATACACCAAAAATCAAGTAAACTAGGTCTACCATGTATCATAACTTAGAAACTAAAGTGCAGTCTGTAAACTTGAATCTTTTCTTAACAATTGTAATTTGTGACCATATTACTTATCTCAATAAAAATCAAAAAACTAGGTTTAACATTTGTCAAAACTTGCCAACAAAAGTGCAATCTGTAAACTTTAATCTTTTCCAAACAATTGTAATTTGTGACCATATTAATTGCATCTCAAAAAATATTTAACTACATCTAAACAAGCCAACACTACCACAAGAAGATCACAATTGCAAATCCTCTTTTTGAAGAATGGGATATTCAATAATCTGTTCAAGTCATTGTACTCACCAAATGTGACTTATTACCATTGTGTGTATCATGCACATGCATGCTCACATCGATCAGGCAGTAGACTGATCACTCCTTACATGACAACAGTAAAGTAGTGGCAAGGGATTTGGAGAGCTACCCTCGTTACAAGGAAAAGGTGCCTGATGAACAGTGGTAATGTTTGAGGGGTAATGGTTGCACATTAGGTGCCATCTTCTTCACATAAACTATGAAAATTTTGCTGAGCGATTTCAAAGAGCGTGTAACAGCAGGCAATGTCTCATTTGCCATTTCATTTAAATGTGTGGGTTCAATTGCTAACAACAGTTTGTTTTTTCATTGGACTTGTTCCAAGGTTCAGATTTTTTCTTCTTCTTGAGGGGCTAAAAGAGAAAATGAATTTGCCCTTAACTCTCTCTTGGTAGCATCCACCCAATCCTCTCACATTCTTTGACACATGGGCATGCCTGATGGAAATCAAATAGTTTAAAGCCATTTTAATGTCCCTTGCTTGAAGCCATTTTAGTGTCCCTTGCTTGAAAGTCCTTGTTTTCATTGATTTTGAGCTTGCTTATCCAATATTTGCCTATTTAATGTTTGAGTTGCAAAATTCAAAGATTTGAAATATTTAGAATCTCATGCTACGTGCTTGAGAATTACACGTGCAAAAATTCAAAACTATGTTGCTAAATCCACCTATAAATTGGGTCCAATTCGGTTCAAACCAGATCTATGATTCGGTCCAGTCCACATGCAAATTGGGATACAATCCCTGACAAAAGGGTTCTAACTTCTGTTCAGCTTGGACAAATCTGGAGAAACCCACCCAACCAGAGGGCAAGCCCATCTATTCTTGAGTGATTTGTTTTTGCTTGAACTTAGACCTCAGTGCAATAAAATAAATTTTTTACCCCAAAAAGTCATTTCTATAACATACCAAACACCAAGCCAGGTTCACTTTTGTTTGTTGAATCAAAAAGGGAGTTGAAAATTGACCTTTGAAGGTTCTCCAACAATTGCATGGCCATTCCTATGTATTTGCAAGTGTCCATTGGCTACCAAGAAGATCATAGAAGAATATTGCTGCAAAGAAGTAAGCTTTCTTCTTTTTTTTCCTCCCTTTTGGTTTCATAAACATGATACAAACTGTTTGCTTTATTATTGTAGATTTTTTTCAGTCTTCCATGGATGTATCAAAAAAAACTAAGCTTTGTATATCTATTTTGTGTTGTAAGTTTTTATTTCTTTGTTTTGAATGTGTTGTTTATAACAAAAAATTGTCTTACAAATCACAAGGTGTAAGATCCGTTTCTATTCTGTCCTTGAAAATTTCACTTTGCATCACAGGCAATTCATTGAACAGTTGGAGTGTAAAGTCTGTTCTGAATCTTCTGAGTTCTTGAATCAAGAAGACACATTACAAAGCACACTTTTCTTATATAGTTATCATGTCAAACATGGAAAACCGGTAACCAACTCATGACTTATTTAAATGCAAAGATAAACACACAATCAACACAAAGCCCAGTCTGAAATGCCAACACTTCTTCACCAAATATATGGGCAGACATTAAGACAAATGGTTGGACAGTAATGACAAATATATCTCTGTTTAGACTTTATAGTAATTTCAGCATACACTCGCCTAGCATCCTCTTTAATAGTGTACAAGATTTTAGTTTCTCAATCAGAATAACAATACCGGATCTAAAGCAATTTCTCTGTCATGAGTTACCAGATTTTCTTCCCAAAACATTCAAACTACCTATGGGCTGAGAATGCAACGTAAAGCAAATGCTGTTTCACCTGATTTCTCCTGCTAAACAACTTGAACATGCAGCCCCACATTATACATTCCCAGTGTAAACTTCTCCACAGGGTGTCTAGTTGCTGCCAGGTGATACTGTGTTTTGTCTATGGATGTGGGAAACCAAATATAGTTTCCGGAAGCCACCTTCAATTCAAATGCTTGGATTTTTTCAGACTTCAACCAGAAATGAGGCTCTTATCATTCTTTTTCAGACAATTTTAATCAGCTAACAAATGTATTACACAGGTAATTGAAAATAAATTGAATGAACTAATGATTGAACAAGACGTTCATTTATAGTTTACAAGGAGGCAATGTTTCCATAGTGAAACAATTGTAAGAATTAGAAACATTCTAATATGTATAAGATTTACAATATTGACCATTTAAAAAGTAGAAAGATATCTACAGAGATATTATTCTAATGCCCTCCCTTAATGGTCAATTTGTCTACTACACCAAGGAGCCCCTTCAACTTAAGAAACTAATCTAGAAGTAGGGACTTTGTGAGAATATATGCAGTCTGGTCCACAGTACAAACATATTACAAAGCCACGGATCCATCTTCAACCAGCTGGAGGATGAAGTGACGATGAAGCTCGATACGCTTGGTTCACTCATGGAAGACTGGATTTCGGCAAGTTTGAGCACCCATTAATTGTCACAGAAGACATGTGAAGGACCTGCTCAAAATAGGTGGATGTCTGAAAGCATCCTTTGAAGCCAAACTTCCTCACAAGCTGCTTTGATTGTTCCCCGATATTCGGCTTCTATCGAGGAAAGAGATATAGCATGCTACTTCTTACTGGTCCAAGTAATAACACATGCCCAAACTGAAGACACACCCGAAGTGGACTTTTTGTCATTGATCCTCCCCAATCCAAATCTATGTAACTGATGAGTCCGGAATTTTTGGTTCACCCATAGAGGATACCAAGTTTGAAGTGTCCTTAACATAGTGTAGGATACACTACCAATGATCCTAAGTAAGAGCTATGATGAAGAAGGATATGCAACTCACAACATAGCTAAGATTAGGTCTAATGGTGTTGAGATAGATTAAACTGCCCACTAGTTGCCTAGATGGAGATTCATTCTTAAATGGAGAACCAAAATTTGGCCGACAACTTCAAGCCAAACCATAGGTGTAGACACATATTTGTAATCCTGTATTTTGAATTTATCTAGTAGAGTGCATACTCATAAACTAACAGATTAAGATGCCACGAGACTATTGCCAAACCTAGACACCTAGGGCAATAGTGGAGAAGCCCAAGGTCAGTCATGTCATAAGACTAGCAGAAATTCGGTTTGGTTCCCTAAATCAATGATGTCAAACTACCAATGATTATATGATCATCAAAATATATAACCAAAAGGATGATATCAACACCAATAGACTTGACATACAAATTTGAGTCAAAAGGACTCCTTTGGAAGCCTTGACCATACAGTACTTATCAATTTTCACGTATAATGCCTAAGGAACCTATTTTAGGCCATTGACTACTTTAACTAGTTTGAGCACCTAGTGTTTTGTATCGGCAACCTTGATTCTAGGAGGTTGCATCATGCATACCTCTTCCTGTAACTCACTATTTAGGAAGGCACTCTTGACATCTTACCTTCCAGCCACACTGAGCTATGGTGGCTAGGACTAATCCAATCGTGCTCATCTTTGTTGCCGAAGCAAAAGACTCCTTGTAGTTAATTCATTTACACTGAAAGAAGCCTTTGGCAACAAGATGAACCTTGTACATATCCAAAGTACCATCAGCCTTGTTTCTAACTTTATAAACCCATTTGCATCCAATGGGTTTCTTCCCTAGAGGAAGATTTGACTCAACCCAAGTGTTATTTTTCAACAAGTTGTGGGGCTCAATTGTTATAGTGTGTTCCCACTTAGGTATCCCATTCATCTGTGCATGTTTGAGGCTCATATACACTGTTAAGACTGTCCATGAGAGAAAAATATACAAAATTAAAGGTTTGTTCGTCTATCGAGTAGTTCTACCCACAATGAGCTCATCACCATAAGATTCCCAATTGTCCTAGCCCACCATTTAGGACGGAGTGTAGAGAACATCAGAAAAAGAGGTGCAACAAGATTAGGTTCATCAAACTCAAGATTGGATGATCTTAAGGAAAATTAGGTGGTGCAATTGCACGTCTAGGTGATCCTACAAAAGAAGGAACTAGTAGAGGTGTAGGAACTAGAATAGCTAAAGTCCTCCCATCAAATGGACCTAATGGAAGACAAACACCCAAGTCTTGAGCCTTGAGAGGTTGATCCTCTAAATACATAGCTAGAGGAGACAACTAAAATGACCCTCTTTCCTTGTCAAAAGTCACATCTCGACTGAAAATGATAGTATTTGTCTCAATGTCAATGAGATGGCAGGCCTTATGATTAAAATCGCAGCCGGTTAGCAAAAGTTTCTGACTCTTGGCATTCAACTTGGAGCACTTAGCATCACAGATTCAAAAAAAAGCAATAGAGTCCAAAACATTGAGATGAGAAATTTTGTGCTTAAGCTTGACCGCGCTTCTTCCAAAGTCTTTTCCTTGACAGCCACTATAAGAGAGTGGTTGAGAAGATAGACAGCAATTTTGACTCTTTTGCCCAAAATATGTTTGGAACACTCTTGTGATCAAGACTAGAATAGGCCATTTCAGTAATTGTGCAATTTCTATGCTTAGCACCACCATTTTGCTAAGGGGTGTAGGGTTTTGTTAATTAGCACTTTAGGCCATGTTTATAGATATGGGAGAAGAAAGAAGAACAAAACTCTCCCCTATTGTTAGTTCTAAGAGTAACAATATGTTGACTAGACTCTTGCTACAGATGCTTTAAACTTTTGAAATAAAACAAACACCACCAATTTTTTATGAAGGAAATAGAGACATTTTAGTACTGAAATTATCAACAAAAAGTAAGAAATACGAGACCTTGTATCAATTGTAGCCACAAGTCCACAAATATCAACATGGACCAATTGTAGTACCTTAGAAGCTCACAAGGAGTCATCTGAAAACGAAGTCTAATGCAACTTCCTAACATGGCACGTTCTGCAAACTCCAAGATTATGGGTTTGGATCTCTAGTAGTCCAATGACAATATCTTCACAAACACACTAAGAAAAATAGTTCACATTTAAGGTGCTCATACTATTAACACCAAAGTACACTAACAGAGGAGCCATGACAAGCTCTTATGAATCACCAAAGTCAACAAGCCTAAAAAGGCAAGGATCCTTAAGACCCATGACAATAGTAGACTATATCCCGATCAATGATACTGAATTGACATGAACTAAAAGTCACATCTAGCCAAGGACAATGTCTCAGTGTTTGACTAACCGAGAGAAGGTTGAGTTCCATTCTTGACACATAATACACATTAAGGAATATCGATTTCCTCCCACCTAACTGAATTTGTGTATTGCCCTTTCTGATGATGGTGTACTCTTCCCCTCTAAAAATAACAAAATTTGTAAACAATTGAAAGTTTATGAAGCAATCTTGACAATGAGTAAAGTGGCACAAGGCACCTAAATCAATATACCAAGCAATAAATTTCACATGATCTATAGGTCTTCTAGTCATGAAGGCATAAAAGGCAGACTCGCTTTGTTCGGTGTGCTCCGCTACATTTTCTTTAGGGTGTTAACCACTTTTCTTAGCTTGTGCAACCAAGCGTTTACAGCACTAAAGTTTCATGTGACCATACTTATGGCAATAATTGAATTGAATGTTCTTCAAGCCTTCTGATGCCAAATCAAAGCTAAGAAGACTGAGAAGATGGAGATTTGGTTGTCAAGGGTTGTTCTTTAGAAGATGAAATAGTTCCACTTTCGAATAGTGATTTCCATTGATCGAGTTGTAAAAACATTGTGCAGAGATTAAAACACTTCAAGTCAACATTAGTCGAAGCAATGATGAAAGTCTCAAAGTGATCATAGAAAGACGATGGACTCTAGAGGGTGATCACAACCATGTCTTCTTCCATTTTGTGTCCAATTGCTCCTAGCTAATCTCAAATGTCCTTGATTTTATTGGGATGATCCTGCAAGGACACCAACTCATCCATCATGATCATGAAGAGCATGTTTTTCAAAAGAATGCATTGCTCTTATCAAAGGTTTCATTTTTCCTTTTAGATGCATCCAAATTTTTTAAGTTGCTCTTCTAGAAGAAACTTGCGGCAAATAACCATCACTGACTGAAAGTTTGATGAGCATAACACACTTCCCAATTTTGTTCATCGAATCTGTCCTGCTCCTTGTTTTCATCTTTAGGATGATCATTCTTGCCTACAACAAGTTTGTCAAGATATTTGTATTCAAAGATCGTCAACATACACTGCTTCCAGGTTTGGTAGTTTCTAAAGTGGAATTTTTGTGTCCCCTCAAGCAAAATATTCGTCAAAGATGTCATCACAAAAACGAGGGATAAAAACTAGTTGACTGAAGGGTAGCAAGAATATCAAGGCAGAATACGTTCAATGCGTGAAATAGTGTAATGAAACAACACTAAGACAGAAAGAATGCCTAATTGTGAGGTAGAAAAACAATTTTATGGGCAGGGATCCCAATGCAAGAATTTATTAAGAACCTGAAAATTCTTAGAGAAATCGAAAAAATCCTTTCGAAAAAACCCACCACAAATTTGTAATCAAAATTGAAATCGAACTAAAATATCAACCGATGTTGAAGAAAACCTACTTGACTGAGAAAGACATGCAACCTCTGAGATAATGGAGGATCTTTGGAACAAAAATGTGGATCGTGTTTGTAAACCCAAGTCGTGTTGAGCAAAGACGACCATAATGAGAATTGATAGCTAGAGAAAGCAAGAAATCTACCGCAAAAGAGAAGAGTTGTTGCAAGTTAGAAGAAAAGTCATCACAAATAGAAAATCCTAGCAACCGCAAATTTACAAAAAAAACTAAAACTAGGTCACATTTTTTAGAAAATGCATATATGTAGAAGACGCAGTTGAAAATTAAGAAAAAACTCATTTTTTTCCTTTGACGTCTTCAGCTAAGAAAAAACTCATTTTTTCCTTTGAGAATGGCAATTGTAAAATAACAACCAATATTGTGGTGTAAATTGAAGAAAGAGTGTGTTGCAGAAAAAACATGGTTGAAAACCACAAATGACCTTCAAAGACCACGAACGGATGACTAGCGAGGTGTTTTTCAGAAGAGAGAGGTCATCATATGAAGAAAACAACATAAAATGATGGCCCGAAAACCCTGTATAGGATTGCAAGAAAAGATATTGAAAAATTTCTCCATAAAATTTTTCAAATGAACAACAGTAAGAATTTCAAAAAAATTAAAACTGATAATTTCTAAAAGAATTATAAATCTTTCGAAAAAATTGTAATCCTGCTCTAATACCATATTACACAGATAATTTGAAAAAATATTGAATGAATTAATGAATGAAGAAGACATTCATTTAAAGATTACAAATAGACGATGTTTCCATAATGAAACAATCACATTTTAATAAGTACAAGATTTACAATATTGACCATTAAACAAAAATAGAAAGATATGCAAAGAAATATTATTAATAAAATGGGGCTTGGGCTGTCTTGAATGCCAGATAACATTCAAAACTCCATGCGTTTATGATACTCCAATGGTGCTAATAATAAAGATGAGACTGGAAGCTCTAGGTGTTGGGTCATGACTAGTTCCAGGCCTTTGTCTTTCCAATTTGCACACTGTGGTCATCTATAATTGATGAATCTGTGTACTCTTCCTTGTACTGAAAAAAAAATGCAAACCCAACAAGCTTGCTGTGGGACGTCTTCTCAGCTGAAACCAAACTTCTTCAAATCCCTAGCTCCATCAATCACAATCTGAAGCTCTATACCAGAATCACTGGGATGGCATTACTTCTCTTAAAAATCAAAAAATTATATGTTTGACTCGAATGGTGAATGCTGGCTGAAGTAAATCCACCTCATATTGAAGGCATGGGTTTTCATCCAAATTTTCTTGGCTCCAACAGTTTCTGTCGTCTGAACAATCCAGTCTCTGAATATCAGAAATGAGAGAAAATAACTTCAATCTAATATTCTCAAACATATCCCAACTGAGAGAACAGCTTCAGTTATATAGCCACTTAAGTCAGTGGATACACTTACTTTTAGCAATGTGGGATAAAAAGTTACTTTTAATTTATGAAAGCCACATTATAGAGTCACTTCATTTTTATAACGTCACTTTATAACATAAAAAAAAACTTCAGCTTTATAAACCTTAAAATAAGATTTTATTTTTTGCCATTTTGCCTGAAATAAAGTTGTAACTAGAAAAGCATCCCTTTGAATAACTTATTAGCTTATTGAAATGAGAAAACAGCTAACCAAACTCTTGGGAAAATTGCCGAGAAGGGGACATTACACAATGGCAACTAGTTATATATCCATGGCTTGACCTGAATTCAAAACAGTTCCAAGTTCTCTATGGATGTATGTTGATAGGATACAAGTAGTCCTGTGATCAGGGTTATATTTGGATTTTTCATAAATGTCTTGTTAGCTATTCAAGCTCATATAGTTGGATGAGAACCCATTTGTGTGGAATACTTGGACAAGATATCAAAGTTTTCCCAAGAAAAAATGGACTTGTGTAATTAAAGCATATGGTAGCATACATTACAGAGAAATAGCAAGCAAATCAACTCACATGGCATAAATATAATCAGCCATTACCAAACAGAATATCAAAAGGAATGAAGCACCCAATGCCCCCATCCCATCCTAATGTTGTGGTAAAAGGTTACTCATTTTTGCCACTCCTGAAAGTGAAGAACCCGCTACAAACCAAAAAAACAAAAGGACCTTTGGAACTATGTTTCAAAATGAGATTCGTCATTGACAATGGGTTGACTTCTATTACAAGGTAATTGGTAAATACTTGCTTATTAATAACAGAGACCGAAAGGTCAATTTATACAAAAGGAAGAGACGATGTTTCCTTAGGAAACGATCGTAAAGAATAGAAACATTCTATTCCAGAGAAAGCAAAAAACGAAAGCAAACTAAAGCTAAAGATATTTACAAGATAACCATTAACTAATAATAGACGTCTTATCTATTATTGTAATACCCTCCCTTAATGGTTAATCTATCTAACACACCAAGTTGTCCTCTGAATTTGACAAACTTATCAGGACCAAGAGGCTTGGTGAGAATGTCTGCAGTCTGATCTAAGGTAGGAACATACTGCAGATCTATAGTCTCGTCTTCAACCAGCTGTCGTATGTAATGACAATGAACATCCACATGCTTGGTTCGTTCATGGAAGACTGGATTCCGTGCTAACTTGATAACACCTTCGTTATCAACAAACAGAGTAGTCGGTCCTGCTGGTGACATCTGCATATCCCCAAGCATCCGACGAAGCCAGACAGCTTCACATCCTGCCTTAACAGTCCCTCTATATTCAGCCTCTGTAGAAGAGAGAGAAACTGCCTGCTGCTTCTTGCTGGTCCATGTGACTGCACCGGATCCCAAACTGAACACATATCCAGATGTTGACTTTTTATCATCAACAAAGCCTGCCCAATCTGAATCTGTGAACCCACTGAGTTTAGGATTAGAACTCCGAGAATACAGAAGTCCATAATCAGAAGTGCCCTTCACATAACGAAGCACACGCTTTGCTGCCATCCAATGATCAGCCTTAGGAGCTATCATAAAGCGTGAAATATAGCTGACTGTGAAGCTGATATCAGGCCTAGTAGCAGATAGGTAGATGAGGCTGCCTACTAGTTGCCTATACATAGTATCATCAACGGAAGGAGAATTAGACTTGGCTGATAACTTGAGACCTTTCTTCATAGGTGTAGATGCAGGTTTGCAATCCTGCATTCGGAATTTGTCTAACAAGGCTCTGGCATATTTGGACTGAGAGATGAATATACCAGAAGACTGTTGCCAAACTTCAACACCTAAGCAATAATGCATGAGCCCAAGGTCAGTCATATCAAAAGACTGACATAAGTGTTGTTTGATTCCCTGAATCAAAGATGCCGAACTGCCAGTGATGATCAGATCATCCACATAGATAACCAGAAGGATGATGTCACTGTCAGTAGTCTTGATGTACAGATTTGAGTCTGAAGAACTCCTCTTGAAGCCTTGATCACTGAGGTACGTATCAATCTTGATGTACCATGCCCGAGGGGCCTGCTTCAAACCATAGAGAGCTTTTACCAATCTGAGAACCTGATGGTCTTTACCAGCAACCTTGAAACCAGGAGGCTGCGTCATGTAGACCTCTTCATGGAGATCACCATTCAGGAAAGCACTCTTTACGTCCATCTGATGGACCTTCCAGCCAAACTGTGCTGCCATGGCTAAGACTAATCTGATGGTGCTCATCTTTGCAGTAGGAGCAAAGGTCTCCTCATAATCAATGCCCTGACGCTGAGAAAAGCCCTTTGCCACTAAACGAGCTTTGTACTTATCCAAAGTACCATCTGATTTGTATTTGATTCTGTAGACCCATTTGCAGCTAATGGGTTTCTTCCCTGGGGGAAGATCAGAAAGGACCCAAGTGTTGTTCTTCAGCAGGCTCTGGTGTTCAGATTGCATGGCCTGTTCCCACTCTGGAATTCCTTTAGCCTCGGAATATGTTTGAGGTTCAAACACACTGTGAATGTTGGCCATAAGAGCAAAGTTAACAGAATCTATAGTTTTGCTCTTTTTCCGAGTAGTTCTCCCATCAATGAGCTCATCATCATGAAGATCAGCAAGTGTCTTAGCCCACCACTTAGGCCAGAGAGGAGAATGACCAACAGTAGTACTAGGAGATGCTTGATCAGCAGGATCCTGATCAGAAGAATCTGGATCAAACTCAGGTGAAGCATCTTCAAAACGAGGTGATCCTACAGGAGAAGCCGGAGGTGGCTGTACAGGTATCATTGGCAGGACTGGAGCTGTAGGAGCTACTAGAGCCCTCCCATCAAGTGGACCTAATGGAAGCCGAACTCCCAAATCATGAACCTGCATAGGCTGGTCTGCTGGATCAGGAACAGGAGAAACAGGCATGAATGGTCCTCGCTGCTCATCAAAGACTACATCGCGGTTGTATATGAGACGAGATGTCTCAACATCAATAAGGCGGTAGGCTTTGTGAAGACTGCTATATCCAGCAAGCATCAGTTTCTGACTCTTGGCATCCAACTTGGTGCATGAAGCATCAGGGATCCAAACAAAAGCAAGAGAGCCAAAAACCTTCAGGTGACTGATTCTGGGCTTGCGACCTGACCAGGCCTCTTCCAGAGTTTTACCTTTGACCGCCACTGTGGGTGATCGGTTCAACAGATAAGCTGCAGTGTTAACTGCTTCTGCCCAAAAACGCTTCGGAACATGTCTGTGTTCGAACATGGAACGAGCCATCTCGGTGATTGTCCTGTTCCGACGTTCAACTACACTGTTCTGTTGTGGCGTGTGGGGTGTGGTGAACTGGCGTTGGATGCCATGTGTATCCAAGAAGCTGGAGAAAACATTAGAACAAAATTCCCCCCCATTGTCTGATCTACGAGTAATAATAGATTTCCCAGACTCTTTTTCAACTAAGGGTTTAAACTTCTGAAATACAATAAATGCATCGGATTTCTTTTTAAGGAAATACACCCACATTTTTCTACTGAAATCATCTACAAACAACAGAAAATACTTGTACCCAAGAACAGAAGGAGTGGCCATAGGGCCGCAGATATCAGCATGAACAAGCTGAAGTACTTGAGAAGCTCGCCAAGAATCGCCACTGGGGAAAGGTGTGCGATGTTGCTTCCCAGCCTGACATGCGTCACAAACTCCAAGGTGTTGGGTTTGAATCTCTGGCAAACCAAGAACAAGCTCATCCCGAGCAAGTTGTGAGAGATAATGCACATTTAAGTGCCCATATCGGTGATGCCAAAGTGTGCTGATGGAAGATCGCCGAGCAGCCATAGCTAAGTCCTGAGAATCACCAAAATCAGTAAGTCTGAAAAGACCATGATCCTCAAGACCAACTGCAATAGTAGACTTAGTCGCCCGATCAGTGATGGTGCACTGATGTGAACTGAAGGTGACTGCCAAGTGTGGAGAATGTCGCAGCAACTGACTGACCGAGAGTAGATTTAGTTCCATCCCTGGAACGTAGTACACATCAAGGAATATGAGCTTCCTCCCAACAGACTGAATTTGAATGTTGCCTTTACCAACAACCATGTACTCTTCTCCACCACCAAAGATAACAGAATCTGAATAAGGCCGATAGTCAGTAAACCAGCCTCTGCGGTGAGTGAAATGTCGAGAGGCACCTGAATCAATGTACCAGGCAGATGACTGTACATGATCTGCAAGTCTTTTAGCCATGAAGGCATAAAAGGCAGATTCCACCTGCTCAGTGTGCTCTGCACTGTTCGCTTTGGGTTGCGAACCTGATTGCTTAGACTAGGCAGCTAAGCGTTTCTGACATGCAACCTTCATGTGACCATACTTGTGGCAATAGTTGCATTGAATGTTCTTCTTTTTGGTACCATCGGATGCTGGAGCAGAAGACTTCTGCTGAGATGGTTGCTGAAACTTGCCCTTATCCTTCTGAAAGGATTTTGCATCAAAGGCTTGCTCAGTGGAGGTGGAACTGGAGCTGCTACCGAACTGTTGTTTCCACCGATCTTGCTGAAGTAGCAGGGTGCAGAGATCAGTGAACTTTAGATCAACACCAGTAGATGTGATGTTGAGAGTCTCGATAAAATGCTCATAGGAATTTGGTAAACTCCGAAGAGTGATTACCACAATATCCTCTTCCTCCATCTTGCGACCGATGGCAAGTAACTGATCACGGATTTCTTGAATCCGATTCAGGTGTGCCTAGAGCGAGGTGCGCTCATCCATGACAATAGAAAACAAAGTGTTTTTCAGAAAGAAGGCTCTGCTCTTGTCGGAAGTCTAATGAAGACCTTTTAGATGTGTCCAAATTTCGGCCGCTGTCTTGCCGGATGGAATCTGAGAAAGCTGGTCATCAGCTACGGAGAGTTTGAGAAGCATTACTGCCTCTCGATTGTTCAGATCCCATGTATCTTGATCAGGACCCGGAGAAGTCGGACGCTGCTCAACACCCAGAACAAGTTGATTGGTGTTTCGATATTCGAAGATTGCGATGATGCGCTGCTTCCAGGTTCCATAATTGCGACCATTGAATTTGGAATTATGCTCGACCAGAATATTTGTTAGAGATGCCATGGCACATTTTTCAATGAAAAACTGTGAAAATCTATGAAGGCACGTTCTTCGAGGCAAAAATACGGAAGACCCAGAAGAATCATTGAATGACCCAAAAGAGAGCTCGAAAAACCCAAAAGGAATCTGCTGTCGTTTTCTGAATCTGCTGGCTTGAAAATCGAGGCACAAAAATCGAGGCACCCAGAAAAAACGGACGACAACCCAGTTGAGCTCTCGAAAAACCCACCAAGAATCTTCAAACAAAAAAAAATTTCAACCCCAAAAATTAGGGTTTCGAAAAAAAACGGCCCTAGCTGAAAAAAGCTTGAAAAAACTTCAAATTTCTTGATGAAAAATGGTCGAATCTGCTTCCCAGAGCACGATGACAGACTGAGACGGCTAAGAGCATGAAGATTTGATACAGAAACATGCAGATTTTCACCCCAAAAACGCGAGTCTTCAAAAAATGGCCACGATTTCCACGTGATTTGCATACCCGTAATTCGGGAATTTCTCCAAGCAGAAAAACCCTAGGTGGGTTTTGGAGAAATTAGCTGAAATAATTTTGGAAAAATTTAAACAAATAATTTCAAGAAGAAATTATAAATTTTTCCAAAAAAATTTAAGTATTTAGCTCTGATACCATATTACAAGGTAATTGGTAAATACTTCCTTATTAATAACAGAGACCGAAAGGTCAATTTATACAAAAGGAAGAGACGATATTTCCTTAGGAAACGATCGTAAAGAATAGAAACATTCTATTCCAGAGAAAGCAAAAAACGAAAGCAAACTAAAGCTAAAGATATTTACAAGATAACCATTAACTAATAATAGACATCTTATCTATTATTGTAATAACTTCAATATTGTTTTCTCACCATATTAGCAAGAAATGGTGCAAAACACAATGACACTCCAAAAGAGTACAAGGGTGTGTAATTCCTTATTCGAAAAAGAGGTCAAGCTTGGAGAAGATTCGATGAAGCCCATAAAAGATTCATGGATTGAAAAAGAGGTCTTTATTTTTTTCCATTGGATGGAAAGATGGTAAAATCATCCCTTGATCAATGTCATAGCAATGTCCTTTAATTGACCATGTTTTTGAGAGTTGTCGAATATAATTTTATTTAGTAGATTAGAAAAACCACAAGCAATGACACTAGTAAGTAGTAACACTAAAAACTATGTCAAAAGCTTCATGTTCATGTTCCAAACCAAAAAATATAAAAATTGAAACAAGTTCATCAAAGGATGTAATTGGAGGGGAAAAAACTGACTTCTCTTTTAAAATATTGTATTTGTTAAAATCAAAATATTATATATATATATATATATATATATGAAAGTTGTAACAAACAATTCATAATGTTTTTATTTTAATACATATGGAAGCAAAGACCTCTTGTCTGCAATTTACATATCAAAAAGAAAAGGTTATTTAAAAAAAGTCTAAAACATAAATAAATTTAAATAAAAAATTTAAACCATATCTTATGTATTAAGAATATTTAATACTTTATGGCAACCAACTATTTTGTGAGCCATAACTAATTTGATTAATTAATTTAATTGATACTGTAATTTGTATATTAACCCAAACATTAAAAGTTAATATTTCATCACATATATTTTCCCCAATTTCTTTGTCAAACAACTTTTTCCCCTTCAGGAACAAATGCAATTTTTTCTTATTCACATATACCAATGGATCCCTGACACCTTAGCATCTTGGCATTGCCACTTTTCATCTACTATTGACTTGACATATAATCTATTGCCATTGCTTCTCACCTATTCATCTATCCAAAACAGCACATACTCATATTGGTCAAGCCTTTTGCACAAAGATTCATCTTGGTTCATAGAAAATCAAGTTGCAAGAGCAATTGAGAAATCGAGTTATTCAAAAAAAAATCGCAATCATACTCAAACTCTAGTTCAAAAAAGATTAAAAAAAGGAATAACAAAAATCCCATTTTGAGGACAAATTTGACTTTGGTTTGTTTGAGTTATTACAAATTCATCCCAAGTCTTAAACCCATGTCCTACTAGAATTCCAACCTAGATTAACATAGATCTAAACAAGGCTTGAACAAACTTAGATCTAGGACTTGCAAGACACAAATAGCGACTTAGATTTTCACTTCTGAAAAAGCATTAAAAAAAAAGTTTGTTATCTCAAGTCATTGCCTACGTGAACACTGTCTTCCCTTCTAGATATGAAATTGTGATTGATATCCTATATTGCAATGCTTTGAGTTTTGTTGGAGACAGCATTTATGTAAGATAATGTAAATATCAAATGATTTTTTCATAAAATGTATTACTGTATTGGCAAATCAACCATTGGGGTCGAGCAAGATACATTTTTAAATGATTGGAATCATGTGCAATCATTGATGTACATACCCAGGTGATTCCAAGTTGGACGTAACAATTCCAGCACTAAGCAAAATTTTCAACATAATTTGTTCAACTTCTTGATTATGGCAACCCTAAATGGCCATCATATAATGCATTTTATGTGGTTTAGAGTTCAAACAGTCAACAAGCACCATCTGCTCCAAACAATCAATGACACGGCAATAAAATGAAGTCTAATATAATGCAAAATGTATATATCGTCCAAATTTTGGTTTCCTTTAGATATTTAGAGTAGCTTTGCCCCGACTAATATATTTGTATTCGTAACATGAATCATTTTAACTTTTTGTTTATTCCAGTGCCCTTTAGATTTTTTACTTTTCTGAATATTACAATGTTTTTTATTACATTTTAACTTTATTATATTTATGACAATTGAGCTTTGAAATGGTAATTCATTTTATTTACAATGAAGACACAAAGTTCCATAAATAAGACAATAAGACAATGTTTCTAAAAGAAACAATTGCAAGCAGAAAAGGCCACTTTGAGGATGATTCAGAGGCCACTGGAAGCTCGACCTACTCTAATTCTAAAGAAGTTCAAACTCTAAGCTTGGAAGATGAGGAAAACACTTCCTCGAAAGGCAAGAAGTCTAAGGGGAGGGAGAAAATTCCTCCTCCTTCCACTATTGTTCCTAGCAAAAAGAGCCCTCGGGGATTAACCCCCAATCCAGTGAAACAGGAGGAAGAGGAATATAATGAAGAGTAAGAGGAAATGGAGTCGGAGGAAGAGAAGAAGGGGGAAGACAGTGGGAAGGTGGGAGAAGATATTTCTATTCAATTAGGGAACCCCAAAAAGAGAAAGGCCAAGGAGGAGTTGTAGCCAGAAGAGAAAAAAGATCAGACCCCTGAGGCTTCGGGACCCTTACCTTCTATCTCTCCATCTCGGGGGATTAAGGAAACTATGGTGGAAGACAGTGGGGAGATAATTAGGAAAGATAGAAGGAGGTCGTGGAGAACTTTCAACACCTAAACGGCAACGATGGGGATTGTTAGGGAGAAAGTGAATCTGCAAGTCTTGGAAGATATAGAAGGGAAAGCCCATTTTGATGAGCTCATAGACCCTGCTCTGGTTGCAATTTCAGATAATGCAAGGGAAACAGGGCTCAATCTGCCCAATAATGCCAAAAACAGCATGATAGATAATTTTCGCTCTATCAAGTGGTTGCTCCATGAGATTAAGGAGCTCAAGAAAAAAAGGAGCCTAGAGGAAGGCCACAGGACGAGCAGCGACCAGAGTCATCCAACCGCCCAGGAGGATCGTCTAGCAAAGGTTGAGAAAAGGGTGCAAAAGATGGAGATATCAAACCAAAACCTGGCTAATCAGGTGATTGCTACCCTAAACATTCTGAATGAGAACATCAATAACCTGGGTGAATCATTGAGAAATGCAGGAATTGGTGGTGATAAGGATGAAAAGGCCAACTCGGACTTTAGGAAGACCGAGGGAGAAATGAAAGAGACCAGGGGCCAGGTGGAACGAACTAACGACCCAAACTAGGAACGTGTGGGCGTGGAGATCCAAAGCGCCAACGAGAAAGCAAAAAATCTGCAGGATCCAGATAGTGAGAAATAATTGCTAGTGGTCTGATTTTTTGCCTCGTACTTTATTTAGTTTAGTAATTCTAGCTTTTGTCTATTGGCTGCGAGCCTGTCTTTTGTTTTTGGCTTTTGTTTCCTAGCCGCGGGCCTGTCTTTTGTTATGGCTTTTCATAGGCAATTGCATAGGGTCTGGACTTTATTTAATATTATTATTTCAGATATTATGTAAAAACTTTTGGGTTTCAGGATCCCTATAAAACCTGTTTTTCTTAATCAAAAAACAATTGTAAGCAGAAAGCAGAAAATAGAAAGATACTAAACTAATTTAAAATACATAAATGACCATTAAACTAAATATTCTAATTATTAGTTTAATACCATCCCTTAATGGTCATCTACTAACTACAATAAGTTGTCCTCTAAATTTTATAAACATGTCTCGGCATAGAGACTTTGTTAGAATATCTGCAGTCTGATCCTCAATTGCAATCCAGTACATCACAATTCCATCTTCAACAAACTTTCAGATGAAATGACAATGAAGCTCTACATGTTTGGTTTTCTTGTGAAAAGTTGGATTCTTGGCTGTTTTAGCGCCCATTGAGTATCACAAAACAAGGGTGAAGGTCCCACTTGAGAAATTTTCATGTTAGAAAGCATCCTCCATTGCCATATTATCTCACATGTTGCTTTTACAGTCCCCTAATATTCTGCTTCTATCAAGGATAGAGTTGTTGTCTAGTGCTTCTTATTGCTCCGCGTGACTACACATCTACCAAGACTAAAGAAATGCCCAAAAGTAGACTTCCTATCATCAACAGCGTTTACCCAATCCAAGTCTGTAAAAGTTTAGAACCAACCAGCCGAGGATCTTTGCTTCCGTTGACAGGATGCCAAAGTCAGCTGTCCCTTTCACATATCTCAGTAAAGACTTTGCTGCAACCGAATGTTCTGCCTTAAGGGCTACCATGAAACATGATACGCTGCTGACAGCATAACTAAGTCAGCTCTAGTGGCTATCAGATAGATGAGGCTTTCCACTAGTTGCCTGAAAAACAGATTCATTCACCATAGGTGAATCTGATTTGGATGATAGTTTCAGCCCTTACTCCATAGATGCAGCTGAAGGCTTCCAATCTGCCATTTCGAACTTTACCCTGAGAAACGGACCCCTGCCTTTAGAAGAATGATGCTTCCAAGCCATAAATCCCAAGGCCAGCACATACTGAATTAGCCAACAAAACTATAACAAAACTAAGCCTAACATATAAGTAGGGCACCCAAAGTGATGATAATGTATAAGTGGATATTCCTCCAACTCGTGGGGCAAGGGTCAAGTTGCCTTAATTGGATGTTGCATGCTCTTGGGATTAATTGGGCTGGTGAATTGTATTAGTTTGATGCTGCAAACTCTTAGACTTAATTGGACTGAACAAGTCTTTGGGCACCCTTTGTGCCTTTCCTCTCCAAACCCTATTTTGATTAATAATGGGAGACGGAACTATTGATGGCCTGTTTTTATCGTACATATGATTTAAGAGAAAGATTTAGGATTATCACATACGGGACATCAAAGGACAGAGGCAGTAGACCAGTTCCCTTGAACTGAGTAGGCCATGCAAAGTGATGATATTGTATTAGTGGATATTCCTACAACTCCTGGGGCAAGGGGTGAGTGATCTTAATTGGATGTTGCATGCTCCTGGGCTTTATTGGGCTGTTGAATGGTCTTAGTTGAATGTTGAGCACTCTAAGACTTAATTGGGCTGAACAAGTCTTTGGGCACCCTTGTGATTTTCTTCTCCAAACCCTATTATGATTAACTATGGGAGATGGAACTATTGGTGGCTTGGTTTAATTGTAAATGTGATTTTACAGCAAGCTTTAGGATTATCACAAAGGGGACATCAACGGACAACATGTTACCTCATATTTTAAACCATCGCATTCCAAAATGAACAGTCGGGTGAAGTCAAGCAGTGCAAGAACCGAGCAAGTGCTCATGGCCTCTTTTAGCTTATCAAATGTGAGTTGTGCTTCTTCGTTCCACTGGAAAGCCCCTTTATTCGTTAAATCCGTTAAAGGTGTGCTGAGCTAAGAAAAACCTTTGACAAATCTCCTATAGTAACTGCATAATCCGAAGAACCCTCGCAGATCCGTGAGTGATTTTGGGGGAGGCTAGTCGAGGATAGCCTGAATCTTCTCCTAATGCACTTGAACCCCATATTGACTGACGACATGCCCCAAGTACAATATCTCTGTCATACCATACTCACATTTGGACTACTTGGCAAACAGGGACTGTTCCTCCATGATACTCAGAACTTCATTCAGATGCTTCAAGTGCTCCTCCCATGTCCTGCTATAAATAATAAGATCATCAAAGAATACCAACAGATACTTACGCAACTGTTTGTTGAAGATGCGGTTCATGCACAATTGAAATGTGGCAGGTGTGTTGGTCAATCCGAACAGCATGACTAGAAACTCATAATGTCCGTAGTGGCAGTGGAAAGCCGTTTTTTCCACATCTTCCCTCATTCAGATCTAATGGTATCCGGAACGGAGATCTATTTTTGAAAAATAGACAGCGCCATGTAGTTCATCCAGCAGCTCATCTATCCTTGGGATGGGTACCTGTTCTTTATTGTTCTTTTGTTCAGCACGCGATAGTCCACACACATGCGCATCATTCCATCCTCCTTTTTCACCAACACCACGGATGACGCGAACGGGCTAGAACTAGAACGGATCCATCCTTTCTCAAGCAACTCTTGAATCGTTCGTTCAATCTCATCCTTGAATTTCTTGGGGTGGAGGTACAGACAAAACAAATGGCCTACAGGATGACCGTACGAAAGATTAGGATTGTGTGGGATGTGCAAGGAGGAATCCATACAGAGAGATAAGCTTACCATACGGTGAGACTTTCTAGCCGTACGGTGACTATACTAGTTGTACTGTAGTGGAAATATGACGTACAGAGGGTGCAGCAGGAAGAGTTCATACAGAGGCTTGTGAGCAGCAAGGGTGGCCGTATGGTGGTCCCAAAGAAGCCGTATTGTGACACACAATTGGAAAACAGAGATGCCCAAACACACAATATAAAAGATTATTAAATTATTAGCAAATACTGTAGATTTCAACACCAAAATAATGGCCGTACAAGAGTAGGAATATTCAACAGTTGATTTGAAAATAATCAAAGCACTCCAATTCGCCAGATACACACCAAGATCGAACACAGACAGAATAGGGTGAGGTTTGAATCCCACCGAAACCATGCAAGCCAAATAGGGAAGGTCTTTCACTTCTGAAATGGCGAACAATGCCGCACTCCAACAGGAATCCACAGTACAAAGAGATATAATCCAAAGCATGCTATCAAACTACCTACGAGCCGTGCTTAAATACCTGTCGGGAAAAGCTTTCCGAGGGTGTACAAATTCAGCCGACAGCGACACAAACTACCAAACAAAAATAAAAATGGGTCCGAGATAAAATAAATCAATCGGCCCATTACAAAGATTAAATAATCATTTAATTTATAACGGGGACATTACATAATTCTGCATCACTGTATATGCATAAGTTCTTATGCAGCGATATACGGGAGTGTTTTTATTAAGGTATGCATCATTAATAAAGGTGTGAGTACACCCAAGCAGCCGCAGGTCACTTATAAAAGGTGGGGGCAAAAGGAATGAATTAAGTTAACAATCAGCTGTTTAGTCAACTGTAAAAGAGATGCCACTTTCTAGAAGGGAGGACATGAATATGGGAAGAACATGACTCTTCCATTCCAAGGATAGAGATATATTGAAAATCGGCATTCAAGAAGGAAAGAAGAGGGAAAAATAATATGCAAATCTGCAATCAGTACCAGCAGACTGGTAATGTATCAATCCATTGAGATGATCAGGTCTGATATATTTTAATACAATCTGCATTCAGTGAAGAAATCAATCAATTTATGAATCAAGTTAAGGAAAAAAACCTTTAATCTTTGCCATTGCGGAGGCAAAATCAGAAATGTCTCAAAAGGGGAAATTACAGACTATATATTCTTCAGACAATCTTCTAAAAGGTGATCTTTTTCTTCTTGGATCAAAAACAAATAATACAGTTGAATGGGAAGCAGTTGTTGCTGTGCTCTCTCTGGTGTCTACTTCGGGTTATAAGAAGCTGATTGCTGTGAGAGATTAAGCTAATGTCATTCAAGGCTTAAGTAAATAGGATAGCCAAAATTGAAAACTTTGTAGTTTATCATACGATGCAGTACATTTCTGGAGAGATTTCAAGAAAATGTTTATCTCTCACTACATTCAAGAAAGTAGCTAGTTCTGGTATAAATGATCTAACTTTATTGGCACTTTTACCTGACAATCTTGGGATGGCTTAGAAAAGTTTCTTTTGGTTGAGAAATTCCCCCAGTTAAAACATTTGTTTGGGTGTGGGCTCTAGGCATTCATCATATGGGGAAACGATTGCTTCCATGTTGTTTAATATCTTTGTGTACTTGATGTCAGCTACATTTATTTTAGGCATTGTTAGTCAGAGGTGTCAGCCTTTTTTTCCTGGTGGCCCGCGGGAGTTGTCTCTCAATGGTGTTGATGAATGCAATCTCTCAGCTTTTGTTTATTTGGGTAGCATGAATTTTTTTGGTAGTGTTTACATGTGCTCTCCCCATTGTTGAACAATTTGGCAATTGTGTGGTGATAGTAGGTTTTATGGAGAAGGCTTGGTTATTGTTTTTACGGTAAATTCAGTATGTGCTGGCCTTGGAATTTATGACTTAAAAGCATCATTCTTCCAAAGGCAAGGGTCCATTTCTAAGGGTAAAATTCTCCTACGACATTCTTTGTAAACATTTCAAAAGCACTGATTCTTCTTCATTGAATCTTGTCAAGAGTGTTTTGGGTCCTTAAGATATCGAAGATATTGGCATTTTGTGCTCATACGCAATCAATGTTTCAGAGCTTTTACCTGGAAGAGAGGTCAGGATACTGTCACTGGACATGTGTACATGGCTAATGCACTTTCTGTTCAAATTTTCACTGGTCAACAAGGAGATATCTGTTTGGGTGGGGTAGATATTGTTGGATATGAGGAATTGCCAGTGTCGTTAAGCTAAATTCAAGATTTTAATTAAAAGGTTTTGAGAGCGTAATGAGCATTGTGCTGCCTGCTCATTTTTAGGTATGAGAAGAAGTTTGCGCAAGGAATTAACAATCTGGTATGCCAGGGAATACAATAATTGGACAGAAGGGCAGAAATAAGAGAAGACGACTAAGTATGAATAGGGTACCTGAGCAGGGAAGAGTGCACCACCAGTAAGAAAGCGAATGGCGGAGAAGGAATAGAGAAAACCCGCAGGATACACTAAGGGTCCTGTATCTCCTCTTAGCTCCGTATAATTCCTTTCACCTTCAATGAAACCTTCCACCTGCAACATCGACATCCACATTCACAAGCACATCTATCAACAATAAACCTCGATAAATTCAGTACTGTACCTGTGACATGTAGGCATCCCAGTCGATCTTCGTGTCTGTAGACAAATATCTACAAATAGGTTAGGGCAGGTCATGTGAATAAGAATGTAAGAGAAAAGTAGCAACATTTAGTTACATGGAACATATTTTATGATGGCCGCAAGCACAAAAATTTCTCCAGCTAGGATAATGGCAGCCCGAAGAGCAGGATTGATATCCCTTGTCCTCAGCCTCTTCATGTTGGCAATTACGAAAATCGGAGGATCCAGACTCGACAGCGGTTAAATGGTAGTCCTTTGTGAATAATAATAACGACGTTCGCGCCACTCTGACCATCCCCTCACAAAACGTTCTTAGTATTACGACTACGAATTGCACCTCGATGTGCAAAATGTGTGGGGCTCAAGGTATGCATGGGTGAAAAAAACTTGGCAAGGATGTATCATTATTTGAAAAATAAGCCTATTTATAGGCAGAAAATGTGTGGGGCTCGAGGTATGCATGGGTGAAAAAAATTGGCAAGGATGTACCATTATTTGAAAAATAAGCCTATTTATAGGCAGGGATTATAGTTTTTAATCATCTAGTTTGTATTAATGGTTGTTTTGGATATCATAAAATTGTCAAAACAATTTCTTCATTCTAAGGTTATTAGAATATTTTTTATTGAAATGAATTTTTATAATTTAATTTTTCTTTTCTCATTGGTGCGGGTGACTTTTCGTGGTAGCCTGTTGTAGAATTCAAGTGGCACCATGCATGTTGAATAAGTGTTTTTGTGTAGCATCTAGTTTTTTTGGGTCTAATTTATCATCTAACATACTCAAAGAATATAGTTATTACTTTGTTTCATAGGAAGACAATTATATCATTCATGTTCATGTGAATAAGATTTATCGTTAAAAATCAATTAAACAAAATTTCTTCACTAAAAACTTGAAGTACCATCAAATGAAATTATTATAGAAATTGAAAACTACATACCTAGGAAAACTGAGATTGAAATCAACTAGGGATGCTTTTGTAACCACCCAGGTTAGTCCACAAATACACTTTAACAATTTCACATGATGACTAACATCTAAAAAAAACCGCTATCACAAAATCAAATGATAATTACAATTAAATACCACTATATTTTAAATTAGGGCATCACATACCACTATATCAATTAGGGCATCATTTACCATCGGCTCATTTAGGGCTCTTGATACCGCTATAGCACTTAGGGCTTTTGATACCATGAATTCAATTAGGGCTTCCAAAACCATGGATTCAATTAGGGCTTCTAATACCACTGGATTCATTTAAGGCTTCTGATACTGTTGTATCATTTAGGGTTCCAGCTATCACACAATCAATTAGAGCTTCAGATTCCTTTCCTTCTGATTACTTAACTGTGACAGTATTTTGAAAATAAAAATATACTTATATTCGATATTAATATAGATGAAAAGTAGTCCATGAATTTATCTCTTATATCCAGGTGTGAAATAACAATACGATATAACTCAATTTAATCTTACCTCTTCATAAATAAAAGTGATATTACATGTTTCTGTTAAACAATTGACTGCATAGCTTATCTCTGTCTGACTCACAACTGACATCTTGAGGAGAGATGGAACATTATCAAGGGCTTTACCACCCAACCTCAGACCTCAACTTTATCCCCACACAATTTCTAATGAGAAAGGCCCTCCCTACCCAGAATTGGACTTGGAGCATCTGTCATTTACTAAACATTTTGATATCTAACCATACCACTAGACTTGACAGCAAGAGTTACAATAATAGGATCATGCATGAGCTAATAAATAATTCATATTAAAAATGATAAACATTGTCATGTCAAAACTGATATTGTTTTCATGTTATTGCAGATTCATTTCTCTCACCTTATCACCCATTTCCTTGGCTATATTGTCGGGTGAGTCCCAGGTGTTTGAAATTCTCAGAACAACTAGTTCTTTCTGATGATTCTCAATTGTTCCATAATTAATATATATTCTGGCTTATCACATTCTGTGATTACATGATTATGATCTTTAAAAGATTACATAATTGATTCTAATATCCAGTGACATAATAATCCATACTGTGGTTCTGGTTACACTTGGAAACTCTTCGTAAATAGATACTATCCAACTTCATTATGATGAATCTAAATACTTTGAAAATAAGAAGGAAAAACATTATAATTCACAAGAATTATTCAGCAAGATAAATATCATGAACACAGTCATAAAGTAGAGAGATTCCTGTGCTTAGCCCGCTGCTATTGAATTTAAAAAAGAACATTAGATAGGTAACTCAAGAACTGATATGAATTTGATGTTACCTGAAATCTTGCAAAGTGATTTGAAATCAGTTTCATTCCAGTTGCTTGAGGATGGTACCATAATCCATATGATCTATTATTCTCAGGTAGAAATACTTGTATGGCAGGGTGCATAAAATGAGTTGCTTGATCAGAGGCAAGTTCAGGTGAGAGTATAATATCCATCAACTACACACTGCTTCATATAACTCTCACGAATTCTAGCAGTTTGTCAGATTGGGATGAAATCGTGAGAAGAAGAGTGCATATTTGTTCCAGCAGAGAAAATCGACATGTGAAATATAAGAATGGGAATTATGGGAAGACATAATTGAATACTAGAAGACATAGCCAAAGTAGAGTAATCAGTGACTTTGAAAAAGATCCCTGCCTCTTCTCACGGCTTCGGCAATAATGACAATGTACGCAGACTTGAAGCAGAGTCCTAATTAAGAATGGAGTTGCCAATAATAAAGAAGATTTTGATTTAAAAAGGAACAAGAATGAGAGTTCTTGCATCCATTGTCTAACCCGACTCCAGAGAAAAATTAATGAAGGTTGAATGATATGAGAGGCAATAATAAATCTTGAAAGGAAAAAACATAGCAAATATATATATATATATATATATATATATATATATATATATATATATATTCTCTCGACTCCTTTCACAGCTTTCATTATAAAGAACTAGTTGTGACTTCTTGGCTTCCAAAACATAAAAGATTATATGCAAATACAAATTGCAAGTGTTTAATCGGTTATAAAACAAGGAAAGAATAAAAAGAAAGGAGGAGGAAAAGAAAGAAAGAAATAAGATGAAAGGTTTTGTTATAATTATTAAAATCTAATATGTACAAGCAACATCAATTAATTAATTATTAAATTATAATGGTGCTAAATCATTTATACATATATGAATGTTTATAAATATTAATTAAAATAATATGATGAAAGATATCCTTTGATATATGTTTATATATTTTAACCCAATTATTTTAGTTAAATTATTTATTTAAATAACTCATGCAATTCCATAGATGTATCCTGTTTCAAATCACTAGGTCCTTTACCTGCTTGTCCAGTGCTCATGATGCCCTGCCTAATTCTTTTCTAACAATGCTTCCACCCCTTTTGACATGCTCCCTGCAAGGAATTTCTCTGTAATTAAATTATTAAATTATTTAATCATAAATAATCATAATAGTTAATCCTTCATATTAATTCCATAAATTTGTGATTAATGATCAACTAACATGTCATCTTTACTTGAAATCATAACGACCAACTATCTTACCATTTCGCCAGATTATATCAAATTAAACTACCAACTGACTTCATGCGAACCTCAATGGCTATATTTCAAGCTACTCAAAAATTGGGATGTAACATTTTGTGTGGTTCCACAATGGCTAAGACCTTCCAACTCATTCAGACATAAATATAATGGTTAGACTAATGAATGGCATTTGCAATAGGCAAAGCTCTCAAAGTATTATGGCAAGGACATGAATTATTCTAGAAATTTTCTCCAATCTGAATGTTTCCATGCGGAGTTCTGGTTCAAGCATTTTGGCTCTGTTGAAGCAGTACTAGCACTAGCAACAACAACAAAAAATAGATTGTGTTCTTTGGGATTGGGCAAGACTCAACCTTGCATGTCTAAAAAATTAGTATCAAATGTCGAATGAATGGAAACACACAAAGGAGGATATGAAGACATTATCTCATGGCATGTCATTAATGGGTGGATTTCATCACTAGCAAGGAGAAGAGAGCAATTTGGGGGAAGTTAATCACTCTATTGATTCTTAATAAGATTAATTCAATAATTTTTTTAACTAATATGTAGATTGGTGCAACTTTAGCATTTTGTCAAAATTATTATGGGAATATGTGCACTATTGTGAGCCATTATCTATGTGTAATTGTAGCAATACCATTACATTCTCTCTCTCTTTTCAGTAAAATTGTCTTAGTGGGCTCGTCTTTAAGTTTCTAGGGTTTAAGATCTATTATTTGTTGGCTAAATTTTCCAAAGAATAGAATTTGTTGTTGAATAGAGAAGGTGCCTACATGGTGGATGAATCCTTTTATTTTAAAGGGAAGATGCTTCTCTTGTGAATAGATGAAGATTGAAGAGCTTCGAAGTGTGTTACTATGAAGCTCTTGTCTAGCTTTATATTGCGGTAATTGTTGTATCATTCATGACTATTTATCTTCTAATCTTAATTTGACACTCAGTCTATTTAGAAACCTTATTTTTCTTAACTTGCCTAAAAGCCCATAGTGCTTACATTATGCTTCTTTTCTATCTGTCCCATGTGTAGCTTTTCTTTTAAATAATGAATTAAAATATGTGAAGGGGCAAATTATAACCAATGTACATTAATTGATTGATTTATTTATTATTATATAGAAATAAATGGTAACCATTCTACTTATTTTTCTTTTTCAGAGATGATAAAATATAACTTCACTTCTTAGCAAATTATATTTCTAGGATATTGTTGTTTTGTTTTTTAAATTTGTTTGGCTAGCATGCACTCCAAAGTAACATGTTATTGTGTTAGGATAGTTAAAAAGATGAAGTTGGGGGTAAATTCTTTAGACAATATTTTTAAAAATTTAGATCAGTCAAGAGAGTACTTCCATCTAGATTCTATGTTTTTTTAAATAATCAATTTGCATATTCTTTTCTAATGCTTCTTACCCCTTTCTATGCCAAAACTCATTATATTGAATTGATTACAATCATTCATTATTTTTTATTGAATTAATCATTATGTAAGATTTGAACCATAAATACAATTATATCATATATCAAAAAGCATTCATGTTGTTAGTTTCGCAAGGGTTATATTATTTCATTTCTTGTGTATTTTAGTTCCTTAGTAAACTTCATTAATTTGGGGGAATTTACTCATTTTTGTTAATTAGTTCACTTTGCAAACTACAAATGAAAAATTGATTGTATTCATTTATTGTTTATATGAAGCATTACCATGGTTGTTCTATCTAATAGTATAGCAGCATGTTATATCTTGTATTCTGATCATAGTCACTTTCGAACAAAATCCAACCAAAATAAGGGAAGATTACCTTCTTGAAGTTACTTATATTTTCAGGCAAAAGGCATATAGCCTGGAGTAAATTAATAAAAAAAGAAAAGATACATAGTGAAGAGCTAAGACCCTTTGAAGGTCAAATGTTTCTATGAAGCCTCCAAACAAATCCATTACAACTTGCTATTAAGATAGCAATTTAATAAAATATAACATCATTTTATCCAATAAGGTTGCATTATAATAATAAAATAAAATCTCCTATGATACATCCACCCCATCTTCTCCATTTGGGGTTTGCTCAAAATCCTTTGAATGCCTCCTCTCTTGATATTGTAGGTGACTTCAAGAGTTTGGGTGCTTAAAGCAGATGAAGGATCTCACCAATCACAAATAAAACAAGATTTAATGTCTAGCATATTAAAGGTGACTAGAGGTTGGCTTTGCTTTGTATACATTACAAAGAAGATGGCACCTATGGGAATGAAGAAGACACTCCCTCCTTCCAAAACCACCTCTCTAGATCTCATGTCCCATAAACAAAATCATAATTAAGATGGTCTACACTACAAGAAAGTTTAATAATTAGTTGAATGGATTTTATTTTTGATATAAGCTCAAAAATTGATGAATTAAAAATATTATTGAATTAAAAATAAAGAAATATTTTAAGATTTCTAATATTTTCTAATGTCAATATGAACTCTTCTATCTCAATGAAATTATAATTATTTTTTTAGGTTTTAGTTATCTTTTTTAATCCAATAACAATAATTTAAAAACAAAACAAAACTATCCAATCAAATTAACACGGAATTATGTAAAATTTGGAATTATCATGGTTGAATCTTTGGAAGTCACTACCAACCAAACACGTGCATCTTTTAGACCAAACACATGAAATTTTTAGGTTCACGAGGTGATAAATCATTAAAAAATAGTGCTTACTCTTGAAAGTAAAAAACCCTAAACATTAATGCTATTTAGACTACAATTAAGACTGTCTTTGTACGAATTGAAGACATCAGTCTAAAACACTCATTCCTAAATACAGTCACTCAAAGAAATAGTGTGTGGAATTAGTGTAGATTCATCATAATAATAATCAATCTATATTTTTTGGGAAGATTCTTGGGATGGGGATCCACCTTTTCTCCTGTAAAACTTTCCCCATACTACCATAGATAAGTTGACAAGCACTTGGGGATCGAAGGTTTCTAATTATAAAACTTTTAGTAAGATTGAAGGGGAAGAGAAATGGGAATGGAAAAGTCTAGAGACTGTAGACATCTCTCCTATAGACAAATTAAACCTAGCAAATATTCTCAAGGAATGAATAATCAACTATAAAGATAGAACAAATAAAATTATTTGGGGAGCATCCAAAGATGGAAAATACAACGCAAAACAAGGATATAGTATCACAATCAATTCAAATAGATGGGACAATCTTAAAATTCCTCTAGATCTATGCTGGGATGTTGCTTGCCTACCAAAGGTTGGCATCTTCTTATGGGCAGCCTCCCAAAATCAGATATTAAATGTAGATCATTTTACAAAAATGGGTTTTAAAGGTCCTTCTAGATGTTGTTTATGTAAAGAAAACTATGAAACCTCTGAAAATCTTCTTTTTTAATGTTCCTTTGCTCAAAAATATTGTATTAAATTAAACATAAACTTGTTTGGACCTCGCCTCTATCAGATGATCTCACCAATCAACTCTATGATTGGCTTACTAATCACAAAAATTGTATCTATGATAAATTGTGGAATATTGCTCCAACTATCTTGGTGTGGGAAATCTGGAAAGAAAGAAATAAACATATATTTAATAACTCTAAATTAAGTTCAACATCCCTCTTTAATAAAATTGAGGCATCTATAATAGAAGTAATGAATAATTTACCTTATAAAAATGAGTAAATTGAAAGGATCCTTCTCTGAATGGGATGGAGCCATAAAAAAAGAAATAGAAACACCTTATCAATCTACCTTTAATTTATGAGAAGAAAGGACAGCTAGGAAAGGATGTGTATGGAAAGCCCCCCCTAAGGGTTAGGCAAAGTTAAATTTTGATAGAGCATCCAGAGGGAATCTAGGAAAGGTTGGAATTGGATGTATAATTAGGTCCAATTTTGGCCAATGGCTTATCAAACGAGCTAAAACCTTGGGCACTATTTCAAATAATTTAGTAGAATTAGAAGTCCTACAAGAAGGTCTTCAAATAAGTTTAAATTAAAAATTCACAAGATTGATCATCGAAGGAGATTCTCAAATTGTCATCAATGCCATTAGGAAATGTCAGACGCCAAATAGGGTTTTGAACTCCAAGCTCAAAAAGGTATTAAATCAAATAGATCAACTTACAGAAACAAGGTTTCAACATATTTATCATGAAGGAAATACAGAGGCTAATGAATTAGCCAACAAAGGAGTAGAGAGTGAAGATTTCACCTTTCTCTCATCTACACTGATCTAATTTTTCCAAGCTACACTCTTATATAAATTTTTTTTTTAAAACTATATATTATAAGGCTATAAAAATCTAGCACTCACTAGATTACCTCATAAAAATTAGGCACATTACCTATTAGACTAATCAATATTTCAAGATTAAAAGAAAATCATCTATTATGAATCCACCTATATGATTAGTTGGAAATTGAAAACCTAAACACTAAATTCTATAAAGTATAATCATACACTACAATGAAACTTTAAGACGATAATATATCCGGATTACTAGTATCATTACATGACACTTTCTAAAGGGAAACCAAAATTAAGCAATTAATATTAATTTTTCATGATTTTTTCCTTCTAGAGGCTTTGGCTATGTTCCTTATATATCTAGGGTCACTTTTTGTGTTTGCTTTGTATTGGTGTCATCCCTTAAGTTTTGCCCAGCTCTTTCTTAAATGGAGTCTGCGGTGGTTATCTTTCATGCTTTAGAGGTCAGGACTATGGTGTTTAGGGGCAATGCCAAACCTGAGAGGTGGAATAGGCTCTTGAATAATGTAGATAATTTGTCTAGAATTGTAGAGAGCAATATTTTAGGTGAGCATGTTTTTAACTATGATTTCACATGGCAAACGAACAACTCCATTATTGGGGCATTAATCACTTGCCTAGCTAGGGCCAATATAGGGCAAGAAAAGCCTTTATCATAATATTTTTAACCCTACTTGGCCAATGGGGCTAGAGGAAGCGATACTAAGTATCAATCAAGCGCAGAGGATACCTTTACCAGAGGTCTATATGCATCATCCTCCAAGGAATTTGGCCTTAGCCAAGGTGCTCCAATGTCCTATTTTGACTATTAGAGACGTGTCTTTTTCTTCCAAGCTTGGCCAAAGATGGAAGCCAACATCCAATCTCTGTTGTGGTGGCGACACATTGTGGAGGAAGAAAATGTGGATTGGCTTTAGAGCTATTTAAATATCTATTCCGCTTACATTGACCCAGAGGTCGATTTGAACAATTCAAAGAATGTGGAATTCATTCTCCCTAACCTAGTCAAATTGAGAAAAGATCAAACTTCCTTTGTTTCCCCCCTGTGTGCTCAGTGACAAATGACCAGGGTGCCTTGGAGATGATCATGGTTTGTATTAAGAAGGATGAGGTCTAGATATGGGGGTTTGGCTAGTTTTTTGGTCTAGTTTAGGTTTCGCCTCTTATCTATATCGATGCTAGTTGTGTAGTTATGTTTTAGTTTCTTCCTTTGTTATGTCTTAGGTGTTCAATTTTGGTCTTTGCTATCTCTCACTTTATGTTCTCGGTCCACTACTAACTCCTTCTTCTAGGTCCTTTTGTATGATCTTCCATGTTTTGTTTGGACCCTTTTCCCTTTGGTCATTTTGAAGATGTTTTTTGATTGCGTTGTTGGCAACCTAGATGTAAGTACTTCTATCATCAATATAATCATAAGTGTTATATACTTCTTAATAATTTGGTGAAGATGGTTAGTTCTTAGTTTTACCGTTATTAAACATATCTTAAGATATGAAATGGTTTACATTTCCCTCTTATTTGTTTACAACTAGATAGTAGATGCAGTATCAATATTATGATCAATCAATTTGGATTATCTTTTTTTTCCTTTATTTAATCTATGAAGTAATCATTAAATTACAAAGCTCCATGAACAAATTCAATGCAAGATCAATTATGGTCTAGATCCTATTAACAGACAGGGGTAGAAAATTAAGGCAAAAATCAAGGGCAGTAATGAGCAATAAAAGATATCATGCTATGAAATAGAAATTAAATTAATGAAGAGATTGTATAGGTACAAAAATAAATGTCTACAAGAAAGTATGTACATTAACTCTACAAACTAGATCAATAAAACATATGATTAGAAGAAGTCAATAGAAATCTTTAAGACTAATAATAAACCTTTGATGTTAAATTCATCTCCAAAAAGGTATGAAAATAGAAAGTATAAAGAATAAGCATATTAGATTAATGTTTAAAACATCTGACAAGTCTCATCAGTTTAGATTAGATCAAGTACTACTCGATAATTAGGCCTAATAATAGATAATGTCAATTTATGATTTCAAATAACAACAAAAGTGTGGAGATTTATAATCAGGATAATTTAGAGTAGGAAGGAAAGAGAATCATTATTAAAGGGCATTATGTGTAGTTTTTCTAAATCTATTATCTGATTATTTTTTCTCACATATTATTAATCTCCCTCATATTTTTTGTATTTTGGGTTACTTATCCCCTATTGGAAGTTTAGTTGTGTGTGTTTTGCAGATGTTGATACGATCTCTTCACTCAAGATGGTCTTCCTTTCCTTTGAGCATGCTTTCTTACCTCGAGTATTTTTCTCCCCATGCAGTGAATGTATTTATATTGTATAATAACTCATCAATATTTGTATAAATTTGTAAGAAATAATTATATTTATATTGGGGTATGCCCCTTTTATAATGTACTATATAGGACTTTGGTCCTAGGCAAGGCTAGATGTTTTCCTACTTCGTTCTTTCCTACCAATGCCTGTTTGAATAGAGATTACTGTGACAATTCCTTTTTTATTATTTAATATAATACAAGGCTTCGACTGTTTACCGATAAAAAAAAAAATCAATCAATATTTATCTAACAAGTATAAATGTTTATGTGATATTCTAGTTTGAAATAGGATTTATGAATAAACTAACTATTAAATAGTAAAATTTTAATAAACAAGTAATAACATTAACATAATAATAATAGCAAAATATACAGATAGATGATTAAATAAATAATAGAATATATTTTAATAAAAAGCAAGTCTATTAGATGTTTAGTTCTAAATACATACAGGAAGTCTTTAATAATGACATGTGCTTATCCTTCATTCTCTATTTCAATGCTATTTCTCCTTTGTTACATAAGACGAGACTCCAAATCTTTAGAGCTCTTGTTATTTTTGGTTTTTAATTAATAAAAATATTTGATAAAAAGCATATTGTAATCTTGTATAATTATTTAAAGAAAAATCAATCTAAATATAAGATTGTAGAGATGGTGAAGTACAAAAGTGAGGCTAATTGTTTTTTTTTATTCAATGTTGTGTAGTAATAATTAGAAATGATGGCAAATGGTAAGCAATGGTAATAATTCAAAGAATTTGTAGGGTCTTGAAAATTTACTCAAGAAGCTCAATTACTGCATTGAACATTAAAGTCAATATAGGTAGTTTGGTTTTCAATGAAGGAGAAAAGTTGGGGTGAACTCAACTCAAGTGGCATAGGTGTTTGGGCTTTCATAATTAAGTTTCATAATAAAAAAAATAGAGACATAGTACTTGTTATATTCAAGTTGGTAGCTTCAAACTCAACACCCTAGGTCCAAGTTACCTGATTAAGGAGATAGGATGAATTTAACCGAGCAAAAAGACACTACACATTTGTGCCGAGAAAGCCATACAAATGTTATAATTTGTAGGATCTCAAAAAATTGCTTAGGAAGTTGGATTATCGCACACCGTTGCTCATTTTAAATTCAAATTAGATAGCTTGATTTTCAGTGAAGGAGAAAACTAGGATGAACCCAACTCAACTAGCATAGATGATTGAGCATTCTTAATGAAGTTCCAGGATAAAAAGCATGGAGAGATGATAATTACTCTATTCAAGGTGGTAGCTTCAAACTCAACACACTAGGTCCAAGTTACTTAGTTGAGGAGATTGGGTGAATTTAACAAAACAAAATATACAACTTAGTTGTGCCAATAAAGTTGTATAAATGTTGTAAATAGATAGAGTAGAAGATATTAAAATATTACTCACCAAATTTACATTCAAAATTTGAGTGGTTTTTCTATAATATGTTCAAAACTTATCATGTGGGTTGTTTCTATCCAAGCAACTTTTTTTTTTATTATATCCAATACAATGAAATTTATCAATCAAAGACACATATTTTTTTTATCTTAATTAGAAATTTGGGATGATGTATCAATAAAACTCAGTTTTTATTATATTTCAACAATACTTACTCTTTTACATAACTCAAATTTACTATGTGTTTGTGTGCAAGGGCTTGTTGTATTGGTAAATTATTTCTTTGACATGTAACATAGCAGGTTGCTACAAATATTCTTAAGATTTCCTATTTCCTTACACTTGTAGTCTTTCTTCATCATTATTTGAGGTGATTCTTTTGCAATATATCTCGATGGGTAACCCCCTTTACACATTATAATTCTTATTGTATATTATGTCTTACTAGTTGAACATAGTAGTCATGAAATTGTAAGGTGAGATTGGCTCAAGAAAATAGATATGCTTTCTTGATAAACATAAGTATAGAAAGATACAGAGTATTGTGATATAAATGAGAAAATCCTTATCATATTCATATCATAGTTTTGATACAAGATCAACTCCTAGCTTGGTGCCATGAGATCAATACATCTTCAAAACCTAGACCTCTTTCTCTTGTGTTTTGATTACGTAAAAATAGGTTTTAAAGGACCCAAAACCTTGTACATAGTATCAAAGAAACAAGAGTAGAGAAGCTCAGAAAACATAAGGCCTTATAGTCTAAAAAAGAATAGACTAGACAAGCCAAAAACAAGAGGACAAAAAATAACTATGCATGAAAAGATAGCAAAAGGAAAGCCAAAAGACAACCCTAGGACAACTTCAGTGCCCTCAAAAGATCTGCTACTTGGTCTGCCCAGAAGACCTCTTTCTCTTGTGTTACTCATTTGCCCATATGCATTGAACTTCTAACATACTTGTACTTTGTGCATGTTAGTTTTCTTGTTTGGGGATTTTCCTCTCTATCACTCTTTCCCCTTGCGTTCTACCAATCTAAATAGGTGATTTCATGGAAATGCTTTTAATTTTCTCCTAGTAGGGTTTTATGGTCTTCTCATTATTTTTTATTTACAAATTTGGTTTTGAGTTTTTGATTTCCTATCATCTTTCATTTGTTTTCTCTCTTTCCCAAAGGGTTTCTCTTTCTCATATTCTTTGTGGGTCATTTGTTTTATCTTTTATAATTGATTGTTTTTCATCTTGATGCATTAACTGAGGTTATTTATGATGACAATGTCATGCATTGACTTTAGATGTTTTCCTTGATTTTTGTAGTGCATGTAGTAATGACCAGTTTGAGTGATCTCTCTAAGCATTTATAAAAGTCTTTGAATTTAGGTATGAAGTTTTTGCCCCACAATAGAATACCATCAAAGCAAAAACTACCTCTTTATAAGAAAAAGATGGTTCTTTCTTGACCCACGATTAAATGGTTTCTTTTGCATACTAAATATTGTCATACACATTAAAGTGGCGGCTATTCTCAATATATTATTGTAATGAAACTAAATAAATTGATTTCCTATCATCTTTCATTTGTTTTTTCTCTTTCTCAAAGGGTTTCTCTTTCTCATATTCTTTGTGGGTCATTTGTTTTATCTTTTATAATCGATTGTTTTTTATCTTGATGCATTAACTGAGGTTATTTATGATGACAATGTCATGCATTGACTTTAGATGTTTTCCTTGATTTTTGTAGTGCATGTAGTAATGACCAGTTTGAGTGATCTCTCTAAGCATTTATAAAAGTCTTTGAATTTAGGTATGAAGTTTTTGCCCCACAATAGAATACCATCAAAGCAAAAACTACCTCTTTATAAGAAAAATATGGTTCTTTCTTGACCCACAATTATATGGTTTCTTTTGCATACTAAATATTGTCATACACGTTAAAGTGGTAGCTATTTTCAATATATTATTGTAATGAAACTAAATAAATTTAAAAGGGCAATAAAAAGGAATGAACATCCAAACCAATCACAAATATAGTGGTATTTAATAAAGCAAAGAAATAATCAATGACCAAAACGAGTGACCAAAGATGTCTTTTATGGTCTTGCATGCTTCATAGACATTGTGAACCATTAATTGATGATGTTGGGTTGTCCATTTCATATAATAAGTTCCTATAGCACAATTATATGTGCTATGACATGATGTTTAGTGATTTTGTCTATGTTTAAAATTATAAATCAAACTTATTATTCAAATATAAATTAAGAAGTGGTTTATTCATTAATATTAATCTATTTGACATTATATTAAAATTTATATCATTAGTATTGAATAATTTTTAAGAATACAAATATTGTCGAAAGATAAATAAAAAAATTTATTTTTATTTTTATTTTCATTTAAAGTTTTAAATAGTTTATAATAATAATAAGATTTATTTGTATTAATCATAAATTTTGAAAAGGTCTTTTGCATTTTAAGAAACTTCTAGTGTTCATGGTTATTATTGGTAGGAGCTCATGTAAAGAACTTGTCTAAAAATGGAGCATGTATTTACTTGAATTATGTTGATTTATATCAAAGTATGTGTCTACTCATATTGGAATATGTTCCTACTAACACTAGAGTCCTACTTAAGATAATATTGTATACTTTAAATCAAAAGCATTATGTATGGTTCCTTATCCATTATTGATAACCCATCAAATCACCTTCTTCATCCTTGAGTGGTCATCATGGTCTTTTTCTAAGTCACATAAACTCTTTCTATAAGCTTTATGGGATGGTTTTCAATCCAACACACTTTTGCACAAAAGTTTATCTTTTTAATAACCATGTACATAAATATAATTATTATCTCACAAAATAAGAAATTATATAAATAAGCCTCATTAATTTCTAATTTAATTAAATGAGCACAATATCCTTTGTTTTTCTCTCGCCCTCTTAAGTTAAAGCGTGATTTGATGAACAAATAACTTTCTTTTACTCTGACAAAAAAGTTATGTTACTAATTTTTCATCATTGAAATTAATTTAAAAATAATGTCTTGATCTAAGTCAAGTCTTTGTTTTCCTTCATTCAAAAATCCAAGGTCCAAAAATTATTATTGACTCTTAAGTTCTTTGACATCTTTTGGTATGTTTATCTATAGGAAGACTTAATGAAGGATAAGGCCTATCATAGAAGATAGAGATATAATTTGTCTCATGGAACACATGAGCATGAAGGGTGCAAGACTCCTATTTTTTAAATGGTATATTAAGTTGGTTGATCATAATAAGGTAGAAACAAATGGTAAAGGGAACAACAATATAATGTTCTTAGTAAAGAGAAATGACGTATAATCTGATTAGAAGGGGAGAATTCAAATAAATAACATATATGGTTCAACATTTTAGAATTTGGAAATAAAATTAGAATTGTACCATGTTGATTTGCTCTTCAATCCTAAAAGACATACAAACATAATGATTTGGACAATAAGGAACCTTTTTCAATGTTCAGGAAAAATGTTGTTGAGTTTTCTTGACCCAGTGAAAACTTCTTGGTGGGGGACTTCAACTCTGGGATAAGTAATGAGAAGGCTAACATTATTTATTCTAAAGAGGATTGCAACCCTATTTGACCTACAAAAGTAAATAATCACAGTGGTCAAGGTGTTCCTAAAATAATAAATATTGTAGTCTCTTTGAAGAATAATAGTTTATACTTGTGGTACCTTTGACTTATTCATATGAAATGGTTTTGATAGATGGAAAATATCAAAGACTTACTTGGAATACATATAGCAAGGGAAGTATCAATAATTATGTCATGTCTTTGCAAAGCTTAATTGACAAGGTAGAGGAAGTTTCAATTGGTTAGCATATGTAGGATTTAAAATCAAATCCCGCAACATTATATTTAGTCTAATTTGGGTTGTAAAGAGATAACATACAAAGAAAACTATTTGTCGCCAAAAATTAGCTTAAGAGGGAAGAATTAATTTACTAGAGGTGGAGATCTAATTTATCTTGGAAAAAATAATCCCAAATTAGTTTGGAAGGAACTTCAACCTAGAAAGAAGCAAATTTAAATTAATATTACAAATACAGAATGGTTTGATTGTGCAGGATAACTATATGAGCAAAAACTATAGGTTGTCCCTCCTCCTCCATTCAACACTATAGAAAACCTCTTTATTGTGAAATATGTAGACATCAGTATTAAGAAGTTGGGAATTGGAAAAGTTAAGGATTTATTGATCTACTAAGAAAGTAGCTTAAGTAGGGAGTGAGAACTTGTCTATATTATATAATGAAAATTTTCAACAGCGTCATTTGACAAAGATTCCTTAGGGAGAAAATAACAAGTCGAGTGATTCCCCTTTTAAAGAGTGGTGAAAACAATAATCTCCCAAATATAAATGTTGTGATAAATTGGTTATTTACAAATATATTTGGTAGTTTAATTAATTAACACATTTGTAGAAGAAAAAGATAAGTGGGAAAAAATATAAGATGATTTTGGCCTAAACATTCTATTCGATGTCATCACTTTGTGACACTTAATTTAAAAGGACAAGGAGAAAGGGAAAGAATCCTTTTATTATTTTGTTGATTTCAAAAAGGCATTTGACACTATTCCTAGGGCTAAATTGTGGTTGAAACTAGACGAGTTTGGGATTTGTTTTCATCTTTAAAAATCCCAATAGGGATTATGAAAAGGTTAAAGTTTAAATTATATATTCAACGAGCATCTGAAAAAGTTTTAGTAGTTACATTGAGGTCAAAATCAAGGATGTGCCTTATCCCCTACTCTTTTTGGTCTATATATTGGCAAGCATAAGGAACGGTTGAATTCTCAAGATTGAGGTAGGGTTCATTTGTAGGGGTTTATGACAATATGCCTTCCCTACATCAATGATCTTATTTTGATTGTAAATTCATCTTGATGTTACAAGAGCACTTATTTTCTCTTGAGCATTTTTGTAGTTCAGTGGGGATACAAGTTAATATAGCAAGACAAAAATCAAAGTTTTCATTGGAAAATAAAGTAAACTTAGCATACATTCCACTTTGAGTTCAAAATTACTGAAGAAGTTAAGTAGTCCAAATATCTCAGATTTGACTACACCAATAAGTTAAGTTGGGAGGATTATAGAAAGTGAGATTTGGGTAGGTGGAAAGTATCTTATTCTCTTCAAAATAGATGTAGAGAAGCTCAAATTTTGGAGTGGAGAATTAGACATACTCATTTTTGGTCTTCTAGTGCTCCTACTTATAATTGGTAAATGATAATTGTGGGATAGTAAAACTTATATTTAAAAATGGAAACAAATTGAGATAATTCAAAGAGCTTGATCATGAGAAAGTTTAAAATAAATAGTTTGTTAATTAATATATTGTCTTTAGTGTAGTGTGGTTATTTCCTATAGAAAAAATTGTTATGATTTGCCTCATATAATTTTTTAAAAGAAATTGTAGTCGTTAAAATAAGTAGACAGATAAATATTTGTTTGGGTGATAGTTTAAGAAAAAGAAAGCAAACTTGGATGACACAAAACATCATATGCATGAGAAATTAGAACATGTATTTAGATGTGTATCCAATAGGAAAAAAGAGATAATAGTTATTGTCTTAAATAAATTTATCAAGTATTCCTTGGCTAAAGTGCATGAGAGAAAAAATAAATAAAATACTAAGGAGTTTAGTTCCACTCATGTTCTCTCTTAAAGAAGTGTACGTAGAGGCTCATATGTTGTATGGAAAGCCAAAATCCTTATTGCTCAATTAATAAATAACTATCACTAACTTCAATGAGGAACAAGGAGATGGGAAGAACCAAGGAAAATTGGCAAGAAAGAGTGTACATTCTTTTCACTTTTAGGGCAATTGAACCTAAAGACGCCTCATTTAGCAATTGTTAACCTTGTTATGAAAATTGGGTTTATTATTAAATTATGGTTATACGTTGTCCTCAATCTTTTAAATCCATATCTATATTCAGATCTAGGAAGTTTTTAGGTGTGTGATAAAGTGGAAATAACTTTTATTTGCTATTTTTTCTTTATTCCACCTTAAATGTCTACACAAGTTCTTTCCAAATCTAATATTATTTTTAGAGGAGTAAATATTTCTTTTTTTTTTAAAAATCATTAGAAGAGTCCTTCTCTATGGTTATCAAGGAAATAACACTTTTGTCTCCTCAAGACTTGTCATGTTGTATCAAAAATTAAACTCTTATGGCACATTGTAGAGGTTTTAGAGACAAAAGCCCATTGTTTTGTGTGTGGGAAATGCACTTGTATATATCTCTTATGATTTGTTTCTCCCATCCCAATAATATCATGTTTCATAAATATATTTTACCTACATTTTTTAGAAGCAAAGGAGGATTTAGGGCATTGGCATGAAGTAAGTAGGGGTTTCCTAATATGTTTTATTCAATAAATCACAAGAGTCATATTTAGGACTCTTCTTGTTATTGTTTATGTGGAATAAAATTACTGCTCAATTCGGTTTTAGCTTTCTTAAAATGTATCAATATTATGAAGGATGTCATATTTATAATATTGGTTGTGTCATTGAATCATTTTATTCATAGACTCTAGTAAAATTGAGAGTAATAAAGTAAAATGGTTGAGAGATCCCTGGGTATCATAATCTTTCCCTATGTCAAATCATGCATGTGAGATTATGTATCTTAACCACAAATAAATTTTACATTCTTTAAGCTTTCTTCTTAAAGTATAATTGAGAAATTTGTATAGCAAATTATAAATATATTCATAGGTTTATTCATGGTTTTGAGTCATTTAGTTTGAGAAATGTGTTGTATAAGAGAAGTGAAAAGAAATTTGTAATGGTACACCCCTATGTAAAAGTCTTTTTTTTTCAAATTTTCTCCCTTATCCTAAGACACAAAATCTACCACCCTCATTCATCCTTGTCACCATTCCAACTCATCATCTAATCAAAATTCTATGTAAGGAAGCCTTGGTAGCCTCAAATATGTGTGCACATCAAAGACATATGTGTGTTGTGCTTGCATTCACAAATCTATAGACTTGTAGAGAGTTTTTGAGCACTACAAACTTTCCACTTTACATTTATAATGCCTAGAAATGATGGTCTTCTAAATGGATTATATTTAGGTTATTAAAAAACCCCTCATGATGCCCTTTTTGGTCACTTGATTACTCTCTCTCTCTCTCTCTCTCTCTCTCTCTCTCTCTCTCTCTCTCTCTCTCTCTCTCTCTCTCTCTCTCTCTCTCTCTCTCTCTCTCTCTCTCTCTCCCTCTCTCTCTCTCTCTCTCCTACACAAATGTATAATACTATTTTTCTTCCATACCTCCATTTTCTTGTAGGCCACTATTGTTCCACTCTCAAACTCTCGTATTTGTATTTGCAACGCACATTTCAGCTCTTTATTTGCATTTGGAGTCTCTTATCCATATCCTTGTGTCTTTAAGAAATATATTATATTTATCTTATTTATATTCAACATTATTATTATTTTATCTTCACTTCAATTATCCATTGCTAATTATATCATTTCTATCAGTCATTCATAGAGGTAGAAACACCAAAGTTAGGGTTTTACTATTGCAAGCCTCTCAAATGATCCAACCATTTTTCATCTTTGCATGTGTGTAGGTATTGTGGATTCAAGGATTTAGTAGGATCATGTTGTCAACCATAGAAAAATGGTATTATCTCTCTCATCCTTCTCTTTGATCTTGATACATTAAGTTAATCTATCATTTCATCATATTGTGTACATTTGTATTGGTTCTTAGCTTACTCATTTACATTATGTTTATTTGGTTTTTATCACATTTGCATTTCAGTTGCTTTTCACTTTGTTTGTATTTTGTTTGTACCTTGTCCATATGATATGTTAGTGCAGCACGCTGATGTCCATCAGTCTTAATGTCATCTTGTAGGTGGCACACTTGTCTAAGGTAGTGAGCTCATAGAGTTTAGAGTGACTCTGTCATAATTAGACACGTCAATTCCTCTAGTCTAACAAAATCGTTATCTCATTTACTCACCTAGTTCATAGTTAATTAACCTGCACATCACTTAACACATTTTCACTTGTGTTTGATTAATCTATAATTAATTTACATCCACTTAGTTGGTCTGAAGTCAAAAAACAACACAACCTTAATTACACCTTTATACCCAACCAAGAATCACCTTGATCGTTAGGGTCTAATATACATAACACTCCTAGATAACTAATTAAGGTGGTTTGAAGGGAATCATGTATCCCTTAAAAGTCCTAGTCTGTTGGAAATATAAGTAGGTAAAGTTACTAAGAGGAGAGGGGTGAATCAGGAACCAATAAAACTTTATCTTATATTTCCAACAATTGATATCAGATCTTGGTTAACACTAAAGATCTCAGTTAACACTGGAGTCTCCATCACTTCTACTAGATAGCTCGGTAGACACCTATGCTTGGGCTATACTACAAACTATCTTTGATGCTTGGTAGATACTGAGCAGCTCAGCATGAATTGCAAACTATCTATTTAGCTCGATAGCAATGTAACCATTTGACTAAGTCTTGAGGCATTGATAGACAAATTAACCTTAATGTTAACAATCTCCCCCTTTGGCATTAGTGACAAAAACACTTATCAAACCAAAAATCTGAATACTCAAAATTACAAGTCAAAGAACTTTCTTTAACAACATATTATGTCTTCAACTCAGTTTTGACTTCCAATTGCTATAGCTTGGTAACATACTCTATTTTTCTAATTTTTCAAAATTGCTTTGGTAAAGATATTATCTGCTTATTAGTACATGTATCTGCATAATACTATACGACTCCCCCATACATATATCTCTCCTATACACATATATCTGGAGTATAGTGTTCTCCTTTATTAGAATATTCATACAGGTAATCTTAACATATTTACTTCTCTCCTAAGCATATTACGTCTCCCCCTTTTTGACGTAAATGCCAAAGGTGTATAATATCTATATGTTAATACCAAAATGTGACAAGAAATTAGAATGTACCTTCATAATTAGTACCATAGTCTTGTCCCAATTATCTTGTAATAGCTTACTTGCATGCAAGGCTATATGAACTTCTACTGATAATTCCATCATGTGGTTAGCTATGGAGAAGTTTTTATCATGGATGAGTGTCTTTGCATATGCAATGTGTTTCTATAGTGCATCCATGTTTGGAAGAATCATGCCTTGAATTTCTGTAAGTGTAGCCTTGATTCTAGCTTCTTCCCTCAATAATTATGCTTGAAGATTTGTCAGATATTTGATCTTTGTGAAATGTACAAAACTATAACTCAGATCAAGTGGCACCTAGTGTGCACTTGCCTTCATATCCTCATCTATCTTGGATAATTTATCCTTGATCTCCTTTGTGAAGATAGATGTGTTTGACAAATAAAGAAACAACATTACTAACGGATGTCTCTAGTGAAGCAAGAATGTTAGATAGTTCTACTTGATCTATTGCAATCTTTAGTGCAACTTGTTCCAACACTTTGTTCTCAAACTTCCTTTTAGCTCTTTGCAACAATTTTTCCTGTCCATTCAAATCTTCATTATACTTGTGGATAATTTTAGCTAATTGATCTAGAATAGGTTGTTTATTGTCAACCTCAATACTCAGAACATCAACAAATACGTTCTTTATGTCCTCAAGGACTTGATTTTTCTTCTTCTTCTTCTCTTCTCTAAGCTTCTATTGCTTAGCCATTTTCTTCAAAAGTTCACCCAGGGTATCCATTTGATCAAGAGTGAGGATAGAGATATCTGAATTTGGAATAAAAATGTTCTCATCTAGATCAATTTCTTCCTCTTCTTCTTTACCCTTAACCTTTGTAATGGTAGAAATAATTTCTTTACCCTTATTTAGAACTTTAGTGATCAGTTGAGACTGATTCTCAACTGTCATTGCACTGGCTATGGAACTACTAAGAATACAAATAATTGTAGAAATAGATGGAATATCAATAAATGTAGAAATAACACTGACAATAGGAATACCTTGTTGTTGCTCGATCAGGCCTAATGATGGAGGAACTTGCTACTTGGAAGATGAAGTGTTGGGCACTTCACTCGATAGTAGAGATCTAGAGATAGGTTGGGTGCTTGGTGTAGTAGTTTTTACCTCAACCAACTTAGTAGGAGCCTTCTCTGAGCCTGATTTTACTAAGGCTTTGCTTAGAGAGTGAGCAAATGAAGTCATGACCAATGTTGTAATCTTCTCTGCATTAGTTTCCTCAATGCTCTATATTTCTAGAAGACTTTTCTCAGTGTCTTCCTGACCTTCTTCCTCATCATTAAGATTAAAATCATCTATCTCTTATTTCTACTTCTTCTTTTTCATCCTAATCTTCACCATCCTTATCATCAACATGTACCATGAAGTCATTGGGTTTGTACAACCCATAGATATTCTTCCATATGGTAGTAGTTTTCTTCAACAAAGATTCGATATCCTTAAGCAATATCATACATATGTTGAATTTTACAGTGAGCTTCTTCTCATTCTGCTTCAAGGATTCCTTTACCTCCTTCTCATTAGACTCGACATAAGCTATCTCAAAATTTGTTCATAGGTGTCCTTGGTATTCTTCATTGCACTTCCCCATCTAGGTTTAATTGCCTCCAATAGTTTATTAGGAATTTGTTGTGAAAGCTCATCTGGTGAATATTTCCATTTACCCAATTTTGTCATGAGAGTATCCTCAATCTGCTTTTTCTCTTCTCTGGTCCTAGTTCCATACTTAAAGAGAATTAAAACATGCCATGCCAGATCATTCTTACATCCTTTCCAATTTCTCTTTAAGTGTAGGTGCAAACCTTTTTAAAGATGATCTATTCGGCTTCATCTTTACGTAATTTTAGCTTCTTCTTGGATTTGGCTGCCCTTCTTGTAAATACTGCAGGGGAGGACTTAGTAGGTCTAGTTATAATAACCTTCCCTTTTTTCTTGGGAGGCACTTCCTTCTCAGATTCAGATTCCTCCTTTTCATCTTCATCTAATGCATAATCTCCTTTGCCCTTAGTAAGCATAAGAGGAGAACTTGATGACTTTTTATTCTTGATTATCTTTTATATCCTCTTTCTTTCTCTACTTACTGCTTGAGGTAGCTTGATCTTGAGCTCAATACTTGCCTTGGCTTCATCATATGTTCCAAAATAGGTCACTTTAAGATCCACAGGCTTGTTCGAAAGAGCTTCAATGACATCCTTAGTGTCATAAATGTTAACCTCATAATCTAGAGGCTTAACCCATGCTACTCTAGGTTTGAATACTTGAATACATACTTTGTCAGAGTCAACCATAAAACAAATATCTTGCTCATAATCTTCTACAAGCTTCTTGGGTATCCTAAATCTACTTTGCATCTTTTCCTTAAATGACTCAAAGTAATTATCCATGATGTTGCTAAAATTATAAGCCATTTTTGTTATGTATTCATTGATTTGGTACAAAACTGGAACGTCCTTTCTCCATACAACAAATCCTTTTGAAGGGAAAAAATTCTAAACAAAGAAAAATAGATGTGTCAAAAGAGAACCAAACTTACATGGGTTGTTCTTTGACACTCTAATACTTTCCATATTATTTTTGAATTGTATCAGAAACAACTTGACAAGATTAAAAGATAAGTTATTTTTCACCACCTTGTATGCTAGATCAACAACCTCACATGGCATGTTGTTTAATCAGCTTGAGCAGTATATCTTGTGAGCAATCACATGGATTCCAAACTTCAACTCCATGTCTATCACACCACTAAGCTTCATGCCTCTTTCATCCCACTTAACAAGAGTTTGTTTTGTCAGTTCTGCCTGACCTAGGGTTTTAGTGGTCTTAGCCTTGTTCAACATAGGCAATCTAGTGATTTGATGTATCATCTTCTTTGTTATCAAGATGGGGTGATCTAGACACAACTACCGATTATGAATTCTACTCAGAATAAATCTGATCCACTTGACTTGAAAGTCCTTCGACATATGTAGAATATGTTAAGCCCTTTATTTCCAAATGATTATGCTCGGGTTTGAGAATGCCATCCACACACACAACTTATTTAATGCTTCATTTCTAGGGTTCCAAGTTCTTAAATAGAACAATAATAGAATGAATGAATATCATGGAGAAGAAGTACTTTGGGTAGAATTTATGATTGTGCTCCAATGGGGTCCAATGTTTCTACAATTGTTGGACTTAACTTGAATGTATGAGCCTTGCAATCCACTCCATGAACCAACATTTTTTATCCTTTCTTCACTTTTCTACTTGAAGATTCCATCACTCGATGGGGTTTTAAAAATGGGAGAATCTTCAACAAAAATTTCTGAAATCGCTTGGAAACTTTTGAATTCACTCTCCACTCTATGCTCTAAAAATTTGTAATGAAATAATGCATTCAATTTCTTCCTTCTAACAAATTTCCTCTTTTCAATCACCATTAATGCTTCATACACATATTGGCTCGGTGACATGTTGTTCTCCACTTAGTTTGGTCTTTAATACTCAGAAGACATCTTTAACTCAATAATGTCTCTTGACTCAGTAGGAACTACCAACTTAGAGAATGTAATATTACCACCATTCAATCTAACCTTGGTACTGTACACTCGAAAGTGTCCCACTCTAAACCCTTCTATCCAAATGATTCCATGAGTTCGGAATGATTGGATGCCAGCTTAGAGCTCCCTATCCACGGAGTGCAAGAGAGTATATTTCAAGAATAAGAAGGCTCTCAAATGAGCCCTAGAGATACTCTTCTTGCTAGTAAACCATGCAATGGGAGGTTCCAAAGACAAGATGCAAGAATGCAAATGTCTCAAGGAGTTCCTCAAGGATGCAATGCAAATGAAAATTAAGCTAAGATGAGAATGCAAAATGCAGCTATGCTAAAACATGTATGAGAGTGTTACAATACCATTATTAAGCTATGTGAGATTAAGCTACATGTAAAAATGAAAGCTAAGCTAAGCTAGAATGCCATGATGCCATGGATGAGAGAATGTAGACAAGAAATAGAAGTTCTCCACAAAGCTCCAAAGAAACCTGTTAGAAAACTTGCAGCATAACAATATTCAAAATGAGGATGGATAATTTGAGGGGGAAAGCTCTCTCCTTTTTAAAGATGTATGGACGGTAGAGATCAAGATGAAGATGGTGGATGATCAACGGTGGAATTCAAAAAGAGGAGTGATCCATGTGCACACACAAGTCAACCAATAGAATATAAGTTGACTTGTCATATAAGACAAAAGTCACAAAGCCTTTTCTCTTAATTGTAAAATAGAAAAAGGACTTTATGTGTGCACTTTAAGTGGGTTAGAAGAATGGGGTGTTTTATTTAATTAAAAGGGGACATGTTCTTTTAATCAAATAATGAACTTAGGATAGCATAGTCAAACTATAGGTTATAATCAAATAAATTGATTATTAGCAATTTGGTCTAGGTAAATTATTAAATTAATTTAGCCAAAATGTTGAAAAGGGGGCTAATAGTCTAGATGACCATTTTTAGGTGATTACATTTGCCCCTCTTTGACTAATGTGTGATCGATCTGGGAACACATTATGTCAAAGAAAATAGAAGCTAAGTAGGCAGCAATAGAAATAGATATCTGATTTCAAAGAATGAAATGCAGAAATAGATAGCAAGTCCTGAATGCACAGCTTAATAGCGGTAGTACTGAACACTAGGAAGATGATGTCAGAATTCAAGAAGAATGCTAACACTTAGCAAAGTAGATAGATCGAGAACAAGTGAGAAGATCAAACAAATGCTCCTAAGAAATAGATAGTTGTAGTAATCAGTGATAGAGTATTTCTGCCCCCTCGAGATCGAAATTGAAATGAGGTAAGGGGATGCAAAAACTGGCTAGACATGAGAAAATTAGAATATAAAAATGTCCAAGATGACAGATAGATGATTAGAACCCAAGAATGACTATAAAAAAAATGATAAAATGCCCCAGTTTGACTAGAGTTGACCTTGAAGGATATATCATAAAAATTAGGTCGAAACGAGTAGAAAGGTGATTTTAGACATGAAACAATGAATTGAAGTAGATATGAAGTATGGAAATGATGAAGACATGAAGAAATGAAGATGCCCTAGTGATGATTCAGAGATTAGACCTCAAAAGGTCAGCTAACTGCTCAGAAGAAAGTAGAATTTTAAAAGACAATTTTGACCATCAAGATGAACTCGAATTTGGATTTTGATCTTGAAAATGAATCTAGGACGTTGAAATTATTTAAGAGGTCAAAACTTTATATAATGTGATGATAAGATAGAAAAAAGATGAAGCGAAAGACTAAGAAGGTGAAAATACATGAACAAGAAGAAAGTAAAGAAATACATGAAAGGAGTTAGCCGATATGTCTATGAAAAGATGAAGAGAGAGCTCTTCCCATATGCAAGAATGCAAGACTAATCTAGAAAATGAACCTAAAATGCAAGCTAACATGCAAAGTGGTTTACTAGCAAGAAGTGCATAACATTTAGACTCTTAATTTCATCATTGAGCATTTATTAGGTACATCATGAGATCATAACCATCACTAGTATAACTATGAGGATATGAATATGATCGATATTAGATAGGTATGTGGAAATCCAATCTAAGCATCATAGACATGTAAGTCAAGATAACTATGTGATTAGATTCCCTAAGTTTAATTTAGCAAGATTACACCTATATTAAGGCATAAGTGCTAGGATAAACCCTGAGTGTGGTCTTGCAAAATAGTCAAGGATGATACATTTGTAAGTCAATGTGTTGAATAGGACCAGCATAAATGCTTACAACACTATAGACAAACAAAAGTATACCCACAAGTAGAAATCAAGAAAATATGTCTCATGCCTCTAGTCTTCTAGTCAATGACATCCTCGAAAGACTATTAGGGAGGGAACATATGGAAAAGAAATCATCATAGACAGCACACAAAGTAGATAAAGATCAACATAGCTCAGCCATTTAAGTGTTAAAGTGCATGTGTGCAAGTCACTTGGCCATTTCTTCCAGACTTGATTTCGATAGTGATAAATATTGCGACATTAGAGACCGTAGGTAAACTATTTGTAAAGTGTTGAAAAACACTTGATGTCAAAGTGGGTGGGGGTAGTGTTGAGAAACACTGTTTTGTGAGTTGTCAAAGAAACCCTAATGCACAAGAATATATCAATAGGCTAAGTAGCTATGCCCCCGAGACGAGGACAAGAAACAATTCCAAGCCAGGAAATGTGTAGCAAAATATGTGATTGAGACTAATAGACATAGGTGCGAGGGTTTCAAGTAGCACCTGTTTCCAGGTTTTCACCACTTGGCATATTTTTTCAGGACATTTTTCAATTTTTTTTAATTTTTTAATTTTTTATTTTTTGGTGATACATCAAAGCACCTATTGCTAGGTTTTCACTAAGATGATCATTTTTTCAGGACATTTTCTGATTTTTAGGATTTTTTCAGCATCATATATGATTTTTTGAATTTTTTAGAATAATTTAGAAATCACTAGTTCTCAAGCAAGATCACATCATTTTCTCCCAATGTCTAGCAAGGTATAGGATATGATAGAGCAACGAGCCAGTGGATAAGCAAAGATGGATGAAAAAAGAGTATGAAGTAAGTGAAAGTGATCCTCAAGGACTGACTCCTCAAGAGTACCCAAGCTAGGGAAAGAGGTGAAATAGTCATATGAAGCATATTTTGGATAAGCAATGGAAGTAATGAGAAAGATAGCATGTAGGATAAGTAATGAAGCCAACAAGTGTGATAGCATATAAGATAAGTGATGGAAGCCAATGAGTAAGATAGCATGAAAGCGTGTAATCCAAGAGAGTAGTGTAATCACCTAAAAATGGTCATCTAGACTATTAGCCCCCTTTTCAGCATTTTGGCTAAATTAATTTAATCATTTACCTAGACCAAATTGCTAATAATCAATTTATTTGATTATAACCTATAGTTTGACTATGCTATCCTAAGTTCATTATTTGATTAAAAGAACATGTCCCCTTTTAATTAAATAAAAAACCCCATTCTTCTAACCCACTTAAAGTGCACACATAAAGTCCTTTTTCTATTTTACAATTAAAAGAAAAGGCTTGTGAGACTTTTGTCTTATGTGACAAGTCAACTTATATTCTATTGGTTGACTTTTGTGTGTGCACATGGATCACTCCTCTTTTTGAATTCCACCGTTGATCATCCACCATCTTCATCTTGATCTCCACCGTCCATACATCTTTAAAAGGGAGAGAGCTTTCCCCCTTAAAGGAATCCATCTTTTGAATATTGTCATGCTGCAGGTTTTCTAACAGGTTTCCTTGGAGCTTTGTGGAGAACTTCTTTTCCTTGTCTCATTCTCTTATTTCCTTCATATTAGTCTTAAGATCATATTGCATGATAGTGTAGTTTCCTTTGCAAATAATTAGATCACATAGATTAATAGTTGGATTTGTAACATTCCCATCTCATTTTTAGCATAGCTTGCATTGTGCATCTCATCCTAATTTAGTTTCATTTTTGCATTGCATGATCCAAGAGTTCTTTGACACTAGCACTCTTGCTCTTATCTAAAGAATCTCCCATTTTGTGGTTTACTAGCAAGGGTTGTATTTCTAAGGCTCAGCTGAGAGCTCCTATATGCTCATTTGTATTCCCCTTGCACTCCATGACTAGGGAGCTCTAAGTCGGCATTCGAGCTTTCCAATCTATGGAGAACCTCGGATAAAATGATTTAGAGAAGTGCACCTTTTCTAGTGTACATTTTTGGCGCCCACCGTGGGGCTTGAATCAAGTTTCTAGCTCCATTTGCTTTTGTTTTTCATCTTTGGTTTTTTACAGCAGCATATTGGATCAAATCAAATGCTTTTGTAGAATTATCACTTTGGTTTTAAGGCCAACCCATAAGTAGATTGGTTTGAAGGCCAAAAACTTAGTTGGTTTAAAGATTTGATTATATCTTTTAAACTGCTTGAAGTTTCGTTCTGAAATTTTTTTTGCAGGTTGGGTATGTACTAAAAATGTTTCAATCTAATTTTTAGAGCATTTTGACATGATTTTCGGGAGTTATGAGTTTTTCTTTATTTTTCATAAAAAGCCATTTCTGATCACAAATCAGCGCATTTTTTAGAAAAACTTACATTTTCGGAAAGGGTTTTCAATTCTAATGGGGGTTCTTTCTTTGTGTTTTGAATTTTGAGGTTGTATTAAGGATCAAAAACTCGATTTGATGAATTTGGCCTGTTTTGACAAAATCAATCTCTAGAGCGCAAATGAAGAGATTTTTTTAAATTTCTTGCATTTTTGGAAAGCTCTCTGATTTTTAATAGGGGTCTCTTCTTTTCATTTTTATTTTTGGGTCCGAAATCATAGCAAACAAGTCCAATCTTGTTGACTAGGTCAAAATCAAAGAGTAAAAATGAGAGCATTTGTGATTAACTTGCACTTTCTTTGCATGCACTTAGTTGGAAGATAAATTGGATTTTTGAGTCAACTAACCACTTTTTATTGCAGTATTTTATGTTATTTTACACTAACTTATGGTGCTAGCAAGTTGTGATTGCAGGTTGCCATCCTTATGAAAAAAATTGAAACATTGCATAAAAAGAACGCATGTCAAAGCTTCAAATGCGCAAGGGCTACTAACATTGTTTGCAGGGCTGCCCAAAGCATAAAAACCCAAAATTTCTTGCTTTTTTATTTTCATGTGTGGCATTGACTAATTGTTCATTTTTCATAAGCACATAAAACTTGTGATTGGAGTCTTTTGGTAATAGGCGAGTATGCTCTTCACCCTTGTGGTGAATCAGAAATCTTGACTTGCCATTTGGTTTCAAAAGCAATGGGTAACTGAATCTTCTTGTCGTGTTTGGGAGAAAATGATTGGAATAGGAGAGTATGCTCTTCACCCTTGTGGTGAACCAGAAATCTTGACTTCCAAAAGTTGATCCACTTTGTGTAGTTAGAATCCTTTAGAGGGCCTGCTCTCGGACAACCTGAGAGGAACGACCCAAGTGGGGACAAGCAAATTAGTCAGCTCTTCCAACCCACTATAAACTCAAGGCTATCAAGGACACAAAACCTTGGTAGACGTAGTGTTTATCTTTGCCTAGTGTGATCGCTTATGGGATTTTGACCATAGGGAGATCACTAGGCAAGAATGCTTAAGGTACTCTTGTGGTCACGAGATCAGTTACTCATCGCAAGGTGAGGTGTCTCGTAATTGGGAGCAAGAGGAACACTATGAACGGAAGCCCTGGCTAAACACCCTAAGTTAGTAACTACCCTTTTTAGCCGCTCAACTTCTTGGTGCAAGGATTGATCCTAGTGGACTACCCGGATCACCCCAAGGTTTACACTCACCATATGTGTTCCCTTGGTTATGCTTATGGAATTTCCATGACAAAGCCAATATCTCTTGTGGGAAACCACTTGGTGTGAGGCGAAGGAGCATCAAGCGTGGGCCAAGTTGTTGAGTAATGAACCATGTCCTTTAGGTAGATATTGCTTGATGTGTTCTCGAATGTGCTAGACCAATAAAAATCTTTGGAACATACACATGACGATAGTTCTAGGGATTTATTTTAAGATGTCACATATGCTTGTATCATGCAAGGTTGCTTTGTCCCTTGCTTGATTGTTTGAAGAATACTCCATGTGTCACTATCTTGCTTGGAAAGAAATTGCTTTTGAACATCAAATTTTCTATGCTATCAATTATTGTCAAACTTTGTCAACCAAGTCAAAATGTCAAGTGCAAACATTTTCTTGTGTTACTTACTAAGGGGGGTTTCATCATTTGGCTATGATTTATTATGTCTCTAGTGCTTAAACATGCTTAAAGTGGTTCTTTGGTCTTAGTGCTCAGGTCTTTTTGTCTTCATGGTCTATGCATGCTTGCTAGTTATCCTTTTGCTAAAATGGTTACCTTGATTTCTTGACTACACTCTTGGGTTGGAGAGTTGTTCACTTGTCACCCTGCTTGCTCTATCTATTTGGCTATTTGGGCATCTTGCCTAGCTATTGACTTGAGTCATTCATGTCGTAAGTTTCTTGGACATATTGTTTGACAAGTCACTTTAATCTCTCTATACTATCTTGGCAAGTGAACACTCTACCTCTCTAGTTTGGACATCAAGTTATCTTGTGTCACCTTATTAGCTTCCTCTAGTCTCCTTCATGCTTGATTATCTATCTATCACTATGAAATTCAAAGCTTGTGCTACCAAACCTCAACCGAATCTAGATGATCATGATATCCTACATGTCACTAAAGAGTTTTAAGATCTATATGCACAATATAAAGAACTAGAAGAGACAAATGATCTTTCTTACCTTCATTTCTCTAAGCGCATGACAAAAATGAAGTCTAAACTTGAGAAAAGGTTAGAGGAGAAGATTGCATCATTACATGAATCTTTCTTAAGGTCTTTACATGCATGTAAGTCACCTTCTTTAAGGTCATCCTCTTCTTCTAGGTCTACATGCTCTACTTCAAGACATCAAATGTCTTCATCTTCTAGATCTAAAGACCTCTTTAGAGAACAAGCAAGTGATACCTCCTTTGAGCCTATGCCAAAATTTCATGATGGACCTATATTTGACAAAGTTAATAATGAAGACATGGATGCATTCTATTCACTTGAGAAACAACCAAAGGACTGTAGACATACTTTTGAGAGAAATTTTACTCCCTTGGGAAATTCTTATGATGACTTTTTGAGAACACTTCTTGGCACCAAGCTCATCATGTTGCCTAAGTCTAGCTCCTATGGAAATTCGTTCTTGGATACCTATTGTGCCTATCATCAATCTAATGATCATGCTACTTTTGATTGTATAGAGCTGAAACATAAAATCCAAGATCTCATTGATGATGAGATTATTGATCTTGGAACCTCTAGTGACTCATGTGCTAAGGATACTTCTCTTGAGCAAGATCATATTAATGAACCTATGTCTAGTGATGGTTTCCTTGATACCTCCACTTCTTCCAACACTCGTGCATTTGCCAACACGTCAAAGCTTTCCAACATGCCTTTATCAAATAAAGAACCTAATGCTTTTCATGTATACTATTCCTATCCTCAAGGGCTACCTATGAAAGAAACTCAAGCTAACCTTCACTTGGCTGCAAACCTTTTCCATGCTACTAATCCTAAACATCCTCAACCTTCATGCACTACTATGCCTAATCCAAGCACTACTCCATTCACTCTTCATTCTCCCTTGTCCTTAGAAGTGGCTCCATGTCAAGAGGACTCTCAAAAAGAAAAAGCTATAAATGTCAAGAAAGATCAAGATCAAGCACCCTTTCATCTCTTTCAAGATTTTTCCCCTCCATATCCTATAACTTGTCCACCTCCTAAGTATGACGAAGATACCACTTCCATTATCTCCCTTGAGCTTACTGAAAATTATGAGAAAAGTTCTCTTCATATGCTATCCAAGGCTACTTGTCAAGATCAAATCATCCCCTCATGTTCTACTTCTCCATATCCACTTCAAAATTGTGCTCAAGCTTCAAGTGCTACTATTAAAAATGTTGTTCTCATCAAAGGTACTCATGAGTCTATTGATGGCTTTGACCATGTTGTTCATTCTAAAGATGTTGATATCCCTTCCCACTATCCCTTTGTATCTTCTAAATCTATCCTTGGTCCTTATCCATCTAAGCTAAAGCATTCAAACCTTCCATCCATTTTGGGCCCTTATGTTCCTCCATCTCCTACATTCACTCCTAGCTCATTCCCTAGCTCTCCCATCATACCTCAAGATCAACAAAGACACTCATCCTTGATGACTTTTCACCCATATATACATCTAAACCAGCCATATCATCCTTATTCATCCACAAATCCCAATTCCTTTGGAAGTGAGAATAAACATAAGAATCCATTGAAAAAGAAAGATCACTATGTCCCATCTAATCAACATGTGAATGCTAAGAAGGAGAAAGCACAAAAGAGATCGCAAAGGTCCACTATTAAAAAAGCTAAATCAAAGAAAATATGGGTTCCTAAACCCATTATTGAAGAAATGTGTTTTGAAGTATCCGAAGGAAAATCTAAAGCTATATGGATTCCCAAGTCTCTTTTAAAAGACTTGAATATTGAAAATACTTCAAAGTTGACATTCAAGCTTCCAAAGGCTTCCATTCCATCTTCTTCCAAAACTCTTTCTAAAAATATTCCAAAGCCTTCCACTCCACTTTTTCCCAAATCTTTTCTACCACCTCCTACATCTAAATCTCAAGCTATTTCATCCATGATTCCTCCATTGTTCCAATACCCTTCAAGGTGTGTGTCAATGTTGATCTTGTCCAATATTTCAACTACCCTCATGAAATCCTCTAAAGCTTACACTAACTTTCTATACATGAACTATTATCCTCCATATACTCTTCCTACTACCATTTCTCTTTCATCACCCTATCAACATCTTTGAGCATACCTTTCTATGGTCTTGGCTTATCATGACTTATCTTTTCTATAGGAGCATTATCTACATTCAAATAGCTTCAGCTCTTTCTAAAAATTCAAAAAAATCAAAAATACCAAAAAAAAGAAGAAAAAGTGCCTTGGTGAAAACTACTTCTTGTGGCACCTTGGTAGCAAAAGTAAAGAGAAATAAATGCATCCTATGGTTAAAACTACTTCTTGTGGCACGTTAGATAAGTACCATGATGAAAACCTGGCAAACAGGCATCATGCGTAATTCTTCCATCATCCATCTATCCCCTCTTCTCTCTTTGATCTTGACAATGTTGAGCTATCTTTGCATATTGGCTATCTTATCCATGAGATTTTCTATTTGTGCTTTCTCATTCCCTCATAGCCTCCATCTTGAGCTTTATTTTTATTGTTCTATCCCATCACTATCCTATCTAGTTGACCCCTTGGTCTTGATCATAATAAATGAAACATGGTTCTCATAGGTCTCTTGACATGTCTACTCTCTTGGATTGCACGCTTTCATGCTATCTCTCTCATTGGCTTCCACTGCTTATCCTACATGCTATCTTACTCATTGGCTTCCATCGCTTATCTTATATGCTATCTCACTTGTTGGCTTCATTTCTTATCCTACATGCTATCTTTCTCATTACTTCCATTGCTTATCCAAAATATGCTTCATATGACTATTTCATCTCTTTCCCTAGCTTGGGTACTCTTGAGGAGTCAGTCCTTGAGGATCACCAAGCTTCATATTCCTTTCTTATGCATCTTTGCTTATCAATCGGCTTGTTTATCCATCATGTCCTATACCTTGCTAGACATTGGGAGAAAATGATGTGACCTTGCTTGAGAATTAGTGATCTCTAAAACCTTCTAAAAAATCCAAAAAATCATATATGATGCTGAGAAAAATCCTAAAAATCAAAAAATGTCCTAAAAAATGATCATCTTAGTGAAAACCTAGCAATAGGCACTTTGATGTATCACCAAAAAAAATTGAAAATTTGAAAAATACAAAAAAAAAAATTGAAAAAAGTCCTAAAAAAATCTGTCAAGTGGTGAAAATCTGGAAACAGGTGCTACTTGAGACCCTTGCACCTATGTCTATCAGTCTCAATCACCTATTTTGCTACACATTTCCTTGCTTGGAATTGTTTCTTGTCCTCATCTTGGGGGCACAATTGCTTAGCCTAATGAGGTATTCTTGTGCATTTGGGTTTCTTTGACAACTCACAAAACAATGTTTCTCAACACTTCCCTCACCTTGACATCAAGTGTTTTTCAACACTTTTTAGATAGTTTACCTACGGTCTCGAATGTCGCGATGTTTCTCACTATCAGAATCCAGTCTTGAAGAAATGGCCAAGTGACTTGCACACACACACTTTAACCCTTAAACGACTGAGCTATGCTGACATTTATCTACTTTGTGTGTTGTCTATGATAATTTCTTTGCCATGTGTTCCCTCCCTAATAGTCTTTTGAGGATGTCATTGACTAGAAGACTGGGGGCATGGGGCATGTCTTCTTGATTTCTGCTTGTGGGTATACTTTGTTTGTCTATAGTGTTGTAAGCATTTATGCTAGTCCTAATTCAACATGTTGACTTACAAATGTATCATCCTTGACTGTTTTGCAAGACCGCACTCAGGGTTTATCCTGGCGCTTATGCCTTGATACAGGTGTAATCTTGCTAAATTAAACTTAGGGAATCTAATCATGTAGTTATCTTGACTTACATGTCTCTCATGCTTAGATTGGATTTCCACATACCTATCTAATATCAATCATATTCATATCCTCATAGTTATACTAGTGATGGTTGTATGATCTCATGATAACCCTAATAAATGCTCAATGATGAAATTAAGAGTCTAAATGTTATGCGCTTCTTGCTGGTAAACCACTTTGCATATTAGCTTGCATTTTAGGTTCATTTTTAAGTCTTGCATTCTTGCATGTGGGAAGAGCTCTCTCTCTTCATCTTTTTCATGGACATATCAGTTAGCTGCTTTTATCTTTCGCTTCTACTTGTCTTTTCACCTTCTTAATCTTTCGCTACATTTCTTTGCTAACCTGTCATCACAAGGGGTTAATCCAAAAAATCATCACATACGATCTATCCAAGTGTCACATTTTCACAAAAACATTTAAATCTATACCACCCATATACAAATGTGAGATCCAAAATCTGGATATATGTCTCAAAAATACATAAGGTACAAATCAAAACACAATGTCATGTCTGACTGCCACCCTTTGCGGCTAGTGCTGGCCCTGGTGGAGGAGCTTGTCTCCTATTTGGTGCCTGCATTGCACCCTCTGATCTGCCCGCTCACTCTGAATAATCAAGAAGACCCTGTCCTGGTGGTACCACACTCCTATAGGTGGCATAATAGTAGGCAGCTCGGGCACCATGATGCACTGCCTCTCGTCTCGCAGTATCTCGCTCTTGGCACAGCTCATCTGCTCGCGCTCGCTCATCCATCAGCTGCTGATCTCGTTCTGCAATAGTCACCCGAAGTGCCTACATCTCTACCTCCAAGGCACAGATCCTCGCACCCTGCTCATCTCCTCCTGCTGGCTGCTCTGCAGGTGCCTCTACCTCCACTGCTCGCCGCCTCCTCAAGGGCACCTCCTCCTCTCCTCCTGCCGACTGCTCTGTAGGTGCCTCTACCCTCACTGCTCGTCGTCTCCTCAAGGGCACCTCCTCCTCCTCAGACTTCGAGGTTTCCTCTGTCGCATGCCTCACTTGCGCTCACATCCTCCTCCGCCCTGCTCGGGAACTCTCCCCCTCCATCTGCCTCCCCCCTCTCCCTCCTCCTCTGCCTCCTCCTCCTCCATCGCCACCTCCACCTCCCACTCCTACAGGTGCTGCATCTGGATGTGTGAATTAGGGGAACGAGTGTCTCTGCATCTCATAAAGATACCCTGGATCAACCCCTGCATCTGCCACATCTGGGTGATAATCTCAGGGAGTCGCCACTAGTGCTGCGGTATCCCGAACTGCTGTATGATAGTCCAGCATCGGCAACCATCCCAATCCCTCATCTATGCGCATTCGGGCATAGGTAGTAGTCTCCACTGACACCACCTGTCACTCTACAAACTGCCGCCATATGCAACTGGTCACAAACCGCTCCACAATGTCTATGCTCTGACCCACCAGTGGTCTGCTATACCGCATGTAATCTAACTCCCATGAATCTGACCACCACTGACACTCCTGGTATGGTCGCCATGTGAATGCTGTCAGCTCATCAAACACACGTCGGTAATAGGTCACATCTCCACTATGCCTTTGTGGGATGAAACCTCTATAACAAAAAATGTACGGCTGGCTGCGCTCTCGTGGTTGCACCCGTGGTCGGATCACAGCAATGTGCTCCCAAGCCCAGATTTGTGCTAACACTGCTCCGCATGCCCATGATCCACCCTCATGATATACTATCTCATGAAGCTCGTGGTACATCTCTGCCAATATCGCAGGCCCCCATGCCATCCTATGTGGTCGGGAGATCAGATCATATACCAGCCGACCCCATCCTAGTGGAAAGCCCTTCTGGCCTCGGTCTGTCACCAGGGCCTGGGCTACCAAAGAACATAATAAGCTGGGCAAAGGATAATCATATCCATACTTAGTCATCAATCTCTCCCAACTCAGGTGACGATCCAAAATGGTCACATCCTGGAAAAGCTCCTGCACTCGCGCTCGCCCCTCTATCGGGGTCGTATCATAGTACACCTGTGCCATCATGAAAACTTAACATCAGTACACTTGGCATCCAACATTGAAATGGCTAAATCAGCAAACTACTAACCAAGTAACTTAACGGCTCGCCATGGCATGACACTCACAGAATGCGATATACGTCCTCCAAGGTAATCGACGCCTTGCCGGTTGGTAAGTGAAAGGTGTTATGCTCGCTATGCCACCTCTCTGCCAGCGCATACAACAAACCGTGGTTTGCCTGAATATGGGGCATCCGTACAACCCAGTGCAAGCCCATAGCCACTAGCGCAGTCTGCTCCTCATCGCTCAAATGCTGCACAATGCGCAAACCAACCACCCTGGGAGCTCTAATCTGTAATGCCGAGAATACCTCCTGTCCAGGTAAAACAAGCAATCATCAGTAATAGTCACATGACGAAAAAAAAGCATTCAGAAAAACAACAAAACTCTCTGTACGACATTTTTTACAAAGAGAGTGCGACACTTTTTTTGAAACAGTGTCGTGCGACATTTTTTTACATAGTAGTGCGACATTTTTATGTCATGCGACACTTCGCACCATGTCGTGCGACATTTGGGTGTCGCTCGCGCGACACATTTTCCTAAGCAGTGCGACACTTTTTTCGAAAAAAGTATCGCGCGATAATATTTCTGAAGCCGTGCGATACTTTAAAAAGTATCGCGCGAATTTTTTTCAAAAATCTTGAAAACGTGCGAAAAACTCACAAAAAGCTCGAAAAAGCAACAAAAAGATAGTCACTTACCGGCGCCCCATATCGCTCTGGCCGGTTGTGCAACCGGCTGCGCTCGAAATGGTGTCGATGAAGAGGAATGTTTGCCTGAGCCATGATGCTATGTGGACCACACAAAATCTCTCAAATCACAAAAAGACAAATGAATAGTGAAAATGACACTTGGACCCCTTTTATAGCCTCCAACCTCATTTTGACCTAATTTTTAAAAACTCCTCAGAATTGCGCAAAAATTGCACCCCTAGATAATTTCGACGTCCTGGATCCATTTTCGAGATCGAAATCGAAATCTGAGTTCATCTTAATGGTCAAAATCACATTTCAAAATTTTACCTTCTTCTGAGCAGTTAGCTGACCGTTTGAGGTCTAATCTTTGAATCGTTGCTGGGGCATCTTCATTTCTTCATATCTTCATCATTTATATACTTCATATCTCCTTCTATTCACCTTTTCACATCTAAATCATCTCTCTACTAGATTTGACCTAATTTTTATGCTATATCCTTCAAGGTCGACTCTAGTCAAACTGGGGCATTTTATCAAATTTTTTATAGTCATTCTTGGGTTCTAATCATCTTGGACATTGCTATATTCTAATTTTCTCATGTCTAGCTACTTTCTACTTCCTCTTACCTCATTTCGATTTCGATCCCGAGGGGGCAGAAATACTCTATTGCTGATTGTTACAACTATCTATTTCTTAGGAGCATTTGTTTGACCTTATCACTTGCTCTCGATCTATTCGCTTTGCTAGATGTTAGAATTCTTTTCGAATCCTAACATCATCTTCCTAATGTTTAGTACTACCGCTATTAGGCTGTGCATTTAGGACTTGCTATCTATTTCTGCATTTCATTCTTTGAAATCAGATATCTATATCTATCATCGCCTACTTGGCTTCGATTTTTTTTGACGTAATGTGTTCCCAGATCGATCACGCATTAGTCAAAGAGGGGCAAATGTAATCACCTAAAAATGGTCATCTAGACTATTAGCCCCCTTCTCAGCATTTTGGCTAAATTAATTTAATCATTTACCTAGACCAAATTGCTAATAATCAATTTATTTGATTATAACCTATAGTTTGACTATGCTATCCTAAGTTCATTATTTGATTAAAAGAACATGTCCCCTTTTAATTAAATAAAACACCCCATTCTTCTAACCCACTTAAAGTGCACACATAAAGTCCTTTTTCTATTTTACAATTAAAAGAAAAGGCTTGTGAGACTTTTGTCTTATGTGACAAGTCAACTTATATTCTATTGGTTGACTTGTGTGTGCACATGGATCACTCCTCTTTTTGAATTCCACCGTTGACCATCCACCATCTTCATCTTGATCTCCACCGTCCATACATCTTTAAAAGGGAGAGAGCTTTCCCCCTCAAAGGAATCCATCTTTTGAATATTGTCATGCTGCAGGTTTTCTAACAGGTTTCCTTGGAGCTTTGTGGAGAACTTCTTTTCCTTGTCTCATTCTCTCATTTCCTTCATATTAGTCTTAAGATCATATTGCATGATAGTGTAGTTTCCTTTGCAAATAATTAGATCACATAGATTAATAGTTGGATTTGTAACATTCCCATCTCATTTTTAGCATAGCTTGCATTGTGCATCTCATCCTAATTTAGTTTCATTTTTGCATTGCATGATCCAAGAGTTCTTTGACACTAGCACTCTTGCTCTTGTCTAAAGAATCTCCCATTTTGTGGTTTACTAGCAAGGGTTGTATTTCTAAGGCTCAGCTGAGAGCTCCTATATGCTCATTTTGTATGCCCCTTGCACTCCATGACTAGGGAGCTCTAAGTCGGCATTCGAGCTTTCCAATCTATGGAGAACCTCGGATAGAATGATTTAGAGAAGTGCACCTTTTCTAGTGTACAAGTAGACATGTCAAGAGACCTAAGAACTATTTTTCATTTATTATGATCAAGACCAAGGGGTCAACTAGATAGAATAGCGATGGGATAAAGCAATAAAAATAAAGCTCAAGATGGAGGCTATGAGGGAATAAGAAAACACAAATAGAGAATCTCATGGATAAGATAGCCAATATGCAAAGATAGGTCAACATTGTCAAGATCAAAGAGAGAAGAGGGGATAGATGGATGATGGAAGAATTACGAATGACGTCTGTTTGCTAGGTTTTCATCATGGTACTTATCCAAGGTGCCACAAGAAGTAGTTTTCACCATAGGATAAATTTATTTCTCTCTACTTTTGCTACCAAGGTGCCACAAGAATTAGTTTTCACCAAGGCACATTTTCATTTTTTTTTTTTTTGCTTTTTTTTTTTTGAATTTTTAGAAAGAGCTGAAGCTATTTGAATGTAGATAATGCTCCTATAGAAAAGATATGTCATGATAAGCCAAGACCATAGAAATGTATGCTCAAAGATGTTGATAGGGTGATGAAAGAGAAATGGTAGTAGGAAGAGTATATTGAGGATAATAGTTCATGTATAGAAAGTTAGTGTAAGCTTTAGAGGATTTCATGAGGGTAGTTGAAATATTGTACAAGATCAACATTGACACACACCTTGAAGGGTATTGGAATGATGGAGGAATCATGGATGACGTAGCTTGAGGTTTAGATGTATGAGGTGGTAGAAGAGATTTGGAAAAAAGTGGAGTGGAAGGCTTTGGAATATTTTTAGAAATATTTTTGGAAGAAGATGGAATGGAAGCCTTTGGAAGCTTGAATGTCAACTTTGAAGTATTTTCAATATTCAAGTCTTTTAAAAGAGACTTGGGAATCCACATAGCTTTAGATTTTCCTCGTTCTTTGGGTGCTTGAGAGTGCATTTCTTCAATGATGGATTTAGGAACCCACATTTTCTTTGATTTAGCTCTCTTAATAGTGGACCTTTGTAGTCTCTTTTGTGCATTTTCCTTCTTAGCATTCACATGTTGATTAGATGGGACATAGTGATCTTCATTTTTCAATGGATTCTTATGTTTATTCTCACTTCCAAAGGAATTGGGACTTGTGGGTGAATAAGGATGATATGACTGGTTTAGATGTATAGATGGGTGAAAAGTCATCAAGGATGAGTGTCTTTGTTGATCTTGAGGTATGATGGGAGAGCTAGGGAATGAGCTAGGAGTGAATGTAGGAGATGGAGGAACATAAGGCCCCAAAGTGGATGGAAGGTTTGAATGCTTTAGCTTAGATGGATAAGGACCAAGGATAGATTTAGAAGATGCAAAGGGATAGTGGGAAGGGATATCAACATCTTTAGAATGAGCAACATGGTCAAAGCCATCAATAGACTCATGAGTACCTTTGATAGGAACAACATTTTTAATAGTAGCACTTGAAGCTTGAGCACAATTTTGAAGTGGATGTGGAGAAGTAGAACATGATGGGATGCTTTGATCTTGACAAGTAGCTTTGGATAGCATATGAAGAGAACTTTTCTCATAATTTTCAGTAAGCTCAAGGGAGATAATGGAAGTGCTATCTTCATCATACTTAGGAGGTGGACAAGATATAGGATATGGAGGGAAAAAATCTTGAAAGAGATAAAAGGGTGCTTGATCTTGATCTTTCTTGACATTTATAGCTTTGTCTTTTTGAGAGTCCTCTTGACATGGAGCCACTTCTAAGGACAAGGGAGAATGAAGAGTGAATGGAGTAGTGTTTGGATTAGGCATAGCAGTGCATGAAGGTTGAGGATGTTTAGGATTAGTAGCATGGAAAAGGTTTGCAGCCAAGTGAAGGTTAGCTTGAGTTTCTTTTAGAAGTAGCCCTTGAGGATACACGTAGTCAATGTGGAAAGCATTAGGTTCTTTATTTGATGGAGGGATGTTGGAAAGCTTTGAAGTGTTGGGAGATGCATGAGTGTTTGAATAAGTGGAAGATGTAATGGAGCCACTACTAGACATAGGTTCATCAACGTAATCTTGCTCAAGAGAAGTATCCTCAGCACATGAATCATTAGAGGTATCAATAATTCCATTATCAATAAGATCTTGGATTTTATGTTTTAGCTCAATGCAATCTGAAGTACTATGCTCATTATGTTGATGATAAGCACAATAGATATCCAAGAATGGGTTTCCATATGAGCTAGACTTTGGTAACATGATGATCTTATTGCTAAGAAGTTTTTGCAAAGTGTCATCATAAGAATCTTCCAAGGGAGCAAAAGTTCTATTAGAAGTATGTCTAGGATCTTCTTGTTGTTTCTCAAGTGAATAGAATGCATTCATGTCTTCATCATTATCTTGGTCAAAGATAGGTCCATCATGAAACTTTGGCATAGGCTCAAAGGAGGTATCACTTGCTTTTTCTCTAAAGAAGTCTCGAGATCTAGAAGATGAAGACATTTGATGTCTTGAAGTAGAGCATGTAGACCTAGAAGAAGAGGATGACCTCAAAGAAGGTGTCTCACATGCATGTAAAGACCTTAAGGAAGATTCATGTAATGATGCAATCTTCTCCTCTAACCTTTTCTCAAGTTTAGACTTCATTTCTGTCATGCGCTTAGAGAGATGAAGGTAAGAAAGATCATTTGTCTCTTCTAGTTCTTTGTATTGCGCATATAGATCTTGAAACTCTTTAGTGACATGGAGGATATCATGATCATCTAGATTCGGTTGAAGTTTGGTAGCACAAGGTTTGGATCCCATAGTTTTAGATGCAAAGCCAAGCATAAAAGAGCCTAGAAGATAACTTGATGTTGAAACTATAAGAGGTAGAGTGTTCACTTGCCAAGATAGTAGAGAGAGATTAAAGCAACTTGTCAAACAATATGTCCAAGAAACTTACAACATGAATGACCCAAGTCAATAGCTAGGCAAGATGCCCAAATAGCCAAATAGATAGAGCAAGCGGGTTGACAAGTGAACAACTCTCCAACCCAAGAGTGTAGTCAAGAAATCAAGGCAACCATTTCAGCAAAAAGATAACTAGCAAGTGGACATAGACCATGAAGATAGAAAGACCAAGAGCGCTAAGACCAAAGAGTCACTTTAAGCATGTTCAAGCACTAGAGACATATAAAAGAAAAGTCAAATGATGAAACCCCCCTTAGTAAGTAACGCAAGAAAATGTTTGCACTTGATGTTTTGACTTGGTTGACAAAGTTTGACAATAATTGATAGCATAGCAAGTTTGATGTTCAAAAGCAATTTCTTTCCAAGCAAGATAGTGACAATAGAGTAGTCTTCAAACAATCAAGCAAGGGACAAAGCAACCTTGCATGATACAAGCATATGTGACATCTTAAAAGAAATCCCTAGAACTATCGTCATGTGTATGTTCAAAAAAATTTCATAGGTCTAACACATTCGAGAACACATCAAGCAATATCTACCTAAAAGTCATGGTTCATTACTCAACAACTTGGCCCACGCTTGATGCTCCTTTTCCTCACACCAAGTGGTTTCCCACAAGAGATATTGGCTTTGTCATGGAAGTGCCATAAGCACAACCAAGGGAACATATATGGTGAGTGTAAAATCTTGGGGTGATCCGGGTAGTCCACTAGGATTGATCCTTGCACCAAGAAGTTGAGCAGCTAAAAAAGGTAGTTACTAACTTAGGGTGTTTAGATAAGGCTTCCGTTCATAGTGCTCCTCTTGCTCCCAATTACAAGACACCTCACCTTGCGATGAGTAACCAATCTCGCGACCACAAGAGTATCTTAAGCATTCTTGCCTAGTGATCTCCCTATGGTCGAAATCCCATAAGTAATCACACTAGGCGAAGACAAACACTGTGTCTACCAAGGTTTTGTGTCCTTGACAACCTTGAGTTTGTAGTGGGTTGGAAGAGCTGGGTAATCTACTTGTCCCCACTTGGGTCGTTCCTCTCAGGTTGTCCAAGAGCAGGCCCTCTAAAGGATTCTAACTACACAAAGAGTGGATCAACTTTCAAAAGTCAAGATTTCTGATTCACCACAAGGGTGAAGAGCATACTCTCTTATTCCAATCGTTTTCTCCCAAACACGCCAGGAAGATTCAGTTGCCTCTTACTCTTAAAACCAAATGGTAAGTCAAGATTTCTGATTCACCACAAGGGTGAAGAGCATACTCTCCTATCACCAAAAGATTGCAATTGTAAGTTTTAATGTGCCTAAAAATAAATAACTAATATATGCCGCACATGTAAAAGTAAAGGACAAGCAAAATTGGGTTTTTATGCGTTGGGCAACCCTGCAAACAATCATTAGTAGCCCTTATGCATTTGAAGCTTTGACATGCGTTCTTTTTATGCAATATTTCAATTTTTTTTCATAAAGATGGCAACCTGTAATCACAACTTGTTAGCACCAAAAGTTAGTGTGAAATAACATAAAAATCTGCAATAAAAAGTGGTGAGTTGCCTCAAAAATCCAATTTATCTTCCAACCAAGTGCATGCAAGGAAAGTGCAAGTTAATCACAAATGCTCTCATTTTTACTCTTTGATTTTGACCTAGTCAACAAGATTGGACTTGTTTGCTATGATTTCATATCCAAAAATAAAAATGAAAAGAAGAGACCCCTATTAAAAATTAGAGAGCTTTCTAAAAATGCAAGAAATTTTAAAAAAATATTTTCATTTGCGCTCTAGAGATCGATTTTGTCAAAACAGGCCAAATTTATCAAATCGAGTTTTTGATCCTTAATATGACCTCAAAATTTAAAGCACAAAGAAAGAACCCCCATTAGAATTGAAAACCCTTTCTGGAAATGTAAGTTTTTCTAAAAAAGATGCTGATGTGCGACCAAAAATGACTTTTTATGAAAAAAAAAAAATATCATAACTTTCACAAATCACGTCAAAATGCTCTGAAAATTGGACTGAAACATTTTGGATACATACCCAACCTACAAAAAAAAATTTAGAATCAAAATCCAAGCGGTTTAAAGATACGATCAAATCTTTAAACCAACTAGATTTTTGGCCTTCAAACCAATCTACTTATGGGTTGGCCTTAAAATCAAAGTGATAATCCTACAAAAGCACTTAATTAGATCCAATATGCTGCTGTAAAAAAACTAGAGATGAAAAATAAAATCAAATGGAGCTAAAAACTTGATTCAAGTCCCACGGTGGGCGCCAAAAATGTACACTCGAAAGTGTCTCACTCTAAACCCTTCTATCCAAACGATTCCATAAGTTCGGAATGCTTGGATGCCGGCTTAGAGCTCTCTATCCACGGAGTGCAAGAGAGTGTATTTCAAGTTCAAGGGCTCTCAGATGAGCCTTAGAGATACTCTTCTTACTAGTAAGCCATGCAATGGGAGGTTCTAAAGACAAGATGCAAGAATGCAAATGTCCCAAGGAGTTCCTCAAGAATGCAATGCAACTAAAGATTAAACTAGAATGAATATGAAAAGTGTAGCTATTCTAAGCATGGATGAGAGTGTTACAATACCATTATTAAGCTATGTGAGATTAAGCTACATGTAAAAATGAAAGCTAAGCTAAGCTAGAATACCATGATGCCATGGATGAGAGAATGTAGACAAGAAATAGAAGTTCTCCACAAAGCTCCAAAGAAACCTGTTAAAAAACCTGTAGCATAACAATATTCAAAATGAGGATGGATAATTTGAGGGGGAAAACTCTCTCCCTTTTAAAGATGTATGGATGGTAGAGATCAAGATGAAGATGGTGGATGATCAATGTTGGAATTCAAAAAGAGGAGTGATCCATGTGCACACACAAGTCAACCAATAGAATATAAGTTGACTTGTCATATAAGACAAAAGTCACAAAGCCTTTTCTTTTAATTGCAAAATAGAAAAAGGACTTTATGTGTGCACTTTAAGTGGGTTAGAAGAATGGGGTGTTTTATTTAATTAAAAGGGGACATGTTCTTTTAATCAAATAATGAACTTAGGATAGCATAGTCAAACTATAGGTTATAATCAAATAAATTGATTATTAGCAATTTGGTCTAGGTAAATTATTAAATTAATTTAGCCAAAATGTTGAAAAGGGGGCTAATAGTCTAGATGACCATTTTTAGGTGATTACAGGTACACAGTAGAGTCACCAACTCGACGTTTATGTAATCTAATGATATGTAACCCGACCATGCTTGATAAGGTCTTACAAATCAACCTTACTCAGTAAGGTCTTGAACTTCTATTATCACTTACTGATCCTTGTGCATCTTGAATGCTGATATGGATCTTTCTACTTGCTGGATGGAACTGATCTTAGACGACTTCTTCTAAATTACAGTTCTAGTGCTCTCCATAGGAAATAAAGTTGAAATGGTTGGGCCACCCAACTCACTGACTTAGGAGTCAAAAATTCCATGACTTTGGTTTGCATTCTCTAGAGATTTTGGCACCCATTGTTGCCTCATTTGTTTTCTGATATTGTCAGCTTTGTCTTTCTTTTCATCTTCAATTCTTCATGTGTTCATACAATTCTTGCCAAGATGACCAATTTTTGTAAAAATGAAACACCTCTTTGTAGCATCTCTTTTACTCGTGATGTTTCACACAATTTGCTCCAATGTTTCCAAACTCACCACAGTGACATCTACACCATGTGTTGTAATCCCATCCAAATATTGCTTTCACAATTTGTTCTGCTAGGTTCCACTTCTTGGTTTTGCACTCTGAAGATTTGTGTCCTTGTTTCTTGCAATTGCGACACTTTCCTTCAAACTTAGGTTTCTCTATACATTCACTTGCTCTATGACCATGATTATTGCAGCTATAACACTTTCTATTAAATTTTGCTTTACCATTGCTCCAATATTTATTTAATGTATGACCTATCTTACCATAATGATTGCAAGTAGGCCTTTTGTTCTTTTGAGCTCCTTGATGAGATGATTCACCTTCTTTTATATACCCTAATCCAATTTTGTCTTTGTGTCTATATTGAGTTTGCTCATTCAATTGATTCATGGTTTCTTGAGATCTCATCATTCTCTCATTAGTTTTCTTTTCAATGGTGAGATCATTCTATAGTATTTTGTTCTCTATCCTTAGATTGATAAGCTCTTGATTTGCATCATTGAGTTGATCAATAAAGTCTACTTGTTGAAGGGATAGTTGATGGATTTCATTTCTTTTTCTCTTATCTCTTCTTTGGCTTTGTCCTTCTGTTCCATGACCTCACACATTCTAATTGATTGTATTTCTTGTTCTATTTTTATCTTTCTGACTTCTTCTTGAAGGTTAGAATTCTTCTCTAATAGGTCTTTGATTGTTGCATCAACTTCATCTAAATTTCTCTTTTGACATAAGTCTTCAATTGGTCTTTTAGTGTAGATATTGTCATCCATTTGTACTGCAAGATCTTTCCTTCTTTTTAATGATTGATAAAGCTACTCCTTTTCTTTCTTGAGTTGTTCAATGGCCAATTCTAGCTCTAGCTTTTCATTCTAAATAGCCTTATCTAGCCTGTATACCTTCATTGCCTTTGATCTTATCTCAAGTTGTCAAACTTTTGATGTGAGAACCAGTAGTTTTGATTTGTTGAATGAGATTCCTTATGTTACAATGTGTTGGAAATGTAAAAGGAGTAACTACGAGAGGAGGCATGAATCAGTTACCACAAAAATAAATCCTAGATCCCTTGGATGTCAGAATATACTTTATTGAAAATACTGATGCTTGGTAAACACACAGTCACTCAGTTTACACTAGCAAATGTTGTAACTCGACAAACACTGAAATAACTCAACAAGTACTTAACATGAAAATATTAAGATATTATTTGTGATTAATCTTATTTAATTTAGTTGCAAACACACAAAAGAAATAGCATTAACACAAGTGACACCAAGATTTGACGTGGAAACCCATTTTGGGAAAAAGCATCAACTATAACTAGTTACTGATTTTCACTCTTTTGAAGTGAGCCCTATTAGGAGCAACCTTGTTAAAGGTTACAAAACACACTATTAAGTGTGACCCTATTAAAGGATTTGATCACTTGTTAGGAGTGGCCTTATTAGAGGTCTTTAGACACTTCAATCTAGAATTTCCACCTTGTTAGAGGATTTACAAATAGTTGTTTAGCCAACCCTGTTAAGATATTTAGATCACTGCTACAATGGTTAGAGAGTAACAATGAAATGGCCTAATTTCTGATGCAACTAAATTGTTGATTACAAATCTAAATTTTTTCTTGTATACTTGATCCTTTTTGATCGAATGTATCTTTGCAGCTCAACAAGGATAGTATGCATATCCTTCTAATTCGCTTCCTCTAAGCATCTTCAAATCTTTTATTATGTTCCACACTCATTCAATTCTCAACTTGACCTTATATTTATATCTCACACATTATCAAGTCAGCTTGAATACAATTTAGAATACTATATATTCATCTCCTCAGTTGGCTAGAACCAACAATCAAATCGATTGAACTCAATATGCCAAAAGATTAAAATACCTCATTAGCTAATCCTGCTTAGTAGACACTAACTCAGAGATGATTTTCATGTGTTAACCAAGTGAACTTGGTTAATGCTACAAATTTACAAAATTTATTTGGTAACCACATGATCTCGGTTAACACTAGTTCCATCCAACTCTTCCTTCATAAACCGAGTGAGCTTAGTCAACACTCAATTTTTGCAATCTTCCCTTTGATGCCTGAGTGGACTCGATAGTCACTAACTTCTAAACTTGGCAAACTCTAGAATGCTCGACAAATACAGGAAACTATCTTCATCACTTGAGTGAGCTTGGGATATATTGACTGGAAATGATATGACATTTTGTGTAACATCAATGACAATACACAATTAACCAATTATTTTCAACAATCTCCCTCTTTGGCATTGATGGAAACACAACATGTCATAATACAATGAAATTTTAGGGTAAGAATAAAGTAAGGAACATATCCTTAGTTTTATTCTGATGTTCATCCATGAGAACACCCTCTATTAGTGTGAACTCCCTTTGCCTTCAGTTTCTCCATCTATTAGCAAAACTTTGTCTCTTGATATTAGACCAATTTCTCCCTCTTTGATATCTCTGCAAATTCTTCTTTTACAAATTTTTTGTGAAATGTATTCTCTCTCTCTTTATAAAATTTTCTATTATATGACAACAAACTCTCCCTCTTTGACATCTCATGCCAAAGACAATTGCTAGAGAATACCAGTGTACCTTATGTACTAATTCATATGCAACGTGCCCTTTTCAATACTGCATCAACTAGTTGATCTTCAACATGCTCTGGTTGATACATCACTAAACTTCATTTAGTGAGCTTTAGATAGGGGAATGACCCCTAACTTACCTCTTAGATACAAAAATGCATCTTTAGGTAATGGCTTAGTGAATATGTCTAAAATTTGTGCTTTAGTATTCAAATATTCCAATCTTAACTCTTTATCTTGTACCAATTCTCTCAAAAAATGATATGTTATAGCATTGTGCTTGGTTTTGGTATGCATCACAAGATTCTTTGATATATTAATTGCACTAGTGTTATCATAGAAGATAACCACTAGATCCTTGATCTCTACCTTCATACCTACCAATAGTTGCTTGAACCAAACAACATTGGAACAATTAACTACTGTTGCCACATATTCCACCTCTTTTGTGGACTGGGAAATACAATTCAACTTCTTGCCTGTCCAAGACGCTAGTCTTTTACCAAGAAAGAATGCTCCACCATTGGTGCTCTTCTTGTCATCAACACTTCCTACCCAATCAACATCTGTGAAAGCTTTCAAATCCAAATTGCCTTCTTTCTTATACCATAATCCATAGTCTTCAGTACCCTTCAAATACCTTGTCATTCTCTTGATTGCCATCATGTGATTTTATTTGGGATTTGCTGAAATTCTTGCCACCATACCAACTGCTAATGCAATATCCAACCTTGTGTGCACTAAATATTGCAATTTTTCAATCATTGATTTGTATGTGATTTGATCTACCTTTTTGGAAGCATCATTTTTGAAAATCTTATGTCCAGTAGACATAGGTGTTCTGATTGGTCTTCTATCTTCCATTCCAAACTTCTTTAGTATCTCCTTGATATATTTGGATTGAGTAATATAGATACCATCTTTCTTCTGTTGGATCTATAGTCCAACAAAGAATTTTGTACTCAAATTCTTTACTCATTTCTTTTGAAAATGCCTTGCACAAATCATCATTCCTTGTAAATAAAGTGTCATCCACAAAGATTTTAGCTAACACAATTTTCATGTTTGGTCCTTCTTTGATATACAAGCTATTGTTATCATTTGTTCTTTGAAAACCAAGCTTTATCGTGTAGTTATGAAGTCTTTCATACCAAGCTCTGGGAGCTTGCATGAGACCATAGAATGCTTTGTGTAATTTATAGACCACACCCTTTTTGCTAGGATCCACAAAACCTTTAGGTTGTTCTATGTGAACTTCTTCTTCAAGAATTCCATTCAAGAATGTAGATTTTACATCCATTTGATAAACACTTTAAATCTTTTATGTGCAACATAAGCAAGTAAAGTTACTTTCAATACCTTCTTCTTGAGAATAATATTTTCATACTAACCATACTTTGTTTTTGGAAACTTCTCTATCTTCATTCAACTTATTTCTGAAAACCCATTTTGTGCCAATTACATTTTTATACTTGGGTCTAGGAACAAGAGTCCAAGTCTTATTCCTTTATATCTATTCTATTTCTTCATTCATAGCTTCAATCCAACTTTCATTATCCAAAGTATCTTTCACCTATCTAGGTTCAAATTCAGCAAGCAAACATGTACCTTTGAATTTGCTTCTTGTCATTATTTCATCTAACTTGTCTCTAATGATTTGATCAGGTGCATGGTGCCTTTTGACATATCTTGCTAACACAAGTACTTTGGATTTATAATTTGTTCCACTAACCTCTCCATGATCTTTTATATCAAGCTCGGGTTCCACTGTCTATGACATGGGTCCATCAAACTCAATTTGCCCTGGCAATAGCTCAATAGCTTCTAACTGTGACTCAGGTCATTTAGACTATGACTCAGGTTGCACTAGTTGTAACTCAGGAGCTTCTAGAGATTTTGGGGACTCGGGAGGTGAGGCCTCCTAACTTCCAATTAGATTCAACAATGTATCATGTTCATAGTAAACAAATCTTTTGTAATCCACATGTTCTTTGTTGCTCTCTTCTTCAATCTTTTCTACAAACTCATCAATTCTCACATGTGTACTTTCTACGATCTTATGAGTGGATAAATTCAAATATTTATATGCTTTACTTCTGCAGGAGTATCCTAGGAATATGTCTTCATCACCTTTAACATCAAATTTACCTTTTCGAGATTCCTTCAAGATATAACATTTGTTACCAAATAATTTCAAGTAAATTACATTAGGTTTGTAGCCATACCATACTTCATAAGGAGTTTGATTTGAGTCTTTCTTTAGTTGTACTCTTTTAAAGGTATACACTGTAGTACTGATTACTTCCTTCTAGTATTTGATTGCAACATTCTTTTCTATCATCAAAGTTCTTGCACACTCCATGATGGATCTGTTCCTTCCTTTAGCTATACCATTCTACTATCGTGTACTAAGGGTTGATACTTGTCTTTTAATTCCTCTTTTAATGTAGAATTCATTGGAAATGAATTCCCCACCTCTATCTGACCTCAAACCTCCAGCTTCTTTCTAGTTTCTTTCTCTACTCTTGCCAGATACCACTTAAACTTTTGAAATGCTTCAAACTTATCTTTCAGATACATTATAGTAATCATTCTAGAATAATCATTAGCAAAAAGAATAAAATACTTATCTCCATTGTAGCTATCAATTCCAATAGGTCTACATAAGTTTGTATGAACCAGCTCCAAGACTTCTTCAAAATGATATTTCTTGCTTATGAAACTTGTCTTGCCCATCTTACCAACTTGAAATTTTTTGCATAGGCCCATATAAGGTTTCCTCAAACTAGGAATATCTCTCACTCTTTTGTTTTTTCTTAGCTTGATCATATTATCAAAGTTCACACGACATAACCTTTTATGCCATAACCAACTTTCTTCTACTTGAGCAATTAAACAAGAAATTTCATTGAGATCTTGGTAGAATAGATTACCTTTGGTTTGCTTACCAGACCCAACCAGATTTTCTTTTCCATCTAGTAGCTTTGCCTTCCCATTCATGCATTCTACCTTGAATCCAATGTTATTCAACTATGCCACACTTAGTAGATTATGCTTTAGTCCTTCAACCCAATAAGCATTATCACATCTAAGTTCATTGGTTAGTGAGATACAACCTTTTCCCTATATACAACACGGTTCATTATTTCCAAATCTCACACTTCCACTATCATAATGTTCCATATGTTCAAACTTTATTTTTTCACTAGTCATATGATGTGAGAAATGACTATCAATAATCCATGTATCATTTTTGCTAACATGAGAGGTAAGTGTCGTTTTATCTCCTTCATCATCAGATTCATGTTTTACAACAATATAGACTATTTTATCATCATCACTACTATTTGAATCTTTAACCATAAAACAAGATTTCTTACCTTTTTCCTTGTAGTCCTTGAAGTTCTTGAAATTATTCTTGCCTTTGTACTTGTTGTGCCTCTTTTCATCTTTGTCTTCTCTGTTTGGACATCTTGCAACAATGTGTCCAACTTCTTCACAAGAGGAATGGATTAAAGGAATTTTAACTTTGTACTTTCCTTTACCTTTGGGATACCTTCTTGTAAGTAATGCCTCAATAGTTTCAAGATCCTAGGAATATGCTTTCATTACATTTGACATCAAATTTAGCTTTCGTAGATTCCTTCAAGATAAAACATTTTCTACCAAATAATTTCAAGTAACTTACATTAGGTTTGTAGCCATACCATACTTCATAAGGAGTTTGATTTGAGTCTTTCTTTAGCTGTACTCTATTTATGGTATGCACAACAATATTGATTGCTTCCTTCTAGTATTTGATTGCAACACTCTTTTCTATCATTAAAGCTCTTGCACAATCCATGATGGGTCTGTTCCTTCTTTCAGCTATATCATTATGATGAGGTGTACCAAGGGTTGATACTTGTCTTTTAATTCCTCTTTCAATCCAAAATTCATTGAACTCATTGGAAATGAATTCACTACCTCTGTCTAATCTCAAACACTTCATCTTCTTTCCAGTTTCTTTCTCTACTCCTTTCGGATACCACTCAAATTTTTTAAATGCTTCAAACTTTTCTTTTAGATACATTATAGTCATCATTCTAGAATAATCATCAACAAAAAGAATAAAATACTTAACTCCATTATAGATTTCTATTCTAATAGGTCCACATAAGTCTGTATGAACTAGCTCCAAAACTTCTTCAAAATGATAGTCCTTTCTTTTGAAACTTGTCTTTCCCATCTTACCAATTTGATAATTTTTGCATAGGCCCATATCAGATTTTCTCAGACTAGGAATACCTCTTACTCTTTTCTTCTTGCTTATGTTGACTAGATTATCAAAGTTCACATGACATAAACTTTTATGCCACAACCAACTTTCTTCTACTTGATCAATAAAACATGAACTTTCACTGAGATCTAGGTAGAATAGGTTACCTTTTGTTTGTTTGCTAGACCCAACTAGATTTTATTTTCCATCCAGTAGCTTGGCCTTCCAATTCATTAATTAGATACCTTGAATCCAATGTTATTCAACTATGCCACACTCAGTAGATTATGCTTTAGTCCTTCAATGCAATAAGCATTGTCATATTTAAGTTTATTGGTTAGTGAATTACAACCTTTTCCCTTTATGCAATAAGGTTCATTGTTTCCAAATCTCACACTTTCATCATCATAATGTTCCATATGTTCAATTTTTTTTTGTCACCAGTCATATGATATGAGTAGCCACTATCAATAATCCATGCATCATTCTTGCTAACATGAGAAATAATTGCCATTTTATCTCCTTCATCATCAAATTCATCTTTTACAACAATATATACCAGTTCATCATCTTCAATGCTATCTAAATCTTTAGCCATACAATAAGATTTATTACCTTTGTCCTTGTAGTCCTTGAAATTCTTGAAATCATTCTTGCCTTTGTATTTGTTGTGCTTCTTTTCATCTTTGTCTTCTCTGTTTGGTCACCTTGCATCAATGTGTCCAACTTCTTCACAAGAGAGACAAATTAAAGAAATCTTACCTTTATACTTTCCTTTGCCTTTGGGATACCTTCTTGCAAGCAATGCTTCACTAGCTTGAAGATCACTATCAGAACTATCTTCCTTTTCACTTTCATATTGTTTACTTTTAGATCTTTTAGCTTTCTATTTGAGTGATATCTTGGCTTCAAATGCAGACTCAAGATTGCTAGAACTAGGAGTATAATTATCATAGTTATCTAGTTCAAATGTAGTCAATCTTCCAACTAGAGCATCCAAGGTTATCTTATTATTTGGATCACATCTCATCTCTTGAATAATAGACACTCTAATTGCATAGATAGGAAGAAGGGTTCTGAGTGCCTTGCTTACCATTGTTACATCTTCAATTTTTCCTCTAGAGACTTTGATGACACTGACACTGGCTTTGATTCTTTCAACATATTTTACAATGTTTTCATCTTCTCTCATCTTCATCTAATTAAACTAACCTCTCAAGCTTTCTACTTTGGCTCTTTTCATATTATCATTACCTACATAGATATTCTTCAGTTTGGTCCACATGTCATGAGTAGTAGCACATCCTTTGACCTTATCAAATTCAACATAATTAAGAGTTGATGCTATGTCAATCATCATGATATTATGATTTTTATTTTCAACAATTTCTTCCATAGTCATTGTACTAGTAGGAGCTTTGCAAATAGTGTTTAAATATTTCAAACCTAAATCACTGATGTTTTCTAGATGCAACTTCATAACTTTTTGCCATACTTCAAAGTTATCTATGTTTAACTTAGAAATCTCTCTCCTATAAGACATCCTGATCTTTAGCTTAGGTCCTCGAAACCTTTCTCTACAAGCACCATGAAGCTCTAATACCAATTGTTGGAAATATAAGAGTAGCTAAGAGGGGAGGAGTGAATCAATTACCAAAAAGACAAATCCCAGATCCCTTAGATGTCAGAATAAACTTTACTAAAAATATTAATGCTTGGTAAACACACAGTCACTCAATTTACACTACCAAATATTATAACTCGACAAACATTGAAATAACTTGGGAATTGCTTAACATGAAAATATTAAGATATTATACGTGATTAATCTTATTAAACTTAGTTTCAAACACATAAAAGAAATAGCATGAACACAAGTGACACCAAGATTTAACGTGGAAACCCAATTTGGGAAAATCCAACAATTACAACTAGTTATTTATTTTCACTTTTCTGAAGTGAGCCTTTTTAGGAGTCAACTCTGTTAAAGGTTACAAAACACACTATTAAGTGTGACCTATTAGAGGATTTAATCACCCTATTAGGAGTGGCCTTGTTAGAGGTCTTTAAACACTTCAATCTAGAAATGACACCTTATTAGAAGATTTACAAATAGCTGTTAAGCCAACTTTGTTAAGGGATTTAGATCACTGCTACAATGGTAAGAGAGTAACAATGAAATGACTTGATTAATTGCTGATTATAGATCTCAATTTTGATTTGTATACTTGATCCTTTCTGATCAAATGTATCTTTGCATCTCAACAAGGATATACTTCTTATCCTTCTAATTTGCTTCCTCTAAGCATCTTCAAATCTTCTATTATATTCCACTCTCATTCAATTCTCAACTTGACCTTATATTTATATCTTTCACATTTTCAAGTTAGCTTGAATATAATTTAGAATACTTAATACTCATCTCCTTAGTCGGCTAGAACCAATAATCAAATCAATTGAACTCAATATGAGAAAACAAGAAAATCCTTCGTTCGCTGACCCTGCTTGGTAGATACTAACTTAGAGATGATTTTGTTGTGTTAACCAAATAAACTCGGTTAACATTGCATATTTACAAAATTCCTTTGGTAAATGAGTGAGCTTAGTTAACACTGGTTCCATCCAACTCTTCCTTCATCAATCGAGTGAGCTTGGTTAACACTCAACTTCTGCAATCTTCTCTTTGATGCTCATGCTACACTACAAACTGTCTCTAATGCTTGGTAGATACTATGTAGCTCGACATGTATTGCAAACTTTCTATTTAGCTTAGTAGAAACTATAGAGCTTGGTAGTAATGTAACCATTTGACTAAGTGTTAAGTTACTGATAGAAAAATTGACCTTAATGTCAACATAGTCAACCCCTAAGGTTTGTACATTATTATCTTCCCCACATTTTGGTGAACCTAATGTAAAAAATGCCTTTGGTAAAGTCTAGGTGTTGCAAATTGCCATGAGATTTGCAACTTAGACTATGAAAGGAGTTGTTGTGAGAAGGTATTTGAGGTAGAAAATCTCCACTAATTGGTATAGTCCCGCTAGACCAAGACCCATATTTACTAGAGACACAAACGTAAATGATTTAAGTGGATTATAGTTATTCAACACCTCTCCAAAGATGGGATAATATTATACTGTGCCAAAAGTACACCACGAAGATATCCTATAGTAGACAACAACTTAGCCCTCATGGTTACTTTTGATAAATTCTACGCCCTAGATGATAAGTGAAAAGACTTTGAGTCATTCCTTTAGCAAAAAGGTTACCATTCTAGGGCTAAAGATGTCATATATAACATAATTACTAAGTGTAAATAAGAATGGTATTGAGGTACTCTTAATAATAGAGGAGATAGTGAACGAGGTTACACCTCTCCCTTCTTTGTACCCAAAATTATCTTGCTTGGGCATTATACAGGAACAAGTTGAACTAACCATGTTGGGAGCATTCGTGCATGTGGTAGATCCTCTATTAGTACAACTCCTTGAGGTGACACAAGAATGATCTCTAGGGTGTTAGTATTATAATTATCATAGTGACTATATACCTCTTTGGGGTGGCCAACAAAATACTATCATTAATACTGGAGGTTGTGGTGAATCCTCTATCTCTACCAAAGGTAGGAATGCTCTGTCACCTCCTCCTCCTTTTGGAAATATTATTTGGAATACCATATTTTAGAATATAATTCAAATGAAATAACAATTATCAAACCTAATGACTAAAACTAATCAAAGTTCCTTTACTCCATTCCAGGGTTCACTTTAGTGGCAAATATTCGCCATTTGGTGAATTTTGTCCATCAACCAACGTCAATTTGGAAAATGTTTGTATGCATCTGTGGGTTAGTGTGTCGCCCCAAGTTTACCAAATACAAGTCAAAGCCTTGAGCCCATTGCTAGAGGATTTATGCCATTGGATCTTCTTTTGAAGTGAAATAGCCAATCTAAAATATTTTTGGCACACAACATATTAAACACGTTTGCCTATGATTTCGCAAGAGGAACTTTTTGGACGACCTCGATTTGCCCTTGGTTTTAAAAAATGTTGTAGGAGAGGGATGACATTCATCCCCCAAATATACGAACATGTGTACATAAAAAATTAATTTTGTCAACTATATTATGCATGGCATATAATGGATGAACCATATTCACCTTAGAAATTTTAGAATACGGGTTTTTATTATGTGGGCTTCACCAAATATTTTGTATGAGCTATAATATTCCCATAGATTTTTCCATAAAAGAGTGGTATAAATGCATTCATAGATCAATAGGTTGTATAAATTCCAATCAATAGCAAAGTCTCAATTTCTCATACTACCAAGATCATTGTTGGGCGAGTCACAAGTGTGCTTGACTACATTTTAGCCAAAGGTGAGTAACTTAGACCTGTATCTATCTATTCTCTATAATTTTAGTTCGTTCTTATATTTAGTAGATGCAAGTTAGACTATTAGTGGCCAGTTATCAGTTGGAACTAGTGACCAGTACCACTGAGTTATGCAGTAACCTAGGAGACCTAAGACATCTATATTTTATAGTGTAGGCTGTACAACTAATGAATACCATTTAGATAAATATATGTAATATACTATACTCAATTGTCACTTTTTAAACAACTTGAATTTTATGACAGCCTATATTTCTTGAGAGATGTTGAACATAAACAAGCATAAGAGTCCTACATGTGGTAGAATTCAAGAAAGGCCAGCTAAGTGTACTCGCAGAACCTTGACATCATATTTTGCAGGCCAAAATTAGGAAGCTACATCATCACAAGTACATTTACAAGATTCCCAACCACTACTAGTTCCACTGACACATATTGAAGGAGTTGGTGAACCTGATATATCTAATCATGATAAACTTGAAGAAGATATTCATGTAAATACCTAGAGTAGCCAAGATCTTTAGGTCAATTCCTAGAGTAGCCAGAATAGTATAATAGACTTGGATGATAATTTTAAAGATGGTGATGGTGAATGACTAGGGAAGGGAAAAAGGAAATACAATACAAAAACTGATGAGCAATCCAAAAAATATCGCATTGGGATCTATTGATCAAGAATTTTCAAATAGATTGGGCCTCAAAGTATCCATTCATTGAATCTGTACGCAATCCAAAAGAAGGTGAGCCTCTGGTAGAATGCAGATGTACAATATGCATAAGGATAAATAAAAAGAAAAAGAGGTTGTAGCTAAAAATTGACACCATAGAAAACCACACGTGTAAAGTTTATGAGAAGCAAATCATAGATGAAGTGAAAAAATTAGTTAAAAGATGGAAAACCAAGGATGAATGTCAACATGTTAACAATGTAGAAATCTTAGAATTTTAGGAGAAAATATAATTGATGCCTACTGAAGTAAAAGGGCTTAATTGAATCTCTTCTTGGAAAAGCAATGGAAGTTCAAGAAATGGTAAAGTTCTTCAATTAAGTGTTGTCTTCTATATTTTAAGAAAAGGGCATGCCACACTAGACTACCCATCATTGCATAGTTTATTCCACTTTGCAAAAGTTTGTTATTATTCGATGAGTCACTGCTCAGTAAACAACATATGGAAATAGGAAAGTTGTCTTGCTGAGGTTGGAAAGGGAAATATCAAAGCAAAAACTAAAGATTCAAATTTCATTGCATTATCTTTAGATGATGTGATAACAATAGAAAATACTTCCTGGGTATGCATGCATGTCTATACTGTACACAATTTTGTCCGCCAACCCAATCTACTAACCATTGTTAAAATGAAGGACAATTCAATGACATAAAACATATTTATGGAAGTATAGATGAAATGACGATTGCCCAAAAGTTGGTGTGTGTATTGGAGCAAATGGAGCTTCAGTAATGCAAGGCCACAAGAATGGTCTTGTCACAAAGTTAAAAGATTTTTTTGCACCTTACATTGTTGGCATTCACTACATGGCCCACAAAATGAATCTATCTTTTGGAATTGTTAACAAGTCTCCACAAAATATAGAGTTAAAGTTTTAATTGAAGAGATCTATAGGAACTTTTGTCAAAGTCCTAAATGATTCAGGGAATTTCAATAGTTTGCTGAGGGCCTAACTAATGGGAGAAAGCTGCTTAAGGATAATGATATCAAATGGATCTCTTTGGATGGACCAACTCATTGAGTTTTTTTTCTTTTTCTTTTCTTAATATCCATCGTTTCTTGGTACAATGGAATCAACTCATGACAATCAGGGTGGTCAAGATAAATATTGTGATCTAATTGAAAGGTTAAGTAATGTAGAGACACTCTTAATGTTAGCAACCATTCTCATTGTGCCAGAGGAAATGAGAAATATAATGAAGAAGATCCAACAAAGATTTATGTATCTTGCAAAATATAATACGCTACGTAAAATGACATGCATGACCCTCAATAATCTCTATATAAATCTAGATTCATTTTCTGTGGATGAAAATTTTTTAGGGTGGATGAGAATCATAGATTTGGATAATCTTGATAAGTTTTTAAGGATTGATGAAAAGGGAGAATTATGTACCAATATACGAGGTGTTGAGATACCGATGCACTACTATGGAAGGCCTGTATCCATGAGAAAAGGAAAGAAACCCACATAACCAAAATTTACTCTTACAAAGGAAGTGTTTGAATAGATTGCTAGGTCTATAATGAATTTTGTGCAGGATATTTCTTATAATATTTCCTCAAAAATGAGAGAAAGATTGCCTCAACATGAATTACTTGAATCAATGTGTATTGTGATTCCCCATTATTGGAGTTTAAGAAGTCCTAAATATTTTAGAGATAAGTTATTGGTTTTGATAGATCAATTTTGCAAAAGCAAACAAATTAATGGGGTGACTGTAGATGGAGTTTTAGATGAATCTTGTTTGAGAGAGTAGTCATGTCATTTTTCCAGTATAATGATGGGACAATATGATCTTATGCAGAACCCTAGAGAAGAAGGATCAGTAACCAACCTTTGGACAAATATAGCTTAGAGCGAAGTGTTGCGAGATTCAATATAATTTTTTTTCAAGCTTGCTGAATTATGTTTGACCATGATATTGGGGTCTATGGAGGATGAGAAAGTTTAAGTGCTTTGGGGTTCCTAAAATCAAAGGTAAGAAATAAAATAGACAAGAATTTGAAAAATTGTTTGAGGCTGTACACATTCAGATATAAAATCAATAATTTTCCTTACGAAAGGTCACTAAAATTATGGATGATGAAATGCCAAAGAAGAGGTTTGGGCAACATTTCAAACAATGAGATCAGTAACTCAGGTAGTGGTACTGGTATTGGTAGCATTGATGTTGAAGCTGAGGATTACTATCAGGATGATGGAGTATGTCTACTAGAGAAAAAGAAATCCAAAGATTCAGATGATGAGATGATGTCGCAAGTTTAATAGTTATGGCATGATTTGTCAATTCTGAATTTATTAATTATTAGTAATTAGTAAAATCTAAAATTTGGATTCTAGACAGTATTCTTTGAATCTAATCATGATTCATCTATCATTCATAATAAGTCATATCATTTTTTAAATGTCTAATGTCAAACAAACAAGTACATTTTATGTTAGATGATGCCATGATTCATGAATCAAGATTCATTTAAATTTTACCATTACTATTATTTTTTATTATACTCATATGATATATTGTTATGTTATAATCCTTGATAATTTTTATGAAAGTATAACAATTCAAATGATAAAATTCATATTCATTCTCATTACTTTTTTAATACATGATAAATGATAGAATTCAATGAATTCAATTTGCAAAATTTTAATTGGAATGCCCAATTTCATAATCATGAGTTAAAAGTACTAAATTTATAACTATATCATTTAGAAAATGATCCTGAATTCCCTTCTATACAAATATAGAAATAATGGAGCAACAACAGCTTCAGGTCATTTTGCCTCATGGGAAGAGTCTTAAACTAGCATCAAATTAAATATCACAAACATTTTTTACCTTTGCATTTGATAGGCCTAGTAAGCAAAATATTATTTTGATTCTGCTACGTTTATCCTGATCAAGAAAAAAAGTTCAAACTTTAAAATCATATCAAACAATTACACATAGAAATAAAGTAAACACTACAAAGATGATATAAATCACTTTCCAAGTGTCACATACTTTGATGCTTGATGGATGTCTTATGATATGATTGAATATTTGGTAAGTTTTTTTAGAGTGTTGAAGTCTTCTTCATTTGGTGTTTTAACATTTGTTATGTTATAGTAGATGACCTTTAACTACGCCAGACTTCCATATTTGGAAGATTTACTTGAAAGCAATGCTATATCCAATAGTGCATTTAGATTTGCCAATGGTTTGATGAAATTCAAAATACCTTCAGAAGTTGAATCCTTAGGAAACTTGACTACTTCAGACACCATTTTGGGCTCCAGCTCTTTTTGGTAAGCTTCCCTTCCAATGAATGTTGTTGATGATTTACTAAAGCAAGAAGTAGGCAAACCAAGACTTATCATTACTTTTTCTCTATCATCTAGCTTCGTGAGTTTTCTCCCAATTGAGTTCAAATATTCCTCTCCTTCCCTTATACTTTGGCATTTTTGAAAGATAGTTGATGACTTAAATGATGCACTAACATGGTCATAAACTCCTTGGTTGGCCAAATGCCTATCACTGTGTGTGTTGATTATGTGTATAATCTATCTTGCAGTCTTCTTGAGCTTAAAAAGGTCATTGTTCTTCTCAATATTCTCTTTGATATTGTCGCATCTCATTTTTCAACATGCTTATTTAGATGCTTATGTGGTGATTGAGTCAAAGTTAGACTGGTCAACCCTTTTGTTTGATGACAATTAAGAGATATTTAAGCTATTTTCCTAAGTTTTGTAACTTAATTTTATTTCTGAGGATGGATTAATGATTATTTGATGCATATATGGATGTTATGAGATGTCAAATTTAATTTTATATGATGTTATGTTATGTTGTTTATGATTACTTTTAATGCTGTATTAATCATATTATTGGATTACTAACTCGTTGCTTATTGCAAATGTCCTAGTGTTGCAGGATCAACGGGATGAGAGTGTGGTCAACATGGAGAGGGTTAACCTCTCATAAGAGCATGTATCAAATTGCCTTTGTAGCCCACACACCATGTAGAATAATGCGATTAAATATTTTATTCAATATTATCTCTTTCTCATAGTTGAAAATGGTAACTTGATATTTATGTTGGTATTAGAATATCTCCATGTAATGCCCTTATAATGTTAAGTTATTTTCCTCTTACATTGTAGATCAAAATTTAATTTGGTAAGTAATTATAGAGAAATGAGCAAGAATATAGCATTATTCTTTATTGGAAAATTTGTGAAAATTAACTATAGATGTTGAATTTTATTTATCACTCATCAGAGACAATAAAATAGTTGGGTTTGAAAAGAAAAGAAAAAGAAATGACTAGGAGAGACAAACCCAAAAAAATTGGGTTGGTTACTAAGGCAGTGATATAAAAACAATTGTGATTATGGAACTAGAGCATTGGTGGTGGATGGACTTGGGGAAGCAGGGTATCGACAATGGGCAGGAGGTAGTGGAATTGAAGGCAACTTCAAAGGAATCAGGAGCTTAACATTTCGGGTTCTTTTATTGAATACCACTAATTAGTTCTTCCTTGCTATAGAATAATGGATGGTTTTGTTTAATATGAATGATCCTTGTATGGTTGCATTAAAAGAAGTTTTGATAAATTCTTGTGTGTTATGTGTTTGGAATGTATGAGGGCACATGCTTTTCTTCTACTTATATCTTCTTGTAAACCTCCAACTAAGGTTAGCCTCCCCTAATGTAATTGCCTTAAATGATAATGAAAAGGGATGTGAGTAAGAATAGGAAACATTGCGTTAAATGTAACAAAATTGTAAGATGTAATGACTATGGCTTAATACCATCGTAGACTGAGATTGTACCTCTTTAGCTAATAGGAGGAAATAATAGAAAACCATGGGGCATTCAATATTGATGCTATATTGATTCCAAACCGTAACTTCCTCCTTAGAGCATTTTTTTGACAACTCGAACCCAAGGCCTGATTGAATGTAGAACTTGTCTCTACCTTATGTATGTTTTGTAACTTTTAAATGAAGATGTGATAGGATATGATAAATGCGTACTTATATTTTGCAAGGTTTCTTTTTTTCCTTATTATCAAACTGTAGGTCAAGTTTTCTAGCAGAATGAGTTTAATGACAATTGTTTTCTATAATGCCATTGAGTTTAATGAAAATTATTTGTTGTAATGCCATTGAGTTTAATGACAACTATTTATTGTAATGCCATTAAGTCTACCACTTTGAGAACCATCTTAAACTTTAATTAAAATCTGGTTGTTCACGTTGTTCACCAAACATTTAGATGGGATTTAGTTCAGAAGTATATTGGGCTTTTCAATTCTCCTAAGTTCCCATTTCATCTCTTCTAGTAGAGTTCTAGACATGATTCACCAGCTAAAACAAAGCTTGGTAGGATATTTTCAAAAATTTTCCCATCTATTGTTTTTCATTTATGCTTTGGGTGAAAGAAAGTGTATTACGTTGAGTTAGAAGAACATATCTGTATGAATAACTCTTCAATTGTGCTTGATAAGGGATTCCCTTATAATTCTAGTTATCTTGAATCAATAGACATATGGAGTCCTTTATGCCATGTTAGACTGTATCTTTTCAAATCCTAAACTAGCTACTCAATCAAATCTTCAAAGAATTTCATAGACCCACCCTTAATACCTATGAGAGAACGATGGAAAATACCCAAGCCAATGTCTTCATTTCCTATTCCTCGGTGTAAGAATATGCTATGTACTAGTTTTAGAGTTTTATATACCAATTAGAACTAGGCCTTCCTTCATAGGTACTATCTAGATTACAATTTCTATGTTTAAGGCATTAATGTTCGCAAAGAATTAATTTTTGAATAAGAATTTAGTTGTGATTGTTCTTATTTGCTGAAAATGAATTCAACTAAAGATTTCTCTTTTTTTTGGCCAAGCATTTAGTTGTAGAATTCTCTTATTTGCTGAATAAGAATTCAGATATAGACTACTCTTATTTTACTAAATTTGAACTCAGAGATTGATTGTTATTTGTTGAAGTCCTGAGTATTGATGTATAATTCCTTCATGGTTGGGTGTAATGTGGAAAATGGGAAGGTGGAAATGGATGCATTCTATTTTTCTTCTCTCAACTTGTCAGTTTCTAAAATGTAGGATTCATTATGATTTGTCTCTCTTTTTAGTACTTGTTGATGAGCTCAGTGCTTGGCCAAGCCATTTATTTATTGCATTTAAGTATGTTATTTCTAACATATAGCATATGTGTGTGACTATGCTTGATTTTATTTTTACATATGTGTAGATATGCATTAGTTAAAAGAAATGTACATGTGGGTGGATATGTTATAGTTTTTCTTTCATTGCATATGGGTAGATGTGTAGCATTCTTTCTTTTCCCTACCACATTCTGTGATTAGGCTACTAGGCACATGGTTGTATGTAGTATGTTTCACGATTGTATTGGATCCATCTGATCCATCTTGTTCCAGTAAGCTAGGCTTCTCATGCTAGGGTTGCGGTATTCTTCATGTCAGGAAGAATCCCGAGGGAGTAAACATTCCATGGTTGACAAGGTAAAAGTGCCTAGGCGACTACCACTGATGAGGGGCCACACCACCCGTACCAACTCACAACCAAAAATGCAACAAGATGGAGATAGAGAGATGACAAAAAAAATGCTTCATAAAGCATCCATTAATATTTGAAATCCCCTAGAAGAGATTACATTTGAAGAGCTTACAATTCAAGAACTTCTATTTCTCGAACTTCCATTAGAAGAGCTTCCATTTCTCCAACTTCCATTAGAAGAGCTTCCATTTCTTGAACTTCTTGAACTTGATTACAAATGATAATAGGCCTTTCTTAAATAGGCACTTCTAACCCAAGACATTACAAACACAACCAATGTGGGATAAAAGGTAAATACAACTACCTTTAAATAAATATTAAATTCCCACCCAAATACAACTAAGCACCCAACAAATATTAAATACATGATTTAAGGATGTTTCCACAAACTTCTAAATTGCCACCTATACGCCTCGATTAATGGAATGACAACTATTTTTATTATTTTTCTTTTTACGCCACCTATACGCCTCGAAAATAGAAATCTCCTTTTCCTTACTTTTCTCCTTTTTATTTTTTTATTATTTCTCCTCTAATTTTCGTCACTTTCTCTCTCCTCCACAATTTTTTTTTTTTTTTTTTTTTTTCCTTTTTTTTTTTTTTTTCCTCTTTTTTTTTTTTTTCTAATAATTTAATCTTTCCATGCAAGATGCTCCTGCATCAGACTCCCTTGGTAGATAGAAAAGTGTGTCCCACACTTTGATGCCAAAAGAAAGATATACATCCATCTTCATCTTCACCACAAGCTACGACCTCAATAGGGACAAGAAAAACCAACATGCAAATCTTCCACATTTTTTTTTTTTGCTCATGCATGATGCTCCTGCATCCGACTCCCATGGTAGGAAAAATTTTGTGAATATGGATTCACAAAATGAAGTAGCCATTGTTGAAAGTTTTTTTTCCTCTTCCTCCAACACATAGCTGGAACAAGTATTCGGTGCCGATATATTTCCTTCTTTCTTCTTTTCCAACACCTGGCTGGAACAACTATTTGCTGCTGAAAATACTCCTTTGCAATGAACTCTATCCAAGTATAACTCTCATCCTCATCCAATCTTGTTGAATTAATCACACCTGTAATAAATCCAGCAACACCATACCAATCTTCCTTTGCATACCACACATGACTAACAAGATCCTCATGCAAAAAATCATCAATATCTTTTAAACTCATATCAAAGACAACATCCCATGATTCATAAGAATTTACCTGTTTGACATCTTCATCTTTGCTTGCCTCTTTTATGTCATCAACAATGCACGTAACTACTCCACTTGCTTGATCTCCAACGAAAGCACTATATTCTTCCTCCATTGCTGCAATCTTCACATCATCTTGATCTATTTCAGGTTCATAAATCTCGTCATCTTTATGCTCTTCCTCTTCTCTTTCATCTTCTTCAACTTTAGGTTCGCAAATAATTTTCTCTTCATCTGCTTGCTCTTCCACTGGATCATCTTTCTTTTCCACATCCAAGGAATTATCAACATCTCTTTTCTGGTGACATGCTCTTCGTTTCCGCAACTCAGCTTCTAATTCATTCACTTGCTTCTGCAAATCAACTAGCAATGATTGTTGATTTCTTGCTCTAAATTTCTCAAGTCGAGGAATCCTCAGAATCCATCCAATCACAAAAGTCATCTTCTTTTTTCTCTTCTCCATAATCAAGTCTTTAGAAGACAAATCTCGTCCAAAACAAGAACCTCGTGCAAACTGCCTCACAGTCGGCGCTCTGTCTACACAATCAAGAACTTCTTCACAAACTTCAACCAACTCAAGGTCCTGGTGCAAACTGCCTCACGTTCGGCGATCTGTCCGCACACTCAGGAACTCCTGCTCTGATACCACTGATGAGGGGCCACACCACCCGTACCAACTCACAACCAAAAATGCAACAAGATGGAGATAGAGAGATGACAAAAAAAATGCTTCATAAAGCATCCATTAATATTTGAAATCCCCTAGAAGAGATTACATTTGAAGAGCTTACAATTCAAGAACTTCTATTTCTCGAACTTCCATTAGAAGAGCTTCCATTTCTCCAACTTCCATTAGAAGAGCTTCCATTTCTTGAACTTCTTGAACTTGATTACAAATGATAATAGGCCTTTCTTAAATAGGCACTTCTAACCCAAGACATTACAAACACAACCAATGTGGGATAAAAGGTAAATACAACTACCTTTAAATAAATATTAAATTCCCACCCAAATACAACTAAGCACCCAACAAATATTAAATACATGATTTAAGGATCTTTCCACAAACTTCTAAATTGCCACCTATACACCTCGATTAATGGAATGACAACTATTTTTATTATTTTTCTTTTTACGCCACCTATGCGCCTCGAAAATAGAAATCTCCTTTTCCTTACTTTTCTCCTTTTTATTTTTTTATTATTTCTCCTCTAATTTTCGTCACTTTCTCTCTCCTCCACAATTTTTTTTTTTTTTTTTTTTCCTCTTTTTTTTTTTTTTTTCTAATAATTTAATCTTTCCATGCAAGATGCTCCTGCATCAGCGACACTCCCATCTTAGATAGTAGATGGATGATGCTCGATGGCTTTAGAGACTAGATATATTAAAGGACACCTATCAAGTTTCAGTAACCTTTCTCATGGTCTTGTACCTTCATCTTGATGATGAGTATGGTAACATTCAATTGATGTAATCTATGATTATTGGGTAACATAATCTTTAAAGATTGAGATGTATTTTTCTTTATGTATAAGATGAGCATACAATGTAAATTAGCACCATAGTTCATGTTGTAACATTTGTGTGATGTAAATCAACACCATAGTGTTATGCTAAATTCGTATGAGTTCATAAACTATTTTGTTTAGTTAATGGATAACGAATAAGTTCTTGACTTTTCAACTGTGTGTATGATTGGTTTCTTTTCTGCAATTTTTCATTCTTATGTTTGTTTAGGACATGGTTCTTATAGATACTCCCACAAACATCTAAAAAATTTGATGTAATACAAGCCAATCACACAACCTATAGGTATTTTTCATAATTCCCCCCCACATTTTTTCTTTAATTAGCTTGACTAAATTTTTTATTTTTTTATTTGAGTCAAACAAGTTGTTCTCAAAGGTTTTGATTGTTTTATTAGCCTTCTGTACCACTTGCAACATTTGTGACAACTAATTTTCACTTTGTTTCTTTATTTCCTCTACTTTCTCTTCCCATTGTTTCTCTCATTGTCCAATTCCTTATTTATGTTACTGATTTTATGTCCACTAGAATCAAACTTTTTGAAAATATTTACTGCAGATGCTCTCTCATCCTTAAGTTGTTTATTTGATTCTTGTAATTTATCCTTGAGTTCTTTGAATTTTACATCAGCTTCCATATTAACATGGTTAAAAGTATCATTGAGTTTCTTATTGCTCTGTTCCAATTGTTGCTTCAACATCTTGAGTTTTGCTTCTCTCTCTACATTTACATCAAATAGCTTTTTTATTGCTTTCTTCCAATTGTTCCTTTAGAATTTTCATTTCTACCTCCATATTTTCTAGCTGAGGCTGTGCACTTGGTCCTTGGGAGGAAGCACTTGTAATACTTTTCTCTATTTCTTCATACTTGCTATCTACTACTTTCTCCTTTGCCTTTGCATTTTCTAGGTCTTCTTTTAACTTTTCAATTGCCTTCTCCAACCCTTTTCTCTCTCTCTCCACCTTGAACAGTGAACTGTAGACCACAAAGTTGGTCTTTTTTCCACATTGACTTTGTCCACATTTTATACTTTGGATAAATCTATAGATAGTATTCTAATATGAAAATTTGATGGATTTATCTCACTCTCTAGTGGAATATTATGTAACTGTGGGGGAGAAATAATCATAAACTCCATCATTTCTTTTTGATGTTATATGTTGGAAATATCCTACTCAATGTAGGTTCTTGAGAATGAGCCACCTAAAGTACACCCTTTTAATGCCTTATTATTTTTTCTATTCATTTTGGTGGTTTCTTGAAAATTTGTTATGAAATTATTGAATTTAAAATTTGGGTTTGTTGATACAATACGATGCTTGAAAGGAGAAAGAGCACTTGCAACATTGTACTTTTCTCCACCAATGCCCGAGGTTGTAATAATTACATTTTAAGGATTACCAACAACATCACCCCTTCCTATTGCTGCCCCACTTCCACTAACAAGTGGATTTTTTGGATTTCTTTGAAGGTTTTGTTCTGAGGGAGTTGCAATTGGCATTGTATCAATATGAGTATCCAAAACCTTTTGCTTCTTTCTACAATGACCTTCAACTACAAGGATCTAGTCAAATTTTAGTTGGATCATACTTTTTGAAGATAAAACAACTTGGGAGGTTACAAATCCACCTTGGATGAATAATGACATGGGTTCACCTTTTTTGAAGAACCTGATGGGTCATTTGACTCATCTCCAACGATTGGTTTAGGACCAAGTTTTGGTAGCTCTGGTATTGGGGGTGGATGCCAATTTCCTTAACCTATGATGCCCAACCTAACAACATTGGATAACCCATTTTTTCTATCATCATTGCCCCTATGCCATAATTTTCCCTTGTCTACTGATTTAGTACAATATATTGTCCTATTGAATCAAATGTACTACAACTAGTAGTAGTTGGAGTAGTGGATTTAGTGGAACCAATGGTAGTGCCTGTGGTAGTGGATAAAACGTCATACTCATTGCCTTCATCATCTACATCATGTTGTGTTGCTGCTACATCTAGATGCTCATTATCCCATAATTTTCTAAATGTTTCATCCTTAGGCAAGTCTTCAAAAATTTGCAGAGGTCGTAGGTTCATCGAGATTCTCCCTCATCTCGCAAAATGCATTAATTTTTGATTGACACCAATGTGTAAATACACAATCTTTATTTATGGAATTTGGAAGATGTTTTTTTACTTAGATGATCTGCTTTCTAATAGAAATTATAGGATGTCAGGGGTTGCACTTTTTCTTTCTGTTTGTGCAATTCTTTAATTTTTGTTGACAATTCTTGTATTGAAATATTGTTTTCACTAGAGAATTTCTCCATATTCATTTTTACCTCTTCCCATGCATCCATATTTGTAAATCTTTCGATCAATGACATACTCTCATATTAAAATTTGCTTGTAGAGTTCCCATTCTATACAAGCTTTGTACCAATTTTGTTTAGTGGATCATACTGCCAGTGCATGATAATATCAAATTAAAAAATTGTAAGAAATTCTTGTACCACATTGAATTCTCTTCTCTGAAATGTGAATCTTTTGTGTCCAATAGGCAAGGAAGGAAAAATGGTTTTCTTTTGCTGATCATGAAACAATACATATGTGCTTTCCATCTGCTGTACATGTTCCAATGCAAATACCCTCTTTGTCACATGTATTGGAAGTTTGTAGGATTCTACAAATGAACAATAAAATATTCAATGTTCTCTTCCATAAAGTACTAGTTGACCAAAAGAATTTGACTTCCTAGTTGAAATAATTATTTACTAGACATAGGCAATTTAGGCATTGAAGTGCCTATAGTTTTAAGATAAAGTGGTGCCAAAAAGAAATCTACAAAGTGGTTGAGTTCCCTTGAGGATCACCCATCCTAATCACATATGTTTATTGAAATATTGGTTTATCAAACTTAAGTTTAAGCTTGTTTGTTTCAAAAATTTGATGATGCTTTGATAATAGAAGATAGCACAAGTAGGTTGTATATCTAAACGTCTTCTATGATGGTGGGCGTGACCCTCTTTTAATCATTAACAAGTGTTCGTTAATGTGATGTACAATATGCCCACTATAATTATATCTTACGGGTTGTTTTAGACAATGAATATTGAAATCATTTCCCAAATACTGGCACCCAGTTTCTCGTTACTTTCTAAACCTAAACACATTGAAGAGATACAGTATCTTGAACCAATTGTGAAAAAATATCCAATTCATAAGGAGGTTTATGATCAGGAGGCAGATTGAATATGTCTACTAACCCTCTGATATAACAACATTTTTTATTTGAACCTAACTTGTCATATGTTTCATGCCAATTTTTCCAAGTCAATGTGGGTTGGGATTTGTTCTTCAAACCCTACGTCTAATAGTCTACCAAATTCACTCCGTGTGATAGACAAAATTACCTCATGTATATTTTGATTCACAATTGCCTTTCTATTTTTATCATAGTTTTCAGCACAAACCATTATAAATTCTGGACAAAGGAATACTTGAGGGAACCCCAAGCAAGCAATTCCACCAGTCCACCTTGCAAATTTGTTTATAATGCACCCTAACATGTTATTCAATTTAATATATTTTGACTCCTTTTGTAGATTATCCCACTTATCTTCAATTACATATCTGATTGCCTTAATATTCCTTCCATAGTAATAGGATTCAAAATATCATGGAATTCATTAGTAAAACCTAACATTTTAACAAGTTTGTGCATGTCAAATATAGTTTCTTGGTCCCCTATATTTTCTTTTTGGTTGCAATTCCCCTACCAGTGCCACTCCTTTTGTACATTTTCATCATCATTGAAAAATTCACAGAACTCTACACAAACACAAGTTACAATTTATAGACATGATTAACATTTAATCCCTAAATTGAATTTCTAATTTTTAACTTTTCAAGTTACCTAGCTTCCAGAAAATAAACAATTTAGGCTTATAATGAACAATAAATTGGAAATTAAACCCTCAATTCTACAACCGATACTAGTTACTAAACTATCAGTAAAAATGTGTTCATGATCTTACCCAAAAAGTTGAAACTCTAATTGATAATTATTTTTTGTGATGTTGTGAGCTATCTAGGAAGACTAGGTTTGTGTTGCAACTTGTAAATTGTGATCTGTAACCACTTTCTGATGCTCCAATGCTTTTACTGAATCTTGGATTGGCAATTTGTGCACACTACAGAGATCCAAGATTGAATAATGAAAACTAAACTTTACGGTCTACACAGAAGAAAATTTTACAAGTTACAAAATTGATAGAGTTGAGCATGTGTTTGATACTAATTCTAACGTACATTGTACAATGGACAATTGGTATTATAATTATTTGTGAAACCATAAACATACAATGTTATAGTATAATTTAGGATTAAATCTAGTAATTATCACTAATTTATGAAGAGTTGGTGACTCCACTTCTTTCTGAAGACTTTTTCTAGGAAAATTTTGAAAAAAGAATGAGGTTAGCCAAAATTAGCCCAAAATAAATCTTGAGCCATCAATCATTGATGCTCCAATGGTGGAAGTTCTTGATCTTTACATGTCCTATTACCACACCATGGTCTATGTCAATGTCACATGTCTTCTTTTTTCACCTGATTCATGTATGACACGTGTCTTCTTTCTGCAGTATTTGAGAAAACAAGACTACTCTAGTTGAAATTGGCCTAAAATATAACTAGGGCCATTCAATTTTTGTTCATAAAACAATGTGTAACACTATAAAGGATGTCAATTTTGAAATAAGTATTACATCAAGTATGCCATATGTCTTGTTTTTGGGGAATATGTGAAAACAAATTGACTGTTGCCAAAATTGGCCTGAAATTCATTTGGAGTCATTGAGCTAAGTTGATCGAATGGTGGTCTTTTTGATGTCTTGTCTCGTATGTCACTATGATATCCATCATCCATGTCAAAATGATTAGTGAATACTCAGTGGTATTACATGTATGCCATGTGTCTTCTCTTTAGAGTGATTTGGGAAAATGAGTTGAGTGTTGCCCAAATCAGCCTGAAATACATCTCGAACCATTGATCCTTGCTCATCCAACAGTAGTGGTGGCATCCCCTTTTTTATATTAACACTTGTGTCATCATATTAAATTATAATTATAATATTAATTATTATTATATTGTAATAATATAAAATTCTATTAACACTTGTTAAAGATACAAATTACTAATTAAAAATAAACTGAATAAATATATTTATGTTTTATTTTAAGAAACAATTTAACTTATTGTCTTATGTTTTTTAAAAATTATTTTGTGATTGAATAATAAGAAGATATTCATAAAAAATTAAATAGAAATAGGAATCTATGTATTTCTACATTTAATTTCAAACTG